>OX421961.1:104823362-107300362 GCA_949128115.1 Anaspis maculata
ACGAAAATTGAGGAAATCATTGTCTTACTGGAATAAAAACACAAAAAAGTACTTGAATAGAGTGTTGAATACGGTGTCCTCCTTGGTTTCGTGTCCTTGTACCTTATAGAATAACTAGTGGAACGTTGTGAGGTGCTGAAGGCACCTCCTTCCGAGAGTCGGGTAATTTATTCTGATGCAGTGGTAAAGTGCCTTAGCATGAGCATTGTGAACTACTCCAAACTTCAAACGTTTGTAAGACGTCTGTATAAAGACGATTGAGCGCTTTCAATTTTAGACCCTCTACAAATCTCTTGAGGGCTCTCGTAGTGTTACTAAATGTTTTTAGAAACATTCAGTGATTTGTGAATTCTAGAAATTCCTTCGGAGATTACTTAACACTAACAGCACTTGAGCAGTACCCGCACCTATGTGGTGTTGTTTTCATTTTCTGGATGGGTTGGGTATTGAATTGTATGGCTCCCAAACAGATTCACTTTCGACATCATGACTGAAATTTGATTTAGGTGGAGGTATAGTATAGTATCCCGGATCATTCTTCTACTAATTCGATACATCCCCTTATTTATCGAATTCTGAAATGATGCGAAAGGTGCCTCCCAAAATAGGGACCTAATAACAGAGGAAAATCTCAGATTGATCCATTTTCAAAACCGACCCTTCGCAAGAGGGTGCTTGCATGTTTTTTAGCCTCGCCGGCCGCTTCTTTCGTGATTGTTCTTAATTTTTTCATTATTAGTTATTCTACAGATTTTTGCGGTAGCTCAATCTCCCATTCATCTCAAACGGTCCAACACATCGCTCATTTTTCACCAATCGAATCTTACCAATTTCGGCTCGAAATCAGTTGCATTTGAGGACGATCGGTCAGCTATAAACAATTTTTAGCAACAACATTCTTTTTTTATCCATCAAGCTTCGTCTAATTGCGGAAGAGCTCTAAAAAAGTCCTGCAGCTTCGATTGTGAATCCGGCTGCGGCAAGCTATATCGTGCGGCTCTTCCGCCAATAGGCTACTTCGTTTGGGCAGGTGCGCATGCTTGAAGGCTCCAAATTTTGAAAACTTTCGTACACCTGTCAGTTGAATGGCAACGCTGCATGCTCTGTCTAGCCGCCTGACCAACAACTGGTTCCTGGCTGTCACTTTTATACATACCGTAAATGCATCTCTTCGTAGCTTCTTTGAACTTCCTTCTCGGTACAGCCATTTTCAACAGGTTCTGTTCTTTCGTCAAAACATAAGCAAATGAAATGTAGGTCAGGTAGAAACGAGAAGAGTGATCATAATTGTCACAAGTGACAGTTGGCGCCGATGTCTTGTTGTTTTGAGCGCTGTTGCCATTTCCGTTGTTCATGAATTCATAAATTCTTCATTGAATTTAATTTCAATGAAACATTTCCTTTGAATATAAAAAATGGTATCTAACATTCAACCAAATTATTTGTGAAATTTTAGGTGCACTACAATATTTTTTTGTGTTAATTTTCAATATTGGTGTACGAAACTATGAAATTCGCGCCAGACATGCGCACTCAAAAAAACCGAAACGAAGGGACCTATTGTATATGGGTTTGCGGCTTATCCCCTTATCGGAGTCTCTGGGCTTGTGGCTTATCCCCTTATCGGAGTCTCTGGGCTTGTGGCTTATCCCCTTATCGGAGTCTCTGGGCTTGTGGCTTATCCACCCATCAATCGAAGTCTCCGGGTTTGCGGCACAATTTTTAACAACAAATAGGTATGTAGTAGGTACGTACGTCTCTGAATATTTATTAGCGGATTTGTCGATATATTCCAAAGGGCTTAATATATAGAGTTCATTCTTTCGCTAATTGAATCTACCTATTTTGGCTGCTCGACTCACGTGGTACAACCTTAATAGGGAATATAAGTTGCAAATGATGATATAGGTAAACCACTTTGCAGGGTTAGAACTGATATCTGAATAAATGATTTGACCCGAAGTGTTTTTTCTTCGTTCCTTAAGATTTGAATGGCACCTTGATACACAATGTAGGTACTTGTAAGTATAGCATTTTATAGAAGGGAAAACCTCTTGGATCATTGTCAGGTCAAGGCAATCTCTTAGATATTGATAACAAACGAGGAACTGCGGATAGTGTAGTTGGAGTTGAGAGAGCATTCAAGTTTAATTACTCAAAAGCGCCGCCTATAAAGGTTTACCGACGATTTGTGTCAAAGATCACACTCTTCGAATGTTACGTCCTAATCAATTTTCATGGAATTTCAAACGAAAAAAAACCATAATTAATAATAACAGATAAGCAAGCACCTCACAGGTCGAGGTTACTATGATAGTCAAGACCACTGGCCAAGAAAATATTGGTAAACAAAAGTGACGCGAAGAGCAATAATGCAACATTGCCTTGCTAGATCACGAGTCATTCATCGACGCGACGCGGTAATTTTGCTGCACATTTTGGCGCTGTCATTGTATTATTTTTATTATTCCGCTACCAAATTTTTGATCTGTCTCAATGAAAGTGATCTGATTTTAATGAAGCTTGTAATCTACGCGTGTCTCTATACAAAATGTTAGTAAAAGATTTGAGTTTTTTGTTTTGACGTCGCAACATGGAAGCAATACCTCTTTTTCAAGTCCGAGTTGCCAAAGTAAAATGAGCTATATTAACGTATATGTAACTGGCTGGCACGATTACTTTTTTACCTGTCTGGCATTTTTCACTGCTCCAGCTTTGATGCTATTTTCCATTGCGACAAAATTTCAACTGGACTCTTGAAAATCGACTAAAATAGCTGGTGCAGTGCACAAACTAACAAACGCTGGCCAAATGCAATACCAGCGACAAATTTCCGCCGGGGGCAATTCATAATCAAACTAAGTGACTTTTGATGGAAAAAGCGCTCGCCGCGGCTCTGGAAAATCAGTCGATGCCTTTCGGTCGCCGGTCGTAGCCGGGGAATGTTTTTGAATCGGTGCCAATGCGGTAACGATTCGAAACGACAAAATTACATCAACGAGGTAAACAAACCCAATGCTTCGGCCATCATGCCAACGGAACGAAGATTTTCTTTTAATGAAATGGCAACATCCAGAGAGTATAAACATGTGAGTTAGGCCGAAATTTCACTATCATCGCTGTATACGTATACTGTGGTGTGGCAGCTCCGGGGGCGCTTTTGATGAGTTAAATTGATGCGTGTGTTGATCGGCCAGGCCCTTGCAAGATGGTTAAATACAGTGCGCAAACAATGGGGTGCTAATTCCCCATGCTTCTTGGGAGATTCCTCGCGGCGCGTCCTACGGCTCGTAGTCATTAATTTTTGCCTAGAAATGGTGGAGGCAGAGTCTCGTACGACCCACTACATTTTGACTAATGCATTCATTACCATGAAAAATGATCGCCGTAGCGATGCACACGAATAATACAGCCGTATATTATTAATCCCCATTTTCGCTATCCCTCTGCCCAGTTTCCGTGAAGCTGTAGAGGAGAGCAAATTCAAAGGACGAAACTTTTTTTTTTTTATTTGTCTTGTGAGAACGCGGTAATTTATGGTCGGTGTGTAGAGTTGCATTCACTTGATGCAACATCTGCGGTTGCCGGTTGATAACGAAGTAACATTCAGAAAAAATGTCACGGCAAGATGTTTAAGACTGGCAAGGAAATGAGTGATTGTGGGAAATACCGCAGGTTTTGTCAATATTAATTATTTAAATACGAGTGTCCTGGGAAAACTTTGCTACAGATATTTATATCAATATAGACGATGTGGAGGCATCATAAATATACAGGGTGTCCCACGAAGTAACCGACATAGTTCAAGGGTAGATGTACTTACTCAAGGCAAATCAGAATCTGCCTTCGAAATTTTCCTGATATGACGTCCTCCGTTTCCGATATACATTTATGTGTTCAACCGAAAAGTTTGATTGGCCATATCTCAGGAATACATCAATAGAATATATTGAAATTTTGCAGGTATATTCTAGAACCAAGAGCCTTTGTAGCGCCTTGTTCACTTATGAAATAAATTCAGGACCGTACCCAAAATTTTGATTTTCATGTTTCTGTTGGAAAAGTCATCCTGTATAGATTTTTTTTCAAAATCTGATGTCATATTCGGAAACTACATAAAAAATGCTACAAAATGCGATTCCTAAATTGTTTGGCACTAATTTAGCTGATTCGAAAAAAAACTAATAACAGAGATTTTTCATGAATATTTTTGAAAATTTGATTCAAATAACTCAAACGCTATTCCAGGTGGTCAAACAAAGTCACAATTCCAATTTTGATTCTCTACCAAACTGAGGATAATTTCAGGAGATTTTCTGGAAACATGAATTTAGGTAGTAGTGCGGCGGTTAACGACCATTTTTCAGGGAAATCTTGCATTTTGTGATAAAAGCATGAAATTTGGCATATACGCTCTACAGACTCTCCTTTACTATTTACGAGGCGGACCCACGATGGAACCGCCATGCAGCTGTCAGAATTGTCATTTGCCTACCTTCCAGGGGCAAAAACTGAAGTCGGTTATCGAGCTGATTCAAAAGTGACGTCTATCAATGCAGTAGACCTTCACAGTATAACTCCACCAAAACAGATGTCAATATTACAAAAGTAGTCCTAGCGGTACACGTAAAAATGGCTCTAATTGTGACAAAAGTGTGAAATTTGGTGTGTGGACTCCTTAAAGCATTTAAAAGGTTTTTAGAAGGGGAGCCAAGAAAAATTTTGATTTTGATTTTTTAATTTTTTGTGACGTCATTTTTTTCATTTTTTTTTTCATTTTTGCAACTATTCAAGATTTTTCACTTTTGCTTTTGTATTATGGTGAGTAACTGCTTAATCCAAGACACGGAAGAGAAAATTTGCGAAAAAAATCAACTGAACTGAAATGATGGCATTTTTTGTAAAAATCAATTTTTTCCATTTTTTTCAAAAAATACTGTGAATATGTGAAAAATTAAAAAAGGCAATTATCCCTCAAAACAAGCCCTATCAGAAGTTATGGAAGTGTTTCTCAAAATTCCAAGCCGTTTTCGAGATATTTGGAAATATGTTATTTCTTGCGACTGTTTCTTCGTATTAGCTCCTATTTCATCAAACATATAACAGGGTTCTTTTTTCTTGAAAATATACTTCAGAATGATCAGACCGAAGATTTCTTAGAAGTTCATTGTAAATTGTAATTTTTCCAGTGGCGTAGATCATAAAAATTCAAATCGTTTCTACCCTCTCACCATACTTTCTACACCACTCGATTATTTGAAAAATACATGACATTTTGGCATTATGATGATCATCCAAGATCACTTAGCATGACACTCCATTTAAAAAGCACACAATTTTTCCGCTGATCAGATCGACTGCGAAACAATGCATCTTGTATCATCTCCTCGATCATCTCCATCATGACTGTTTTAGATAAATTATAGTTGATTGTCCCCCCCCAGAGTGTTTGAATAGGATGTCATAACAGGTGGCTTTTGATGATCATCTTGTCAAATGAAATACAAATATTTACAAACAAATAGGTAGGTATGTTCCTATGTTCCAAACCGCAATAATTACAAAATAGATGCGATGACATGTATGCCTTCGACGCCAGTGATAGCCACTCAACCAACTTTACTGTTGATAAAGTGCAGAATTTTCAGTTTGGGGGAACAATAAACTATTATGTATCTAAAACAGTCATGATGGAGATGATCGAGGAGATGATACAAAATGTAATGTCCCTTTTTATTACTATATTATCTTTGTAAAATTTACCTATTAATAAATGTTACTTAATGTACTTAAAAAAAAGTAATATTTAGCAGTCGATCTGATCAGTGGAAAAATTGTGTGCTCAAGATCGTCGATCTCATCTTGTTTTCAAAAGAAGTGTCATACTGGGTGAACTTAGATGATCATGATGCCAAAATGTCATATATTTTCTAAATAATCGAATGGTGTAGAAAGTACGGGGGGAGGGTAGAAATGGTTCGAATTTCCACGATCTACGCCACTGGGAAAATTACAATTCACAATTAACTACTAAGAAATCTCCGGTCTGATCATTCCTAAGTATATTTCTAAGAAAAAAGAACCCTGTGATGTGTTTGATGTGATAGGAGCTAATACGAAGGAACAATTGCAAGAAATAACATTTTTCCAAATATCTTGAGAACGGCTTGGAATTTGGAGACACACTTCAAGAACTTCTGATAGGGCTTTTTTTGAGGAATAGTTGCATTTTTCTATTTTTCACATATTCACATTTCACACAAAATTGAAAAGTTTGATTTTTACGAAAAACGTCATCATTTCAGTTCAATTGATTTTTTTCACAAATTTTCTCTTCCGTTTCTTGGAATAAGCAAGCCTCACCATAGTGGTGAGGCACTTGTTGAACTTGTTGTACTTGTTCAATAATAAGTATACATTGTTGTGAATTTGTGTATGTATTTGTTCTATATACCTGTTTAATTGTGTTATTTAAGTGTAACTCATAGTCTTTTCTCCTCCCCGACTATTACTCACACTGTTGTCTCGGTCAAATGAGTAAAATAAATTATTTATTTATTTATTCATTTATAGAACAAAGACAAAAGTCAAAAATCTCAGATAGTTTCAAAAAGAAAAAAAAAAGAAAAAAAAATGACGTCACAAAAAATTGAAAAAATTAAAATCAAAATTTTTCTTGGCTCCCCTTCTGAAAACCTTTTAAATGCTTTTAGGAGTCCACACACCAAATTTCACACTTTTGTCACAATTAGAGCCATTTTTATGAAATTTTACTTATACCGCTAGGACTATAATTCAGTGATGTAAAATACCCGGGTTTTTATACATTGTTTCGCAGCCGATCTGATCAGCGGAAAAATTGTGTGCTTTTTAAATGAAGTGTCATGCTAAGTGATCTTGGATGATCATCATAATGCCAAAATGTCATGTATTTTTCAAATAATCGAGTGGTGTAGAAAGTATGGTGAGAGGGTAGAAACGATTTGAATTTTTATGATCTACGCCACTGGAAAAATTACAATTTACAATGAACTTCTGAGAAATCTTCGGTCTGATCATTCTGAAGTATATTTTCAAGAAAAAAGAACCCTGTTATATGTTTGATGAAATAGGAGCTAATACGAAGAAACAGTCGCAAGAAATAACATATTTCCAAATATCTTGAAAACGGCTTGGAATTTTGAGAAACACTTCCATAACTTCTGATAGGGCTTGTTTTGAGGGATAATTTCCTTTTTTAATTTTTCACATATTCACAGTATTTTTTGAAAAAAATGGAAAAAATTGATTTTTACAAAAAACGCTATCATTTCAGTTCAGTTAATTTTTTTCGCAAATTTTTTCTTCCGTTTCTTGGATTAAGCAGTTACTCACCATAATACAAAAGCAAAAGTAAAAAATCTTGAATAGTTGCAAAAATGAAAAAAAAAATAAAAAAAATGACGTCACAAAAAATTAAAAAATCAAAATCAAAATTTTTCTTGGCTCCCCTTCTAAAAACCTTTCAAATGCTTCAAGGAGTCCACACACCAAATTTCACACTTTTGTCACAATTAGAGCCATTTTTATGAAATTTTACTTATACCGCTAGGACTAAAGGAGGGGGAATGGGAGGGGATAGTTCAAGCCGTGGCACAGAGTTTTTTATTTGTCAATTTCGGACCAAATTGAAAAGTTTGGTGTCGTTTCTGACTAAATTACATCTTTTGAATTCAAATTGAATGTTGTAAATGCAGTTTGAAAATGAAAGATTTTGTTTTGTTAACAAAAAAATATATTTTAGAAAAAAATTTTAGGCTTTTTTCATTTTGACTTTTATCCTAATTCAAGACATTCGAAGTGGGAATCGTTATTTAGTTCACTTCTTCAAAGCTTCCTGCACATGAAAACCATGTACGAGACCTGATTTTTACTTTGACAAGTTCGTGAGCCTCATTTGTTCCTAAGGTCGTGAAAGTAATATGCAATCATTTTCATGTACGAATGGAAGTGTGCGCGCAAAGGTATCGCGGCGATTCTGACAGCTGCACGGCGGTTCCTTCATAGGTGCACCGCTTATATCGTAAAGGACAGTCCTTAGACCATGTATACCAAGTTTCAGGCTTTTATCACAAACTGCAAGGCTTTGCACGCACACCTCCATTCGTACATGAAAATTAATAAAATTATTGGATATTACTTCTACGACTTCAGGAACAAATGAGGCTCACGATCTTGTCAGAGTAAAAATCAGGTCTCGCACATGGTTTTTATGTACAGGAAGCTTTGGAGAAGTGGACTAAATAAGGATTTCCACTTCGAATGCCCGGAATTAAGATAAAAGTCAAAATGAAAAAAGACTGAGATTTTTTTCTGATATATATTTTTTTTCAACAAAACAAAATCTTCTTTTCTCCAAACTGCAATCAGAACAATCAATTTGATCTCGGAAGATGTAATTTACTCGGAAACGACACCAAACTTGTCAATTTGGTCCGAAATTAACAAATAAAGAAATCTGTGCCGCGGCTAGAACTATCCCCTCCCATTCCCCCTCCTTTTGTAATATTGACATCTGTTTTGGTGGAGTTATACTGTGAAGGTCTACTGCATTGATAGACGTCACTTTTGAATCAGCTCGATAACCGACTTCAGTTTTTGCCCCTGGAAGGTAGGCAAATGACAATTCTGACAGCTGCACGGCGGTTCCATCGTGGGTCCGCCTCGTAAATAGTGATGGACAGTCTGTAGAGCGTATGTGCCAAATTTCATGCTTTTATCACAAAATGCAAGGTGGTTCTTACTAACCGCCGCACTATAGGAATCTGAGGTACCAAAATCATGTTTCCAGAAAATTCTTCTGAAATTATTTTTGGTTGGTTAGAGCACCACAATTGAAAAAATGACTTTGTTTGACCATCTAAAATAGCGTTTCACTGATTTAAATTGAAATTTAAAAAAATATTCGTGAAAAATTTTTGGTATTAATTTTTTTTCGGATCAGCTAAATTAGTGCCAAACAATTTAGGAATCGCATTTTGTAGCATTTTTTATGTAGTTTCCGAATATGACATCAGATTTCGAAAAAAAATCTGTACAGGATGACTTTTTTAACAGAAACTCGAAAAACAAAATTTTGGGTACGCTCCTGTAATTATTTTATAAGTGAATAGGGCGCTACAAAGGCTCTTGATTCTCAAATATACCTGCAAAATTTCAATCGATTCTATTGATCTATTCGTGAGATATGGCCAATCAAACTTTTCGGTTCAACACGTATATCGGAAACGGGGGACGTCAGTAAAATTTCGAAGGCAGATTCTGATTTATTGATTTTAAGGCATAGAAATAGTTTTCTCTATCTAACAAGATAGAAAAAACTGGAATCGTAGCCAAATTTTAGTCATGACATCATTTCTTCCGACATTGCGGAATAAATTTCGTGAAAAAACGCGAAGTTTCGACCTATGAATTTGTCATTTTTTAGCTCCACTCCCATTGTGGTTGAAATCACCCATGATCACAATTTTGACATAGATTGTTCAATAGAACTATTTTATAGATGAATTTCATACACCAGAAGTTTTGGTAGTTTTGTGCCAAAACGTGCATCATGAAGAAATTTAATTCCAAAGGCTCGCAATGTGTGAAGAAAAATGATGTCATGACTAAAATGCGGCTCCAATTCCAGTTGTTTCTGTTTTGTTTGATAGAAAAAACTATTTCCATGCCTTGAAATGGACAAAGTACCAACTCAAAGCTACATTCTGATCATAGCCTAGTTTTTTCCCTGAAATAGCACGTTTCGTCATATCAAGCTTTGACATGCAACATTTCAAGAAATAAAATCACTCTGTGACTTTGTGGAAACGGAAAAAAGTTTCAGCAAATAATATTTGTGTGTGAAATAGCCCAAAGCAACTGTCCAACTCAAAATCATAGTTATAAATACATTGGACAATGATGAAACTAGAATTACAAGAAATCAATTGTGAGGGTGGAAAAATCATGTTTTTTTTTCTGATAAAACCGGTTAAACACTTCTCTATCAAAATTTCATACTTATTTTTAGAACCAGGATGTGCGATTTGGTCAGAAATGATACCAAACATGTCAAAAAAAAGTTTTAGTTAGAGTTTACCATGACTTTGTGAAAAATCGCACCTTGGCCTCTTCGCAGCCGTCTGGTGCGCCACTGGTGCATGACACATTCTGAAAAGTCATTTCGTTGTGTTGGATTGGGATTGTTTTTCTTCGAAAAAAGTACCTTATAAGTGGAACGAACGATTTGAACCACGACAGTGAAATGTATTAATGATTTGGACTATACCAGTGAAATGTTAGCGACAAAATCAGAAGATCGTCATGGAATATGGTTACTGTGTACGTACTATACTTTGAAACCGACTATAAAAAAAGCCAATGAGGGGATTTTTTGGGACTTTGGATATGTTGTAAAGGATGAAATTCTCCGTCGAAATCAGTCATAAAACTTCATGATTTAATTTTTTTGAGGTTTGGGCAATATTTCTGCCATGTTTGCCGCGCTAATTACAGAATGACATAGAATTCACCGATTGCTCTAGCTTCAGTAGTAGACTACCATCCCCTTACATTGCTCCCTCATGCAAGAATGGTGAAGAAAGAGTTATTTTGTGAGATAGGGTTAACATTATTTTTGATGTTTCATCATACATATATACTGTTAGAAATCTATGACACACAGTGGGCTGAATTGAGTAGGTAGACAAAATTATTATCACGGTCCGAAGAACTCGAGGGGGATCGGGGTCGAATCTTGATGTCGGGAAAATATTTTTTGTCGTAGTTATTATACCAGAAATTCACTGGGTACTGGTTTGTTCTGAAGTAGTCTTCATGAGCTATGATCTGTCATCATTCATCAATTCATCATCAGTTTCATCCGATTTTAATCAATTTTGTGGAAGTTAGGGCATAGATCGTTCTCAGCACACCATTTTAAATAAAGTTGCCCGGAAATCGCAGCTTCAAACTGCTGCAAAAAGTACTACATGAGGTGCATAGTCGAAGGATTGAGGATTGGTAACGTAACCAATTTCAGAGTGACAAGTTTTTACCTGCTCATGAAAACCAGGCTAAAAATTTGTCATATTACAGGATTCTTTTTACATTTCGTGATCCTAAAAAAAATACACGGTTTTGACCCGACCAGTTAGATACCAGTTAGAGGTGATTATTCTAAATTTTTGACCCGATTTCCAAGAGCCAGTCAAAATCCGTCCCTACAAAACTGATCCCGAACCAATCTCCAATCCTTCAGCCATCCTCATGTAACCACTTTTTGCATCAATTTGAGGTTGCGAATTTCAGATTGTCATCGCAACGATGACTTGAGATTGTGTGTTGAAAACGAATTGCACCATAACTTGCACAAGATTGATTAAAATTGAATGAAATTTTGTCATACAGCTCATGAAGACTACTTTAGAACCAACGAGTACCACTAACGTATGGTCCGAAAGTTTTGGAAATTTTTTCAAAAGCTAATACCTTTTTTTGGATAGTTTTAATTTTCTTACTCAATATTGCAAAAAATAACATGATCTATAACAATACCAAATCCATATTTAACATTATTAAAGATGGGCCACTATTATTGATGGCTCTCAGTTTTCTTCTGCCATGTTCGATCATTCTCTGGACAACAGCAGGATCAATTTCTCTAAGCTCCTGCCTCCCGGTGTACCGCAAGCTCGACCAATATAAAATTTTTGGTGAGGATTGAGCAGAATAGTATACGACCAGGGATGGGAATCTGCAAATGAAGACCAATTACGGCGTCACATTTTTCAATAACATTAGAGAATTTCGCATTGGAGAAATTGATGCAGAGAATTATGGAACATGGCAGAAGAAAATTCAGATCCATCGAAGGTAGTGGTCCATTATCAATATGTTGAATATGAATTTTTTATTGTTATATATGATATTAATTTTTGCAATATCAAGTTAGAAAATAAAGACTATTCAGACAAAGTTATTAGCTTTGAACGATTTCCCAAAACTTTCGGACCATACGTTATGCGAGTTTACGGTATACTTACTATTTTCGGTCACTTCGGCTATTCAGCCCACTGTGAGACGTCCTCTTATTGTACTCGAAAGGGAAATTTTAGAATTTAATTTGCACATTTCAAAGCCATCATGGTAGTTTTGTTTTCTTTTTAACGCAAGTCTAAATGTAGATTAATTCTTCTGTTTGCCAACCATGTTAACAAAATCCTCCCAGAACGTCTTCAGCTCATGGTCTAAGCTCATTGCTGCGACGTTGTGAGGCAGTTTACACCTGGGAAACTGGCTCGCAGACACTTGGGAAACCGCCTCGCAACGTTGCTGAAAAGGGCTGAGGTTGCATGAGCTGCAGACATTCTGGGTAGATTTTGTTAACTTTTTATTAAGGAGAAGAATAGATCCACGTTTAGACTGTTTAAAATACCTTGAACTGTGTTAAAAATAAAATTGCTCAAATTACAACTTTCATGGGTTGTTATTGAAATGTACGTTGAAAATTTACAAAAATTCGCCTTTTTAGTACGAGAAAAAAAGACGTCTTGGATTTTCAGCACTAAGAATGGATGATTTTGGACCATCAGAAGCGTATGTTGATCTTATTCCACAAAACAACTTTTTCTTCACCATCCTTGCATGAGAAGAGGGGAAGCGATAAGGAGCTGGAGCTCAAAAGATGAAGCCAGTCATTATCAGAGACTCCAATGAGTCTTTCAATGCCACTGAAGAATGAGGGTGTTAGTAAAGAACGCCAAATGGCAATTGGTCAACAAGATAGTTGTAAGAACAACACCTTTCCACATGAAGAGGTTGCAAAGAGCTGCGGAAACGTTTTAAACCATTCACAACCGGGCATTCTCACTCATGGTAAAAAATCCATTTGCCTCAAACTTAAATCATCTTCTGGCCTTTTTTGCAAGCTTTCGAACAAATAACTGCCTCTTCACTATAAATGACGATATCGGCCCAATTTTGGTTGAGAAGGACTACAGGGAGTTTGAATCAATCATTCGAACCTTTTGAAACAGACTGGTGCGTATAATATGCACTGCACAACCCCTTATTTGAATGTAGCTTAAGCCATGCCACTCTGTAATGCAGAGGCTCCCAAATCTGCAACTTCAGAACTTTGAGAATACCCCTCCTGCTTCTGGCTCCCTGTAGAATTGCGATGAAATTTGCCGATCGGTTGTTCGGTGAGGAAATTCCAAAAAACTCCAAACCAATCAAACCAATCGACAGATTTTCTGACAGTCTTTCAGATTTCATGAGACTCGACTGTAGAAGCTTTGTAGAAAATACTGTAGATGCTAATAATAACAATAATTGTAAATCGTGCGTTTAATCTCTTGGTCACGCTTCTGATCTGATGACCTAAAATCTTCGACCTCCAAACATTGTATCGCTCCTCGGCGCCTTGCACGCTTCCCAGAAGCTCCAGGGAGTTCCCTGTTACACAAAGCCCCACCCTGCACGACCATGTTGATCACGAAAACTTGTCATCGGCTCGATTTTTCAAGTTTACTCTGAAAGCGGCGATTTTTGCGGTCACAATGCGGTCCGTTTCCGGTCGGCTTGAGCGCCATACCCACAGTTAGGTGGTGCCACATTATTTCCACGTGGATTACATCCGTAAGAAAGAAGCCATGGGGGGTGGCTGGAAGAGGTGACGGTGGCGGTGGTGGTGTTTCAGGAAAAAAATGGCCGTCGTGCTCGACAGGCAGAGGAGTAAAAACGGGCTGAATAGCAGGAGAGCTGGAAGCTGCAGGACGGGACCGGTTAGGAAGCCGCCAGGCGGGCGCCGGACGCTTCCACCACCGCCGCCCCCTTCCATCGCCGCCGCCCCGAACATAACAACCCCCGAGCGGCCCTCGGCGCGGCCTCCACCTCCCGATGCTCCCTCTTTCCCCCCAGCGGCATCCAGGCGGTCGGTGGTGCCCCCGCTGCGGGTCCCGATGCCTCCCGTGCCCGCCCGGGAGGCTGCAGCAGCTTATCTTGATTATCTTAACAACTTTATTCAAAACTATCGATACACGCTGTTCCAGATTAAAAGTAATCGCAGCCGAGGGGGCGCGTCCGGCTGATGCGAAACAATTTGTTTGTTGTCTCTGGTTCTGGAAACTATGCGGATTTTCGGGGGTCGATGGTGATGTGTTGGGTTTGTATGGAGCCGGTGCTGGGAAAAAAACAAAGCGTGTGATGCGGAAAACTTCGGAAAATTGAATTAAAAGCACTTGCATTAGAAGATATAAGGTTAAAACGGGGCTGTGTACAAGAGAGCTCTCTCCTGAATTGACGTTTCTGTATTTATAGCATTTAGCGTGCCATGTGCCATGCTTTGGATACAATGGCTTTCGTCAGGTCCCTTCGGGGTCTCTGAAGGTGAAGTGGTTAACGGGGATTTTGACCTCCTTCATTCATGCTTCACTTTCCTCACTAATAATTTATTATTGAGGAAATATCATAAGACAGAAGACGCTAGAGAAGAACTTGTAAGACGCAATAAGTCAATGTTACTGCACCACACTGAAGATGCGTTATTGTATCAAGATCTGAATCACGTGAACTAATAAGTTAGTTTGAACTCAGCTCTAGAACTGAAGTCATATGACAACCAAGTACCTACAGGGTGATTCATGAGTGACCTTACATAGGTTTATGGGAGATAGAGGAATTTGAAGCGAGCCAGGATCCACAAAGAATTTTTTTCTCCATTGGTTACGAAGATACAGGGTGCTTTGTGTATTTCGTATGAAACTTTGACAAGCGATATTTCAATATGAGCACCCAAGTTTTCTTGGCAATGCACAGTGGGCGAAGTAGCTCTGCTAGCTGGACATGAACTCCCATGCGAGAGATCCCGGGTTCAAATCCTAGTGGAGGGCAGTTCTTTTTTTTCGTTTTTTTTCCATTAGGAAGAGGTGGTCATTGAATATTATCACAATAATTCATCATACTTACCATAGCCCATGATTTTTTCATGTTTAACCTGATTTATCACCTATTATATTCAAAAAAGTTACAGCAAAATTATTGAAAATACCCTTGAAAAAAAAAATCACTAACTGCAGAGTCGCGCATAGTCGCAGGATATTTCAATGTTTCTGTGAGGATAAATGGTCCACTGATACAATGTCATCCAAAACTTTGATGGCAATTGAAGGCAACCACCACTTTCACACCAACGAAAATTACTTATTCATAAGAAAAACAGCATTTTTCAGTTATCTTTATGTAATTTTTTTAGAGCTTTTTCAAACACCCTGTAGTAAAACAGTCTTTATAATTTGATTCTACATTGACGAGGCTACAAGAGCTATCCATTGAAGTCGAAATTAGAATTTATATGACTGTGTTATCCTTATCTGAAAATGCACCATAATATTGGGACAATTTTTTTGTTTCGAGCTGTGGTAATGACCCGAACTTTGAGACTTGATTACTCAATAAGAGAGGAGTTGGAACAACATATTTACAATGAAATGAGATCGTGGACTAATTGGCTACACCCCTGGAATAGAATCATCGCTGAATTCTAAAAATCATTTTTCAGACTTATGTCCGGCTACGAACGCGATTCCGCCCAGTGTGCTATGGTCCAGTTTGCCACAAAAAAACACTCAAATAGGACGGCGCGGAGCTCATTTTAGGGTGATCGACTGCGATTGGCCGCAGTACTGCACAATTTTCAGTTTTGTTTATCGGATCGGATAGACATTTTCATTTGGCATTGACAGTTTGTTCTCTGTCGAGCTTTTCTAGCAGCTCGATTTGGCTCCGAGTCCATTGCCGAACGCTGTCAAATTTCCATCGAGGTTGGCCACTCCCACCTCCTAGCATTTTTGGCGAACGCAGATGAGAAGCCTAGATCATATCAGAGCGCTCCAGATGCCAATACCGAACTCGGCTAGTGTATGGTATGTGTGTTTGTAATCCTTCACGATTACTGCCTAGCCATTGATCTAGTCAAGGTGAAATTTGGTCAGGAGACATAATTTTTGCCTGGAATGTGCTGATTAGAGTCTGGTTTTTTTTCAGTCAGCAAAAAGTCCGGTGACACATTGATGATCAGGTTTTCTCTTCAAGTTCGAAAGTACTGAGAATATTTATAATATGGATTTGAAATTTTGAAATTGGGTACAAAGATGCAGTTTTGGCTCTGAATCAATTTTGAGTAATTTGATGAAGAACTTCAGTTTAATCGCGAAGTTTATGAGGAACAAACATTGCATTCTTGAGATTTTGCAAGAATCACCCATATTTCTTTTATTTGTTTTACCACTACGAAGGCCTGACCTGTAGGTCAGGTAGCGTTCTTTAAACATGAAAATTTAAATTATATAATTATCTATTTTTATTCTTCTGTCGAGGTCCTTCATCCATATTCCATAATGAGTAGATGGCTGTCATTATTGTCAACGTCTCTGCCAAAATTTCCTTGATATGCATAGAGTAAACTTCTGGTTATGTTGTACCATGCGATCAACAAAATTCGGAATTGGGGTAGGCTGTGACCTGGTCAAATTTCAGGATGTCAAGCTGCTTTCGGCCAGGGCACAGCCTACCCCAATTCCGAATTTTGTTGATCGCATGGTATAATGTATATGTAGTGAATCCTGCCATATACCACTCTATCGTCTGTTTTTTTTTTCTTAATTTACTTTGTTTGTCTTCGATTGTTCATTATCGTATATATCTATATATTTATTTTGTAATGAAGATAAGATCTTTTTATACAATAAAATTGAATTGAATTGAATATAATTCAGTCAAATTGATCCCGCAAAATAAATGATAGCGCATGTCGAAGCAGAGAAAAACGTTGTCAAAGCAAAGTGCCAAAATTCCAAGGAATGTGGATCTTAAAACTGCGACCAGCCATTTTTTCAACAGTTCTGTGAGTGTGTGAGTGTGAGTGTGCTTCGTGCTCGCGCCTCGCTTATGTCAGAGCAGGAAGATGAGACAACAACATCGTTTTTCTGTCGATAGTGTACAAGAAACAGTTTGTGAAATAGGTTCCGCATGGTAATTTTTTTCTTCTGTGTAAGCTCGACCTTTGCTAGTGCAGTCAACAGCCCCAGTTAAAGTTTGACAGTGAAAATGACATAGTTGTAATGTTCTTGTGGAACTCGAAAAGGCAATCCGCCGTTGTAAAGGTGGATAAGAGAAAGAGGGTGGTAGAATTTAAGCTACCTTGCAACGAAAGCGTACTAAACATTTCGATCGCAACTTGGTACTATACTTACGGTACCTTATCCAGTTCCATAGAGCCACATTTCCTTGAGTTTCAAGTCCTGCAGCCTCCTGAGACTCCTTAAGCCGTAGTCCTTTTCGATGTTTGTAAACAGACGCAAGTTTGTGCTTCAGGTTATTCAAACTGCTAGATTTTTTACAATTTTTCGATCAAGACTCGACTTTCCTCCCGAAGAGACACTTTAATATAAACAAAAACTTATCTACGTTTCTGATAAGTTTTTGAGATTCAGATTGAGATTTTTTCAATAAATTTCAATAGGTAAGCTGACAATTTGATTGATAATGGTGATATTTTCGTGAAATCGGTCCACGTTGATTCGCATATTTTTCGCTCATTGTTACATACCAAAAAGATAAAGAATGATGTTAATTTAAGCAAAGTGCATATACACTTCGCGAATGGTCGAAGATCGCAAAAATTTAATTGCGATCAGACTGAATCTCAAATTTTTCTCTTTCTTGTCCCCTGAAAACTGTCAATCCATTTTTCTTCTGTCTTTTTCTAGAACGGTACTCGAGTAGTGTTCAGCCAAATATCAACGTGAAAAATGATTATCGTTTACGCATTTTAATGTAAGACAAGTAATAGAGGGAAAATAAAACAACATAATAGGCGAAAGTTTGCCGCTTACTTGACCAAAACGCAAAGCTGTAAACACGGTGACGGCTTCCTGACGGCCGCGATCGACAAGTTGTCGTACGCTGCGACTTCCAGAGTGCGGCGATGGCTAGACTCGGTGTTGTGTGAAAATGGGATCTATGCTAGTGCGTTAGGACTCGCCGGCCGGTTTAGAAAATCTTCCACTCGAACCAAAAGACGGGCTCGGGAAATTCCCTGTTTCTGAAAAGAGGAATCAAATCGTCTTTACTTCACCTACAGGTGACAGACGGTTTCGTTTGATCCGCCAGGTGTGGTTGTACTTCTTTAGACGGCGAAACAATGTCTACTACGGGTCCAATACCCTGATGATCCAACGTTCGCCAAATAAACCCGCAAAACAGGCGGTTTCTGGCCTGTTTCGAAGGCCACTCGAAAGGCAAAAACGTGGATGTACAGCACACACTAGACGACAGCTCCGATGCGAGTTTCAAATCGAAAAAGAAAGAAGTAGCTACGTCGCTTCATTTTTATCAGATTCTCCCTGCCGGCGCGCAGGGCTAGTTCTTATCTATCGCCAATTGGAGAAAGGCACGCGGAACTCGCTCGCTGGAACGGCCACTGCAAGGTAACGAAATTCCTCAAACTACTAGAAAATAAACGGCAGGGCAGTACTGGACTGGCCCAATCGGTCCAAGTATTCAAAACAAACAGAAACAGAAAACGACGTAACATCATGATCATGTAGGTTAAGGTCCTGCTCTTGAATGTTTTGTTCGCGAAAAGGGTCGCGGTTAATGAAAATACACAGTCCAAAACCGTTTGATTTAACTTTTACTATGAACACGTTATCCTTCTGGAAAAGCTAGGGGTCACCAGACTCCCTTCGCATAGTTCAGAACAGCTCCTAAATACTGAATACATATAGCAAATAACTATTCAATTTGCGTGGATGTGAGCCATCTAACGCAAAGTCGCGGAGAAACACTTGATTTCCATTATAAAATCTCCAACTTCAGCTCTATGGATCCGTTGTACTAGAACGCATACAGTGAATTAAATCAAAACAACAAGAAGCCCAACAATGTCAATACTTGTACACCACACCCCCGGACACTTTGTGGGCTTGAAATACCAGCAGCAGAACTTCACACATTTATTGGGAAGCTCGCTGGGCATCAGCGAATAAACAAATGGTCGAACAAAACAAAAAACGCAAATGAATTCATAATTTAAATAGAATCCAAGGCCTTGCACTCCTCCAGCATTTCGGACATGCCGCGATACCAGTATAATTGGATGCATAATCTGCATCGCTCCTCAAATATTGATCTTCGTCATATAGGGTTGGATCATACTTTAGGCTTCCAGCTGGAAATCTGTTTGCAAAGAGTAACAACCCGTCTCGGTCTCGTGCCAGATGGAAACGCAAACGCTATTTTTGCAGAAAAGGTTTGGTGTGGAAACGGTTCGAGGGTTGCTCTTGGCAAGTCGTCAGTGCTTAATTGGGGTCATGTTCTTAAAGATTAAGTTCAAACTTAGTCTTCATTTTTATATGACCTAGCCTTATTGTTGTTGAAATTAGACTAAACAAGGTCATGGATTTTACTGTATCCAAATTGGGTATGTAATGTAATGTACCGTACCCAGTCGATGTTTTGAAAGTGCCGCACAGCTGCGTTTATACCTATACTTATGGTAATTACTAATTATTATCACCTAAAACAGCATCTGATAATTTCTGTTTTTGCATATCTTCCAGCTGATAAAACGAAATATGACCTTTGGGTTTGACTTTTGCCGATGACATTCAGCTTCTTCGGTCTTTTGGGGGGGCGAAACATGGAACGCCCAGAATTTTCGGTCAATATTTGGAAGCCTCTTATCGATTTATTAAACTTGGCAGTGCAAGAGACGTGCAATTTATTTATATTCCAAATACAAAGATACAATTTGATGATGCATTGTGCCGCATTGAACTTACCAAATTCTAAAGAGATCCGATTTTTATTTACTTCATAACTTTGCGCCAAAGTTTACATCGTCGATTCGTCGTCACCGGGTGGAAATTCCACAGCCGGCATATTGTATTCTGATATTAAAATTATACCGCAGACCTATTTCCATGTCTTTTTGATTATAAAAACAAAAAAAATTAGATCGCCAGTGGCGGCGCGTCTGTGGATACTGGAACACTGCAATTTAGCCTGGCCTACAATAAATCACTCAAGATTGCAGAGTTGCGTTTTTTTTTTTGAAGTAGTGTAGGAGTACAACGAACTTGACATGCCACCTACACCATATACCAATGGTTATATGTTCTATTCTCAGTTGTTGTAATAAAGCAGACAATATCGATCGAAGTCCACCTGTATTATGTATGTGTTACAATTTTATGCAAACTTTACAATATATTGAGCGCTTGTGAAGACGTTGAAAAGGAAAAGTGATTAAAACCTAATGTCTTGCTAAAAATACAACACAGACTATGGCAGTAAAAATATGAATGTGCTGAACTTGTAAGCCACCTGAAATAGCGCGCCCCTTTCCTGCTGAAGTTGCTGCTTCCTGCTTCAGAAATTGCGCCAGTGTAGATTTGGTTGCATAAAAATAGAACTTGGAGCACAGGTGTATATTATAGTAACTTTGAGGTTTGCGTTTCTTGTGAGTTTTTGGAGAATTATTAGAATTAATGTTTTAAACAAACAGTGTTATTAGCGTTGTGAAATCGGAAACATTATCATTTTCGAATGTGTACAAAATACTGGTTTCATGCAATACTAGAATAACAGATGATAATTATTACAAGTTAGAGGACCTGAGCTTTTGCAGTGGCGGCTCGTCAGAGTGGACAAGATAGGAGGAACAATGTGAGCCAGAGAAGATTCATCCGCAAAATACAATCAGCACGCTCTACAAAAATCCACCTGCTCAAGTACAGCCAAATGCAAACGTCATGATTGTCTACCCCACAGCAGCGCCTCATCACCTCATCCTACTAGCCCTGTCTTACAATCATGCGTGGAGTATTATTGCTAGATTTGGTGCTTGCTGTATCTTGGAAGCGACATCGATGCCGTTACTTTTAGATTTGAGGTCCTTAACAGAAGATTATTAGTTATTTCAACTCCTGATGACTTAAAATTTTGGAAGGGTATTCTCACCCCCTACCCTAGCTCAGTTGCAGCCATGAGGTGAAAAATTATTACTTTTTGATGCCAGTGTTTTCTCTCAATATAACCTCGGGTTCCACCAAAATTTTAAGAGCAGATTAAATCTATCACGCTGATAGTTGCTATGCACCAGCCAATAGGATGGCCAGTTGCTTAGTTACTATCAGAGTGATAAAAGTTATCACGCTGATAAAAGTTTGGTGGAACCCGAGGTAAGTCGTTTACTAAAGGGATCACTTGATTTTTCAGGTAGAATGTTGTCAACAAAGGAAAAGGAAATCCTATTTGTGATAACTCGTTACTTCATAATGCGTTGATGGATTGTAATTTTTTTTCAACTGTTGTGAGGTTTTTTTTTCAACTGTTGTGAGGAAAATTAAAAGACCTCCAAAATGATGTGCAATTGCCTATTGCCACTTGTAATTATAGAAAGATTAGTCTCCCTGCCTAGAGGGTTGCAACGGAAAGATTGAAAATACGCTAGTTATACAGGTGAATCAGTTTAAACCGATCAAATTTTGAGGTAAGATTCTCCTCATCCTCCTGATTCAGAAAAATATAAGATACGTGCCTCTCACTTGCTTCCTAAGAAAGATACAGTTCACTGGATGTCAAAGTTAACTTTTTTCGATTTTTAAAAACTTGTAACTTGCGATCGGAATTTTCTACCTACCTGCCAAATTTCAAAGGAATCCAATCAATGGCTAGGAGTTCTGGACATAACATTAATTTGAAAGGTTCTTCAAATGCTTCCATACTAATGACCCCCCATAAGTCCTTCACTACTAATTGGATTCTTTAGAAATTTTGCAAGTAGGTAGATGTTTCCGACAAACCAGCCTATGCTGAATTCAAGCTAATTTGGTTCGATAGTTCGCAAGTTGAACATTTTCAAAAATTTAAAAAAATCAACTTTGGCACCCGTATTTTTTTTAGAAAACGAGTGAGCACACGTATGATTTTTTTCTGAATCAGGAGGATTAGAAGAATCTTCTTCCGAAGTTTGATCGGTTAAACCCAGGACACCCCGTATAACATCAGCAGAATAGAACAAGTCTACCTTGTTTGAAAAATATGTTCGTCCGTTATAATCAGTTTGCATTACCAGTCACATAAACTGCTCAACAAATTAAGTGCTCCACGTCAAAATTTCAAGAATCTGATAAACTTAACAAGACACAATAAACCATAACAAGATCAGGTATCTCATGGTCAAATCTCAGAGAAAAATTGTTCAACTGGGGGTTGGTTGAACGGTTGAACTTTGATGTATTTTGCACCATTTTACTCATCATCCTGTAAAAACTGGACGTGAAGATGCTAGTGTTCTCAAACTAAAGACAGAATTTGCGAGGTAGGACATAAGGACATCAAATTTTCCGATTTTGTTACTGAAACTGTTACTGTTGAATTTGCAACAATTTAGCATTATTTTTTAGGGCCTGTAGATGTAGAAACTTGACGTCTCTCGCCTTCCACATCAACATGGATGATATTCTCAGAAAATATAGCTTTCGTACATCATTAACAGAATCAAAGTTTGAGGCAACCAAAAATGATATTGAGGAGTTTGTGGTGTGGTGGTCAGCGCGGTCGACTGCCACACTAGAGGTCGTGGGTTCGAGTCCCACTGTGGGCGCTCGGATTTTTGTCTCAAAACAAGCTCTTTGATTTAATTGGAATGCTTGCTGAATGCAAGCTACCGTATGTCGCATAGCACGTAAAATACGAACGATGGTTGGTTGGAACACACAGGTGTTCGACAAAATTTCCGGTATAGTGGAGGAAAGCATTCACCGGCGTCGGTGTTAGACCTCGTTGCGGAAATAGGCCGACGGCCAATAAAACGAATTAAAAAAAACATCTTGTTTATAGAAAGAATTCAAATGTCATATTCCAGTCGTTTTAAAATTTTCACGAGTTTTCATGCAGTGTCACGAACCACCACTAAACGGTGAGTTATTGAAGAACTAAGTATACACCTACCTAGGTACATTAAAACTTTTTAAAGATTAATGTCTGTGTTTATGTGCTAAAACACGGAAACATTTTATCTGGAAAACGCTCGGTGGCTTACGGAAGCCATTATTTGCTACAAATTACTCCTATCTTCGACTGTTGCAGATACTTGAAGTTTTCCTTTTTGTTTCAGGACGCCACTGACAAGTCTTGAAGGTGAGTGATCCTGAACTCCCCGGGAGAATTGTAAATGGCCTACATACAACACACATGTACGCCAGCTCCTACCATCAACTCCTTTTGGTTTTTGGAAAGAAGCGAGTCTTTCGCATCTCTAAATCAAATTAAACCCATCCTAGTTTGTAATGGATAGTTTGGGGAACATTTAACTGACGCGACAGTTTGGCGCCGATTTTCCGCTTTTCTCGTTGGCGGAAAAGCCCTAATCCCACCCTTGCCAGCGCTCCCTTCCATTGGACGCGGCCAATGGAAGAGCACTTCTGCCGTTATGACATATCAGGGGTAGCGAACGCACCAGATATTCTTGCGTTACTTGTAAGTTGTGCTCCATTCTAGAGTTGAAACTCGGGCCGCTCGGTTTGTTTAGCCAGAACTCCTCTTCTGGTGGTCGAGTGGAGTTGCCTCTCTTGGCACGACCCAAAAATGTACATTGTTGCCTGCCGCCGAGAGCTAATCAGCATGGCTGCTGAAACTACGTAAGTAGCAAAACTCCTTTGTTGTTCTCGTTTAGCTCTTTTTTTGAGTTTCAAGTTCAACCCTTCGGTTATCTTTTTTTTTCGGACTTGTTTCAATTTTCTAACCTCTCGGATGCATAATCTTTGAAAAGTGCCACGTCACGGACCGTGCCACGCGAGACCCAATTTCGTAGTTTCCAGCACGTGTTTAGCCGCCTATCGATTGGAACGTTGAAAGAGCGACGCCGGAGACGCCGCCGACGCCGGCTAGTCGGACGCTTTGGTTGCTTGGCAACTCAGCATCCCCACTTCTTGTAAGGCACCCCATTCTCCCTGTCGTGCATGATTCAATTATGTGACATGTTCTACTTCTCCATGCCATTTTATTGACTTTATTCTTAACTTGTGTACTACGGATTTATTGAGGGGGGAGGTTCACCAACCTCGCCGCCGAAAAAAAAATGCATCTTTGCGGTCCGAATCCCGGGTGGGAGGGTTGATGATTGTTTGGTTAGTAAAGCGAGACCTCCGCTCGTCCTTGAGAGCGCTAGAGGGGCGCGCACCGCATCGCCAAACTCTTGAAAACTGAAAGTCCTCTCGAATTACCATCAGCCAAAATTTCTTTGCAGCAATAAAATCCAACGACCATGTCTCTATCGCTGCGTATCAACATCGTCGACAATAGCGTCACGAAAACTATCGTTTTCGATCCATCGACCACCGTCTACGATGCCTGCAGGATCATCCGAGAAAAGTGCACCGAAGAGAATCTCGGTCAACGTAAGTACCCACCTCCCACCTCCAAAGTTACCCCGTCGTGATTTGATGAAATTTGCAGCCAAAGACTACGGCCTGTTTCTCACCGACGAGGACAGCAGAACTGGAGTTTGGTTAGAACCGATCAGGCATTTAGAGTACTACATCTTGAGAAACAACGACGTCCTCGAGTACAGGAAGAAGCTGAGGACGTTGAGGGTGAAAATGTTGGATGGTGAGTTATTTTTCTTTTGTTATATAAAACTGGCCAGACAGATTAAAAATTCTGCTGTGTGCTCATAAAAATTCCGAGCTCAGATATTTAGCTTATTCCATCTAGATTGCAGTTCAAGAGAGAATTACTAGCTTAGGGAACGGTCAATATTTGCGATGTACTTTATTCGACAACGTTAAATCAAAATCTTACGATTCTCTCGTTTTCCCCTTGAACACTCTTGTCGCGGGATCTTGTGCGCGTCGGTCTGGAAAATCAATAAACAATAATCATTAGCTTGTGCGAAAATGCATGAAATTAACCACGAAAAATTCTACCGTGTAAGCGTTAAAACAGGGTGACTCTCAGAATAGACTTTTTTCTATTTTTTTACAGTTTTGTTCCATGCAGCAACTTCACTTCAATTTCTGAAATATTTAGTTGCTATGATATACAAGTACTGGGAGTAGCTTTTGTGCATGGGTACCTAGTTTGTAAAACGAGTTTGCCGAGTGTAGTATGTATCACAAATAAAATAGTCACTTACAACGCGCAGATGAAACTTTTCCGATTTTGCTATTTTTCCTTCGACCACGGGCAATTCAGTTTCCCGCTGGAGTCCAAGAGAAAAACAACATAAACTCTTTTAGTTTTGTCAAAAATGACCAATTTCCAAGCTATATTTGTTGGAAATCAAGTTGGCTGTGAAATTTGCTGGAAGGACCGATCGCTCTTCCCAAAGTACGTTTTGTAACTGTCCCATAGGTACAAATTGGCTTACCTAGGTAGCTAGCTAGCATGAAGCTGTTGCTTTATTTGATCGGATTGCAATCTGGAGAGCATGCTGGCCATGGAAACCAGTGAATGTTGAGATTGTTCAGGGCCCGTCTTCCTCTGCACAGTTCTATGTAGCATTGTTGTCCGATGTCCGTGTCCATATAATCCTAACCGATTTTATCCCGATTTTGAAATACGGTTAGATAGGAAAGCTCACATGTTTTTGTCTCACATGTTTTTGTCCATTAATTGACTCGTTAATAAGGACCACAGGCTCGATGCGGAACTTCAAAGTGAAAACTTCCAAGCGGCCAATGAGCTTTTTCAAAGCTCGCTATTTTATGAGCTATGTTTTTTTTTTTATTTTATACGTGGGTGATATGGTTCCATTCCAAATCAAAATAGGCCCATATGAGTTGAACAGACCGGCAGTATTTTTGATCATTTGCGAACTGTTGAAGATTGCCTTTAGGGCAACACGATCCTACAGCATGATGCGAACGTAGCGCCAGCCCCACCCCAGAGCGAAGAGATAGTTTCGTTTTTGCCCCGCCCCGCCAGGTCTGATCTACGTGGTGGGAGTGGCTTAAATGCGCGAATTAGGTATCCGCGTAGATTTGTCTACTCCTGTGCCTCCTTATTTGGGAACCTGAAACACGTCTTCGCATTCCTAATCCACGGTCTCAAAGCTTTCTGGAAATTGTAGAAAATAATAGATGCCTACACACCAGTATTTTCTCAAGCTTATAGCAAATACGATTTTGCCTTAGGTTTATTATAGCAGGTGCCCTTGTACTGTGACTCTAGTTGGCTGGGCAAATTTTCTACTTTAGCATTGTAGGTTTGCCGCCTTTTTACCTGGTGTGAAACTGACTTCTCTAGAAGTGAAGTTATATTTCGTATCAAATTGATATTAAAATCTTGGAAAACTGACCTTGTCATACGTGGAAATGCGACTCGAGGGGCGCAGAGTAGTATTACCGTCATTTAGACACCAGAACCCTACGGGGCCGCCTTCAGTTTAAGTCATCTTGACGGCGGCCATTCAAGGTCGACAAAAACTCGTTCCGCCAAGGTCCAAAACGAAAGCAAATTGAAAACTGAAGGTACTCACATGAATTTCGGTCCAATACGCAACTTTGAGCGGCTGGGTTTTTTTGAAATTCGGTTTAATAAACTTTTTACACGTAAATCCTGCTGCAACAGCAGGCCTGCTGGGATGGTCCTTGTCTTGCCAATAAGTCTTCATGATTCGGCGTGTCTTTTCGACTGGAAGAGGGAGAAGGATTGATGATTACATGGGACCCTTTTTTTTTGGACGAAGGACTAGTATTTTTTCAGTTTGAATCACGTTAAGTTGAACCGGCTTCGAGAGGTGAGAAATATTTTTGACACCTGTCAATTGTCAAAGCTACCTACTTTGATTAATTTGAAAACCAAAGAGAGGTCGAAAAATTACTTCATTTTCCAATAGAATGGAAAAAAAGCGCCGGACATCACGTCCCGCAAAAATATTCCGTCTATCTACAGAGAAAATGCGTAAAAAATGTGTTCCAAAAGTGGTCCGAACGACTTCGTGTCTCTTCGTGAATTATTGTGCCAAATGAAGCCAGAGTAGCCAACCGCAAAGTTTTGGGGATTTTCTATATTTCAGATTTGGAAACTTGAAAACAAAATCTCGCAGCCGACTAAAATCACAGTACAAGTGAACATATTTTAGTAAAAAAGACACTTTCTACCCAAGCTACAAATTATCTAAACGTTGTGTTCATATCTAGGCCCGGGGTAAGTTGAAACTGGAGCGGTGGAGATGGTAATGTGCCATCGCTGCCAGGCCGAAAACGTGTTGACAGGCGCAATAAAATAAATGCGTTCCTACAGAAGACCCTTGAATTGAGAATTGTGCCAGCAGTTCCAGCAGTTCCAGCGCTCCAATCAAATTTGTGACCAAAGAGCCCGTGAATAGGTCGCTGGAACAAAAATAGCGTCCTAAAGATGGGTATACGGTATATTATTTTTCGTAATCGTTTCATATTGATACATAACGCGCAAAGTTATTCATATTGAAAAACATAAGTTTTGCAGTTTATGTATCTAGCATGACATCTGTCAAAGTAGTGTAAACATTTACAAGAAACTTTACTTCTGCAGCATTCGGCTACGCCTCATGATGACAAACAAGGCTTCGGGCCTGAAAACGCGCTCCTGTATCGAAAAATACTATTTCATAGTAGTTACTTGTTAATACAATTTTCTTTAGTTGTAATAAATTATACAGGGTGTTTGCAAACTTGGGGTAGAAAATAGAACCGCAATAAGAGAAATGCTTCAAAAGTATCAGGAAAATGCTGAAAAAATTTAGAGCTTTTATTTTTGAGAATATGGAGGGTCAAAAGGTGGTCCTTCGACCTCCTCTATTTTCGTTATTTTGAAAGATGTCAGTAAATTCTTCCCAACAGACCAAAAAGTAATGTTTTTAAACCTTTGAATGTGTTTTGTAATTTTATTCTCTATACTGGGTGAATCTTAAATCCTAAAAATTCAGTTTCCGTCGAAAATGCATGCAAGAAATTTCATACGGGAACTATTTGTATTATTTGTTGCTCTACATCAGTTTTATAGCCTCTAGAACTTTTCACGAGCATTTTCAAGGGAAAATAGATCTTTAGGATTTATGACTTACCTTTACACTAGACCAAATTACAAAACACATTCAAATGTTCAAAAAAATTGCTTTTTGGTCTGATGAAAAAGAGTTTACTAAATTTTTTCAAAATAACGAAAATAGAAGGGGTCGAAGGACCACCTTTTGACCCTTCATATTTCCAAAAGTAAAAATCTTGAATTTTTGCGACATTTTTCTGGCAGAAGAATTGTCCATTTATCAAAAAAAAATTGTGCTAAACTTAAGATTTGACTGAGTAATGTGAAAAACAAACGAATCTCTATACCGGTACCTTGGCACCCCATTATGCACAGGCGCGCGCGTCTCATGTCAGTTCAACGCCGAAAAGAATGCGCATTGCGCTTTTGCCACGTCAGGCTTACTTGCAACGTGGCCATAGCGGCTGCCAAGGTGACGTTTTGTTCCCGCGGCCTACAGGTCGCGGGAACATAACCGTCACCCTGGCACCCGCTATGGCAACGTTGCAGGCACGCCGGCACAACGAAGCCGAGAACGAAGCGCCTCTTGCCAGCTTCTTGTCCGCGTTTGCGTCTTAGGGGGTGCCAGAGTACCGCTGTAGAGATTCGCTTGTTTTTGACATTACTCAGTTAAATCTTGAGTCTAGCACATTAATTTTCATGATAAAGCTATAATTGTTCAATAAATTATCTATATATTTATTATAACTTCACAACTGAAGAAAATTGTATCAACAAGTACGTACTAGTGAAAATAACATCATATCATGTACCCATCTTTAGCACGCCATCTTTGTTCCCGCGACCTATAGGTTCATTCACCGTGATTTCTGCGCATGGGCAAAACCAGACACTGCTGGAACTGATATGCGCATCGACTAATCCGCAGGTAAGAGCTCCGGCTTGTCAAAAGCTAGGCCCCCGCCAGCTGATGGTTGTTTTACAGGTATAGGCCGTCTGATTTCAACATGATTCTAATGGGCTGTGTTTCTGGTCACCATCGGCCGATCGCGGCCTGAATCGCAGCCCACTAGAATCATGTAGAAATCAGACAGCCTATATTCCAACTATGATGCACACTACACACTCTATAGGTCACAAACTCACATAGCCATTTCAACCCTTGACCTCGGGTCTTTGATGTATCTTTATTCGGAAGCGAGTGAATAGCATATTACATTTTTCTGAATCAGGAAGACTAGAAGGATCTTTTCTCAAAGCTTGGTCGGTTAAACCTGCGACACCCTGTATCAGAAAGTTGTAAAACTCAATAATTTCATCTCGGCAGAGATTAATTTTACTTTTCGTTGCTAGTCAATCACATTTTTATTGCTCCAAGATATCTGCACTAAATTATTGTTTATGTTTTCCTCAATTACAATTTGGAATAGTACTGGAACGATAAAGAGAAAACTTGATGTTTATGTTGCACTATGTGATGGCAAGAAGAATAAAAGTTGAACATATACTACCTCTCAATAACAAATGACCGGATCGGGATGTATAATCATATAAATATTACTGCCCGAGTACTCGCAGTACATTGTTTTATTGAAACAGGTTCCGAAAGAGTTATTCGTACAAAATGAACTTTTTAAATTGATTCGACAATTGGAAAGCGATCGTTTCACTGCCTGAGAACTTTCAGTGGTTATTCTCATTATCGTGCATTTTCCAATTTCCGTCTGACTATAACAGTGGAGCAAATTATCTCTGTGCTCTCCCACTCGCGGTGGAGTAAATCGGTGTTTTGCTGCAATTATTGGAATGAATTTGGAAACACTCTGTTTCCAAGGTTTCCAACTTTTTAAGTCATTTACTTATTACTTATTATTTAAAAAAATCTGTTGGAAAAATCTAGAAACAGTATTAGGTGGTGGGCAAAGGAAACGTAAAAAGTGGTTTAGAAAAAGTCGTAACGTCATACATGTTCAAATCTCTACAACAATGGACCGGGAGAAACAAGTCAAAAAAAAATACAGAGCAGAGAATCGATCCTGGTACCACCCGTTTGCTAAGGCAAAGCGCTACCAAATGAACTATGACTTTTTAGTGAGTGACAGTGTAAAGGCAGGTTCATGCACAGTCTTATAACTTCAATTTTTGCTTCAACTTCACGCGGAAGGAATACTGCAAACTTAAAAAATGGCTCATGCACGTCATTCACCTTTCACTTCTGCCGGCTAGGCACATTCTCTATTTTTGAACCGTTGAATCTGGCATTACTAACGTCAACTATTTATAACAACTGTTTCTAAAATAAAAAATAAAGATATTTTCAACATTGATCGCGATCAAGGACTTGCCAATGCTTTTTATTATTGATTTCAATGAGAATTTTTTTTGCTGTTTTGAAACTTCTGTGAAAATATTCGATAGACGACATCTTTCGGCACTAAACACGGACGCGTGCCATTTGAATTCATATTGCGGCGTCGTACAGTGCAGACGGCTCCTTTGATAACGGTTTATGAGAGCACCCGCACTTTGTCGGGGTTCACCTCACAAGCGTCCCGAAGAAAAACCGACGACATTCCACCCCTTTTTTACCACATGTCGTTTTGCTCCGTGCATTTTGAACGAATAAGGAACGGAGTAACCTTCTGTCTGGTCAGTCTTCCGAAATTAATTAAATTTCACACGCGTCCCTAAGCTTTGTGCAATTATAATGAGCCACCTAGCTCGCGCTATGACCCAAAACAAAAGACGCAAAATTAATCATTGTTTTTTTCTCTCTCGAAACAGGATCGGTTAAAACGATGTTAGTAGACGACTCGCAAATCGTCGCCAACATGATGGTCGTGATTTGCACGAAGCTGGGCATAACGAACCACGACGAGTACTCTTTGGTGCTCGAAGATCAAGAGAATCAAGAGAACATCGACAATCGAAACTACGGAACGCTGACGCTGAAACGAAAGAAAGAAGAAAAAGAACGCGACGCAAAGATGGAACAGTTGCGCAGGAAGCTGCACACTGACGATGAAGTCAACTGGTTGGACCCGTCCAAAACGTTGAGGGAACAAGGCATCGACGAAAACGAAACGGTCTTACTGCGACGAAAGTTTTTCTTCTCCGATCAAAATATCGATTCCCAAGACCCCGTCCAACTCAACCTCTTGTATGTACAAGCCCGCGACGCCATCTTGAACGGAACCCACCCCATCACCCACGAAAAAGCTTGTGAGTTTGCGGGAATCCAGTGCCAAATTCAATTCGGTGACTACGTAGAAAACAAACACAAGCCTGGCTTTTTGGATTTGAAAGAATTCTTGTTCCATCCATACGTGAGCAAAATCAAAGGAGTCGAAAAGAAAATTTTTGCCGAACACAGAAAACACATCGGTTTGAGTGAGCTGGAAGCCAAAGTGCTCTACACCAAGAACGCCAGGTCTCTGAAGACGTACGGCGTGACGTTTTTCTTGGTAAAAGAGAAAATGAAAGGAAAAAACAAGCTCGTGCCTAGATTACTCGGCGTGACTAAAGACTCGGTTTTGCGCTTGGATGAAAAAACGAAAGAAATCATGCAGACTTGGCCTCTGACCACTGTGCGCAGATGGGGTGCCAGCCCCAACACGTTCACGCTGGATTTCGGCGATTATTCCGATCAATACTACTCGGTACAAACCACGGAAGCCGAGCAGATTCAACAGATCATCGCCGGTTACATTGACATCATTCTGAAGAAGAAACAAGCAAAGGATCATTTTGGTATTGAAGGTGACGAAGGTTCGACCATGTTTGAAGAAAGCGTTGCCCCGCATAAGTAAGTTTGGTGCAAAATTGAGCTGCCCGAAGCCAGTTCTAAAATGAGAAATATTTTCAGAGCAACTATCTTGCAACACGAATCCAGCAAGGTTGGCAAGATCAACACTGAATCCGTGGCGAAGCCTGCCATAATGAGAGCTGGAAGTGACGGTGAGATTTTTGTTGGAATTTGAATATTTTTTTGTTATTTTTATTTGGTTTATTTTTTTATCGAATAGGTGAGAAAACATTTATCACTGGTGTAATGAGCAGTGCTCAATACACCACTGTAAGTGGACAGGTGAATTTGGGTCATGCTCCTCCAACGGTAAGATAGTCCAATTTTTTGTTTGTTTTAAGTGCTCTATCATATTGACAGAAATTCAATTGTCTACTAACATTATCTAAACGTATAATGCTAGCCGTTGTAGCTAAAACTTGGTTATTTCTTCCATGCTTGTTAACTTGGAATAGAAGGCAGAGTAGGTACATAGATTTGTACATACTTCTTTGTAAAATAGATACTTCCTAGATTCAATAAATCAGTGTGCTTGATGCCGCTTTGCAAAACGAATCCAGCTGGAAAGCACAGAATGTTCGAGACATTTCTCTATTTTTTTTTTGTTGAAACTTTACTCTAGAAACTCAATAATGCTAGCGATTCATGAAACTATATTACATTTCTAAACAAAAGCAACCAAATCTGCATAATTATTCCTTATTATACAATAATTATCAATGATTTGACCCGCTGCTGCTTCATTCAATCGCTCTGATTTGTGAGCTTGAAGAATTATTTCCAAGAGGCAATGAACATTTCCAATATATCATGTTTGGTGGCGCTTTCGAATATTGAAGATGCCGATGTTGTCGCTGTCAAACTAATGCGACAACTAGAAGTCGAGTTATAGGGCTTCTTTCAAAATTAAAATTGAGCTTTAATCCTTTACTATTGATTGTCAAAAAAGGTGTGAGACATCACCCTCAAAGTTCTTGCAAGATTTAGGAACACGTTCAAAAATCATTTCTGACATCTCAGGTGAGTCATAAAGGTTCGTGGTCATAACTCATTTTTTAATCAATAAAATAAATTTATTATTTTTTAATTGAAAAATCTCGTAAGGTTAAAATTGATTGGAATGCCAAACAACTTGTGCGTAGTTTGTTACTTCTTCACACAACAGAGTGCAAAAGTCGTGAACTCCTAGCATTATTGGATTGTTGAGAAATTTAAATCCAATTCCGAAGTATGTTTCTAGCAACAACCAAAATTACTAGAGAATAGTGATTAATTTTGGTTATAGATTCTTTGTTTCATTTGCACTTTCTATCTATTAGTTCTGCACCAAATTTTTATTCTAAAAAAACCGCATGTGTACATAAAATATGGATCAATGTCTCCGTACTTTCTGCAAGTTTACTTTCGCCACAACGTATGACTGAAATTTGTAGATCCAACAAACGAAAATAACGTCCGTGCTGACCGAGCCGCAGAGAGCTCTCGTCTCCACTATCTCTGCCACTCAGAGCCGCATCAAAGAATCCGAAATACAGCTTGAAGGCCGGGCTCATATTCCTGAACTGGGAAGCGATCCGGCCACCAAAAAATGGAAGCAAGTCACTCTGGACACGCACAAACAGAACGTTGGCTCTCAAATTGCCGCCATGAATGCGGCAACCGCCCAAGTCGTCACTCTGACTTCCGGTCCGATCGACGAAGTCGACCACAATGCCGTCGGTGCCGCCATCACGACGATCGGAAGCAACCTGCCGGAAATGACCAAGGACGTGAAGATGATAGCCGCGCTAATGGACGACACTAACATGGGCGAGAAGCTCCTGGACGCCACCAGGAAGCTGTGCAGCGCTTTCAGCGATTTGCTCAAGGCCGCAGAGCCGGAATCGAAAGAGGTTTGTTCTCGCTTTCGTGTGTCGAATCCTTGTTTGTGAAAAGTGAGTTATTGCAGCCGCGTCAGAACCTCCTCAATGCCGCATCCAGAGTCGGAGAGGCCAGCACCAGCGTTTTGGCTACGATCGGCGAAGATACCGCCGAGAATAAGGAGCTGCAAGACATGCTTCTGTCGCTGGCCAAGGCTGTTGCCAACACCACCGCCGCCCTGGTGCTGAAAGCCAAGAATATTGCATCCACTTGCGAAGATCAGCAGACTCAGAACAGAGTTATCGGAGCCGCCACCCAGTGTGCTTTGGCTACTTCGCAGTTGGTGGCGTGCGCCAAGGTATGTTTCCATTATACGAATCATGAATATGTTCTTGAAGTGAAACTTCTTTTGCCGCGCTTGCACATGGATTCTCATTGCATACGTCAAGAGTGTGCGAGATTGTTTTTGTTTGTTTTGTTTGCCATTAGCTGTATTCCTTTTACACGAAATCTCAGATAATCTCACCTCAGTTAGAGATAGAAAGAGCGAGAATTGCATGAGAGGGAGAGAGACACAACTAGCAATTGAAGTGAGAATTCTCAGTTCAGATGATAAAAGGAACGCAGCTATTGTTTCGAACATACAACTGAGATTTTTTAAACCGTTTGTCAAAGATTGATGTAACTTCCAAAGGTCTTTTCAGTGACATAGCACTCAATATTATACATAGGAAAAAAGACAACATCTCACGCGCACCCTCGTACTGAAAGTTTTGGTGAAATGGTTCTGTTAGCGTATGAAATCTGGCATTGAAAAAGTCGCTAAATTCAACGGTTTTTACCCCAACTCGCAGACGATATTGTTTTTATTTTTTTTATAAAAGTTGGGATGAAGCAACCGTTTGTCATTGGTGCACTCATACTTCAGAAGTTTCACTTCCGCCGCTCAAAACGGGTGTAGTCGGATGATGTGATTTTATCACTTTTTGCAACAGGTCATCGCTCCTACATTACAATCACCGGCTTGTCAAGAACAACTAACTGCCGCAGTCAGGGAAGTTGCCAAAGCTGTGGAGAACTTAGCTGCTGTCTGCAACGAAGCTTCTGGCAATGATGAATTAATGAATCAATTGAAGGCCGCCGCGGCCGAAGTTACGAGGACGTTGAACGATCTTCTCAACCACATCAAGTTCGGTAATTATACTATTCATCATTTTTTCTCGTTTGTTGGTCTGGTTAAGAAAAAAACAAATGTACCGCGGTAGGAATAAAGTTTCAACTTGAAATATTCCGTGCCACAAATATGCGGGTTGATCCGAAAGTTGAATTTCTTTCAACTTGTGGTCGTTTTCATCCAAGTATTAGCAACAATTATTTCTACAGTAACCAAACCAGGTTTAAAGTTTAACTCGAATTGAGCAGCTGGGCCCCAGTTTAACAAGTAGATGAGTACGCTTTAAAGTTGGAACGGATTTGAATTCAGGAGACAGAATTTAGTCGGAAACGATATCGAAATGCTTGATGGTATCGTTCCCATATGGACTGGAAAAGAAAGTGATCCACTAAACCAAACTCTATCGCTTTTATATTTTCTTGACACAATTTAGGAATGAGATCCAAGCTACTCAAGTTTTCAGTCATTTCACATTATTTTTGTGCATACACGGACTGGTTTGGTATTTCACTTTCAACGGTTGATCAGTATATTGCAATTTAAATTTGAAAATCTACTGTAGGTAGCGCTAAAATTGGAACAAGACAAAAAGAAGACGACCACTCAGTATCTACGCCAGTGGATAATTTTGACAGAGTTTCATCATTAAATCAAATAAATATATGTACAGGGTGATTCAAACTCGACGCTAAGTCATTTCATCCAGAGAAAGTAACACACAAAAAGTAGAAAAATTGTGCGTTATACAGGGTGGTCCTCGTTTTATGTCATTAAATTTAAGGATCAATAGAAAATGAAAAACGAAGTGGACTTTCTTCAGAAAACATATTTGAGGAATGCCTAATAACAGAGACACAGCCCTTCAAAGTTGGAAATAAATAATCGTTTTTTCCGCATAACTTTTGAACCGTTCAACCGATTTCATTCAAAATAGTACCAAAGATTTACTGAAATTATCCCCTGTCGAACAATCATAACATGTTCCATAAAAAAGTTTCGGGGGCTTAGACATTAGGGGGTGACCCTACTTTTCCCCCCTTATTTTTCACCCCCCTGGTTATTTTTGAAAATTTTTCATAATTTTGAATTCTACATTCAATTTTGAAGAAAAAAATCACTGTTGCAAAATTTTGATTAAAGGCTTCGTTTAGGAGATATTTGGGTTTGAAACTTTAGGAAACATCCCGAAATCGCCACTTTCCAGAACCCAAATTGTTTTTTTCCTGAAAATTTCCCGTGTTTTGGAAAAAATGGTAGTTTATCAACTTCGAATTTCTAGAAAACCTATTTCAGCTGAGAAATCATGAGTTTCTTTGGATTTTAATTTTTAGACCTTTGAAAGTGGCGATTTCGGGATGATTCCCAAAGTTTCAAACCCAAATATCTCCTAAACGAAGCCTCTAATCAAAATTTAGCAACAGTGATTTTTTCTTCAAAATTGAATGTAGAATTCAAAATTATGAACAGTTTTCAAAAATAACTAGGAAGGTGAAAAATAAAAGGGGAAAAGTAGGGTCACCCCCTAATGTCTAAGCCCCTGAAACTTTTTTATGGAACATGTTATAATTATTCGACAGGGGATGATTTCAGTGAACCTTTGGTTCTATTTATAATCAAATCGCTTGAACGGTTCAAAAGTTATGCGAAAAAAACGATTATTTATTTCCAACTCTGAAGGGCTGTATCTCTGTTATTAGGCATTTCTCAAATATGTTTTCTGGAGAAAGTCCCCTTTATTTTTAATTCTCTATCGATCCTTAAATTTAATGACATAAAAGTCGGACCACCCTGTATATCTCACCTACATATTGACACTAATTTATGTACTTCGATGACAGGTCCATGACTTCGATGTCATAAGACCGACGGCGACGCCACAAAAATTTTAATATGGGGAGGTGAAATTTTTCCGACTGTATTCGATAGCTATTTTTCATGGCTAAAATGTTCCTTACAATTTTCTCTGATCTCGAATCAGTCAGAAGTTATGCCTAAAAATATTTCGAAATGTGTATTTTGATTTTACTTTGCCTCAGCGTCAGCGAAATGGCCATGAAAAAAAATCCAAATCACTTGCGTCGACAGATGCTATTTTCATTTTTTCATTCTGTTTATCTCGTAAATAATACTTCATTTGTATGTACAAAAAAAGTTTCAACGCCAAGAAAAATGTCAAAAGTTCAATATTGTACAAATAAGCATCTCTTTAAAAGCTGAGGCTAAATTAAATTTATGCTCGAAGTATTTTCAGGCGTGACTTCTGAACCGTCCTAACCGTCCTGACCATGGTACTAAATTGACAGATAGCTGGAAATTCGATAATTTCAGGGTGATCCGTGCGTTTGACTCGGCATAAAATCAACGCACGCGTATATATTATCAGGTTTTATGTGCATAGAAGCCATTATTTGCATATTTTCATTCAGAAATAGTTGTTTTGTTTGAATGTTATGTTTTCACGGAATGTTGTTATAGGCCAGGCGGTAGGTCATTCTCGATAGAAAAAAATTCCGACCAAAGCTTTTATGGTGTCAATCTCTTCGTAAGGTCAGTAGGTATCTATCACTGAGTTTCCGCCCAAAAACGAGTTGTGCTGATTCCTCCACATCTGCCCAAAGGTAAAAGATGTCTTGAAGGTGCAAAAAGACCTGTTGAACCCCCGTACTTTTTCATTTTATTTGCCTCAATGCAAACGTACAACTCTTACGCAAACATTGGAAGCATTTGTCATCATCTCTGTGCCAGTCTTACTGTTGAAAAAAAAGATTTCTTTGTGCGGGTCAGATAAATCACATTTGATTGTTTTTCCACACAAGAAAGCGATGGAGCAACATGTATTTTGGATGTTTTCTACTAACTCGTACCCACTGAACTCATTTATGGTGTTGAAATTTCAATAACAGCATTTTTGAAGATGTTGCCCGCTTAGAAGTGGATAATTTTTACCCGCCTGTTCAGCAGCAATTTTTTCAATTTTACCAAACACCGTTTTCGAAAAATTTAAAAGGAATGACAAGCTGGAACTCTTTTCTAATGATATTATGTCTGGCTTAACCGCGGCACGCTTTTTGAAAGTGAAGGAAACGGTTTTCTTTTCGAGCGGTTCTATTTTATCCGCGTGCGGCCGTGCTTACTTGACATAGACCGAACTGATTACAAAAGCTTGGAAATGTAGTCTCTTCCAGCTTTAAAACACGACCATTATTGACAAAATAATGTATAATTTCTTCATAAATCAATGTACAAAGTCTTAATAATAATGGTCGTGTTTTAAAGCTGGAAAAGAGTACATTTCTAAGCTCGTGTAAACAGTCCGGTCTATGTCAAGTAGGCACGGCCGCACGCGGGTGGAATAGGACCGCTCGAAAAGAAATCAGTTTTTTAGACTTTCAAGTGCGTGCCGCGATTAAGCCAAGCACGATATCGTTAGAGAAGAGTTTGAGCTTTTCATTCCTTATAAAATTTTTGCAAACAGTGTTTGGTACAATTGAAAAAATTGCTGCTGAACAGGCGTGTAAAAATTATTCACTTCTTAGCAGGCAACATCTTCAAAAATGCTGTTATTGAAATTTTAACACCATAAATGGGCTCAGTGGGTACGAGTTAGTAGAAAACATCCAGAATACATGTTGCTCCATCGTTTTCTTGTGTGGAAAAACAATCAAATGTGATTTATCTGACCCGCACAAAGAATTTTTTTTTTCAACAGTAAGACTGGCACAGAGATGATGACAAATGCTTCCAATGTTTGCGTAAGAGTTGTACGTTTGCATTGAGCCAAATAAAATGAAAAAGTGCGGGGGTTTAACAGGTCTTTTTGCACCTTCAAGACATCTTTTACCTTTGGGCAGATGTGGAGGAATCAGCACAACTCATTTTTGGGCGGAAATTCAGGGGTAGATACCTGCTGACCTTACGAAGAGTTTGACACCATAAAAGCTTTGGTCGGAGTTTTTTCCAGATTGTAATGATTTTACCGACATACCGCCTGGCCTATTAGACACACAAAGCTTATGTGCGGGCCAGCCGGAACCGGCATGTGAAACAGATAAGGATATCACCTTCTCATGCGAGAGGTCCCGGGTTCGAAATCCGATCGCAACGAAAAAAATTTTAGTCATCTTACCTTAAAATGCGAGGTTAACGTCACATTTTCACTTTTTCGTATTAGGACAATGTAAGGTTTCGGACTCATAAAAGTTTACACCGACGGCGATCGAGTGGCCATGCTAATTCAGTTTTGACGTAATTTTGAATGGGCATGGCCACACGATTGTCATCGGTGTAAACTTTTATGAGTCCGCAACCGTACATGAAAAGTGTGGCCGTTATATTCCACGTTGAAAACAGACCGACGCAAAAAAAATCAATCAAAGATCAATCAATAAAGTAAGAGCGATTCTTTCTTGTACCCTTACGGCAAGATAAGAAATAATTGTACCGGAGGAATAATCATGACTTTTTCTTCGTTTTTTGCAAATTCCTGCTCTACCTAAAAATGTACCTAAGTCAAACAAAGCTAGTTAAATTTACCATGGTTGTGTTTGAAGAAATGATTCGACTTATGAATGTCCTGAAACCAGCTGTCAAAATATTTCACATTTGGGGTACATAGCTAACTCGATGTGGCCTTGACCTGACGTAGCTGTATTGAAATAATAAGGAATGGCATCAAAATGGGTTACAGATCTTGGATCTTGATACAGATAGGGATATTTCATTTTATTTAGTCATGGAACTTCTTCTTGGCATAGAGTATATTTTTGATGGGGTCTTCCATCGCCGTCCCTCTTTCTTAGCAGTTTTGCGTCTGATTGTTACAGCATCACGCGAGCGTGCTCAAGAAACTGTTCAGGAATACAGCGTGGAGGAGATTTACACGGCAACCGATAAATTATCTGCCGCTTCCGGCGACCCGAACGAAATGGTGAGACAAGCCAGGCGTTTGGGTCAAGCAACGGCCCAGCTGATTCAAAGCATCAAGGGCGAAGCGGAAAAACTGCCCGATTCGGACATCCAACGCAGGCTTTTGGCCGCCGCTAAAACCCTGGCGGATGCCACGGCGCGAATGGTCGAAGCAGCCAGACAATGTGCCAGCCATCCTCACGACATTCATTACCAGAGCGTTTTGAGGAAAACAGCCGAAGATTTGCGCGACGTGACTACCGTAGCTGCAACCACACCGGCACTACGCGCCAAGTTGGTCGATCGCGTTCAGGTTTGCGCTAGAAAAGCCGTTTCGTCGGCCACGCAGTGCTTGACCGCTGCTCAAGCCAGCCATCCCCACAACACCAATTCGGTAACTCGCGAAAGCCTGTACACTGAAACGCAAGAGTTGGCCAAGCAAATCCCACCGCTCGTCGGTTCAATCAAGGCCAGTTCGGCGAATCCCGAAGACAGCACCAGCCAAGTCGATTTGATTTACGTAGCTGAGGTGTTCTTGCATCCCGCTACGCATTTCGTGCAGACTTCTCAATCTGCACTGCCGACGATCACCGAGCACTCGATCACCGAACAACTTTCGGTGACTAGTCAGAAGCTCAACACCGATTTGAGTGAGCTGCGCGGCGCTTTGAGCCGAGCAAAGCCGGTTTGTCAAGGCTTAGGTTTGGGAGCTGCTGCTGAACTAATCGCGAGTTTGCAAGACGAACTGCATGAGTTTGAACGCGCCGTCAACGCTCATAACTTACGTCCGTTGCCTGGCGATAGCATCGAACGCGGTGCCGAAGATTTGGCTTTCAGTGGCAAAGCAGTCAATCAAGGTGTAGCTCAGTTACTGAGCGCGACTGCGCAAGGCAACGAAGTTTACACTGACAAAGCTGCTAGAGACACGGCTCAAAGCCTTAAGTCGTTGACCGATTCGATCAGAACTGTGGCTGCAACGTCAGACAATAGGGACGTGCAAACTAGAGTCATCAAATCTGGACAGAAAGTCTTGCTACACTCGGCCAAGTTGATAGATGAAGCACAGAAGAGCTTGCAGTCGGTGAAGCTGACGCCGGGTCTGCAGATCGCGGCTAAAGATATCGCGGCAGCTGTTAATCAAACCGTCAACTGCTTGCCTGGTCAGAAAGACGTCGACTGCGCCATCACTAATATAATTGAGTGGTCATCTACGCTTGACACCGGTCGCTTCCCTCGCACCGATAAATCATACGGCGAACTGCAGCAAGAGCTCAACACCGCCGCCGCTAACTTGAACGAAGCCAGTTCCGTAGTGGTCGAAAGCGTGCGCAGCCCGACTCACCTTGCGTCATCCTCGAAAGATTTTTCATCTGCCTTCCACGATTTGCTGTCAGTATCAATGGAAATGGCCGGACAGACTAAAGACACTGAAATCCGCGGGCAGATGGTTCACTCAATGAAGAGCGTATCGACGACTTCCAGTACGCTCTTGACGACGGCCAAGTCGTTGTCGGCCGATCCGTATTTGCCCAACGGCAAGAACCAGTTGGCTGCCGCAGCCAGAGGCGTGACCGACAGCATCAACCACTTGGTGAACGTCTGCACGTCGGCCGCTCCCGGTCAAATCGACTGCGACAATGCCATACGCAAGATTCAAGCGATGAAACACATGCTGGAAAATCCGACGGAACCGATCAACGATTTCAGTTACTACGAAGCTCTGGATTCGGTTATCGAAAAGAGCAAGATTCTGGGCGAGTGCATGACCGGAATCACCGCAACCGCCAAGCAGTCGCAACACGAGAAGTTCGCTGAACACATCAAGACGTTCAGCACGTCCATTTGCCACTTCATAGAAGCTTCCGCTCAGACTGCTTATTTGGTGGGAGTATCAGACGCGTCCAGTATAGCCGGACGTCCCGGCTTGGTCGATCAAGCCCAGTTTGCGCGAGCTTCCCAAGCCATCCAACAAGGATGCGCCGCGCTGTCCTCGTCGTCGAGCCCACAAAAGCAAGTGCTCGAAGCGGCAACTCTGATCGCCAAGCACACGTCTGCCTTGTGCAATTCGTGCCGAATCGCCAGTTCGAAGACCACGAATCCAGTCGCAAAACGGCAGTTCGTCCAGAGCGCCAAAGCAGTAGCCAACTCCACCGCGGCTCTCGTCAAAGAAATCAAGACGTTAGACTTGAACTACTCGGCCGAGAACAGGGCGAGGTGCGCGCAAGCCACCGTGCCTCTCTTGGACGCCGTCGACAATCTGTGCGTCTACGCCAATTCCAGCGAATTCATTTCGATCCCTGCCAAGATCTCGCCAGAAGCCAGACAAGCGCAGCAGCCGATCCTCGAGTCCGGCAGACGGCTCATCGATAGCTCTTGCACTGTGGTGCGCGCGGCCAAGAACTTGGTGGTGAACAACAGAGACCCGTCGACTTGGCAACAGTTCGCTAGCACTTCCAAGGACGTGTCGGAGTCGATCAAGCAACTTGTCGTCAACATACGGTAAGTTGTTTGTGGGTCGCTTAACTGAAAGAGATCTTAGCAATTGCTGCTGCGCTTGGTCTATTCTTGGATGGGTGGCCGGCATATCGGAGCCTGTTCAGAGAGTAGGCTGTGTAGATTCTTATCGGCAAGGCTTCTCGTAAGCTTTTTTGGAATAGTGTTTCCAACTGCTTCTCATGTTTGAAATTTGAAATGTGATGTTTGCAGCAATGGGGCTCCTGGCAAGAACGAATGCGAGATCGCCGCATCCATTTTGTCTAATCATTTGAGAACTCTGGACGCGGCATCGATGGATGCTGTGTCTCAATCTTTGGCGCCTAGGAAGAGCGCAACGTTGCCGGCTTTCAGCCAACAAGTCGAGCGCGCTGCTGCCGGTCTCTTCGACACAATCGAACCGTTGAGACACGCCGCCAAGTTTGAAGCTGAACATATCGGACACTCCGTCAATCAAATGGTAAGTTTTCTGCTTTTAACAACCACTGTACTTGCTCAAATTCAGACCATTGGGTGTTGCCGAATCTTCACACTTTACTTATGATTGCAGATCCAGTATTTCGAACCGCTAGTGCAAAGCACCATCGGTGCGGCATCCAACATGAAGAACTCCAAACAGCAAGAGCAACTGCTCGACCAAGCCAAATCCGTCACCGAATCCGCACTTCAACTGATCTACTCCGCCAAGGATTGCGGGGGCAATCCGAAAGCCATCAACATCCACCCCGACATCGACGAATGCGCCAATTCGACCCGCGACACGCTCCAAGAGCTCGTCACCAACTTGGAAACGATTTCGACTCAGAGCGGTGTAGTATCCGGCGTCGTGGACAACCTGACCAGGGCCATGACCCGTCTGTCCGACCACAGGGCTTCTCTGATCATCTCTGACAGCGACAGCTATGTGGATTATCAGACGCGCATGGTGGAATGTGCCAAAGACATCGCCAAAATCGCTGGAGAAATGGTGAGATTTCAAATTGTCATAGTCCTGATTGTAATATGTTTATGATGTTCATAAAATGAAAATGTAAGAAATCGCCCAAACAAATTTCATTCAGATTGATCAAACTGTTGATGCGCATCAGATTCTCAAGATCGCTAGTCCGAAAATTGCACAAATTTGGTTGATCGGGAGATAACCAGAGAAATTAATATAGTATCAACATGTCCAGCAGCTTTGTGGTTCAAGTGACCTGGACAAATTTTTCTAGTGTAGCATTGTAAGCTTACCGGTTTCTTACCCAGTGTGAAACTGGCTTGACCATAAGTTTAGTTCTGTTGTCTATCAAACTGTTGTAAGTGGTTTATGTGTCGAAATCTTTGAAAAATTGACTGTCAGGCGTGGAAATGCGACTCGGAAACCGCAGAGACGTGTTACTGTCGTTCAACACCAAATCCTCACGGCTTCCAACGAAATTTGATGCAATCTGGTAATATTTCTGGACCCGGCGGCAACGAGAAAAGCTCGCCCTTATACGACAGAAAAGGAGCGGAAATGGCAAATTGAACGTATTCACATACATTTCGGTCTAATACGCAATTTTGAGCAGCTGGACTTCCTGAAGTTTGGATCATTTATTAGTCAAAATAGATCGAAATCCAGATTCGACTGCAGAGATGTCGGGGCGTCTGTGGTTTACCCAATATTTCAGCAGCGGGGTGTCATGTGTAATATTTTCGAACGTTCAGTTAAGAAAAAGTTCACTCTTGCAAAATTTTGATCAGAAGGTTCATTTTTCTAGATATTTATTTGAATCTGAATGGTTGAAAAATATCTCGAAATAACCGATATTTCAAGAGCCAAAACAATTTATTTTGTGAAATCTCATTTTTCATAGGTGGATTACTAACCCTTGAAACGCTTAGAAAACTTATTTCAGTGAAGTAATCATAAATTTTGTTGGATTTTAATTTTTAGGCGCTTGAAGTTCGTGTTTTTTCATTAAATTGAACGTAGGACTCCAATTCGAGAATATGAACAAGTGTCAAAAATAACTCAGAAGGGTAAAAATAAGACGGAATGAGGGGCACCTCTCATCAACTACGGTCCTGGAAATTTTGATGAAACGCATTATTAATGTTCGATAAAGACTAATTTTAGTCAATTTGAGTTCGAAATTGATCAAAATCGGTTGAACGGTTTGAAATTTACGGAAAAATAAACTTTGAAAAGTCACTTCACCGTTTTTTTATTTTTCGACTTCATTTTTGACTAGGAATCATCCCTCAAAGTTTTTGCACAACCAATAGGTACCCAACGCATCCTTCCTAGGTATGCAGGCTGTCCGTTTTTCGAGGCTAAGCTTGGGTATCTCGCTTATTTTTATATATACAAAGTCGGTTGAATTAGAAAAAAGTTGCACATTTTCATGACGATAAATGATCCAGAAAGATACTTGACCTGTCAGTTTTAGCTTTCGAGATACCGTGTAACAACATAAATTTTAAATTTGTAATCTTTGTTCCATTTTTCATTTATAAGAACTGTTGAGGTGGCTTTTTCTAATTAAGATATTGTTAGGGTACTTTTCCAAGGGGAATTTAAAGCTGCCAAAATCTTTATTCTAGGTTTTAACCGAGATACGGCATTCAACTTTTTCTCTCTCATAGGCGCTATATTGGATTTTGACATTTTTGAATGCAATATTTTTTTCCGGTTACAACGATCTCACTGTTAAATAAAAAAAATTGCGCAATTTTTTTTTCAATTTTTCAAAGAGTGCTTTGGAAACAAGATCAGCACCTACAATAAAAAAAAATCGTAAATGTTGAACATTTAATCAACACTTTTTTTGCACCAAACTTTTATCTCGCAGAATTAACAACAAAAACACTGCTCACATTTTTTCTTCTCAAGGATGGCAACTAAAATCGAGTAAAATCTCAATGAGGCATTTTAAGAAAAAACAGTTCTGTCTTATTTTTGTGAGGAATCATACCTTCCGACGTATAAAATATCCTGAGTTGAAAAACAAGTGTACCTCCACTTTTCTTCTGGCATTTCACCTCTAGATCGGGTTCGTAATAATCTGGAACAAAGCGCTGTTTCACGTTCCGGTGTTTGGCGTACGCGTCTACCGCTTTCCCACCAGCCTTTCATGGATTCTGGCTCTCGGTATTGATGCCTCAATGCTAGCGGGGTAAAAGCTGGTCAATTCCTTCAAACTGGCTGGCCTCTCTAGTACGACCTTGCATTGAATAAAGATCAAAATAAAACCTCATTATTTTCTTTTCAATTTCAGGCAACGAAAGCTGCGAGCGACACGCAAAGACTCGCGCCTCTCTCTGCCGATTTGTCGCACAAGTACACGCAACTGGCCAACGACAGCATCGGAGCCGCGGCCGCCGCCACCAACGGCGAAGTGGCGATGCGTCTGAAGGAAGTCGTGCAACAGCTCGGCGGTGCCTGCGTGGAGCTGGTCCAGTCCGGGGGCCAGTGCCTGATCAGGAAGGACGACATCATCCTGCGTGAGGTCGGTGATTGCTCCAGGAATGTCACGGAGAAAGTCTCCAGAGTATTAGCCACGCTTCAGTCCGGCTCGCGCGGCACCCAGGCATGCATCAACGCCGCTTCCACCGTTTCCGGCATCATCGGCGATCTGGAAACGACGATCATGTTTGCCACGGCCGGCAACCTGAATCCAGAGAACGAACACGAATCGTTCGCCGACCATCGCGAGAACATACTGAAAACTGCCAAGGCATTGGTTGAAGATACGAAAACTCTGGTTGCTGGAGCCGCGTCGTCGCAAGAGCAACTGGCTGTGGCTGCGCAAAACTCCGTGGCTACCATTGGTAAATATTTTTAGTATTCACAAGAAAATGTTTCACTCTTGATGGAGTTACAAATTCAACGCAAGTCAATGAACTGCAAACAACTGAACAGTTATCATTTCCAACCATCTCTTTCTTTATATTTTCCTCTTCTGTTGAGAAGATTTGCTTCTTTCAGTTTTATTATTGTTTATTAGATACTCAATCTTTTGCTTTATTCAAACGAATGCAAGACTCTGTTTTGAACCGCCCATGATTTGCTGACTTGCTTCCTTACAGCAGAGTCGGCAATAGAACTTCTGTATGTTGCATGTCTGCCGCATTGATTTGAAAATCTATAACAGTCCTGCGTGAATAATAATCTTATTATTTTAGAGTTGTAAGATAATCTGAAATTTCAGTGCAACTGGCCGAGGTGGTCAAGTTTGGCGCTGCCAGTCTGGGCTCCGACAACCCAGATTCCCAAGTCATGCTCATCAATGCCGTCAAAGATGTTGCCAGCGCCCTTGGCGACTTGATCCACGCCACGAAAGCTGCCAGCGGCAAACCCATCAACGACCCAGCAATGGCCCACTTGAAGGAGAGTGCTAAGGTACGATTATTGCGTGTAGTGTAGCATTTTTTTTTGTTTTGTTTTTGTTACTTTGTTTTTCGCTTGTTGTACGCTGCCTTTGTCACATCATTTATTATTGTATTTTAAGTGTGAAAATAAGCCTAATAATATGCTGTAAAGACAACGTTTTGCATGATGTGTGTGACGCACTAAATTACATGTATTAATTTGGGGTGGACTTTAAAATTTAAACAAAGTAATATTATTAATAAAATGTATAAAAACGAAACAGTTCATAACACACACACACATGCTAAAAGGTTGTGAGTATTAAAAAAATAATGTACCTACCTATTTATATAAAATAAAAGAATTTTTTTTAACAAAAACTTTCATCAAAACATGTGTAAATGTTTAAAGTCCACCTGGTTTAGGATTCAGTGTCCACTAAAGCTTTTGGAAGATTTTTGGTATTAATCCATTTCTTTTTGTTGTTGTTGAATACGGTGGTGGGTTTTAACACATGTTTTGATTCTCGTAACAGGTGCCAGATTCTGACACTGACTGGTGGATTTCTGATCAAGAAGAGGAACTAATTCGATTGTTAAGCGACAGTAAAGAGAATATTGCTACAGAACCTTTGCAATCTGATATCCTGCCCTGTCTCCTAATCAATAGCACTTCCTAAAGTTGTGTGCAGTTTTACATGTTCTAGTCTTTGTTAGTATTGTGTGCGTTTTAGATGTCCAAAATATTTTTTTGTTTTATATCGATATGTATTTTACGGCCAACGGTATTTTTTTATCTTTATATATTTATCCCCTACCATCAAAATTATTTTCCTATATATTTTTACCCAATAAATAAATGGTGTGGCAACTTTTATTATTATCATTTCCAAAACTTCCTTATTTTACAATAAGGTTAGTACTATTTGTGTAACTTTTGGGTGGTAGCGCAGCGACTCTCACTTTTCTCAGCTGTTTTTTTTTCCATACAAATTAACCAAGTTTCATGATTTTCAGCTTACATGGACTTATCATCTAATTGCATGCCGCTTTATATTGAAAGTTTCGAAGAAGGGTCGCTGAATGTAGATTTGTTGTAGGTCATGGTGACTAACGTGACTTCGCTATTGAAAACCGTGAAAGCCGTTGAAGACGAACATACCCGAGGAACCAGAGCTCTAGAATCCACCATCGAGGCCATTGGGCAAGAAATTAAGGTAAGTTAAATTGTATTTTGTCATTGTCATCACCAAAAACACGCCTTTCTCAAAGGAACCACATAGCGCGTGGTACATTGCTCCAGTCGAAATTTAGCTCGTATTACGTTTACAACCGGAAGTACGGCATTGTGTAGAAAATGACTGCCAGTGTTCGCGGGGGACGGACTAGTCCAAAAAGGGACCAGCACAGCACCGGCTGTTGATTCCTCCCGTTGGATTTTGATGGTGCGATCTGATTGGTTGATATTCTGAATCATGTTTCAACTGCTGCGCCAGGTGTTGACGTTTTGACACGAACTCAGCTACACTTACTACCTACCTCATCTATATAAAGCAGGTTCACTTCTACTGTGACTCTAGTTGGCTGGGCAAATTTTCTACTGTAGTATTGTAGGCTTGCCGCCTTTTTACCTGGTGTGAAACTGGCTTCTCTGAAAGTAAAGTTATATTTCCTATCAAATTGATTTTAAAATCTTGGAAAACTGACCTTTTCATACGTGGAAATGCGACTAGAGGGGCGCAGAGCTGTATTACCGTCATTTAGATGCCAAAATCGCACGGGGCCGCCTTCAATCCAAGTCATCTTGACGGCGGCCATTCAAGGCCGACAAAAACTCGTTCCGCCAAGCTCCAAAACGAAAACAAACTGCAAATCCACGTTTACCATCACGTACATCACTTCAGCGCATACATGAGAACGCATACCTGCAGAGCGCGGTAATTTCAATTTTGACGCACGAAGTGTCGCTGTCAATGGCAACTGTCAATCGATAATCGAAATGTAAACAAACAACAAACATAACCTCCTAACCATTCAACATTTAATATTGTTCAGAATGAAATGTTACGTGCCGTATGGCAGAAAGACGCAGAAAAGATTCAGGTGATACGAAACACAACGAGCTGCAAGGCGATCGACGAAAGAAGAGCGTTATTTGGTTAGGTCTGTCAAGACGTCAAATCGACGTCAAGCGCTGTCAGCTGAAATTTGCGTGACATTACACACGCACACCGTATTACAGTGTTGTCAACTTGTTGTCGCGATATAGATATGGCAACGTCCTACTTTCACAGGTATGCGCAGAAGCCTTTCGGGAAACGCGGATTGAAGGTAGTCACATGAATTTCGATCCAATACGCAATTTTGAGCGGCTGGGTTTTTGAGATTCGGTTGATTGAGCTTTTTACATGTAAATCCTGTTGCAGTTGCATACCTGCTGGGATGTGCCTTGTCTTGCCTATAGTTAGTTCCTCTTGGCTTGACGTGTCTTTTTGACTGGAAGAGGTAGAAGGATTGATGATTCCATGGGTTATCTTTTTTTTTGACGAAGGGCTAGTATATTTTTAGCTTGAATCATCGTGAAGTTGAACTGGCTTCGAGAGGTTAAAAATATTTTTGACAACTGTCAAATGTCAAGGCTGCTTTGATTTATTTGTTCATTGGCGAAAATTAAAAACAGGTCGAAACATTACTACATTTTCCAATGAAATGGAAAAAAGCGTCAGACGTCACGTCCGGCAAAAATGTTCCGTCTGCCTGCAGAGGAAATGCGTAAAAAATGTGTTCCAAAAGTGGTCCGAATGACTTCGTGTCTCTTCGTGAATTTTTGTGCCGAATGAAGCCAGATCAGCCAACCGCAAAGTTTTGGGGATTTTCTATATTTCAGATTTGGAAACTTGGAAACAAAATCTCACAGCCGACTAGAATCACGGTAGAAGTGGATATACTATACCTTAGCACCTTACATAGTGTTGTACTTGAGGAAAATACTAATGCAAAATACAAGTAGTACTGATACGTTCGCGAGTACGTATATGAGTACAAATCCAAATCCAGAATTTAAAAAAGTATTCTAGTACAAGTACAAAGTACATGAAAAGTATTCAAATACTGTATACGAACATTTTCCGGTGTGTGTACTCATCCATGACCCTGGTTAACGGTTTATTGCAGTACATATATATTTTTTTATAGTTTCCCATCCGATTTTGCATTCTCCCTCTTTCAATGACGCCTCCAAATTCTACAAACTCGCCCCATGATTAGGTACTAAATTTCTCCATTTGCAGGCGCTCCGGTCAAGGGATGCATGCAGAGCGAACGTCACAGCCGAAGATCTGATTCGCTGCACCAAATCCATCACTAAAGCCACGGCGAAATCGGTCTCGGCCGGTATTAGCAACAAACAAGACGACATCATCGCCGCGGCCAATTTGGCACGAAGGTCCATCTCCGACATGCTCATAATATGCAAGAGCGCCGCCTACAACCTGGCGGAAACGGCAGAGCTGCGCGAAAGAACCCTGAACGCCGGTCAAGATTGTGCCCAGCAGTTTCGCGAACTGCTCCTGATGATCCTCCAGCAAGGAAACACCGGCGATGCCAAGCACACGCTGCCCATAATTTCCAGGCGAATCGCACAGGCCGCAACCGAGCTCGTCAGCGTGGCTGAGCTGTTGAAGGGCTCTGATTGGGTCGATCCCGACGATCCCACAGTCATCGCCGAAAACGAACTCCTGGGCGCAGCTGCTTCCATCGACGCGGCCGCCAAGAAACTCGCAAGTCTGCGTCCGAGAAAGACGATCGAGGTGATTTTCTTTCCTATTTTATCCTCCAACTTCTCAATTACTAACAAATGGTTCTTGAATTCAAAAAAAAAATGTAAATCGCTATAAGATATGTTTGATATTCTTGGTTGTTGCTTTAATTCACCCAGGAGTCAAACATATTATTATAGAGGTTTCGCGCTGCATCGGTTGTTGAATCACAGGGTGAGTCACTAACTCGTAATTTTCCTTCCAAACGCGTTGTTTACGGTCGAGATAAACTGAAATGTGTACGTTTTTTTAGACGCAAGATCCCGATGAATCGCTCAATTTCGACGAGATGATTTTGGAAGCCGCCAAATCGATAACGTCCGCCACTTCGGCTCTGGTCAAGGCGGCGAGCGCTGCCCAACGCGAACTGATCGACAGTGGCAAAGTTTCCCGTTCGCCGATCTCGTCTTCTGATGATGGACAGTGGTCAGAAGGGCTGATTTCGGCCGCGAGGCTCGTGGCAGCGGCCACGCATAGCTTGGTGGAAAGCGCCAATGCGCTGGTTCAAGGTATGAATCGTTCAATTTCTTTTTATTGTCACATATTAGTCGCATTATTTGGATGGATGACCGAGTAGGCGGACCTCGTTCTGAATTGGCTGATTTAATCTTTTTCGGGTGGCATTTGGCAAGCCTCCCGAGTATTACGCTTGCAACTGGCAGTACGGCAGTGCGTAGCAGGTAACCGCCAGCGTGAGCGGGGGCGGGACAGAGCTAAGAGCGGACGAAGCGCAGGCACTGTGTATTAATATAAATGAAAGAAATTTCTTGAACCCTTAATCCAAACTACTCCAATCTGAAGCTGAACATGACGTGTTTCGCGTCTTATTGGGTGCTCATCAGTGCAGAGGCATTCGGATCACAGAATCCACCGATGAAACACGTATGTGTAGAGTTTTGGATCGAGAACTTTCTTTCATATTAATTACGCGATGTCGTAGCATCAGCAGCAAGCACTAACTCTTGCATGTTGTCTGATCACCGAGTAATTATATATCTGCACCCGCTTCATCACATTGCGGCTCAGTGAGTCTGGCTAAGCTGGGGAGGTGATATAATTGACCCAAAAGCGAGGTCTACGTGCCCAGTGTAATTGGTTGCATTAACTCCTCCAAAAAAAATCCAAAATTCCGCCTCAGATTAAGGTCGGGTGATCAAGGTGGCCATTGAATTATTCTTTGTCATACAATCACAGAATGCGTGACTTTTCATTTTTTTTTCAATTCGAATATTCTTTTGTGTTCATCAGGAGTCGGAAGCGAAGACAAGCTCATATCCGCCGCCAAACAGGTGGCCAGCTCCACCGCCCAGCTTTTGGTCGCATGCAAGGTAAAAGCGGAAGGCGACACGGAAGCCACCAGACGCCTGCACCAAGCCGGAACGGCCGTCATCCGTTCCACCGATAACCTGGTCAGGGCGGCCCAGCAGGCCAAGAGCGTGGAAGAAGAGCGATGCCTGATCCTGAACAAGCGGATGGTAGGCGGAATCGCCCAGGAGATCGACGCCAGATCCGAAGTGTTCCGCATCGAGAGAGAGCTCGAAGAGGCTCGCAGTAAACTAAGTGCCATACGTCAAGCCAAATATAAAATGCGGGGATACGACACGTCCGGTGACGACACCGACGGCTACATCAGTTCCGCACAAGATGGCGAGACATCGCGGTGAGTCGCAGGTGTGTGTCTCTAACCTACTAATCCTCACGTTTTTTATTTATATGCATTTATGCATACATGCAGAACTCGAAGTTCTGTACCTACTGTTTGTTTTCTCCTCTGTTGTGGTGTTTTTGTTACAATTTATTACTCGACATTTTGTGGTAGACTAACAAGTTGGTTTCTTTCTATTTGCATGTGCAGAGTGAAAGTAATATTCCTGTAGAACTTTGGTACCTAATACCTACATGAGCAGGTAAGAGCATGGTGTTCTTTAACGTTATTAATCCATGATGCTTGATATGAAAAACGCTTTGTTGTTTTCGCTTTGTTTGGTGCTCTATTCTGTGCTTGGATTTCATTTCATGGTTATTTTAAGCAAAGAGCACATTGTCAACAAACAACAGATTTCCTGATTGTCAAACCTTAATGATGTATCAGTGAATAAACTGACTCGTTCGGCTTCGCGCTACGACCTAGAGGGCCTCGGGCTTCGTTCTCGGCATCTGATTTTATTAAAAAGTGAGGGGTTGCAAGGCCAGATTCGTACAAAGAGGTCGAGGAGTACAAAGAGGGCGCCATGGGAAACATAAACGTCACAACGTAAAATTTTGTCGGCAATGGGGCACTATTTTTGCGAAAAATTGAACGTGGCAAGCGTCGAAATCCGATTCGAGTGTCGCGCAAGCGTCGAAATCCGATTCGAGTGTCACGCAAGCGTCGAAATCCGATTCGAGTGTCACGCAAGCGTCGAAATCCGATTCGAGTGTCGCGGAGAAGTCGTCGTCTTGATAACACAACGGCCTGGTCCTGTGGATCGCATGCCAGATAATTTGCCGCGCCCTTACCAAGGCAAAGTCGATCGGCCCAAAACTCGAAATTCAAATCGTGATCCATTCTAAAATCAAAAGTTGATGTCACTTTCGGTGGCCCCTTGTGCCTTCTTTGTTTGAACTCCTTGTGTATCGGGTTCTCTCCATGGTATGGGCCTCATGTCAATGGTAGATGAACTAGCATTTTCTTTTTTCCAGCCATCATTAATTTTTGAACTACGAATTATGGCTTCCAGAACATTTTGTTGTCTTCAAAGGCTGCAGCTGTGGATTTTTCCTAGAGCCTACCGTTTTCGCGGCGTTTCACTTGAAAATCTTTGGTACAGTCCCGTTTTGCCGCGCGTCGCCGGGCGTTATTGATTTTTGATAGGATTTAACCAGCGAATCAATTGAACCCGCGTCACCGTTCACTCCGTAATGTAGTCTGCAGTTGTGGTATTCAGTTGAAATTTTAACTTGGATACATTAGGCTACAATCTGTCGTCTAGCTTTTTCCAAAAGGTCAAGTGAAACTAAATTGATAATGCTTCAAACTTGTCACCACTTGCTTTACTTGCATTGCACTAAAATGTTCAAGATACGGTTGGCAATGCCAAGCTTTCCTCTATCAAATGCAGAAAACCGCGCCTCAATATCCTTTGAAGTGTCCACGTGCGAGGCTTGTAAAATGCGCCGCGTTGGCGCGTTTTGCTACTGAAGCGAATGCTCATGCCGCGCGCTCGCGGTCTCGTTAAGGAATATCCAATTCTTCAGAATTCATACACTTCCTATAGGAGTGTAGTTTTTGTGTGCACGTGACCAGGGTAGTTACAAAAATTTGAAATTTGTCTCGACCCACCTATCCGAAAAACAATCACGTTACCGTCTGGATAAAAGCGTTGCATTAGAGAATGTTAGCCTGTTTGTTGAAAGAAACATGCTAAAGCTGTGTCTCATTCGGTGTGATGGGCAGTTCCAAATTATTAATTAAAAGGCCGGAGCTTCTGTTATTGCGAACATTTTTGACCAAGGAACATATCAAATCAAGCAAATTTGGATTTGTAACTCGAAAAATTTGAACGTGTTCACATTGAAACCTGATCAAGAAAATCATTTGCAGATACGGCCATTATCAGTACGACAGTTCACAATCCCAGTATTCGCCGACCAGGCCAACGCCCGTAACACAGTACAACGATTCATACAGCCACTTAGAAAGTCCGGAAAAGGTCAATTCACTGGAACGCAACAAAAAAGCCGCCGCCGCAGCCGCTCTGAGGTCACAAATCAACGATTTAGACGACGCCGTTTACGGCGGCAACAACAGCTACAATCAAAATGCCTACGACAATCAAAACTACAATTCCTTCAGCAGGAACGCGCCGAAATTCTCACCGATTCCTCCGCACAGTCCCGGCGTAATAAGCCACCAACAACATCAACAACAATCCAAACCTTACAGCGGCCAACAACAAACTCCATCGTCGCCAAGCAAATTGTACAGCGGTCCACAGTCCAGCAGCACTCCCACGAGTCAGTATCCAGCTTTCGGTGCTGGGAGCACCACAAGACAGTTTTCTGGCGTGACTAATGCTTCGCCCAAGCCTTTCGGTGCCGGAGGAGGCACCAGCGCGTTCGATTACACCCCGTCCACTAATCTGTCGACGTTCAAAGCACCTCCGCCTCCGCCCCCAGCTGACAGCGGGTTCTCCACGTCTGAATATTCAACAAACACGTACAAAATCCCCGGCGGTTACCAGACGGATTCGTACAAGTACGAATCGTACAAATCGCAGCCGCAGTATGCGTCGGCTAGCGAAAAGTACTACACGCGAGGTCCGAGCACGCAGTTGCAGCAAATCCAACAGCTAAGTCCCTTGGATCAGAAATCATTTGACACGTTCAAAAACGGAGGCGGTTCAGACACGCAATACCAGTCCTCGTTCAGTTCGAACGTTGAGTACATCAACGAACCGCCCTTGCTGAAAGACACAGACACGCTGGAACAGAAAATGCTGAAGAAATCGGTGACGCAACAAATTATCGAAAAGAAAACCGTTTCAATGTCAAAGTCAAGCAAGCAAGAATCGTCCACGAAAACTTTCAAATTCGAGTAGACTTTTCTAAGTGTCTTTATTTATTGATGGTGCTTTTATTAACCAAATAAGATTGTAAAGTTTAATTATTATATTATCATGAGTCAATATTAACATAGGCTTTTTAAGTTTTAGGAAGAGTTGTGTTTATATAACGAGGTGCCACTTAAAATTTGTGCCTAATAGTTTTCTTCACTTGTTTTTACTTAAACATTGCCTAAAAATGATGTATAAGTGCCTATCGTCGAGAGGTTACGTAATTTACTTAATAGTAGCTTGTAAGACTTTAAATCAGTGCCTGGGATTTGATCTATTAATTTTTAATATATTATACATTTGTAATAAATATTGTATTTATAGGAATGTTTAACACACTTCAAGAATTATTATATCACAACAATGGGACACTTCTATTTCATTTTACTATAAGAGAGCCTTTATCGAACTAGAAGTATCTCACTTTTTGATGTACCATTTTTAACTGTGTAAATTAAACTAATTCTCAATCATACTAGCGTTTTTTACTTAACATAACACATTTAATAATACTGAAACAAATACAGCGTTGCATTTGACCTTTGCGGCTATTGAGGAGGAGAAGGGTATCTAATGTACAAATTGTAGTAGTAGACTACCAACCAATATACACATTGTTCGATTTGATGTACTGCTCCAGCCAGTTATAAATTGGCTTGTAGTACTCCAAAAATGGCTTAGTTGAAATTTCACCACTTCCAGTCAGCATAGTCAGAGCTTCATCCCATTTGATGCTGGATCCTTTCTCCATCATTGCTCTGAAAACCCAACAATATTGAGTCTTAAGTCTGAATTCAATAGAAGAAATGAAAGTAGGTTAATATGAGGTAAGAATTTTGGGAGTTGAATTATTGAACAAAAAGAGTTGCAACAACTATCTAGTCCCAGACGTTGGGGATGCGTTCAACTTACAGTAATTTCTTCCCGGCATTCTTGGATCCATAAATATCACATCTGTGCAGAGGCAGGTACTCGTCTTCGTAACTGGTCTCCGAATTTTTTCCGTACAGCGACAGTTCACAGAAACTCTTGAAGAGTTGCATCTGGATTATGCTGCTCAAAAAATACCTGATGTACGGGGTGTTATCGGGAATGTGGAATTTGGCACCGGCGTCGAAATAGTCCTCGGTTCTGTGTTCCGGCGGGACGATTCCTCGGAATTTCCTGTTGAGGGCCCAGTAGAATTTGTTCAGATCGCTGTAAGGAACGGCGCCTCTGAAAATCTCCCAGCGGTACTTGTCTACCACCAGCGAAAAAGGAATTTCGGGAATTTTCGACAGGGCCTGGTACAGCAACAGAAACATTTCGGTGTTTGGGTCGAGCAGTTCTTCGTCCGTCAGCAGGCCCAGGCGCTGGAGATGTTGAGGTGTCATGACGCCGTGCATCATGGCGTCTCCTATGCTTTCGTGAATGGCCGTGTTGGCTCCATCCTAAAATTTCTTTGTAGCTCATTCGTATCTTATAGGGCATCACAAGTCGCATACCACCTTGAAGGGACGATAACATGTCGTACATGATGAAAATCTTGGTCATGAATTATTCGAGCTATATATGGAGACCTAAATTTCATCCTCAATAGAATATTTGCAGATTTTTTAAAGAAAATGATTTTAGAGCATACAACAAGACATTCGAAATTGATTCCAAGTGAAATTTTTTTGAATGGAATGAAATTTTCGCCGACATATTGAAGATGATATAATTATTTTCGATACGGGAGCGCAATTTCAGGTCCGTAGCTCTCTTTCCTCAGCGTGAGGTGCAGCCGAGCTACAGGATCCCGATTTCCGACCCCTGTCTTGTAATAAATAGAACACAAATTTTCTCTATCTCGACAGCCCCGAGGAACCCAGGGAACGCCCCAGGCCACTCCCATACTAAGAACTTCATCCCTGTCTTCTGATGGCCCGCATCCTGAGGAGTAAGTCTCTTTCTGTTGGCTTCACAGTTGGGCTGTCAGATCAGAAAGCTATTTCGGTGACTGACTGGATAGTAACTTTTTACCCTAGTCTGAGCTGATAACTGATGCCTACAAATTCAGAAACAGGCATTATTTATTACATAATTTATAGTTTATTTATTATTCCCACTTGAAATTTCTGAAAGATTTGTCACCCTGTCGAAGGGGATGGAACAGCGAAATTGAACTAATGCCAATTGTGTGTGTCCCTCAAATATCAAAACGACCTGTTCTGGGATTTTTTGAGGAAAAATCGCGGGTGAAATAAAAGCCCTTTATGTATCACTCGTCTAAAAAAACTACATTACCGAAAACTGAATACAGGGTGTATATTAAACACCATGTATACTGCGAGATTCTGGATTCCATTTTGGGGAGTTGGTGGAACAGAGTTTCACCTGGCACGTAGAATGAGGTCCATTGTACCCCTCTCTCAGACCAGCCGGACTCACCGAGCCGCAATGTGGTGCCTGGATGTTCGATGGTCGGTCCATCCTAGCACTGGGGTCGACAAGCGCAAGGTTGACCTTGACTCCGTCTTTCAACCCAGAACCGCGGGTGCGGATGTCCGATACATCCACGCTCCCTCCGCCGGTGTTCCTGACTTCGTCTGCCTCCCGACTACGCTGCCGGTTTTCCTCTACACATTGCCGTACCGCCGGCTGTAGGCATGTATACTCGGGGGGTTTGTCTAAGACCACCCGAGGAGGAGTTCCAGACCGGCTTCGAATCAGATGAAAGACGCCTAGTCACCCATCCAACTCTTGGCAGAGGCCAACGTTGCTTCAGTCAAGTTATCACCCGACTGGAGCGGCCCACTACACGCTACGCTCTCCTCGTATACTGCGAGATAATAAACACTGATTTTCAAATTTAAATTCTACGTAAAAAAAAAAGTTTTCTACTTTGGTTTTCAAATCTGAATTTCACAGGAAAAACTTGTGAAAAGCTTTTTTCGTTTTCAAATTATTTCAAAGGGAAAATTTCTAGAAAGGGGAAATATCGCTCGAGTCGGTGTGATGTAATGTAACGCACCTTCAGTGGGGATCTGCGACTTGCGGGACATCCTGTATTTACCTGAAAGATTGCAGGTTGATCTGAATAAGCCATGTAATATTCGATGTGTCCCATTTCGTGGTGGATCACGTAAAAGTCGTCCATGCCAGTTTTCCCGCACATTAACATCCTGGATCGCAGAAAGTTGACAACAGCAGGTAATTATTGGAAAGTTGACAATATTAACAATATTTTATTATTATTTTGATGAACACAAAATTGACTTTATGCGAGGGCTGCCATTCTCGAACCGGTCTAAATTATCTGCTTAAGTCTTCTTGATGCTCATTGCTAGGAAACACCGTAACCTATCTACTCGCGGCCTGATTTAGCATGGGTACTAAATCACTTGAACCGATTCGAGAATCGCAGCCCAGAGTTTAGAGAGAACATCCACCTGAAGTCGTCTTTACTGTACAAGTTTGCAGCAGTTCCATGGCAGACTGTTACATTAGCACCATCTTCAAATAAGGAGTGTTTCCAGAACTGCTCAGTCATCTTTGGAAGACTCATGGAAGTGTAGAAATCTTCGGATTCGACAACCTGTGGAAGATAAACGTAGGTCGTAGGTATCTATACTATTGTTCACAAAAATTCTGGATTTTCTGCAAAAGGAATCCTTGTCAGCCCACTTGAAATGAAGAACTGCCATGAATTCAGTTTCGCAAAATTCGTAATTTTTTCCACGATACTTTTGTCCGACTTTGGAACCATTAGTTATTTTTTTTCTAAATTTCACAAATGGATAAGTAGTAGGTCAAGTTCTGCCAAAGTAGAGCACTTATGCCCGATTGCACAAAGGTGGTATCAAATTTTAGTTCGGTACTAAACACGGGATCAAATTTTTGAAGTGGAGTAAAATGCAAACCCAGTTACTTCAAGGGAAGATTATGATGGGAATACAAAATATGGCTCCAAGTGATTATTTGGATACCAAAACACAGGTGAGACAGCCTTTATTTTGGCTTGCAGAACAAATCTTGCCGGAACTGTCAGATCTTTTCTTTGTAATAAAAAATAAGCGACAAGTGCGTGCTACCCCAACTCTTTTTCTGTATACAAGTAATTGTAAGAAGCCATATTTGGTATCCCCATCATGTTCTTTCCATGAAGTAATCGGATTTGCATTTTGTTTCACTTTTAAATATTTGATCCGCTGTTTGGTACCGGACTGAAATTTGATACCGCGTTTGTGCAATCGGGCATTAGAAAATAGCACATAAGTAGTAAATATTTGTAACCGTTCAGGAGTTATTGATGAAGAACACAAAAAAAAACTTCAAAGGGCTCATCTTCATACATAATTATTATGCAGAGGCAATTTATTCAAAACCAACTTCAGTCCAAGGTCAATGATAGAGTCCAGGGTCCTGTATTGAGGACACCATTCCAAGTTGATGGTGTGTCGAAGGCAAGGTGCCACTGTTTAGGTTAAATGCAGCTTATACAGGTATTGGCTACGTTTACACCGTGGCGTTGGTACGCGACCTAAGCACTAAATTCGACCCAAATAAACTTAGTCCACGTGGTGTAAACGATCATGGACAAGAACCAAGTAGCTTGGGTCAGGTCTCTTGCAGGTCTATCTGGAACAAGTCAATGAGAATAAAAACATATAAAAATATAATCCTATCGGCACAGCGAACATCTGCGTTACGAATTGCGAGCGCATTCCGAACAGTCTCACAAAGAGCCATTACGGTCGTAGCAGGACTCATCCCGCTACATATCCTAGCACACGAACGAGCAAGAATACATGCTGCCGAATAAAAAACCAAAGAAAGAAAGAAAGAAAGAAATACGAAAGAGAAAGGACTTACCGAATATGGCAACAAGAATGGAATGACGGCGGCGACAAAGGAAGATGGACAAGAGACCTGATAAGAGATGTGAGAGCATGGACCGAGAGGAAACACGGAGAAGTCAATTATCACATCATCCAATGTCGCTAACGGGGCACGGATGCTTCATGACCTACGTCCGGAGAATCCAAAAAAGAGACTCCGACAAAAATGTATGTACTGCGACGACCGAAACGACGCTGGTATACTCTCTCCAGATGTGACCGATGGACAAGCGTAACGAGAGAAAATCTCATCGAGACGATGCTGGAAGACGAGAAAGACTGGCGCGCTGTAGCGAAATTCATCACGGAAGTAATGAAACAGAAGGAAACAGACGAACGAAAGCAATAACTCTGCCAACCCCCCTCTCGAAGATAAGCTCGCGCAGTACCAAGGGGAGGATAAACACCAGGAATAAGAGGGGTTTTAGTGGGTACTCGGTAACAAGATGTTACGATGGGACCCCCCACACTCCGTGCGGTAACGCATTTCCCCTCCTCAAAAAAGCCGTAGAATGACCTTAATTTCGTTTTTAAATACCGTATATTTAGTTTTAGTTTATATTTTAAAACAGGTCGACCGCCTAAGTCTACCGGTATAAACGCTGGAAGAGAATGAGCATTCTAGGTGGAATTTGGGTCAGTGCTTAAGTCAGTCCGGCCTTACTTACTCCTCCGGTGTAAATGTAGAATGTAGCCAATATACCTAGAAATACTTTATCGTATATCTTACCATGTCTTTGACAGATTTATGTTTTTTCCGCAATTTGGCATCGAGATCAATTTTGCGACGAGTCAGATTGAACATGTCGATCAAAGGTGACCAGTCCTGACCCCACATGTTGCCTGAAAATCAATTCATAAGTATAATTTCGCTTGAGATTCAGTTTTTCCAATCTAAAAACCTAGCAAATGCACCGGTATGGGACCCCTCGGATTGATTTCTGCCGGTCCAAATTTTTCGTAAAGCTTATGCCGTATGACTGCATGCAACAGCACGTACAGGGGCTCGACTTCTTGATACAGCTTGAAAGCCACCGCTTCTAAATCCTGAATTTCCAATTCTTCTCTCCACGCTTCGCCAATGTCATGGTAACCTTAAAGGCACAGGATGAGTTGATAATTCAATTAGCTACAAGCTCGCGGGCTGACCTTTCAGCTAGGCACTTACCATTATTTCTCGCTGCAACGTTTTGCTGATTAACCGATAAAAGGAACAAATCCTTGATTCGCGGCCCTACGTAATCGTGCCAGTTGAGCCACAGCCAGCGCAACTGATCGCCACTGAGATCGGTTCTTTTCATCAGCCTTTCCAGATCCGGTTCGCCGTAGAGGCAGGTTCCCGGTTTGGGCAGACCGGTCGCATTTTGGTAGATGGGACTGTCGACGAGGCACACTTCGGAGTTGTATTCTTGGGCTAATTTCCCCAGCGTGTATAAATACTCCCTGGAAAGGGCGGAAAGTTATTTTTGCTCACGCCGCGAAGATCAAAGAGCGGCACACGTCCGTCGGTCGAAAATACACTCACAGGGCCATTTCGTCGGTGAATTTGGGTCCGCGACAGAGTAAATACATTTTGCGTTTTTGTTCGGCCGTTATCCAATCACTTCTGATCGGCGAGTCGCACACTTTGTTTCTCCATCTGTTGCGGGCCTTGCCCAGCTCTTTGCCTTGTTCGGCCGTTTTATCGTCGGGATCGGTTGAAAGCCTCCAGGTAATGTGAGCGGCCAATGAGTTGAACTGCTGCAGGTCGGCGTCGACGTCATTCAGCCATTTTTCGACATCGTATTGATATTCCACTGGAAGTAAGTAATTAAGTTACTGATGCCATCGATCATTAATTATGATTAAAAGAGATGGATGGAAGTCCGTGAGCTACATGTGTAACTACGATGAGAAATTACTGCGGGAAATGTTTCGGTAATACCTATAAAGTACGAACAGGTAGGTAGGTACTTTTTGCAACAAAAACTCATCCGCGGTGGGTGCAGAGCTTTGAAACAATAAGCACTTACTTAATTGCGCTGGTAGGCTGATATACGGATGGACATCAGTGTCTGTGAAAAATGTGCGATACATAATGAGGCCTAGCTCCCTAGCTATCTAGGGTCTCAGGTCTCAATCTGCTCAAAGCTTTCTTTGGTTCAGTCAGGTCAGGTCAAAGCATCACTCCAATAGGTATTTACGTTGTTCCAAAATAACACGTGAATCGAAATTTTGACATTTGAGTTGAAAACAATGCTTTTAGTAAGCCAAATCGAGTTAACCGTCACAGACTCTTATCAGACGTTCTCAGATAAATTGATGATCGTTTGTGATGTTGACCTCGATCTAGATGTAGCAAAAGCATTTTCTATTCGCGATTTTAACTACCGATGGGGGCGCTGTAAACAAGATGGAGGATTGTAAGTTTTTCTGTCACCTGTCATTGTGCGTTGTATAACGGTTGTATTTGTGGTATTTGGGTAAATCAATTATTGATGGCTATTTAACGAAAGTTCATTTTCTTGAATAACTCGATTACCTATACGAGTATATTGGCAATTCGCTCGATTGTCAATGGCTATCTGACAGAAGCGGCAGAACAGAATTGACGTAAAAACTTACAAACTAGGTTCGCCAGTTCAGCCACCAGAGGTCGTCTAGATTTTTGAAATCGCGAATTTAAAACTCCAATGTCAAATTTCTCGGCCGCTCGAGACGCACATTTATTTTGAAACAACGGGTCGTATGATTGAAAAAATCATTCCCTTAGCAACTCCTATTGAAAGGTGAAGTATAGTAGGTACGTTCCACTCTACTGTGATTCTAGTTACCTGAGAGATTTTGTTCTGGTCCCAGATGTGAAATATAGAAAATCCCCAAAACTTTGCGGTTGACTGCACTGGTGATATTCGGCACAATAATTCACGACAAGACACGAGGTCGTTAGGACCACTTTTGAAACATTTTTTGCGCATTACCGCTACAGATGGACGGGACATTTTTGCGAGACGTGATGTGTGACGCTTTTCTTCGTTTTATTGGAAAATGGAGTAATTTAATAACCTGTTTTCAATTTTCGCCAATAAACAAATGAAGCAAAGCAGGCTATGACATTTGACAATAATTGTGAGGAATGTTTTCAACCTCTTAAAGACAGTTGAACTTTCCGGTGCTTCAAACTGGAGAATACGACCCCTTCGCTCAAAAAAGGGAGCCCTATAGAAACATCAACCCATGCGCCTGCTCCAGTCGAAAAGGCACGCTAGGCCCTCTACATGTAAAAAGTTTAATGGAGGTGTTTTGCTCGAATTTCTTGAAAGGGATTTATACAGGGTGAAATAGAAAAAATAAATTAAAAATCGTAGCTCCAGACTGGGAAAAGGTGGAAAGAAACTGCATACGTGATTTGATTCTGTTGTTGAGTTGATTTCTGCCAAATTTGGTCCCAATTCATTGAATAAATTCTGAATAATTGAATAATAAAGCTTTGAACTTTGACATTTATTACTATTTGACAGATGACATGCGGAGAAATATTTTCAACAGTTTTGAATACAGTTTTTCAAATGCTTTCCAATGACATATTGCAAGTCGAGTTTCGTCACATATGCTTTCTGTCATTTTTGATGGTGACATTTCCGTTGAACAGATGACAATCAAAGCGTGAAAGGCTCATTCGACCGCAAAACCATGTCTGCATACTAAATTTCAAGTCGATCGGAATAACGTTGCGGCTGTTATCGTGGAAGATTACAAGCACAGACACACACAGCTATGTAATCTTCTCGAAAAAACGTTGCCATTTAGTTATTCAGTATCTATCCGATCGATTGGAACCAAATTTGGTAGGAAGCAACAGAACAAAAGAATCAAATTAAGCCCGCAGTTGCAGCTTTTCACCAATTCCCAACAGAACGACCCGTGTTTGGTGCAGGACTCAACTCGGCCGTTCTTTCCTGGTGGGGTATTGATTTTTTTCGAAAAATTTCAACTGATATCGGAATAAGTAGATTGCGTTGGGCGTCGTGTAGGCCCATTTTCAAATACGACAGGGTTTCAGTTTTTCGACGGTGATTAAAAAAAATCAATTTTCAAGTTTTCTTGTTTTTCACTCAATTTACCACGAATGTCAATTTTTCACGGAAAACCTTCAATGTGCATCCACCTGGTGATTTGTATTGCTCCACCTTTTATAGCTCACGGTAAATATACAGGGTGATTTTTTGAAAAGTTTCCACCCCTTATTTCTCGCCGCCAAAATTTTTTACAGAAAAACGCCGAAACAGGTCAATTTTTGTTTCCAGGGGGTCATCTAGGGCACATATCAGCGAATTTTTATCTTGAACCCCTTCGCCCCCACCCCACCCTGCTTTAAAATTTCAAATAGCATGACCTATTTTGTGATACATCAAATTGAAGGCAATAAAATTCTCTTTCCGTTAAACATATTTTAAACTTTTTGAAACCACCCCCAACCCTTCTGAAAATTCTCTTTTCGGTAATGAAAGGACAATGTCCCCCCTATAAACTCTCGATTCTTGAGAAATAGACTTCCCAGCAAAAACAGGTCGATTCTTATTTCAATGGGGTCATCTTAGACACGAGTGGCCAAATTTTGATTTTCAACCCCTTCGCCCCCACCCCACCCTACTTTCAAATTTCGAATAGCATCACCTACCTTGTGATACATCAAATTGAAGGCAATAAAACTCTTTCCGTCAAACATGTTTCTATTTTTTTTAAATCACCCCTTTGAAGTAGGGTAGGGTGGGGGCGAAGGGGTTGAAGATAAAAGTTAGGCCATACTTGTCTTAGATGACCCCACTAAAATAAAAATCGACCTATTTTTGCTGGAAAGTCCATTTCTCAAGAATCGAGTGTTTATAGGGGGAACATTGTCCTTTCATTAACGGAAAGAGGATTTTCACAAGGGTAGGGGGTGGTTTGAATTTTTTTTAAATATGTTTATCGGAAAGAGAATTTCATTGCCTTCAATTTGATGTATCACAAAAGAGGTCATGCTATTTGAAATTTCAAAGCAGGGTGGGGTGGGGGCGAAGGGATTCAAGATAAAAATTTGGTAATATGTGCCCTAAATGTCCCCCTCGAAACAAAAATCGACCTGTTTCGGCGTTTTCCTGTAAAAAATTTTGGCGGCGAGAAATCAGAGGTGGAAACTTTTAAAAAAATCACCCTGTATAATGTTTTATGAGATGAAAGAAGTGTGGAAGTTTCCACTGACGGAACAAATGACTTTTCATATAATGTCTTTTTTTCCCTCTTGTTTCACCCTGTATAAATCCCCTGTGAGAAATTCAAGCAAAACACCCGGTGAGGTGTGATTGCTGCCTGCACACCTCCTTCATTCAAAATCCCACGGAATGCTTTTCAACTACATAAGCTCCTGGACTAATGAACCCAAGTTCAAAAAACCCATCCGCTCAAAGTTGCGTGTTAGGCCGAAATTGATGTGAGTAGGTACCTTCAATTTACAATTTGCTTTTGTTTTGGACGGGACGCGAGTCTTTTGTCGGTCCTGCCTTTTGGCGGCACCGGGCGGTTTTGTTTTTTAAATGACGGTAACACATCTCTGCGCTCCCCTAGTCGCATTTCCACGTATGATAAAGTCAATTTGCCAAAAATCATTTTTTTTTAAACTTGAATTTTTTTGGATTTTGAAAATATCTATAGGCTCAAACCAAAGTACATCCTTGTAGCTTTTCAAAAAGACCTGAATGATAGATTTTTGTCAAGGAATAAACTCAGACGGGTTGATTCCGCAACGCTGCATTTTACCAATTTGACTCCGTCCTTAACTTGCAAATAAAACAAAGCCGATTTTTACAATTTTTCCGCGCTCTGTCAACGTCCCTTATAGTAACGTACTCGAGAGGAAATGCACCATTTTTTAATCACCCTGTATTCTCATTTACTTACTTTCCAGCAGGTTGGCTCTTGGTTTGTCGCTCCTTAATTATTCAAGCCGTTCTTAGCTTGAACGCGAAAATTCAAGAATATTAAAATTTTCATCTTCAAGCAATCACGGTCAATTTGTCCATCTGCCACTGCGAGCGGGGCTAGCACGTTTGTAGCGCGAGAAAGGACTTTCATGAAAACGGATATTAAGACAAATTGGATATTTTATGTCGAGATTCCAGCAGGATAGCAGGCATGCAGTACCAAAGTGTTATTCCACTTTTATTTTTATTTCACAAGTCCACACACCTGAATTTACCCCCAGAGTGGTGGTACGTAGAGGTAATTTAATTGATTTCGAACAACAAGCGGTCTGATAGGTGTGTTGTTAACGCCATGCACGTTTCAATCGCCAATCTACCACTTTATCCCTATCGCCCCCGTCAAATAAGTTGATATAAATTGGACGTAATATTATGAGACCATGAAGGTGGCGGAGAGAGGTGAAAAGTGATTGGCAACATTTTTCTTATTTCGCTTTGCCAATATAAGGACATTCCATTGCAAATTCTGTTCCGAAAGAGAGTCGTGCGTGAACATGTTGATGTCGAAGGAGCATCAGGTAGATGTACAAGGATTGTATACGTATAACTAAACCCACTCGAATCCTGATTCAATTTATTTCAATTTCGTTCTTGAGTTGAGTTTACAAGGAGTTGGGCATTGGGCAATCCAACAGCGACAAACTTTTTCAATAATTCGTTACCTACCGATATCCATTTGGAATATCAATAAATGAAATTGCATGTGAGAAGAGTTCTTCTGTTGAATGTAGTTGTCAGGTCGGGTCCTAGGAAATTGGATCGATATTCTGAATGAGTTCTCCAGTAGGTGCTTATTTTTCAAATGCAGAAAAGACGTAGAAAACTAGGTTTGCTTTCAAGAGTTCCCTACTTTGCGTTAGTAATCAATTTATTACTGACTAAATTGAAGACCGTTTTATAATGGTACATTATTCAATGACCACTGAATGCTATAGCTGAAGAGGATGCAATTTGCTGACACGTGCCTTGACGAGGGTCGTACAGCATCCGAATGAGCATTGGTTATTATGCGAGAGTAGAATACTATATGCTTTATTCATTGCCAGTGCCATTGAATAATAGGATATAACATTCCTTTGGTAAGAGTATTTATTGGTAGGTATATGAGTGTGTTTGAAGCACGAGCGCAGCGAGTGTACTAGTATAATAATGTACCAAAGAGTCCAAAGACCAATATATTCACCTCCTAATAACTTCAAGTGTCCAATAGGCAGTAGGGGCTGCGCGACATTACCTAGTGCAAAAGGGGTGGATTTTTGGGATTCATTGGTTGATGATTTTTACTGATTGGTCTATCACAAACAGTTTCCCAAAATCATTTTTAATAAGAAAATAGAGGGGCGAAGGATCACCTTTATATTTTCCTTGTACTTTTGAGGGGATTCGAGCGCTCTGGACTCGGAATGCGATAGTTTTGAGACACCTGGTATTTACTGAATAGCACACATGCAAAACAATTACCTACAGTATTTTGTTCCAGTGATTCCATGATGGCTAACTGAAGAATTGACATGGCCAATTTCAATTTCCATTTTTTTTTAGTTTTTCTTGTCAGTTTTTTCCAAAATAATTTTTCTGGCAGGTTGTGATACATCGCTGAAAAAATAGTTGAAGATGTTGTTCAAAAGTGGTGGGAGAACAACAGACGTTCTAACAAAAACAAAAGTTGATAGTTTTATCTTAGAAATAAAAAAAGATTGGAGAAAACTGTTAACACCATTGAGCGCGCCTCAAAAAAATACCTTGATAATATCAAAGTCTCAGTTATGTGAAATTATCACTCAAGAAATTATCGTCAAAAGAAGAAAATGCATGTTTTTGGTTTTTTCCAGATATCTCAAAATAAAAATATGTATAATCAAGAGATGATCAAAATCTGTTTGCAGAACTGAAATATGTAGTTATAAAATTCTGAAAAACTTTCTTGTAATGTTGAGAATGTCTGGGCCTGGGACAATCGGGCCTGTCAGCAATTGTTTCACTTAGATTTTTGCCCTATTTCTAGTTATTTCAATAAATTGTCAACATATCGCTTCCTTCCCCTCCAACCTGCAGCAAAACAGGTATAGTGATCCTCCTTCCGATAAATCTTCACTGACGAAATCTGACCTGAAGTCCTGAAGTATAAATCTGATTTAACAGACTTCATGAATAGACATGATGTCAAAATGACTGCCTGGACTTGAATGATGACCACTGTACTTTGAGATGTAGGTATTTGTTATTTGAAATTGTTTATATTTGACCGATCGTCATCAATAATTGCAATAGAGGTGTCGAGCCGAAATAGGTAAGATTCGATTAGCGAAAAAACTAACTCGATATGAGCCATTTATTGGAAGATATGGAAGACTATATTCGCTAGAGACTCCGACTGGGGGAAACCACAAACCCGGAGATCTCGATTCGAGTGTAAGCCACAAACCCGTACAGCGTACCTACAATTGGCGGGGGAGCCGTTCAATAGCGGATACACATGTTCGAAGCTGCTGGATTTTCAAGGCTGTCCCAATTTGACGAAACTTGATCGGTTGAGGTTGAGAACCAATTGAGGTCGGAGAAGCATCTACATAATAATCAATAGATCATCCAAGCTTCCAAGGAAAAATTGAAACGATGATAAACTACAAAAAAATCTCGAAAAAAGCAATCAAAAATCCAAAAATCGCCTCCGCTACTGAGGCTTGAAAATGACAGTGACCTAAACATTCACACGCCACTACTGGTGGGCCTCTCAAAATCGAAAGTATCTTTCACACAATTGTACTTAAGGAGAATAAGAGTACGCATGTAAAATTTTGTTTGATCCAAGCTCTTTCTATGAGATGTTGCAAAATGGATTTTTTTTGTGAACTTTTATTATTAGGACGCACGATTAAGGCACGATACTTCACTTTTTTTGTATAAAAGTGGTTTATTAAAAGAAATCGTGGATAAAATACGCTGGCGTGCAAAATTTACGCAGCACTAAAATTTTTGCCATAACTTTGAAATCGGTTTTCTTCTAAACCATTCGTCAGATTTGAGAAATTCTTCTTTCGAGTGAAAGACTGATTCCTCAAGAATAACAGTGTGTGAGAAATAATCAAAAAAAATCAGTAATGGCTATATACCGGGTGTGACATTGGTGTTGTGTTTTTTTCCCATATTTTTGGAGCCTAGCATGGAGAGTATCAGCGACTGTTAAAAGATCACGACTCATGGCCAACTGTACCCTGGTCTTTTCTTCACATTTCTGTTTTTGTTTTATTTCATTATGTCAATTTTTAAGGAAGATACAATTTTTTTCTTTCCACATCACGCTTTTTCTCATTTCAAGGGTTACCGGGTTACACCCGGTATAAAGCCATTATTGACTTTTTTCGATTATTTCTTACACAGTGTTGTTCTCAAGGAATCAGCCTTTCACCCAAAAGAAGAATTTCTCAAATCAGACGGATGGTTTGGAAAAAAACCGACTTCAAAGTTATGGCAAAATTTTAGTGCTGCGTTAATTTTGCACGCCAGTGTATAATAAATCAACGTAAATAGTAAAAAATTTCGTCGAATGACTTTTGGGAAGGCAGCGTTGCTAAAATAGATATGCCATTCCCCCTTTGAACCTCTAGGCTGATCTTTTGTTTTAAGAATTCTGTTGACCGTTTTACCTGCGACCTCTGGAAAAGTTCCTTGCCAATTTCTGAAGCAAGCGATTTGGCTAAGAGGCCCTATATTTTACTTACAATCATAGTAGAAATAATGCATTCATTTCTTATTCCGAGAGGTGGGGAGTGAGCTAATTCCCTGCCTAGGTCAGTAATAGAGGTCCGAAGTGAACAGCTGTCAGATTCTTACTGAATTTTTTTTTTTCGAGTTTGTTAGGTTGAGTTAGGAGAAAGTTCCAAACTTTTATCATATCCATTTTACCAAAATGAAAATTCACTGAGTTACTTTTGAAAAAAAGAATAATTTTCCGAATTTTTCTGAAATTTCATCAATTTTTTCACAATTGTTTGGTTGACTAACCTATCAAGCGTGATAATATATATTTATAATCAGGATGGAAAGCGGACTCGAATCCCATATTAAAATACAGGGTGTCCAATATGACGAACATTTTCGATGTGGCACCCTGTAAGCAATGTACCTACCACAGAAAATTTGGTGTACAGATTCAAAGCCTATATGTATACGGAAAAAATCGTATGAGAATTGTTTTTCATTTTTAAAATCATCTTCATGCAAGGGGAAGTCTCCAGAGGGGGGTATATTATGCGTGAACACATACACACATGAGTAGTAGGTACATGAGTCTACATATGAGTAGATGGGTTCGACAAAGAACATCTTGATCGGTGATAACTTCCTCTAGAAGCAGATCGGGATCGACAGAAGTTTCTGCAGTTGCTTCCCGAAGCTCTGACAGTAGGTACTAATTCCAGCTTTTAGTTAGAATTTTGATATGTACAAACTTTTAGGCAGTTTTGTTGCGAGAGGAACAGGTAATAAATTTGGATTGGTTTAAACACTGAAGTGTAAAAGTCAGACCCACGTTATTTGTTGCAAAGCGCACTTGATGAAAACATGTTGAATCATAGTTTTTCAATTCAAATTCTATTTGATGAAATAATTAAATGATTGTAAAGTGAAATCGTATAGAGCTGAGCTTTCGGGCTAGAGCTGCTCTTTGTCTGTTTTGTTATGTAGTCTATTAAGTACTGAGTCAGTATGATTGTAGGAGAATTGTGTACTACTTCGCTTGATTAAAACTGAATCACTCTGTAGGTATTGGAAGAAAGGAACTGTTCAGAATTTTTCGGCCGCGATGGTAGGCTGCGGCTAGGCACCTCTACTTTTAAATAATGCTTATCATTAAAAAATCTTTATTTATTTATTTATTGTTTGATTGGTTTTGCCCATTCTTGAATTGAGCGAATCGAAAGTATCTACTCAAGCTCACATTGGCAATGTCTTGTACTTACCTAGGTATAATAATTATCATTTTGATTTCAGAAAATTTTCAAAAGTAAATACATATTCTGAAAAATAAGACAGAAACTAGTATTTAACTAACTATAACAAAAAACAAGTTCGAAAAAACTGAAGCTGATCATGCAGTTTAGAATTTAGGCCAAGCCTTACCGTTCTTTGCATATTCCACAAGTTGATACGCACCGACAGAAATATTAAATACCAGGTAAGCTGAAAAATAAATGGCTCTCCACATTACAAATTAATAGGTAACCTTTTCACCCCACTACATAAATCGAGAAATTAACAGCTACCGGTGAGTTACCTGTCAGTGACTAAAAGAGATTTTCTAATTTTCCTCCTTTTACACGTGCATCCTACTCATGCGCATCGGGAATCGGGGATGAAATCGCAGATAAATCCTCTTATTCTTTTAGGCAACAGATCCGCTCAGGTGATTTCTCGTCTTCAATACTTTAATTACTTAGGTAGGTAATTCAAGTTTCCAGTTAGTTCCGTAAGTATTTATAAAAATAGTTGTCTAGGTACCTACCTAATTTACCCATTTATTACTTGTTTACTAAGGGTTCCACCTTATGCCTTCCGGCTTCCGGTCTTAGGCCTTCCTAGCTATCATGTAAAATTGTCTTAAGCTCCATTTTCTGTCTCAATTATAAAAAGCGAATCAGAGCGAACTGTTTCAATAATTATTTCTTTGTGATTGTCGGTTACTTCCACAAATAATAACAGACGTCATGTATTTATAATATAAAATGTTTTCATGCGTAGGTGGGTAGATATGTAGTAGTTATGTACAGTACATGTACCTACTTACTCGCGTGAGTCCTAGTGTGTTACCTAGCTTTATGTGGTAGGCAGGATTGTACTTATGACAGGCTATTTGGCATATGTTTTCGATATAAGTGTCAGATTAATAAAAATGCATTAATCCGTTGATTGATTTGAGGTAGCCGTATCGTAATTTAGATTTATCTAGGAAGGGGTAGGTATTTACCTACGTAGGTACTCACGTTTCAATGTCAATTTCCGCATGTGATAATGTTACAGATAAATTTCGCTTCAATTTTTCTGATGAATTTGTAGGGCGGGACCTTGTTTAGTGTTTAATCAAGAAGGCCGTGAAAAATTAGCAGTATATCTCGTTCACGATGTTCATTCAGTTAGGTCAGGTTTTCTTTGATACATAATATTTTATTAGAGTTTCAGAAAAATTGGTTGTGGTCATCGCATCCCTTCGCGTAAGAGCGATGTTCCTGTTATGTGCATTCAGTCGAGTAGCGACATCTTGCAGCCGAAAATAACACAAACAGGCATCCTTCAGTTTCGTAAATCACCACTTTGAGCGCTGAGTCGACTTCTCCCGGCGAACGCACATAGTGGAATCACCATCAAAGATCACCATGTGCATTCAGTCGAGTAGCGACATCTAGCTACCGAAAACAGAATAAATAGGCATTACCTACCGTTTCATAAATCGTCACCTTGAGCAAGCGGTCTACGTGACTGGAGCCGGTTGCGACTAAGGTGAAGACTAGAGTAGAAACACTCTTACGGAGTTGGACATTCATCGTTACAATCAGCACTCGCGATCGCTTGGCCAAAATGATCGTGAAAATCTAAGCACTCGCAATATTACTGTTGATTATTACATACAACGCTCTTGATTATTAGAGCTATAAGGATAATTATCATTCATTAGTTTTCCAATGTCTCATTACCTATGTGAAATCATACTGCTCACTGAAGTTTGCAACGAGACGCACCCTGTAAGCTGTAAGTAAGTAGATATCTTTGTATATCAGCTAAAGATCACATAAATAGATCTTCATAAAAGGAAATCCGATATTGACCCGATAAACTTGATATTAAATCGTAGGTAAGTACTCTCGGATGTCGAGTTCCTGTTATCGACTTTTTAAATTATTTGAGATTGCTAACTGAAACGTTAGTAAGTGGAAAACTAAGTAGAAAAAGGAAAAAGAGAGCTACAGAAGGTCCTAATGTAAATGTACAAAAATGTTTCTCATATCAAGTAACTTCTTCTATACCTACGGGGGTGGCCAAAAAGTTTGGAAGCTCATGTCAAACTTCTCATCAGATTTTTTAATAATATTTACGACCGTAAGTATTAACTGAAGATACGATATTTGCGAAACTTGAAGAAGACAGCTTCAGTGCGATACCGACAACATAACATAATGGAAGCTATGGGCTTCCTTTTACAACCCTAACTAAGTGTTCTGTCCCAAGTTGTTAGTGATATCTCACTACCGCGCATGTGATTTCTCGCTTTTTCTCTCTCTAACTTAGATCAGATCAGTGCGAGTTTTGTGGTAGAAGGAAAGCATCTATGGTCTCCAACGTCATACGGCAGTGACACTGACACATCTTCAATTTTTCGACCTCATCACGGCAAAGGATGGCCTTCAAAGTAATTTCTGATTGCATTTTCAAATGAGCCGTACGATTTGCCGTCAGAGTTACTCATTTCCGAAGTGGGAAATTTGAATTCAAAAATCGAAAGCCAAATTAGATGGAGCATTAGATCTGTTTCTTTGTCCCGCTCTAACTTACTCAGAGCAGAAAATAGAGCTGCCTGATTGGTCGTTGTTAGGCATGTCTGCTCCGGAGTAAGCTAGAGCAGAACAAAGAAACAGACCTATATTCTCTCACTGATCTAAATCTTCTTCTCTTTACAAAGATACGAATGCAGATGCATATATTGTTACGGATTTTGCGATGGGTTCTTTTATAATTGAGTCAATTATTATTTGCACTTGATCGCTTCGGTTGACCTCACATATCACTCGCTGTTGTCATTGTGACTTGTCACTTGTCAGCATATTTTGCATTGACCGCCGCCAATACGCGACCTGTCGAAACATCCATCAGATTCGCGTGTACCGGCATGCTCTGGAAGCGTCGCACCTCCGCCAATTGTGCAAATGTGTCCTACTCACCTGTTGTGGTCTCTAGCTTTATGCGAACGATAGAATTATCGTTTATAGGTATACTCTCTGATGTATTGGACTCGCACGAGAGGCTTGCAACTCGTAACAATGTCATGCGCTTTGGGCCAAAGAAACGTCGAAACTCACTCCGAGTAGCTCCGAATGGACTAAGAAACAAAGCTATGAATTATACCGCAGAGAAGAGAATTTTTCGCGGTTCACATTATTCACTCACTATAATTCCATTATTATTACGACTCAATGTGAACTTCGGGATGAATTCAAGCGTCTTCTCCTCATACTATTTGAGCCTATAATTCGATATCTCGCATTATAACACTGCCCGTCCGATTGATTCCCATCAGATTTTTTCGTGGGGATGTTGAAAGGATGGGTGTAGATATGCCAACAAGCCTCGTGACATCAATGACTCAATTGACTCAAAGCAAAATCTACAGGGAGATTTAAGCGGTTTCTCACGAAATGCTAGGCAAAGTTTATGTATAGGCTGTCTGACTTCTATGCATGATTCTAGTGGGCTGCGATTCAGGCCGCGATCGGCCGATGGCGACCAGAAACACAACCCACTAGAATCATGTAGAAATCAGACAGCCCATACTACAGCTACTCGATAATATTTGACGGCTTCAAGAATTTCTAGCGGTCAAAAGGAGCGACATCAAGTACTCAATTTTGAAGTGATTTTTTTAATAGTTCAACACTTCTTTGTTGTGATGTATGTTCAATCATTCAAAAGTTATTTGTTCCGGAAAACTTTCAAAGCATTTTGGGCCGCCCTGTACAAGAATTATTCTAAATGAACTGACGGTGGTTATTTAATCTTGGAAACTGTCAGTGCATTTTGAAATACCTTGCATAGGCGGGTGAGTAAATAAAATGCTCGAAAAGTTTGCTTTGTATACCTACCTACTGCCGTTTCCGTGGCAACTCCCAACAGTATTATTTGTTACCTAAATCCATAGGTATACCATTAGTGTCTTCAGAGCGAGAAAGTAGTGTTACTAACGTGTCTTTCTCAAATTTCATTTTATCGAAAACAAAAGGGGAATCTCTGAGGGTATAGGTATAATACACATGAGCCGTCATTTATTTTGTTTGTTCCTTACAGTTCAATTATGACTACATTTTTCATCGTCTTGGTTGCGGTGTATGTCAAGACAGCAAACAGCCATTACTACCGAAATAACCCTTGTGAGAAATTAATTTTGAAAACTAACCTTTTCAATGCAAAAAAAAAATTCAAAGGTATAGTGCTGCTCTTGTTATTTACCATCGTTATCCCGTCATGCATAAATAGCTACTTGAATGTTATCTGGGGAGGAATTATATTTTAGTCTAATTCTAATTATTATTCTTAGACCACTTTATTGAAGTAGGTTACCTATTGTTTATACCTTCATTTTTCTCTGAATTTAGTCCATACAGGGTGGTCCAGGAATTATCTGAAAAATTATAATAGTCGATAGAGAATGAAAAAAAAAAGAACAAACCCAAAAACCATATATCAAAACCATATTAACGAAGATATAGCCCATCAAAGCTAAAGGTAAAAAAAAAGGTGCCCGTCGACCACCTATAATGAAAATTTCCTACAAAACTTGCGTAGATTTTGTTGGGTTACTCCTGTTCATTTTATTTTTGATGCTAACTAAATTTTGTTGGAAAATAATCAAATTTTTTCTATCCTTATTGAATTTAGAAGGAGATACTTATATGTCAAATTTCCATCAGATCATTCGTTTCGAAGATATATATTTGAGTTTGAAATTTTAAAAACGTGGAGAATTTTTATCATATCTTATTTTGAAAATCGGTAATTTGGTAACACAGGAACAAACCGTAACAGATTTTCCAAATGCATGTCCTTAGCATCCAAACACATTTAGCAGCTATTGTTCTGTCAAGAATTCCAGTTTTTTATCTTCAACTTAGACGGCCTATACCTCTGTTGATATGCATTTTTGATACACAGTTTTTGGATTTGTTCTTATTGTTTTTTCATGCATTATTGATCATTGAATTTTTCAGAATAATCTTGGAAAAGATGTCTCAGAATCAGCGGAAAAAAATACATTGGTGTTGTCGGGTATGTCTCATTTCATGATGAGTCACTGTGAAGTTTATTTTTCGACATTGGACTTTTTCTCACGACCACCTCTATGATTTTCCCTCGCATTTCATGTTCAAATTCTTGCCAAATACTGCTAGTAAGACTTTTGTTAGTAGGTAGTAGCATTTTTGGATAAATCGAATTTGTAGATTATATAATGATGCCACTATCAAAGTGATCTGACAACCAGAAGCTTGCGATGCACGGCTTCTCCGCCAGTTACAGAGTTGTGTCTGATTCGCGTGTCGTGGTCTTCAGCGAGTTTCGTAGCAGCAGCCCCCCTCTCTACCCTGATTCATAGTTATACCTATTTTTATTCTTTTTTTTTCATTTATACATGAAGTTTTGTATTTGAATCAAATTATGGACAATTATTTGCATTTAATAATAAAGGCTGATTGTACGTTATTCTAATGAAATAAATATAAAATACCTGATAAAATCATAAAACATGGCCTGTAGGTACACCGCCAGTAATTATTTTTAGCGCATTTTCTCACTTGTGAAAATCGCTGTTGCAGCCGCTTTGTTCGTCCGGTGTCCGGCGCCCAGTGATGTCCGTAATTGAAACTCTTCTCAAACCAGACGCTTCAACTGTCTATTTTCTTATTCTAATAGATATACATATTCAAATACGGACGGACGAACAAAATGAAACCATTTTTAGTGGAGAATCTAAAAACAACCGCAATAAAAGTAATTATTTGCAAGAAATCATTAGGGCAGTGTAGAATCGAACATCTTTTCAATGTGGTTTCCTGATTATAATTATATATTATTCTTATGGGTTTGGTTGCTCTTGCACTGAAACACCAAGTTTATTGTGCCCCGACAACCGGACTCACCTTGTCACAATGTTGCGCCTGGATGTTTGATGGTCGGTTCCTCCAACCCCAGATAATCCAAGCACTGGGGTCGATAAGCTCAGTTGACCTGGACTCCGTCTTTGACTCCCGAGTGCAGGTGCGGTTGTGATTAGCACACCCCAAGCCCTGCGCCGGTAGGTTCCTGACTTCATCATCCTCCCTAACTGCACTGTCAGTTGTCCTCTATGTACACATTGCCGTACTGCCGGTTGCAGGCATGTCATACTTGGGAGGTTTGCCTACGACCACCCGAGGAGGAGTCTCAGCCGGCCAAGGATCAGGTAAAACCCTAATTATAATACTGTGAGATCCTATTTATCTCACTGAGAGCTAATTCTACCAAAGTTTTATGAGCGAACTAATTTTATCACACTCATAGTTGCTATGCAACAGCCAATAACATGGCCAGTTGATCAGTTATCAGAGACCAGACTACACAGACACATGTTTCGCCCCTGTTGGGGGCTCATCAGTGAGTAGGCCAAAAGCTAAGAAGCGCAATTATTTGCGTGTTTGTTCCTCCTAAAAGAGTAATTTTCGAAAAAAAGTATTTCTGAATTTGGAAAATGTTTTTATTATTACTTCATAGTATCTCCTTGCAGCATTCGAAAATAGACATAAATAGTAAATTTCTGCCAAGGAATAAGACCGCTGGAATTGATTCCACAACGCCTTATTTCACCAATTCAACTCCATCCTCAAGTTTGGGAATACCTGATGAATGTTGTGATGTTATCTACCAAGGAAATATTCTCTCACACTCCCTCAGTGAACTTTACACGCACTATTCACATTGGAGATGCCTATCGAAATCGAAAATTGGGTTCCTTGATCTTGGCAATTAAATGGGAGCTATAACACCATTAATAACAGGTGATAAAACAAATATTATTGGAGTAAATGATTGGTCGATAAGAGGTAGGTTCCCATAGCAACCTCATAACCAACTTTAGGTAGAAAAGTAGGCTATGCCTAGGTATCTTCAATGTGAGACATTCTTTGCCTGCAGTTTCATAATGCAAATTTCAAATGGATCACCTGGATTGCACAGGAAACGCTGTAACATAATCTGTTCGCGTAATATGTAAACAGGATAGCATTTACAGAGTGCCATCGGACTGGTCATCAATTTAGACGAAGCATTATTCTAGAATGTAGGTAGGTGTACGTAGGAAGGTACATATATCTAAAGAATATTATTTTATTACAACTATATACGCTCTCCAAAATGCTTATTTTGCGAATTGTTTTGAGTCCGCAAAATACGTATTTAGCGGACTAGTCCTTTAAAGGTAACTAGGCAACACTTTAGAGGACTGAATTATTTGTTTATTGGAATATGCCATTCAACATCTTCATTTACAATATTCACACTATTTTTTTTTTCTATTCGATGAATAAATCATATCTCGCTCATATTACGTGCAAGACTTTGCTGAGAGAAAATCGAGGACGATGTTCTTTGCTTTTTTCGAAATATCTATTGCAACGTCATCCATTTTTTTTTTATTTGAAAACTAGTCATAATAAAATAGGTTGCCATAACACAACAATTCAGCCAGCGTGATTATGATTAAAATTCATGTAAATTCCTGCTTGAACTTAGCAGCTAGCAGCTATTAGCTAACAGCTAATAGGTACCTACTGCTTGAAGGATTAAAAAGGGTTTGGAAAGCTTATTCCAAAAAACGTTGTATGCAACACGTACGCAAAATGCCTTAGCGGACTCATCCGCCCTTAGAGACTCGGCTTCCACCTCGTCCCTAAGCCAGCGAATTCATCCGCTAAAATTTCATTTTGCGTACTTGTTACATAAAATACTATTTTAGAACTGCGAAGATTTTTAGAACGTTCTGAAAACGTGGTAATGAACACTTAACAGTTACAACTATTGTCTCATTTTTTCGTTGTTTTTTTTTTCAGTCTGATGACAAAATAGGTACCTTGGTAGGTACGTAATTCTCAAACCCAAGCAGGTTGGGAACTTGTGAGCTTCGTGGCTCGTTTTGGTGCCAGTCGAAAACTTTAAATTTATACAGTAGATAGTAGATGTCTCAGAAATAATCGAATGAAAAAACCCTAGATACCTACCACCTACCTCATCTCATTTCATACTTTCGTAAAAAGTTCGTTTTTGAATCAACTATTATTTTTATGACCCTTTAGTTTACCTTAATTTTGGAACCAATGTATGTAACTGCCGGGCAAAATTAGCGTTACACTTTTTAGAAGTTCTGCCAGTGAAAAAGCAGTGGACAGATTTTCACAAAAAAAATCATGATGCAAGTACGAGGAGTATTCTAGATGTCCTCGAACTTACAGGCTTTCGGACCTCAACATAACCGATTGACATTGCTTACAATGCAGCAATGTACCAAAATCAGCTTTCCAAGATTTTTAAATTTATTAGGTTGCCCTATGACCGCAAGAAATACAGACATGCTTCAACAGATTCGAAATAGTACATTACGTAACAAGTATGGAAAGTGATACATCACGCATGAGTCTGTAAATTAATGCACGAGGCGCATCACACGAATGAAAGTAAGACACTTTACGGCGAGTTATGTACACTATTTTTCCTATGACCGGGAGAAAATTACATTCAAATTAAGACGTCATTTTCGTGTTTTTCTGTAAACGTAGATTTTATAAAAACTAGTGGATAAATGATAATTACATAAATAAGGGTAATTTTAAATAGGTATTTCAAACTTTCAAAAATTCAAATTTTCAAAAATTTAATCATTTTCACAATTTTAATTTTTTTCTCGAAAAACACTGCTTCTCTGACCACCCAGATTTAACAGTAGTGATATTTTTTCATATAAACTGCTCCACAATGAAGTTGTCGCCACCAAAAAAATGGTATGTATGACTTTGACGGTCAATAACTTTCGATTGCCGTAAGTGATTTACATTCTGTTTGTTGCGTCTACTAGCCCAATCTATTTTCAACAGATTCTGTGATTGTGAATATCAAGAAACTGCATATAACATTTATACAGGGTGATATGTAAAAAGATGAAAAACAGCGAAAACTTCATCGAACCCCCATTTGCAAAAAAATTTTTTTTTCAAATTCTAATGTGAAAATCATCAAGTGTAATGCATTGTCTCCATACGGTTTTGGATTTACCGAGATTGGAGGTCTTACACAAAAGATATGGATTTTTATATGGAATGTAACAGATTTTCCCTATTTTCTTGCAAGATTGAATCACTTCTAATGAATGGGTGGTTGACATTAAGCACGATTGTTCCCACAACCCTTCCGGATAACTTGAATTTAAAAACAACCCGAAAATTTGCTGTGGGGCCAGGCAGGGGGCACTTTTTGAAACGCTAGTCACTGTCTGTTTTTGGCACGTTGAATTTCATCATTTTTTTCAGATGTGGAACATGCTTTTTGCAAGTCTAAGCCCCTACATATAGTAGAACTTCATTTTTTGTGGAAGAGGGATAGTGGGGGCACTAGGTGAATGAACCTTGCAAATGGTGATGAAAGCATGGAATTCGGTACACATATTCAGAATGACCAGCTCTCTTAGATAAGAGGTGGAGCCACGCCGAATTTTCACCGGAAGGGGGCTCGGGGGGCTCCTAAAAGTTGAAGGTGCTAGGGCTCCCACCAAACCGCTCATCAGTTCGTTTTATCAATTAAAAAGGAAACTCATGAATATATCGTAAAAATTGACGACGTTTATCGCCTTGTCCCGGGAATTTTTCATGATGAAAAAAAATAAGTTCTTCGGCAGAACACACAAATTGGTTTTATTTTATTTTCACCTACAAAGAATTAATAAGGAGATGTGCAACACGTTGTTTCCCACAAATTCGTATCCTCTGAATTTGTTTGTGAAGTCAAAATTTTGATGGTGTATCTTCTTGAAGAGGGGCATTCCAAAGAGTAAGCTATTTTCAACACTAAGTTCAAACAGAATTTTTTCAATGTTCTGAATCGAAATTACTGAATTCCTTCCAGCAATGCATACCCTGAATCCTTCTTTGGAAGTACCGCGTGCGATTGAACGTGGAGTAAGTCCTGAAACACTATCAGAATTTTTCTTCTGTGATGCTACTATCCACTCTCGACCGGGGCAATTAGGTTCCTACACAGCATGCGCGGAGTGTATACACGTTATTTCAATATTATGACACAATTTCAATCATGAAAAATTTGACTGAACCTAGGAGGATATAAGAATAGGGAGGGAGGGCTCGTCATAAAAAGTGAAGCCATGGAAATGTCATATCCGCCATCTTTGTACGCCCAAAATTTTTATCACTTTACCATTGAAACTGAATATTGCCACGTCAAGTTCTGCGAGGTGTCGCTCTTGTCAGTGTCAGTCTATGACGCTTTGTGCTGCACCAGATCCAGCCACATCCTTCCTAAATATGATCGTTGGGTTACAAAAAGTAATTTCATCACAGGTTTCACTTACTTGTACCTACTTATGTATTAGCATTTTCGTCACTAACTTCGTGGTAGGTGATAGTCCATAGCAGTAGGAATTCCACCAAAATAGGTACCTAGGTAGGTACTTTTCATTGTAATTTTGCCATGGACCTTGAAGTCTACACAAGCCTTAAAATTGGCTGATGATGAGGTTCGCAGAGTACCTCTACCACTGTTCAGTGTAGATCACAGAGCGTGGATCATCATTAGGTGTATTAACAGTGCTGACCTCACAAATACGTGGTAGAATCTAGGAGGAAAGAATCGAACTGCTCATTTTCTGCTCATTATTTTTGGAATTTGCTGGTCATTCTCATCCTTGCCTAACATTCTACTGGAACATCAGGCGACCCCATATACTACATGTAGGCATTTTCCTTTCGGCAGCTTCGGCTCGCATTGATGGGATATTCCTCATACATGATATTGTATCCATCGCACGTAGCCTCTGTCTTTCCCACACCTGGTAAAGCTGATCTATTCAGCTCTTATAGATGAAGCACCATCCAAACAAGATCCAGGCACAAAGATAAAGATATCAGGCAGGACTCATTTTATGTCAACCAAAAAAATCTCACTAACCTCAAATAGTTTCAAATTATTTCAAAAACGTCAATTAAAATCACAAAAGTCTCGACAAAAGTCAAAAGACTCTTGACACTAGATGCAATATTTGGGCGTAGTTGCTACCTCACCCCTTACGTCTCCCGGCTTCATTTCCCCCCGCCCACAAGCTTGGTTATACTCCCTCCCTATTCTTATATCCTCCTAGGACTGAACCGAGAAAATACCCTGCATCGTGTATACACTCCGCGCATGCTGTGTAGGAACCTAATTGCCCCGGTCGAGAGTGGATAGTAGCATCACAGAAGAAAAATTCTGATAGTGTTTCAGGACTTACTCCACGTTCAATCGCACGCGGTATTTCCAAAGAAGGGTTCAGGGTATGCATTGCTGAAAGGAATTCCGTAATTTCGATTCAGAACATTGAAAAAATTCTGTTTGAACTTAGTGTTGAAAATAGCTTACTCTTTGGAATGCCCCTCTTCAAGAAGAAACACCATCAAAATTTTGACTTCACAAACAAATTCAGAGGATACGAATTTGTGGGAAACAACGTGTTGCACATCTCCTTATTATATCTTTGTAGGTGAAAATAAAATAAAACCAATTTGTGTGTTCTGCCGAAGAACTTATTTTTTTTCATCATGAAAAATTCCCGGGACAAGGCGATAAACGTAGTCAATTTTTACGATATATTCATGAGTTTCCTTTTTAATTGATGAAACGAACTGATAAGCGGTTTGGTGGGAGCCCTAGCACCTCCAACTTTTAGGAGCCCCCCGAGCCCCCTTCCGGTGAAAATTCGGCGTGGCTCCACCTCTTATCTGAAAAAGGGGCTCATTCTGAGTATGTGTACCGAATTTCATGCTTTCATCACCATTTGCAAGGTTCATCCCGATTTTGGCTCTTAGCGCCCGCACTAGGAGCCCCCTGGAAGTTTACTTGAAAACACAGGTCTCGGCATTGTTGGAGTGACTTGACCTGTCAGTATGAACAATGGTATAAATATAGGCTTTCAGCGTTACTGTAGCAACACACATTTTTGATCATCTTTGTAGCCCAGTTAGAGTACAGAAATTTTAGCTGAAATATCACTTAAACCTCAAAAAAAATACTGTAGTCGTGAAAATCACAGGTTCTGTTCAGAATTTTATGCTCTTTCGAAATTTTTGGGTTTCAGAAAAATCCCAGCGGAGGCTTTTTTTTAGAGCTGTCAAAAGTCTGAAGACTGATAATTCTGAACAATTTCAAATTAAGCTCAATTTTTCATGAGATTTCAAGTATACACAGTTATGTGGAGACTGCAAATGTTGAGAACGAACATATGAACAATTCTGAACCAAACACGATGGGAAATTTCATAGTTGTGTTGGAATATTTGGATTTTTTCTGTCAAATGTATATGGTACAGGAAAAAAAGTAAAAAAATTGCTAGAACCTTGGAAAAAATATGGACGTCTTGAAAATTTGATGTTCTGTTCAGACTTGAATGCCCTACTACATACCTAAAATTGACAGAAATCCCACCCCGGGGTTTTGAGTTGTTGGAGGGGGGGTGATCAGTTGCAACTCAAAATGGAGGGGATGAAACCCGTTAATCCATTGGATGCAAATATATCGCAATCTGACGCATCATATCTCGTTGATACCATTTTGGCACAAAAAGTGTCGATCATTGTTGAGGGGGGGTCGTGGAAGGGGCGGAGCTCAGCTAGGTGATTATTTTTGTTTTCCTGGTCATATATAACCGATCACGACAAGTTTGGTATCTTTTCCGACTAAATTGAAACTCCTGACCTCGATTGCGATGTGTAAATTTGAATAGAAACAAGTTTGAACAAGTTAACTTGAAAAAACTTGTTGTTTTCTTTGACAATTTTGACAGTTTTATTTTTACTGTTAGAGGTCTGAATCCCTCGAAAATAGTTCATGGTCCATTAGATTGAAGTGTCTTTTTTATGAAAATCATCCACTCGATGTACTATTTTGTTTCTGGATATTAAAAAATCAATTTGAACCTGTGAGTCGGTCCGGCGCGGTTTCTACTAATAACCAGAACACTACAACATGCACCTGCAAATAAAACTAGCTCAAACTATTGAACAAATGATGACTTATCTTTGAAAGCTCAAGGATCTCTGCAGAATTGAATTTGCTATAACATAAAACAAAATCGCTATGGATCGCTTTGCAGGGTTTTGAGTTTGAGCTATTTATATTTGCAGGTGCATGTTGTAGTGTTCCGGTCAGTAGTAGACACCGCGCTAGATCGACTCACAGGTTTAAATTGATTTTTTAATATCAAAAAAACAAAATAATACGTTGAGTGAATGATTTTCGTGAAAAAGACACTTGAATCTAATGGCTCTTGAAATATTTTTGAGGATTGCAGGCCTCTAACAGTGAAAAAAAAAACTGTCAAAATTGTCGAAGAAAAAAACAAGTTTTTTCAAGTTAACTTGTTCAAACTTGTTTTTATTAAAATTTACACATCGGATTCGAGATCAGGAGTTTGAATTTAGTCGGAAAAGATACCAAACTTGTCGTGATCGATTCTATACGACCAGGAAAACAGAAAGAACCACCTAGCTGAGCTTCGCCCCTCCTACGACCCCCCCTCAACAATGATCGACACTTTCTGTGCCAAAATGGTATCAACGAGATATGATGCGTCGAATTGCGATTTATTTGCATCCAGTGGATTAACAGGTTTCATCCCCTCCATTCTGAGTTGCAATTGATTACCCCCCCTCCGATAGCTCAAGATCCCGGGGTGGGATAAGATCCCGGGGTGGGATTTCTGTCAATTTTGGGTATGTAGTAGGGCATTCAAGTCTGTCAAATTTTAAGGACGTCTCTATTCTTTCCAAGGTTCTAGCGATTTTTTAACTATTTCTCCTATATCATATGCATTTGACAGAACAAATCGAAATATTCCAATAGAACTATGAAATTATTCATCGTGTTTGATTCAGAATTGTTCAAATGTTCATTCTCAACATTTGCAGTCTCCACATAACTGTGTGTACTTGAATCCTCATGAAAAATTGAACTGCATTTGAAATTGTTCGGAATTATAAGTTTTCAGATTTTTGACAGCTCTAAAAAAAAAGCCTCCGCTGGGATTTTTCTGAAACCCAAAAATTTGGAAAGAGCACAAAATTCTGAACAAGACCTGTGATTTTCACGACTACAGTATTTTTTTTGAGGTCAAAATCTATTTTTCTTGGGCTACCAGAAAAACGCAATCAGGGGTAAAGCCCAGGCATAGCATAAGCATAACAAGTAAACTTCCAGGGGGCTCCCTCTTCCACAAAAAATGAAGTTCTACCATATTCAGGGGTTTAGACTTGCAAAAAGCATGTTCCACATCTGAAATATTGATGAAATTCAACGTGCCAAAAACAGACAGTGACTAGCGTTTCAAAAAGTGCCCCCTGCCTGGCCCCACACCAAATTTTCGGGTTGTTTTTAAATTCAATTAATCCGGAAGGGTTGTAGGAACAATCGTGCTCAATGTCAACCACCCATTCATCAGAAGTGATTCAATCTTGCAAGAAAATAGGCCAAATCTGTTACATTCCATATAAAAATTCATCTTCTGTGCAAAACCTCCAATGTCGGTAAATCCAAAACCGTTTCGAGACAATGCATTGCACTTCATGATTTTTACATTTAAATTTGAAAAACAAAATTTTTTGCAAATGGGGATTCGATGAAGTTTTTGCAATTTTTCACTATTTTACATATCACCCTGTATAAACGTTACGTGCAGTTTCTTGATATTCACAATCACAGAATCTGTTGAGAATAAATTGGGCTAGTAGACGCAACAAACAGAATGGAAATCACTTCCGGCAATCGAAAGTTATTAGCCGTCAAAGTCAAGCCATTTTTTTTGGTGGCGACAACTTCATTGTGGAGCAGTTTATTTCAATTTTGTCTCGAAAAACACCGTTATTTTCTGACCAAGCCTGCCTGTGGCTGTAATAATCCTTGAGCATCTTACAAGCGAGCGATACACCGAATAATCGCAAAAAAATCAAGAATCCCATCAAAAAGTAGTCTTTCAAATTTAGATTGATTTCAAAATATAATAAATGATGTTTCTCATAAAACACAATGGGAGAATCGCAGGAATCGAACTCGAGCCCTCTGGACACACGCCTCACGCCTGTTGCAGCAGGTAAGGTTGGAGGTGGCGTCTCTCACCATCAAGCTATCAGGGTATTTTTGTCAGCCGGCCAAAACCGTCATTAATAAACGGCACGAACAATTTCTTTTATTCCTTGAACAGCAATAGCGGCCTAAGGCCCCGGCTACGGCTACCAGCCGGGAAAGGTACGTTTTGGTCATCAGCAGGTGTATGGGACTTCATTTATTAACAACGTCTCCTTGTGAGAAAATTGAAAATCCAATATTGAAATTAATGACATTTCAACCGTCATTTTGACATACTAGTATGTTAACTTGATTCAAAGTATTTGGGTGTATTGGACGGGGCTGGTGCAGCTCAAGATTTCTAAATGGACCCCCATTTAATCTTTTGTGGTCACATTCTTTTGATTTTGGATTTTGGAAATGCCAATGGGCTCAAACCAAACTACATTCTTATAGCTTTCGAAAGAGACCAAAATGGTGAAAATTCGTCAATGTGACGTTTTTGACTTTTCTATATTCGCATTGGCGTCTCTAATAGTAAAAGTTCTCTCCTTAACTGCAGGTTCGACTCTATTCGATTATTCATTTTCAAAAATATAAATTTGAGACATAAGCTATTTATATTTTTACTATTACTTTTTGAAAATGGCTACGGATTGAGTAAAGCCGAAACTGCAGTTAAAAAGAAAAGTTTTACTGTTGGAGACAATTTACAACCCTTTTATTATCATATAAAGACAATAAAGACATTTATTGATGAACGACTTCTTCCCAACAATTTGGGTTGCTTAACAAAGATAAGAGTACCTATCAATATAATCCGACACATAAATCTGTGCAAATTAGAATTATAGAATATAAAGAAATGGTAAAATATAAACTACAAGTTTTAGTTGGATTCCTACAAGAAGTATATAGACAATACAAATAGAGAAGACCATATGTTATCACTACCGTCGTCACGGATATTGGGGCATCAAAAATCAGCCAACCTTTTTTTGAATGATGGACTCACCTGGTTCCTACGCAACCGTAAAAATCCGTGACGACATGTGTCTTTTCTATTTGTATTGTCTATACACTAGTATGCTTTTAGTAAAATTCGACTTTTAAGTTGATAATCCTTGGGATAATCATTCAAAGAATCTCTTGCAAATTATAGTTAATATTTCAACCCGTTTATGAATTACTTATCCATAAAGACAGAAGAACCAATAAAAAAAGTCAAATCTTGAAGAACTGTATCTCCTCTGCGGAGCTGAATTTTTTTAAACCAACTTCACCGGCATGCAGTCATGATGTGAAATGGGATGTAACTATGTACTTTTTTTTCGATTATTTTTGGGACACTTGTGGGTAAAATTACAGGGTGTTCCACTTAGAGGTGTTTCCTCCTTCATTTTCCCCATTCTCAAAATCTTTTTTCCATCCAAAATTTTTTCTTGATTATTTTTTATGAGCTTTTCGGATCTGTAAAATAATTTTTTTACGTCAACAAAATACAAGGAACAGGGCGGTTCAAAAAATATTTTTCTTTTCAAATGTAACGACCGTATTTGTTCCAAATGTCGAAAAACCCTTTTAAACTGAATTCAAAAATATTTTCCAGCTGTTTTCCCCTGCGTTGTTTATTCTGTTTCTATTCGAGGCGGTGTTTCTGGAAGGTATAATGTTCGAGAAAGCTGGAGATTCCGACGCGCGAATAAGACACATCTGCACAATAGGCGAAGGTGCCGCAGTCCGAAAGCTTGCCAGAGTATACACGAACGGACTGAACGGACGGACACGAGCATCTTGGCGAGGAATGAGCCAAGCTAGCCAAGATCCACATTCGCAGCGGAAGTGAAGACAACGGCGCTTTCAAATATAAAAGTACCCAGTGCGATTGGGCTAACCTATTTTTGTTGATATAACTTGCAAATCAAAGCCGATGAACTCCGGGAGGAATTGTGCCATTTTTAAATCACCTATACTCCCAGGTGAATTTTTTTTTGGGAGAAGAGAGAGTCGACCCCTAAAACCAACTCCCTGCGTGCGGCCATGGATCATAATGAGCTCTCCAGAATTTCGGCCACAAATAAGAACGCGCTCCGAAGCTTATGGAAGCCTCACAATTTTTAGCCTTCAAGCAGCTATTTCTATCTGGATGGGTACCTACTTTAGCTGCCAAAGTTGCGAAACCCCTGTAAATTTTAATTATCTACCATGTCTGAGGGAATGGGAAAGTTTGCATAAGGATTTCCCCCTGATGCTCGACTGCGAAGCCCACCCGATGGCAAGAAAACGAATTTTATCAGCCTCGGCGCTTTTTGTTTTCATTAGCTGTGATCCGCCTGTGCCTTTAAAAGCTAGCTGCTAAAGCACAACAATACGGCAGCAAAACACGTAACAGTAAAAGTTAATTTCTCTGATCCCTGAAGAGCACCTGAGCCGGTGACAAATGGAGTTCAGATACCCAGGAGATAAGCCACCGTTGATCTTTATATGGTAGTATGGTTTCGGTCCGTTGCCTGGGCTACAAATTGAAAACGTTCAACTTCACATCAAGCGAGTATAATTATAGAATTTCATCAGTGGGCATTTTTCTTTCATGTCCTATTTTTTTAATGTACGTAGGACGCGAGTGATGGCGAATTTTCCGGGAGATCATTGTTGTTGTGAAAGAACGGAAATAAAACGCATTGCTGCGTATAAGTCGATTAGAAGAGTACAAAGGTGTTTTCTCGTTATACGAAAATATGATTTTAATGATGAAAATTGAAAAATAAGCTAAACTAAAAATGAACTTTTTTTTTCGTTTTTATCATGGTGCTCGCAGGAAGGCATGGGAATGATTACGCAAGCCAGTCAACATACCAATAATTAAAAGACGAGCTATCATTGGTTTATTTCGAAGTTTGACTCAAGTTTATCCCCCACCTGTATAAGTACCTTATAGCTACGGATGCAACGCCAGTATTGAACGGCTTTCTAAAATTCTCGACAGCCAATCTCTTATATCAAATCAGAAACAGGAAACCGTCATCCCGTATTTCTCTTTTTATTTGCAGCATGTCCCGACTTACTACTGCAGAGAGAAATAAACTTGTGTACTTACTGCATTTCTCAAAAGTGTAGAATTCAAAGGGATTTCCTTTGTTCACTTCGACTAGGATTGCCATCTAACGGCAAACACACAACTTTCTTGGAAGTTTCCTTACTGAGGGGACAGGGATGAGCACCTAGGTATATCTACCTATAGAATGAGGAAGACTGGAGAGGGTTGATCCGATTACCAATTTCAATAGGTAATGTTTCTAATTTGAGTGCCCAAGTACTTGAAACTCCAAACTCATGGATAGTAAGAAAATATTTGATTTCATAACATTTGCAGAACGTATCAGATACCTACTCCGCTAAGGCCCAATGTCTTCATTTTTGGGTAACTTGAGAAAAAAGGGTAAATGCCATTGCAACGATTGTTGGAGTGATGATATATTATGTAATATCTATGACATTTAACCACGGGTTAATCCGGGATGGAAATACCCTAGGATCAAAAACTTTCTAATACTCAAGGCAGGCTGTGGCCTGGCGAAAATCAACCTCGTTTGCCTGCCAATAGTGCCAATGACCAGGACCACATCCTGTCTTGAGTGAGAAAGTTTTTGATTATACGGTACTAGATATTCATTAAGGGGACATGAACTATCTATTAAAATTTTTATTAGCACGTGCAACATCCCCTGTGCGAAAGAGACAAATACTAAAAAATACTCAAGGTACGACAACCTTATCAACCAGTCCATATTTTGTCATTTTTTCACGTCCCATAAGTAACTTGATGGAGATGTATAATTGGTTTTTAGTTGAGTGGTCATCCTCAAATGCAATAGTATAGGTGCCGAGCCAAAACAAATAAACTGGGCAAAAACTGAAGTGGACCACCCCGAAACTTCGCCTCTGTTAAAATGAATGACGTTGACTGTAATGAAGATAATTGAGAGGTCAAGAATATTGCATTGGGCACTCAGAGAGTTCTAGGCAGAAGGGGGGGTGGGGTTTAAATTTTCGTATTGTTTTTCCAGAAGGAGAATTTAATTCTGTTTAATTTGATGTATCGCAAAATAGATAGTGTCATTTGAAATTTCAAAGTTGGGGTAGGTGGGGGCGAGGGGGCTTAAGATAGAAATTCACCCATGTATGTTTTAGATGTCCCCCTCGATATTAAGAACTGACCTGTAGAGTGCTTAAATATGGAATGAACTTACCTTCTCAACTTCTGTGGCTCTTACTAACTCCTCGATGTTTTCCGTTTCCTGCTCGTCACCTCGTCCCTTGTCATTAATCAACAGCAACAGATTCTGTTTGGAGGCGGTCGGTAAATACCATTGTATGTAATATCTACCTTAGTAGTAATTAATTTCTGACACTTTTTTTTGTCTTTTTTAATTTAAGCTGATATTGATTTTTCCGCCCGATCTTCACACAACCATACAGAGGTTGGTTCTAAATATGACTAGCCAAGTGTCTTATGAGAAAACTAATTCAAAATCGGCCAGAATATGGATAATGAGAATGAATGACAAGCAATGCTTTTACAGAGGGCCATCCTATCCAACTGGCACAGGAAGGCAGAGTGCCTAATGCATGGAACTAACGATTTTTTGAGGACCTACAAAACTTACCCGGTCGGTTTGTTTTTACTCAGGGCTGTCAAGTTTTTCCTGTGTCGGTCATTAAGACTTACTCCGGAATTTGTACATACATACCCAAATCTACAGAAATCCTCCACTTATAATGGTAAAATTTTGGTTGAAAACGTATAGGTATCATAAGAACCAGTGGCGTTTTAGGTCAATAATTAGACTCAAAAAAAATTGCGCCCTCCTTTCACCCTCACATCAGTGATTTTTTTTGTTCTACCGAAACTCTTTCAGTGTTTGATGTAGCAATTTCTTTTTAATTTTTTCAAATTATTTTTGGAAATGATGAGACAAAATGGGTAGGTACCTATTTGGTGGAATTCATGATTAATTATCTTATTTATTGGAAAACTGTTTCTAAGATGTGTATTGTTTAATAATAGGAATTATAATAACTAGCATTTTTCTATCCTGACCGATACATGATTTTAATATTTCCTTGAAGAAAATACTTTGATCCCAGAATTTTGCGTCCCTTGAAATTTTTGCGCCGCAAGCCCGGGCTTCTTAAGCTTTTGCTATAATACGCCTCTAATAAGAACCAAAATTAATTCCAATTCAGTTTGATTAATCAGTCGAAAAAAGCGCCAACACGGTAGAGATTACAATCCTAGTACGCAGGGCCGGCCTTACGTCTTACGCCCTTTTATGAATGGCAATATAGGCCGCAAGGGTAAATTTTTTGAGATAATAATGGTGATGTTGATAATAATAATTGGCAATTGGACAAATTTTGCGCCGTCTTCTTTACTATTTTCAGTTTTTCAACTGGAACTAAATTGGCAATGCTTGAAACTTGTCACTACTTGGAGTACCTACTTGCTTTTCATCGAGCTGTAAGCTGCTTCGAGTTGACGCGTTTCTCGACTGAGGCGAATGCTTTGTCGCTCGCGTCCCGTTAATAATAATTATGGGATTAGCCAAATAGCCAATACTTCCACGGGTTTCGGAAAAAAAATCAAATACTAGAGTCATCTCGAAGCTTGTCTGTTTTTTTTTATTTGATTTTTTGCGTTCCTTCAAGTCCCGAAAAGAAAAGAAAATTTTGCGTGACGTACTAATATTGAGACTCAAGTGCGCGACAGATGGTGCCACGTGGAAAGATACAATTTTGTTCCGAATTTCTTTGGCTGAACGTCGTGCGGACACGAAATAACGATTTAAACAACAATAAATCACAACTTTCAAGCGATTTGAGGTCTCGAAATACACTTGAAAAGTGATTTGAAATTGAAAGCATAAAAATCCTGAGAAGCAGGTCACTTTTGGTTTGCGTCTAAGGCTGATCGAGTGACGTCATGTAATTAAGTTTTTTTCAGAGAACCAGCGGAGAAAAAAATGGACGCGCTTGTTTGACAATATGAACAATTACATCAGAAACTATAGGAACATTATTCAGAATCGATATATTTTTTCCATTATTACACCCCATTAGGTACTCCCTAATAAACTTTTTAACGGCGCCTTCGAAGCTTGAACTCACTTTTCCTTAGCTATGCTTTTTTGGGGATTTTCTCTTTTCCAGGTGTAGCTGAAAGCGCGACAAAAAGGGAATAGGTAAATAAATAGGTACTCGAACACCAGTTTGTTAAAAATTTAAAAGTAATTTTATTGGCGTAAAAGGTACAGTAGAAAAAAGTGTACCTAAATATTTCATGTACTTGACAATACTGACATAATATGGACATAAAATAATCATGTTGGAATGAATGAGTGAGGTTCGTGCTGCTCTGGAGGCCACTGTTTGAAAAACAAGATGAGTTTTGTTGTACTTCTATGGTAATATTAGGTAGGTTTGATGTACAGTACAAATGGCACCAAACAATGGTACACGAGTCGGCCACTAGGTATATATTTTTTTGTTGGCCTTCCTTTCTCCACTTTTTTTTTTCTTCAACATTCAGTTGAAAAGTAGAAGTAGAAGTAGATGAGTCGCTACAAGGGAAAAAACGACAGAGCTGCAACTCGAACGAAAAATAAAATAATGCACACTGTCCGTGTCTTTTGAATCTTAATATACTTCAAATGTCCCTTTTGACCCCTTACCCCTGTTGCTTTTTTTTAGGGAATTTTCCTAATTTTTTTTCTATTATTGTTACACACAAATTATGCTAGTTTCGAGCTCCTTGCTCAAATTTTGAACAAAAATTTTGTAGCAATAATTATTTATTTATTATTTATTTATTAATACCCCTTTTTTGATATTATACCATCAAATCAAATTTTATATTATACAATTTAATTGAATTTTGAAGTCTAGTAAGCCGGATCAGTTTGTATTTCGTTTGAGTGCTAATTGATTGAATATCTGATTCTCATAAGTACATATATGTATAGTGGTCTTCTGCTAACAAAATCAACATCCAACAATAATTTTTCGACGAAGTTCTTTTTTAAAAATTTCCGCATTTTTTTTAACCATTGTCCGCTTTCATTTGCTCTGTATTTGGAAATTATCAATTTTCATCAACTTCGTAACTATTTAAAAATTTTCTAGAAACATTCAACTCTGATTTTATTTTAACATTTCTTACTTATTCACAAAAGAAATATATTTTCAAGCCCACCCTCTTTCTTTTTCTTCAATTTGGTTTTCTTTCAAACATACTAGCTGAGTAGCCTTTAACGAACTAAACTGAATTAATGAAAGATTTCCGGGGAATAACAATCTGAATATTTCTGCGTAAAGGAATTTTTTTTTCCCAATTAATTCAAACTTCTGCGTTGTAACGTCATCAATCCCAGCGAAGAAAGCAAGTCCTAGACAATTTTTGCAAGGCAAGTGCTGTCAGAGTCAAACTTGATTAAGTTGGTCCCGGGAATTACAAACGTCATCAATATTTCTGAATCAATGAAAATGAAAAAATGACATTGCCCATTCGATCAATTTTTAATTAAACTCAATCGGGTCGATTGCTCGCTAATCATTAAGGTATCCATGAACCTGCAAATTTTCTCGAAACTATTCGATAAGCTCTGATCCACTCTCACTAGTTTTTCAATCCAGATTTGGTCATTACTCGCCGATTTTTCTGTTTTTATGATGCATACTTGGTCTTAATTGCTTAAAAAATATGCTAATCTGAGAGATCCGATTGAGAATTGCATACATTTTTTGACACTGTGCACCATAATATTTACTATCAACATTCAAGACAAATTTAACAGACAATTCCACTTCATTTGGCACCCACGTTTTCGTCAAGTCCCACCCAGTGTTGCACCATGCCCTAATTGAAAGTGTTCCCTTTAATTGCATTGAACCTACGTTGCAACACCTATGTTGATGACTAGTTTATGTCGTAATCATGTCAGTGTTATAGCACACTTGGTCAATCACCAGATTTTGACCAATGACCACCAAAATGTTCGTTGGACGAATAAACTCCTTTATTTGCCAACTTTCCACCTTTGTTCAAAGGTTGGGACAAATGTTCATCTTCATTCGTCAACCTTTCGCCATACGTACTCTCACTTACGCTGGACCAATTTATGCCTCAATCTAGCTTGGTTAACTTTTTGTCCACCAAAATTGACACCACGTTGGACAAATGAACACCTCTATTTGTCAACTGTTTGCCAATATTCACAAGGTTGGACCAACATTCACCTTCATTTGCCAACCTTTCGTCGTACCTACTCTTACCTACGTTGGATCAGCCCATGCCACAATTAGCCAATGTTAGCACAGTTGGCTGGTTACAACATATATTTCTGCTCCAAAATAGGCAAGAGCTTGGTAACATTTTCGCTAGCGTTTGCTATCGGACAAAAGCTTTTCATTTCACTCATTCCATGAATACATTCAATTTGTGCACCAATGTTGTCACCACGTTAGACAAATGAACGACAAATGAACACCTTCATTTGTCAACTCTTTGCTAATGTTTACAAGGTTGGACAAATATTCACCTTAATTTGCCACCTTTCCGCCGTACGTACTCTCACCTACATTGGACCAATTATGTCACAATGAGCCAATGTTAACACAGTTGGCTGGTCAAGACATAAATTACTGCTTCAAAATAGGTAAGAGCATCGTAAACTTTTCGCCAGCGCCAGCGTTCGCTATTGGACAAAAATATTCGCCATTTTTTGCCAATTTTTTTGCTATGCCATGATTTGCTATTTTCCTGGCCTCCCGCTTCACGCTCTTTTTATTTTACTTCGTTCATGAATACATATCTACAATTTCACCAAAATTGTCGCCAAATTGGACAAATGAACACGTCAACTCCTTGCCAATGTTCACAAGGTTAGACAAATGTTCACCTTCATTTGCCAACCTTCCGCTGTACCTACTCTCATCTACGTTGAACCAATTTATGCCACAATTAGCCAATGTTATTACAGTTGGCTCGTCAGGGCATAAATTACTGCTCCAAAATAGGTGAGAGATTGGTAAATTATTCGCCAGCGTTTGCCAATTTTCCGCCTCGCCATGAATCGCTCTTTTGTTTGCCTAATCCTTCACGCCCTTTTGATTTCAATTTTTCCATAAATAGATGCAATTTTACCAAAATTGTCGCCAAGTTGGACAAATGAACACGTCAACTCCTTGCCAATGTTCACAAGGTTAGACAAATGTTCACCTTCATTTGCCAACCTTCCGCCGTACCAACTCTCACCTATGTTGAACCAATTCATGCTACAATCAGCCAATGTTATTACAGTTGGCTCGTCAGGGCATAAATTACTGCTCCAAAATAGGTGAGAGACTGGTAAATTATGCGCCAGCGTTTGTCATTTGACTGAAATATCGCCAGTTTTTACCAATGTTTTGCCTCGCCATGATTCGTTTTTTAGTTTGCCCCAACCCCCACGCCCTTTTGATCTCACGTTTTTCATGAATAGATGCAATTTCACTAAAATTGTCAAGTTGGACAAATAATAAACACCTTTATTTGTCAACTCCTTGCCAATGTTTACAAGGTTGGACAAATGTTCACCTTCATTTGCCAACCTTTCGCCGTACCTACTCTCATCTACGTTGAACCAATTCATGCCACAATTAGCCAATGTTATTACAGTTGACTCGTCAGGGCATAAATTACTGCTCCAAAATAGGTGAGAGATTGGTAAATTATTCGCCAGCGTTTGCCAATTTTCCGCCTCGCCATGAATCGCTCTTTTGTTTGCCTAATCCTTCACGCCCTTTTGATTTCAATTTTTTCATAAATAGATGCAATTTTACCAAAATTGTCGCCAAGTTGGACAAATGAACTCGTCAACTCCTTGCCAATGTTCACAAGGTTGGACAAATGTTCACCTTCATTTGCCAACCTTCCGCCGTACCTACTCTCACCTACGTTGAACGAACCAATTCATGCCACAATTAGCCAATGTTATTACAGTTGGCTCGTCAAGGCATAAATTACTGCTCCAAAATAGGCGAGAGACTGGTAAATTATGCGTCAGCGTTTGCCATTTGACTAAAATATCGCCAGTTTTAACCAATTTCTCGCCTCACCATGAATCGTTTTTTTGTTTGCTCCATACCCCACGCCCTTTTATTTCACGTTTTTCATGAATAGATGCAATTTCACTGGAATTGTCGTCAAGTTGGACAAATAATCAACACCTTTATTTGTCAACTCCTTGCCAATGTTCACAAGGTTGCACAAATGTTCACCTACATTTGCCAACCTTTTTCCGTACCTACACTCACCTACGTTGAATCAATTCATGCCACAATTAGCCAATGATATTACAGTTGGCTCGTCACGGCATAAATTATTGTTCCAAAACAGGTGAGAACTTAGTGAACTACTTGACATAAATATTCGCCATTTTTTGCCAATTTTTTGCCTCGCCATGATTTGCTTCTTCGATTGTCTAATCCTCTACGCCCGCGCCCTTTTGATTTTACTTTTTTCATGAATAGATGCAATGTCACCAAAATTGTCGTCAAGTTGGACAAATGAACACGTCAACTCCTTGCCAATGTTCACAAGGTTGGACAAATGTTCACCTTCATTTGCCAACCTTACGCCGTACCTACTCTCATCTACGTTGAACCAATTCATGCCACAATTAGCCAATGTTATTACAGTTGGCTCGTCGGAGCATGAATTACTGCTCCAAAATAGGTGAGAGATTGGTAAATTATTCGCCAGCGTTTGCCATTGAACAAAAATATTCGTCAGTTTTTGCCAATTTTTCGCCTCGCCATGAATCGCTCTTTTGTTTGCCTAATCCTCCACGCCCTTTTGATTTAAATTTTTTCATGAATAGATTCAATTTCACCACAATTGTCACAAGGTTGGACAAATGTTCACCTTCATTTGCCAATCTTTCGCCGTACCCACTCTCTCCTACGTTGAACCAATTCATGCCATAATTAACCAATGTTATTACAGTTGGCTCGTCACGGCATAAATTACTGCTCCAAAATAAGTGAGAGCTTGTTAAATCATTCGCCGGCGTTTGGCTTTTAACAAAATTACTGGCCTTTTATTTTGCCAATTTTTTGCGTCGCCATGATTCGCCTTTTTGTTGGCCTTCTCACGCCCTTTTTATTTTCCTTCAATCATTGTGTGGTCTCTTTTCATTTGACTACTTTTAACTCTGTCTACGCTTCGTTCTTTATAAACGATCATAAATTGTTTAATATCAGTTCTTTTAATGAGACTTAATTATGAATCATTTTTTCGACTTTTCACCTGTCATAGCAGCTTGGATACTTTTGTTGAAGTTTTTTTTTGTTGGACAAATTTTTCAACAATTCACAATTTTATAAGTTATTTCAACATTTTTAACAGATTTTCAAAGATGTTTCGCCCAGAAAAGTGTTTTTTTGCCAATTGGGATCGAGCCTAGGTTTGAACTAAGGTTGTGGACGCGCTTATCTATGATTCTGGGCCACCCAGCCGGTCGTTAAATTTCAATTAAACTAATTCAAAATATATTTGTGTACTTTTTCTTGTAATATTGTAATTGTTATTACTTTTTTTATAATTTTCAGAAGTATTCTATTCACAAGTTTTTTGTTTTTTTTTTGGACCTCCCTCCACCACTTTCTTCACTTTATTTTTAAATATTCACAGTACACAATAATAATTCATAGTTATTAACTATCCGCTGGGAGCAAACCTAGGTTCAAGTTGAAACTGAAACCTGAAATTCAAGTTGTGGGTGCGCTTTTCTATGATTCTAAGCCACCCGTTAAATTTCAATTCAAAATATTTCTTGTATTTTTCTTTGTAATCAACAATGGTTTATTATCACAGATATGTACATTTTTTACCTTTCGTTGTAACTTTTGAACCTCAAACTTATATAATAACCATTGTACAATTTCCAGCATTATTCTGTTCACAAGTTTTTTGTTTTTTTTTGGCCCTCCTCCACCACTTTCTTCACTTTATTTTCAAATGTTCAGAGTACACAATTTTTGGAAATATTTTTATAAACGTTTTGTGGGAAGACCGCCTTTTAACTATATGTTCACAGTACACAATAAATATCAGTAGTTTCATCAACTAAAAATTCATTTTTAAGGTAGGTTGGGTATCTATTCAAATATAGTGGATTTTTTCGCAATATTTTTTCCACTTCATTACGACTTTCGACTTACAGCCTTTAATAATTCAGAAGCGCTTTTAAATATGCATGCTTGAACTCTTTTTCACACATCAACGCTTTTAACGTGCTTCTAACATCGATCTCTCGCTCATGTTAGAGACAGCGATATTAGAGGCGTGTTAAAACCGTTAATGAATAGACAAACGTTGAAAATGCATATCCACAAGCCATTCTAAGTTAAAAGGAATAGGTATATGAATATTGAACTTCGTAGTTGAAAAATGACTTCACAATCAAAGTATCTTTGTCAAAAATGTCATCAAAATGCATACTATATTGGACAAAACGTATTTGCCAATTCGCCAAATGTTGGACAAATATATTCGCCTTTATTAGCCAACCTTATTTGCCGTACTCATACTTGCACCTACGTTGGATCGATTTATGCCGCAGTTCGCCAATGTTGGCACAGTTAGCTGGTCCACAAGCTTTTCGCCAGTCCCTATTGGACAAATATATTCGCCAGTTTTTGTTAATTTTTCACTTCGTGATAATTCGCCTTTTTTCTTGGTCTCGTCTTCAACTTTTTATATAGGCACCTTTGTCTCTACGTGTTTTTTTTAATCAATTTGCTTTATCTTTTCATTTCTACTACATCTATCGCTTCAATATTTTTGTTTGTTCGGTGACATTTGTCTCTATGGGCTCAACCCGGCTTCAAATATGTATCTACTACAAAGTACAATTTCTCTATGATTATGTCTTTAATTTTTTTCTGGATCGATTCAATTTTTGATAATGTCAATTGTTGATAAGATAATTATTGTATTGTATTGTATTGTATTGTATTGTATTGTATTTATTGTATCGTATTGTATTCCACACATTTTTTTGTTACTTGAATTATTCAACATTGTCATAATTTCTAGATCATCTTATTTTTCTTTCAGTATTTCCCAACTTATTTAAAATAGTATTTTGTGGCTAACTTTTCACATGTTCAAAATCGTAATTATTTTTTTTTCGACGTTGCTCTGTCTTCTCCAACTATATACAACTATTCGTTCCCTTAGCAGGTCCCTAATTTTTTGTGTAAGTATTCATGCGCGTATAGTTATTTCATTAGACGGAAGTCGTTAGTTCGTGTAATATCTAATCACTGTTAGAGATCAACAATAATAATGGTTATTTATTTCAATACCTGATTTCAATAATTTTATAAATTATCAGACTTTTGTATCATTTTTATATTCACAACTTTTTTGTTGTTTTTTTTTTTTGGCCCACCCTCCACCACTTTCTTCATTTTATTTACAAGTGTTTACAGTATAACTATTTATCATTTTCAGCTAAATCTGAAGTTTATTTCCAACCTTGTTTTGTCTACTACTATTTGGATTGTAATCTTGGTCGTAGTCGCTAATTTTAAAGCCGTTTGAACTACGTCCTCCCTAATTTTTGAATAAATATTCACGCGCAAATCTATCAGAAGGAGCTCGTTAATTCGCAATAACTATTGTTAGTTTTCAATATACATAGATACTTATGTAAATTGTTAATTTTCTAAATTATCAAACTTTTGTAACATTTTTTGTACTATTACTTTTTACAACTTTATTGTTGTTTTTTGGTTGGCCCACCCTCCACCACTTTCTTCATTTCAATTTCAAATGTTTACACTACAATTTTTGTTTATTACCAAGTCTCAAGTTTATCAATTGTTTAGGTTTTTTTTCTTCAAATAGCCTACCTACACAGTCGTAGTTAATTTTGAATTAGTCATTTTTTTAGCATTTCCAAAATTTTAATGATATTCATGGCTTGATGGCCTCCCTTTTATCAACTTGAACTTTTCGTTGGTATCACCTAAGCGCACACAGAATATTCGCCTCCATTTGCTAAAGCTGGTCATGACATAAATGAGCTCCAAAATAAATGGAAGCAAGGTTTTCGCGGGTGTTTTATCATTGGTCAAAAATTTTGGCCTCGCCAGAGTTTGCCGTTTCGTTGGCCTTCTTTACCTCATTTCTAGTTCATGATTTTTTTTGAATCGTTCATTCGATTTACCTCTTCCATATTTTACTTTTCCTGTCAAAAGTAGGTCCTAGAATTATTTCAACGATTTTTCTTGATTGCGCTCAATTACAACTTAAAACGAGGTTGAGTAAGAATGTACTTATGTATAAAATATAAAAATTATGAAACTGTAAGAAAGTTTCTTCACTTGATCTATATCATCGAATATCGAATTTCATCGAATTTCCTTCACTTTTTCATGAACATTCTTATTTATTCCATTATTCCGAACATATCTCAATCGCCTATTTCAATTATTTTATACATTAACAAAATTTTGTATCATTTTTTGTATTATTACTTTTTACAACTTTATTGTTGTTTTTTTTTTGGCCCACCCTCCACCACTTTCTTCATTTTGTTTTCAAATGTTTGCACTACAGTTCTTGTTTTTAACCAAGTCTCAAGTTTATTGAGTGTTTGAGTTTTTATTTTCAAAATAACCTACCGACACAGTCGTAATTGATTGTGATTCAGTCTTTTTTGCAACTTTTTCAAAATTTCAACAATATTCATGGTTTTATAGCCTTTGGATATTTGAATATCCATCAAATTCCCTTAATTTTTTCTAAAACATTCTCATTTCATTGTTCCGACATATTTTGCGATACCTACCTACCTACTTGTTATAATTTCTTTGATGTGCCTATACTTTTCATATCCATACGCATATTTATTTTGACTTCACTTGATTGTTTAGAATTATACGTTTTCACTTACTCATTACTTGTATTCAACTAACCTAACTTTAAATCATTCGAACTTGTTTCACTTTCATATTTCGGTATTTATTAATATACATGGTGAGTAGTTCATTTATTTTGTCACTGAAAATTTATATTTCTTGTTATAATCTTTGATCCTTTATTCACATATCATCAACACCTTCTTGCATTTTCACTTTCAAAATTGTTTCTTTGTCAATGGTATTGTCTCAATGACCTATGTAGTATCTAGGTACTCCTAGTCTCTAAGATGTACTTTACGAGGATTAATAAGCAAGGAGCAGTAATAATTTCACATTAGATGTTTCTCTTTTACTTCATTTCAACTCGTTTCATTTATTTTGGTTCATACTAGGTACTTCATAGTTTATTTTGTCATCTAAACCTCATGGTTCCGTCATTTTCAAATTTGATATTTATTTAGGCATGATTTTTATCATTTTCACTTTTCAATGCTTTTTTGTATTCGAAACTTTGCTTCCATTTCATTTTCAAAGTACATATAACAGAACATACAATTTTCAATAATTTTTCTCAAAACTAAAATTTCGATGATCATTTTCTTGAGTAAGCATTGCACACTACCGTTCTATAATCTTGAGTCTTTCAACATACAGTTTTGGAATAGAATTTTTGTATTAAGATATCATGTTTATATTTATTCAGAATTCACTCGGTTCAGTAATTATAACCGTAATTTAGTTGATTAATTTCGAGTTTCAGTCAATTTGGTAAATTACCATAATTCAGTTGATTATTTCCATCATTTCCACAACTTTATTGCTAATTTGCCCTCCCTCCATCATCATGGTCTAAGTATTTCATTTTCAAGTACATATTCACAGTAGGTAAGAATTTTCAACAGTTTTCAGCTGAAGTTTTGGTGATTTTACCTAACCATTGTCCGCTATCGTTTTTAATAAATTTTACATAAGTATACTCAGTGTTTCGGGTTTAGAATAAATTTCTTCAAACAAAAATATCAACTTCTTGATTTTTCAAAAATTAGTCTAGATTTTTTATACAGGATTTTTCAAATTTGATCCATGATCCACTGATTTTTCACTATAAACCGGCGCAGTTTGGGAGTAGTTCGAAAAATCTAATTTCGCAAGTATGCAATTTGATTATCGCCAAATGTCCACTTCCATATTTGCCAAACTTACACCTTACCACCTACTCTCATCTACGCTGGACCAATTTATGCCACAATTAGTCAATGTTATCACAGTTGGCTGATCAGGCATAAATGACTGCTCCAAAGTAGGTGGAAGCTTGGTGAATTGAACAAAATTTCGCTATTTTTTGTAAATTTTTCGCCGTGCCATAATTTGCTTCCATTTTGTAAACATTTGAAATAAATAGTTACAACAATTGGATCTTTTTTTTTCAGTCGTTATTAGTTTTTGTCTTCAAGTTTTGCTTGACTCTGTTAGAATAAAAAACAAGCTTTAATTTTGTAAGATTTGACCGTACGAACCATATTTTTAAGGGATCACTTAGGAATCTTGAATAAGTAGTTGGATAATCAAGTTCAGCAGGTACCCGATTTAATATAAAAGTAGTACGTACACCAAGCAATAAAGAATAAAACCTCAATTTCGGCTCGTGCTCAAACATCATGCTTGTGAAGAAATAGGCATTCTATGAGAGTTGTGCACTATGCTTTCCCTACCCTACGCTTTTTTAGTAAAAAAATGCACTGTTTTTACGGTCAAATCTGTACTGCTCTACTTTCTGCTTTGATATTTTACATTTTAGTGGGATACTATCAAGGTCGAGTGAGAGAATGTGATATTTAAGTGACAGAATATCAAGATCGAGTGAGATAATGTGATATTTCAGTGACAGAATATCAAGGTCGAGTGAGATAATGTGACATTTCAGTGACAGAATATCAAGGTCGAGTAAGAGAGTGACATTCCAGTGAGAGAATATCAAGGTAGAGTGGGAGAACGTGCCATTTTAGTGAAATAATATGAAGGTCGAGTGAGAGAAAGTGACATTTTAGTCAGAGAATATCAAGGTCGAGTGAGAGAATGCCACAGTTCTGTTTAGTAAGAGAATGTGTGACCGTTTGATGGGAGAATATCAAGGTCGTAGGAAACTCTTTTTTCTCTTCAGTCAACATTTCTCTTCAGTCAACATTTCGAACTATATTTAACCTATTCTTCGGGATTCGGAAAGTTTGACTAAAGAGAAAAACAACTTATTGTTATATCAAGTCTGAATCTTCGCTGAACTTCATTATTCAATAATCATATCCAATGGATGTGAAAAACTGTCTTATTCTTGAGTATTACGTTTGGTGTGGGAATTTTAGACTCAATTTGAGCTTGTAACTCCATCTCCGATAAACATCTGTAGCTTATCTGGAGCTGAAAATACCGGCTCTATACCTTCGGACACATATACTTCACCTTTACCTTGCCAGTCTTCTTCAAACTCACAGCTATGTTTGTACCAGTTTATGCCACAAATCACCAATGTTAGCACAGTTGGTGAAACGCGGTGTAAGTAAGCTCAAAATAGCTGAAAGCTTGGTAAATCTTCGGCCAATCGAGCGGTTGGACAAATATTCGCCTTTATACCTTTATATGCCAACTTTTCGCTGATGGTCACTGAAATGCTTGTTACGTTAGACAACATACTATGATATTCACTTTTTTCGCTGGACAAATATTCGCCTTCATTTGCCAACCTTTCGTATTCGCCACACCTATACTCTCACCTACGTTGGACCGATTTTTGCCACGATTTGCCAATGTTAGCACAGTTGGCTGACCACAGCATAAATGACTGGTCCAAAATAGGTGGAAGCTTGGGTAGACTTTTCGCCAGTTTTCGGCATTGGACAAAAATCTTCGCCATTTTTTTTGCCAATTTTTCGCCTCGCCATCATCGCCTTTTTGTTGGCCTCTTTCTCCACTTTTTCATACTCTTTTTAATTTGCCTTTATATGTATTTCGCCGATGGTCATTGTTATGCTTGTTACGTTAGACAACATAGATAGAATATTATTCACTTTTTTTTGCCAATGTTCATAATTGAGGTTGGACAAATAATCGCCTTCATTTGCCAACCTATCGTATTCGCCACACCTATACTATCACCTACATTGGACCGATCTATGCCATGATTTGCCAACGTTAACACAGTTAGCTGACCACATCATAAATGACTGATCCAAAATAGGTGGAAGCTTGGGTAGTCTTTTCGCCAGTTTCCGGCATTGGAATTTCTCGCCTCGCCATTATCGCCTTTTTGTTGGCCTCTTTGTCCACATTTTCGTACTTTTTTCAATATTCGCCTTTATTTGTCAATTTTTTGCCGATGGTCATTGAAATGCTTGTTGCATTAGACAACATGAATGAAATTATGTTCGCTTTTTTCGCCAATTTCATAATTAGGTTGGACAAATATTCGCCTTCATTTGCCTTTCGCATTCGCCAAACCTATACTCTCACCTACGTTGGACCGATTTATGCCATGATTTGCCAATGTTAGCACAGTTAGCTGACCACAGCATGAATGACTGCTCCAAAATAGGTGGGAGCTTGGGTAGACTTTTGGCCAGTGTTCGGCATTGGACAAAAATATTCGCCATTTTTTGCCAATTTTTCGCCTCACCATAATCGACTTTTTGTTTGCCTCCTCCTCCACTTTTTCATATATATATTTTTTTCAATTAATATTGCCTCAAAGTATGTATAATTTTTCTCTTCTCAATTTCGTTTCGGTTGTCGTCACTTTTTCTTCCATTTTTTTAATTGTCCTCAAAATACTTTTGTTCCAAATAGTTTATTTTTGTTTTCCTTTTTGAAGCGCCTTTAACCGTATTCACTGTTATTTTGTTTTATTGCTACCTACTAGGTACTTGAATCTTGTTTCCTTTTGCGATTAATTATTGTGCTTTCATTATTTTATTACTTCTCACTCAACTTTTGTTTTGTTATGCCCTCTCTCCACCACTTTAATCTTGTTTGTTTTTTTCCAATTTGTTCCTGTTTACCTATACAAATTCGTTTCGTTTCTTCTAATTCGATTTTTTTTGCAACTCCTTTCTCATGAATAATTTTACAATAAGTATATCTTATTTCAAAATACATTTTTTTGCTACCCGTTGCTTCGCTTTTGAAATACTTTCACTCGTTACCAACATAATATATTCAAATTTCCCTTTACTTACAGACTTGACGCACTAAAGACATTTCGCTTACTTGCATTTTTTTCAACAAACGTTTTTATTTTTCATTTCAATTCTCCCTAATTACCTACTGTTTTTCATCTCCCTTCGCAACACTTCCATCATTTTACCTACCTACCTACTCAAATCTTGTTTCGTTTCATTTGGTTCAAGTTTCAGTTGTTTAAATAATTTCCAGTATTTATTCTTCCTAACTACCTACTGTTTTTACCCTCCCTCCACCACTTTCTTCATTTCATTTTCTACCATTTCTGTCTACCTCTACCTACTCGAATCGTGTTTCATTTTCATTTCTTCACATTTTAGTTCTTTATGATTTCCAGTATTTATTTTATAATATCTATCTTCGCTTCCATCTTCAGCGTTTGATTTTCTGTTGCCTATACAATCTGTTACATCTTCCGCATCTTTTTCACATCGTTTATATTTGCCCTCCCTCCTCCCTACACCCACTTTTTTCGTTAAATTCTACACCTAGTCCGCGATTCTTGGTCGTACTTTAGGTAGCATGATTTTTACTAAAAGCTGCTTTTAATTAGTCTTTATGATAACATAATTTTATTTGAAATATTATATAGCGATTTGATTTGTTTTCATTATTCATTTAGTTCTTTTCGTTTCAGTTTACGTTTTACATGTTTTATGGACATTTTCTATTGTATTTTGAATATTCCACAATAACTTTGTTCTATTTTCTTCACTTCACGTTTCGTACAAATTATTAAAATTATTATTGCATGTCTGATTCAGTGTCTTTAATTTTTGTGTTATATTTCACAACTACGAGTACAATTGTCTTGCTCGGGTTTATATTCAATTTTTCTCAAGAGTTTTCTATTCACAACATATTTTTCATTTGATCACACTTTTGTAAAGGTATACTGAATTTTTAATAGTACATTTTTGAGTTTTCAACTTTCTTCAGATCTGTCCATAATCATCAACACTTTCTTTTATTTACATAACTCTGTATGAACCTACTTGAAATATTTTTTCACATTTGACTGACCTTTACCCTTCCGTACGTTTAAATTATTTTATATTATGTATTTCTATTATTTGGCCATACGAATCTACTATCATACAAGTGTGAATTTTGGATTTGATTATCTACAGTGTTTTGTTTTTGATTTCTTCAACTTTACAGCATTTTGTATCTTCCCAATATTTATCAATTTTTGTACTGATTCAATTCTGGTATTTTCCATAATTTACACTCTTAGGTCTAGTTTCACAAATTTGTAACATTCAATTTTCCGCTTTTTAGTTTTGTACAATTGTAAAAATCAACTCATAATTATTCTTAGTTTAGCAGAAAGTCTGACGTAATTTCTTTGTACTTCAATATTAATCAAGATTTTGTCTACACTTTTATCTTACAACGCTTTATTTGTACATATATTTTGTATTTTTTCCGTTCTTTCGTTTCGATACAATCAAGACTTGCTGAAGTAATTTTTACATTCATGAGCTATAATAGTTTTCGGAGATTTATAACTTTCAGAGATTCCAGTTTTAATAACTCGTAACAACAAAGATACTGACAAATAATTGATATTCGGTGTTAAATTCCGATTTGTTTTATAAAATTAACTTGAAATTGCAGTTTTTGTGTTATAACTTAACATCAAATTAAGTACCTGTTTACAAATTTCATGACGAATCAGCCATTCTAAGACTATCTTCAAAATATGCCATCAGCAAACCACATCATCACAAGTACATTTTACAAAACAGTTTTCCTTGAGATCAGAAAAATGACAAGTTCGAAAAACAAATAATATTTTCGTTAAATTTGGAAAATTCATGTGATATACACAACAATGGGACGGAAAAACGAAACCGATCGGACCTGAGCTAAACCACGCCACATTTCGCAACTATCTAAGAATTCATTATCTTCTGTAATGAATTTTTCATCTTGCATACTTCATTTTTCTTTAATTTTTTCATAACACATTTTCTTGTGTTATCATCAATTCATTCTTCATGTTGCCTTGAATGATGATGGCCCCACAGTATGTCAATCAACATGAATGCTAAGCAACTAAAAAAGTTGCCATTATTTGATTTATTTATAAAGATGCCATTCAAAAATCACTTGTCTGTTCTCAAGATTGTCCTCACAGTATAATTTTCTCTAATTCTTTTCGTGCTTCCACATTAATACAGTGTTAGTGTTAATTGTAGGTACATTTATTTTGATATTAATATCACGCATTATGTATTATAACTTGTAATACTATAACAAAAAAAAAAATGCAACTGACACACGTTTGCTATAAATGATATATCTAGTGAATTATTATTATTATCATTATTACATTTGACTTTTCGGTTACCAAAAATATTAATTCTGCTATTGCTTCAGGTATTTTTACATTTTGACAATGATGGTTTCAAATTAGTATGGTACCTTTTTTGTAGAGGATTTTCTCAATTTCATAAGTCTACTGTTTATTGTTCAGTGTCAGTAATAAAATAGAAACCATTACCTACAATCTTACATGCAGATTAAGCAATACACATACTTATTAATGTGAGCTATGACATCCTTGTAGCAGTAACATCAAAATTCAAGGCGAAGATTCAATAAGTGGGTGCCACATTTAAGACCATTATGTTTACAACCAAAACGAGAAAACCGCTAAAAGCTCCCGCAAATAAAGCTATTGGTGTTACTTTGCCTTGCCTTGCACAATTATGATTGATTTAAATATTCAAGTGGGTATTTACATATACATACAACAAAAATGTGATTTTTCACCCCATCAACATGCAAAAAACAACATTTCACAGCAATACCAACTTTCCAATATATTTAAATAGCGTCTACGCAAAATGTTCAGGATTAGGTATATAGATACATAGAATCACAAAACATTAGAGCTGAAAAAACTCGTTCTTCCCTAACGTTGGTTACGGAAATTGAGTACCTACACACAATATTCACAAAACCTGCATTTTGGTAAAGTAAAAAAATAAGTTTATCACTTTTCCGTTTTCGCTATTGTTGCTCAATTATCAAATCTATCCGCGTTTAGATCTCGAACTACATCCATATGAGTTTAATTCTTGAGTTAACTTCGTAATCTTGCGTTTCGTTGTTCACTATTGAAACTCAACCTCCAGTAGGCCTGTGAATATTTTTTACTGTTTTTATTTTCAAAACACAACGTCAAAGAGAGCAGGAGCATTATAAGGGAATTGATATTGAAGAACGATAATAATTGTTAAATTTTGTAAAAGAGTTTTAAAAAATTAGTACACTTTAAAATACTAAAATGTGTGAGAATACATGCCTTCAAAACAATGTAAAAGGGTCCTTGCACGATTTTTTTTTATCGTAAACTGAATTATTTCCCGCAAATCTGCATATTTCTTTTATTTTATGAATTTTTCATTTGTTATACCCCAAAAAGAGATTAATTGTCCAACATGTGCAAAAGACACGGGATCGTAGCCTAACAATGATAAGTAATATCAATAAACAAATAATTTTAATCATACTCTAACAAGAGGGGGTGTGCTGAGCGGCCGATGATAAAATACGGTCTGACTACGCCACTGCTCGATTCCAGATAGCGACGGTTGTCAAGAAAAGGTTTGTCAGTACGGCCAAACGAGGTCAGTACGAGAGTGGCCGTGTTTTTGTCGCGAGAAATTAATTTCAAAGTTTGATCTTCATTTAGAAAATGGGCGATTATTTTGTCCAATCTTTTTGGTCGGTCGTTGTTAGCAACGTTTATGATGATATTATGCAGTTATCTTGTCAAAATAAAATTCATGCAAAGACTCTATTGTTTTAGCAGAAACCAAATTTATGAACACTTATTATGAAGAAGCTATTTATAATACATTTATTATGAAGGTGCTATTTATGGAAAGAAATTTTAGAAGTTTACTCATTCTCTATGGCATACTTAAAGCGTTTTAGGAGGGAATTCCGACAAATCCTAGAGCCAAACAAAATGCTGAGAATATTAAAAGTTTTATAGGCGAATGCTCTTAGGCTAAGGCATGTATGAACATAAAATACCTAAAGTTCAGTGCGCAGTAAGAATAGTGTTAAGTGCAGTATAATTTGATGATACGTTAATTGACCATAATTATGCATACTGACATTCATATTTTAAACTAGAACATCTACACATCACACGCTCAAAAGCACCAACAAATTATAAAAATTGCGTTTCCACTACTTTGCTACCTACTAAACATTTATCATTTTATCGTTTTCATCATATTCACGTCGCGCATAGTTCTTCTATTTAACTTCTATCATTTGTCCATCGGACGTTTGGTTTCTATTTGTAATGCCATCGTGAAGTTGTTTTTCAATAAATATTTTGGCGTTTTTATCGACATCATAATTTACATATCCACTTCGTACTTAGCACCTCTTCTTATTATTACCTTCTTATATTAGACTTAATTACTTTTCAAGGGTTTCTGATTTCTATTCTTCCTACATCGCTTTATAATTCTCTTTTCTATCGTTTCTATCGTTTCATTCTAACATTTTCTGATTGATTTTTTTGTTGAATATTTGAATTCTTGCAACGTCATAGATTGAATTTCACTACATCCATATTTGAAATAACTAACTGAACCCATCTTCAAATCCGCAAATCCATCATAAATGTGATTTGACATCAAACATTGTATTTTTGTTTCTTTATGCACAAGTGTATTTTTCTCGAAATTTCCAAAGTCTCAAATATTTTTCAATACTTTACTACCGTAATTTGACTTTTTAGTCTTATAAAGGGTTGAAGACTTTTACCAACATTTATCTTATTCTGATCATATCAAAATCCTAATATAATACCTCTTCAAATGAGGTATGAGGCTAATGAGGGTATTCAACGTTTCCATCCCAAGTGTATCTATATATCTACAATCAACTTTTCGATTTTTGCGAACATCTTTCATGTGTTGTCTCCTACTACTTTGGTCTTTTTGTATTTATTTTAATTTTTGTTTTCATGAGTGTCGGCACCTTTTATGAATTTCATTCTGTTTCCATCCAATGAATTTTTTACTGTGCAGTAGTACTGTCTGTATCATACTTGAAGATTTCATTTTTTCATCAACATTTTTCATTTTCTTGTTTTTCTCGAATTTTTGTTGTGATACCTTCTATTGTAGGTGTGGCTACCTACACTAATTTATTAGACCATTATTAGTTCAAATATTTTCAACTTTTCATTCCAAGCGTTTTCATTCTCTTCATTTTACCGTCGTGTTTCTTTTTACATTTTTCATTAGATATCACCTGCACTCCTATTAATCAGAACAAACAAAACCGTGCTCATTTCATTTTAATTTTCAAAAATTTAAAGATTATCGCACTGTTCATCATTGTATTGTTTGCAGTCACTGTCCACGTCAAATTAATGATTTAATCCTGTCTACATCGTAGTACGTCTGCCTTGTCATAATATGTCATACCTACTTACTTATTAGTGGGTTTGGAATTTTTGTCAGGGTGCTCTATTATTACCAACAGCATTTTCATTCCGACTATCATTTAATACAGGATGTCCGCAAAACCTTGCGCTTCAAGCCTAGATCATTGTAGAACACGTCAAGACCCAGATGAAACAGAAGACCAAAATATTTCGGATTCGTGAATATTTCATTTAATTAATGCAACAAAAAAAGCAATTGAATGTGACAATTATTATACAAACTTGCACCAATGAACTGTTGAAAATTGAACCCAACAACTGAAAAATACAAAGTCAAAAAGTTGAACAGAAATTGATGTAATTCAAGAAAATTCGTGACAGTTATGGATTATCAAACTGCAATGGTACTGAAAATGCAGATAACATTTTAGACATTTGACTCAGAAATTCAAAAAGAAATGTGGGAATGAATTCTATTGGTCCAGGAGATCTTATGGTCCAGGAAGAGCTGTTGTTGTAATCAAACTGCGCCATTTCGCGGACACCTATAATTTTCTTGATATTTTTGTTGTTTTAAACCATTTCAATTTTATGACTGTTCTGAAAAAATTGTTTTTGACTGTTCTTATGTGATCTTATCTACCACGTTTTGCATGTATAATTCCAACATTTTTCAAATGAATTTACGTTAATTTGTCTTGGGCTGAAGTTTTCTACCGATATTCATCATTCACCCTCTTCACCCTCTCTTCGGTTCTATCTAACACTTCACATCTAATAGTTTTTATCCTATTCACGTTGTATCGACTCTTTCTTGATATTGTGTGTATATACTTTTCTATTGGACCTTCCGTGTTCAATCAAGGATTTCAAAAAATTTATTTAATCAATACCGTTTCACCCCTCTGGCATGTTTTACTAACGTATTTCTCGTGTCTTTCGTCAAGACCACCCTTTTCCTTAATAACCATAACTTTGCTTCGAGATTTTCACGCAACTTTTCATTTTATCGTTTCCAATGTTTTCATCCCATCCATCAGCCATCTTGTTCTGTTTTTAATCTTCTAATTTGTTCTACCAAAATTGACTTTCGTTTCTTTGATATTTTTCAACAAACAATGACAACAACAATCAATTTTGACTTTGAATTTGACGGGTTTTTCTTATTTATGGAATAGCTAATATCTTTATTCAACATTTATTATCTCATGTGACATTCAATTTTCAAGGGACTGTTTTTTTACCAATGTTTCATCATTTTATCTTTTCTATCCTGTTTTGTTTCTCATCGTGCTAGTAGTCCTACCATGATTTGCATTTATATTTCCAACATTTTTCCCCTAATTTACATTTGAATTTCAAGAGCTAGGTTTTTCCCAATATCTACTTCACAATATTCACCGTCTCCTCAACACCTCTCCGTTATAATCGTTCAAGTTTTATTATCACTCATTTTTTCATGGACCTTGGGTGTTCAAGGATTCAAAAATTTTGATTTGTTATTTACCTTCTTACATCTTCACCAATGTTTCTCTAGTTGCCTATTTTTATTATAACCTCCCTTCTTTTGATCATCATAGCTTTACTTCGAGATTTTTACGTAACATTTTATTTTATTGGTTCCACTGTTTCTATCCTATTCATCTTGTTAGTTTTGATATTCTGTTTTATTCTACCACAGTTAACTTTTATCTTTTTACATTTTTCAAATTCTACATTTGATTGAACATTCTGTCTTCAATGAGAATTTGCAATTTTAATCGTGACCACTCTTTTCCTGAAACACTGTGCTTTTCAAATATTCTTTCAATTCATCATTGTTTTCATCCTATCCGTTCTGTTTTTTTTTATCTTCCATCTGGTTCTACCATGATTTGCTTTTATATTTTCAACATTTTTCTAGTAGTTTGACACGAGGTTTTTTACAAATATTTATCTCAACTTCTTCATTCTGTTTTTGTTGAACCGTAATTTGCTTGTCGTACTACCCATTTGCTTGTCGTACTACCTATCCGTTATAATCGTTTCCATGATTAACCTTCACATTTTCAACCTTTTTCATATAATTTCACCTTTAATAAACTTCACAAGCTGGGGTTTTTTATCAATATTTATTAAAACTCCTTCATTCTGTTTTTGTTCTACCATAACTTGTTTGTCGTAGTACCTAGGTGTCATAATCGTTACCATGTTTTCATATAATTTGACATTCAATTTTCACACGCTGGGGTTTTTTACCATAATTTATCTCAACTTCCCCATCCTATTTTTGTTTCACCATAATTTCCTTGTCGTAGTACCTATCTGTTATAATCGTTACCCAGGCAATCTTTCACATTTCCAACCTTTTTCATGTGATTTGACATTTATCTAATTTTCACACGCTGAGGTTTTTTATCGATATTCATTTCAACTTATTCATTCTGTTTTTGCTCAACCGTAATTTGTTTGTCGTAGTACCTATCCGCTATAATCGTTACCACGTTTTCAGTTAATTTGATATTCATTTCAACACGCTGGGGTTTTTAACCAATATTTATATCATTATTTCAAATTCTTCATGCTGTTTTTGTTCCACCATAATTTGCTTGTCGTAGTACCTATCCGTTGAAATCGTTACCATATTTTCATATAATCTGACATTTTATTTTCACACGCTGGGGTTTTTCACCAATATTTATCTCAACTTCTTTAATCTGTTTTTGTTCTACCATAATTTCCTTGTCGTAGTACCTATCCGCTTTAATCGTTACTATGTTTTCATATAATTTGACATTTAATTTTCACACGCTGGGGCTTTTAACCAATATTTATTCCAACTACTTCATTCTGATTTCGTTTTACCATGATTTGCTTGTCGTAGTACCTACCCGTTATAAACGTTACCATGTTTTCATTCAATTTAAAATTTAATTTTCTTTCATATATTTCGACATTCAATTTTCACACGCTGGAGTTTTTTTACGAATATTTATCTCAATCTCAACTTCTCTATTTTGATTTTGTTCTACCATATGTGGTTGCCGTAGTACCTATCCGTTATAATCGTTACCATGTTTCCATACGATTTGACATTAAAATTTTCTTTCATATGATTTGACATTCAATTTTCACACGCTGGGGTTTTTTACAGATATTTATTTCAACTTCTTCATTCTGTTTTTGTTCTACCATAACTTGCTCGTCGTAGTACCTATCCTTTATAATCATTACTATGTTTTCGTATAATCTGACATTTATTTTCACACGCTGGTTTTTTTTTTACAATATTTATCTAAATCTCAACTTCTTCATTTTATAATTGTTTACCATGTTTTCGTACAATTTGACATTTTATTTTCTCTCATATAATTTGACATGATTTGATTTCCACACGTTGGGGATTCTTACCAATATCTACTTTTTCATTCTGTTCTTGTTCTACCGTAATTTCCTTGTTGTAATACTTATCCGTTATAATCGTTTCCATGATTAACCTTTACATTTTCAACCTATTCCATGTAATTTGACGTTTATTAATTTTCACACGCTGGGGTTTTTCATCAATATTTATTTCAATTCTTCTATTCTGTTTTCGTTCTACCATAATTTGTTTAACGTAGTACCTATCCTTTATAATCGTTACCATGTTTTCATATAATCTGGCATTTAATTTTCACACGCATGAAGCTTTTTACAATATTTATTCCAACTTCTTACTTCTGTTGTTGTTCTATCATAATTTTTTGTTGTAGCACATTTCCTTTATAATCGTTACCATGTTTTCATACAATTTGACATTTAATTTCCTTTCATATAATTTGACATTCAATTTTTACACGCTGGGGTTTTTTGACCAATATTTATCTCCATCTCAATTTCTTTGATTTTTTTTTGTTCTAACATAATCAGCTTGTTGTAGTGCCTATCCATAATAATTGTTAACAATATTTTATACAATTTGACATTCAATTTTCAGAGGCTGGTGTTTTTTTTACCAATATTTACTTCTTCATTCTGTTCTTGTTTTACCATAATTTCCTTGTCGTAGTACCTATCCGTTATAAACGTCACCATAATAAACCTTCACATTTTCAACCAATTCCATGTAATTTGACATTCAATAATTTTTACACGCTGGGATTCTTTACAAATATTTATTTTAAATTCTTCATTCTCTATTTGTTTTACCATCATTTCCTTGTCGTAGTACCTATCCGTTATAATCGTTACCATGTTTTCATATAATCCTGACATCGAAATTTCACACGCTGGGGTTTTCTACCAATATTTATCTCAATCTCAACTTCGTTATTTTGTTTTTCTTCTATCATAATGCGCTTGCCGTAGTACCTACCCGCTATAATCGTTATCATCTTTCCATACAATTTGACATTTAATTTTCTTCTATGTAATTCGACATTCAATTTTCACACGCTGGGGTCTTTTGACAATATTCATCTTAACTTCTTCATTCTGTTTTTGTTCTACCATAATTTCCTTGTCAAAGTATCTATCTGCTATAATCGTTACCATGATTAACCTTCACATTTTCAACCTAGTCCATCTAGTCTGACATTCAATTTTCACACGCTGCGGTTTTCTACCAATATTTATCTCAATCTCAACTTCTTTATTTTGCTTTTGTTCTACCATAATGTGCTTGTCGTAGTACTTATCAGTTATAATTGTTTACCATGTTTTCATATAATCTGACATTCAATTCTCACACGTTGAGGTTTTTTACCAATATAACCTTTTTCATTCTGTTCTTGTTCTACCATTAAATTTCCTTGTCGTAGTACCTAACCGTTATAATCGCTGATACAACCATGATTAACTTTCATATTCAACTAATTCCATGTAATTTGACAATTATTAATTTTCACACGCTGGGGTTCTTTACCAATATTTATTTCAAATTCTTCATTCTGTTTTTGTTCTACGATGAGTTGCTTGTCGTAGTACCTATACTTTATAATAGTTACCATGTTTTCAAATAATCTGACATTTAATTTTCTTTCATATAATTTGACATTTGATTTTCACACGCTGGGGTTTTTTACCAATATTTACTTCTTCGTCCTGTTTTTGTTCTACCATAATTTCCTTGTCGTAGTAGTATAACGATCCGTTATAATCGTTGCCATGTTTTCATATAATTTGACATTTGATTTTCTTTTATATAATTTGACATTTAATTCTCACAAGCTGATTTTTTTTTCAACATTTTCTCAACTTCTTTGGTTCTACCATAGTTTGCTTGTCTAGGACCTATCCGTTATAATTGTTCACCTCGTTTTCATACAATTTGACATTTAATTTTCTTTCAAATAATTTGACATTTGATTTTCACACGCAGGGGTTTTTCACCAATATTTACTTCTTCATTCTGTTTTTGTTCTCCACTGATTAGCTTGTCGTGGTACCCATCTGTTATAATCGTTACCATGTTTTCATACAATTTGATATTTAATTCTCACACGCTGTTTTTTTTTACCAATTTCTCAACTTCTTTAGTTCTATCAAAGTTTGCTTGTCTAGGACCTATCCGTTATAATTGTTCACCTCGTTTCCATACAATTTGACATTTAATTTTCTTTCATATAATTTGACATTTGATTTTCACACGCTGGGGTTTTCTACCAATATTTACTTCTTCAATCTGTTCTTGTTCTACCATTAAATTTCCTTGTCGTTGTCCCTAACCGTTATAATCGCTACCATGATGAACTTTCACATTTTCAACTAATTCCATATAATTTGACATTTATTAATTTTCACACACTGGGGTTCTTCACCAATATTTATTACAAATGCTTCATTCTGTTTTTGTTCTACGATGAGTTGTTTGTCGTAGTACCTATCCTTCATAATCGTTACCATGTTTTCATATAATCTGACATCCGATTTTCACACGCTGGGGTTTTTGACCAGTCTCTTTATTTTGTTTTTGTTCTACAATAATGTGCTTGTCGTAGTACCTATCCGTTATAGTCGTTACCATGTTTCCATACAATTTGACATTTAATTTTCAAATTAAAATACAATACAATCTTGACCCAGATAGCCTCCTCAACGAACAAACCGATTTTGACAATATCTACATTATACCAGCTCTACTCCCAATTTTATAATCCTTTCCTTCATTTTCTTTTTTTTTTTTTGTTTTTTTTTTTTTTGTTTTACCTGTTACGTCTATTCTTCATTGTTACATCATTACTTAGACATAAAGTTCTATGCTATGTCACATTATTTTCGAAAATGGCTTTATATATTTAATTAGCCGAAACTCGAGTAAATGATATAAAAAACAAGTGGAGAAGACTGATTTACTACAACTTTATTTAATTTTCTTTCATATAATTTGACATTCAATTTTCACACGTTGTCTTTTACCACTATTTATTTCAATCTCAACCTCTTCATTCTGTTTGTGTTCTACCATAATTTCCTTGTCGTAGTACCTATCCTTTATAATCGTTACCATGTTTTCATATAATCTGACATTTAATTTTCTTTCATATAATTTGACATTCAATTTTCACACGCTGGGGTTTTTTACCAATATCAACTTTTTCATTCTGCTTTAGTTCTACCATAAAATTTCCTAGTCGTAGTACCTATCCGTTATAATCGTTACCATGATCAACCTTCACATATTCAACTAATTCCATGTAATTCGACATTCAATAATTTCCACACGCTGGGGTTCTTTACCAATATTTATTTCAAATTCTTCATTCTGTTTTTGTTCTACCATAATTTGTTTGTCGTAGTACCTATCCGTTATAATCGTTACCATGTTTTCATATAATCTGACATTTAATTTTCACACGCTGGGGTTTTTTACCAATATTCATCTCAATCTCAACGTCTTTATTTTGTTTTTGTTCTACCGTAATGTGCTTGTCGTAGTACCTATTCGTTATAATCGTTACCATGATTAACTTCCACATTTTCAACCTATTCCACGTAATTTGACTTTTATCATATTCACACGCTGGTTTTTTTATCAATATTCATTTCAACTCTTTTATCCCGTTTTCGCTCTACCATAATTTGTTTGTCGTAGTACCTATCCGTTATAATCAATACCATGTTTTCATACAATTTGCATTTACTTTTCTTTCATATAATTTGACATTTAATTCTCACACGCTGGTTTTTCTCACCAATCTCTCAACTTCTTCAGTTCTACCATAGTTTGCTTGTCTAGGACCTATCAGTTATAATTGTTTACCATGTTTTCATACAATTTTACATTTAATTTTCTTTCATATAATTTGACATTTGATTTGGACACGCTGGGGTTTTTCACCAATATTTACTTTTTCATTCTGTTCCTGTTCTACCATAATCTCCTTGTCGTAGTACCTATCCGTTATAATCGTTACCCTAATTTCCCTTCACATTATCAACCAGTTCCATGTAATTTGACATTTAATAATTTTTACACCCTGGGATTCTATACCAAAATTTATTTCAGATTGTTTATTCTGTTTTTGTCCTACCATAATTTCCTTGTCGTAGTACCTATCCGTCATAATCGTTACCATGTTTTCATATAATCTAACATTTAATTTTCACACGCTGGGGTTTTTTACCAATATTCATCTCAATCTCAACCTCTTTATTTTGTTTTTGTTCTACCGTAATGTGCTTGTCGTAGTACCTATTCGTTATAATCGTTACCATGATTAACTTCCACATTTTCAACCTATTCCACGTAATTTGACTTTTATTAATTTTCACACGATGGTTTTTTTATCGATATTCATTTCAACTCTTTTATCCTGTTTTCGTTCAACCATAATTTGTTTGTCGTAGTACCTATCCGTTATAATCAATACCATGTTTTCGTACGATTTGACATTTACTTTTCTTTCATATAATTTGACATTTAATTCTCACACGCTTGTTGTTTTCACCGATCTCTCAACTTCTTCAGTTCTACCATAGTTTGCTTGTCTAGGACCTATCAGTTATAATTGTTTACCATGTTTTCATGCAATTTAACATTTAATTTTCTTTCATATAATTTGACATTTGATTTTAACACGCTGGGGTTTTTTACCAATATTTACTTCTTCATTCTGTCCTTGTTCTACCATAATTTCTTTGTCGTAGTACCTATCCGTTATAATCGTTACCATGATTGACCTTCACATTTTCAACCAAATCCATGTAATTTGACATTTATAATTTTCACACGCTGAGAGTTTTCACCAATATTTATTTCAGATTCTTCATTCTGTTTTTGTCCTACCATAATTTACTTGTCGTAGTACCTATCCGTTATAATCGTTACCATGTTTTCATATAATCTGACATTTAATTTTCACACGCTTGGGTTTTTCACCAATATTCATCACAATCTCAATCTCTTTATTTTGTTTTTGTTCTTACCGTAATGGGCTAGTCGTAGTACTTATTCGTTATAATCGTTACCATGATTAACTTCCACATTTTCAACCTATTCCACGTAATTTGACATTCATCAAATTTCACACGCTGCTTTTTTTTTATCAATATTCATTTCAACTCTTTTATCCTGTTTTCGTTCTACCATTATTTGTTTTACGTAGTACCTATCCGTTATAATCGTTACCATGTTTCATATAATCTGACATCAATTTACACACGCTGGGGTTTTTTACCAATATTTATTTCAAATTCTTCATTCTGATTTTGTTCCACCATAATTTGCTTGTCGTAGTACCTATCTTTTATAATCGTTGTTACCATGTTTTCGTATAATCTGACATTTATTTTCACACGCGCAATATTTATCTCAATCTTAACGTATTTAGTTTGTTTTTGTTTTACCATAATGTGCTCGTCGTAGTACCTATCCGTTATATATGTTTACCATGTTTTCATACGATTTGACATTTAATTTTCTTTCATATAATGTGACATTTGATTCCAACACGTTGGGGTTTTTCTACCAATATCTACTTTCTCATTCTGTTCTTGTTCTACCATAATTTCCTTGTAGTTATTATCCGCTATAATCGTTACCATGATTAACCTTCACATCTTCAACCTATTCCATGTTACTTGACGTCTATAATTTCTACACGCTGGGGTTCTTTACCAATATTTATTTCAAATTCGTCATTCTGTTGGGGTTCTTCACCAATATTAATTTCAAATTCGTCCTTCTGTTTTTGTTCTACAATGAGTTGCTTGTCGTAGTACCGATCCCTTATAATCGTAAACATGTTTAAATACAATTTGACATTTAATTTTCTTTCATATAATTTGACATTCAATTCTCACACGCTGGAGATTTTTCTACCAATCCCTCAACTTCATTAGCTCTTCCATAGTTTGCTTATCTGGGACCTATCCGTTATAATTGTTTACCATGTTTTCATACAATTTTACATTTAATTTTCTTTCATATAATTTGACATTTGATTTTGACACGCTGGGGTTTTTCACCAATATTTACTTTTTCATTCTGTTCTTGTTCTACCACAATCCCCTTGTCGTAGTACCTATCCGTTATAATCGTTACCCTGATTTCCCTTCACATTTTCAACCAATTCCATGTAGTTTGGCATTTATAATTTTCACACGCTGGGATTTTCGACCAATATTTATTTCAGATTCTTCATCCTGTTTTTGTTCTGCCATAATTTCCTTGTCGTAGTATCTATCCGTTATAATCGTTACCATGTTTTCATATAATCTAACATTTAATTTTCACACGCTGGGGTTTTTTACCCATATTCATCTCAATCTCAACCTCTTTATTTTGTTTTTGTTCTACCGTAATGTGCTTGTCGTAGTACCTATTCGTTATAATCGTTACCATGATTAACTTCCACATTTTCAACCTATTCCACGTAATTTGACTTTTATTAATTTTCACACGCTGGTTTTTTTCATCAATATTCATCTCAACTCTTTTATCCTGTTTTCGTTCTACCATAATTTGTTTGTCGTAGTACCTATCCGTTATAATCAATACCATGTTTTCATACAATTTGACATTTACTTTTCTTTCATATAATTTGACATTTAATTCTCACACGCTGGTTTTTTTCACCAATCTCTCAACTTCTTCAGTTCTACCATAGTTTGCTTGTCTAGGACCTATCAGTTATAATTGTTTACCATGTTCTCATACAATTTGACATTTAATTTTCTTTCATATAATTTGACATTTGATTTTCACACGCTGGGGTTTTTTACCAATATTTACTTCTTCATTCTGTTCTTGTTCTACCATAATTTCCTTGTCGTAGTACCTATCCGCTATAATTGTTACCATGATTAACCTTCACATTTTCAACTAATTCCATGTAATTTGACATTTATTAATTTTCCCACGCTGGGGTTCATCACCAATACTTATTTAAAGTTCTTCATTCTGTTTTTGTTTCACCAAGAGTTGCTTGTCGTAGTACCTATCCTTTATAATCGTTACCATGTTTTTATATAATCTGACATTTAATTTTCTTTCATATAATTTGACATTCAATTTTCACACGCTGGAGTTTTTCACCAATATTTGAATTTTTCATTCTGTTCTTGTTCTACCATAAAATTTCCTTGTCGTAGTACCTATCCGTTATAATTCTCACACGCTGGGGTTCTTTACCAATATTTATTTCACATTCTTCATTCTGTTTTTCTTCTACCATAATTTGCTTGTCGTAGTACCTATCCGTCACAATCGTTACCATGTTTCCATATAATCTGACATTTCATTTTCACACGCTGAGGTTTTTTACCAATATCCATCTCAATCTTAACCTCTTTATTTTGTTTTTGTTCTACCGTAATGTGCTTGTCATAGTACCTATTCGTTATAATCGTTACCATGTTTTCATACAATTTGACATTTACTTTTCTTTCATATAATTTGACATTTGATTTTGACACGCTGGGTTTTTTTTACCAATATTTACTTCTTCATTCTGTTCTTGTTCCACCATAATCCCCTTGTCGTAGTACCTATCCGTTATAATCGTTACCCTGATTAACCTTCACATTTTCAACTAATTCCATGTAATTCGACATTTAATAATTCTCACACGCTGGGTTCTTCACCAATATTTATTTCACATTCTTCATTCTGTTTTTGTTCTACCATAATTTGCTTGCCGTAGTACCTATCCGTTACAATCGTTACCATGTTTTCATTTATAATCTGACCTTTCATTTTCACACGCTGAGGTTTTTTACCAATATTCATCTCAATCTTAACCTGTTTATTTTGTTTTTGTTCTACCGTAATGTGCTTGTCGTAGTACCTATTCGTTATAATCGTAACCATGATCCACTTCCACATTTTCAACCTATTCCACGTAATTTGACATCTATTAATTTTTACACGCTGGTTTTTTGTATCAATATTCATTTCAACTCTTTTATCCTGTTTTCGTTCTACCATAATTTGTTTGTCGTAGTACCTATCCGTTATAACCAATACCATGTTTTCATACAATTTGACATTTACTTTTCTTTCATACAATTTGACATTTGATGTTCACACGCTGGGGTTTTTCATCAATATTTACTTTATCATTCTGTTCTTGTTCAACCATAAAATTTCCTAGTCGTAGTACCTATCCGTTATAATCCGTACCATGATCAACCATCACATTTTCAACTGATTCCATTTAATTTGACATCTATTAATTTTCACACGCTGGGATAACTTACCAATATTTATTTCAGATTCTTGATTCTGTTTTTGTCCTACCATAATTTCCTTGTCGTAGTACCTATCCGCTATAATTGTTCACCATGTTTTCATACAATTTGACATTTAATTTTCTTTCATATAATTTGACATTTGATTTTGACACGCTGGAGTTTTTTACCAATATTTACTTCTTCATTCTGTTCTTGTTTTACCATTACCGCCTTGTCGTAGTACCTATCCGTCATAATCGTTACTCTGATTAACCTTCACATTTTCAACCTATTCCACGTAATTTGACATTTATTTATTTTCACACGCTGGTTTTTTTTATCAATATTCATTTCAACTCTTTAATCCTGTTTTCGTTCTACCATAATTTGTTTGTCGTAGTACCTATCCGTTATAATCAATACCATGTTTTCATACAATTTGACATTCACTTTTTTTCCATATAATTTGACTCTTAATTCTCACACGCTGGTTTTTTTCACCAATCTTTCAACTTCTTCAGTTCTACCATAGTTTGCTTGTCTGGGACCTATCCGTTATAATTGTTTACCATGTTTTCATACAATTTGACATTTAATTTTCTTCGATATAATTTGACATTTGATTTTCACACGCTGGGGTTTTTTACCAATATTTACTTCTTCATTCTGTTCTTGTTCTACCATAATTCCCTTGTCGTAGTACCTATCCGTTATAATCGTTACCATGATTAACCTTCACATTTTCAACCAATTCCATGTAATTTCACATTTATAATTTTCACTCGCTGGGATTTTTTACCAACATTTATTCCAGATTCTTCATTCTGTTTTTGTTCTGCCATAATTTCCTTGTCGTAGTACCTATCCGTTATTATCGTTACCATGTTTTCATATAATCTGACATTCAATTTTCACCTGCTGGTGTTTTTTTATCAATATTTATCCCAATCTCAACCTCTTTATTTTGTTTGTGTTCTACCATAATTTCCTTGTCGTAGTACCTATCCGCTATAATCGTTACCATGATTAACCTTCACATTTTCAACTAATTCCTTGTAATTTGACATTTATTAATTTTCACACGCTGGGGTTCATTACCAATATTTATTTGAAATTCTTCATTCTGTTTTTGTTTTACCAAAAGTTGCTTGTCGTAGTACCTATCCTTAATAATCGTTACCATGTTTTCATATAATCTGACATTTAATTTTCTTTCATATAATTTGACATTCAATTTTCACACGCTGTTTTTATTACCAATATCAACTTTTTCATTCTGCTCTGGTTCTACCATGAAATTTCCTTGTCGTAGTACCTATCCGTTATACTGCCGTGCTAAGCCTAATGCGCGTATCTACATTTTGATAAATTTGATACACTGCACTTTTATGCCAAGTTTTTATGCCGTTATATTATAGTATAATATGAATAAAGCAGTTATTTGAGAACTCTAATTAATGCGCTATTCATGTATAATCATAACCATATGATCGCGAACATCATAGCCCCTAAAATTTGAGCATGAAAATGAAGTGTATCAAATTTATCAAAGTGTAGATACGCGTTTTAGGGTTAGCACGGCAGTATAATCGTTACCATGATCAACCTTCACATATTCAACTAATTCCATGTAATTCGACATTTAATAATTTCCATACGCTGGGGTTCTTTACCAATATTTATTTCAAATTTTTCATTCTGTTTCTGTTCTACCACAATTTGTTTGTCGTAGTACCTATCCGTTATAATCGTTACCATGTTTTCATATAATCTGACATTTTATTTTCACACGCTGGGGTTTCTCACCAATATTCATCTCAATCTCAACCTCTTTATTTTGTTTTTGTTCTACCGTAATGTGCTTGTCGTAGTACCTATTCGTTATAATCGTTACCGTGATAAGCTTTCACATTTTCAACCTATTCCACGTAATTTGACTCTTATAATTTTCACACGCTGGTTTTTTTTATCAATATTCATTTCAACTTTTTTATCTTGTTTTCGTTCTACCATAATTTGTTTGTCGTAGTACCTATCCGTTATAATCAATACCATGTTTTCATACAATTTGACATTTACTTTTCTTCCATATAATTTGACATTTAATTCTCACACGCTGGTTTTTCCCACCAATCTCTCAACTTCTTCAGTTCTACCATAGTTTGCATGTCTAGGACCTATCCGTTATAATTGTTTACCATGTTTTCATACAATTTCACATTTAATTTTTTTCCATATAATTTGAAATTTGATTTTGACACGCTGGGGTTTTTTACCAATATTTACTTCTTCATTCTGTTCTTGGTCTACCATAATCCCCTTGTCGTAGTACCTATCCGTTATAATCGTTACCATGTTTTCATACAATTTCACATTTAATTTTTTTCCATATAATTTGAAATTTGATTTTGACACGCTGGGGTTTTTTACCAATATTTACTTCTTCATTCTGTTCTTGGTCTACCATAATCCCCTTGTCGTAGTACCTATCCGTTATAATCGTTACCATGTTTTCATATAATCTGACATTTAATTTTCACACGATGGGGTTTATCACCAATATTCATCTCAATCTCAACCTCTTTATTTTGTTTTTGTTCTACCGTAATGTGCTTGTCGTAGTACTTATTCGTTTATTAATTTTCACACGCTGCTTTTTTTTATCAATATTCATTTCAACTCATTTATTCTGTTTTCGTTCTACCATAGTTTGTTTGTCATAGTACCTATCCGTTATAATCGTTACCATGTTTCATATAATCTGACATCAAGTTTAACCTCTTTATTTTGTTTTTTTTCTACCGTAATGTGCTTGTCGTAGTACCTATTCGTTATAATCGTTACCATGATCAACTTCCACATTTTCAACCTATTCCACGTAATTTGACATCTATTAATTTTCACACGCTGGTTTTTTGTATCAATATTCATTTCAACTCTTTTATGCTGTTTTCGTTCTACCATAATTTGTTTGTCTTAGTACCTATCCGTTATAATCAATACCATGTTTTCATACAATTTGACATTTAATTTTCTTTCATATAATTTGACATTTGATTTTCACACGCTGGGGTTTTTTACCAATATTTACTTCTTCATTCTGTTGTTGTTCTACCATAATTCCCTTGTCGTAGTACCTATCTGTTTTAATCCGTACCATGATCAACCTTCACATTTTCAATTAATTCCATGTAATTCGACATTTAATAATTCTCACACGCTGGGGTTTTTCACCAATATTCAATTCACATTCTTCATTCTGTTCTTGTTCTGCCATAATTTCCTTGTCGTAGTACCTATCCGTTATAGTCGTTACCATATTTTCATATAATCCGACATCCAATTTTCACCCGCTGGTGTTTTTTATCAATATTTATCTCAATCTCAACCTCTTTATTTTGTTGTTGTTCTACCATAATGTGCTTGTCGTAGTGCCTATCCGTTATAGTCGTTACCATGTTTCCATACCATTTGACATTTAATTTTCTTTCATATAATTTGACATTCAATTTTCACACGCTGGAGTTTCTCACCAATATTTTAATTTTTCATTCTGTTCTTGTTCTACCATAAAATTTCCTTGTCGTAGTACCTATCCGTTATAATCGTTACCATGATCAACCTTCACATTTTCAACTAATTCCATGTAATTCGACATTCAATAATTCTCACACGCTGGGGTTCTTTACCAATATTTATTTCACATTCTTCATCCTGATTTTGTTCTACCATAATTGGCTTGTCGTAGTACCTATCCGTCACAATCGTTACCATGTTTCCATATAATCTGACATTTCATTTTCACACGCTGCGGTTTTTTACCAATATTCATCTCAAGTTTAACCTCTTTATTTTGTTTCTGTTCTACCATAATTTGTTTGTCGTAGTACCTATCCGTTATAAGCAATACCATGTTTTCATACAATTTGACATTTAATTTTCTTTCATATAATTTGACATTTGATTTTCACACGCTGGGGTTTTTTACCAATATTTACTTCTTCATTATGTTCTTGTTCTACCATAATTCCCTTGTCGTAGTACCTATCTGTTATAATCCGTACCATGATCAACCTTCACATTTTCAATTAATTCCATGTAATTCGACATTTAATAATTCTCACACGCTGGGGTTCTTCACCAATATTCAATTCACATTCTTCATTCTGTTTTTGTTCTACCATAATTTGCTTGTCGTAGTACCTATCCGTTACAATCGTTACCATGTTTTCATATGTATAATCTGACATTTAATTTTCACACGCTGGGGTTTTTTTACCAATATTCATCTCAATCTCAACCTCTTTATTCTGTTTTTGTTCTACCGTAATGTGCTTGTCGTAGTACCCATTCGTTATAATCGTTACAATGATTAACTTTCACATTTTCAACCTATTCCACGTGATTTGACTTTTATTAATTTTCACACGCTGTTTTTTTTTTATCAATATTCATTTCAACTTTTTTATCCTGTTTTCGTTCTACCATAATTTGTTTGTCGTAGTATCTATCCGTTATAATCAATACCATGTTTTCATACAATTTGACATTTAGTTTTCTTTCATATAATTCGACATTTAATTCTTACACGCTGGTTTTTTTCACCAATCTTTTAACTTCTTCAGTTCTACCATAGTTTGCTTGTCTAGGACCTATCCGTTATAATTGTTCACCATGCTTTCATACAATTTGACATTTAATTTTCTTTCACATAATTTGACATTTGATTTTCACACGCTGGGGTTTTTTTACCAATATTTACTTCTTCATTCTGTTCTTGTTCTACCATGATCCCCTTGTCGCAGTACCTATCCGTTATAATCGTTACCATGATTAACCTTCACATTTTCAACCAATTCCATGTAATTTGACATTTATAATTTTCACACGCTCGGATTTTTGACCAATATTTATTTCAGATTCTTCATTTTGTTTTTGTTCTGTCATAATTTCTGTCCTTCTCGTAGTATCTATCCGTTATAATCGTTTCCATGTTTCACCGTTACTTACAATCTCAACCTCTTTATTTTGTTTTTGTTCTGTACCATAATGTGCTTGTCGTAGTACCTATCCGTTATAGTAGTTACCATGTTTCCACACAATTCGACATTTAATTTTCTTTCATATAATTTGACATTCAATTTTCACACGCTGGGGTCTTTTACCAATATTTTTTTCAACTTCTTTATTCTGTTTGTGTCCTACCATAATTTCCTTGTCGTAGTACCTATCCGCTATAATCGTTACCATGATTAACCTTCACATTTTTAACTAATTCCATGTAATTTGACATTTATTAATTTTCACACGCTGGGGTTCATTGCCAATATTTATTGAAAAGTCTTCATTCTGTTTTTGTTTCACCAAGAGTTGCTTGTCGTAGTACCTATCCTTTATAATCGTTACCATGTTTTCATATAATCTGACATTTAATTTTCTTTCATATAATTTGACATTCAATTTTCACACGCTGGGTTTTTTTTACCAATATTAACTTTTTCATTCTGTTCTTGTTCTACCATAAATTTTTTTTGTCCTAGTACCTATCCCTTATAATCGTTACCATGATCAACCTTCACATTTTCAACTAATTCCATGTAATTCGATATTTAATAATTTTCACACGCTGGGGTTCTTTACCAATATTCCTTCCAAATTCTTCATTCTGTTTTTGTTCTACTATAATTTGCTTGTCGTAGTACCTATCCGTTACAATCGTTACTATGTTTTCATATAATCTGACATTTCTTTTTGACACGCTGGGGTTTTTTAACAATATTTATCTCAATCTCAACTGCCTTAATTTGTTTTTGTTCTACCATAATGGGCTTGTCGTAGTACCTATCCGTTACAATTGTTTACCATGTTTTCATACAATTTCACATTTAATTTTCTTCCATATAATTTGTCACTTGATTTCACCACGTTGGGGTTTTTTTACCAGTATTCACTTTTTCATTCTGTTCTTGTTCTACCATAATTTCCTTGTCGTAGTACTTATCCGTTATGATCGTTACCATGATTACCCTTCACATTTTCAAACTTCATCATATAATTAGACATTTATTGATTTTCACACGTTGTTTTTTTTTATCAATAATTATTTTATCTCTCTCATTCTGTTTTTGTTCTACCATAATTTGTTTGTCGTACTACCTATCCGTTATAATCGCTACCATGTCTAACCTTCATATTTTCAAGATTTTTAATATAATTTGACATTAACTTTCACACGCTGGTTTCTTTTACCGAAATTTAATATTTCATCTTCTTCGTTTTGTTTCTGTTTTACCATAATTTGTCGTAAAACCCCTCCCCCCTACATCATCTTCTTTATACTGTTATGTTTTTTACCATAATTTGCTTGTCGTATAACCCCCCCCCTACATCTAAGCTATTTTGTTCATGGATCTTCTGTGTTCAAGGATTTTCCATTCGGTTCTACCATGAATCGCTTTTACATTTTCAACTTCAACTTTTTTTTAATAATTTGACATTCAACTTTCGCGGGCTGTGAGTTTTTGAGCAACATTTTCAACATTTTTCATCAATAACTTATAAAAAATCATAACCGTTTATCTCTATATCATCACCAATTTTTTTCATAGACCCTGGCGTTTTTGAGGATTTTGAAATTTTAATTTGATAATACCTTTTCACATTTTTAATTTTTACCAACGTTACATGAATTTAATTTTCACGGGCAGGTTTTTTTTGTGACCAATATTTATTCAACATTTTCCGTCTGATACCTTTCCGTTATAATCGTTACCGGCTTTTTCCCAATGATTACCTGTTTTTTTCATGGATCTCGTGTGATCTAGGATTTTGAAATTTTGATTTTTTATCACTTTTCTATCATCTTGTTGTTTTTTATCTTCTATTTTGTTTTACTATAATTGAACTTGATATTTTCAACATTTTTTGAATATGTAGTTTGACATTCAATTCTCAAGTGTTGAGGTTTAGTTTATTTACCTATATTTATTCAACATTTTTATCAAATTTTCAAGGGACTGATTTATCTTTTCCTTATTTTCAGCTTGTTCTATCTCTAATCGAATTTGCAATTAAAATCAACTTCAACCTTTTGCATCTAATACCTCTCCGTTATAATCGTTACCTGATTTTTTTTCCAATGATTACCTGTCTCTTTCATGGACCTCGTGTGTTCTAGGATTTTGAAATTTTGATTTGATATTACCTTTCCACATCTTTTATAACCATCTTGTTCTGTTTACAATCTATTTAGTTCTACCATAATTTATCTTTGATTTGTTTTGTTTTCAAATGATTTCACATCAATTCTATCTAATGTGACATTGAATTTTCAAGGAAATGCTTCATCATTCCATCTTTCTCAACCTGTCCTATTTCTTATCGTGCTTCTGGTCACATCATAATTTGCATTTACATTTTCAGCATTTTTCCTCATATTTATATCCAATTTACACGGGCTGGGATTTTTTCACCAATAATTATTCAACATTTTTCATCTAACATCTCTCCGTTATGATCGTTGCCAGTTTTTTTTTCAATGATTAGGTACCCCTATTTTTTCATGGACTCGTGTTCCAAAGTATCTTGAAATTTTGATTTGATATTACTTCTTTACATTTTTCTAACCATCTTGTTGTTTTCAATCTTCTATTTTGTTTTATCATAATTAACCTTTTTTTGATCTAATTAACACTTAAATTTCCAAGGGACTGCTTTATCAATCCATCATTTTTATCCTGTTTTATTTCTCATCGTGCATGTGGGTCCTACCATAATTTGCATTCACATCTTCAACATCTTTACTCTAATTTACATTCAATTTTCATGGGCTAGGGGTTTTTTACCAATATTTATTTGACCTTTTTCATCTAATACCTCTCTACTACTACCGTAACAATCGTTACCGGATTTTTTTCAATAATTATTTGTTTTTTTTTCATGGACCTCCTGTATTCAGGGATTTTGAAATTTCAATTTGATATCACTTTTTTACATTTTTCAAACTATCTTGTTCTGTTTTCAATCTTCTATTTAGTTCTACCGTAATTTACCTTTATATTTTTAACATTTTCCAAATGATTTGACATTTAATTTTCACGTGCTGAGGCTTACTTTATCTATATTTATTCAATTTTTTTTTTATCTAATGCGACATTAAATTTTCAAGGGAATAATTATCATTTCATCTTTTTCAACCTGTTGTTATTCTTATCGTGCTTGTGGTCCTTTTTCTCCAATGAATACCCCTATTTTTTTTCATGGACCTTGTCTTTTCAAGGATTTTGAAATTTTGATTCGAAATTACTTTTAACATTTTTATAACCATCTTGTTCTTTTTAATCTTTTATTTTGTTTCAATATAGTTAACCTTCATATTTTCAACATTTTTTAATAGCTTTACATTTAATTTTCTCGTGCTAAGGTTTACTTTGATTATCTATATGTATTTATTGACATTTTTTTATCTAATGTAACATTAAATTTTTAAAATACTGCTTTATCATTTCATCTTTTTCATCCTGATTTATTTCTCATCGTGCTTCTGGTGGTCCTACCATAATTTGCATCAATATTTTCAACATTTTTCCTCTGATTTACATTCAATTTTCATGGGCTGGGGGTTTTTTACCAATATTTATTCAACTTTTTGCATCTAACACCTCTCCGTTATAATCGTTACCTACCGGTTCTTTTCCAATGACTACTTCTATTTTTTTTCCATGGAACTCGTGTGTTCAAGGATTTCGAAATTTTGATTTGATATTACCTTTTTACATTTTTATAACCATCTTGTTGTTTTCAATCTCCTATTTTGTTTTACCATAATTCTCCTTATTTTCAACATTTTTCAAATAATTTGACAATTAATTTCCAAGGGACTGCTTCATTATTTCATCTTTGAGGTTTACTTTATCTATATTTATTCTATATTGTTTTATCTAAAATGTGACATAAAATTTTCAAGGGACTGCCTAACCATTCATTTTTCTCATCATATTCACTTCTCATCGTGATTGTGGTCCTACCATAATTTACATTTACATGTTAATCATTTTTCCTGAAATTTACATTTAATTTTCACGGGCTGGAACTTTTTACCAATATTTATTCAACATTTTTCATCTCATACTTTCCGTTATAATCGTTCCATTCTGTACTCAAAGATTTTGAAATTTTGATTTGATATCACCTTTTCACATTTTTACCAACTTTTCTCATGTTGCGTATTTTTATCATGACCATCCTTTTCCCCAATAATCATAACTTCATTTCGAGATTTTCACGTAACTTTCCTTTTCATCGTTTCGTATGTTTCAAGCCTATCCAAAGGCTGTTTTTTATAATTGATATTCGTCGTTTCCCTCCTTCATTTTGTTCCTATTTTACCTATTCACTATTACCGTTACCTATTTTTTTCAAGGACCTCCTGTGTTCAAGGATTTTGCGTTCGGTTCTACCATGATTGCTTTCATTTTTCAACATTTTTTAAATAATTTGACATTCAAATTTCACGGGCTGGGGTTTTCAACATTTTTTATCTAATACCTCTCCGTTATAACTCGTTACCGTTTTTCCTAATAATCACCTATTTTTTTCGTGGACCTTGTGTTTTCGAGGATTTTTCAATTTTGTTTTGATATTACTTCATTACATTTTCACCAACGTTACATTTAATTTCCACGGGTTGGGTTTGTTTTCACCAATACGTATTCAATATTTTCCATATGATACCTCTCCCTTAATAATCGTTACCGGTTTCTTTTTCAATGATTACCCCTATATTTTTCTATGCACCTCGCGTGTTCAACGATTTTGAAATTTTGATTTGATATTACCTCTTTCCATTTTTATAACCATCTTGTTGTTTCAAATATTCTATATTCTTATCATAATTTACCTTTATATTTTCAACATTTTTGAAATAATTTGCCGTTCAACTTCCACGTGCCGAGGTTTACTCTATCTATATTTATCCAACATTTTTTTCATCTAATGTGCCATTCAATTTTTAAGGGACTTTTCATCATTTAATTTTTTTCATCCTTTTTTATTTCTCATTGTGCTTGTTGTCCTACCATAATTTGCATTTAGACACATTTTCAACATTTTTTTCCCTAATTTACATCTAATTTTAACGGGCTAGAGTTTTTCACTAATATTTTTTCTTGGCGTGGATACGTCTATGTTTTTATTGAATATTTTTATCCTAACACTCTTTGTTATAATCGTTACCGGTTTTTCTTCTAATAAAACGTAATTTTTTTTATGGACCTTGTGTACTCAAGGATTTTGGAATTTTGATTTGACTTTACCTTCCTACATTTTTACAAATGTTTCTTATCTTGCCTATTTTCATCATGAACATCCTCTTCCCTAATCATCATAACTTTATTTCGAAATTTTAACGTAACTTTCCATTTTATCGTTTCCAATGTTTAGAGCGTATCCATCTTGTTCCGTTTATAATGTTCTATTTTATTCCACCATGGTTTACCTTTATAAATCAATTTTCATAAAATTGCACATTCGATTTCCACAGGCTGTTTTTTTTATCGATATCTATCATTCCTCTTCTTTATTCTGTTTTACCATAATTTGCTTGTCGTAGTACCCCTATCTTACAATCGTTACCTATTTCTTTCATGGACCTTCTGTGCTCAAGGATTTTCCATTCTAATCTGCCATGATTTGCTTATATACATATATTTCCAACATTTTTCAAATAATTTGACATTCAACTTTCACGGGCTGGTTTTTGACAATATTTTCAACATTTTTCATTTAATACCTCTCCGTTATAAATCTTCACCTTTTTTTTTCGATATCCACTAAATTTTTCCATGGACCTTGTGTTTCCGAGGATTTTGAAATTTTGATTACTATTTATTTACATTTTTGCCAACGTTACATTCAATTTTCACGGGCTGGTTTTTTTATTACCAATATACAGGGTGATTCATGAGTGACCTTACATAGGCTAATGGGAGATAGAGGACTTCGAGGCGAGTCAGGATCCACTGATGAAATTTTTTTTTCTCCGATGGTTACGAAGATACAGGGTGTTTTGTGTGTTTCGTATGAAACTTTGATGAGCGATATTTCTGAGACGGCCAAAGGTATTTTGTTGAAATTCACCAGTAATATTTCTCTGTTGGAACTCATCCCGAAGCCATACCGGGTAAGTCAAAATCCAGGGCCGGGCTAGAAAAAAGGTGCCCCTTTTTTGTTTTATCAAAAAGTACATTTTCTGACCGCTTTTCTAAAAAACTGCTATCGGATTCAAAAAGCTGAGGAAAAATGCTTCAAGAATCACTCTTCAATTTGGATGGCACACCTAAACCGTTTCGACAATAAAATAAAAAGTAAAATTTGTGGGTGAGTTCCCATTTTCGACCGGACATAATCGACTCATTGTTTGATCGAATTCATTAAAATTCATTTTTTGGCTTGTCTCTGTTGAATAGAAGGGCTTGGCTGAAAAAAAAATTCAGAGCTGACAATTTTTTTTCATGACAAAATCGAGAGCGAAACCAAAATTAGACTCGATTTGATCGTCAAAAAAAAATTTCCGGCTATAGAATTTTTCTTACTACCAAGCCCTTCTGTTCCACAGAGACAAGCTAAAAAATGAATTTTAATTAATTCAATCAAACAATGAGTCGATTATGTCCGGTCAAAAATGGAAACTTACCCACAAATATTACTTTTAATTTTTTTGTCGAAACGGTCTAGGTGTGCCATCTAAATTGAAGAGTGATTCTTCAAGCATTTTTCCTTAGCTTTTCGAATCCGATAACAGTTTTTCAGAAAAGCGGTCAGAAAATGTACTTTTTGATCAAATAAAAAAAGGACACATTTTTTCAATTCCGGCCCTGGATTTTGACTCACCCGGTATGACTTCTGGATAAGTTCCAGCAGAGAAATATTACTGGTAAATTTCAACACAATATCTTCAGCCGTTTCAGAAATATCGCTGATCAAAGTTTCACACGAAACACACAAAACACCCTGTATCTCCGTAACCAATGGAGAAAACAAAATTTCCTCAGTGGATCCTGACTCGCCTGGAAGTCCTCTATCTCCCATTAGCCTATGTAAGGTCACTCATGAATCACCCTGTATATTTCAACATTTTTCATCTAATACCTCTGCAAAATCGTTACCGTTTTTTTTTTTCAATGATTACCTGTTTTTTCATGGACCTTGAGTGTTCAAGGATTTTGAAATTTTGATTTGATGTTACATTTTTATAACCATCTTGTTCTATTTTGATCTTTTATTCTGTTCTACCATGGTTCACCTTTAATTTACAACTAATTTTATCAGGTTGGAATTAAATACCAATATTTATTCAACATGTTTCATCTAATACTCTCTGTTATAATCGTTACCGGTTTTTCTTTTGATAATTGCCTAACTTTTTTCATGCACCTTGTGTACTCATGGATTTTGAAATTTTGATTTGAAATTAACTTTCTACAGTTTTTCAAACGTTTCTCATGTTGCCTATTTTCATCATGACCATCCTTTTCCCTTCGCTTTTCCTTGATTATCAAAACTTTATTTAGAGATTTTTACGTAACTTTTCATTTTATCGTTTCCAATGTTTCAAGCCTATCCATCTTGTACAGTTTTTGATCTAATTTGTTCTACCATGATTTACTTTGATTTAACAATTTTTATGGAACTAGACATTTGATTTTCACACGCTGAGTTATTTTTATCGATATTCATCATTTCATCTATTATGATTTTCAATATTATTCATCTAGGTAATTTGACATGATATGAATTTGAAATTTTCAAAGGCTGAACTTTTCGGCAATTATCTTCATTCCAACTTTTTCATTTTGTTATGTTTCTCTTCCTGCTTTTTCCCATCATAATTTGTTTTCACATGCGCAACATTTTTCATCTTATCCGTTTTTTTGTTCTAACGTCGTAGTACCTCTTCTTTATAATGGTTACCTACTCATTTATTGGACCTTCCGTGTACAAGGACTTCAAAGTTTAGATTTGATCACCACCTTCCTACATTTTGACCAACGTTCCTCATGTTGCCTATTTTCATCATGACCACCCTTTCTTAACTCACCAAACTTTTACCCGAGATTTTTACGGACTATTCATTTTATTATTTCCAATTGTTCTCATCCTATCCATCTTGTTCTGTTTTTCACCTCTCATTTTGTTTTACCATGATTTATCTCAATGTATTCATCATTTCTCATCTAAATGTGACATTTGAATACCGAAATTTATTATTCCATCTTTCTCATCCTGTTTTTTGTTCTACCATAATTTGCTTGATATTTTCAAAATCTTCACCCTGAGCCTTTTATATCCTATTCACATCGTAGTACTTTTTTTCATCCTGTACTGTTTTCATACAGTTTTTGTTCAACTAAAGTTTTTTGACCTACCATGATTTGCATTTATATTTTCAATATCTATTTTGTATCTGACATATTTTCAAGGTCTGGTTTTTTGATCGATTTTGATCAATTTCCCGTTTTTATTTTGTTTTCATTTTCATCTCGCTTTTTTCTTTACCGTAATTTGCTGTGCAATTTTCACATTCTACATCAATCTTTTTCATCCTATTCTCGTCATAAATATTTCGACCAACGTTCCTCATGTTGTCTATTTTTGTCATACCACCCTTTTCCTCGATCAACGTAATTTTATTTTGAGATTTTCACGTAACTTTGCATTTTATCGTTTTTATTGTTTTCACTCTATCCATTTGTTCTGTTTTCCATCTTCTATTTTGTTCTACCATGATTTGGCTCTATATTCTAACTGACCTTCAATTTTCAATGATGACTTTCTACCATTTTATACCATTATCTGTCATTTCGTCTTTTTCACCTTGTTTTCTGTTTTACCATGAAGTGCTTTGATTTTCAAACATTTTCACCTGAATATTTCACCCTATTCACGTTGTAGCCAATTTTATCTTTTTCATCCTTTCCTGTTTTTCATACAGTTTTTGTTTGGTGTACCATGATTTGGAATTATTTTAGTATTTATCAATCTAATTTGACGTAAAATTCTCAGGGGCTTGTTTCACCAATTTGTACGCCTTTTTAATTTTGTTCTCCTTTCATTCTGCTTTTTGTTCTACCATAATTTGATTTGATCCAATCGTTTATATCCTATTCACGTCATAGTACATTTCGTCTTTTTATCTTGCTTCTTTTTATCCTGCTTTTTGTTCTAGCTAATTTGCTTGGATGCTTGGATATTTTCAACATTTTTCATCTAATCGTTTTTTTTCCTATTCACGTCGTAGTATCTACTTTTCTTTGTAACTAGTTACCTACTTTTTATTGGATTTTCCGTGTTCAGAAATTTTAAAATTTTTACCTTTTCACCTTTTTCCTCAATCACCATATTATAATTTTATCTTGAGATTTATACGTAATTTTCCTTTTACCGTTCCCATTATTTTCATCCTATCCATCTTTTTATGTTAATCTTTCACTATGTTTTACCAAGGTTTACTGAGTAAGAATCTATAAATAGGTGTAACATCTTTCTTTGGTATGATAGCTCTCTTTGCCACTTGACCGTAAAATTCGTTGTCAGTACAATATCAAATTCAAACATTACTTCTATACATGCAGAATACACCTCAACAATGCACCCACTTGTTGAAAAATAATATTAGTAAGAAATATTTGCAGTAACATTCAAATTCAAACCTGTGCTTACTACTTACTTGTATACGACGTACATAACAAGAACGCTAAAAGCTCCCAATAAAGCAGTCGGTGTTACTTCATCTTGCACAACTTTGCTCGTATTTATTTACAATAAACCTGTATGTTTCACCCACAAACATGCAAAAAAACATCATCAATATCACCAACTTTTCCGTTAAGCACACCAAAGTAATCTTTTAAACAAAGTTTAAGTAATATAACAAGGTAAAAATCAGTGAGCAAGGATTATTAAGATTCTGTTTTGTTCCTCAACGTTGGTTCTTTTCTAGACCAAAGAGATAAAAATATATCCACAAAACCTTCACTTGGCCGGGCAACAAAAATCAAATCTGACCGGGTTTTTCGTTGTTTTTGTGGTTTGCTGTTGTTCACTTATTATTGTCAAATCTATCCGCGAACATTTCGAACTATCTTATAGCTAAGTTTAAGGTTCGTCGCCTTTCTGATATTGCTTTCGTTTTATTTTCAGTTTGAAACCCAACCTCGGTCAGTCTGGTGGATACAAGTTGTTGCTCTCTTCGAGTTCTTTTTCATGGAATTTTGAAAACTCAACGTTTGAGGTACAGAAGTTACGTGTGATATGTGAAATGTAAGATAAAGCTTGGAAAATTAATTTTTGTTTATAGTGCAACGGGCATTTTCAAGAAACTAAGCTAATAACATTTGCCAGAACATTGTTTTGAACATGTTTATGGAAGGGTAAAAATTGAACTGAAATTTGAGAAAACCAGCCACAAATACCTAAAATGCAGTTAGATAAGTGTCAACATTAAGAAATACTTGATTGAAACATGTGAAACTTTTAGTAGGTACCTAGGTATACCAAAATTAAAATGTTTACACAATGATTGAAGTGGGTATTTTTACTGTATAGAAACCACAAGCAGTGTCATTTCAAAACAAAACACAAAAATGCTATACATTCATCAGGGACGTTTCTATATAAAAAACACAGTCATTTGAATTTCGAAATTCCATAAATGGAGAAAAGAAATAATATCTATAATCGTTGACAAAAATCTTCAGTGTTTTTTTATATTTAAAAATAATCCATGGTGACTGCACAATACTTTTACATTTTTATCAAATTATGCCATTCCAAGGTCTAGTAAAACAAAGCAAATATTAAGGAACTATTACCGTCTTACCTATGTGCAAATTTTTGGTGTGAGTTTTTAGGTACTTATTACTATAAGGCACTTGAGAATAAAATAAAAAAGTTCAAAGATAATTTGAAACATAGAAGCGTTAAGGCACTTGGGAATAAAACAAAAAAGTTCAAAGATAATTTGAAACATTGAAGCGTTATGCAAAAAGCTATCACCACATGTCAAAACGTAACATTCATTTATAAGATTATTTAAACACTTCGGAAGTGACAATTTCGGAAAATACATAGCACACCCAGACTTTACCGGGAATCGAAACCAGGGCTCCCGCACCACAGGCACATTCAGCCGCCTTTACGCTGCTTAGGTAATGCTTTTATCATTATCACGGCATTTTTCATCAATCAATAGTCTATCTATAATTACTACCACACACATGCGTTAATTCAATCATGTTATAATTGCAAAATATATTAATATTGTACTAAAAGCAACATTTATTATGATAATAAATGTCATCTTATTCGTATACTAGGGTTCAACTGAGCTTTATCAAAACGTTGAATACTTGAATAGACATAAAGGGTCATCTTAATACTTTCATGTTTACCAGGCATTTATTGCATTTCAAGTATTTTCTACCTGCGAGTATAAACAAGTCTTAAATCTAATGACTAGAATTTCCACCTTAAACTCTACACTTTCCACAAATAATATTTCTATACCTAGTGCACTTAGATACGAATATACCTAGGCTTTTTCTAACTACTGATGAGAATATACTTTCATCACATAATACATCTTGAATTATTTGATTGGAACTACCACATCAAGCTCAAAGATTATGACATCATATCAAGTTATCTTTACAATGACAATGAAAAAGTTGGGTAATGGAATTAGGTTTAGAAATTTTTTGTAGGACCCAAATTTTTATCAAGCCAACCAACTGTGATGGTGGTGGTAGTAATAGTGTATTGAGAAGAAATTAGGCAACATTTTGAAGAATTAAAAACATTATTTGCAAGCAGATTTGAAGGAAAAAGTATGCCACAATTTTTTTTAGATTAGTAATATAAGTAAATAGTTGAAAAAAAAAATTTCAATTCATCTTGGAAAGAAAATTAAAGCATGGGTATCTAAATAACTAAATAAACAAGTTACTTATTAGTGGGAAAGTGCAAGTCGATGCAGTTTACTAGTGAAATATTAATGAAAAATCTGCGTGGCTCAATCCTACGTCGGCAAAATTTTATTTTTTCGGATGCGGGGTATTCAAATCTATGACTTATACTTCCTCAAAGTTAACCCTTATCACATTCTTGATACTGGTAAGGCATTCGGTGAAATTTCGCGATTTTTCTACTATCGCCTGGGCTTACATATTTTCCTGCATGCCTTTATTCAAGGTTGAAGTTCTAGGTTGGAATCAAATTAATGTTCGGTTCAATCGAACATGATTGAAAATTTACATTGAAGTCTTCGTAACTTCATACCGATTTTAAACCAAGATTGTAATCTAGTCAACACTTGAATAATTTTTGTCCAATCGTTCAAAAATAATTTAAAAAATAGATGCTGTGTAAAATGGTAGTCTGAATTCGATGTAGAACTTGTAAAAAAAATCGTATGCAGAACTACCAAATAAATCTTGGAAAAAATGTAAAACAAAAAAAACTACCCTTCACTAAAAATTCTCAAAATTGAATAGGAGGTTATTCTACGTAACTTGATACTTTTTACAAAATTTTATTCAGTCATCATGTGCCGAGAACGCAATACTAGAGGGATGATTTCGAAGTTTTTCTTTTCTTAATTTTTCAATATCCACTTAATAATTGTATCTATCTAATCTAACCTACTCCACAGGGCAAAATGAGTCGGATCGGTCATCATGATGATTCCCGTATCTAGAGAATGTTTATTAGGGGCGCATATTTAGATTTTATCTGGCAACGCCGCCTCGTTCTGAATTAAATTCATATTTACCCTTACACGCAACTTCCTCAATCATGTTTTCACTTCCTCAATCATCTCCAATCGTTTTCCTACACTTCAACAAAAATGTACCGCCTACCTAACCTTCATTAGGATCTGTTACTCATTCGGAGACAACAATGCGCAATATACCTGTAATTATGTATATATAAAATGTTATACTTTTCCTGTTCTTTCAGTTTTCCATTACATTTTGCGATTTTCAATAATTTCGACTTAGTGAGTGGTTGCGTTCTTATTCCGATGATCCGATGTGTGTTTTTTTGATACCGCACCTGCTTCTTACCATCCCATAAAAATAGAAAAGTGAATCATTTTCCGAAAATTTTCGTGTTACTATTAGTCATCACCTTGGTATTCTACCCAGTCAAAGACAAATATAATGCAATTCGATGCAATACCTGTAGCCTGTAGCTACCCGTCATTTTTATTTACTGACTCTTTTTTTTAAGTATAATTTGTTTCCGAAATCTTGCCTTAATTTTCAGTCCGTTTAAATTTATGTACCTGTATTCGAAGATCGAAGTATTTTTTGCTTCTATTGAAATTTCGGTGTATTTTTGTTTGTTTTATACCGCACCTGCTTTACCATCACATAAAAATAGGAAAATGAATCATTTCCGAAAATGTTCGTGTATATACTATTAGTCATCACCTTGGTATTCTATCCAGTCGAAGACAAGTATTATTAATTCGGTGCAATACCTGGTAGCTACCTGTCGTTAAACTAACTTTTTTTTTATTTCAAGAATAATTTCCAAAATCTTGCCTATAATTTTCAGCCCATTTGAATTTATGTATGTTCGAAGGTTCTTAGTCATTCGTTCAAGTGATACACAATATGGCGCAACCTACCTACCTGCCTGGCAAAATAATATTTTCCTTCCTGAACATTGGAATTTCACCTAAAATAAAAGCGCAAGGTGCAGTTTACTCAACTATTACGGGGCTCTGCATGCATACCTTTGTCGTTTTCTAATTTTAATTAGCGTGTGTATGGGGAATCAAGGCGCGCTAATCTTATAACTAATGTTAATTCTATCCTATATAAAAATAAACACAAAGCAATATAAATTTAACGGAATTAATAGTACTTACTGTATAAAAATTTGGCCCCCTGAGAGAGATGATTTCGTGGACTTCAATTGCAATTGATATTGTGACTTGTCTTCAAAGTCTCCATTGTACTGTGCATTAAATTTCTTGTTTTTTTCTTTTTTTTTTCAACAATGCATTGTTTTTTGTATTTTTTTCAATCATAGGCAATGGGAAAATTGGTATATGTAAACTAATATATAAATAATAACTTAATAACTATGTGATTTACTGTTTTGTCTTAAACTTTATTTATATTCAAGTTGTTTTTTTCATATACAAACGCCAGCTTTTGTTGTTTGGTTTACCTAAGTAATCAATCAATAGAAGATAGTAGACTAGTATTTCATAATAAACACGGAAAATTGATAGATAGAATGAGATATTATGTAGATTATGTTGTTATATAGATATCTATAAAATATTAACAAAAAGGCACGAAGCACAGTCTTAATAATAATTTCACCATCAATATCATATTATCAACAAAAAAATCGAAAGTCCAGAATTCATCGAGCACTAAGTAACCGAACGGGGGGCAAAGTGCGTAGTAGATCTAACCAAGAGGGGATGAATCCTGAGTCCGAAAAAAACCGTTTCAGTTTCCATTCGGTGTGAGATCTAGAAAAATCTATTAATTGTGTGGGTGTGAGCTGGCCTCGCAGATGGCCATGGAAGTAGCCGTGTGTGTGTTTCGAAAGCAATTTCCATCGTAAAGTAATCAAAGATCAAACTCATCTCATACCCTATTTATAGAGCGTCGGAATGTCAAAAACTGCTTTTCTCTGTCTCTCTCTCTCTCTCTCTTTCTAGCGGCGTTTAGTAACTCGCATCGATTTACTGTCTACGTGTCTAAATGATGGCGACCGCGCCCCTAGTAGCCGCCATTTTGGATAACGTAGCGACTATGTCTGAAATTAACCAACAAGAAATTTCACACGAAAAAATCGGGAATCATCATTAGGTATCAATCAATTCGAAATAATCGATGCTTGCTAATTTTGTGGACAAATTTCGAGTGAAAAAACGAGGTCGGTTTAAATTTGGCCAGATTTAAACAGACCCGAACACGTAATCGATCACCATAATGCGCGTCATCCAGCGTCATCGACAAAATTATAGCAAGCAAAGTGTTGGAATATGTGATAATATAACGCTTTTTCGCAAAATATTTTGATACTATACAGATCCTGCCGGCTTCGGAACCCCCTGTGTGACCCTTCAGACTTGTCTTTTCTTCTTGGCCGTCGCCATTGTGGTGGGGCGTCGTCTTCTTCTCTGGTGCACAACACAATCGTACGTACGATTTCACTGAACTGCGTCACGGCCAGGTCCCATTTTCTTTATATAGAGCGCCTTCCCCCACCACTTTGTTCTAGAACCGGCCAGGGCAACACCACCAAGTATTGATCCGAGCTGGCCTCGATTTTTCTACACGAAACCATGTCTGTCTCTGTTCCTCGCGACAAAATCCGATGGTCTGTTTCTTTCTGATCGAAACGTCGCCTACTGCGTAGTTTCTGGAATATTCCATTACCAACCGGGGGCATCTGCTCTTTGCTTCTTTTGTAAATATACATTACTGGATTTTAGACCTAACGGACAGATAACGTCCGATTTGAAAATATGGTCTCTTCCAAAGCTCGAAGTTAATTTTTGGGACTCTTGATCTTGCGAATAGTAGTAATATTACCTGTTATGCTGTTAACTTTCAGTGGGAGAAACGGTGAACATTTCAATAAATTACACCACCCCATGAGTCAGTCTAACAGGCCGCTTCGGTGGTAATTTCCTAGAAAAATGACATACCTACGAGCATTATTATGAGTGGTAGAAGTATGATGGTGATGAAGCAAAACTATAATAAATTTATTATTATGATTAGGTTTAATTCAAGCAGTTAAATTAGGACTGAAGCTGATGAGTCCTTTATCCGGTAGTTCACGTCGGTCTTCCATAAAGTCATTGGTCTTGCTCTACATGCCTACATCCTGATTTTAGAAGTAGGTAACTACTGACGTGGTTTTATTGCAGTGCATTTGTCCTGATTCATTCAACTTTTTATGATTTATGAATAATAATTGGATAGGTACCTGAATCATTATAGGTAGGTTGGTAGATACTCATACATATAACGGCGTGGTAGCGGTCGTTTTGTTAAAAAAAATCATTAGTTATAGAAAGAGCGTGAATTAGAAATTTGGGCTTGTAGCGTTTGTTAAAAAGTATCCCGATAATACCAGGAAGCCGATCTGTTGGGATATACTAGAGAATCTAAAAACACTGTCATGTTTAGATCTCTTCGTTCGTGATTTTCTAACCCACGCTCCTTCTAACCTGCGATCCACCGGTTAGTATCGTTGGATAGAAGTAGTGTATGTTAGAAAAATGCCACTGTAGCGTAGCTTGAGGAATTGGTCAGATCAGGTCAGGTCAGGTCAGGTCAGGTCAGGTCAGGTCAGGTCAGGTCGTTTTGTCCTTGTCAGAATAACTGGGAGTATGGAACCTAATTTCTCAAAATGATTAGTTCCCATGGCACAGATTCAATGGCATCGTCAATACATACATACTTTCATATAAAAATGTATAATTAATTGACCAAAGCTCGACTTAAGCTTCGATCGAACGTGTCTTCGAGAGATCAATATCAATTTTATAAGCTACGCTACAGGCGACTTTCCAACAATCCCACACACCTCGCACATAATTCTGCCGTGTTTTTAGAGCCGGCGCCGCCGCCAAATGTACAGATGTGTCTTGATCAGGCGTTTGAGTCTCCATGCATTTCAATGTCACCACGCACACTCTAGAAATGTCCGGAGCTCCGCGCATTTGTACACTGCGGCCGTGGAAGAGTCTAGAAATATCGCGTGTTTCCAGATTGCACGGGCATCGTCGCTCGTAACACTATTATAATACAGTAGGTAGCTGTAAGAGGCCATATTGAAAAGAATAAAATTCAAAAGGAGAAAAATCATTTAGGAACATGCATCACTACAATGTCAACTTTTGTTGCAAGAGGTCCCACACATGTTCCATGGAGTTCATATCTGAGGGCGACATAGCCGACCGACCATCCATGGGCCTGGGATTAAAAATTCCGAAACAATACAATATAATGTGCACAGGACTGATAAGAACATTGGTCACAGGCGGAGACTTCAACATGCGATTAGGAACCGAGCTTACATCGCACAATGGCGGATGCGCCACCGTATATTAATAGACGAAGCTCTGGCCCAGTAGTGAAAATGCAAAAATAGTGTAACGCGGTTTCTTTTCAGATTCGTATTCAGAAGCTTAAGAAAGTGGAGGTTGTCGGCCGCGAACAGTGCACGTTTACCCTGTAGTGAGAGGTGAGGGTGTAATCCGGATATTTTTGGATTCGAGGCCCGTAAGTTATATTGTCGACAGAGCATCATATTTTTTTATTAAAAAAAATCGGCAAATGCGTATCAACTATTAATAGCCCAGGAAAGAAATGCAAAATTTTGATGAAACTCGGAATAAATTAAGGAAAATCTGAAAACTTGATGATCCCTCCAGAATTTGATGGGAAACAACATACTAAAAGTCCCCATCTGTCCGAGGCTTGGCATTTTTTCTGTGGGAGGTCGAAGGTACAAGAGGTTACCATTTTCAAAGTTGAAATTTTCTGGGGGATTTTTCCATTGAACTTCATATTTTCAAGGTCGAAGAACCCAATGCAATGGTTACCAGAAAGTGTAATGCACCAGTAGCGTACCAGATGGCTGCGAAGTGGCCGAGGTGCGATTTTTCATAAAGTCGTATGGTAAACCGTGACTAACAGCTTTTTTGACATGTTTGGTATCATTTCTTATCAAATCGCACATTCCGATTCTACAAGTAGGTGTGAAATTCTGATACAGACGTGTTCAAACCAGTTATATCAGAAAGAAACATGTTTTTTTCATCCTCAAATTTTATGCTTTGTAGCTCTAGTTCCATCAGTGTCAAATGTATTTCTAACTATGATTTTGATTTGAACAGTTGGTTTGGGCTATTTCACACACAAATATCATTCGCTGATTTTGTCCTGTTTTTAAAAAGTCACGGGGTGATTTTGTTTCTTGAGATGTATCATGCCAAAGTTTGATTTGACGAAACGTGCTATTTCACAAGAAAAATGAGACTACGATCAGAATGTAGCTTTGAATTGATACTTCAATTATTTTATGGCATGAACATAGTCTTCTCTATCAAACAAAATGAGGGAAACAAAAATCAGATCCGTATTTTAGTCATGACTTTTTTTCCGAAAATGCTGAATAAATTTCGCAAAGAAACGCGAAGTTTCGATTATAAATTTGTCGTTTTGTAGCTCCATTTCCATCGTGGTTCAAAAGACCCATTATCACAATTTTGACATAGATTGTTCAATTGAACTATTGAATGGATGAATTCCATAACTAGAAATTTCTATCGCTGTTATAAATTCACACGGTAATTTTGTTCCAAAACGTGCATCATGTGGAAATTTAATTTCGAAAGCTCGCATTGTCGGAGGAAAAATGATGTCATGACTAAAATACTGCTCCGATTTAAATTTTTTCCGTTTTGTTCGATAGAGAAAACTATTTTCATGCCTTGAAATGAATAAAGAACCAAATAAAAGCTACGTTCTGGTCGTAGCCTAATTTTTCCTGTGAAATAGCACGTTTTATCAAGTCAAGCTTTGACATGGTACATCTCAAGGAACAAAATAACTCCGTGACTTTGTAAAAACGGGAAAAGAAATCAGAAAATGATACTCAAGTGTGAAATAATCCAAACTTACTGTCCAAATCAAAATCATGGTTGTGAATACATTGGACACTAATAGAACTGGAGCTACAAAACATCAAATTTGAGGGGAAAAAAATCATGTTTTTTTTTCTGATGAAACCGGTTCAAACACGTCTCTATCAAAATTTTATACTAATTTTTGGGATCAGCGAGTGCGATTTAGTTAAATGATACCAAATATGTGGAAAAAGATGTTAGTCACGGTTTACCATAAGACTTTGTCAAAAATTGCACCTCGGCCCCTTCGCAGTCGTCTGGTACGCCACTGGTGCATTGCACTTTCTGGAAACTTATTTCATTGGGTTCCTCGACCTTGAAAATATAAGATCCAATGAAAAAAGTATGGAAAAAGCAACGATTCCAAAAATGGTAACTTCGACCTCCAACAGAAAAAATGCCAAGCCTCGGACAGATGGGGACTTTTAGTATGTTATCCCTCATGAAATTCTGAAGAGATTCTCAAATTTTCAGATTTTCCTTAATTCATTCCGGGTTAAAACCTGTTTTGCCTGGGCGTAGCTTGAATTGAATCTGGGTTGGTGAATACTCGTGGTATTGATCCAATTCTCCCCGTCTCCAACACTCCAACAGTGTGTTGGCATCACTTCCGACGGGCTCGCAGCTCATAGCTGGATTTTCACAAGCCCTCGCCCAAGGATACAAGATGTCTCTAAAATGACGCATTTTAGAGACAGGGAACAGTATTACGACATACAAAATCTTTACAAAAAAGAGTGAGAAAAATATTCGACTATTATTTTTGGAGTTATGAAGAGTCGAAGGGTGATCTTTTGAATGTTTCTACTTCCATTATTTCAAAAGATTCTAGCAGGCTGGTGTCAAAATTATGAATAAAAAATACCAACTCTGGGTGTGTACTAGATTTCCATTTACTATCCAGGGTGAGTCATGAACTCATGGTACTCATGATGTAAAAAAGAATCCAATTTCTCTAAAAAAATCCGCCCAGAAAAGCTACCTTGCTACAAAACCGTGGGATCTTCTGTTCTACATCGCACATCGGTTGAGGGGCTAACCAAATGGTTTAGAGGCATTTTTGAACAACAATTCTTCAAGTTTTTTCGAGATTCACCCTGTACAGAGACAAGCACAATGGTCAATATTACATCCGATGGTCGATATTTCTTTCCACCCCCAACAGTTGACAAAAATATTCTGAGATAATGAAAGTATTGTTACGTATTTCGCGTACGGGTACGTTTACAATTAAGACGGTCGTTCTAAAACACACACTGTTTATCACTGCATACTACAACAAATACACGCCAACAATTATTTACTTGGGAATATCGCAGATTACTATTCGCTTTCTATCCGCTCGCTTCCACTTCGCATTCAATACTACTGCGTAGGCCGAGGAAGGTGCTTTATATAGCTCCGACTAATTATTCGGATGTTTCATGGGTCCTCCAGCAAATTCCACAGTGAACCGGCATACGATTTCTAGGCGACTCCCGAAAAATCCTACGCATTTCGCGCACCTTTCCAACGTGCTGTGAAGACGGCACCTTCGCCAATTCGGCTGATGTTTCCTAATCGACCGTTGAAGCTCCGTTCAGTTCCACGGGCCAAAGCCTACACGCATGTTTTGGAATGCACTAGAGCTCCGCCCTTGTACACTGCGACCTAATGGGAAGAGTCTAGAAAGATCGCGTGTTCTCCCGAATCGCCGCTTGAAACAGTATAAAAGGATTTAAAGCATAGTGCGGTGGTTAACGACCATTTTTCAGAGAAACCTTGCATTTTGTGATGAAAGCATGAAATTTGGCATAAAACGCTCTACAGACTCTCCTTTACTATTTACGAGGCGGACCCACGGTGGAACCGCCGTGCAGTTGTCAGAATTGCCATTTGCCTACCTTCCAGGGGCAAAAACTGAAATCGGTTATCAAGCTGATTCAAAAGTGACGTCTATCAATACAGTAGACCTTCACAGTATAACTTCACCACAACAGATGTCAAAACTACAAAAGGAGGGGGAATGGGAGGGGATAGTTCTAGCCGCGGCACAGGTTTTTTCATTTGTTAATTTCGGACCAAATTGACAAGTTTGGTGTCGTTTCCGACTAAATTACATCTTCTGAATTAAAATTGAATGTTGTGATAGCAGTTTGAAGAAAAAAAGATTTTGTTTTGTTAAAAAAAATTATGTTTCAGAAAAAAAATTTAGGCTATTTTCATTTTGATTTTTATCCTAATCAAGGCATTCGAAGTGTAAATCCTTATTCGGGTCACTTATTCAAAGCTTCCTGCACATGAAAACCATGTACGAGACCTGATTTTTACTTTGACAAGTTCGTGAGCCTCATTTGTTCCTATAGTCGTAAAAGTAATATGTAATCATTTTCATGTACGAATGGAGGTGTGCGTGCAAAGGTGTCGCGGCGATTCTGACAGCTGCACGGCGGTTCCCTCATGGGTGCACCTCTTATATCGTAAAGAACAGTCCATAGGCAAATGGCAATTCTGACAGATGCACGGCGGCTCCATCGTGGGTCCACCTCGTAAATAATAAAGGACAGTCTGTAGAGCGTATGTGCCAAATTTCATGCTTTTATCACAAAATGCAAGGTGGTTCTTACTAACCGCCGCACTAGCACCACCATTCGACTCTTCACAGTTCAAAAATAAAAGTCAAAAGAATTGATTCATTATTTTTTGTAGACTTCATGAGAGATTGCATAATAAATACCGTAGTACCTACTCTACTACTGCAAAATTTTTGAGAGACTCAGAGATCTTTATCTTTACCCCTTCATCTTTGGGTGATCTGCTCGAGCTGCTTGAGCTCATGGGTCCAAATTCCATGCATCATTCATCCTCAATCATTCGCGCAGCAATCCAATCAACGCACTATCTCGATTATTTTGGGAACCCTTTTACTGTCAAGGATTCACCTCAGAAAAATGAAGTCCTTGTATAGGATCAGGGCCGGCGCTAGGCATGAATCGGCGAAGCCCCTGATTCAGGCGGCAAATTTCAGGGGCGGCAAATTCTAGAGGCAACATTTTTCAAAATCTCATTTTGTATATTTTTTTTTAATTCAAGAAGTCGTGGCGCCGCCCCTGTGCTAGATTCCAGGCGTAACTTGAGACGGTCCCAAAATTATCTGACATTTTTGCTTCTTCATTAAAAAAAAGGAAAAGGTCGGGTCTTTGTCATAAAAATTATTTGTTGTTTTTATTTGGTCCGTGAGTCAGCTTGGGTAGATATATACCTACCCTTGCCTTGGAGTGCATTGTTTGGATTTCAGGCAACCTTGAAATAAACTGGCCATTGTTAACCCATCGAATACAGATGCGAGAGTGGGGTACAATGTTAAAAAAAAAATTTGTCAAGAAAATACATATTTCAGAGGTGCTGTTAGTTGTATATTTTCAATTGTTCATCAGTTTGGTTTAGGTCTCGGGTCTCGGTTTAGGTAGATATTCATAAAACAAACGGGTAGGTATATAGCAGCTGAAATGTATTCAAATCGGTATGGTTTTCAACAGAACAGGGTCGAAAACAGCACAACGTGCCTTTGTCGTTATTTTTATGGCACACTAAAATAATAAAAAATGTGTTACTGATCTGGTGTTGATGGTGTTTGCCGTCCAGAAAGTGAAATATCTCTAACTAGTGGACACGTCCTTTGAATAGGGGATTCTAGTATATGGAGTGATCGAAAGTGCGCAGCAGCAAGTTTGCTGAAGAGGCGGCAATTCAAACGATTCGTGCAAGTTTTTATTTTTACATGGGATATTGGCGAAATCGGTAGTTTTTTCAGACAAGAAATTGTTTCACGTGTACTAAATTTATAGAGCATGAAATTTAATACAATTTTTAGATAGTAAAGCTTAGTTTATGATGAGCGATTTTTTGCCGCGATTTGAGCTGAGCTGAGCGGAGCGGAGCGATTTTTTTGCCTAGGCCAATTACGATGCGGGGACGTGACATCATGAATGGACGGGATTGGTCCAGACAAAAAAAAATCGCTCAGCTCAGCTCCGCTCCGCCGGGTATCGCTCATCATAAACTGACCATACGCTATAAATAAAACGATTTTTTTTTCTAAAAGTCAGTATTTTACAAATGAAAAGTGTGAAAACACCGAAAACAACACGATCGAGCGGGCGAGCGGCTATCACGTGACAACAGCGGTGCCGGTGCTACCAACAGTGGCTTGTACTGGGTCCGGAATCTCTTGTAAGGGCCCACTGGAGTGAATTGGAGCAGGGGACATAAATTATGTGATATGTGTCTTTTGTAATGTCTGCGACTGCGATACTTTGGAGTCGACCAGTGTCACAACCAAAAGGTTTACATAACCTAATCCATTTTTCTGACTTGTTGCATCGCGCACAGTTCTTCAATTGACCTCAAAATTGACGTTTAGGGATATCACCTCCACGGTATTTTAAGCACTTTTTTGGGAATCTTTCAAAATAAAACGAGTTTTGCTCATTGTTAGCGGCAAGGTTAGCGGCTATCACTTCTGCAGTTCCAATAACAGCAATGTTTATTGGATCCGCTACTATTTTCGCCGATTTCCATTAGTAGTAACCACTAAAAACACACCCTATTATTCAATTATACGTTTTAGTGGGCTAAAACTTACGATTCTATCGCAAAAATCAGTATTCACTCAATTTTACTGTGTTAATTTACGGAATTTGCACGAATTTTATCACGTGACCGGAGTGTACCAATGGCAAGCCCTTCACACTTCGCACATGCGTCAGGAGAAAAGGTAAACTAGATTCATCTATTGTATCTCGCTTGTTAAGTGGAGATACGGTGATCACGGTGTGTGTTATTACCAAATCAAAAACTATGAATTCAAGTCCACGCGTAAAACTTGACTTGTTTATAACTGTAAGGTGGTTTTTTAGCTAACACAATATTTTCTACTGCTTGTCTGCTCGCAAAAAGATGTATGAGATGTGAATAAGAATGAATGAAATAATAGTAAGAATGGAAATGTAATGAGAATGAGAATGTACCTAATGGTCGAACCTAGGACTCCTAAGAGAGCCGGGAAACCACGGTCAATAAAAACATCCACAGAAAGTGAAATCTTTTATAACATTTTTTCACTTTGAAATTAGATTTCAAATTAAATCTGGTTTGTGTCGACTTATGACGGGAAAAACACTTATTAGCATCAACATTATTATTATTATTTTCCCGAAAAATTTTCGCCTGCGGCGCTCGCGTGGGAGCATGCTCCCCCGCCTCCCCCCTCTTTGGTGCAATCTCCGTCTGATGAGAGCGGCAAATTTGAGCTTCGATTCAGGCGGCAAAATACCTAGCGCCGGCCCTGTATAGGATTACCCTCGGGATTACCGCATGATGAACCGCAGACAGCGGAAGTACTGACTAGTGCCAGCCTGGGCACTATAGAACGTTTTTAGCTCGATGCTGGACAGCCTAATTAATACTCGAGGATATCTTTTACGTAGTTCTAGAAGCAATATTCTTGTTTAATGGGTTCCTGATCCCACTGAAAAAGGAGATCAGTTGAATAGATTTTTGGTAAATTTTTTGAAAATAGAGAATAGAAATTTGACATGCAACTTTCTCGAAGAAAAATGTATGAGCAGTTTGAGTTTCAAATTTTCCAAAAAAAAATCTAAAATTTTGGAAAATTTGAAAATTAAATAGCATTGCTCTCATAGATTTCTCTTCAACTCCATCTTTGAAGAAGTCGTATGCCAAATGAGTTTTTTTCATTTCCAAAAAAAGCACTAAAAATGTATTCTACAATCCACTTTTCCATTCGCATCAGTGGTGGAAGCACGCCGTCAATCGGTTACGAAGTTCGTTTTCGAATACGAATGTTGCTAGCACGCCACTTTCATGTTTCGCAAATAGTAAATATCGCCCAATCCCTTGCGTCTTCTACCCCATGCAGAGCATGCGTTCAATCGGTTACAGAGTTCGTGTTCGTATCCGAATTTTGCGAGAACGCCACTTTCGTATTTCGTAAAAATCGACAAGCCCCTTGCGTATCCTACCCACAGCCGCGCCTATGCACAGCCCGCAAGCTAACATTCGTTTCGTACAAATACGACAACCCTAGGCTTTGCGTAAAGTGTCGTATCTTCCTTGTCTTTGTCTAGCATAATATATCTGCATCTTCCCCCTTCGTCGCTGAAATTTTGACAGTATGGCGACCTTCATTTACGCGGCACGACTCTTTACGATCGTTTCCAATTGCAAAGACGATTGACGACGGCGGCTACAAACGCAGGTTTATACAATAGGCAATGCAATAGGTCTCACAATTAAACAGGTATATAGAACAAAAGACATATACAAATTCACAACAATGTACCTATTGTTGAACAAGTAACGAGTGATCGAATAAATTTCTCCTCAAGTCGCCTTTGATTCCGGGAAATCAGGCGGAAAAACATGGCTAGCGAGGAGATCAAGGCCTACCTTGAGGAGAAATTTATTCGATCACTCCGTATAACAAGTGCCTACCAATCGCAGGCCAAAAACTCACCGATAGAATAAAAACTAAAATTATGAACTTAATTCAAAAGAAATTCTTAGAATCGTTCGTAAGAGAAAGTAAATGCACACAAATTAGCGACATTTTTTGCTAAGACATGGTAGAGTGTACTGTTAATGGGGCCTTGCAATTGAAAAACTCAACGTGAGGTCGCCACTACTGTAGGGGGCGCCTACTTCGATGAAGCGGCCGTAACGACGGGAAAAACAGGGGAGTTTGAGTAGTTTGACCAGTAACTGACAGTGACTGGAGACGTCAAGCAAGAAACAGAGGTTATCCAAATTTCAAATCAAGACATAAAATGACGGACGTCGGTCGCTGAAGCGTCAACGCCGTCAAAATTGTCGAATTTGCCCCCCAACGGGTGTGGCGCCCTCGGTGTGTGAAAGTGGCAGTGCAAGGCCCCATAATGGCGCTACAGATCCGAATATTGATTTTCCTTTCCATTTACCGAGAAATCTCAAAAAGCAATGAATTGAACTGGGCCACTCCGACAGAAATTTTGTACTGTGTTTTTTTCAACGAAAAAGACAGATTTTTTTTTAAATGTTCAGCAACAAAAAGCGAAAATGGATTTTAAGACCAAAGTCAGTTCAATATGAAATGACCGTTTTCTTCAGATTTTCTCTCCAATTACAGTGCTTTGGTGAAAAATATGCCACTTCAAATAAATAATGGGTTCAACTTTGGTAACGCGATAAAATTTAAATGATCTAGGTACTACATTAGACGTTTTTACTCCACTAATAGATGTGATAAGCCTGTGCATTCCCAAAGGAAAACTTACCTACCTACCGATCTAATCTGATTTTAGGTAGCTGCAATATAAAAGCTTCGCGTTAATGTCCACTCTTCATTTTGAATAATGGGTATATCAAACGTATACAACTTCTTGGCGCCCACAATTTACATTGCACTCGTGTTGGGCGTGTTTCCTGTGTATCTGGTCAAACATGGAAGCCATTCAAAAAGAGCAGTGATCAACAGATACACCAAACTCATCCCTTACGTTCACGTCGTTATCATCCACGTAGCCTTGCTCTTGGCTTCGCGTGAAAGCAACCCCATAACCGAGAGCGACATTTACAATTTCAACACTCTGGCCAATCTAATGATCCTGGCGGGATCAGGTATCGGCGTATTGGCCGCACTATTTTCCTATTACATCACCATACTCAGCAAGGCCGCCATAAGGGACTTTATCAATTCTCTCGATGACATCGACAAAACTCTGAACAGATCCGGATACAGACGCCAGTACAAATTCGGTTTTCTGATCAACTTCATCGTCAGCGCTTCGGGGTTGATTTTCATGTGTTGTAACATCGGAATGGAAGTCTGGAATCTGCCCAGAGAAAACATGGAAATCGTTCCGGCTCCCTTGCTGTTCCTTCATGTGTTTAGCTTTGTCATCATGCATTTCACTGAAAGTCAATTTGTGATGTTCAGTCTCATGATTTATTTCAGATTTTCAGCCATCAATAATTTGCTGAGTAAGGTCAACGAAAATTTGATCGCAAAAGAAAAGAAAAAGTTAGCCAGAACGGAGAACCAGAGCGTTTTTATAACCGGAAGTAATGCTACTCTGGAGAAAAATCAGATCGAGAAAGAACGCAGGATTTTTACTGCATGTACGATTTGCCACGATAAGTTATGTGACATGTGTGACGTACTGAGGAGGCTTTATGGCATTCCAATTTTATGTGGATGTTTCATTCAGCTGGTAATGACAACTTTTTCGTTTTGTTACTATTACTATAACGTGAGTACTTACGAAACAGGCGTGTTTGCCAAAAGTCTTGCACAAGTTTTGATTCCAGCATATCGATCGTCCAATATCGTCATTGGGTTGGTTGATGTGGGGGGTATTAAGATTTGTTGAAATTGTGAGAAAATCAGTTTCTGGGCATTTCACATCCAAAGAGGTTAAGTAATTATTCGCGATTGAAATTTTTATTTTGAGAAAATTTCAGGCTCGAAGGACCATTGAATGCGTCGACAAGTTATGCGCCAGATCGTTCAATGATCAATGTCGTGAAAAGGTAACATATCTATTATTCTATCAATCTAGCTCTTCATCATCTACCTATCATATCTACAGTGAGATCAAAAATTATCTTAGCCAAAGGTGGCCCTAGCGCCGCCGACGGCAAATGCTGTAGACAGCACTTTTTCCCATTTCAAGACCACTTTTGACTCGGGTAATTTTTGATCTAACTTGGTGTCTTAAAACACAGCCTATGCTTGTTCGGGCTTCTGTGTAATGGTTATTTCAACTATTGTTGATTGTGCTTTATTGTTGATTGTGCTTGTGCTTTATGTTTCAGTTGCAAATATTATGTATGCAGCTAGCTCATCGCAAGATAACCTTCACTGCCCTAGGGATGTTCCCAATTGATGGATCCTTCGTTTTCACGGTAGGCAAAAATGGATCCTGTTTTGAAAAGTTACTAATTATTATACGATTTCAGTTCGTGGGAGCATCTACTACCTACATTATATTGCTGTATCAATTTGAGTACACCAAAATAACGTGTTAGTCCATATTACTTTTTTCAAAACTTGAACAACTTTATTTTCGTGTGTCGCAAAATGAAAATATAAAGAATTCTGGAAAGTTTGTCTGAACCAAGTTTCAATCAAGTTCCATTTATGACTTATGAAAGTAGTAGTTATCATGGCTTGCATGCAGCCCTTGAGGCTTGAACTTGGTTCAAACTCGGCTCACATGATCCAGATCTTTATACATACAGTACGAAAAGAAAAACATGTAGAGTTGGCTTTGGAAACAAAATATTCATCCATTGGCTGGATTGTTTGAATGACCGAATTTTTCGACACTACCAGCCAATCCTACAATAATATTTTTTGTTGATCGCACAGTACAACGCATCCTTGTGTAATAATTATTTAAACATATAAATTAATAATCCTGTGAGCTTCTCTGTGACCAGTCTCAATAGCACCATGAACAGTGGAATAATAATACGGATGCGAAGCTTCTCCAGCAAAATGAAGTATTGGCAATCCATTGAGGTTTCTCAAAGGTTTGGCCAGCTCTATTTCTGCTGTCACGCCATTCTTCCTTGCGTTTACAGTTTGGAACGAATAGGAACCTCTGAAGTGCGGATTGGAATACCATGAAGTTCTACAAAGATCAATATAATATGTTCTGTAAATGTCTCCTTTTCTTGTATTTTTTCTTACCGAATAATTTCTTCTGGTTCACTAATATTGTAGTGATGGGACAAAAATTTGTTCATCAGAAACACAACACCATCAATGAGAGTCTCGTGTGACATTCGCTCGATTGCCGGAATCATATCTCCAGTTAGCCAAGCTATCAAAACGTTGGGATTGTGTTCCACTGGAACGATTGAGAACAAATCCATCAACCAAGAACGTCCATCCTGCAGAAAAACGCCTATTTTCAACGAAGCCAAATCATCAGGCGGCATAGTTTTACCTTGACCGGACCCTCCGGAAACTCCTTCATGACCGTGCTTCTATCGTCATCGCTCCAAACGAAATGGAACCCGGTGAAATTCCTTTCCGTCCACCATTTCTCCTTGAATCGCATCGCAATTTTCATCACAGCTCCAAATCCGATCTGCTCAATGGCCATTTGCTTGCTGATGGGTAAACGTGGAACGAACATAGTACTGTGTCTTTCTTTCAGCACGCCAATCGAAGGCGTGAAGATGACGTGGTCAGCTTCGTAGGAAGTGTTGTCCGAACATTCCACAGTGATACCGTTTCGCGAGGAACTTACGTTCCATAATACTCTGGTGACTTCTTTCCTTAGTAATACTGTTTGGTCAAACGGCAGTTGCTTACTGGGATCGGGAAATTTCTTCATCAACACGTCCAAAGCAGTTCGGTAGCCCAGGCCGTTCCAGTGCAGGTTCAGGTCACCCTCGCAGTCTTTGTAGTCGTTTTCGGCCGAGGGGTCGAACCACGAGAACGCTCCTTCGGAACTCAGGACTAAGTGCTCGAAGAGGTCTATGGACGTACGAGCTATTTTCAGTTTCTCTTCGTCGTTGCGGTACTTTTCGTATATGGTAAAGTTGAACCTTCAACACAACCAAAGGTTAAAATATGTGACTGATTCCGTGTGCAGACACGTTTTATAAGCGCCGTGAGCTAAGTGGTCTAACCAAAGCAGACTTCATCCAGTTCCTTCCCAGGTTTCTTTGCAAGCAAAATAACACGAGCCACGTACAGTGGATTCATGGATTGCTTGGTGAACTTCAAGGATGCATTCCTTTTACGAGTTGGAGTCACTAGGGAGTGAATTCGATCTTGAGTTTCTTGTAACGTTGAAAAAATGACCCTGAGATGCAATGTTACCTTTCTCGTCTGTCGCCTCAAGCACCACCCATTACGGCAGATCACTGGGATCACTTGCATACAGACGTAAAGTGATACTTTACCTTCTCCGCTTGCATATCACATGCGTAATAATACGTTTTCAAAATTATTTTCTCCGAGTGAATCAAGCAAGTGTTAACTTCACAAGTGTCAACATGGTGTCATTGTAGAAGAAAAACACAAACGCCAAAAAAATTTTTGTCACATATTGTCACTCTTTCGTCAGAAACACTTCTAAATTCTAAGTATAACTTTTCCATTCACGCAATGACCTGTCCTTCTGGAAAGTGCACTGTAAAGTCAAACAAGAAGAGGCGGGCGGTCAAGAAATGGATTATTTTGCGAACGTTTTTCGACGACAACACCGTTGAAGAAAGGAGCATCGAAAAAGACGTAGACCCAAACGAAGAATCCGAGGCAGAAGAAGGATCATCTTGCACATGTAAGTAGGCATCCACGACTGTTCATCGACCATAGCCTAGACTACAGCAAGTCCCAGCCTCAGCGAACACTTCCACCTGCCTCCTCAGCCTAGCTAGAGCCGAACGCTACGCAAGAGAAATGCGATAACTAAAGAAACAGCCAGAACAGGCTGGAGCAACGCAGCTTCACCCATTTCTTCGTGTGACAGAATTTTAGAACTAGAGATGGATGAGAAATATATAAGTAGCACGATTGATGAAGCGAATAAACGAAGCTGGAATGCCCCATTGGCCCACAGACATGTTTCGTCCAGGAGTAGAAGCACAGATTCGTTATGAAATCAATGATGAGTGGTGAAGCCGGTTTGTCTGACCTGAGCAAGACTGAGAACGAGGCTTATAATTAAGAATTTCTTACTGCAAACAACCAGCACAAAAATCTAATATGATAGTGAAGAAAACCATTTCGACTGAATGAAAAGCATTAATACGATGTGATCATCAATGATGTGAAAGATAAGCCTTGAAGACTCCTCCGTCGTTTTAAGCAGAGTTCGGTAGTCTCGTGTGGTAATCACAGACGTGCTCGTGCTCGGCTCACGTTGTGAAATCATCACTCAAGATAAAACAAAAACAAATATCCGAGATAGAGTTGTTTGTAAACTCAAGAACATTATGCACTCCTCTCGCCGATGTATCAGCGTCTAGTTTGCTCCAGACTTGACCAGATTACCCAAAAAGAAACTGTAACTGACACCCCCCCCCTGATAAAGTTTTTACTTAGTACTCACTTGTTTTATTTCAAACTTACTTTTTAATACAATAGTTTCCGACAGTCTGCCCCTCTTCTTCATCCCTGTGCCCATCGGGCACGTATATCTCTTCCATCAAACTGACTAGTTCCTCTGCAAATTTCGGATCGAGGTCCCTCTTGGATGAATGGTACAGCGTCTTGGGCGTCACCGTGTGACCCAGTATCTTCAAATCCTTCACCAGATCGTAAACAACATTGTCCTTTTCGCCGTGACACCATTCCGCCCCCAGGTCGATAACTGCCTCGCCGAAACGAACGCTGTTAACCCTTCCTCCGATCCTGTTTTCCGCTTCCAAGACTAGAATGTTGTTGAATTTGTACTCCAACAGTTTCGTGGCGGCCGCAATTCCTGCTGGACCTGCTCCAATGACTATAATCGAAGGCTTTATCGCACAGTGCGATATCTCCGGTAAACAATACAGCTGCAGAAACACCACTAAATACGCCTTGAACATTTTCATTTCGATAGCAAATTTATTTTTGATGAAGGTGGCTTGGATTTTGAAGATATTTGTCCTAGTCGGGCGTAGTAAAACATTCACGAAACTAAGTAAAGGAAGCAATTCAATCCACCAAATTTGGATTGGTACTGATTGAAGAATCGGAACGAAGTGTTCTCGGTTGTTGTTCAAGGGATCAAGGGGAGAGGTCATCAACAAGTCACAGGCAAGATTGGGGTAAACACGGAGGACCTGTGTGTGTGTGTGTGTGTTGTGTAAACATCACACATGCAATCATTATATTCAAATTCAAAAGATAATGGATCTAACGGAGTTGACCTGTTTTCACATCGACCTTGACCCATTTTCAAGGATAAATCTTTGCAAATAAGTAGGTATTGCAACACTTTGAAGTTAAAACCTTGTGCATCAAGTTTTCGCTAGATAAGAACTGTTGATACTGGATTGAAAATGATGCTCGTGTGAAAAAGGTTCTCCTTATTTTGGCACGCACAATGCGCAGTTATAGTACTATTACTACTACTAAAAAAGTATCTTCTTCCTCATACTTACCAAAGTTTGATGGACAATCACTTTAAAAACTTGAGCGATATAATTTATTTGCAAGACTGGAATAAATCAAATTAGTACAGAATTTCTTTGCTTCGAAAGAATTTCATGTTTTCAGTTATTAACAACTTTATTGGAGGCTTGATTTGTTCATTGAATATGATTTGTTTATTTTACTGTTTATTTATTTACGAGCCTCTTGCCCCTTTGTAACAAAATTATGAGCAATAAATACATTACATATTGGTAAGCACTCGATCTTTCTGGATTCTTCCATCCATTAGATCGCAGTGTAGAAGTGTGGAGCGATCTGGTGCATTCCAGAAGTATACGCGATGGCTTGGCATTGGGAGAGACTTCATGGATAAATCGAGACACATCTGTCCATTTTGGTGGAGACGCCGTTCCAGAACCCGGCAGAATTATACGGGTAATGTGTGGATTATTCAGGAGTGGTCTAGAAACCGCATATGCCGGGCCACTATGGAAATTGCTAAAAGGTGATAGAAATCTCGGGAACGCTAATCGGAAACATATAAAAGCACCGTCGAACAGTGCGGCAGGCATAGTTGCCATAGGTGGTGATTTGTCACCAGACCTGGTGATTTCACCTGCACAAATATCACCTGGTGATTATTTTTGCAAAAAGTTTACTTTCTGGTGATTTTTTCCAAACCAGCTACAAAATTACGAGATACTAAATAGCCATGTTGAATTTAATTTTTCGCTTATTTTTCGCGCTTCTATTATAATATGTATATTTGTATTCATATTATACAGGGTGTTTCAGATTAAATCGATCAAACTTTGGGATAAGGTTCTCCTCATCCTCTTGATTCAGAAAAATATAACATACATGCCTGTCACTCATTTCCTAAGAAAAATACAGGGTGTCAAAGTTCACTTTTTTCGATTTTAAAAGTTGGTAAGTTGCTAACTATATTCAACCAAATTAGCTCAAATTCAGCGGAGGCTGTTTTTTTTTTTAAATCTACCTACCTGCCAAATTTTGCAAGAATCTGTTAAGTGGCGTATGAGTTATGGGGGGGGTCATAATTTTTAAAGGTTCTTCAGATGTTTCCAAAATAATGATGCCCCATAACTCTTACGCCACTAATCAGATTCTTTCGAAATTCAGCAGGTAGATAGATATTCCCGACATACCAGTCTATGCTGAATTTAGCGAGGAATTTAGGCTAATTTGCTTAAATGGTTGGGAATATATCAATTTTTTAAAATCGAAAAAATTGAACTTTGACACCTTGTATCTTTCTTAGGAAGAGAGTGACAGGCACGTATGTTATATTTTTATGAATCAAAAGGATGAAGAGGACCTTATCCCAAAGTTTGATCGATTAAAACTGAAACACCCTGTGTATTTTTATAGGTATTTTTCCTATAGCTTTGAAATCATAAGAATTAGATATTCTTTGGGACTGTATTTTTCTTATTTTGTTGTACCTGAGTTCAAGAGATATTTTGTTTTGGAGTTCTATTATTCATTCAGATTATGATTGGACTTTTTTTTGTAAATTTTCTATTGTGCAATCTACTAAGTACCTATCTGAGTCCTCGAAGTATTCGTTCTTTTTTTTGTAATTACATTAAGGTGTAGTTTATACATACTTATTATAGCATTGACTGTTTTTCAATTTGCTCTGCATTTGAATTTGATAAATCGTTATTTATTTCTGTTTTGTAATATTGAAAAGTACTTTTTTACGTGATTTGATATACCAAAAATATATGAAAAAACACGGCGGGTCCCCCCCCCCACGCACAGCTTACGCTCTCCCTGCCTTTGGTCCCTGCACATCTATGCCCTGCACTCGTTCAAAATCTAGTGATTTTTTGTTATAACTGGTGATTTTTCACTCTCATTGCTAGTTACTTATTTTTCCATCGTATGGCAACGCTCCGGCAGGCAGTATTGAACTGGAAGAGACAGCGAGCGGATAAGCGAGCGATAATCACAGCGATAATTCCAAGAAGATAATTGTTGGCGTGTATTTATTGAAGTACGCAGAAATAAACAGTGTGTGTTTTAAAACAATCGTCTCAATTATATTCGAACCCGTACGCGAAATACGTAACACTATTATTAATATTATTACGTGAAAAATTAATTTAAATAGGCAAAAGTCGCCAAATGCCGATTCTCAGTTTCACTCAAGTTGTCTCAAATTGAATCATCGAATTAAATTAACGAGACGTGAGCGAGCGGCATTTTAGCATTCGCCTAAGTCGAAAAACACGGTGGGGTTTACATGCCTCGTGCGTGCACATTTGAAACAAGTTGGTATTTCAGTCTGCACGAGCACGAGTATTTTGAAGTTAGGTATAAAACGAGGTATGCTCGGAGGTATGTATAAAATTAAAAATATCAATGTTCCAGATAATAAAGAATAAACGCCCAGAGTTGGGGAGTACGCTTCTCCAAAGCCAGTTTCAGTTCCAACAAGATGGAGGAACAACCTACGCCCTAAGGAAGAAAAGAAAACCCAACAGAAACAGAGTTTTAACCAATCAGGGATATTTTTGAGCTATATGTTTTTCCATGTAGAGGTATATGGATGTATATTAATCTACATGGAATTCCATGAAATTGACCTTCAATCGTATCTGGCTCTACATGGCTTTTATATGGTTTTTAAAGTATTTCTACATGGATGTCCATACGTAATTTTATATGCCGTCTATATGGAATGACTGTACCAAATTCCATATACCAGCCATACAGAATAAGCCATATAGCTTTTTTTATATGGTTCTATATGACATTTGCAACAGGGAGACCATCTTCAGGGTCCCACGTCTAGGGGCCTGCAGCTCCCTTAGGAAGCGTTTCCGGACCCATGTTCATGGGAACTTTTTTTCTTGTTTTGATGAGAGAAAGCTGCCTCAGAATGTTGTCGGTATATTTTCGGGACACCTGTATATTATCTTTTCGTAATCCCCTGGTTGTGGATAATACACACATGGCATTTATCTAGGGATATTGATTTTTTCTCCGAATTAAACCAAATTGGTGGCCAAAAAGACTCCCTCGAGTACTTTTTCCACGCCAAGTCAAATAGTAGGGATGATACACACATGGCATTTATCTAGGGATATTTTTTAAATTTCGAAAATTTCTGAGAATTTTCACGGCGATTTTTTCCAAATTGAATAGTAACATTCCTGGAATGACCCGCTCTCATAAAAAGAGTTGAACATGACCTTGACAACGGAAATAAATTCAGAAAAACAAACAAATCAAGTTTTTAAAGTTTTTCAACAATTTTCAAAGTTCCGAATTCAGGTAAGAACTAATTTTATTTTCAAGCGTCGCCTCAAATTGGATCAGTTGGTGTTTGAGAACCATGCCAAGGCGATAACTGAACCAAGGACATGCATGCTACTAGCTGTTGGCATGCTGTAGGTTGGTCAAAGACAGACGGAGGTAGCGAGGATTCTGAGAACGACCCAGAGCGTGATCTCGCGGCTCTGGTCGCATTTTCAACTCACTGGAAATGTAAGGAAGAGACATTGATGGCGACTACGCTCAACTACTCCAGCACAAGACCGCTACATACAATTGACGGCCCGGAGAGCGACTACTCCAACGGCATCACAACTGTAAAGTCGGCTGACACAGGTGCATGGAGTGATGGTTTCAAGGCGAACCGTTGTTAACAGGTTACACGAAGTCCAATTAAGGTCCCGACGGCCACTAAGATGTTAGCCCCTAACACGAGGCAATCGCGCAAACAATTAATCGCGGTGCCAATTAGATCACTCAGGGATCGGAACATCTCCCGTTTATTGTCATCGTCCATCCCTAAGAAACTCTGCCCAGTTCTTGGGTGGGTATGTATCACTTTTACTGCTTCAATTCCATGTCTGGCGTCGGTTTTCCCTTTCGCAAGTGAAATGCAGCTTTCAGTCAATCCTGATGATATTGATCAAACGCTACGCTAATGCGTCGAATTGTTCCAACAAACTGACTGGCTACGTGCTACGTAGGCGACAAATCTTGTCCCGTACGCACTGAATTTTTCGCCTAGCTGCAGCACCATCGATTATAACATTTCGGCAGTAAGAAACAGAGAATCTTTGGAAGAATTTTCTTCTCTTGGAGAACTCCAGAAGATTGAATTTTTTTTTAGAAAAACAAAGTTTACCAATACCTATCTGATAGAGCTGGTGGGAAAGGCTGGTTCTTGTGACGGAGAAAATCTCCCTAATTACCTTTACGCTGACTTGGTCAGAGTCATATGCAACTTCAAAAGGAAGTTCCCTTCTTTGCGCCTCCAGAGGCGCAACTTGAAGCTTCTGGTGAGATTTGAGGCATTTGACGACTCGATGCTGAACGAAAGAACTTTTTTTTTCAAAGAAAGACTAAATTATTACCGGGAAAGGATAACCGCACTTCGTTAATAGTCTCAATGGGGAACTATAGGCAAGATGGCCGGAATATTGGTCAAAAAACACAGTTTTGAAAATTATTTTTCAAAAATTCAAAATTTGAGCTCGTTAAGTTGAAGACCATTCTTGTAGTTTCCAAAAAATCCGAAAGAATTTTCTTCCAGAGAAGAAGGTTACTAGAACTGAAAGAAAACTGTGTTATTTGACCAATATTCCGGCCAACTTGCGGGGCAGAATAAGTCTCAACGAGTCAAGCCATTTTATGTCTTTTTTTACACAAGATCATTAACGGCCAGCTATGCATGCCCGATTTCTTGTCCCGAACAGTGCCGGTTTTATGGGGGTGCTATGGGTGCTGTAGTACCCGGCGGTAAAATTTTAGGCGGCGGTGCACCGCCGCCGATATGCGAAATTCGAGATTGTAATTTCACCAAATATAGAAATATGGGAAAGAAACATGCAAATTTGTATATGCAGCTAATATAGTAAATACATTTTTTAAGTTTGGAAACAAAAACTGCTTTAATGTCTTCTCTAGGAACGCCGTTATTGTCAATAAAACCCCCGGTGATGTGTCTTATTTTGTTTCTGAATTCTGATAACATGGGATATTGATATTGCACGCACGGCGGGCGGCGGTCGGACAACAGACAAGCGTAGGGTTACCATAAGCCTTTCTCAGTTTCCAGGACAATAAATCCTCAAAATCCGGACAAAATCCGGACATTCTCAGGTATAGGTGCACATAGCATGACCTCGAGCATGACCTTTTTCATTTTTTCTCACTTTTTTTATGAAATTATGAGACAAACTGCAAGGTTAGCAAAAGAAACCGTGCTCATTATTGGTTCTGGTGGTACTAGTGCTGAAAGTCACTGCGCGCAACACGACGCGCCAAATTCGGAAAAGCAAAATCAACTGTTGGGTATGGCGGTATGCGGCTTGCGTTGTCCGATAGGCGATAACCTGATGCGTGCGTGATAATTTCATTTTCCCGGACGCTATCAACTTTTCCGGCCGGACTTCCCCGGACGCCTCAAAAACCCAAACATGTCCGGGTGAATCCGGACGTATGGTAACCCTAGACAAGCGGCACCATCCGATCTGCACTGTCTAGAATCTAATTACCAAACTGAAGCATTATTTTTATTTATGATTACGAATCCGAGATTTCATCGACTTTGAAACGAAATTTGAAACTTCTTTAAAAAACAGATACCTATACCTTAGTGTAGACAATATTAATGATTTTAGTGATTCTTTGGAACCAATTGGAGGTGAGTGATTTTCATATGGAAATTAACCAAATAATTATGTAAGGCTTCTTTTTTCTGCTTATTATTATTATTATTATTATTATTATTCAGAAAAAATTTCGCCTGCGGCGCTATTTTTTTAAATTTTTGGTCGCCCCGGCGGCGGTAGAATCCAAGAGTACCCGGCGGTAAATTTCTTAAAACCGGCACTGGTCCCGAATACCTATCAACGTTCCTAGACTTGGACTGAGAGGCTCAGAAACGTTTTATATAAAAACCTCAAGGACGACCTTTAATTACAATTCACCTATTAACCGAATCTGTCTGAGCTACAACAAAATCCAGAAAATGTTCGACATCTTCCATGATGGGGTTCCCGGACTGAGGGTTGTTTTCAAAGATAATTAGTGGTATTGACCTATTACAGGACTGATAGTTTGTTGGTCAATCAAAGTATAATAATAATAATAATAATAATAATGTCTCGCTACCTGAAAAGCGCTGGGGGACCTTCGGTCAGGCTAATTGCGCTAAGCGCTTGCGCTACCATCACCATTTATCATTTCATTATTGTGTTTAATGGCATTTATGATCGGTATTTTTGAAATTGATCGACTCGTTGGTTATTACTATTGCAATATTGCCAAAGGTCGCATTGTGTTAGTTTAGTTGACTCAAAAACAATGAGTGACTATTTGGAAAACTTCTTGTATTTTGAACTCGCAAAGAGTAAAACCCGAGCACGTATTTTCGATGAACTAATCAGTTGTAACACGTCAGATTATGACCCTAGATCACTCATTAGACTTTCAATCTGAATTATTTTTGAAGATTGTCAGGCAGCTTTTTTAATCTTCTTTAACCAATAAGGTACTAGTGACCATCTGAAAGCTCACTCTCACTGATCACTTTGAAAGCTTCAGGACAATCATATTTGAATTCTTCGTCCTCAAAAACATGGGAATCGACATCTCAACAGCTACAATACGTCAATCCACGTTTACCATCACGTACATTACTTCAGCGCATACATGAGAACGCATACCTGCAGAGCGCGGTAATTTCAATTTTGACGCACGAAGTGTCACTGTCAATGGCAACTGTCAATCAATAATCATAATGTAAACAAACAACAAACATAACCTCCTAACCATTCAACATTTAATATTGTTCAGAATGAAATGTTACGTGCCGTATGGCAGAAAGACGCAGAAAAGATTCAGGTGATACGAAACACGAGCTGCGAGGCGATCGACGAAACAAGAGCGTTATTTGGTTAGATCTGTCGAAACGTCAAATCGACGTCAAGCGCTGTCAGCTGAAATTTGCGTGACATTACACACGCACACCGTATTACAGTGTTGTCAACTTGTTGTCGTGATATAGATTTGGCAACGTCCTACTTTCACAGGTATGCGCAGAAGCCTTCCGGGAAACGTGGATTATCATAAAACTGGTGTACAAAAATGGATCAGATATTGGTCGAAGTTGGCGTCGCCTTGGGGGGCCAAATAAAGTCTAAACGGTTGGGGTTGGGGTCGGTTGGAAAAACTCTACAAACTTGATTTGTTTGTGGTTTTGAATTTATTTTCGTTGCCAAGGTTATTTCCAACTATTTTTTATGAAAGCGGATCATTCCAGGAATGTTTATATTCAATTTGAAAAAAATCGACGGAAAAATTCTCCAAAATTTTCAAAGTTGAAAAAATATCCCTAGATAAATGCCATGTGTGTAGTATATTATTCAACAAGCGGGTAATGATTGCTTCTCACTCATGAGGATGCAGTTTGCCGACACGAGCCTTGGCGAGTATGTCGTAAAGCATCTGAATGTAACAGCCATACCCGCGAGTAGAATACTATAATAATTATATGCTTTATGGTCGTGGCCCTACATTGAGCATCAAATGCTGCAGCTTATTTCTTTGCAGCAGAATTTTGCGCATTCAATCAGAATTATGCTGCAAAGAAAGCTGCAGCATTTGATTGAAAAATGCAGGCATGTATGCATGTAATAATGCGTGCATTATTCAATAGGATTGGATAAAGTACCTACCTACCTATTCTATCATCTCTAGCATCTAGGTATTCATCATTCATCATCATTAATCGAAGATAAATATCAACTTACCTACTGCATCTGCAGCCCACCACCACCACCAGTGTGAAGTGGTGTGAAAGTGAGCTCCATAACTCCAACTGACTCCAACACTAAATGCTCCAACCAACACTGAACGCTTCATCTCGGGTCTGTCGTCTGTCTATGGGGTCAGTCCGATCCGATCTGTTTTCAGCAGAGAACGTTTTCAACTCTTCTTGTCTTGGCGGTCGTATGTGCAGTGTGGAAATCGATTTTAATTTTTAAACGAAAACTCATATTTACTTATCATTTATACCTAGGTAGGCAAATATGTATACCTATGTTGTACCTACATAAACATAAAGTCTAATAGTCTAAAGAAAAAGAACCCTGGTCTAAAGTCATGCAACACAAATTCACTACCACCATAAACCGAGCCATAAACACGGATGCTATAAACCACCATAAACCTCTGAGAAAATCAAGAAACCGCAACTGTCACTGTCACTGCCAACGTGACCTGTGAAAAAGTGACATGAAATTCTGGCACCTGTCTTGCTGATGTCAGTGATGTCGTCACCACACCAAACTCCAAGAGCGTAGTCCGAGCCATTCTGTGCCAAGGTGAAGGCCAGACCTAAGAGGAAGGTAATTTGGAAGTCTGAAAGATTGAAAGAGACAAACAACTGATTTTGTCGTCATCCAGGCTGAGCTTCAATCTTTTCCATTTGAAATTACCGCGCTCTAGGACTGCAGGGAGTTGGGAATATTTCAAGTTGTATGGTTGGTGACGCCCCCAAACAATCCGGTTCGTCTCGGTCGTCAACGAACCTCAACGGCTTTTTTAAAACAATGTCAGTTGTCAGTGCTCAAGAGTGAGTGCCGACAAAGTTTCAAACAAAGTGATTTTCCAAAATATTTCTCGTAAATATTTCGACCATTGATAAAATTCCGACATTACGCTCACCTTGAGCATTCCCAGTGCTGTTCTACAAACGAGCAATTCTTGTTCGTGCAGTTTTATCCAGTTTGCAATATTCTTGTTAACAAAGCGTGAGGAAAATTGGAATCTTGGACGGTTTCAAATAGGTACCTCTACCAAGAGAGAGACACAAAAGGGCACTAACAACAATAACTAACAAGCGCGATTCCCGCCCTTTCACATAACCAACAAAGTGAGTACAAGTAGTGTAATTTATTCCGCTTGACCCAAAGAAAGACCACTTATAAACCAGTCTGAAAAGATGTCCCTTTTCTAAAGAACACGACATTGATTTTTACTACAAAACTATTTGCAGATGCCACGAACGAAAGCACCGGCGAAAAAGCCAAAAATCAACAAAAAAAATGCGGATCTGGCAAGGGAGAGGATCATCGATGAGAGGATGAAACAAATTGAAGAATTCCGTATGTATAATATGGGTTGTACTAAGTTCTAGAGCCAAAATTATTCTTTGTTCAGGCGACATTATCAACAAGGAACTGGAACTTGCAAAAGAAACATTTTTCCAGAAAATGAATGCCCAGTTCAGAGTTTCACTTTTGGAGATACCATTCAGCATTGCAAACAAAACAATTGGCGAATTAGTAAGGTTTTGAGGACTTTTTCCAATAGTATTGCTATATATGTGCTTTCAGAGAGACAAATGGGATAGTTCGACTTCAATGTTTTCTACAACCACTGCCTCCATAATGGACATACTGGAAGTTACAAAAACAAGAAAACGTTTGAGAACCAGCAAGTCGTCTTGTGATGAAGGTTTGTATTCTTATTAATCTTTAAACAAGTCTAATTGGGCAAGGGATCATAATGCACTTTGCGCCTATATCCATCTATTCACAATTTACTAACACAATTACCATTTTTCATATTTTCATGGAATGGGTCGGATTACACGTAGGTTACCTTACAGCTGAAAGTGTTACAAATGGCAATTCCGGAGGTAGGCAGTCGCGGTCAAAGATGAGGCAACAAAAAGTGCCGCGGGTGTCGAGGTCACTGACAACAGTTAACAAAACTAGCACTACCACAAAAAAGCCACCAAGAGCCAGCTCGGCTAACAAATACAAGACACCTGCAAATAAGGTGCCAAATCCAAATGCATATGGGACAGTCACACCAAAAGTAAGTTTACAATGGAGAAAATTAATGTTTTCTTCCCACAGCCGTCATTGAGTTCTGGAAGTTATTTCCGTAACGAATACGGGAAGCTAAATATGTAGGTAGGTCATACAGTTGACAGAATACATGTGTAAACGCTGCATTTTCAATAGCCTTCAGAATCTGTGCCTTCAGCCTTAGGATAAGCTTCTATTCTCAAAATTTTGAACTGCATTCCTTCAGAATTATGAAAATTACATAATTGAAACTCATACAATAATTTCCTGGCTTTACGAGATCTAAGGCAGGATATCGCATGAGAAATGGTACGGCTACATGGGTATTCATAATTTGGGATACAGATTCTAATACGTTGTAGGGGAGTCATCGCATAGTGGACGTGGTAGGAAAAAACAAGTTGCAAATGATGATAAAGTCAAACCACTTTGCAGGATCGTAACTAAGGCCTAAATAAACGATTTGACCAGCAGTGCTTTTTTTTCGTGCCTTAGGATTTGAGTGGCGCACCTTTTTCAAAACTGCGGATATTATCTAGGGGCAGAAGGTATCGAATAGCCTGGTGATGTCCAGCTTTGTGAAAATTTATATGGCTATGTCTCAATCGGTTTCTGAGACATCAAACACTATTCAAAAGAATGGTGGAACATTGACATCTGCCGCAGGCAAATTTGGTAAAGGCGCCAAAATGAATTTAGGACGGTCACAAGAAAATTGCTGTAACATTTTTATTTTTCAACCGATTTTAACACAAGGCATCTCATATTGTAGAAAAGTGAATTCTTCTTGTTATCTTATACCTTCCATAAAATAAAGACAATGAGGAATGTTGAAAAAAAATAATAATAATTTGGAAATAAAAGATTTTTATAATTTTTTATTTTCATGAAAATCATGTTCTTTCTTTTGCACTTTTCCGGCCTATATCTTTGCAGTGCGCACCGTCATGTTGAAAAAATGATATATGAAAAAAGCTTTTGACAATATCTAAATTTTAGTCCATGCGAGATTGAAATATCTTATTACATATGAAAGTACAATCAATCATCCACAATTTGACACCTGAACCATCTCTGTGCGACTCGGGGTTCTTGAGCTAGAGCTTTCGGAAGTATCAATCTTCGGTGTTAAAAAAGTTACCGCGCTTACCGGATTTCACCACTGGATCACCGCCATGTCTTAATCAAGTTAACCATAAATAACGCGTCCTCATTTATCACAAATCATGAACATTGGTGGACTTGGCACAGCCCCAAGAGGTGATTTTGAATTCTTTTGGCACAGCAAATTGATACTTCCAGAAGGTCTAGCTCAAGAACCGCGGGTCGCACAGAGCTGATTCAGATGTCAAACTGTGGAGGATTGAATGTGCTTTCATATGTATACAGGGTGAGTCATTGATATGGGCGAGCTCGGTCACACCACATACTTGAATAGCTATACCGCTCATGAACCTATTGCGCATTCTGCCGCGCCGCGCAACAGAAGGAGTTAGAGAATGACGCCATCTTGATGGTTAATTTCCAGTATATCTCAAAATACCGAGCTATACAGAGTGGTCCAGGTTATAGTAGCAATAACTCACCATTCGATGGTCCATCGAAAACTAGGTCGACATACATAATTTAATTTGGTAATTATTGACGACCACTACTTCTCGACTTCAGCCACCAACTTTTCACGATAGGTAGACACCACTACAACATCACTTTCGTCGACCGTAGTTTCCTGGGGAAACCACTATTTCCACAGATTTTCCAAGTTTTTCCGAATAACCTCTATCTTTTCAAACTAACGGGACGGGGAGTAAGAAGGAACATTTTACAGAAAAAGAACACAGCAATAGGAAAGTGTAAAATGTTCCTTCTTTCCATTACTTATCCTTCTTTTGTTCCTTCTTTCCATTACTTATCCTGCAAAGAAGCATCACACTATAACATTGCTAGAATTTTCTAAGAGTTAGGCAACCAATTAAACAGCTATGTAGGACGCTTTCTTCTGCCTGTACTTACGTCGTAGGACATTGGTGGATAAGTAATGGAAAGAAGGAGTAAATCTGTGGAAATAGTGGTTTCCCCAGGAAACTACGGTCGACGAAAGTGATGTTGTAGTGGTGTCTACCTACCGTGAAAAGTTGGTGGCTGAAGTCGAGAAGTAGTGGTCGTCAATAATTACCTTTGATTTTTCTCCAAAACGCTTCCTAAGGGAGATAGAGCTCTTCAAAATTTAGTTTTTTAAAACATCTTTTTGCAATAACTCTCAAGTCATCAAAGCGATTTTGACCAAATTTGGTACAAATTTTTATGAAATAAATACCCATCACTTGACGTAGATAACTTTTATCAAAATTGTCCAGTGGCGTAGATACCGGGGTATTGTTCAACTTCTCCCACCCCATTTTCTACGCCACTGGAGATTTTTAAAGAATTATACTTTTTTTCAATTCCTTGTTCAATTCACAAAAAAAAGTTACTCTTGTAAGAGTAATAGAGATATTTGGGTTTGAAACTTTGGAAAACATCTCGAAATCGCCATCTGGAAGATTTCAAAAACTGAACTTTGAAGGGCTGTATCTCTCCCAGGAAACGTTTTAGAAAAAAATTAAATTATGCATGTCGATCTGGTTTTCGATGGACTATCGAATGGTGAATTATTGCTACTATAACCTGAACCACCCTGTATAGTTATCACAAAATATCTTAAGGGCCGTGAAACTGATCAAATCTTCTGCAATTTTACAATTGCGATCCAGTTTCCTCAAGTACCATTACGTAAGTGTATTTAGTTTTCTTGAAATTACGAAATAATCACATCGAGTTGGATGGTTGGGAGCCACTGTACTCTGAGCAAACGAACCGTCAAGTGACAGCTTTTTGACAGTTTAAATAAATATCAGGTAGTTAACTGAACTTTTGGATGCTGTAATGATCGCACACCTTTTCTTCACCTGTTGATTCCCACTTGATGTTATTAGTGTTGTTTCCACGTTTTTTGAGGAAGAAGCAAAATAATGTCGTGCTTAGTCAAGTAGCGAAGTGGTGCCAGTCCACACCACCCAAAATCCCTAAATAACCATCAAGATGGCGGCGCCCATTATAACAGGTGTCGGACGTCTCTCTTGTGCGGTATAGCTATTGAGGTATGTGAGTCACACTGACGCCATTGATGATATCGAAATGAACCAAACGGGAGGTCAAAATGCAGTTTGTAAAATTATTTTGCTTTATACAGGGTGTCCCATTTTTGCAGAGCAGTTTTTAAATCGATTTCATTAAATGGCATCCCCTGTATATCTTTGCATATTTTCATTTGTTTTTCCTCGGGCATTACAAATTTGTTTAGTTTTTGCAATCCGCCTAAACCGTTCAGAAGTTATTAATTTTTTCCAAAAATCAATGCGTTTGCAGCCACTTACAAAAAAAATCGCAAGACATTCAGACTTCGTTTTTGGGATATCAAGCTGGGACTTTGCCTATGTCTAAGCAATAGCCTAGGGTATCTTTTGGCGGTAAGATGGCCTATTTTCGTTTTGGCAACACCTTGCTGTGACACATTGATTTTGGTAAATTTTGAAGGGCCATAACTTCATTTTTTCAAATAGCACCCCCTGTTTTTAATTTTTTATTCGTATCAAGCGTCCCATTTCACATATTTTTTACCTTCCATGTTTTTTCTCAAAAGTTGATAGTTTGGAAAATAATCCGGATTTTCTAAAAAATGAACACAAATTTCATTGATTAAAGTTAGCGTGCAATGGAAACCAGCTAATTCTGACAACCAACGTCAAAGTGACTTCTGTTGTACTTTTTTTTCCCCCTTCAATTTTGACAATAAGTTTAGTCATTTTGAACAGTTTTTATGATTGACTAATTCTGACAACCAACGTCAAAGTGACTTCTGTTGTATTTTTTTTCCCCCTTCAATTTTGACAATAAGTTTAGTCATTTTGTTTTCATTTTTTCATCAACAGTTTTTATGATTGCAAATGTAGTAGTGAATGTTATCACTATTGATTTGTTGCACTTCCTCAATAAATAATATTGTTTAGTTCCTTGTTCCGGCATTTTGAGTTCTTCACATCCTGTATAGAGCAAAATAATTTTACAAACTGTAGTTTGACCTCCCGTTTGCAGTGCCGTTTGGTTCATGAATAGACGAATCTAGTTTACCTTTTCTCCTGACGCATGTGCGAGTGTGAAGGGCTTGCCATTGGTACACTCCGGTCACGTGATAGAATTCGTGCAAATTCCGAAAATTAACACAGGAAAATTGAGTGAATACTAATTTTCGCTATAGATTCGCAAGTTTTAGTTCACTAAAAAGTATAATTGAACAATATATGGTGTGTTTTTACTTTTTAGTGATTACTGCACAATGGAAATCGGCGAAAATAGTAGTGGATCCAATAAACACTTCTGTTATTGAAACTGCAGAAGTGATAGCCGCTACAATGAGCAAAACTTATTTTATTTTGAAAGATTTCCAAAAACATGCTTAAAATACCGTGAAGGTGATATTCCCAAACGTCAATTTCGAGGTCATTTGAAGAACTGTGCGCGATGCAACAAGTCAGAAAAATGGATAAGGTTATGTAAACCTTTTGGTGGTGACACTGGTCGACTCCAAAGTATCGCAGACATTACAAAAGACACATATTTATGTTTCCTGCACTTTATTCACTCCAGTGGGCCCTTACAAGAGTTTCCGGACCATGGTGGTTCCGGACCCAGTACAAGCCACTGTTGGTACTGTTGGTAGCACCGCTGTTGTCACGTGATAGCCGCTCGCCCGCTCGATCGATGTTGTTTTCGGTGTTTTCATACTTTTCATTTGTAAAATACTGACTTTTAGAGAAAAAAATCGATCGTATACAGGGTGATTCACAACTTGTGACTTTCCTTTCACGAGTGAGCTCAGGATGTGCCAGAAAAACTATTTATGAGGGAAAAAAGTTGAAAAAAAAATCCTGAAATATTGACTTATTTGAACTCAACATCGAAGAAAATTTTGGGGATCGCCGATGCAATGCCTCACGTGGATAATTCTAATCTGGTTGTATGGAAACAAACATACTCAATAATGGTTGATCGATAATAAGGTATTATTGTCAAGAATGACGTTAGTTGACCATTATTATTACCTATTCAACTAAAATTTACAAGTAGCGGGTACAAATACAGTTAAATAGGCAACCCGAGTGGATGACTGCGACCATCAACCAAACATAAGGGTCCTTACCTTATGTAATGGACAAAGAGACGAGGAAAGGGAGTAAGTCGAGGCATCATCAGTTGAGGTTGACACTGACAAATTATTTATTTTTACCTCCGATTATTGCTAAAGGAGGAGTGTTTACATAGAAACATTTTCGCTTATCGTTGAACTATTGTTGAATCGTATGTCTCATCAACAGATATAGTACAAGAAAGATAGATTTCAACCTCGGAATAAATATGGACGTCGTGAAAATTTGATATTCTGTTTAGAATTGAGTGCTCTACAATATATCCAAAATCGCCAAAAATCGCACCCGGGGGTTTTGAGTTATTGGAGGGGGGGTAAAAAATTGTAACTTGAAATGGAGGGGATGAAGCCCGTCAATCAATTGGAAGCAAATACGTTATGATTCGACGCATCATATTCCGTTGATACCATTTTGGCACAAAAAGTGTCGATTACTGTTGAAGGGGGGTCGTGGGGGGGCGAAGCTCTGCTAGGTGGTCCATTCTGTTTTTCTGGCCATGTAGAACCGATCACGACAAGTTTGGTATCTTTTCCGACTAAATTCAATCTCCTGAACTCGAATCCGATGTGTAAATTTGGATGAAAACAAGTTTGAACAAGTTAACTTGAAAAAACTTGTTTTTTCTTTGACAATTTTGAAGAATTTTTTTTCACTGTTAGAGGTATTCATCTTCCAAAAATTTTCAGGGGTCATTGGATTGAGGTGTATTCTTCACGAAAATCATCCACTTAATGTATAATTTTGATTCTCGAGTTCAAAAAATCGATTTGAACCTGAGCCGGCTCGGGGTGTCGTCTACTACTGACCAGAATATTAGAGCATGCACCTTTCAATGGAAATAGCTCAAACTTTTGAAGAGATAACAACTCATCTTTAAAAATTTGATTATATGTGCAGAATTGAATTCTCTATAGCATAAACAAAATCGCCATGAATCGCACTGCAGGATTTTGAGTTATTCGATGAGAAAGATAACATTTTCTCAAGATTCGTGCTCTATTAACTGTTACCTCTCCCCTCAAATAACTCAAAACCCTGCAGTGCGATTTATAACGGTTTTGTTTATGTTATAGGGAATTCAATTCTGCATAGATAATCAAATTTTCAAAGATGAGTTGTTATCTTTTCTAAAGTTTGAGCTATTTTCATTTCAAGGTGCATGCTGTAGTGTTCTGGTCAGTAGTAGACAACGCGCCGAGCCGGCTCAGGTTTAAATCGATTTTTTGAACTCGAGAAACAGAATTATACATTGAGTGGATGATTTTCGTGAAGAATACACTTCAAACTGATGACCCCTGAAAATTTTTCGAAGATGAACACCTCTAACAGTAAAAAAGAGATTCGTCAAAATTGTCAAAGAAAAAATAAGTTTTTCCAAGTTAACTTGTTTAAACTTGTTTTCATCCAAATTTACAGATCGGATTAAAGTTCAGGAGATTGAATTTAGTCGGAAAAGATACCAAACTTGTTGTGATCGGTTCTACATGGCCAGAAAAACAAAATGGACCACCTAGCAGAGCTTCGCCCCCCCACGACCCCCCTTCAACAGTAATTGACACTTTTTGTGTCAAAATGGTATCAACGGGATATGATGCGTCGAATCATAACGTATTTGCTTCCAATGGATTGACAAGTTTCATCCCCTCCATTTTAAGTTGCAATTTTTCACCCCCCCCTCCAATAACTCAAAACCCCCGGGTGCGATTTTTGGCGATTTTGGATATGTTGTAGAGCACTCAATTCTGAACAGAATATCAAATTTTCAGGACGTCCATATTTTTTCCGAGGTTTTGCAGATTTTTTTACTATTTTTCCTGTACTAATAGAAAAATAAACCCATTAGTCCCACATATGTTTGGCAAATTTTCATTTTTTTTTCCCTCGTAAACCATATACCGAGCGTTCATAAATTAAATGGGTCAAGGGTGCCTGTGACTTTGAAAACATCTGTCGGAACTAGCATCGTTCATTTGATGTCTGTAATTTTTTGGTTATCGTAATTTGTCAAACCAGTCGCAGTTTTCGTTTTCGGGACATTTTAAATGTGATTTTCACGGCAGGGCACAAAACCTACATGATCGAGGAGTATTTTCGAACTTGAAGTATTCTCTTGAACTTATGGCAGATCAGAAATCAATAATATGGGACGTAACTTGTCAAAGTTTGACAAATTTAATACAAAAGGATTACGCTAGTTACGACAGACGTTTTTGAATTCACAGGCACCCTTGACCCATTTAATTAATGAACTCTCGGTAGCTTTTTGAATTATTTTCAAGCACATGAAGTCAAGTTTTTGGGGCCCCATAACCCCTTGAAAGGAAAGTCATAAGTTTTGAATCACCCTGTATAACGTTAGTATTTAAAAATTGTATTCAATTTCATGCTCTATAAATCTAGTACACGTAGAACAATTTCTTGTATGAAAAAACTATCGATTTGGCCAATATTCCATGTAAAAATAAAAACTTGCACGAATCGTTTGAATTGCCGCCTTTTCAGCAAACTTGCTGCTGCGCACTTTCGACCATTCCATATACTAGAATCCCCTATTAAAAAAAAATATTTTCAAATGATTTTTCAATTTTTTTTTCAACATCCTTAACGTTTTTTTTCAACGGAGATATAAGGTAACAAGATGAATTTACTATTTTACAAAATGAGATGTCTTGTGTAGAAATCCGTTGAAAAATAAAAATATTACAGCAATTTTCTTATGACCGTACTAAATTCATTTTGGCGCCTCCACCAAATTTGCCTGCGGCAGATGTCACCATCATTTTATTCAAGTGTTTGATGTCCCAGTAACCAATTGAGGTCTCCAATTTTCCGTTGTCTCTCTTTACTGTGACGTCATGCGTATAAGATACGGTTAATCGAGGTCATTGGGCGCTTCCCAATAAGGCGTATAAGGACACAATTGGACACATATGGACACAATTCGACACAGCTAGCGTTCTAATAGCAGTAATAGCACCACATGTCTACACAATCGAAACATTGGCGAGGCTGAGTTTAGAATTGAGCTGGCAAGTGCACTTTGACATTGTGTATCCGTCTTGTCGCAGTTATTGGAAAGCGCCCTATGTTTCTTGAGATATGACATTTCGTTTCTGACAATGGGAAATTTTTCGAATCTGACAAGCGCTCTGTCGTGTATTTATTTGATTTCAGCATAGATTTCATGATTTCACTTGTTCTTACCCTCGTTCTTACCAATAAGTGTGTTACCTATATGTAGTGGAAAACTGAGAAGATACAGAAATGGTTCAAGGGTGTTGTGTCGCTCTATGCGAGTCGAGAATAAGACGAATACACCCAGCATAACCATGCACCGGTTCACGAAAGACCCAAACTTGATGGAAGTGTGGCTGCACCAGCACCAGCAGAGATCACGCTGCACCAGACACGTGCATCTTACTACGAAAAAACTCTATTACTTCGTCCATTAAAAACTCCCTTATGGGCTCTAGTGACTTTCCCCACATGATAATGGGAACAGTATAGCTATCCGATTCAAAATTCCCGCAAAAGTCAGAAACGAAACGTCCAAACGTCTTAAACGTCAAAACGTCAAAGGTGACCTCGAAAATCCATGTATTTTCTATCTCCTAAAATTGGAAAGGTCAATTGAGATATAGGCCCATGTATTTTTACTTAGCTGGACATCATCAGGCTATTCGATACCTTTTGCCCCCAGATAATATCCGCCATTTTGAAAAGGGGAATCCTAAGGGACGAAAAGAAAAGCACTGCGGGTCAAATCGTTTATTTAGGTCTCAGTTGTAATCCTGCAAAGTTTAGTTTGCCTCTATCATCATTTGCAACTTATATTCCCTATTTTTAGGTTGTACCACGTCCACTATCAGAGTAATGGCGGCTTTACAGAACTTCGTATGTCGCCGGCGACTGTGTCGCTGGCCAATAGGATTCGATCTGCCTGTACTCCTCTACCTCCCTCCCGCGACACGAGTTTCTGTCATCGTGTCGTTCAAATTATTCAACTACAGCGGAGTGGGGGATTGTCGCCGGCGACGTTCAAATTATTCAACTACAGCGGAGTGGGATTGTCGCCGGCGACATACGAAGTTCTGTAAAGCCGCCTTGAGACTTGAGAGGCGAAAATATGAGGATCCAATGTTTGATGACCATAGAGTTTGACCCTGATTTATATACAGGTTGAGTCAGTTTCAAGTGTCAAAAATTTGAAGTATTTGATGGTGAGCAAGTCTTCATATTTCAGAGAGATAGCATTTTTTTAAGGAAGTCAGATACAAGGAGTTACACCCTAGATAGACTAGATAGCTTAATGATCATTAACTATGGATCGTCATTTAATTTGCCTTGCTGGCTTGGGTAACAGCAAGGGAAAAATACTGGCGTATCCTGGTAAATGATTATTGATTACTAAGCTCTCTTGTGTGCCGAGGGTATAACCATTTTTGAAGTTGTTGGAATTCTAAAATTCTTTCACTGATTTTTATGTTTTTGAAGGTTTAATTGAAGATAGCGTCCAGAAGTAAAGCGATGGTGCATGACCTAGCTCATTTTAATAGTTTATTTTTTGTTCGGCTGGATTTCAGAAAAGACATTTAAGCTAATCAATGGTTAGGGGATTTTTTTGGCCAATGGGGCCTTGCACTGCCACTTTTACACACCGAGGGCGCCACGACCGTTGGGGGCAAATTCGACGATTTTGACGGCGTTGACGCTTCAGCGACCGACGTCCGTCATTTTATGTCTTGATTTGAAATTTGGATAACCTCTGTTTCTTGCTTGACGTCTCCAGTCACTGTCAGTTACTGATCAAACTACTCAAACTCCCCTGTTTTTCGCGTCGTTACGGCCGCTTTATCGAAGTAGGCGCCCCCTACAGTAGTGGCGACCTCACGTTGAGTTTTTCAATTGCAAAGCCCCATTACAGCTGACTGACCCATGGGAATGCTGCAGTTTCTTGAAATATAGTTGAGGGTTGAAGTGAACAATCGATTTTTTACAGATTTCAGGGGTTAATCTTGACATCAGCCAAAATTCGCCAAAAAAGAAGTTCTGTAATCATGTACATATCAGCTTAATTATCTTTTCAGAAACCGACGCGACGGTAGGAAATGCAGTTAAGGATTTAAAAAATGAAATTTGGTAGACTTGAAAACTTTTAGAGTACAAAAAAAAGTGGAAAACATTGTTAACAATACACTAAAACATCACAATACACTAAAATATCTTTCCTTATCAAGGTGAAACCCAACACGCCACAAGTATTGTTGAGGCGACCGCAAGTAGGGGAGGTGGTCCTGTCCCTGCAGGGTAGTCCTTTGTTTACTGGAAGCGTCGTCAGTGAAACCCTAGCAAACGTGAACATACCGTTAGAAGGTGGAAAAATGCTCTCGATCCAGCCACAAAGAGGCCTGAGGACTTCGCAGATTCCCGACTTTGACGCCGAGACGAAAAGACAGCTGCAAATGTTGATGGATAATTTGAACAAAGTTTGTGCAGCAGCCGGAGTGAAACATTGAGACTGAATCAATCATATTGGGAGGTCGAGTTTATTAGTCTACTTTTTAACTTTTATTTTATTATCAATATTATTATTAATATCATCATAATAAGTTGTATTATTCATGTTCACAATAAAGCTTATTTTGTACATACCTACAAATGCTGTGTATGTTGACAGTCTTGAGTCACGGCAACTTAGGACTTAACTTCTAACTTAGGACTTAGAAACGATAGAAGATACTATCTTCGTTCTCTCTCACCCGTATAAATGGGTTTCGACCTGTACGGTGATGTATTAAATAATAATAATAATAATAATAACAACAATAACTTCAACTTTTCTTCGCAACAGACTGTCAAGAGCTATGAACTGATTGGAAAAAAACACAAATTTCACTGATGCAAGTGATGCTTTGTTTTATTTGCAAAATAGTGTACAACAGACACAACTACATGGAATCTAAGTGTAGTGAATTTTCGATTTCTTGCACGTAGTTTTCTGGGATGCGGTCAAGTCTGAAATAAATGATGATGGTTCAGCATTAGTTTTTTAATTGATTTCTGAGCACGTGGCTTGTACTACACCGGTGCAGTGACTGATTCCTAATGCCAATGAATACAAATGGGACACAAGCACGGCCCGACCCCACAAACTGCCGTCCTGGTAGTTTTTAATGCAGACTTATCTGGTGGCGATCCCCAGAAACTGGGGACTAGCAAGAAAACGGCCGGAAAGTAACATGTACGTTTCTTGCAGAAGATGAAAATGTTGAGGAACGTTTACAATTTGGTGACAATGACTTGACATTGACACTGAAGCAGTTTGTCAAAAATGGATAATTGAGAAAGTATACGAAATTATCCAGTTTTTGACAACATGTTTCACTGTCATTAAAATGTCAACTTTCTTGAACTTTTCGTCTTTGTTTCTGCAAGAGATGTATATTTCACTTTCCAGACGTTTTCTTTCGTGTCCTCAGTCCTGCGGATCGCCACCAGATAAGTCTGCAATAAAACATACGAGGACGGCAGTTGAGGGAAAGGATCGGGCCGTGCTAGTGTCTCATTCCTGTGTATTAGCAACAGGGATGAGTCACTGCACCGTTTATACGAACCTAGGTAGGTAACATATGCGTTAAAAAAAAAACAGGTAGGGTTGGGTTTGAAGTCGAAGAATTCGGTCTTTTAGCCAATCCCAGTCGCTCCAATCGATTCATGTTTTGTTCCCAAAGCCAACCCTGAATGTTTTTTTTTATCGCCAGGTATAAGGATTTATTGAAACCGTAAACCACTTGTTCTCGAATGACTTCCGAAATTGTTCGGAAAGAAAATTGAAAAATTTTAAACCAATTTTGAGATTTATATCAAAATTGAGAATGTTATTTGTCCTCGTGAAGCTTCAGTGGGTCATTGGTGAAAGTCTAAATAAAAATGACTTGAAGGTGACAGTGATCGATTCGGGGCCTTTGGAGGGGTCGCTGATTATCTTTGTTTGGGAAAAATATTATTCCCATGTCTCTCTCCATGTCATATGGGAATGACATATTATGTCATTTATTGTGAAAACAAACAATCGTTTAGTGTTCTTGTGCCAGACATTTGACACGCTTATGTTCTGTAGCGGCTATGGTATGCCAGAGGCCTCCCCATTTTAGTGTAGAATAAGGTGACCAGACCAGACGTGATCGGAACTGTACCGTTTTCGGAAGACACTTTCCGATTCGACTTTCTGTCCGTAAATGTTTCGATTTGAGTATCTATTCCGTAAATGCCCCGATTTCCGATTTGATCGAACGAACATTTTAATTTTTTTTCACATCTTCTATATGTATTTTTGGTAAATTTGGTTGAAATTTATGTTGATTGTAGTTTGTTCACAAGATTTGAATTTATTTCAATTGGCACAAATATTCTCAAATATTGGTGTATTTTGCATGGCTACCCATTACCCAACAATGAACAGACGCGGAAAAATTGGGAATAGATGGTCGGTAGGTGGAAGCTGGAAGCTCTAAATCGGCAAATATAGGTTGGCCACGCCCCTTTTTCGAGAAAAAAAAACGCCTACGGCGCATATCGGGGGGGCTCTATCCCCCGGACCCCCCATGTCCCGATTTCTTCACTGACAAATCTGGTCACCTTGTAGACGCTTTTTTTTTCAACGAGTTAAAGAGTATAGAATTCCCAGAATCGTGCTCATGGAGTGCAAATTTTCCCAAGCTATCAAATTGTTACCAATGTAGTGGGGGCACTAGGTGAATGAACCTTGCAAATGGTGATGAAAGCATGAAATTCGGTACACATACTCAGAATGAGCACCTCTCTTAGACAAGAGGTGAAGCCACGCCGAATTTTCACCGGAAGGAGGCTCGGGGGGCTCCTGAAAGTTGAAGGTCCTAGGGCTCCCACCAAACCGCTTATCAGTTCGTTTTATCAATTAAAAAGGAAACTCATGAATATATCGTAAAAATTGACGACGTTTATCGCCTAGTCCCGGGAATTTTTCATGATGAAAAAAAATAACTTCTTCGGCAGAACACACAAATTGATTTTATTTTATTTTCACCTACAAAGAAATAATAAGAAGATGTGCAACACGTTGATTCCCACAAATTCGTATCCTCTGAATTCGTTTGTGGAGTCAAAATTTTGATGGTGTATCTTCTTGAAGAGGGGCATTCCAAAGAGTAAGCTATTTTCAACACTAAGTTCAAACAGAATTTTTTCAATGTTCTGAATCGAAATTACTGAATTCCTTCCAGCAATGCATACCTTGAACCCTTCTTTGGGAGTACCGCGTGCGACTGAACGTGGACTAAGTCCTGAAACACTATCAGAATTTTTCTCCTGTGATGCTACTATTCACTCTCGACCGGGGCAATTAGGTTCCTACACAGCATGCGCGGAGTGTATACACGTTATTTCAATATTATGACACAATTTCAATCATAAAAAATTTGACTGAACCGAGAAAATACCCTGCATCGTGTATACACTCCGCGCATGCTGCGTAGGAACCTAATTCTCCCGGTCGAGAGTGAATAGTAGCATCACAGGAGAAAAATTCTGATAGTGTTTCAGGACTTAGTCCACGTTCAGTCGCACGCGGTACTCCCAAAGAAGGGTTCAGGGTATGCATTGCTGGAAGGAATTCAGTAATTTCGATTTAGAACATTGAAAAAATTCTGTTTGAACTTAGTGTTGAAAATAGCTTACTCTTTAGAATGCCCCTCTTCAAGAAGATACACCATCAAAATTTTGACTCCACAAACGAATTCAGAGGATACGAATTTGTGGGAATCAACGTGTTGCACATCTCCTTATTATTTCTTTGTGGGTGAAAATAAAATAAAACCAATTTGTGTGTTCTGCCGAAGAACTTATTTTTTTTCACAATGAAAAATTCCTGGGACAATACGATAAACGCCGTCAATGTTTACAATATATTCATAAGTTTCCTTTTTATTTGTCAAAACAAACTGAAAAGCCGTTTAGTGGGAGTCCTGGTACCTTCAACTTTCAGGAGGCCCCCGAGCCCCCTTCCGGTGAAAATTTGGCGTGGCTCCACCTCTTATCTGAAATAGGGGCTCATTCTGAGTACGTGTACCGAATTTCATGCTTTCATCACCATTTGCAAGGTTCATCCCGATTTTGGCTCTTAGCGCCCGCACTAATGGTGGTAGGGATACTTACCTCAATTGCTGAATTTTTTTCTTTATATGCTCCTTGACGTAAACGTCCGACCTCTTGAACTCCAAACCTTGTAGTTTGCCCTCTTCGAACCTCGCCTGTTGCTGCTTGATGCGTTCTCTTTCCTTCTCATTAATCTGTCTCAACAATTCTTTTCGGTGCTTCACCCTCTCTTCCTGGAGAAGCTTTTTCTTCTCTTGTTCTTTTTCAAATTCTTCTTTGTGGATCTTGGCAATCTACAACATTTTTTCCCACATGAACTAAATCTTGGCCTGGGTCAAATTCAGGGGTGCGAAGCTGCGTTTATTTCGACACAACCTGCCTAAATTAAGAATTTATTTGATCATACGATAAAAGACTGCATAGTAATGAATAAATGATTGCCGAAGAATTTCATTTCAAGCAGTGGCTCCTGAAGAGTGTTCAACGTTTACGGTCTAAGGGCTAAGTTTCAAGTCAGCGACGCAACTTGCGCCACTCATTTCTTTCTTATCGGCACCGATACGGTCATAGGAGTTTGTTTTGCCTTTTATTAATCTAAATTACATAGAAAAACTCCATTTCACGACACAACACCCAGACTATAACATCATCGGGAATCGAACCCGGAGCTCCACGTCGCCAAGCAGGTGCGCATCCCACTCGACTAGTGGGCCGCCCAAATATGGCATCGATAAGCTAATCGTCGCGTCAGATTGTGTTATGTTGCCATAGTGACCGAACTTACGCTCCCTAAGGCCCAGTTTTATGGAAGTGGAATAAACTCTCGCATGCTATTTATCTCAAATTCATACTCTGAATAACACTATCCCATTTTCGTAAGGCTGGTCCCAATGGTCGAAAATTAAATTGGTCATAAAGATCTTTAATAAATTTTATGCAGAAAAAAATGTTTAAAAACTGTATAATTATCTTAGAATAAAGCAATAGCATAAATTCACAGTGCGACTCGGTGCGTCCGACACCTCGACATCCAGACGGGTGAAATAAGTTAGGATTATATACCTAAATTATTATTGTTACAAAACTCGCTGGAGACCACGACGCACGAATAACACATACCTGCACTCTGCACAACTGGCAAAGGAACCATGCACCGTGAGCTTGCCGGAAAATTCGCGAAGCTAATCGATTTTTCTAGAGCTCGTGCGAATTGACTAGCAACAGTAGAAACATAATAGGAACCGATGCTGAAATATGCCGGAACAATATTGCAAGCGATGGGTACGTTCGAGCCTTTTTCTTGGGTTGTTAGCACCGATATCACTGATTGTATCATAAGACATAAGATAAAACCGCAAGGTCGGTTTTCTTTCGAGGGGAATGACCACGAACCTACATATAACTTGTGACCATGAGAAGGTAATAATAATTTTGAACTCGCTGCACCATCTGTTTATGTAGGAGATGAAAAATCGAATGAGACCTCGTGGGTGGGTACTTTTGAAGTGAGAGCAGAAACTTCCTAGATTGATTGTTACTGACTGTGTACCTTATTGAAATCAGATTCCTCCCTGGCCAGCTCGATGGCCGCGGCCCTCCTCAAATCCTCAATCTGTTTCTCCCTAGCTTCCTTCATCGAATCCTGCATGTCCTTCTTCTTTTTCGCGGTTTCCATTTCTTTCCTTCTCCACTCCCTTTCGACTTCTTCCTGCACCCGCATGGCATTCATTTCGTCCATCATCGCCTGCTTATCTTGTGCCTTTTCCTGTTGGGTTCGCAGTCTGGCAATGTCTTTTTCTTTGGCGATCCGTTGCTGTTCCAGCTCGGCTTCCCTTGCACTTTCGCGCGCCTGTTTGTCTTGCATGAACTTTCTGATTCGCAAGTCGGAGATGCGTTCTTCCTCCTTCTGGATTTCCCTGAACCTGTCCAGCTGTTCGTTGGCATTGATGAGTTCGTCGCGGACTTTTTTCTGCTGTTCGAGTTTCTCTTTGAGTTTCTGTTGTTCTTCCTTCTGCAATGCTATGAAGGCCTTGTTTAGGCAGCGCGCTTCCTCTTCGATGCGCTCGGCCTCGATCAGACGATCGGTTTCGTTCATTTTGATTTGCTGCGACAGCTCGGCGATAAATTGTTCTTGCTTCTTGTGGTCTTCTTCTTTGCGGCGTTCCTCGTCCAAGAGCGCTTTTTGCCTTTGTTGTTCCATCATCATGTCGAGTCTGAGCTCTTCTTCGGCCAGTTGTTTGGCAATCAACTGAGCAATTTCAAGGTTTTTGACGTAGGTACTTACATTTCGTAAGAACTTACCTCCTTTTCTGCAATTTGTGCATTTCTTATTGCTCTGCATTTGGTAGCGAGGATAATACCATTAGCTACTTTCACTCTGTCGTCTTGTTCTTGAATTAACTCGTGCGATCTCTCAAGCAAATACATATTTTTACGCTTTGATTCCCGTTCAACCTACCAATCAAGTTATAAGAAAACATCGTGTCTTCAAAACAGTTGGTACTTACTTCGCTCAATTTTGAGCCAATTTTAGCTTTCTGGGCTATTTGAGCTTTCAACATAACTTCTTTTCTTTTCTCGCTTGCTTTCACAAGTTCTTGTTTCTTTTGATCAGCTTCTGCCAACATAGCTAACCGTTCTTGTTGCGTTATTATCTAAATTTGAAATTGCAAGATGAAACGAGAAATTATAAGCACAGGGTGACCTTCCTTTTTGTCATTCACTCTAAGGGGCAGTTCCTTGATTATTTCTTGAACGAAAATCATTGAAACAAAATTAGCCACTTCTTTTCAAGGTCGTTCTTGTATTCAACTATTCACTGCGGGTTCCACCAAACGTTGATTACGAACTAGCTAGCTAGTTCGAGATTTCTTGGGTGAATTCTGGCTAACTGACCAAAGTAAATTTCGTTTTAATAAAATCAATCAAGTAATGCACAAAATGTGTTCTTCGAATTTCACGCCCTTTTAGTGGTCAGTCAATTGCCATTCCGCATTCCTTCATCAATTTCACAGCGTGTTAGCGTTAGCACTGTTAACTTTTTTGTTGAATTCTTGGTAAAAGCTTCAAATTGCATTTGCTTACTTCCTGTCACTTGAAAATTGAATTCTCAAGACAAATTTGCTATTATTAGTCTTCAACAATATCAAAGAATCATCTCTTAAATTGAATAACATAGGTTTGAAGATGAGGTCACCCAGTATGCGTTCTTACGCGGGACTGGTTCTTCAGTCTTTTGAACTCAGTTTCGGCAAATACTCCTGGCACGTCCAGCGGTAGTCTACTTGGAACTATCAAGGTTCTCTCGCCATCCATATCGTACACTTTGACATGCTCTTTTCTCTTATTCTTCCCCATCGAAACATTGCACAATTTTTCATGACTAAAACTTTTGATGTGAAAACAAGTATTTATGAAGTAGGTATAAACAGAACTTACTTGGGTTGAGCTTTTTTAATTGGGGCATTGGATGTGAATTTACCGCTTGCCATTTTACTTTGTACGTCGCCAAATTACTGAAGGAAAATCAAATTATGAACAATACAACCGTCAAGAAACGATCAAACAGTAGAATTAATGCCATGGTTACGGATCTTTGAGCTTATTGATCTTAGCATAGGTGCCATAGGTATCTTAGGAACAGCCATGGAGGTTCTATGGGAACAGCAATAAAACAAGTGATAATGAACGCATCTCTTTTTTATTAAAAAATAAAAATACAGAATAATAATAACATGATGATAAAATAAAATATGAAAATGATATATCATGAATGACTAGAAACTGAATATTTTTGACACTAAAAAGTCAAGGCTAAAATATAGGTATGTAAATATCTGTATCAACCTAATTCGTTGATTTATTATTGTTGAGCTTGATGAGAACTGATTGATTTTTCCGAGAATTTTGGGGGCACAAAAATCAAAAAGAACACTGCTTTTCGTTATCAATTATTTCATTTCTATGCTATATTATACTGAGTTCCCAGCTTCAAAATTTTGAATAATGGTGTAACTTTGAGATTAATTTGCAACACATCGTTTTCAACAACAAGTGTTAGTGAACGCTTTGTACTTGAATAGAATTATTACGATGATGTACTATATTGGGACACAATAAGTGACACAAAAATTTTCTCGAGTTTTATTATGCTCCATAACTTTTTCACTCAAGCCTGCAATAAATAATACGGTGACGGAAGTTTCGTGTGTATTAGTATCAGAGATGAGTCACTGCACCGTTTATATGAACCTGTGATTTACACCGCGTGATTATTGAGGAATATTTAGGGCCGGTATTTCCATCTACTTAATTAAGTTCTGAACAGGCTATTTGGCAAATAAACGCTGAGTAGAGAGTAAAGCGCAACGTTTATTAAACTAATGGCCTATCCGAAACTTCATCAGGAGATGAGAATGACCGTGAGTCCTTATTCGACACGCATTGGATCCTATTCAAAATCGAAACGGCCAATTTTGACAAAAAAAAGGCCCAGTTTGAATAAGGCTCAATGCGGCTCGAATAAGGAACTCTCGGTCATTTTCAGTTAGCATGCTAATTTTTTAATTCATGTCAAATTCAACTGAAATACTGCGAGACAATACAAAAAACTGCATGAAGTGTGGATAATCAAGTAATAAGTAAGTAGAACGGAAGGTTTTTTCCACGAAGAAAAAACATATATTGGTATTTTGGCCCGTTTCCTTCGAATTTTGAAAGAAAGTGATAATTTAAAAATAGGTACTTACAGTGGCAACCAAAAGTTTAGAAACACTATCAATTGTTGAATTCAAATCGCACACTTCGTGAATGTGATGTGAGGAAGCTAGTTGCTTTCACAATTCCGATTATATCTCTTTCAAATTTTGGCAGCATTAGTTGTATTCCCAATAAACCCCAATTATACGAGCGTAATTTTAATTAAAAAATTGATGAGTTTGAAAGGTGTTTCCAAACTTTCGGTCGCCACTGTACCTACCTCAAAAACGTCACTGTTTCTGTAGAATCACTCTGGTAAACAAAACAAAATCTAATATCGACGTCCATTCCACCTATTCAAAAGTTTTGAACATGGAGAAAAATTTTCGTGCGCCACTTTTTGTGTCACAGTATTGTATAATGTTTAGTATTAACTGATAACGTGTGTGGCTAAAGTATGGAATGAAGCTCATGAAATCGTTGAAACCATGTATGGGAAACTGAGTTAGGCAGAATTTGTATCGTAGCCTACATTTATTATCGTGTGTGATCGAATAAATTCTTAATTTAGGTAGGCTCTGGCCTGCTCAAATATAATAAGGGTGCGGAGCTGCGTTTGGGTAGGACACAGCATGGCCAAATTAAGTTTGACCACATGATAGATATAAAATGATCAAACAGGTAGGTATCATGATGGTGCCGGTATGGCGGCAAAATTCATTCCCAAATTATGAAAATTGCTTTACAGGGTGACGAAAAAATAAAAACGGGGCTTTACAGCTTTATCTTTGCTTTTATCGTGAAATATTGTTGAGATCGATTCCGTTTAAAATTGCTAAACAATAAATTGAACAAGATCACAAAATCGCAGCAGAGATAGGCGGAAGCGAAAAGATTCTGATCGTCAAGAAGACTAAACAAGGGTCTATCAACGCAACTATAGCGTAAAAAATTCTCGAAAAAATTAATTCTGAATTTTTTGTCACATCGTAAATTTAATTTTCGAGTCAAGTGGTCATGGTGCTTTCACGACAATGGCTCTCACTTCCAGAAGCTCTATCTCAAGAACCACAGATCGCAGAGAGTTGAGTGAAAAACTAATCTGTAGGGAAATTCATGGGCTTCTCAATAATTTCCTACATCCTTTGCTGCCAGATGACTCAAAATTGTGGTATCCAACAAAAGCCACGCTGATGCACTTCTTGTTAATCTTGGCGACATGACGCCGACCTTTCTGAAAGGAGGAAGACTAGTATGTTGAAACCTAAACTACACAAATCGTTTTAAGCCGATTTCCAGCCTGTTGGCAATCATTCCGATTATATGGGCACCTTTCTAATCAAAGCTCGTAAAACTGTTATAATCTTATATCAGCCTCAAGTCAATACTTGGCCTGTCGATATCAACAAGCAAGTTTCAAGAAGTTAATCTCTCAGCAGTTGAGTGGTTCAAATTGGCTCAGTTTTAAACTCAAAATTTTGGATGGATTCCCTCCCAAGTCAAGATCAAATGAGTACAGAAACAGTCGCATCGAAAAATTAACACACTTGCCAACCACATTCCAATCGTCAGGAAGTATTTCACAAGCTCGACCGATTTTCAACTAAAACTTGGAACAATCAAATGGACTTGGCTGCGAAAACTCAGAAAATTCTGTTGGGAAGTTCCGGGACGTGTACTAAAGTGGTCGTGGAACGATCCTAAACTGACAACCGAAACTGTCGACTTTTGACCTGGGTGAAAAGCTAGCCATGAATAAGAAAACTGGCTTGGTTTGCTTGAGCTTCGGTACAGCTCGTGGAATTTCATTCCATACTTTTGCCGTTCACTGTATACCCTACATGTTAACAAGAAAGTTAATGATTTTATCACTAACTGCACTTTGCTAGTAATCAGTTATTGACTGAAATAAATATTTTCAGATGAGATTTAGTCACAGCAACAAACGACATTTGGCTCGTCTGGACCTTGAATTTAAATGACCCGCTTGTAGATATTTTTCGTGTATTAAAGAAAATTAAATTTAAAAAGTGCCGCAGGAAGACCCAACTGAAGCAAATATTTATAAATCTAGAAGCATAACACAACTAACACAACTATTACAACAAGAAAATATCTACAAGCCCCGTGGATCGAATCTTGTTGCCATTTCTAAATATGCACATGAATAAATCGCATTAAAATCGCACTTCTAAATTGTAGAGATGTTAAAATAAGCTTACCAGAGGACAATCTAACATTCACTCTAGGCAAAGTAGCGACAGGAAACAGCAAAAACTGTAAATTTAAAGAAACTTTACACATTCCAAACACCACAATAAAATGTCCAATACCAAATATGGAAATAATGTGGGGCGAAAAGAAATTATTTACACCGTGTAATGTGTGTCCACTTTAACCGTAACAAATTGTAAATTGAGAAAAAACAGCAATTGTTATTATAATTAGAAGAACTATCAGTCATCCTCTATACCTCGATGTATCTGAAAAATAATAATCAACAAAACATGCACAATACTTATTAATAATAAATAATGATAAAAAACTCTAGAAGCAAGCAGAACCCAAGTGCTAAACAAAAGATGGGATGTTGACTGGACCTGAAACAAGTAATCAAAACATGAGATTACTCGTTCAAATCGATCTTTGTAATAGTCAAACATGGATATGATAATAATAACAGCAAGGTAACAATCATAATAATAACAAAACTAGCATTGTTCATGTGACTGTTTAAATAATATTGGAAATCATAAAATACACACAAATACGAAAAATTATGTAAATGTTATATCTTACCTAGATTTATCAATTCTCAGAAAATTGTACACTTAATTGATTTTCATCATTCACGACGCGTTTATTGTGAGGTACTAAGATGGGAACAAAACAATGAGAAATCTTTTCAAAGCAAAAAATGGGAAAGATTTTTTCTATAACCACGCTCGAAACTTGTAGTGGGGGCACTAGGTGAATGAACCTTGCAAATGGTGATGAAAGCATGAAATTCGGTACACATACTCAGAATGAGCACCTCTCTTAGATAAGAGGTGGAGCCACGCCGAATTTTTACCGGAAGAGGGCTCGGGGGGCTCCTGAAAGTTTAAGGTGTTAGGGCTCCCACAAAACCGCTTATCAGTTCGTTTTATCAATTAAAAAGGAAACTCATGGATATATCGTAAAAATTGACGACGTTTATCGCCTTGTCCCGGATATTTTTCATGATGAAAAAAAATAAGTTCTTCGGCAGAACACACAAATTGGTTTTATTTTATTTTCACCTACAAAGAATTTATAAGGAGATGTGCAACACCTTGTTTCCCACAAATTCGTATCCTCTGAATTCGTTTGTGGAGTCAAAATTTTGATGGTGTATCTTCTTGAAGAGGGGCATTCCAAAGAGTTAGCTATTTTCAACACTAAGTTCAAACAGAATTTTTTTAATGTTCTGAATCGAAATTACTGAATTCCTTCCAGCAATGCATACCCTGAACCCTTCTTTGGAAGTACCGCGTGCGATTGAACGTGGAGTAAGTCCTGAAACATTATCAGAATTTTTCTTCTGTGATGCTACTATCCACTCTCGACCGGGGCAAGTAGGTTCCTACACAGTATGCGCGGAGTGTATACACGTTATTTCAATATTATGACACAATTTCAATCATGAAAAATTTGACTGAACCGAGAAAATACCCTGCATCGTGTATACACTCCGCGCATGCTGTGTAGGAACCTAATTACCCCGGTCGAGAGTGAATAGTAGCATCACAGAAGAAAAATTCTGATAGTGTTTCAGGACTTACTCCACGTTCAATTGCACGCGGTACTTCCAAAGAAGGGTTCAGGGTATGCATTGCTGGAGGGAATTCAGTAATTTCGATTCAGAACATTGGAAAAATTCTGTTTGAACTTAGTGTTGAAAATAGCTTACTCTTTGGAATGCCCATCTTCAAGAAGGTACACCATCAAAATTTCGACTCCACAAACGAATTCAGAGGATACGAATTTGTGGGAATCAACGTGTTGCACATCTCCTTACTAATTCTTTGTAGGTGAAAATAAAATAAAACCAATTTGTGTGTTCTGCCGAAGAACTTATTTTTTTTCATCATGAAAAATTCCCGAGACAAGGCGATAAACGTCGTCAGTTTTCACGATATATTCATGAGTTTCCTTTTTAATTGATAAAACAAACTGATGAGTGGTTTGGTGGGAGCCCTAGCACCTTAAACTTTCAGGAGCCCCCCGAGCCCCCTTCCGGTGGAAATTCGGCGTGGCTCCACCTCTTATCTAAGAGAGGTGCTTACTCTGAGTACGTGTACCGAATTTCATGCTTTCATCACCATTTGCAAGGTTCATCCCGATTTTGGCTCTTAGCCTCCGCACTATTGGCTATCTTTAGAAGGATAGATTTAAATTTTTTTGAAAATCCTTAATACTGATATACCAACCCTCGGGTTATTGGTCTTATACATCCAGTATATTTTTTCCAAGTGTTGAAATGAAACATGAAAATTCGGAGTTCAAAATAAACCTAAAAGGTCCTTTAAACTGAAGATGCATTTGAATCTGTTGATAATACCGGGAAAGTAACTAGTTTTCGCATTAAAATGAATCTGCACTATAAAAAAAAGCTGCTGTCGTACTGGTCAATTTCTGTTGAAAAAAAAAATCTTGATGAAAGTGTCACTATGATTCTTCAACGTAATGTGGTTAGTTATTGTACCAGTAATATAATGAAGTCATTACACATGTGAATTGTTGTTAATTTACTGAATAAATACATTTCCTTACCTACCGCGGGTTCCACCAAAGCAGTGTTAGTTTAGTTCAACACAGTAAATGAATTTCGTTTGATTAGTGGGAGACATTCCGGTTTTTTGGTTAACGTTTTAGTGGAACCCGCAGTTAAGATGCTTTTTCTATAACAAAGCAACCCCACCCTCTTGAATGTCTCGTCGAAGTCACATAGTTGATCAATTGTTGAGCACTCGTGATTACATCATATTTTACAGGAGTGACATGCGATGTGCAATATGAAATTTGTCTTCTTCAATTATTTATCGGAATTTTTTATCATGAGTCACAAATAAATATTTTTTGCATCTTGGCGACGGCGTAAAAGTGAAGTTATGCTGGCTTAACTGCAAAACAGAATCATTTTGGATTTTGCATTTATTTGTAATTTTTACTCGTTAAGGTAGTTCCTTTGTGGTTGTAGAAAGAATAATGTGGGTAAAATACTTGCGAGGAAAGTCAATTTACTCGTGTAAGCTTGCAGCATGTGCCAACATTTACCTACTCATTATGAGTGAAGCATGACTACATGCTTGTATCGTAATGACTGACAACTCAGTAAATGGGATAACTTTTTCAAGTTGTTTTCAAAATCAGTAAAAAAAGTTATGAAGAGATGTTTGTTCCGATCTTAGCGCTCAACTTTTTTCCAATAACTCTTCAACAAGGCATATCAGTGTTATGTATCAGGTGTCTGTTGTTCAACAACCCATTCTCAATGGACGTTTTAGAAAACAAGTAAAATTTAGAAAGATAATAAAACCGTTTCAATTGTGAAAGGCAATCAAGGTATATAAAAATAACAATAATAATAATAATTTATGCTTCATAATACATTTCTTTTCGATTTGATAAACCATCTCCCAAGGAACAATGTACCGAAGAACTGTGTAATGTATTCATTACAGAACAGTGTACTCTTGAAGATGATCGCATAAAACCTAGAAATTAGCAGCATACAGTCAGCCGACAATTTTTTATAATTACAGAAATAAGAAATCCAAAAATACCATGAGCATATCAACAGTAATTATTTATGTAGAACATACCTATGAAACAGTATTTCATAAAAGTAAATGTCATAAAAATCACGTTTTTTCAATATGGAAATTATCACACACATAACATGATACCATACCTTGAAATTCGTTGGATTCACCTGAAACTATAACAAAAACAACAAACACAGTGGTAATAGGTTATGTTTAATCAAATGTAAATGATACAATTGCAGCATTAACTGCTGTAGTACATAGTGGGTTAAGTTACCTTACATTTATTATGAAACTAAACTTGAAGTGTACAATCTGCAACCAACTTGGTGAAAGTTTTTGTTTTCGTCCATGGTGATTGAAAAAACAAAATTTGCTTACGGGCACTTTTTCCCTCTTTGAAAAGCAAATAAACAAATTTTGCTGTGCCCATGCTTGAACAAAACCCCCGTTGTTGCATCAGGGATAGAACAACAAAATGTAAATTCTATGTAGAAATCGAACTTTTTGTTCAGTTCAAGCACAGACTGTGAGAAGTAAAAATTGAAAGGTCATAATAACAGACTGAATTTCGTTCCATCGATATATATATGTGAACATGTGAACATAATATACAAATTGGCATGTTTATACAGTAGCCTTACCAAATTGAAGCTCCAACCCTCCAAGGAAACCGCTCTGGCACTAATCCTGACATTCCCTATAAATAACAAGCTAACACACCTATTTACTACAAATTTATCTGTATAGAATGGAAGCTACACAAGTCACTATAACGACAATTTTCATCATAATGACGAACAATCCGAGACAAGGTTTCATAAGCATTTCCAAGGGTTATAAAAATCAAAATTATATTGTCTATGTGGGGAAGGACAAAATAATGTAAATATATCATAATAAAAAGTACAATACGACCAATTTTCTTTTTTTTTTTTTGAGATACCTTAAATACTGCGTTATGGATTGAAAAAAAACTGCAATGAAATGAAGGAAATATTTCCAAATAAAAAAGATCTTATATTCTACAATAGCTTTATTAAATCTAAATTGTTAATTACGATCCAACTGGTTTGTTTCTACAGACGGCAGGCTTACTCCTGATAAAATTAGTTGCTTATAAACTAGGATGAAAAGATTTCTTAACTGAATAAGAAATATCCCGCAGGCGTTTACTTGACCATATTTTGGGAACAGCGTGAGTGTACTTAATACCTGTAAAAATGATATAAGACAACTGATATGGCGCTGCATCAAATCACCACCTGTAATACTAAGCACTATGCATGGTCAATTTCTGAATTAAACGACAACAAAAAATGAAAAAAAAATTGACAATACACTGCTGCTTGTGATTTTGCAAACACTACAACGAAAACAATTCAGGAAGTGTAACAAGACATTTAAGTTTACTCCTGTAATATAAAAAACATGTGACAGAAATAAGTAGATAAATAAAAGATATATAAAATGCATATGCAATAATTTCATGTGTACACATACAGGTACGAGGGTAAAATAACGTATCAAAAAAAGAACGAGTGTAAAAAAAATGACATGGCATGACAACATTGTTTTCGGAAGTAGATGTGATAGAAAACCAGATGAAGAAAAAGCACATCAAATTTATACTTTTCTATGTGTAGCAGACAAATGGGTACTTACATGGCGAATGACGGGACGATTTCTCAGTTATCTGGATTGTTTGGTGGCGCCGCAGGTGCAGGGGCGCCGTATCCGTATGCGGGGAAGCCGTAGTTACCCTGGGGGACACCGCCGCCGGGCAGGCCGCCTTGTGGTTGACCACCGTAGTAGCCTGGAACTGGACCAATCAAATGAGCGAATTAAGTAATAAACAAATCAACCAAGTTACCGTTGGGAGCCTGATATGCGCCATAAGGTTGCTGTTGGTAGCCGCCGGCTGGGGCCTGGCCAGGACCAGGGGCACCTGCTCCAGGACCTTGCTGTTGCACGTTCGGTTGCGTCTGTAAATTCAAGCGCATTTTATGGCATAAACGCAGAACAAACTTCCCGATTGTTGCTTGTTATAAGTAGATCTACCGCATGTGAGCGATTACAAAATTGAGATGTTTTGAGCTCAGTCCGTCCAAAATTAGATTATTTACCTTATTCTTCATTTGAGCTTCAATTGCCTCGGCTTCTTTATGTTTTCCTATGCTGCGGTAGTATTCCGCCCACTGAGCGCTGTAGTCAGGTTGACCAGGATTTCCATTTGAGGCTGCAGATGTGGGCGTCGCCGCCGGTGCAGGTCCTCCAGCCGTGGCACCCGCTTGAGGTTGACCTGGCGGCGCGGCGACACCTTTCGACTTTGCCTGTTGCTCGATCATCTCGGCCTCTCTGTGCATGCCCAACGATCTGTAGTACTCCGCCCACTGGAGGGAATAATCCGGCTGTCCCGTCGAAGGATTGACTTGCATCGGACCGGGCTGGGCGGCCGCATCACCGGCACCAGGCGTGGCTGCCGACCACTGTTGCTGGTACTGGGGCATGCCCCAATTCTGCGGGTTGTATCCCTGCGGGGCCATTCCCGGGTACGCCTGGAAATCCTAAGCAATTCGAAAACAAAGACTAACGAAAGAGCAAAGAGAGACTCACCGTCGGCATGTTATTTGTCATCGCTGGTCCGCCTACCGAAACGAAATTGAGGGGCATCTGAACTTTATCGCTGATTATCCTTTTGGCTGTTTCAATTTGATCGGTCTCGCCGCGGATAATGAAGGTCTTCTCGTTGGAATTCTGATTGTTCTGCGATCGTCTGTCCAGTTCGCAGTGGGCGCCGGATTGCTGATTGATCTGTTTTATCGTCTCGCCACCTTTTGAATTGATCAATTTTGAAATAAGGAATTTTTTTCATCGCCAATAATTTCAACAATTACATACAGAATACGGGCTTGGCTTAGCCGTATTTTATTCTCTTTCTCATAAAGAAGGGACCAGGGGTAAAAATTCAACACGTTTTTAGATTTCCTCCTCGAATTGAAAATCGACCTGTTTCTATTATAAAATCAATTTCTCAAGAATCAGGAGTCAATAGAGAAAAAACTTTCCTTCAATTAACAATGAGAAATTTGAGAAGGGTGGGGGTGCCTAAAATTTTTCAATTTTGATGTTCAACAGGAAGAGAATTTCACTACCTTCAATTCAATTTGATGTATCACAAGACATATAATGCATCTGAAATTTAAAAGTAGGGTAGGGTGAGGGTGGAGGGATCAAGAGAAAAATTTGGCTAAAATACGTTCAAATAAAAATCGACCAGTTCCGGCGTCTCCCTTGAGAAAATTTTGGTGACGAGTAATCTGGGGTGGGAAGTTTAAAAGTGAACACGTGTTCAATGGTAGACCATTAGGTTACTGAATAATAAAAAGCTTTCTTGAGGATTATTGTGCGAAAACAGTTGAAAAATATTAAAATTTAAACTGAATTAAAATTGATCAAATCAGTACACCATCCCGCGTCAAAAGCTGTACGCGTTTCAATTAGGTATCTAATGTACCCAATGACAAAATGTAGTGGCAAAAAGCTGAAATTCTGGCGCATTGCACTATGCACCGCTGCAGTCAAGAGACCTTACTAATTTTACCTGTAAGGGTTTGTAATGGAGGAGACACATTTCCGATTCATTCATTCAGGCAGGTCAAAATAAAATAGAAGTGGTAGCGAGCGTGTGAATCATGTAAAAGTGCTTGGTAACGTCTTCCAGAACTGTGTGCTTGTGTCCTGTTAGTTCATACCAAATCCTCAGTCTCTAACCTACCCCGAATGGTGCGACACGGCCTCATAGTCCGCTAGCGGGAAATAGAAAATTGGTTCACATTCGAATTCGTGCCGGAATCGAACATTTTCAACGTTTATAAAGGGTTTTGGAGCATCCAATAGACCAGAGACCTTTACAAATACAGAAATCTTGAAACATAGGCACAGAACAAATTTGAACTAATGCAATTTAGAAAACTTCAACAAAGAAAAACCGTTCAAGTCACTGTTGAGTTGACAATTTGACAGCCGTTCGAATGCGCGCCAACCGAAAATGTATGGTAACCATTGCCGAACCTCAACAGCTCAGGTAAAATTGGAAAGGTCTATTCGCGTTTTGTCAAAATGAAAGTGTTCCTTTTACCTCTTCCAATTATAACACCGCATTTGGAGCTCGGAACAACAAAGGTCACTTCCTGTGGTGCCTGCTGCTGCTGCCGGCGATCTTCCCAACCACCGTATTCTCCGCCGCCGCCGCCGTTCCTGTTGCCGCCGCCTCTGTTGTCGTAACGGTCACCGCCACGGTTCCTGCCACCGCCGCGGCCACCCTGCGACTCACCGCCGTCTCTTCGATGTACGCTGTCGATGAGCTCCTCAATTCGTTGCCTTGCCTGATCAAATTTAAATTTCGATAGCATTCGATGAAATGATTTGAAAATAATGTAGGTTTATAAGTAAACATTCGCAAAGAGATTTGGTTATACCCGTCTCTGCAGTACATTTTTAATTTGCACACTGACCTGTTCAACTTGTTTAGGATTGCCTGAGAGGTAACACCGCCGTTCTCCTGGGCCTTCCTCTCTGGCCTGTTGGAATTGCACCCTGGCCCCCGTTTCAGCCTGAATCTTTTTAATCATATCACCGCCCTTGCCAATCACGACGCCCACAGCTTGTCTTGGAACCAGAACCTGCATGGAAATTCAATATTTTACAATCGTTATTGTTGTTGTTCTCTCCAGCCACAACGATTGCTAGAGATCGTGATAATATGTTGAAGTAAAAAAAAAAACTGTACCTCGGCTTCATTTCCGCCGCCACCGCCGCCGCCTCCGCCGCCGTTGCCGGCACCTCCGCTGTAGTCATTGTATTGTTGTCTGTCATCGTTTCGGTTGCCGCCGCCGCCTCCGCCGCCGCCCCCTCGTCTATTGAAGTTTTGCATTTCCTTTTCGGCAATCAGATCGTACACGAGTTGTTTGGCAAATTCGACTTTGGAAGGATCTCCACTGATCCGCAACGGTTTTTCCTGTTCCTGGTTGGGTCCATCCTGGATGACGACCATTTTTGCCCCGCTTTTCTCTTGCAACTGCTTGATGGTCTCGCCACCTTTACCGATAATTAGACCGACTTTCGGTCCGGGAATCATGATTTCGACGAAGTTGCGGCTGTTACCGCCACCGCCGCCGCCTCCGCCTCCACCACCTCCTCCGCCGCCGCTGCTTCCGCCTATACTGCCTCCTCCTCCTCCTCCTTGTCCTCCACCTCCGCCGTTACCACCGCCCATGCTCTGATTCATGTTATTCATCCCTCCTAAAAATCACAAGACAAAACGTTCCCAATAAAAAAATATTTGACATGGTCCTACCACAAAGGTTAAGTACAAGCAAAAAATTGTTGAAAAAAAAAACACAAACGATCTAATAACATGCGCTGAAACGGTCGGTCGGCTATATTAATCGGTAAAAGTGGGTAAAAATGACTTTTTTATCATAAATAATCTTATAAGCCAAATGCAAATGATGTCAGAAGCGCTAATGGAGGAAAACGTGAATTTTTCCCAAAGACATGACACAGTGAACCTTATGAATAAAAATCATTTCTCAATCAAGGGGTACATCTAAACTAGGTAAAGGGAGGGAAGGCTGATAATGAAACAAGACTTCACACCAAACTTGATCACGAAAATTAAAGGTATTCATAAAAACAAAAAATATAAACAAATCCACGTCTCGGCTCTTGTATGAAGTCTTATTGCATGTCACACAATCATGTCGGTAACAATACAAGACGCAATGAAAACAGACACAACGTGTCAGTTTCAAAACGGTGGAAAGGAACTCAACTATACGAGAAAAGTTTTGCGTCAATTAAAAGTGTTACGTAGAGACGAGACGATGGACTGTCGACATCGTCCGCAAACCAAAGAAGGGGACTGACTATACATATCATGTTAGTACAAGGCAGGTACAAATTTGGAATGTTAACAAAAAAGTAAGAAAATAATAAACACATGCACATAACAAATTTGATGCAACCTTGGTAGTTATTGTGGCCGCCGCCCATGCCCGGGCCAAGGTCGAGCCCACCTAACCCTTCAGTGCGGCCCCTTTGGTGAACGATGTTCATGATAAGTTCCTTTGCCCTACTGATGGCCTCTTTACTGCCTGACAATGAACAAACACGGTCCGGCATTCCCTGCGAGTCGGGCGCCATTTGGATCTTACAACCCGATTCCGACTGGAGCCTCGTTATTTGTTCACCTCCACGGCCAATGACTGCAATACAACATTTTGAAAATTACTAATTAAAAAAATATATATCAATAATAAGAAAAATTCTACTGCTCTACTATTTTAGCTTCATTAGGAACGGCTAAGGTTATTCAAGCTTTTTTTTTTTCAACTCAAAATTTGCAAAGAGTGAAATCCACTCAATTTTATAAAGATTAGAAACGGTAAAAATGTTGGTTACGGTATGTTATTGAGCTGGTCAGGCCACAAAATTTCTGATCTATACACGTATGATATGATAAGAGAAAAATTTGTCAAATTTGTGGCTGCAAACAAGCCTAGCTTTTTGGTCTAGCAAGCTGTGTAACTTCATTTTTGTATTGAAAAAACCTGAAAAATCATATCATTCACTTTCCTTTCGTTTTTTTTTAAATAATTTTTGGTAGTAATAATTACATCAACACAATGTTAGAAAACAGACAATACGTTGGAAGCGTTTAGTAGTGTTCTAGCTATAACTATATTCATGCAGTTTTTGTGCCTTTTATCAACAGACGGGAGATTCAAAAGAAATGTATTAGAATCTAAAAAGTATTTAGAGCCCTGAAAAATGCCGTAAAATAATCTAAACACCATGTAACGATAGGGTAAGTTAATTTTTGATGAACGAACAAATAAAGTGATAATTTGAAAAGTCACAAAGGCATTAAGAGCTATCGAAAACTACCCCTCTCAAGGATTTTGCCATTACAACATAAAATCTCAAACAGAGTCTCCTTACTTCGTTGGGTTTGCAGCAACTTTTCGAATTGTCACCTTGTATAATTATTATGAGTTAGGTACTTTTTATACAGACACTTAACATTACTTTTGTACTTATTTTATGAGGCTTGGAACATGCACAACTACACGGATGCAGAAAAAAGTGGCGCACTAGATTTTTTCCGAGTTTAATGTAGTTTGATGCTTGATAACTTTTCAATAGGTGGATAGAGATTATGATAATACGTTTCTTACAGAATTTTTGGTGGCATCATTTTTCATTCTGAATCACTTAAATTTTACCGAAATACAGGGGGTGGGGTGTTATACAACTGCATGGCTTATGAAATTCAGAACAGCCTGTAAAGTGCAACATAGTAACAAAAAACCCAATTTGATGTCACCGATATACAGGGTGTCCGTTTTTCGAGGCTAAGCATGGGTATCTCGCTTATCTTAAGAGATACAAAGTCGGTTAAATTAGGAAAAAGTTGCGCATTTTCATGACGATCAATGATCGAAAAAAGAATTTGACGTATCGATTTTCGTTTTTGAGATATCTTGAAAAAACAGGATTTTGATTTTTGTTTTTATTTTTTATTCAAAAAACGGTTGAAGGTGGCCTTTCTAATCTAGACATTGTCAGGGCACTTTTTCAAGGGGAATCCAAATCTGCCAAAATCTTTATCTTAGCTTTCAAAGCAACCGAGATACGACATTCAACTTTTTTCTCTAATGGGCGCCATATTGGATTTTGATATTTTTGAATACGGTATTCTTATCTGGTTAGAACGATGTGCCACATGTTACTGTTGAATAAATGTTTGACATTTACGTTTTTTTTTATTGTCGATGCTGATTTGGTTTCCAAAGCACTCTTTGAAAAATTAAAAAATTTTTTTTGCTCTAAAGCATGAATTCAACAGTGGCATGTGACACATCGTTGTAACCAGAAAATAAAATGGGGCCTTGCAATTGAAAAACTCAACGTGAGGTCGCCACTACTGTAGGGGGCGCCTACTTCGATAAAGCGGCCGTAACGACGCGAAAAACAGGGGAGTTTGAGTAGTTTGACCAGTAACTGACAGTGACTGGAGACGTCAAGCAAGAAACAGAGGTTATCCAAATTTCAAATCAAGACATAAAATGACGGACGTCGGTCGCTGAAGCGTCAACGCCGTCAAAATCGTCGAATTTGCCCCCAACGGTCGTGGCGCCCTCGGTGTGTAAAAGTGGCAGTGCAAGGCCCCATTGTATTTAAAAATGTCAAAATTCAATATGGCGCCCATAAGAGAAAAAAAAGTTGAATGTCATATCTCGGTTGTTTTGAAAGCTAGAATGAAGATTTTGGCAACAATGAATTCCCCTTGAAAAAGTGCCTTCACAATGTCTTAATTAGAAAAGGCTACCTTCAACCGTTTTTCAAATAAAAAATAAAAACAAAAATCACAAATTTCTGTTTTTTCTCGATATCTCGAAAACTAAAACTGACAAGTCAAATATCTTCTTGGATCATTGATCGTCATGAAAATTCGCAACTTTTTTCTAATTTAACCGACTCTGTATCTCTAAAGATAAGCGAGATACCCATGCTTAGCCTCGAAAAACGGACACCCTGTATACGCATCCAAATAATGGTCTAGGGATCAGCGTAAACGTTTGCCGCAATTAAAATAAAAATTTCTCAAAAAAAACATTGCCCGATTTGGTTAATTTTTGTGATGATAGATAGAGTAATCGGGTCCATGACACTCAACCGACGCACTTGACAAACTCTGTTGCCTTCTACTCACGATGATTAGTCCCGATCGAAGGGGAAATTACGATCACACTTATAGTTTCTTCGCAGTTGAATTGTTTACGTAGTACTGTTCTTCTTCGCGGTGCCCATCTCAGACCTACGCACAACATTGCGCAACATTGTTTTGTTGATAAGTCATGAGTCACTGTACACTACCTGCTCTAATTTTCCACTTGAGTGATGTAGGCTACCAACAACACAACATCCAGAGACTGCACTGTTCTTTGAACGCGTTGTTCCTTCTTTATTTTTTTTTTGCAAACATTTCTGGGTAATCTGCAAATTTTATTTTAGATTATCATTCCACACGCCATTCTGAGTGATTTGCCTATTTTTTCGTTTCGATTTGCGTGTGGCCGTTAAAGTGCGATTTATAACTCGATTTTAATTTTAGTCGCAATTTTGATCGCAATTTTAACGAAGTCAAAGATACGATTTCCTCTACACCTTTTATAACCCGATTTTAGTCGCAAGCCGCAATCGCAACGATTTTAAGGATTTTGAGAAGTTGGCCAATATCCAACTCTTGCGATCCGATCCTTACGATCGACTAATGAAAATCAAAATAATATCAAGATTAGCGAAAATGAACACAGTAGTCTTCTTGATTAACAGTGTTATGTTAGTGGATTTTCTGGGGACTTTTAGCGACAAGCTGACGGGTGAGCAGTGGCGCAACTAAGGGGAGGTCAGCCGGGTACCCGCACCCACCTGAACAAATATTTGACCGCAACGGCGCCTTTTCAACGTTTTCAATTCACACGAACATACATTGATTATGCTCATTTTCTCGAAAAATGTTCACTTGCGGCGCCTTCTTAGTCTGTAGGTACAGTTGCGAGCGAAATGATTCATACGGCACCGCTAGGAAGTCGGCTGGATTTCAGAAATGTTAGCTGCTTGGATCGTTCTTGAATGCCAGTTTTGATTACGATCAATCTGTTAACAAAACTGGCATTCAAGGACAATCCTAGCAGCTAACAATTCTGAAATCCAGCCGACTCCCTGCCGGTGCCGTATGAATCATTTCGCTTCCAACTGTACCTGCCTGTTCAAATGAGCTAGTTACGTCACTGCACTGCGCCCTAGGTTTTCTCCCTGTATCATACTTGCGTAAATTAAGAACAGTCGTCATGAGCTGTGAGAATATTAATTCGATTGAATATACGCATCAAAAAACATCTCTACAATTATTTCAGGCAATAGCGTGACAAACTCGAAACATATTCCTTTGCCCAAAACACCAAGTCAAGTTGCACCGAATAAAAAAGAGAAAAACAAAAACGGTTTTTGACCGCAGAGCAGAGAGGGAAGTGTTGCCAGTCTTCAAGAAAATTGAAAAAAAAAAAACAAGAAAAATGTGACGCGTGAAAATGACACCAATGACACTTCGATTGGTCTGATAATGGGGTAAAGGAAAATTAGTTGAAAATGCTTTCGCTATAATTATAATAAGAAATACTTTTCAAGAGCATTTGCCAAAGATTAATAATACCTAATTCGTATCATATTTTATTCATAACCTTATTAGACTTATTTCATTTCAATGTTAATATTATTGCCTGCACAGTTTGTTTTTGAAAATTGTTGAAAACAAATAAAATGTAAACACCAACGTTAGTTTCATTACCCCTGACGGGACTCAACACTTGGGAGGGAATTTTAAACCTTGCGCATGCGCATTCGCCAGGGACTAGCGTTGGGATATAGACGCAAGTCTCCAACTTGCCTTGCTTCCGACCGATGCGATCGCTGCGATCGAGTTATAAATTGGCGAGGTGAATATGCTCACGATCGATCCGACTAAAATTGCGACTAAAATTAAAATCGAGTATAAATCACACTCAAGTGTCATGGACCCCAAAAGTGTTACTTACAATCATGTCAATATATGAGAAATTAAACAAAATTGATGTGTCTGATATTTTTTCTTAAAGAAAAAAGCCCATTTAAAATGCCCAATTGAATGGACTGATTTTTTTTGTTTCATTTTTGAAATCCTATTGACTTTCAACTTAAAAAAATTGGAAAACCATTTCTTTGTTGTGTGATTAGTTGAATCGTGAAAAAAATGAAAATACTCGCTGGGTTATGAATGCGTGGTTAATGTGACGTCATATTGTACTCCTTAACGTAAGATAGAAAAAATGGCCGTCACCCTGTGAAATAAGAAATAAGACTTACACATAAAGCGGTGGAGTGAAAGAGACGGAAACATACAATTTGGACCAACTAGGTGGGCTTATTCGTGTGCTAAGAAATGTGGCTGGCTAGTGAGTGATGAAGCTGTTTTAGAAATATGGCACAAGAAATCTGTTTTCAGTTACATAACTCCCACAAATTTTATACGTATCATGCTTTTCCTAATGGTATTTTAGGAAGACATGACTGTTTCCCATCATTTTCCATTCATTGCTTTTGATAGAGGTAGAGGGTCAGTCCAAAGTTTTCGTCGATTTTTAGGTTAGGAAGCTACAGCCTTAAGTGTAATTTTACTGGGACCAGTGTTGAGAGCCCGTGGAAAATTCACCGTATCATGGGAAAAAACCGTATTTTAAAAAAAAGTGAAAAAGGGAATTTTCTGCAAGATGTTTTTTTCTCAATTAGCCCAGTCAACGAAGAAAAAATTGCGAAAATAAATAGTGTAGTTTTGAAAATTGGTAGAGATGTTCTCGAAAGCTTGCTAATTACTGTGTAAAAAGTCCCCATCGATAGGTGGTGTGGAATCGCCGCCATCTTGGATTATTGGTACATTTCAAGTTTTTTTTTTCAGTTATCTCGATAGATTGCGATTCCATCAAAAAACCGCTCGGTTCAAATGTAAGGCCATCAAATTGCCTGCAAAAAAGTTGCGTATAACTTTCACGTATCCGTCATAACTTTAGAGAAATTGGCCTGTGAGCCTCAAGTGTGAGTCGTAGATATTCCATTTCTCACGGTGTTTTTGAAGAATCACGCAAAACTACAATGCAATGCTGTTTAGTTAATCTTCGTTAATGAATAATAAAATTAAAAAATATATATTTTGGCCTTCACTTCAAAAAATATGGGGGGGTCGAAAGGGAAAATTTGAACCTCTAATATTTTGGTTATCTAAGAAAATTTTGAATACATTTTTGGGAGGAATTATGAGTGATCTATTTATGATACAAGGTGCAAAACACAGACCAATCATTGTACAGGGTAAGTCTGTGCCCCGGATTTTTTCAGACCGCGCGTAAACCTGCAAAGCGCATTTCAACACCTGAAAATGTCCGTAACCAACACTAGGACAATCAGAACAATGGGTAACCTAAACTGGTTTGTCTGTCATTATTCTCTGATTTTAGTAGTGTTGGTTACGATTATTTTCAGATGTTTGGATGCGGCTTTGCAGATTTACGTGCGGTCTGAAAAAGTCTGGGGTACAGACTCACCCTGTACAATGATTGCACTCATAATTCCTCCCAAAAATGTTTTTACAATTTTCTTAAACAACCGAAATATTAGAGGTTCAATTTTTTCCCTTTAACCCACCCATATTCTTTGAAAGGAAGGCCGAATTTTTTTTTATTCCATTATTCATTAACGAAGATTAACTAAACAGCACTGCATAGTAGTTTTTCGTGATTCTTCAAAAACACCGTGAGAAATGAAATATCTCCTCCACGACTCACACCTTACGCTCACAGGCCAATTTCTCCAAAGTTATGACAGATACGAGAAAGTGACACGCAAGTTTTTTAGTAGACAATTTGATGGCCTTTCATTTGAACTTAAGCGTTTTTTGATGGGACCGCCTTTAATAGAGATAACTGCGAGAAATGCTTCAAATGTACCAATAATCCAAGATGGCGGCGATTCCACACCCCCTATCGATGGGGACTTTCTACACAGTAATCAGCAAGCTTTCGAGAACATCTCTACCAATTTTCAGAACTACACTATTCATTTTCGCTATTCTCCTAGATTATGCTTTCATTGACTGGGCTAAATCAAGTATTACGTATGCTGCTGCATGAAGAATAGTTGTAATACCAAAAAAAAAGTTCAATATAAAACTTCTTCAACTTGGTATGTCAATAACTCAAATTTCAGTAATTCCTGTCGCGGAGAAAACTCCCAAATTTGAAAAAAAAATCACAAGGACCCCCTGCGACCCCCAATGCGCAGATTTTTTCAAATGCGGAAATTTTCTCAACGGTATAGAAAATTTTACAACGTTGCTTCGGATAACCGCTCTAATTAACTTCACAAACACTGACTGCGACGTATATTTTCATTCAATTCCACTTAGATGTGGTATTTACTTTTAAATGCATGCACTGCTCAATATACAAGTTGTCATCCAATATAAAAAATAAAATAACATGTCGGTAACCGATCGGTTAGTTTCGGCCCAGTGAATATTACGTCGTCGTATTACTTTCCCGGCCCCACCAACATGAAGGGAAAGTATTGTAATGGTGCAGAAAAAAAGTTTTGAGATTTCACCGGATATATCCATTTTGAGGTCCCCCAAGTCGATTAAGACCATTTCCAGAATGATGTCTGTCTGTGGGTGTGTGTGTATGTGTGTGTGTATGTGATCTTCCACGATAACTGCCGAACCGTTTATCCGATCGATTTGAAATTTGATATGCAGACATGGTTTCGCCCTGGAATGACCGGATTAGTTTTTGGCTGTCATCTGTCAAACAGAAGTGTCACTATCAGCAAATGACAGAAGCTACATCTCACGGAACTTGACTTGCGATATGTCATTCAAAAGCCCTTGAAGAACTGTATTCAGAACAGTTGGAAGTATTTTCCTACCTGTTATCTGTCAAATTATAAAAAATATCAAAGTCTGGAACTTTGCCATTTAATTATTCAAAATCTATACGACAGATGTGAACCAAACACGGCAGGAAGCAACATTACTAAAAAATCAAACTAATGCTGAAGTTGGAGTTTTCCACCGTTTTCCGGACAAGCGCTATGGATTTTAATAGTATATTACATACCGAGACGGGAAATACATCATTACTGCTGAGGGCACAGAGAGCCTCCAGGCTTTGCCTGGAGGCTCTAGCCCGAAGCTGGAATGATGTATTTACCGTCGAGAGTATGTATACTATTTTACTTACAATCATTCAATAATTTCATCAAATAGAATTTGAATTAGAAAACCATTAATTGTGCACTTCGTAACAAATTAGGTGGCTTTGACTTTGGCAGTCATAGAAACAATCTGGAAACAATTGCCAATTTGTTTATTTTTTTCTATTCCGGCAAAGTGAAAAAAGACCATCATGTCCGATTCTGAAATAGATCTTACACCTCCAGATCTCCGGGAAGCAGCTGCAGAAGCTTCGGCAGATTTGCTCCCGGAGAAAAGTCGTGAACGGTATGAGAAAACATACAAAATTTATATGGATTGGGCAAGAAATAAGAATGCCACGCAAGTTACCGAAAACGTTGTGCTGGCATATTTTAAAGAGCTCAGCCTCATAAGGAAGCCGTCGACCTTATGGGCGACATACTCGATGTTGAAAACGACGATCAATATCAAAAACAACATCGATATATCGAAATTTCCCAGACTGCAGGCCTTCTTGAAGAAGAAAAACACAGGGTACAAACCCAAAAAGTCCAGCGTTCTGACCAAGGCGCAACTGCATGATTTTATAAACAGAGCTCCGGAAGAGATGCTGACGATCAAAGTGAAATGATTATTTAATTTATATACCCCTTTATCTTAATATTAAAACATTTCAGATCGGTTTGATACTTGGTGTGTCAGGAGCATGCAGGTCAGATGAACTGCTGAAAATGCGAGTAAACGATATCGAAGTTACAAATGAACGTGTCAGCGTCGTGATCCCTGACACCAAGACTTATAAGCCACGATCATTTGTTGTAACCAAGTCAGAATGGGTTGAAATTTTGAGGCGGTACGTCAATTTACGGAGAAACATTGAAGGCGGGAGCGACCGGTTCTTTCTCCAGTATAGACTGGGCAAATTGTGGAGGCAACCAATGGGCCATAATGCGATTGCAAAGTTCCCCCAAAAAATTGCGGCATTTTTGGGTTTGGCCGACCAAGCCTCCTACACAGGGCACTGTTTTCGGCGCACAGCCGCCACCCTGTTGGCTAATGTAGGAGGTGATGTTTTGCAATTGAAACGATTGGGAGGTTGGCGGTCTTCGGCAGTTGCGGAAGGATACGTGGAAGCCTCACTAGAGGGCCAAGTGCAGATTGCGAATCTCCTTACAGCACCTTCCAATCAACCCATAAACAAACGGGAAGCACCCAGCAGCACCATTGTCCATTCGCCAACTCCCATGACTAATCCTCATCTACCATCTCCACTTCCTCCTCAAGTCATATCTTTTCCATCAACTTCCTCGGCTACTACAAGCCAATTCAATTTTACAAGGGAAGACATTAAAGAAGGACTAAACCTTACGATAAACAGCCACGACCAATCGAAGGTATACATATCCTTCAATAACGTGGTAAAAGATCCTCTCAATTCGACCTCCACTGAAACCAATACAGATATTGTTGATGATTAGTTCAATATGTAATGTAAATACATCATAGTAGTGAGTACTTACTCATTGTTCAGTTCTGTTGTTCGTGTTCCATTATAAATATAACTAGTATATTGTTATAATAATAATAAAATTATGCTCTGCAAAAGTGCGACTATACAGCTGTTATTCTTATTTCAACTTAACCAAAGAAAAGACCATCATAGACTTTATTAACGCAACTTCATATAGGCAACCAATTCAACAGTCTTGTATTTTCATTGCTGCTTCTTTCAAGTTGGACCCAGTGAATAAAAAATTAAACTTGTAGGAATTTTAGAGTCTTTATCATATTTATTAAATTCACAATTTTTCATCAAGTACAGGTTAGTAAGTACCCACGTATACAAAAAAATGTTTCCAATTTTGTTGTGGAGTTGAAACTAATAGCATTTTAAAATCCGGGGACTCGATTGGTTCTCTAAAATCCTTGGCCAATATGAACTAGCTCGGTTCTAGTGACTCGAAAACGCTAAAGGTATATTCCGGCTTTAGGTAAACGTATCTATCATAGTACTGCATCTACAGTTTCGACAGGTAATAAGTTCCTGTGTTTAGTTCACTCATGTGAGTCCTGTAACAAAAAATGAATAAATGATGATCATCTCCTTCAACTTGCAAGCAAAATAGGCGTACTTGCCGATAAATGAAAAACGTATCATTAGGGCGTAGCGTGTAGGGCTCTCTAGATTATCTTGTTGCAACAGCCACATCACGAGATGATTCCTAAGAGATGTCCACATCAATTCAACGACTTGAATAGTTAGCTATTGATTAGACTTTGATGTCGATGATGTCCATGGTGTATTATGAGCACATGGTCTTGCAGGCTAAAACAAAATGTAATAATTTTTCTGTCATTAGTAGATAACAATAACCACTGTAGGGTTGGGTGCAGCTAAGGGTTTAGATTTCAGTTTCATGTATATATTTCACATTTTCACTTACCCTTGCATGCAACTTTACCCAATAATAGGTATGTCCTGTGCGTAGAATAAAAACGGACAAATCCGTTGAATAGCTGAATATAGCAAAAACTTAGTAGATGTCGCATACCACTGAATAAATAGAACATAACCTCTAATGTTGACATCATAAATGTCAGCGAGTAGTGGTAGTGGTAGTGATCAAGAAGGCCAGCGCTGTCAATTCCATTACTGACCAAGGTAAGGAATGGGTCCATTCCGGACCTCGTCGGAGTTAGAGATGAATGCATTCCAAATATGATTGTAAGTAAAAGATTTTCCTAGCCGATTCCAGCCTCGCTTGCCTGTTCCTCGATTTTTGGCCTATTTAATTTTTTTAGCAACATAGCAACCAAACCGGTAGGTACAAGGAGTAGGTAACTACGTTTTTGTTACGAATTGTATCAATGTCAAAGTGACAACATGAACGCTGTTCTCGGCAGGTTCTCGGTGTTTTCTTTTGTATCTTCTTGCATCATTTGGGGCAACAGTGCGAACCGATCCTTTGTGTTGTTTGGGGCTCCGTAAACCCCCTTGTGTTTTCTGTAGTTTTATAGCAACTCCAGTATGCTCTAGGAGGATATAAGAATAGGGAGGGAAGGTTCGTCATAAAAAGTGAAGCCATGGAAATGTCATATCCGCCATCTTTGTACGCCCAAAATCTTTATCACTTTACCATTGAAACTGAATATTGTCACGTCAAGTTCTGCGAGCTGTCGCTCTTGTCAGTGTCAGTCTATGACGCTTTGTGCTGCACCAGATCCAGCCATATCCTTCCTAAATATGATCGTTGGATTACAAAAAGGAATTTCATTACAGGTTTCACTAACTTCTACTTATTAGCATTTTTGTCACTAACTTCGTGGTAGGTGATAGTCCGTAGCAGTAGGAATTCCACCAAGATAGGTACCTAGGTAGGTACTATTCATTGTGATTTTGCCATGGACCTTGAAGTCTACACAGGCCTCAAGACTGGCTGATGATGAGGTTTCCAGAGTACTTCTATCACTGTTCAGTGTAGATCATCATTAGGTGTATTAACAGTGCTGACCTCACAAATACGTGGTAGAATCTAGGAGGAAAGAATCGAACTGCTCATTTTCTGCTCATTATTTTTGGAATTTGCTGGTCATTCTTATCCTTGCCTTACATTCTACTGGAACATCGGGCGACCCCATACTACAGGTAGGCATTATCTTCCCTTCGGCAGCTTCGGCTAGCATTGATGGGATATTCTTCATACATTGGCGCACGTAGCCAATGTCTATCCCACACCTGGGAAAGCTGATCTATATTCAGCTCTTATAGATGAAGCACCATCCAAACAAAATCCAGGCACAAAGATAAATGATATCAGGCAGGACTCATTTTATGTCAACCAAAAAAATCTCACTAACCTCAAATAGTTTGAAATTATTTCAGTAACGTCAATCTAAATCACAAAAGTCAAAAGACTCTTGAGACTAGATGCAATATTTGGGCGTAGTTGCTACCTCACCCCTTACGTCTCCCGGCTTCATTTCCCCCCGCCCACAAGCTGGGTTATACTCCCTCGATCCCTATTCTTATATCCTCCTAGAGTATGCTCATTCCATTGACGTATATGTACAAACTGTAATGTGTGCAGTTCCCTTATTTGATTCGGTACCAGGGCCCCATCCCCATAGTGTCTGCCGTCCAAGGCCCTGATGGGGCCCCCATCTGTGTCTATCAGATTTTACCGTTTCAGGCCAAAACTGCGGCCTTGTGTCTTCGTTGAAGCCCTCTAGGCTCCTGGTGTCTACGGGTGTCTCTTGAAGCCCCACTGAGCCCCCCTCTTTTTTTTTTAGTTTTCAGAACTATCGTGCCTTCAGGTGTGGTTCGGATCTAACTTCTTGATGGGTTCGAAGTCTCATTTCACAGGTCACCACTTGGGGGCCCTGAATTGCAATTAATTAGAACTCTGCCCCAGGTTTTCAATCCGCGACTGATTTTCACCAGTTATTTTTCAAACAATAATTTAGGTTGCATCATTAAAGGCAACAGTGCGCCCAGATTGATTGTGTCTTCAAGCGTTGTTTGGGGCTGCGTAAACCCCCTTGTGTGGAACTAGCATTGCATTCTTGAGATATCACAACAGTTAACTACCTCTAGTTCTACCTTTTGAATTATATCATCACCTTGTACCTACTTCATACTACACGATTACTTCCAAATTGTTGATCGGATTAAATCGAAATCAGGTACGAAAGTATAAGTTCAGCCTGGAATGACCTGATTAGACTTTGGGTAGATGATTTAGTTTGGAAGCCCTCAGATGGCACACTGGGTCTGGGCTTCTCTGCCCAAGCTCCAGATTGAAGATATACCGTCGGTTCCACAAAACAGATAATACGAGATTAGTTGATTTGCGATTTTTGTTTTCCAATTTGTAGCTGACTGATCAATGGAAATGCTGGTTTATCCCTCAAAAATGAAAAGATGATGGGTCTAGTACAGATTTCAGGCATTTTTTGTGAGTAACCACCTAGCATTCAGCAGAAAAAAGTTCAGTTAATCTGCAATCAGCCTTGATCGCTGATCATCTTTTTTGTGGAACTGACGGATAGAGTTGAAATTTGACACACAGATGCAGAAGGTTCTTAATCAAGTTTGTGTAATTTCATCATCATGTCTAAAGTAGGAACAACAATTTTTATGAGGAACCTGCGTTGCATTCTTCAGATTCCGCAACGAGTTCCGCAACAATTAGCTTCCTAGTTTTACCTTTCGAAATATTTCATCACCGTGGAAACCTAACAACCTGTCACTTGTTCTGTAGGCCCAACAATGGATGCAGGATGCTCGCTAAACGCTGAACTCACTAGAACTTGTTCAATCAACTTCTCAATAAAATCCCACTTTCCCGAAGGGACGCCTGAATCAAACTCATTACTGACGTCTCTGGATACCGCCGGGAAAGTTTTGTGTCGCCCCACAACAGATTTTTGAAAATGGATTAGGCAAGTTCACATTAAATTTGGATTAAATTCCAATTAACGAAAAATTCCGGCCATTCGAAGGGATTCTTCTCAGTAATTAGGTATCTACTTCAGTTGAGAGATTGGATCCATGTTTTCTTTATGTTCAAAAATATTCTATTTTTGTATGAGTATTTTTGTATGAAATCCGTTGAAATTTAAAGACAGTTCGAGAATGAACCTATCATAAAGCCCCGAGGTTACATGGTGGAACAGCAAAGCGTATAAGCTAAGTTAAAATGTTACCTCGTTAAAGAAGAGAAGTTATTATTAATAAAGCCGATTTCTGACGTTTATAAGTTTTTAAGTTCAAGATGACCTGTATCTGTTATGAATTATGATGCATTTCTGCAATATGTTGCAACTTTTTACTATTCCCCGAAAGGACGCGATTTAAAATTGAAACACCCTGTATGGAAAGTATTATCAATATCATCATTATCATCGTTCAAATCTCACTTTGACAGCTAGTTTAGTTCCTGCCTCTCACCAGATATTGAAAATTTTCAAGGACATAGAGATTAGGGCCGATTGCGGGTTACGGTATGTTCAACAGCCACATTTTATACACTTTTTACAACCACGAAACCAACTCTGTTGCCTTCTACTCATCATTATTAGTCTAATGAGTATTAGACTAGTATTATTATTATTAGTCGCCACCGAGAGGGAAATCACAATCACACTTATAGTTTATTTGCAGTTGAATTGTTTAGGCCGTACTTCTTTTCTCTGCGGTGCCCTTCTTAGGCCCAAGCGCAACGGCGCAACACTGTTTTGTTGGTAAGTCAAAGAGTCAGTGTAGCGTACCTGCTCTTATTTTCCACTGAAGTGATGTAGGCAACCAACAAATCAACAACATCTAGAAACTCAATCCAGTGTACTTTTAACGCGTTGTTCCTTCTTCTATTTTTTTTTCGCAAAAATTTCTGGATAATTAGCAAATTTTATTTTTGAATATCATTATACACACCGTTCTGAGTGGTTTGCCATTTTTTTTTGTTTGGATTTGCGTGTGGCCGTTATCCATACCTTAACCCGATTGCGGTTAAGAAAACGGGTGTATAGTACAACACTGCCATCTACGATTAGCTAAACTATCCCATTTCAAAAGCAAACCACCAATTTTTTTTTTCTTGGACATACCCTACAACTCTTGAGTCAGGGGATGTGATGATACAATTTTGCGATATTCTGTATTTTATTGTAAGATGTTATGTGGTGGTTCGTTCCCTCAAATTGCCACCATATATTACAAATGTTATTATTGGTCAGAAAAAATGCAATAAAACACATATTGACAAAGACTCAGGATATTGTACAGGGGGATCTATTATTCGAGGCATCAGGACGATCAGTGTCGACAGCATGGGAGTTTGCAACATTACCCCCCAAGAGCAAGTGTTGTAGTAAATTGTGTGAGCGAAAAATTATACTTTTCTGTGAGTTGTACAGTTGTATACTTTGCCCTTTCTACTCTTGAGGTCTAAACTGTAAATTTCAACTTGGAACTTGAAATCCACGTTTTTAGATTGGCAATAATAAATTAATAATCAATAAAACTAGAAAACACGTTTTTAGTGATTAATAAAATTTCGAGATTCAGCAATTCGCCCTAAAGTTATGGCCCACCAAATCAAATAATTTGTCGAATAGAAGCAAATTTTTTGCAGCGTGAAGAATTATAAAGTTCAAAACTCAATACTCACGATGAATAATGAAATGAACAGCAGTTGTATGTTTAGTGTAGTTTGATGTAAGAACTGGTGTTTTGTTGGTGTAAAGGGCTCTATCCTCTATAACCACCATCAAACTACAATTTGATTAATTTAAAAATAAAACACGAAATGTCTCAAAGTATTGATTCAAAGTACCACCAGGATCAATATTAAATATTGAATAATTGGAATTAAAAAAAAAAATGGAAATAACCAAAACAGAAACTAGTCGTGCAATAAAGTGTAATACCTAACTACAGTAAGTTTACCACAGGACCTTTATTCATGACTCTAAAGACAGCTCCCTAAACGAATGTGAGTGATCACAGCAACCAGTGACTGCATAAGCGAACAAATAAGATCAGAGTTTTTTTTCAAGTTTTCACGAAGTAAAAACACATGGCCTTTTATGAATGTGAACTTTACGAAGTAGGTATGGAAAAAGCACAAGCATCATAATTTTCACACAGTAGGCTTCTTTCGGCACATAAGCACTAGTGGCTCTTGTGCAAGCCTGAATGGATATACCAAAGACTCAAGGAGTGATTATAAAGGACAGAGAACCCACATTCACACAACAGGAACAAACAAGGACAATTACAGAATACTAGAGAATGGGCTAGAGCTGTACTACGTAGATCCAGGATTTAGAGGCGTAATAAAAGCAACTTACTTAGGCCCACCATCTTATCGGGCACTTTGATGTCTTCATTCAACTGCGGCCCTCCACCCATGGCCGGTCCTCCCATGCCGCCGATTTGACTGGGCGGTGGTCGGCCACCGGGAGGAGGAAGTTGAGGCGCTGGTCCGCTGCTTCCCGGTCCTTTCTTTGCATCCGGTTCTAAATTGACAAGTAAAAAACGAAACGTGAAAACACTACGTCAAGAGGCAAGCGCAAGCTTTGAAAGGCATTACCAAACATACCTGGGCCGTCCTCCAGGGGCCTTTTCTGTCTGCCGTCCCCCGCGCTGGTGGCTCCGGGGTTGATTTTGGCAGCAATCTGTGCGAAATGAGACAGATTTAGTCGGTTTTCTCGAGGCATTGTTTGGGTACAAGCAAGCCGTGCCAGGGCCATTGTTGATGACCCCCGGCCCCGTGCGACGGATGGAACTTACCTGTTTGGCGCGTTGGAGGGCTGCTGCGAAAGCTGAAGACTGGTTGAAATTTTGTTGAGGTGGCGGAGCTACCGCTGAATAATCACTCATTTTTTATTACCATTAACGAAATTTTGTCGACATACAACATAAAATGGTGTCGCCCGCTTACAAACGTGAACGACAGCGTTGTAACCAGATCTGGTGCGAAACGCCATACCAACATGGCAACGCAAAAAGTACCGGGGTGGGCAGACTTTTGAAATTCACCTTTTTTCCAAACAAGACGGTCGTTTTGCACCAAAAAAACTTTTGTATTTTGAGAAAATCAGCATTTTGAACCAGTTCCGATATTTTTCGAAGAACTGCAATGGTTATTTTGATTATTATTGCTTTTACCAAAGTAGGATGGTTTGAACTGCGTCTGAAGCGCGCGAACTGTCACAAGGCGTCCCTTGAAATCCATGAGCGTAGATGCAGCTTTGACAAATTGCCAGTGGCGTAGCACGAAAGGGAAGGGAAATCCTCTACCGTTGCCTCCTCTACTCTCTACATGTCTCTACCGTTGGGTGAAAATCTGAAAATATCGAGGAAAATATACAAAGAGGCGCTTTTATACACTGCCGCTTTGGTCCGCGACCTAAGCACTAAATTCGGCCCGAATAAATATAGTCCACGTGGTGTAAACGATCACGAACAAGGACCAAGTAGCTTGGGTCAGGTCTCTTGTTAGCCGTAGACTGACCGAAATTCAGTTTTTAAATTTATTCAGTTCAAATTTATATTTTGAAATACACACATGGCATTTATCTGGGGATATTTTTTAAATTTTGAAAATTTTAGAGAATTTTCAGGGCGATTTTTTCCAAATTGAATAGTAACATTCCTGGAATGACCCGCTTTCATAAAAGTAGTTGAAAATGACCTTGACAACAGAAATAAATTCAGAAAAACAAACAAATCAAGTTTTTAAAGTTTTTCAACAATTTTCAAAGTTTCGAATTCAGGTGAGAACTAATTTTTTTCTCAAGCGTCGCCTCAAATTGGGTCAGTTGGTGTTTAAGAACCAGTCAAGGCGATAACTGAATCAAGGAGACGCATGCTACTAGCTGTTGGCATGCTGTAGATTGGCCAAAGACAGACGGAAGTAGCGAGGATTCTGAGAACGACCCAGAGCGTGATCTCGCGGCTCTGGTCGCATTTTCAACTCACTGGAAATGTAAGGAAGAGACATTGATGGCGACTACGCTCAACTACTCCAGCACAAGACCGCTACATACAATTGACGGCCTGGAGAGCGACTACTTCAACGGCATCACAACTGTAAAGTCGGCTGGCACAGGTGCATGGAGTGATGGTTTCAAGGCGAACCGTTGATAACAGGTTACACGAAGTCCAATTGAGGTTCCGACGGCCGCTGAGATGTTAGCCCCTAGCACGAGGCAATCGCGCAAACAGATTGGACTGGGCGCGGGCAGATCAAAATTGGCAGAATGAATAATGGGGTCAGGTCCTCCTCACAGATGAATCTCGGTTTGGGATTCGTCCGGATTCGAGACGAGTTCGTGTGTGGAGGCGACCTGGCAACATCAATCAGTTGAGGAATGTCCAGGAGGTGCACAGTCTCCGGGGTGGCACCGTCATGATATGGGCCGGGATAGCGCTAGACATAAGGACTCCACGGGTTTTGGTGGAGGACATTATGACGGGAATTCAGTATCGTGACCAGATTTTCGAAGGTTTTGTCCTTCCGGTTGCAGCAGAAGCTGGCGGAAATTTTGTCCTCCAAGAAGACAAGGCACGATCTCATACAACGAGAGTCGTTAGGGATTTCCTCCATGAACATGAAAAAACCGTTCTGCTATGGCCCGCGCAAAGTCCTGGCATAAACTCCATTACGCATGCATGAGACATGCTCCAGTGAAGGGTTCTGCGGGGTGATGCCGAATATATCATGACCATCAACAACTGTTTGAGGCCTTACGACAAGCTTGGGAAGAAATCCCACAAGAAGATCTCGACCATTTGACATTAAGTGTGCCAAATCGATGCAAAGCGTTGGTGACTATTTGAGGGGGCCACACTTTGTATTGAACCGTCCATTTGAGTTGAATAAAGTAAAAAATGTTGAATGTTAAATTTTTGTCTTCAGCTGTTTTCGACTTTACTTCAACCGTCATTCACTTACATTACATATATCATCCCTACTATTTGACTAATCGTGGAAAAACTACTTGGAGAAGTCTTTTTGGCTCCCAATTTCGTTGAATTTGGAGAAAAAGTCAATATCCCTAGATAAATGCCATGTGTGTAGGTCGACAGCGTTAGTCCACCGCGGTGTAAGCGCTGGAAGAGAATGACCATTTTAGGTGAAATTTGGGTCAGTGCTTGGGTCAGTCCGGTTTCAGTCCATCGGTGTAGACTATAGCTACTGTGTAGACTATAGGTCGCGAGAACAAAAATGGCGTGCTAAGATAGGTCGTACCTATATGGTATGATGTTATTTTCACTAGTAGGTACTATTGCGGCCTTTTTAAGTGAACGACAGTTGACAGATTCCTCAGGATTCTGGCCTGAACGTCGCATGACAGCACGCCAACTCGTTGACATTGTCGTCCACTTTATTTTGGCCGCAACCGTACCTACTTGTTGATACAATTTTCTGCAGTTATAAAGTTGTAATAAATATAACTATAGATAATTTATTGAACGATTGTCGCTTTATCATAAAAATGATTGTGCTAAACTCAAGATTTAACTGAGTAATGTCAAAAACAAGTGATAATCTCCACAACGGTACTTTGGCACCCCATCAGGCGCAAGCGCAGTCGCAGGCAAGAGGCGCTTCGTTGTGCCGGCAGGAGCTGCTTTGGGTAGATCACTGGACAAAGAAAGTAGATCCAGCTGGGCCGTGATTGGCGCCCATGTATCCACTTTCTCTATCTAGTGATCTACCCGAAGCAGCTCCTGGCGCAAAACGAAAGCGGCTGAGAAGCGCGGAAATGCACAATGTGCTGTTGCCACGTCAGGCATACTTGCAACGTTGCCATAGCGGGTGCCAAGGTGACGGTTTCATGTTCCCGCGACCTATGGGTGTAACCAGTGAAATACTGGACTGGAAGGTTTCTTTGTTCTGGTGTTAACTTTGCCCTCCATTTCTGAAAAGTTCTCCAGGATAAAGCCACAGAGTTTTGACCCCAGCAAGAGAATGCCTCGTCAAAATTATCACCAGTGTCAGAAATGTTACCGCGGTGACGGACGGCTCTTAAATAATTTTTCACTCAAAGTCTCTTCTTTACTACTTATAAAATGAGCCGGCCAGTGGTTCAGGAGCAAAAAGCAACCATAATGGGGTATTATACTTACCAATCTTTTTATTTATTTATTATTTATTATGTTTTATTAGAAAAAAAAGTTCAAGATTTGCGCGACAACAGGTGAATAAGTTTGAACTGGGAGACTGACGATGACGTGGAAAACATGTTCCGCGCTTGTGCAGTGTAGGTCATCATGTAATATTCATTAGCCTTGATTCATGGACTGGTAGATTGTAGGCAGTCTACAGTCCATAAATATTTACTAGTTATAATTGAAAATGACGGACAAACAACACAATGCAGCATCTTTTTGCATATTGTGGAATTTATATACCAGTAGGAGACAACTCAATTTTCTGTTTGAAGTGGTAGTTCACTTTCTGAATCTGGCATTGATTGTTGAGAAAATTTTCAAACCAATGCACTCATGCGCGTATCTCACCTCGTGCAAACCAAAATCCAAGTCAATAAATCAATTTTCATCTGGAGAGGTTTTCTGAACCTCACTGGAGCCACTGGACTGTGGGCATTTCCATTCCCTTCTCCTCAGTACACACTGCTTAGTTTGACCGCTTGGGCATTATTTTCTTCATAAACCACCGCTCACCTAGCAGCATTAGCGAGAAACCGCCAACCAGTGGAAGACGATGTTCCTTCTCGACCGCAGCAAGTTTTCACTGCGGAGACTCGCCTTTTCTTATTTTCGCTGCGTAGACTCGACAATTTTTACTAGCGCGTACATCACGTCACGATGGTATGCCGTGACAACTGTTACATTATATATAGATGACACATCTGTCAAGGACATTAGCATCCAGTTAGCATCGTACCATTCGTACCAATAGAATATATTTTAATCTCCACCACAGATATCTCCACTTTGAAGAGCTGGTATCCTCTGTATCTCAGTTATTGTACGTTTTTGAACAAAGTGTTCTGGAGAAAGTTCATTAATTTTTTTATGCTCTACCCGCTGCTCTATATACAAGGGTGTCCGTTTTTCGAGGCTAAGCATGGGTATCTCGCTTATCTTTAGAGATACAGAGTCGGTTAAATTACAAAAAAGTTGCGAATTTTCATGACGATCAATAATCCAAGAAGATATTTGACTTGTCAGTTTTAGTTTTTGAGATACCGAGAAAAAACAGAAATTTGTAATTTTTGTTTTAATTTTTTATTTGAAAAACGGTTGAAGGTAGCCTTTTCTAATTAAGACATTGTGAAAGGCACTTTTCTAAGGGGAATTCATTGTTGCCAAAATCTTCATTCTAGCTTTCAAAACAACCGAGATATGACATTCAACTTTTTTTTCTCTCAGAGGCGCCATATTGGATTTTGACATTTTTGAATAGACCGAAGAAGTGTGACGTCACAACACGGCAACATGGCCGGCGGTTGACATTTTCTGGAGGCCAACGTCAAACGTGACACGACCGTGGAATGCACGGCACGTGGCATGCACTTGACGTTTCTCTGTTTATTGTGTTTGTCATGTGTTTGTCAACTTTTTGGGAAGGTAAATAACGGAAATGGATATAACAAAAAATAATCCATATTTTGGGCTATATCAGGTGGAGGAAATCAAACTATATTGCTATAAACTAAAAACTGCTAACTATAAACTGCGATCCATTGCTCTTTGCCTCTGAGCATCTCATGAACGAGATTGTCGACGGCGATTCTCCTGCCCAGTTTTTCTTCGAGGTCTTCTCGCTGCTTTGATGGACTCTTACAATGAAAACGAGCGTGTTCCGCGTTGTCCTGACGCTGAGGCTTTTGAGGCTCCCCAGTATTTCTTTCATCCAACTTTGAACCAAGGCGTTCCACTGCCGTTGCCACTGCTCGACGAACTGCTCTGTGGCCTTGTTTCTGCTTTCTGGTTTGCTGGTGGGCACTCCTAGGCTTGTTTCCTCTAATCGCAAGCATCAGGGCGAAGGGTGGGATACCCGAGAGCACTCGTGCTGCATCATGCGGAACCGTTCTGTAGGCACTGGTGATTCTGAGTGCAGCTTTGCGCAGCTCTCTGTTGGGCTATGTCTGGCCTTTTTGCAACCAAGTCCGCCTGTATGACGCTGGCTGTCTCTTAGGCTGGCAATTTCAGCAATGCTCACTGCCATTTTGCACTGACTTTTGTGACTTTTGTTGTGAACCTCCAGAAAATGTCATGCCAAACACAACCAAACATAGAAACGTCACGTTCATGTGATGACGTTGGCCTCCAGAAAATGTCAACCGCCGGCCATGTTGCCATGTTGTGACGTCATCACTTCTCCGGTCTATACAACTTTTTTTTCTGGTTACAACGATGTGTCACATGCCACTGTTAAGTTCATGCTTATTCTGAGCAAAAAATTTTTTTTTTATTTTTCAAAGAGTGCTTTGGAAACAAAATCAGCACCGACAATGAGAAAAACGTAAATGTTGAACATTTATTCATTAATGACATGTGGCACATCGTTGTAACCAGAAAAGAATACCGTATTCAAAAATATCAAAATCCAATATGGCGCCCATTAGAGAAAAAAGTTGAATGTCGTATCTCGGTTGCTTTGAAAGCTAGAATGAAGATTTTGGCAGCTTTGGATTTCCCTTGAAAAAGTGCCCTAACAATGTCTAGATGAGAAAAGGCCGACTTCAACCGTTTGTTGAATAAAAAATAAAAACAAAAATTCAAATTTCTGCTTTTTCACGATATCTCAAAAACGAGAATCGATACGTCAAATTTCTTTTTGGATCATTGATCGTCATAAAAATGCGCAACTTTTTCCTTATTTAATCGACTTTGTATCTCTCAAGATAAGCGAGATACCCATGCTTAGCCTCGAAAAACGGACATCCTGTACACCGTCCGTTTTTTTTTCTAGGCCCCAGCTTATAGCGCCTTTATTATGAGTTTTACACCCAACATATTATATATTTTTGGAATCAGAGGAACAAAATCTTTCGATTGATGATATGTCAAATCATTTTTGACAGATGTCATTTTTTGACAATTGACGGAATAGTACTTGTGAAACACCATTTTAAAGCCCATAAATTTTTTAGGAGAACTGTGTTTTCATTTCTATAATAGGATGTCTTTTACAGCTTCTGGAGGTCTTTGAATAGGAAAAATTGTTGAAATTCAGAAATACCTACTCAATAATTAAAAGGTATTTTTAATATCAATTGATGATACTATTCTGATTTTAAATCGTCCAAATTAGCGGGAGACTCTATAAACACCTTATCTTTCAGATAGGCTCATTAAAAAATCGAGGGGGTCATACCTGGCCACCTCGGATACTATCGCGTTGGGCTGGCAGTTCCAATTCACCGGTCGTTGAATCTCTCATTCAAAGAACAAGGAGATGGTCATTTCGAGTAACTTCTTCAGGACATTTTTCATTTCATTGTGATTATTTATTGATTATTATCATTAGTTATTATTAAAAATACCTGTTTTGCCCACTTACGTATTTATTGAGTATTTCTGAATTTCAATAATTTTTCCTATTTGAAGACCTCTAGAAGCTGTGAAAGACATCCTATTCCAAAAATTAAGACACAGTTTTTCTCAGAATTTATTGGGCTTTGAAATGATGTATCACAAGTACTATTCTGTCAATTGTCAAAAAATGACATCTGTCAAAAATAATTTGACATATACCATCAATCGAAAGATTTTGTTCTTTTGATTTCAAAAATATATAATATGTTGGGTGTGGAACCCATAATAAAGGCGCTACGCGCTGGGGCCTAGAAAAAAAAACGGACGGTATAGTCTCCAAGATTAAACATCAACTCTGTACGAAAAACAATACCGCACCTATTGTTAAGTATATTGGATAGATATTACCTAGGCACGAGAATAGTGTGTTGGACCATACCGGGTGATCATTTGAAAACTATCCACCTGCAAAAACTTCCGATTCCTAGTTAAGATATGTCTTCGAGCAAAAACAGGTCAATTTTTATATCGAAGGGGACATCCAAAACATACATTGGCGAATCTCCATCTTTAGCCCCCTCACCCACACCCACTCACGCTTTTTAAAACCCCCGTTTCCCTCCTCTAACACACTCCAAATGTCCAGTTTTATGAGGAAGGAGTTGAAAATTTCAAAAAAATTGTTTCCAAAAAGAGAATTGAATTTCCTTCACTTTGATGTATCACAAAGTAGGTGGTGTTTTGTTGAACTTTGAAGTTGGGGTGGGAGACAGCAAATAAGGGGTGAATTTTAGTAGCACTTTTTCCACCAGAAATTCTTTCCTTCGACGCTACCTAGGATGACGCTGACTAAATTGAAGAGAATTAGGGCGTTCAGAATATGAAATAGGACATTCAGAAAATTTTCAGGGAGAAAAGGGTGGGGGTTAAAATTTTGAAAATATTTTTTTCATAAAGACAATTTGATTTTCTTCAGTTTAATATATCGCAAGGTGGGTGTGCTGTCAATTGAAATTTCGACGTCGAGGTAGGTGGGGGCGAGGGGGCTGGAGATAGGAATTTGCGAATGTCCTATGTTTTAGATGTCCCCCTCAATATAAAAATTATTGTCCTGTTTTTGCTCGAAGAAGTATTCACTAGGAGTCGGGAGCTATTGGAGGTGGATAGTTTTCGAATGATCACCCCGGTATATTGTTTATTGAAGCGTCACATTGGTTCCCTATACTCCCTATCGACATCAATAATAGATAGGTTCCGGCGATTGACGAAGCCATATACTTATAGCTGTCGAAGCGTTATTGTTAATTAATAAAGAACTAATGAAGCTGCTCCTCCTAGTGCGCCACATCTGGAATTCATGTTGGACCTAGAGTTCTCATGTTAAAAATTCAATGATTTTGTTCCTGTTTTGATCTTTTGGCTTCTTGTGGTACAGAACTGTCTTTAAGAAGTCCTGGAAAAATAATAATAAATAAATAAATAACTTTATTGTTTCTTATGGGCTTAGCCCAAATAACAATGGCAACGACCATACCACGTTGAAAATACCAGTTCTCGTCCGATCACTGAAGTCAAGCAACGTCGGGCGCGGTCAGTACTTGGAAGAAGTCCTGGAAAAGACATGTAGAAGAACCTCGAGAAGAACAGAGAAAGGGAATTGAAAAACGCCAACAAACCGTGAAAATCTCCAGTTGAAGTTTTAATTTGGTTTGTAAAAGAGTTCAACATACAATAAACATTTTTGTTTTCAGTAATAAATCAACAGGTAGGTAGGTAGGTAATAACAATAAACAGAAAACAATGCCAAATAAAATCAATTAAATATATGACAATAAGGAACAAAAGGGTAACAAACAAAACAACAAAACAAAGTATTTAAAACCAAATTAGTTTAAGAAGCTAAACAACAATTGCATATGATCCTATTAAAATTATCGCTATTTATAGATAAGTATACTTTTATATTTTCATTCATTATAACTCTAGAAATGTACAGAACAAACTTTAAATAGTTGATTCCATTCAAGTAAGGTAACTTAAATCCACCATGGATGGGACATTAACATAATCTTAGGAGATAGGTAGGTAGATATCTTTAAAGTGAAAATAAAGAACTTTATTAATAATTAAGCAGGTGCGTATTATGATTTTCTTATTAATATGTCCTTATAATGATCACTGATAATTTCTTGGGTAGTATAGTATAGTACATACTTACATAAAACTAATTAAATTAATTAGCAATAAGTATCATGTTCAGTATCACAATTGTAATAATTATCATTATCTATGCAGTTGAGTGTACAGATATAAAGAATTCATAAGACTAGACCTAGTCGACTGTTAGCTTTTTGAAGCTGCCTTCGAGGCCCACACCGAGTTCCTCGTTCATTTCAGAGACTAAGGGACAAGTTTTCTCGTCGATTTCAATGTACATTTCATCCAAGGCCAAAATTTGGTCGCGCTTTTGCTTCAGATGCGCTTTGAATTTGGATACCATTTCTTCCATGGGCACCTCGCCGCCGTACTCTTTCGGGAGAATTTTCTTGTCGATGTTCTGGTACAATTCATCGATTGACTTGTAAATCTGTTTTTTGAAAAGAAAAAAAACCGGAAATTAATGAAAGAGCGATTGCGTCAATGTGGTATGTGCATGTCAATGATTCATGTGCTGCAATCGATGCGACAACCCTTGAAAAAGACCCATTAGAGCAGGCATAATAAATTATGGAACAGTTTTTTTTTCAATAACTGTCACGGATTGCTGCATTTCACAAGTGGGTGTGTCATTATCAGAGTCGGGTGCATGTAGGTCTAGGCTGGTTGTCTAGGGTCAAAGCTATAATTTTGCATAAGTAGGTACTATCTACGTTTCAGTGCTCTTTATAAACTGAACGTGTTCACCTTTCGATAAGGAACTTAGCTGTTATATAGGTACCTACTTCTGAATTTTGCACCTAATAATCAAACAGAAATCTAGACAGGTAGGTATGTATCAGGGCAGTTCAGTTGATTCGCTAATAAGGCACTATGTATAGGTACCTACTTATTTTCATCCCCTACCTTATTAATATATTTAAATAAAGCGAAAGTTTTCTTCTACCAATACATAATAATTTATAGTTTTCTAATGTGGTAACCAATAAAGTTCTAACTGAAATATAATAACTTAAGATGTTCTTAATAAAGAGCTCCGCCAAGGATACAAAACAAAGAGTAACATGATGTCGAGTTTTCGATGCTCTATCATCTCCTGAAATATTGATAAAAAAAGTGTAACACCCTGTAGATACAGAAGTGAAATGGACCGTTTGGAATTTTTCGGCTGCGATATTGTAGAGAACTAATTAGGTACATGAGGAAGGAATTGAAATAAGGAAAGGAAGATATAGGAATTGATTTAGCTTGGAATAACTACCATAGAAAAAATAATGTAGATATATCCCGTTCGCTTTTTATTTTCAGTAGAATGACTTTATAAACTGGAGCGCTGGAAGGACACGGCTGATGACCGCTAATAGTTTTGCTCCAAAACTTTGCAGGTGCCATCAGCCGTATAGCCGTAGCCCCCCAACTTTTTGTCACTTTATTTTTGCTACAAAAAGTCATTCTACTGAAAATGAAAAGTCTCTACTATATGGGTATTGGGTATTAGATTAGAACAGTTCGATAGTTGCGCTTTACTTACCAGAAGTCGGTTCTTCAGCTTTTCGTTGAGCAGAGTAAGAGCGAACTCGATCAGTTTGATCGCAGTGGACGAGATGTTCAAGAAATGATTGGCCTTGTGTCGCATGGGCGTCGTATTCTGGATGCACCGTAGAATATTTCGCACGTCAGTCAGCGAAAACAAGGTGAAATGTGCCATTTGGAATCCACCCTCGTCATTGACGTAAGTGTACCCGTTGATCTGGTTGATTTCGTCGTCCATAAGGGCTTCAGTCACCAAACTGTGGACTCGGATCATGTGAGCGGAAGTGAATTTGTGCGGGTCGAACCTTCCAGCGCAGCTGAAGATGACCAACCGTCCTTGGTCCCGTTCCAGGAGCGGATACAGATATCCCGAATTGATGATGTCCGCCAATTCGGGATCGTCGCTGTCCAACTTCTGAAACCACTTGGGATACAACTGACGGATCGTGAGGTATCTCTCCAGCATCTCGCAGGCCTGAGGAACGCTGAATTTTCTGGTGCGAAGGAAACGGAGTAAGAAATGCGCGTCTGTAAATGACACAGCCGATGAAAAAATTCCCACGGATAGGGAAAATCAAGACACAAACCTGTTCTGCACTTCTTGATGTTGGGATGTTTGTTGATCCAATCTCGCATTTGTTCCAGAGATTGGTCTCTAATGTTGTCATCTTCTCTGAGTTCTTCGCGAGCTTTGGTTCTCTCGGCTTCCGGTAATGTGCAGACGTAATCTTGCACGGACGAATCTTGGCCTCCCAAACCCATTTTGACTGGAACACGATGAGACATAATCAGCGAAATGTAGCTACTGAGCACATGATCATGATTCGTCATTTATGGATGGTGGATCGTGCTTGAAATTTTAGTTTGTTGTTTGTGACGCCGAAAAAGGGAAACACTTATTGGAAGTGATTTTGATTTCTATTTGAAGTTAATTTGTTAGAGTAAGAGTTAGTACAATATCCAATTATCCATAAAACAGAAAATCCTTGAGAAAATCTTATTGGATAAATTTTCAACGTTATATGGATATTGGAAAATGTTTTCCTTTTCACAGCTTTAGTACTTAGAATACAGGGTGTCTACAATTTCGCGCACTCTAAGTTCAAGACAGTTTACGGACATGTTTGACAAAAAAATATTTGCTGATCTAGATTCTAGACTCATCTGGATGTCCTCTATTTGCTGGCATTAAGCGGTGTCGCATTGTTCGCAAATCACCCTGTGTAGAAGTCTGATTTTGATTCAAATTTTTTCTAACACTTGTTATGCATGCTGATGGCAATCTTCGTTTTCATTTTGAAACTATTAAGAACGGGGGACGGCATTTCCTAGCAAAAAAAAAATGACTGGAACAGACTGCGGATTAGCTGCAGAGCGAAAGAGAAACAGATAGTTTCTTGTGGCGTGAGTATCTGTCAAATCTGTGCAGCTAAAAATGAAACAAGAAAATTGGTTATTCAAATCTGGGCTGGCAAGAGAATGAGGGTTTTTTCGAAAAATATATAGAAATTTTGAAAAAAAAAATTCGATTTTAAAATTCTGAAATAAGTAAGTACTAAGTAAGTATTCTATTTTGAATATAGAACAGAACAAAATTCCGAAGGGCCGTATTCATATCTCGCTTTTATGCTAAAAGCGCAATTTAGCGGGGCGCGTTTAGGTGCTATCCACTGATGTATGAGTTTTAAAAAATACATATTACAATTGAGCGGCTGTATGTAATTTTGAATACTCAAATATAAATGGATAGTCCCTAAAAGCGCACCTCTAAATGAACATTTAGCTTAAAAGCAAAGCGAGATATGAATACGGCTCAAAGGGAACAAGAGAACACTGGGATGCTGCGGTTGGAGGCATCAGAAAATTGACCGGTCTAATTTGCAAGAGTTGCAAGTGCCGCAAATGCAGTTTTCCAGTCTCGTCATGGACTAGGTACATATATCTCTACCTACTTCGATTTAATTTCACTTCGTGAGCATTTCTTCCACCTCCTTATCACCACTGAAAAACTAGGAGAGCTTTGTACAATACATCGCCCGAAGAAAAAAGTGCTTGGCGGTGCCGAATAATGAGCAATTTATTCGATAAACCATCTGCCATTTGCAAAACCACCTGCAATCAAACTGAAACCATCATCGTGTTGTTACACCGCCGATTTTCAATGTTAAGGTTGCGTTTGTGAAAGTGACGCGGAAATAAAGAAAGTAAAACGCTTTCTTCAGTTTTTTAATTGCAAACGTTTTATGACCTATTTGTCATAGCCAAATAAAGATTCTGAAAATCAAAAATTATCTAAATAGTTACTCAAAAAATAAGGCTTGATAGCTTTTTTGGAAAATATATGGAATAAATTTAAAACCGCTTACCTTTACGAAACATCGAAACCTACACGTTTTTCGATACGGTAGGTACGGATCACAAAATCGAAATCACTAAAAAAAAGTTATGCCCCTCAAGGCTGGTAATTTTCTATCATAGTTTCATACAATAAAAGGTGAAATGAGACGTGAACGTATTACAAACAACATAAATACAGTGTTTACTCATTGAAAATGGTAATTATGTTGCACCTTATCTGATCTAATTTTTTTTAAAGCTGGGTACCTACTGTAGTTTCAGCAGGTTTAGCCGCCTAACTGAGCACTGCAGTCTCCGGTGTTTTTGCTCTTTTACCATTCTTTCAACCCTTACATTGCCCCCACAACCAGTGAATCATTTCAATAATGTGTGCAACTGCAGCTGGGAATGTTGTATTTGAAACAATGATTTTTTTGAAAAATGTGCACTTACCTGTCGTTAAATTTTCACCAAGAATCACCGTACACCACAGCTGCCAATGTTATACTAAATACATTGCACTGTTTGTTGTAAAAAGTTAACTTTCTCCTAACCTACTTAACGCTGGAAGAAATTCGTAATGAGATTCTGCAAAATAATACCACGACGGTACTCGGATGATGGTCAACACGCGCGTTTTGCCATCTCTCACGCCGATGAATCTTGTAGAAAGTATTATTGCGTAAAAACAAAGCTCTGGAGGATTTTTCATGTGCGACAATGTCACCGAAATAGAGTCTAATGAAAATTGTTCTACAGTTAGGTGAGCTTGCTGTTGCATTGATGTAAATTTCGCAATGCGTAACAACGTACGTATCTGGCGTATGTGTGTCAAATATCTACACCTACCTACCTATAGTACAATAGTAAACTGGGAGTTAATTTCTTCAGTACGTATGTGCCGTAGATAATTTTTCTATTGTCTCCTAGGCATGATTTTCACCGGTTATTGCAGATAAGATGAGTCAACAGAGATAAAAATATTGTATTTCGACACGATGTTGTACCTATTTGAGTAGGTACCTTATTAGGCACTTATTTTATTTCTCAAAATTGCTTTTTAAATCATGAAATTAATGCCTCCGCCGGAAATTTTCACAATACCTACATCTGATTCACGTCTTACCTCGATGCTTGCAAAGAAACAACAATATCTTCCGAAGCTATGAACAATATCGGCGAGCCTGAGTGAAAGCGAAAAATCGATTTTTTTTACGGGATACCTATAAAGTACCTAATAAATACGCAGGCAGAAACTATTAGCTTGAAAATTGTTGTACAAGCCTATGCGTTTGGAATTACTAATAAAAAGCTTTTCGATTTGCTTTTTATTGCTTATTGAATTAGGTATGCACTTGCCATAAATAAAACTGAGAAAATTGAGGAATCGGCTAGAACACGATAAGTTAAAAAGTTTTTGAGTCCAAAAACGTACAGGACTTTAGTTAAAAAGCGAATCGCAATAAGTTTCGGCCGTAATAGCCCGTCCACAATTATGTTAATGTTAATGTAATGTTATCGGCAATGGTAATGTTAGCATTTCAAAGCAACAAGTTTCAATGGGTAATGCTTACCATTGCCACTAACATGATTGTGAACGTCACCATTTGAAACTCATTGCTTCGAATGCTAACATTACCATTGCCGTATAACATTACGTTAACATTAACATCATTGTGGATGGCCTATATCACACCGTTTGGGCTAACAGCACACCTGAACCTTACCTGTACCTACTTTTCCACGTTTGCCTTATGTTTCGGCCAAGTTGAAGTTACTGCTTTTCGAGAAAAATACCTCAATCAACCTTAAAATTGTAACCACTCAGTCACTCACAATACTCACATGCAGTTGGGTCTGGGATCACATCTTCATCAACTTTGGGTTCATCGTCCATCGTGCCCCATATTATATGTAAAGCTACTAAATGTGACATAGGTACCTACTCTGTATTGAAATTTGAATTGCCTATAAATCAAGATGCTGAAAAGTATGAATCTAATTCTAAATTTAGAATATCAAAGTTTATTGCAGAGGTTATAGTACCAAGAAAGGTAGATTTCAACCTCCGGAAAAATAAGGACGTGCTGAAAATTTGACATTCTGTTCAGAATTGAATGCTCTACAATATATCCAAAATCGCCAAAAATCAGGAATTGGAGGGGAGTGTAAAAAATTTCAATTTGAAATGGAGGGGATGAAACCCGTCAATCCATTGGAAGCAAATACGTTATAATTCGACGCATCATATCCCGTTGATTTCATTTTGGCACAAAAAGTGTCGATCATTGTTGAAGAGGGCTCGTGGGGAGGCGAAGCTCTGCTAGGTGGTCCATTTTGTTTTTCTGACCATGTTGAACCGATCACGACAAGTTTAGTATCTCTTCCGACTCTCCTTAACTCGAATCCGATGTGTAAGTTTGGATAAAAACAAGTTTTCACAAGTTAGCTTGATAAAATTTGTTTTTCCTTCAACGATTGGTTAGAGGTGCTCATATTTGAAAAATTTCCAGAGGCCATCAAATTGAAATGTATTCTTCACGAAAATTATCCACTCGATGTATAATTTTGTTTCTCGAGTTTGAAAAATCGATTTGAACCTGAGCCGGCCCGGCGCGGCTCCTACTAATGACCAGAACACTACAACATGCATCTTCAAATGGAAGTATGTAGCTCAAACTATTGAACAAATATTAACTCATCTTTGGAAATCCGAGGATTTGTGCAGAGCTGAATTCCCATAAACATAAACATAAACAAAATCGCCATGAATCGCACTGCAGGATTTTGAGTTATTCGAGGAGGAGGATAACATTTTGGCAAGATTCATACTCTATGAACTGTTACCTCTTCTCTCAAATAGCTCAAAACCCTGCAGTGCGATTCATGGCGATTTTGTTTATGTTATAGGGAATTAAATTCTGCACAGATCCTCGAATTTTCAAAGACGAGGTGTTATTTCTTCAATAGTTTGAGCTATTCTCATTTAAAGGTGCATGCTGCAGTGTTCTGGTCAGTAGTAGACGACGCGCCGCGCCGGCTAAGGTTCAAATCGATTTTTTAAACTCGAAAAACAAAATTCTACATCGAGTGGATGATTCTCGTGGAGAGTACACTCCAATCTAATGGCCCCTGAAATATTTTCAAGGATGAACACCTCTAACAGGAAAAAAAATCGTCAAAATTGTCAAAGGAGAAACAAGTTTTTCCAAGTTAACTTATTCGAACTTGTTGTCATCCCAATTTACACATCGGATTCAATTTCAGGAGATTGAATTCAGTCGGAAAAGATGCCAAACTTGTCGTGATCGGTTCAATATGGTGCAGGAAAAAAAAGGGACCACCCAGCCGAGCTTCGCATCCCCACGAGCCCCCTTCAACAATGATCGACACTTTTTGTACTAAAATGATATCAACGGGATACAATGCGTCAAATTGCGATGTGTCTGCATCCAGTGGAATGACGGGTTCATCCCCTCCATTTCAGTTGCAATTTTTACCCTACCCCCCCCCCCCTCCCTCCAATAACTCGAAGCCCCCGGCCCCCAAGTGGGATTTTTGGTGATTTTGGATATGTAGTAGAGCATTCAATTCTGAACAGAATATCAAATTTTCAGGACGTCCATATTCTTCCCGAGGTTTTGCCGATCTTTTTACTATTTTTCCTGTACTATTACTGAAATGGAAAGATTTTGCTGAAATCATAAAATGTGAATCATTGGGCAGGTACCTCTCATACAGTTATAATTACAGGTTAATTAAATTAAGCCGTACAAATAAGACATGCGAAAAGATTCCCAAATAATCATTTGAAATTTATCTAGAGAAACAGTGCAAGGAGAACATGTGGACTCACTAAATTAATTAATTGACTATACTTTCTCAAAGCACACCAAACGTTAATATTTATGGGATCATCCTATCATTAACAATTATTAGGTAGATATTATTAAAAATACCAATAAAATATCTGGCCGCAAATAATCACATAGCGTGATTTTATGGTGTAGGTAGGCACTCCAATTTATTACATTACAAGATAATTTAGCTGCCGAAAAACTGTATCTGTGAAATATTTATGTGTTGTTGTGAATTAAATCTGTGAATGAACCTCATATTTCATTCATTTAGTAGGCATGACCTACCTCTCGCACCAGTAGTAAAACGTTTGTATGTAGCCAAAGTTTTCGGAAAAAAACGATTCCTGGTTGTTCTAGCATAGTGGCACTGGCAAAAGGTTAGATTATTAGCCGTATTTTTGTGAGGAAATGTTTACAGACGCTCGAGCTTTTGGCACAACAGAGCTCCAACATAATGTTACGAACATTCATTTCCTTACAGAATCACCCCATAAGTCAAAGTATATTGTATATTCACGCTAATTAGCAATGTTGGCCCTGTCTATTAGATAGCAAGGAAAAACACTGTAAATAAATAATTGAATAATAAACTGCCTTAAGCTTTTTTAAATAATTGTACATGGACTTTTTCCGAAAACTTTGGTAACATAGCTACGTTACCTATCTTACATATTTTATATTTTTTATACCTATACAAATTGTTACAGTTTCTTATATTTATAAAGGTCTTTTGCGAGTCATGTAAAAGTGAGTCATACTTTCGTTCCGGATTTTCCTGTACCGTACCTACTGCACTTTAATTATTCTTACAACTCTAAAATTTGTACGCAAAATCATGTCGGTACTTTCTTTCTGCAACAATAGTTCCGTACACTTTCAATGTAGTTTGTAAAGTAGATACCTGTTTCGGTTATAAATAATTCATCTAAAGGTGCGTTCAGTCAGCTTATTTAGCCGCAAGTTTTAATTTGAGCCGTAAGCTCTGCATCGCTTATTGGCTGTTCTGAGGAGGCTGGTTCATAACAGCCAATGGGGGTCGCTGCGCTTGCGACTAAAATTAAAACTTGCGACTAAATAAGCTGACTGAACGCACCTTAAGATCTCGTTCTAAAATATAAAATCAAATCTGTTGTGACACAATACTTTACCGGCGATTATCCAGGGAAGAAACTAGGTACATTTTTGCTCAAGACGTCCAAAAGAGTTCAGAGAATGTTAAAAAGTACACAAGGACTTGAGAGATCGAGTGTCCTGAAAAGCAAAACTCGCGTCTACGCAGCAACAAACACATATGCAGAGGGAGCCACATATGCACATGAACGTTTCCATGGAACATAGGAGTCCACTTCAATAGACAAAGTCATGTGTGATGGGGATCATGGGACCTCTTGGTTTAGTGGATCAATTTTAAAAGTAAAAAAAAGAAGAGAAATGAGATAAAGGAATTCTTCTTGTTCTCGGCTTTGAATTCAAGACCTGTAGCATGACAGCCAGCGCATGTCATCAGCTAAGTACAAAAATATACACCGTTCAATGAAAAATCACGTCATAGTAAGCTATGGTCCGGTCACTGGTCATGTTGTCGTGCCAGATTTATTCAGGAATCACAGGCGACTTGACGTGATTTTCCATTGAACGCTCGTTACTTCTTTTCAAATTTAACTCTGGAAGTTTGGAAGGTCGAAAACCAGATATCTTGAAATAAACTGGGTCAAAAATTGAGTGGACCACTCTGAAATTTTGCCTCGGTTAAAGTGAGAATACCTCGGGTTTTGGGAGTTTTTGTGGTGTTCGATAGAGTAATATTTTGACTACAAGGTATCATTCTAAATCACCTGATTGTTGATCTCATTTAAGATATACAGAGGGTGGCAATGAAAGGAGTGCAAAAATGACCTGACACAAGCAAGGTTTCGTTTTGAGAAAACAACTCGCAGAATTTTTTATTCGCATTTTCGGAAAGCTTGCGTCAATATCTCGAAATGCTTTTGAACTTTTGTTCATATTTTATTTTTTCAGAGTTATTGTCTTTTAGTGATTCTTTTGGATTTTTGGTACAGACCCTGCCAGCGGTCATCTCGCTGACCCTTGAAAATCTACAGAAACGTACACAATAAATATGTATATCAAATTAATAGGTACCATGACACAATTTGATACCATCGGCCCTCAGAAGTGGTAGTAAGGACCTGGCTCCCTTTTAGTCCATGAATTATAGAAAAAATAGCGAACAAAAATTATAACTAGCCGGATTTTTGTATACAGGGTGGTCCAGGTTTTAGTCGACAAACTTTGCAGGCTGATAGAGGATAAAAAAAGAAGTCGACTCACCCAAAAAAGTACATATCTAAAATGCATATTAAAAAAGTTACAGCCCTTCAAAGTTGCAGAAAAAAATTGTTTTTTCCTTGATAACTTTTGAACAGCTTGACCGATTTTGCTCAAATTTTGCACATATGGTTAACAAACACGCCCCCAGTGATTTCTTGAAAAAAAAATCTGTTATAATGACGCAGTGCGGTAGATATGGGAGAGTACTAACCTCTTAGCCCCCTACTTTCTACGCCACTGGATATTTTGGAAAAAAGTTAAAAGTGTTGAACTCGGCGTTCAATTCTGAAGAGAAAATTGGCGTGTCATTGCTACATTTGGAGCAGCGGTTTCGGAGATATTTGTGTTTAAATGTTCAAAAACACCGAATTACGCAAATGTTTCAAAATTCGAGCAAGCTTTGATCCATTCACTTTCAACTTTTTTTTCAATTCAAAATTATTGGTCCATAATTTATCTCATGAGAAATTGAAAATTGGTTGTGAAAAATTCATAATTTCAGTAACAATTAAATATTCACTAGGTAGGTACCTATTCACTTACTGACAGTTGGGAAGTTTAGTAAGAACAAGAACAAGGCCCTTTGTTTCTTATTGGTCATGTTACTGAAATTATGGATTTTCACAACCAATTTTGAATTTCTTATGAGCTAAATAATGGATCAATAAACTTTAAATTGGAAAAAAAGTTGAAAGTGTATGGATCAAAGCTTGCTCGAATTTTTAAACATTTGCATTATTCGGTGTTTTTGAACCTTCAAACACAAATATCTCCGAAACCGCTGCTCCAGATGTAGCAATGACACGCCAATTTTCTCTTCAGAATTGAACGCCGAATTCAATACTTCCAACGGTTTTCCCAAAATATCCAGTGGCGTAGAAAGTAGGGGGGTAAGAGGGTTAGTACCCCCCATATCTACGGCACTGCGTCATTCTGGCAGAATTTTTTTCGAGAATCACTGAGGACGTGTTTGTTAACCATATGTGCAAAATTTGAGCGAAATCGGTTAAGCTGTTCACAAGTTATCAAGAAAAAAGCAACTTTTTTCTGCAACTTCGAAGGGCTGTGACTTTTTTAATATGCATTTTAGATATGTACTTTTTGGAGTGAGTCGACTTATTTTTTTATCCTCTATCAGCCTGCAAAGTTTGTCGACTAAAACCTGGACCACCCCTCAGTTAAGCATGTAGTTCAACATAGTAAAAGTCCTCAAGAATCCGGTGTGAGCTTCGGCCGTTGTGGGCTCGGGAAGAACTTGAGGATCAGTTTTTCGTGTTTATCTCGTAAACGATGGCACTTGGAGGAAAAGCACTTGGAGCAAAATTGTTGGAAATTGTGTTGTCTACAAGAAAGGTCCTCACATATTTCATCATCAGTCCACTCCTTCTTCGTCAAAACACAAGAAAAGCTAAATAGTCCAGATGCTTGATGCCGAAGACTGTACGCAGTGCCGTAACTAGGGCGTGGCGAAGGTGGCATTTGCCACAGACGCAAAAATTTCAGGGGCGCAAAATTCAGCTTGGGTAATACCTATTACTTATTTTCTTCAATTTTTATTTGAAATTTGTACCTGAACCTATAACTACTTCTACCTACAACATCACTAACTTTATAAATAAAAAATCAAAAGCGGCTTTTTCTACCACCTTTTCATGACATGATTCAAAACAGCCATGAAGTGGATAAAATTGCAGAGCACGGCGCTGCAGTGAGTAGCATGCTGAGGATGAGGCAGCGCCTGCGTTCGGCGCTCGGCGCCCTCCCCCAGCGCCGGTCGGTCTAGGTGCTTTTCGAGTTCCAGCCCGACTATTACCGCATGTATTTACATGCACTTTGCGCCAAATAAATACAAGAGCGCCGAATCAGTCTGAGATGGTGCTTCTCTATAATATTCTGCAAAAAATTTTCATCACTCGTTTAGTAAACTGAAGCTTGTCAAGTCGTATTTGCGCTCTTCTGTCGGCCAAGAAAGATTAACAAAGATATCTGTACTTTCAATCGATAAAACAGCTACGTCAAGCTTGAATTTTGTGAAATTATAGATATATTTTTTGAATCGAAAACTAGAAAAGTCTAGCTTGGTGGTTGAAATTTCAAAAAATTTTCATTTTCAATTTTATTTTTTCATGAAATTTATTACTTACTTGGGTATTTGGAATAGGGCAGAAACGTGCATCTTTTTCCATTTTGATTCTAAATATTTTGTCAATAACTTGACATGTTCTGTTTTGTTGTTCAATTTTTATCTTTGTCATCCTATAGGTACTACCGAGGGTACTACTAGTATTTGTTACTTCTTGTTGAAGACTTCTTTGTGTGAAAAGATTATCAATTTGTCTCAATGTTTTTATTCCTGGGTTGGGAAGCTTGACTGCAAGAATGGCCGAAAGTCTGAAATTTTTTTCTAAGAGCCGAATGAGTTTATCATTGATTTCACTACTATTCTTTATGAAACATCGAGTGAAAGATTTTTAAAATATGATAATCATCACCTTATTGTGACCATTTTGAATTTTTTTTAATAGATAGGTTATTGTGTTCCCATTGTGACTAAAAATCCAGAGGGGGAGGAAAGGGAAGCTTTCAGCTTAAATTTGAGATTATTATTAGGATTATTATTATAATCTGGAAAAATTTTCGTCTGCGGCGCTCTACCAGGGCCTGACCCCCTTGGGATATTCACTTCCTTGGGGCGCACAATTGCCACATTGCCACAGGCGCCAACAAGCCTAGTTACGGCACTGACTGTACGGACCTTGAGTTTTATGATGGCAGGGTGCCACTTGGTAGAGGTGTTGTTCGATCCATTCTCTTTTGATTGAAACTTAATGCCATCAATACCAACTATGCCGGCGGCATATACAGGTGACATAAAAATAAAAAGTTGAACAAATGTACCTCAAGAACCAAAATAGGCGAAGACATGTAAATCGCCAAAAATATTTCTAATTTCATGACCATGAAGTCGTCGGGAACTTGAATCGAATATGTTGAGCCGTTTCTGAAATATCTGCAGAATACTGATTCTGCAGATATTTCGTTATTTTTTCGTTACGAAAAAAAAAATAGTTTTCCGTATATCAGTAATTCTTCAGATCTTGAATCGAAACTTGGTGTTTTGAATCGAAACAATGATAAATTACATTTAAAATGAAATTACAGTGAAAAGCCCTCTCTAGGCCAACTAATTTTAGAAAAAACATAGTCAACTTTTTTTCTGATGAGTAGACGAAAATATATTTTTTTTTGGTAACAACTTCAGTCTTTTGAAGATATTTCAAGAACGGCTCAAGATATTCAATTCAAGTTTACGACGACTTCATGACCATGAAATCAAAATTATTTATGGCGATTTACATGTCTTCACCTATTTTGGTTCTCGAGGTACAAATGTTCAACTTTTTATTTTTATTTCACCCTGTATATGCCGCCGGCATAGTTCGTCTTGATGGCTTCAAGTTTCAACCAAAAGAGAGTGGATCAAACAACACCTCTACAAAGTGGCACTCCGCCATCATAAAACTCAAGGTCCATACCAGTCTTCAGCATCGAGCATCTGGACTATTTTTATTTTCTTGTGTTTTGGCGAAGAAGGAGATGACTGACGATGAAATGTGTAAGGACCTTTCTTGTAGACAATAAAATTTCCAATAATTTCTTCCCGGGAACTTTTCTCCCAAGTGCTATTGTTCATGAGATATACGCGAAAAACTGACCCTCAAGTTCTTCTCGAAGCCACAACGGCCGAAGCTCACACCGAATTCTTGAGGACTTTTACTTTGTTGAACTACATGCTTAACTGAGCTTATATACAAAAATCCGGCTAGTTATCATTTTTGTTCGCTATTTGCGATTTAAACAGCTAAAATTCTTGGACTGTTTTAGAACTATGGCAAATTAAGCATGTTGCGACATTACCATCACCTACATGTTAAATAGCCCAGGGTGGTTCAAAATGCACCAATAGCAATGAATCCGTTGCATTAAGATTGCCATAGTTACCAATTTGTCCCATCATGGATGTTTTTTTGTACTGCTCAATCTCAATCCATAAGGACGGACTTGAATTCAGAAATGGAATCGGAAGTTGTACTAAATTTCCGTCTATCTATAGGTATCTAACAACTTTTGAGATTCAAACTGTCAATCTTTATAGAAATATGCAGCTCTACCAGATACCAGTTTATCTACGAAGCTACCTGGCCATCATGATATCAATTAAAGCAATGAAAAACATGCAATGCCCCTACTGACGGGCTTAATTAAGGGCCCATTCGTTTCTGTTGGGAAAATAAAGAAAACCACATTTGAAGACAGAAGAATCTATTAAATAATAAATATAAGTTAAACCTTATACTCCATAATAAACAAGTCTAATATCATTTTTACAATTTAAAAGTCATAATTTTACAAATAGCCTTCGGTTGTTTATACCGGTAGTTGACACAGACAAAAGTCGAAAATAGAAACTCGATGACATCACCCGAGAGAGTTTACAATAAATAATCACACAAAGGCCCAGTATTAAAATGTGTGGTTGACTGCTGGTTGGATTCAACATCAACCGCCGTTGGTTCAGGCACCCCTCAACCTCCGGATAAAATTCAACTGGACATTATAATACTGAACTTAACAGTAAGTTCACATAAATGACGATTTTTAAAAAAATACCCAACATTTATTGCTGTAACAATAATAGACCAATCTTTATGTATGTACAATAAAAGAGCTAAGGAATTATATATTTGACAAAGCTTTTCTGCGCCTTCGATGTCGTTTGCTGTTCCTAATCTCAACGTTACATACATCATCATCACTAGCATCGTTATTATTGACAATAGAATTGTTAGAAACGTAAATACCATTCGGCAAATTGTCATTCGTACCGCACGCGTTCGCATCTCCGTTGGTGGCTTTGAAGTTTTCCGCACTTTCGGCGTATCCGTTGCATTCGACTTCCTCCTCGGCAGATTGCTCGACGACATCCATGGGCTCGCCCGAGCCGTACACGCTCTTGTCGATGTTGTCCGCCTTTTCCGGTTGCTTCCTCAGCTGCGGAATGACGAAACCCATGACTTCGTCGCCTTCGCTCGACTCGCTTTCAGTTCTTTGGAAATTGTTGAGGGCCGGCGGTCGGATCCGTAGCTCCGGGCCGCCGCCGTAGATGCTGAAGAAAAAGTTCCAGATGTCCTCGGTGACCTCTGCGCACTCGTTCATGTCCGGCTGGTTGATGTTGATTTTGGAATTGTCTATCGGACCCGGCGCATCCGGCGTGCGTTTCTGCACGAATTTTTGCCACTGGCCGTACCAGGTGGTCGATATCAGGTGAGTGGATTGGTCTTGGGTCTGCGCCTCTCTGGTCAATTGGACAAAAGTTTCCATTTCGTACAGCAGGCGTTTGTTGAACGCCAAACAGGCCGGACACGTCTGGACATTGCTGGTCACCGGAGGACAGCCACCGAATCTTTTGTAAAGGAAATCGTACACGGAGAGAGGTAAAGGAACGACTAATTGTTCGATTACCACTTCACGATCGGGATGGATGGAGCCGTGTTGGCAGAGGAAGTCTGAGTTGTCGATGGGCCCAGGTTCGGCACAAGTGTTGAACCTGCAAGAAATTGACGGTGTCAGTAGATACGTCGTTTGGAATGTAAATAAAAATAACTAAAGAATACGATTACCGTACGTTAAGTGTACACCTTCACAAACATTATGACAAAAACACTCATCAAAATAAAACAAATTCAGTAGTTACCTACGTCAAAATCCGAGGCAAAATCACAAAAAAGTCCAAAAAAAAAAGGTTGTTGGAAAACATAACCGACCCCGGACCGAACCGGGCAAAGGACATGAGTTCTAGGGGTGAGAGGGAGATCCGGGGCCCGTGCTACCCATCCTCTCAATACGGTGTTGACCTCTTATGCCCGATTGCACAAAGGTGGCCTCAAATTTTATATTAGTTCCGTACTAAACACGTGATCAAATTTTTGAACTGGAACAAAATGCAAACCCAGTTACTTCAAGGGGAGATTATGATGGTAATACAAAATATGGCTCCAAGTGATTATTTGGAAAACCAAAACACAGGTGAGACAGCCTTTATTTTGGCCTGTAGAACAAATCTTGCCGGAACTGTCAGATCTTTTCTTTCTAATAAAAAATAAGCGACAAGTGCGTGTTACCTCAACTTTTTTTTTCTGTAACAAATAATCGTAAGGGGCCATATTTTGTATTCCCATTATGTTCTTTACTTAAAGTAATCGGATTTGCATTTTGTTTCACTTTTAAATATTTGATCTGCTGTTTGGTACCGAACTAAAATTTGATACTACGTTTGTGCAATCGGGCATTAGTGGCAGCATAAGCTAGCGTGGGACAGGGTGTCTAACCTGTTGATCTAAGGACTGGAGCGATGAGGTACAGTTGCTCGTCATGCGCGGGTCCCGGATCGGCATGCAGGAAAGTCTAAAGATTATGCGCATGAGATACTAAGGAAGGGTTTGCCTGAAAACAAACCTAACCCAGCTGTTCTCGCATCTAAAGCCGGCGTTTGAGGTGTCGGTAAATGGAAACTAAGACCCTTGCTAGTATCCGAGCCGAGCCTCGGATCCACGTTCTGTGTGGACCGTCGCTGCTAACGACGAAATCAGAAGACACAGTGCAGATCTGGTTTCTCCCCACAGCAGGGTGGAGCTATACAGGGGGGATAATCCTGTAACCTACATCCTACGTTGAATGTACTGTTGGTTGCTCCAGGGGCGTTGTTCCAGCCCGGGTTCCAAGGGATATAAGGACCTGAATTCTGCTACTTCAACACTGCGGGGGTGCACACAGAACCAGGTCCTGACCTAGTCATGGCCCTTCGGTGGCATGGAGAACTGTGAGCCGTGGAGTGGAGATCGACTCCCTAAGTCTCTAGTCAATCGGACTTGGCATTAAAATATATGATGTTTCAATCGAGCTACAGATTCTATGCCGCATCCACCCTTCGTGAAGAAAATTTGTGTCTTGACTGACTGTTGAAGTCTCCATCTTGAAGCTTCACTATTAGCGTTTTCCACTTGCATGCATCCCTTGCAGCGCTGTGCAGTGTGCATCATTTTAAAATTCTGATGCAACTACTACAGCTGCTCTGTCACAGCTGTTGTGAAAATTGTTGCAGCAATTATGATAGAAGAACATATTTACATCATTTCGCTGCACAATAACGGCCCAAATGTACATACAATTTCAAAATGCAGCATAGCGCTGCAACGGATGCATGCAAGAGTACACTTCCCTGACCCTTCCACCATAGACAAGCATGTAATAAACAAAAAGTGATTGTTTTGTGCTCAAAGATCAAGATGGCTAGAAGTTCCGCTGGTAGCACAGTAGTACAATTCATCGATTGAAGCATGATGAAGCGGACTTCTTGATCTTCGACAGCTTTTTTATGAAAAGATTGCACTCAGACTGTTTCATAAAAAAGAAGACATTAGAAAAATCACCCACGATCATAATACTAGACACAAAGAATTCAACATCGCGACTTCCAGGGTTTCCAAAAGCATAGCGCAGCGGTGTTATACTTATCTTGTACCCTTTGTCTTTGGTCAAGTTTCGGAAATTCTGGCTGCTGCGCATTCAAAAATGCGTTTCAAAAAAGAGATAAGGTCTCTCTCATTGAATAGTGCAAGTAGAGAAAATACCCACCCACCGGCTTATTGACAGAAAAAAATTGGTGAATCTTGACTTTTCCGCTCTCACTGTTCTTCCTTGCTGAGCAGATACGAATTATCAGAAAACTCAACGACTTTCCTTCCTGTCTTCTCCTTATTTTGAATGTTTTTTGTTGCAATACTTGATGGTTTTTATTGTAGTTGTGTGTCAAATTTTTAGATAACGAAGTATATCTTACTGCCTATACCCACGCACGAGATTTTTCTCCTGTAGATGGCTGCGTTTTTGAAATGTTGTTATTTCTATTATTGTTTTTTTTTTGTATGAATATCAATAAAACGCTTATAGTGGACGTGGTACAACCGAAATAGGGAATATAAGTTGCAAATGATGATAAAGGCAAACCACTTTGCAGGGTTACAACTGAGACCTAAATAAACGATTTGACCCGCAGTGCTTTTCTTTTCGTCCCTTAGGATTTGAATAGCGCCCCTTTTTCAAAATGGCGGATATTATCTAGGGGCAGAAGGTATCGAATAGCCTAGTGATGTCCAGCTTAGTAGAAATATATGGGGCTATGTCTCAATCGGTTTCTGGGACATCAAACACTATTTAAAAAAATGGTGGAACATCGCCATCTACCTCAGGCAAATTTGGTGGAGGCGCCAAGAGGAATTTAGTACTTTCATAAGAAAATTGCCGTAACATTTTTATTTTTCAACCGATTTTGACACAAGACATCTCATTTTGTAGAAAAGTAAATTCTTCTTGTTACCTTATATCTTCCATAAAAAAAAACATTGAGGAATGTTGAAGAAAAAATTAAAAAATAATTTGAAAAAAAAGGATTTTTTTCATTTTTTCATTTCCATGAAAATTGCCTTATTTGTAGACTTTGATGTGTCCTTTCTAAATTTGTACTTTTCCGATTTCTATCTTTGCAGCACGCGCCGCCATATTGAAAAAATGATGTCTGAAAAGAAGTTTTTGACAATATCTGAACTTTGGCTTTTGTGACATTGAAATGTTTATATACATATGAAAGCACATTCAATCTTCCACAGTTTGACATCTGAACCAGCTCTGTGCGACCCGTGGTTCTTGAGCTAGACCTTCTGGAAGTATCAATTTTCGGTTCCAAAAGAATTGAAAATCACCTCTTGGGGCTGTGCCAGGTCCACCAATGTTCATGATTTGTGATAAATGACGACGCGTTATTGATGGGTAACTTGATTTAGACATGGTGGTGATCCAGTGGTGAAAACCGGTAGGCGCGGTCACTATTTAACACCGAAAATTGATACTTCCGGAAGCTCTAGCTCAAGAGCCCCGAGTCGCACAAAGATGGTTCAGGTGTCAAATCGTGGAGAATTGAATGTACTTTCATACGTTTATAAACATTTTAATTTTGCATGGAATAAAATTTAGATATTGTCAAAAACTTCTTTTCAGATATCATTTTTTCAAGATGGCGGTGCACACTGCAAAGATTTAAATCGGAGAAATGCAAATTTAGAAAGAGCACATCAAAATCTACAAATGAGGCAATTTTCATAAAAATGAAAAAATTAAAAAATCTTTTTTTCAAATTATTTTTCAATTTTTTTTTTCAACATTCCTCAATGTCTTTTTTATAAGAGGTGGGTATGAGATAACAAGAAGAATTCACTTTTCTACAAAATTAGATGTCTTGTGTTAAAATCGGTTGGAAAATAAAAATGTTACAGCGATTTTCTTATGACCATACTAAATTCATTTTGGCGCCTCCACCAAATTTGCCTGCGACAGATGTCAATGTTCCACCATTTTTTCAAATAGTGTTTGATGTCCCAGAAACCGATCGAGACATAGCTCCATATATTTTAACAAAGCTAGACATCACCAGGCTAATCGATACCTTCTGCCCCTAGATAGAATCCGCCATTTTGAAAAAGGGGCGCCATTCAAATCCTAAGGGACGGAAAAAAAAGCACTGCGAGTCAAATCGTTTATTTAAGTCTTAGTTACGATTCTGCAAAGTGGTTTGCCTTTATCATCATTTGCAACTTGTTTTTTCCTACCACGTCCACTATTATTTATTATTTTATTATTATTATAATTTGGCTGAGTGACCGAATTTTTTGACACCAAAGCCAACACCAAATGGTTCTTTTGTTAATCTTATGGCAAACATACTATTTTTCCGACGTCCGTCCAAAGAAAAAAGATAGAAACAAAAACGGCCAAAACAACTCGAAAATTTCAAAGATCAACTTTCAATTCTTGCATGGTTCGCACCATGAAACGCTTACTTTCAACACGGACGTAGGAAAAAATCAGAGTCTTGTAGCGTTTTCGATATACCTACCTACCTCTACTGGAGCTGAATACATTATTCGGCAACACTAGATTTGTGCATTGATCCAACAACTGAGTGATGCATTGGTCCCGTTCATGTGAATTTAATGATCATGTATCGCAATCTAGCTAGTGGTCGGAATTCAAATTTGTCGAATTTGTTTAAATCAAAAGAAAAGAGAAGGAAAAAACATCCACAGGAAGACCCAAGCTTTAATTGGTTTTCAATGGAAATTTGAATTTTGACCAATCACATTGTCTCGGCCCCGTTCATTGAAAACTGCATTCGTGTGCACTGAGGGTATGCAACCCAAAATATCCCTGTGTTGTCCAAGTCCTCACCCCTCACCCCCTGTTCGGTGTGCCTGGCACTTGGCTGTCAGGCGCAAGCGTAAACGAGCTCCAGCACTTTCTTCGGCCGTCTTCGGCATTCTTCGGCTTTCTTTCCGCTCGTGCCTTTGCCGCTTCGTTCGAAGCGGCGTTGTCGAAGCGGCGTTGATCTCCGTACGTCGAGCGGGAAGCCACGCCGTCTTTTTTTTTAGTCATCGTTCTCGCGGCCATCTTGTCGTGCCATCGGCGTACATTCGTACTCGACCAGAAGCCCATCCAAGGCCCATCGCGTCCGATAGTGACTCCTGGAGGAGCTCTGCAGCATCTCCAAGTCCAGAAAGCGGCAGTTTTCACCGCTTTCACCGGGGAGCGGCTTGGATCAGCCAGCCGCACACAAAGCTCCAGTTTCGGACGGGATCGAGTCGTTCGTCCGCCATTTTGGTGACGAACACGGGCACGCGTGCATTTCACCCGGAAATCCACCACCAGAACGGCCATCCACCACGACGCCGCCTTCGGACTCCGCCAGGACGACGCCGCCACCGAATAAGATCCCGACGCCACTCGGCGCCAGCGAACATGCCCCCGATCAGAACCACTCGGATTTTTCATTTCATTTAGTTCACATTGTTTTTTTTTTTATTGTTTTGCAATTCTGTCTGTTTGTGTTTTTTTTTTGTTTTGCATTAAAGTTTTTGATTGTTGTTGTGAATTTTATTTCTGACTGTCGCTTGCTGCTTTCCTAATCCAAGAGTTATTGTTTTAATGCAGTCTTCATCGGAAGGCTGCCGTCTTTATGTGTACCGCGCTAACATATAAATTGGTCCTTCGAGCCGGATACAGGCTAAGCATGGTACAGTCAGGAATTTAATTCACCTCACTATTGAAACTTTAAAGTCACGGGTCAAACCCACGTGACACTTGTGCGTTGGTCCAGCGTGTTGATCAATTCGTTTTTCGCCCGTCTCATTCGCACTTTTTCACCTGGGTTGGGTTCGCCATTCAGGTACGCCAACCTAAGGGTCAGTTGCTTTGTTTTCATTTTTCTTTGTGTCGTACACAATGGACGCAACTTTATCGTCCATCGCGATAGCTATTGCGCGCCTTGAGCCCCTTCTGGAACAAGGCGTCACAGCTACCACCGAGCCAAGCCTCCAACCGGCATTTTTAGCCACGTTTGACATTGCGGCGGAAATTTACAACGGTTTCAAGAGCACGGTCAACACTGCCCCTCTCCCCAGTGCCTCCGAGGAGCAGAAGGCTACATTTCTTGAACGTACACTCCGGGCAGACAGCTTGTATGGCAAACTTGCTGCGGTAAAAGCCTCGTTTGCGAATTCAGAGCCGACTTCCTCGCTCTCTCGCCAAGCCTCGCAAACTTGGTTCGAGACAGGCCGGAGCAATGTCCGATTGCCAAAAATCGCGTTGCCGTTGTTCGACGGAAAGTTAAAATCATGGCCACCATACTATGATCTGTTCACGGCGTTAATACACAGAAACCAGTCTCTCTCAGATATTGAACGGTTTCAGTATCTGATCTCGTCTTTATCTGGTGAACCTCTCTCAATGGTTAAACACCTGCCATTGACGGGAGATAATTACATAATTGCGTTCGACTCGTTGGTTGAGAGATACCAGAACGACCGCGTGCTAGTCACTTTTTACTGGCAGTCGATGATGAACGCCTCCTCCGTCACATCTGACTCCGCGCAAGCGCTTCGCCATCTTGTGAACACGTTCAACGAAAATTTAGTGGCGCTCGAGCAGTATCCGCATATCGACCTGTGGGATTTCACCCTGTCGAGCATGCTGCTCCAGAAACTCGATGAGTCGACGCGAAAACGTTTCGAGGTGCAGTCAGCTGGCACCCCCTTCCCCAAATACGAAGACGTCAAGTCTTTCGTGCTCGACCAATGCAAGGCTTTCGAGGCAACTGCCTTAAATTCTAAAACGCAATCGAACTCCCGCTCCACACGGGCAAACACCGTTACCGTGAAGCCCGAGGTCAGCCGCAAGTCGTGGGCCTCACATACGTTGGTGTCTCAGACTTCATCTGCCCCAGCGACGTCGCATGAGTCAGCATGTTCTCATTGTGGGGTGAGAAGTCATAGAGTCACCGCGTGCAAGACTTTTCTGTCAATGTCCCCAAATGACAGATATTTGGCGGTCAAACAGAAAAGGCTCTGTCTCAACTGCTTGAGCACCAATCACGGCGCTCCAAAATGTCCATCGTCGTATTCGTGTCGGCAGTGCCACGCAAGGCATCACACCTTGCTGCACTTCCCCAAGCCACATAGAACTGCAGGTCATGAGTCACCCAGTTCTTTATCGAATCCAGTTGAATTACCGCAAATCGTTTCCCCTGGTCTTCCAGAAAATGTCGCGAATTCGGTGACGAATCTCGCCTCAAGCCTCAAGGCAGCTCATGTTTTGTTGGCCACGGCAATCGTTCACGTTCGTGACCGGTGGGGAGGCTACCAAAGCCTCCGTGCGCTCATAGACCCTGCCAGTCAGGCATCGTTTATTTTGGACTCCTGCGTGCGCAAATTGGGTCTATCCCCATCAAATCACAATGTGCCCGTTTTTGGCTTGGGTCTCACCCCCGCCAATTCGACGTGTGGCACAGTCACTTGCCAGGTCAAGGCTGATGATGAGTCTCTCCCAATCCCTGAATTGGAGTTAATTGTCCTGCGCAGGATTTGTGGTAACCTGCCAGACACCGCTTTGAACCCGGATCAATTCCACTTGAACTTATCGAATCTGGCGGATCCCACATGGTTCAAGCCAGGCCCCATTCAAGTGTTGTTGGGCGCCGACGTTTATCCGTCAGTCGTGAAAGAGGGAATCGTCTCGTCAGGTCCGTCACAGCCTGTTGCCATAAACACCATTTTTGGCTGGGCTCTTCTCGGTCCCTTTCAAACCCCGTCAAAACCTCTGCATTCCTTTTTGGTTTGCACTCCAACTGGAATCGACGAGTCTCTGCACAAATTTTGGGAAGTAGAGGAAATCTCGTCACCATCGTCCAAAACACGTTTGTCCCCAGATGATGAACGTGCAGAAATTTGTTTCCGGGACTCTGTCTACCGTTGTCCGTCAGGTCGTTTTGGGGTTTCGCTTCCCTTCAAAAGGGAGTCCCCCACCTTTGAACATTGCAGGTCTATGGCTGACCGCCGTTGGTTAGCTATCGAACGTCGCCTGGTCCGTCAGGACACACTCCGTGATCTGTACATAGCATTCATGCGCGACTACCTCGACCTAGGTCACATGACCTTGCTGGACGCAGAACCTCCAGATTCTGAGGCGTATTACATCCCTCATCATCCGATCGTCAAGATCGAAGACGACAAGCCGAAAATTCGCGTCGTTTTTGATGCTTCGGCGCAAGCGCCGAATCATTTATCTCTCAACGAGACGCTTCTCGTCGGTCCTAAGTTACAACAGGACATAGCAGCTTTGCTACTGCAGTTTCGGTGTGAGCCGATCGTTTTTACTTGTGACATCCGTCAGATGTATCGGCAGATACTTATCTCGCCCGAACATCGCAAGTATCAACTCATTCGCTTTCGTTTCTCCCCTGATCGACCCATTGAAACGTACCAATTGAACACCATTACATATGGTGTTTCTTCGGCACCGTTTCTAGCGGTTCGCACGTTGCTTCACTTGGCAGAACAAAGCGCCTCGAAGTTTCCATTGGCTTCGCAGGCAATTCGCCGTAATTTGTATGTAGACGATCTACTTTGCGGTGCGAACTCCGTGGAATCAGCACGGGAATTGCAAACGCAGCTAATCAACCTGCTCCAATCGGGTTGCTTTGAATTGCGCAAGTGGGCAAGCAATCACCCTGATGTGCTGCAAGACATACCACTTGATCACGTTCGAACTCAGCCGTCCACTTTCAGTGACGTTGCTGACAATACTGTAAAAATTCTTGGCCTCCAGTGGCAAGCGGCAACAGACACCTTTTCATTCACGGTTCATCCAAATGAACTACCGTGCACAAAACGGTCCATCTTGTCGGAGGTGGCTCGGATTTACGATCCGCTCGGCTTTCTGTGCCCTGTTGCATTTTTCGCCAAACATTTAATCCAACGGTTATGGAAACTTGGCCTTGATTGGGACGACACCCCTCCAGACATCGTATGTCAGCAGTGGTTGCGTTTTCAATCCGAGCTATCGCAACTTTCGCGGTTGCAAATTCCACGGCATACTTTTCCGTCGCCTGCAGACAGGTGCCAGTTGCACGCCTTTTGCGACGCATCTGAATCTGGGTACGCGAGCGTGTTGTACGTTCGTTACCTTCGAAATGGTGTTCCCACCATTCGTCTCCTAACCGCCAAATCAAAGGTGGCTCCAGTCAAATTGCTGACCGTACCCCGTCTCGAATTGTGTGCAGCGGTCCTACTTTCCAATCTCGTTGCCTTCACCGTTGCAGCGCTCGCAGGAACCGTACAGTTCGATGCCATATTTGCGTGGACCGATTCTACGGTTGTTCTCAGCTGGCTGCGTTCCTCTTCGCACCGCTGGAAAACATTTGTTGCTCACCGTGTTGAGCATATTCAACAGCGTGTCCCGCCTCAGTGTTGGAGACATGTCTCAACATCGGACAATCCCGCCGACCCAGCTTCGCGCGGATTGTTTCCCGAAGACATGCTTTCGTGCTCCCTCTGGTGGTCTGGCCCACCTTTTCTGTCATCAGCGGATGACACATGGCCGGATGACAAATTCTCCGTGTCCTCCCCAGACATTGCGTCTGAAGAGCGAAAGCTCGCTTTGGTCGTGCGTGTGCCGCAGCCGCCGCCGATTGACATCGACGACCTCTTTTTGCGCATATCCTCCTTACGGAAGATTCAGGGCGCTGTCGCCTATTTCTATCGGTTCTGCAAATGCACGTCCGATGAGAAGTTCACAGGACCTCTCTCGGATACAGAACTCCATTTTGCCTTGTTGTACATTGTCAAACATGTACAGCAGAAGGTATTTGCCGTCGAAATCGCGTCGTTACGCAACGGCAAACCCTGTTCAAGACCCTTTCGAAAACTTTCACCCTTTCTCGATCGTGACGATGTTCTCCGCGTCGGCGGACGTTTGAAGCATTGTCATGAGTTGCCATTTGCAACCAGACACCCTGCTCTTCTTCCATCTCGTCACGTCTTGACAGGACTCGTCATTCGACAAGTTCATTCCCGACATTGCCACCCGGGACTCAACAATACCTGCTATCTCCTGCAGCAAAATTTTTGGATATTGTCCACGCGACGCGCGGTACGGCACTATCTTGCATCGTGTTACCGGTGCTTCCGGACTAAGCCGCAAACTTTTTCTCCCACCATGGGCGACCTCCCCTCGGCGCGAATTTCTCAGCTAAAACCTTTTAGCTGCGTCGGGCTCGACTATGGTGGCCCTTTTCCAATCCTCATGTCACGCGCTCGCGGTGTCAGAACTACGAAGGCGTACATCTGTCTTTTCGTGTGCTTCGCCACCAAGGCATTGCACGTCGAGGTTGCCTCCGATCTCTCAACAGATGCTTTCCTCGCTGCCTTGCGCAGATTCATTGCCCGGCGCGGTCGTTGCTCTACCATCTATAGCGACAATGGCACAAACTTTGTCGGAGCTCATAGGCAATTGACGATGTCAATGCAACTCGCCGCGGAATCCGAAGCCATCACTTGGCGCTTCATTCCTCCCTCCAGTCCCCACTTTGGCGGGCTGTGGGAAAGCGGCATAAAAGCTGTCAAAACTCATCTATCTCGCGTGATAGGTGATCAAATACTCACCTTTGAAGAGCTGACCACGTTGGTCACCCAAGTTGAAGCGTTGCTCAACTCACGGCCACTTTCGGAGCTGAGCTCGGATCCAAATGATCTGTGCCCATTGACGCCTGGTCATTTTTTGACGCTCGAGCCGTTAACGGCCCCACCTGACCCAGATTTGTCCCACCTCAAGATCAGCAGGTTGTCGCGATGGCAGTTGGTCCAATCCATGCAACAGCGTTTCTGGGCGCGTTGGCGCGACGAATATCTACACACGCTGTACCAACGCGGCAAGTGGCACAAGTCACGTCACCTTGAATCCGCAGATGTGGGGTCTTTAGTCCTCATCAAGGACGAAAACGCTCCCCCTCTGAAGTGGAGGTTAGGCAGAATTTCAAAACTCTTCCCCGGCAAAGATGGCATTTGTCGTGTCGCAGATGTCCGTACTCAACGCGACGTTCTGCGACGCCCAATGGTCAAACTTTGTCCCCTCCCTTCAGGACAGTGAGCATTCTGTGTTTTCACTTCCGTCATTGTTCTCACTATGCTCTTTCTTTTTGTATCATGTTTGATTTCATTAATTTTCGAACTTTGAAAATACCCCGAGTGGTATTTTGGTGGGGAGTATGTCTCGGCCCCGTTCATTGAAAACTGCATTCGTGTGCACTGAGGGTATGCAACCCAAAATATCCCTGTGTTGTCCAAGTCCTCACCCCTCACCCCCTGTTCGGTGTGCCTGGCACTTGGCTGTCAGGCGCAAGCGTAAACGAGCTCCAGCACTTTCTTCGGCCGTCTTCGGCATTCTTCGGCTTTCTTTCCGCTCGTGCCTTTGCCGCTTCGTTCGAAGCGGCGTTGATCTCCGTACGTCGAGCGGGAAGCCACGCCGTCTTTTTTTTTGGTCATCGTTCTCGCGGCCATCTTGTCGTGCCATCGGCGTACATTCGTACTCGACCAGAAGCCCATCCAAGGCCCATCGCGTCCGATAGTGACTCCTGGAGGAGCTCTGCAGCATCTCCAAGTCCAGAAAGCGGCAGTTTTCACCGCTTTCACCGGGGAGCGGCTTGGATCAGCCAGCCGCACACAAAGCTCCAGTTTCGGACGGGATCGAGTCGTTCGTCCGCCATTTTGGTGACGAACACGGGCACTCGTGCATTTCACCCGGAAATCCACCACCAGAACGGCCATCCACCACGACGCCGCCTTCGGACTCCGCCAGGACGACGCCGCCACCGAATAAGATCCCGACGCCACTCGGCGCCAGCGAACATGCCCCCGATCAGAACCACTCGGATTTTTCATTTCATTTAGTTCACATTGTTTTTTTTTTTCATTGTTTTGCAATTCTGTCTGTTTGTGTTTTTTTTTTGTTTTGCATTAAAGTTTTTGATTGTTGTTGTGAATTTTATTTCTGACTGTCGCTTGCTGCTTTCCTAATCCAAGAGTTATTGTTTTAATGCAGTCTTCATCGGAAGGCTGCCGTCTTTATGTGTACCGCGCTAACACACATGATTGCGATACATGATCACCAACTTGGCATGAACGCGACAAGTATATATCATCGTACGCAGTACACAGTAGGGTGGGCCGAAAAAATAAAAATTTGCCAAATCGAAAAATAATAGTGCGGAAAACTTGTATTTGAGCTTTATAAGTATTCCTATGAAAATTTGAAAAAAATTAATTTAGGTCTTGGGGTGGCACAAAGCACTTGAAATTTAAAAAAATTGAAATTCTTTGAATTTTTTTTTAAATCCAAGCATTTTTTCCAATTTTTTTTTGCCGAAGGTTTATATTGGGTCTTTGACATTGTGTGTACAATTTTTTGTTCCAATTAGTCAAGTTTCTGATTTTTACATGACATTTTCTGAAATGAATGGATTTTTTTCAACTATTGAAACTTTCTAATGTCCTGTAGAACCAAAAATCTTGACTAATTGAAACAAAAAATTGTACACACAATGTCAAAAACCCAATACAAACCTTCGGCAAAAAAAATTGGAAAAAATGCTTGGATTTGAATAAAAAAAAAATCGAAGAATTTCAATTTTTAGCGCACTTCTCCAAACGGGAAGGCGCTTTTGTCCTCGCTTTGTCCGTCCGTCCGTCCGTCCGTCACAGCATCTAGTCCTAGACGAAAAGGTTTTTGCGAAAAATTGTTACTCCATTGGGTAGCTCATGGCCTTGTATCCCGAACCAAGAAAAATCTTGACGAAATAATAATAAACAATGACAATAATAACAATTTAGTGTGAGGCGGCATCGCCGTTGAATGCTGCATTTCAGAACCCGGCCTGATCTCGAAAGTTATCACATGCGAGGAAGTACCCGATCTTATCATTTTACCATAATACATATGCGGAGTTATATTTAGAGGATGATTTGAACTTTATTTTGATGAAAATTTCACATCGGTGCGAGGTGCCGATTAGTAGTTATTAATTTTTGAAAATGACTCCGAAACTACGGCTCGGCCGCAAATGATTTATTCGTTGCTTGCTGGTGCTTGATATCCTTTCCTCCGAACAAAACTAAATTCAATACAGAAAATATTTCAACTCGAATGGGTAGCTCATGACCTTGGTACGCGAATCAAGGAAAATTTTGCCGAAATAATCATGAACAATTACAAAAAAAACATTTTGGTGTAGGGCGGCTTCGCCGATCAAGTGCTGGCATTCGCGGTAAGATTAGCCCAGGCGCCAGGGAGCAAAAATCAGCTCAATAAGAAAATAATTGTTTCCTGGCTGGAAACTAGCTTGAAACGATCTGTGTGGCTTAGGTTTTGACATACTAATTTCCCCCCTTTCGGAAATGTCGGCGTCATGTCGCCATCATCAACAAGAAGTGCACCAGCGTGGTTTTTGCCGAATATCTTGATTTTGGGCCATCTGACAGCAAAAGATGTAAGAAGTCATTTTGAAACCAATGAAATTCCCTACGGAATAGTTTTTAAATGACCTTTCTGCGACCTATGATTTTTGAGATAGAGCTTCTGGAAGCGAGAGGCATTGTCGTAAAAGCTTCATGGCCACTTGAGTCGAAAAACTAAAATGTCGATGTGACAAAAAAATTTCAAAATGTTATTTCTCAAGAATCCTTCATGCTATAGTTGCGGTTATGGTCTTCAACTCTTTATCTTGAACCGTTGATTACGAATATAAAAAAGTCAAAAACGTCACATTGTACATATACAGGGTGTACTGAGGAAATCAAATCAGATCAGAGAAATCTTACATATTTCTTCGATTTAGCCAATATGCGACACTCTAAGCACCTAACACGAGTCCAATATCAATATGGATTTGCTCTATAAGCTTCACTTAATACACTAAAGAAGTGGTCAGCTCACAGCTTTACTGTAAAATGTTTCGAAGGCCCTCTGAAATCATCAAAATATTAAAAATTTACAGTCCCAAGGAATGTGTATAACAGTATGTTATATACCAAGGGACCAAAGTGAATTCTTGATTTGGGGATTTGGACCTAAAGGGCCCTCGAGCAACAAACTTCACCCAAGGGATCAAAAATTCACTTTGGTTCCTTGGTATATAATATACTGTTACATACATTTCTTGCTACTGTAAATTTTGATGATTTCAGAGGGCCTTCAAAACATTTTACAGGAAGGCTGTGAGCTGACCACTACTTAGGTGTATCAAGTGAAGCTTACATAGCAATGCATATCGATATTGGACTCGTGATGAGTGCTTGGAGTTTCGCATAGGCTAAATCGAAGAAATATGTCAAAATTCTCTGTTCTGATTTGATTCCCGTAGTACACCCTCTATATGTACAATGTGACGTTTTTGACTTTTCAATTTCGTAATCTACGGTTCAAGAGGAAGAGTTTAAGACCATCACCGCAACTATAGCTTGAAGAATTCTCGAGTAATCTCATTCTGAAGTTTTTTTTGTCACATCGACATTTTAGTTTTTCGAGTCAAGTGGCCATGGAGCTTTCACGACAATGACTCTCGCTTCCAGAAGCTCTATCTCAAAGACCATAGGTCGCAAAAAATTGATTGAAAAACCAAACTGTAGGGAATTTCATAGGCTTCAAAATGACTTCTTACATCTTTTGCTGTCAGATGACCCAAAATTAAGTTATTCGGCAAAAACCACGCTGGTGCACTTCTTGTTGATGATGGCGACATGACGCCGACATTTCCGAAAGGGGGGAAACTAGTATGTCAAAATCTAAGCTACACAGATCGTTTTAAGCTAGTTTCCAGCCAGGAAACAATTATTTCCTTATTGTTTTCCCTGGCGCCTGGGCTAGATGTAGAAAGTTGCGATATGCAGGCAACTACAATTTCCTAATGAAATACATCACTGCATGTACGGCATTATATTTAGAGAACACTTTGAACTTTCTTTTGACAAAAACCCCACTTCGATCCGACCGTTAGGTCAATTGTTATCGATTTTTGAAAACGGCCGCAAAGTCACGGCTCGGCGCATATTACACGACCCTACAAATTTAAAATCAGACGTGCCGAAATAGTAATTGAACATTTTGAAATAGCCAATACTAGGTACCTGAAGGATAATGGCACCCAAATTACGAAACATGTTCGCTCAATAACAAAAAAAAAGTAGGTAGGTATCACTAAAAATCATGTGACAAGGCTACCATTTTTTCGGTTTTTCGATAAAAAAGAAATGTTCCAATTCAAAAGTGAGCCCGATATTCGTGTTCAGGAGGTCGAAATCAGTTGGAGAACATTTTTTTATATAAGTAACAGAATGACGCTTATGTGGCCGGTTTGTCTGTCTGTCTGTCTGTCTGTCCGAGTCCGTGCAGAAATTAAGACGCTGTACTCCTTCTCGAGAATTGAAACAAGAGTCTTGGAACTTTTTTCCGATTAATAGCTGATGTCCCCAAGGGTGGCCAATGGGCACTATTTTTGTTATCCATACATCGTTATCATTATTCTCAAAAAACAGAGATCTCCTGTGCACTTCGATGAAGTTGAACTTCTCCTCGGGAAATAAAGCTACAGCCCTTGAAGATTGAACTTTATCCGGTGGATAGCTTAGGTCCTCAAGGACCAAATAGACAGGTTGGCTTTCATAATTCGGCCGCCATCTTGGCTGCCATATTGAAATTTCTTATTAGTGGAACGATTGTCATGAGACTTGAAACTTACCCTTGTCTAGTACGATCATTCTTATTTTCAAGCCAAATTTCATGATTGCCCCACCATCTTGGCCGCCATATTGAAATCTCTTATAAGTGGAAGGATTTTCATGAAACTTGAGAGTTACGCTTGTCTGGTACGATCATTCCTATTTTCAAGCTGAGTTTCATAATTCTGCCGCCATCTTGGCCGCCATATTGAAATCTCTTGTTAGTGGAACGATTTTCATGAAACTTGGAACTTACCCTTGTCTAGTACGATCATTTTGATTTTCAAGCCGAATTTCATGATTCTGTCGATATTTTGGCCGCCATATTGCAATTTTTTGCCCAAGACGGTAGAACTCTAATCACTTAACATCTTGCGTTCACTAATCCTCCAAAAAGGAAGTGCGCTACTGAGCCTCATGCCCATGAGGCATATTCGCTTGTTTTAAATTTCAAGTGCTTTGTGGCACCCCAAGACCTAAATTAATTTTTTTCAAATGTTCATAGGAATACTTATAAAGCTCAAATACAAGTTTTCCGCACTATTATTTTTCGATTTGGCAAATTTTCATTTTTTCGGCCCACCCTAGTACACAGCCAGGATGAACACTTGAACACAACCTCAGAAATTGTTAACTCCGGTCCGACTTCTGCCGGGAGTTTTATTGGGCACTTCCCACCTACACAGCACATTATGCCATCCCATGGAACACGTGCCATGATGGGTGCCATATACCAAGGAACGCGCGTTTGATTTTCACTCAGGCGCTATTTATGCCTCCGACCAAAACAACGAATGCGAAAATTGAAGGCAAACGGTAGACAAGATTGGTCATTAAAGGAGTTGTGTCGTGTATCATTTAATACAGAAATAGAAATTTGATTAGACTGAGAGGTATGCTGAACATATCCGTATTTTTTTAGAACGGTATGTCTTCTAAAATCTCGCATATTATGTGTCCATGGCTCCAAGTATGTATTTCTACTTATAAAATCGAAAAGGTGACCGCATGTAAGAACTTCTCTAGTACAGCGGGCTGTGCAATGGGGAACCATAGTGGCAAACGCCTGAAGTAATGGCGCTCGTGTTCCATGCACCCCAGCTATCATTAGTGTCATTTTAAGCGTACATAACCTCAACTTTGGAAGTGTAATTTCATTTTCATTTGTCAGCACTCAGCGACTCAGCATATAACCAGCGGTTTGCGTCACTTCGTGAGTTAAAAAGCAGAGAAAAGTCGAAAAGTCGACAAGCGAAAAATAGCGGTGAAAAAAAAAGGTAGTGCCGTGTTATGTACCAGGCTGCACCTTGCACCAGCTCTTTTTTCCCTCTCAGTGGGGCTCCTCTCCGCCTTGACTCTTCTTTGAGCATTAGCACTTTTCCTCTTTCCGTACATTTCTTTGAGGGAGGTTATGTACGATAACTGTCAAGAGTGTCAATATGGGTGCATGGAACACGTCGCCCTCTACAATCCGTTTTGCCTATAGTTCCCCATTCAGCACTTAATCGGCGACGCCGCGCTACGCTGAATTTATTTTTTATTATAATTATTGTGGTTGTTAATCGTTATTTAAGTTATTTGTCGACACTTTTGTCATCTTGACATGCAAGAGAAATAGATATTTGATTATCATTTATACTAGATAAATAGTTCATTTTTGTACCTGCTGGCGCCTGCGTCATCAATTTGAAGTACATACAAACTCAGATCAGATAGACATCAGCTGGGATTCTTTATAATAGTGTTACAAAGCTCGCGACCATCCCGGCTCTTTCTAGAGAAATCTAGCATTACGCGTTGCATTCGGGAAGCATCGAGAGACTTCAGCGGTAGGTCACGACACGTCGAGACTTCTGGCGGAGGTGCCGTAGAGAATACGCGTATATTCTCGACGCAGATACCAGAGAAATCCTCGTGTGCTGTAAACATCATCAGGAAGCATCCAGAACCTTCGATGCCACTATAAGAGAGGAGCTTGACCTGGCATCGAGAGAGTTTGAATCGAGCGATCGTGGCGTCAACACCTTAAGCGACATTGTGAATTTCTAAGCGATTAATAGTTCTGTGCGTTATTTAGTTGTGTCGGTAGTAGCTAATAAAGTGCAGTTTGTTTACAAGTAAATCAGCGCATTTAATTTCGAGATAGGCGAGCCCGAATAACGTAACAACTGGTGGCAGAAGTGGATATTTCGGAATTTGGAAATTTCAACTGCTGATTTCGAGGTAATCGATTAGTGACTGCGCCGATTGTCGGAACATTCGAGAAATCGTTTGATGACGACCAGAAGCATGACACAAAAAGAAACGGAAAAGGCTTTAGCGAGCATCATGGCGATGATGCAAGAACAAAAAAAGGAACGTCTCGAAGAGAAAGAAGAATGGAAGGAAGTTCTGGAAGCCCAAGAGCAGAGACGGCTTGAGGAGAAGGAAGAATTTAAGAAAGTTCTCGAAGAGCAGAAAACAGAGCTCAGAGAAGTACTGGAGGGTCAAATGCATTATCTAGAGGAGAAACAAGAGAAGTTGAAAGCTGACATTCTAGATAATGTTCACGAACAAATACAAACGGTCCAGGGATTTGTCCATGAGAAGCTTGCAGCGATGGAAGCGAACATCTTGCAACTGGAACAACGTGTTAGAAGAACTGCCATTTCCAGTTCAGCGACGAACACGGGCGGGATCCATCGCGTGAAGCTGCCGAATTTTGATGGACAAAGCCCATGGTCCACTTACAAAAGGCAATTCGACGCAGCGGCCGAAGCCAACGGATGGACGGACGAGGAAAAGGCTACTGCACTGGTTCTTGCTCTCAGGGGTCCGGCATTGGAGCTGCTTCAGACAATACCTGAGAACGAACAGAAGTGTTTCGAAACACTGATGAAGGTGCTGGAACTTCGCTACGGTGACAACCATGTGCAGCAGATACACCAGACCCGTCTGAGAACCAGGGTACAAAAGAGCCGAGAAAGCCTGCAGGAGTTCGAGGCTGACGTCCAGAGGCTGGTTAACCTTGCTTATCCAGCCTATTCATCAAGTCTGCTGGCTAATATTGCGAAAGAAACCTTCATCAATGGACTGAGGGACAACGAGTTGCGCCAGATGGTCACAATCAGCAACCCAGCGACGCTCACCGATGCCTTAATCCACGCGATTCGCATCGAAGCAGCCAAGGATTCTCCACGTCACTTCAAAGTCAGAGAAGCGACATTGGAAGCACCTGAGACTCCAACAGTCAAAAAGGCCGGCGATTCACAGTCCCCGTCAGTCCAGGAGATGCTCCAGAAGATTCTCATCGCTTTGGAAAATAGGGAAGCAAAGACAGGGGGCAGGCCACGTTGCTTCGGATGTGGGAAACCGGGACATCTGCGCCGGAATTGCAGGCAAGGTTCGAGTTCAAGTGACCGTTCCGCGCCGGGGCGAAGAGCTCCCAGTCCAGTTAGACGCAACCAGGAAAACTAATTCCAGCTAGCGCTGAGGGGCGCACGCTGGCTGGCAGTCCCCAATGCCCCAGGAGCTACTCCGTTTCATTGCTGAGGAAGTCACCTAACAGCCTTCTTTTGAGTGGTAAGCTTGATGAAGACGATTGCGTTTTGGTTATTGACACTGGAGCCACAAAGTCGATCGTTCGACGTGGAATGCTTCGAAAACAACGGATCGTGGCGTTGAGGAACGGCACTCGCTTGACTACGGCCACTGGAGAGTCGGCAACATTGTACGGAGAAGCTGAAGTAAGCATTTGCTTCGGACGATTCCTGCTGCAAGAGAAGGTTTTGGTGGCTGACATTGTTGACGACTTCATACTTGGCCTGGACCTGATGAATAAGTACGGATTTGTCCTGGATGTTGGTCAGCGGACACTGAGGATTGGGAACGAGGAAATTGCTCTTAAAACATCCATGAAGACTGCTGAAGAAATCCGTCTACTTTCTGCTGCAACCGTACGTGTGGCCGCCAACTCCGAGAAGATCGTGTGGGCAACACTGAGTGGACAACCTGGAGGACATGTTGCCGGCATTGCTGAACCCGACGCAGCTGCCAGCTGTCTCATGGCTAAGACATTAATCAACATGGATAAGACGAGAATTCCGATTAGAGTCATTAACCCGGACAAGACATGCAAAACGATCAAGGAAGGAGAAACTATGGGCAAGTGTGACCCCGTAGAATGGATCTCACGCTGCGAAGATAGATCGCCAGAAGCTCCAGTGGTGGGAGCACGCCGTCAATCGGTTACGAAATTCGTGTTCGTATACGAATTTTGCTAGCACGCCACTTTCATGTTTCGTAAATAGTGAATATCGCCCAATCCCTTGCGTCTTCTGCCCCGTGCAGAGCATGCGTTCAAGCGGTTACGAAGTTCGTTTTCGTATCCGAATTTTGCGAGCACGCCACTTCCTTATTTCGTAGAAATCGACCAGCCCCTTGCGTATCCTACCCACAGCCGTGCCTATGCACAGCCCGCAAGCTCCGTGCGAATACGAAAACCTTGGGTTTTGCGGAAAGTGTCGATCTTTCTTGTCTTTGTCTAGCATAATATATCTGCATCTTCCCTCTTCGTCGCTGAAATTTTAGATATATGGCGGCCTTCATCCACGGGCACGACTTTTTACGATCGTTTCCGATTGCGAAGACGAACGAAAACACGCAAGTTTATACAATAGAAAATACGCAAGCTTCGTATACGAAATTCGTAAACAGACGGCGTGCTCCCCGCACTGCTCCAAAACTTCTGGAGAAGAAGGTCGAGGAGATGTTCTCGTCCCAGTGGGAGCACCTGAATGACAAAGAAAGGGAACTGGCGATGAAATTCATTCAAGAAGAAGCTACAGCCTTTGCGATGGAAGGCAGTCCAACTGGGAGGACCAGTGTGATTCAACATCGCATCAACACGGAGAGCGCTGCTCCGATTCGGCAAGCTCCCAGGCGCCTACCACTGGCAAAGCAAGAGGAGGTGTCCAAGCTTCTGAAGAACATGCTGGATGAAGGCGTGATTGAGGAGTCAACAAGTCTTCTCCGGTTGTTTTGGTTGAAAAGAAAGACGGAAGTACAAGATTTTGGGTCGACTATCGCAAACTCGATGATGTGACAAAGAAATACAGCTATCCACTGCCTCGGATCGATGACACCTTGAGCACACTGTCCGGATCAAAATGGTTCTCAACGTTGGACCTGAAGAGTGGCTACTGGCAGGTCGGACTCCACCATGAGGACAAGGAAAAGACCGCATTCTCAGCGGGCAGCGGTCTTTACCAGTTTACGGTGATGCCTTTTGGGCTTTGTAACGCACCGGCCACGTTCGAAAGCCTGATGGAGTGCGTTTTGCGAGGTCTTACATGGGAGACTTGCCTGGTCTACCTTGACGACGTGATGGTCATCGGTCGGACGTTTGAAGAACATCTGAAGAACCTCCGCGAGGTGTTTCGACGACTTCAAGGTGCTTACCTAAAGCTGAATCCGAGAAAGTGCGTGCTTTTCCAGAAGCAGGTCAAATTTCTAGGACACGTCGTATCAGCCAAGGGAATCGAAACCGACCCATCGAAGTTGGAAGCTGTTCGAGAATGGCCACGACCGAAGAATCAACATGAAGTCAGGAGTTTCTTGGGCTTATGCACATATTACAGGAGATTTGTGGAGAAGTTCGCAGACATTGCTAAGCCCTTACACAAACTGACTGAGGACCGTACTCCATTCTTGTGGACTAAAGAATGTGAGAACGCTTTCAAGACTTTGAAGATCGCGTTGTGTTCGAGTCCCATCCTGGCGTATCCTCAACTGCATGGACAATACATCTTGGACACTGATGCCAGCAACACCGGAATTGGAGCAGTGCTGTCGCAATATCATCAGGGCCAAGAGCGGGTTGTGGAGTACTACAGCAAGGTGTTGTCCAAACCGGAAAGAAACTACTGCGTCACACGCAAGGAACTGCTGGCCATAGTCAAAGCTGTCCATCACTTCCACCAATACCTCTACGGCCGAAAATTTCTGGTGAGGACTGACCACGCTGCGCTGAAGTGGTTGCTGCAGCTCAAGACACCCGAAAAACAGCTGGCACGGTGGATCGAGAAATTGCAGCAGTACGACTTTAAAATCCAACACCGTCCTGGGAAAAGTCACGGAAATGCAGATGCTCTTTCTCGAAGACCGTGCAAAGAGGATTGCAAGCATTGTAAAAGAATGGACCAGCAGAATGGAAACGTTGGAGTCAAAGCAATCGTTGTTGCGACCCCGAGAAATTGGACTACAGCTGAACTCAGGAAAGAGCAACGAGAAGACCCGGCTATTGGTGCACTTGCTGAACGCAAGGAGAATGGTCAGGACAGACCAGAGTGGGCTGAAATCTCTGACGAAGGGCCCGAACTCAAAGCTCTCTGGGCCCAATGGAAATCTCTGAGAATGGAGAACGGTCTGCTGAAGCGAGTGTGGGAGAGCCCTGATGGAAAGAGGGAGATGGTTCAATTGGTGCTCCCCAAGACACGAGTGAAGGAGGTCCTAAAAGAGATGCACGACGGCGTCACCGGAGGACACCTTGGGGTGAACAAGACGTTGGCCAAGGTGCGCGAGCGGTTCTATTGGGTGAACTGCCGGAACGACGTGGAAGCATGGTGCCGTAAATGTGAAGTTTGTGCGGCCAGCAAGGGACCAAGGACTCGTACCCGAGCGGAACTGAAGACCTACAATGTTGGAGCGCCCTTTGAACGCATCGCGATTGATGTGGCCGGACCGTTCCCGACAACAGAGAGTGGCAACAAGTACATCCTGGTTGCCATGGACTACTTCAGCAAGTGGCCAGAAGCATACGCCTTACCAAACCAAGAGGCTACCACAGTGGCGGGTGTGCTGGTGGATAACCTGATCAGTCGTTTCGGTGTACCACTGGAGTTGCACTCGGATCAAGGACGCAACTTTGAATCCAACGTGTTCCAGGGTGTCTGCGATTTGCTTGGGATCAAGAAAACAAGGACTACGCCTCTTCATCCACGGTCCGACAGAATGGTGGAGCGATTCAACAGGACGATGGAGCAGCATTTGTCAAAGGTAGTTGACGAACATCAGCGAGAGATACGTCTCCCTTGCGATTTGCAATTTGGCACGCCAGAGGACGACCCCAAAGCTGTTCCGGAGTATGTCGACGACTTGAGACAGCGGATGCACGACGTCCATGAAATAGTGCGGGACCGGATTCGACTGTCCACCGACCGGATGAAGACACGCTACGACCTGAAGGCGAATTCAGCAGGATTTCAAGCTGGTGATCTTGTCTGGTTATACAATCCTCAACGGAGAAAGGGGAGGTCACCGAAGTTACACCCCGCCTGGGAAGGACATTACACGGTGGTCAAGAGAATCAACGACGTTGTTTATCGGATCCAGCGAGCCCCGAGAACCAAAATGAAAGTTGTTCACCTCGATCGTCTCGCACGTTACGCGGGGAGTAATGTTCAGCCTATTCGGGACGAACAGGCTTAAGAGGGGGGCAGTGTTACAAAGCTCGCGACCATCCCGGCTCTTTCTAGAGAAATCTAGCATTACGCGTTGCATTCGGGAAGCATCGAGAGACTTCAGCGGTAGGTCACGACACGTCGAGACTTCTGGCGGAGGTGCCGTAGAAAATACGCGTATATTCTCGACGCAGATACCAGAGAAATCCTCGTGTGCTGTAAACATCATCAGGAAGCATCCAGAACCTTCGAAGCCACTATAAGAGAGGAGCTTGACCTGACATCGAGAGAGTTTGAATCGAGCGACCGTGGCGTCAACACCTTAAGCGACATTGTGAATTTCCAAGCGATTAATAATTCTGTGCGTTATTTAGTTGTGTCGGTAGTAGCTAATAAAGTGCAGTTTGTTTACAAGTAAATCAGTGCATTTAATTTCGAGATAGGCGAACCCGAATATCGTAACAATAGGATGTTTAATTCAACTGACTTATCCGTATCCGTCCAAACTTGACCTTGATCTGATGAAACTTTAACTGAACATAATTATATGGATATTGAAGTTGTCTTTTGAACTGAACAGAACTAATGGCGACTACGAAACCCAGCTAAAGGAGACCTGAAGGGGCTTGTTTCACTTGGCAGAATATGTTTATACACAAAACTAAGCATGTATGGCATTCCCTAAATAGTACGCTCGTTTGTACGCTTAATTTACGCATTTCAGTATGAACACTCAGCACACCACAGCCAAATAGGTGACCCAAAACGGCTTGGTTCACTCAACAGTGTATTTTTACTGATAATAGCTGCGTTCGGTAATTACATGTGAGAGGCGATGCAGATGCGTCTGATATGTGTTGGTTGTTAGTCACGTGACCAAAATATGATTTGACAAAACCGAACGATGCAGATGAAATAATGACAGATGACAGGTGAAACAATAAGTGAAGTTGACAGCTGACGGCGTGCGCTCCCGCTTAGTCGAATTTGTTTACCTGGCAAATGGCAAAGTCACACACGTTACACACGTATATCGCCACTTTCGCTCCTTCTGCCATTTTTACGCCAAATAACCAGCCCCAGCCAGCAGTGTCACACTTGTTGCTCACTCAAATGCGGAAATATGCCTAATCCCTAACCTCAAACGAGCAACGCAGAATGACAAGTTGACATACGTCAAAAAAAGATCTGGGACCTCGGCCATAAACCTCCGAGCAAACGGATGTACATCTGATGCGTCTGTCAGGGAATATCCGAACGCTTCAGATCTGCGTCGATTTGCTTGAGATGCAATAACCGAACGATGAAGATGTAAATCGGGCATCTGACGTAATAACCGAACGCAGCTAATACATCAAACTGAGCACGTATGACATGCCTGGATCGGGAAGCTCAATGTATGTCTTAATACGAACACTCAGCACACCACAGCCATACAAAGGGCCCGGATGAGCTTGTTTCACTTGACAATGTGTTCATACATAAAAGTATGCACGTATGACATTCCTCGATTCGTAGGCTTCAATTAAGTCTTTTAATTTGAACATTCAGCACATCACACCCAAACAGAAAGCCCGGAAGGGCTTGTTTGACTTGATACTGTGTTCATATATCAATTGAGATTCAATAAAAAATGCGACAGTATTTAACATGGAGTAATGGAGTATACCGAGTTTATGATTTTTTTTGTCAGCGCCACAGCACGCCAAATTGGTACGCTCCGTACGAAACAATGTCTCAGGCAGGTTTTCTTTGCAACTGAGGTTACGGCACCTCGATTAGTACGTACGCTTGATTTACACCTTTCAATACGAACACTCAGCACACCACAGCCATTACCTATAAGTGGCCCTTGACAATGTGTGTTTATGTTTATTCATAAAATAAGGAACGCACAGTATTTCTCGATTCACCAGTTGAATAAAGCACGATGTTCTACTTTTCTTGTATAATGACCATTACTCATTCAGATGCTTCACGTCAGTCGCCAAGGCTCTTGTGAGCAAACTGCATCCTCTTGAATAATAGCAATTATTACAGGCTCGTTGAATAATATACTGTTATACGTTTGTTTACAAATTATTCGAGTACCTAACGCAAATTCGTAACAGCAGTACTTTTCAAGATACGCACCTGGTCAAGCAGACCAGTCAGTTGATGTTGAGATTGTTAAGGACACCAGTCGATTGCTATAGACCTTCTCATATAGGTGGTTCCCTTTCCTCACAGCTCGTGCGCAGGTCTTCATGCATACAAACTCACTGGTTCAATTGGCTGTTTAACCAAGAGCACTTTATCGATCGGGTTGGTTAGGGTTGGGGTTGGCGACGGACGGCGCCAATATAGGTGAACGTGCTCCCCAAGGACCCCAAGTAAATGAGAATGGCTATAGTATAAAATGCGCTCACGCTTTCCTGCTAGACAGCCTTATTTTCTGACAAAAATTTATCGTTAAGGTTAATCTGGTAAGAGAAATGATGGCTCTGCTCATTCACTGCAAGTTTTGTTTTGAGAAAAAGTTTTAATAGCTTTTTTTCAACAAACAAAAATTACAAACTCGCAGTGGATGAGTACAGCCATTCTTTCTTATTCCAAATTGACTTCAACGATAAATTTCTGTTGCAAAATGAAGCTAAAATTGATCAATCGACCGGCGCCCGCAAATTGAATTTGAAATAGTCAGTATGCACTAAACTTCTGCAAGATGATGTTTTCTCAGTAATTAGAACACTCTTAACACTTCTCACCACCACCATCACTGTCATACTTTCACGCGTAATTGTGCTCGACAGCCACGTGCTCATTCTATCCACCTAAATTACCTGCTGATCCATTGTTTGGAGATGTAAGCGACTTGGTCCGTGGTAAAGGAATGTAGATTTGACAGCTTCACAGCCTTGCTTCTGACTTCGTTCGCGGTCCCTGTCACCTTGCGGTAGAACAGCACGTACGCCTCGCACGACAGTACTTTTTCCGGCGTGACTCTGGTGACGTACTGATCGTCGAACTCGTACCACTGGCCGTTGTTAAGAGCGTAGCAAATGTAATGACCGCCGCCGGCGGTGCCGTGATGGCAGATAACCGAGAACAGTTCGTAGGTCGTGACTTTGGAGATGCAGTCCTGGTGCAGGTAGGGCCGCATGTCCAGACCTTTCAGCGGAAAACTGACGGCCGACGAGATTTTGCTGCTGAACATTAGTTCGTGTCTGAATCGCTTCAGGTGTATGCAGAGTATTTCCGGCAGCTGCAAGACCTGGAACACAAAACAAATTCATTTCCAGCGCCAGCGTCTCGATGAGGTCGGATGTCGAAACGCGGTCAACGATATTCCGTCAAAAATACCTTGGTAAAAATGAGTCAAGCTACATGTTCCACTCCAAAAAACTTCAGCGCTAAACTCTCACTCTGAACATTGAGTATTTGAATTGAAAATGCCTTTCCTTATCTTGACCTGACATCTCGCCTGACATTACAGGGCGCGGGACAAATGTGTGTCGTGTGACAGCTGTATTGTCTGATGTGTCCGGTGATATCTTGGTAATTTCATTTTGAAAAAACCTGAAAACAAATTCCAGGCCCTGCTGTGTTGCAAATAAAAGTTGAACGGAAAATAGGTAAGTAACCTCCAGTTCCACCCATCTTGTATACACGAGTTAACTTTATCACTTTCATAGTAACCAAGCAACTGGTCTACTAAGTAACCTGCTATTGGCTGTTGCGTAGCAATTATGGGCGTGATTGAGTAATTTCGCTCGTAAAACTTTGGGATATTCTGTGCTTTGGTGAAACTGGAAATAAGTCTTTTGTCAAAGCTTTATCATCACCTGTGAGGTAGTGAGTAATGGATTCCAAGATTTCCAAATTTATGTACGACTGGTCGATTATAACTACGCTCTTGCACATCTATCTGAGCTTGACAGCTAAAGGTGCTGTGAACGATGTTTGAAATTTGTATTAGATGTCTTTCCACTGGACATTTTTGTTCAGATATTTTGGCGACATACCGGTTGATGCAAAGACAATGATGGCGTTACCTTGCTAAACTTGATCCCGTTCCTGAGTTTGTTGCACTTTTCGCAGCTGTACATGTTGTCGCCCTTCAGTTCGTCCGTGCTGAAGAACGCCGCCAGACAGTCGTGCAGCGTCACAATGGGACCATAAAACCACGATTTCAGCCACGCCAATATCCATGTCACCCATCCGTCTTGGATCGGCATCAGGGCATCGGAACAGGCCACCCCAGGTGGTGCTGTGCGACCATGCAGGACGACCAGATGATCCCTCGACGGTATCGGGAGCGAAAGATCCTGGAATGTTTCTACCCGACTCGAAACCCTGTCGCAAGTTAGACATTGAACGGACGACAGCAGCTTGCCGTCGAAAACGTCGGAAATTATCGAACGGTACTTCTGCGGTTTCTTTGCGTTAATATTTGTACTACTATTACAACTAGTATTTGGCGAGCTTGTACTTGGCTGTGAATCTGAAAGACGAGAGTATGAAATTATTTCGTTCCCTACTTTGCTTTTTTTTTGATCAGGTACCTATCACCATGCTGGTACTCTGTAGCCTTGTTCGGATACGTCGACCAGGGCTGGACGACCGGCTCATGCGTCGTTTCGAACTGTTCGAAGGTTTGTCAGTGTCATCGCTCAGACTAGACCTTTCACTCACACCCGAATCGCACGTTTCGTATTCACCCTCACTAGAATCGTAGCTCGAACTCATGGCCGCGTCGTCCATGGCCATGCTGAACGTGTCCGCATCTGAGGCAGAGGAGCACTCTGGCGGGCAAAGCTGCTTTAGTTCTTCGTGTAATTGATCCATGAAGTTGCGTAAAAATTCTTGCGTATCGTGCTGCGCGTAGCCTCTGAACATCGGATGGACGTTCCGGATTCCGTAAAGAATTCCTGCAACCACCAACACCATCAGAAAGTTATCGCTTTGCAGATCATTTCGACCTCCATCCCTTTTTATCCTAACTAATCTTGCATTTTTCCGAAATCAGAACATCGTATATCTCAAACTTCACATTCAGTAACAGTAATCTAATCTGCCCCCCCCCCCCCCCCTCAAGTTAACAACATTTTCTCTAGTATAAAACTTGACTGTTTTACGTGTGTTTCGCCCATTATTGACGGGTCATCAGTGTGGAGAAACATTTAAGCCCAGGAGCAAGTCAATGAAAGTCAATGAATACAAAGAATTCTAAATCGTCCCGGAAATCGTAAAGCTGGCATAAAAAACGACTAGAATGAAATAGGTTCTCCTGTGATGCCATCTTCCACATAAATCATCCCTCAAATGATCCATGTATTAAAATAATTATGATTTAGTCTCAAAGAGCTCTCTGGGAATTAGATCATCCACAACATGTATTTTGAGTTGATAGTCTTTTCAGTTTGCACTCATGTTTAATCCGTCAATCAATGAGACCTAATCGTTTTCAACACGTATGTTTGTGAGAGCTAGGAAATTAATTTTATACACAAACCTGATGGCGTCACGTATCCTCCGTTCTTCTTCCACATCTCGCGCATCAGTCCCTGATATGTCCTACTCAGTCCCGGCTTCTTCCCCTCGGACAGTATCTGGACGATGGTGGCGCACTCCAGGAAGAACCTGGTGAGCGGCACAGCGTTGCTGAGGGCCTGCAGGGCCGCGTTCATGTAGCAGGTGTTGCCGATGTTCTGGAGACCGACGAGGCCCACCGGTCTGTCCAGGGTCAGCTCGGAGGCCTCGTCGATGTCGCTCGCTTCGCTCGCATCGCCGCTCATGCCGACGTTCAAGCCTACGGTTTTTTCGAAAGCGAACACATCCGACGAACGTTCTGGGGAAGCGGTACGCAACGTGCTGTAGCTCCCATGACCCGAGTCCCTCGATGACTTGTAGGTGGTGGTAACACAATTGTCCATCTCCTGGTCGCTGTCGTAGATGGTCGACGACGCATTCGATGCCATTTCCATGAACACTTCCGTTCTACACTCGTAACACCACAGCCGTTTGGTCATCAAGTTCATATGAATGCAGTGCGAAGGATTCTCCTGGAAATCGAAACTGGACCTTAGGACGTGTTTCGTACTGGCATTAACAGTTCTCGTCGACAAAGACACCACCACTTAGTTATAAAGCTGAAGCCATTCTTTTAGCAAGATGCACATATCAGCGGAGATTGCTCATCATCCATCATATCACAATTCCATTACAATTCATTTTTCAAATGTTGAAAATGTAATATCTGGTTTTGACTATTGAACTTGTTATTGATTGCCATTTTCACCCTTACTTACTTCGCGTAATGTTTAAAATGCAGTCAAACTTGAACAATATAAATCGTTCTGTGTTAGCGGAAAAGTAGCTAATGAATCAATTTTAATCTAAATATTTAGTTGCAATCGAAAAAATTTAGTTTAAAAACTGGCTATGTTCTGCACAAGTGTTCACGATGATATACATTCCTCTGCTAAAAGATTCCCATTTAAGATAGGTTCAAAAATAAACTTTTTCATTCAAGACTTTTTTCATTAACTTTAAATCTGCTAATCGTAATTTTCTCAATGCAACCTATTTTTATGATAACACACAGCACATTATGTTATTTCCACAAATGAGCTGTCAAAAAATTATTAAAATCATTTTATATACGGGTTGTCCCACGAAGTAACAGACATGGCTTGAGGGTAGATGTACATTTTCGAGACAAATCAGAATCTCCATTCGAAATTTTCCTGACATCCTCCGTTTCCGATATACAGGGTGACTTATGTGTTCAACCGAATCATAACCGGAACAGCGTTTGACTGATTTAAATTGAAATTAAAAAAAATATATTCCGGAAGAATTTCTGTGAATATATATTTTTTTCGAATTAGCTAAATAGTGCCAAACAATTCAATAACCACATTTTGTAGCATTTTTATGTAGTTTCCGAATATGACTTCAGATTTTGGAAAAAAATCTATACCGGATGACTTTTTCAACAGAAACTCGAAGAACAAAGCTTTGAGTAAGGCCCTGTTTTCTCTTCATAAATGAATAGGATGCTCCAAAGGCCTTTGGTGTAAGAATATAATACCTGCAAAATTTCAATCGATTCTATTGATCTATTCGTGAGATATCGCCAATCAAAACTTTTCGGTTGAACACATAAATCACCCTGTATATCGGTAACAGAGGACGTCAGGAAAATTTCGAATGCAGATTCTGATTTGCCTTGAGAAAGTCCATCTACCGTTGAACTTGTATTTTCGTTAACTATTGAAAATGCACTAATAGTACGGTGGTTAAGCGCCAAAAAAAGCTCGAACTATGCATTTTAAGCTTAAGCAATGCGCTTTTGGGGTTCGATTGGGGATACCCAAACCTTAATTTCAAGAGTTGGAGACATCGGTGCACTCGATGCGGATGGGGTCTGGGGGGCCCTTGAAAGTTGAAGGTGCGAGGCTTCTCACCAAATCACCATACCACCACGTAATTCCTACTTGGATGTCATAAAACGACTCTAACCTACACATTGACAACATTTGTTACCATGTCCCAACAGTTCTTCACACTGAAAAAAATTAATTCTTATGACAGATCGGAAAAAACTGTTTTTCTCAATTCTTCATCCCCACAACGAATAAACTGCCAAGTTTGGTGTCATTTTAAAGTAAACGGCATCCTCTGATTTCATTCACTGAGTCAAAATGTTTGTGAGACCACCGTGCAAAGAATGGCACGACAAGAAGTGAGCATTTTTGAGCACCTCATTTAACAGTAGTTTCTTGGCTGATACCAATCGATATGATTGATAATTTTGTCATGGATCAATAACTTGAACTCTTTTGTAACGGTAGTGCATGTGAATGAAACTCGACACGAGCGTGGAGGCCTGGAAAAAATATTTTTCTCCAGCAGTCGAATTTATTTCACGCCTACTGAGCGTTAGTTTGTTGGGCTCAGGCAGGCAGCGTTTGGATAGGTTTGGAGACAAAATTTTCATATCTGTCTATGAAGCTGAGTGGCATAATTCTGGAAACTGATCTGCGAATCATTAAAGATTATTTTGACGGTCACTAGGTACCCCCATGGGGATTAACTGCACAGAGATCATGGCTGACGACGGAGGGCATTCAACTTTAAAAGTGTTATTTTCTTTTTTCCTCTACCAACCTTCAAGGTTGTTACCATTTTGTACGTGTAAGTTTTCTTATGTTTGGAGAAGAAATAATTCTATAAAAACAACCGTGAAAATGACTGTCAGAGTGGCAGAGAATAAGATCTTGGGCGTTCAATTCCCTCCGCCGTTAGCCATCACTTCTGCAGTTAACCCCCATGTGGGTACCTGACCAGCAAAACAATCATTGATGATTCATAAATCAATTTTCAGAATTAAATTGCTCAAATTTCGAGATAGATATGAAAATTTTGCTTTTAAAGCTTTCCAAACGCTCCCTACCTAAGCCCTGCGAACTGACGCTCAGTAGGCGTGGAAAAAAAATCGACCGCTAGAGAAAAACAAATTTCCCAGGCCCTCACGCTCGTGTCGAGTTTCATGCACATGCATTATCGTTACAAAAGAGTTCAAGTTATTGATCCATGACCAAATTATCAATCATATCGATTGGGAACAGACAAGAAACTACTGTTGAATGAGGTGCTTGAAAATGCTCACTTCTTGGCGTGCCATTCTTTGCACGGTGGTCTCACAAACATTTTGACTCGGTGAATGAAATCAGAGGATGCCGTTTACTCGAAAATGATACCACACTTGGCAGTTTATTCGTTGTGGGGATGAAGAATTGAGAAAAACTGTTTTTTCCGATCTGTCATAGAATTAATTTTTTTCAGTTTGAAGAACTATTTGGGCATGATAACAAATGTTGTCAATGTACAGGTTAGAGTCGTTTGATGGCCTCCCAGTAGAAATCACGTGGTGGTATGGTGATTTGGTGGGAAGCCTCGCACCTTCAACTTTCAAGGGCCCCCCAGACCCCCTCCGCATCGAGTGCACCGATGTCTCCAACTCTTGAAATTAAAGTTGAGGGACCCCCAATCAAACCCCAAAAGCGCATTGCTTAAGCTCAAAATGCATAGTTAGAACGCTTAACCACCGGACTATAAAGTATACAGGTTGACTAAAGTGCATTTTTGAGTCCTGGTCCAATAAGACTGACGTTAAATGAAACTAATTAGTCTTAAAATGTGTCCCAAATTTAATGCTGTATCGCTTAAAGAGAAACGACAACGCAGGCATGGGAACTTTTTGCCCACGGAAACCAGAAACACGAAAGAAGTAGAGCACGCAGGCGGACACTGCCAGGAATGCAAGAGGAGCACATCACTGTACTCAAAAACTGAGCACAGTCCGCCAAGAAAAAAAAACTGACGATACGACGAACTTACAAAAAAAAACATGCCTCCCTCCAACTTTTTTCGATACTTCCCAAACATCCTTCGTGAGGTCTGCGTGGTTAGGGGGCTGAAGCAAAAATCTAATAAACTTTTCAGCGATTTTCATGCTGCAAATTCCTATGCTTACATTTTCTACTGACACCGCCTTCACTTTGAACTAAACTGCTCAACATTTGAAATGTCGGTATCTAAAATTTTGCCCTTTTTCAAAACGGTGTAACTTTGGATTGTGTCAACTAATTCCAATTTTGTTCCCACGGTTGTTTAGATACATCTTCCAGTAATCTACTCGGTTGGCGAGATCATTTGATTTAATTTAATTACATTCGTTACAGGGTGGAATGTAATAGATGTATTACACTACACAATTTCTTGTACAATCTGCCAAAATAGTGTCAAAAAACAATGAACTTGATTGTCCAACTGACAGATTGTACAAGAAGTTGTACAAGAAATTGTGTAGTGTAATACAGCTATAAAGCATTGCAAAATTATGCTTAATTCAAGAGCCCCATTTTTGTGAACAATTTTTCTTTCAAATTCTAACGATATAATCATGAAACCTGATGTTTTATCTTGAGACGGTTCTTGAATTTTCTAGATCGGAAGTCCAACAGATGACATTTTTTTTTGTAAAAGTTGCATTTTAGTCATTTTGGTCGGCAATAAAATAGCATTTTTGAAGATAAGAACCTCTGATTTAGCATGCTTGTTGCTTGAACTATTGAAAACTGCTACGCCCTCAGAAACCTCCGTTTTCCTTTGCCGATTCGCGTTCTCGAATGAAAAAAGTCGGTCTGTCTGCCTATGTGTCTAACTCTGTCATAGTTTAGGCTGTCATAGTAATGCTGCCATAGTAATGCTGCCATAGTTTAGGCGTCCAATGAACTTATGTAATTTTGATTGAAATCCGCCATTAAAGGGCGCACTTGTTGCATCGTGTCAATATCGGAATTTTTGACGTACGGACCTAAAATTGAATATGTAGATGTTTTGTTGGTTCAGAAACACATTCAACAAATGCAACTTTTACAAAAAAAATCATATCATTGTTGGATTTCTGATCTAAAAAATTCAAAAACCATTTCGAAACAGTACATCAGGCTTATTGATTACATCGTGAGAATTTGAAAAAAAAAATTGTTCACAAAAACGAGGATGTATTGAACTAAGCACAATTTTGCAATGCTCCACATTCCACCCTGTGACGAATATTGTAATGAAATGAAAATTCTCGCCAACTTACTTACTGGAGGTGTATCTAAACAATCGTGAAAACAAAATCGGAATAGGTTGAGACAATCCAAAGTTATACCATTTTGAAAAAAGGCAAAATTTTCGGTACCGACATTTCAAATGTTGAGCAGTTAATTTATTTTGACTACGAAATTCTAATTTTACTTCTAAATCGAATCTAGAAACACAAAACCTAGTAGTAGTAAGTACCAAGCATGAACAAAAAATCTATCAGATCAGTTCCTATTTATTATTGATAGAAAAGTACCTGATATTTTGGTCGCAGTCTGGACTTTTTAGTTTTCGACAATCGAGTTTTGTATCGTATATTAGAATTATTGTAAGCTGCCTTGAAAAAACTTTAAGTTCTGTCCAAATCATTGTCTCCAAATGTGATAATGATATCTCTCTTTACCTTGTAACATTCCTGTAAGTAAACCTAATCCAAAAGCTATTTGAATAGTGATACAAGCGAACACTTTTTCGTATGTGTTATCCTATCCTTGAATGAACTGTGACATAAGTGGGTGATGATCATCTCAAGAAGCTTTTATTGTAGTGGAATAATGCAAGGAAATTTTGCAACTACCAATTTGATAAGTGCCAATTGCATCGTGTGCTACATCGATACGTGCTAGTTCGCAAATCTGTAGATAACAATTTGACTTTTAAAAAATTGAAAAAAGGAAAATCAACAACAATTGAAAAAAAAATCGGTTTCCAAACCCGTGATTATAAAACGTATGAGAAAATATTTCGCGTAATGTTAACAACTTTTCTATTTTAAGCACTTTCGCTTCTCGCTTGCGAATTGCCTTGTGTTAGGTGTTTGAAATTACGACGCTCAAGCATTAAATAGTTATTGAACGAGCACATTCTCAACGTAAGCGTTGCGGTAATAACGCACAAATAAGCATATTTGCAGGGAAGCTAATTGACTTTTCAAACATTAAGTCCCAATAATTGAAGTGCGTCAAAGCCAAACATCATAGCTTTTACAGTACATTTCATATAATGGATTTTAGTTCAAAGGGTATTGCAGTTAACAAATTGAAAAAATATACAGGGTGATTGAACTTTCAACAGGCGAACTTTTTTCTCCTCCTTGAAGTTCCTGGTTCGAAAAAATGTTTGGTACCTATACATACAAAGAAGTGGCACGGCTAGAATTTTCTCTGCGTTTGAAATTAATTCAAAGCACAGAGTTTTGATGGTCTTTTTTTACTTTTCCGACCCACCATCCAACGTAAATGGAAAGTATTGTGAACGCGTGAAAAAAATCGAGATGAAGAGGGAAATTATTTTCAAATTCAAAAATTTTGAATCCCCTGGGACGATTAAAACCGTTGATACGATCGATTCGAAATTTGGTAGGCAGACAGGGTTTTGCTTTCGAATGAGCTATTAGTTTTTGGCTGTCACCTGTCAAACGGAAATGTAACTATCAAAAAATGACAGGAGTTATATTCCACAGAACTTGACTTGCAATTTGTCATTTGGAAGCTATTGAAAAACTGTATTCAAAATTGTTGAAAGTATTTCTAAATCTGTAAAATATTAAAATAATTCATACCGTTTCCCAGTCTGGCGCTACGATTTTTTAAATTCTTTCCTGGCCGTTACTACCCGAGACGGCCGCTCCCTGGATTTTGACAGGACGATCCTGACTGGTGGCAAGCCATAGTTGGAGAAAAGATTGGATTAATTTTTGGGGGAAAAATGTTCGAAATCGAACCAACAGCAACGGTTTTCGAGTTTTCCTTCATGGAAAAACTTCAGATTTTGAACTTTTTATTCCGTGAATAAATGTTTACCGTTTTTTCTTGAACGAGATAATTAACCTTTTCTAAAATTTTATTTCCAAATTTTTCGGGAGTTTTTCATTTGGAAATTTAAAAACGGTTTGGCTTATCGAGACCGGACTCAAATGATGGAGCTTAAAATGAAGCCTTAATTGACGACAACGACGCTTTGAGGTATTTCCGAGAAATTCTATTTTTCTGGAGAATGTTTCGATTTTTTGTTCAACTATTATGGAGAAGCTTCAAATTTGTCTCTATCTTCCCCTCAAATTCCAACTTCCTACCCAAAGGGACGTCTTGAACAATTTTTTCCATCCGTTCCTTGCTAGTTACCGGGAAAGTTTTGGGGTGACACAACCGATTTTTGCTTTTGTGTTCTTCAAAAACATAGTTGCGCCGTCTGTTTACTTTTCAATCTCTTGAAATTTTATCTGAGTTTATAGGTCTCTTGACGAAATGTTATGAAATATGAATGCATGTTATTTTCTATGAAATTCCGTAGAGTACCTACACCCGTAATAATTCAAAATCCTAAGGTCATATTAAGTGTTATTTTAACATTTGATTTCAAACCGTGACGTGAGTAAGGAAATGTTGTTTCACTAAAAGAAATTGGAATACAATTTTCTATTTTCTATTACTAAAAAATCGATAGTTTTTTCTCGTAGCTGTTTGTTTTAAAATAGGTAAAATATACAAGAACAAGAAAAATCAATTAAAGTGTATAATATGTATAATAGAGTGACCCAACGAAAACAACAGCTACCATTAAAGTTATATGTATGATGTACTGTACAGTGCGGGTCGATGTGTATATTCCGTGCAGACGACGTGTTAAGAGTGGAAATGATTTTTCCATGTGATAACTTAGTATTCAAGGCTTGAAAAACAACCTATCGCCGATCTGACAAATGATGACTGGAGCGCAAAATCCAAGAGGGCGTTTATATTCAAGAAAATTTCAAGAATTACAGAAAGCACTGATCTGTTGAGGCTGAAATTTGGTAGAGACCATTATCTTAGACCATGCATGCTCAGCGCTTCTCGCTTATGGGGACAAGTAATACCAAAAGTCTAACACACTCGAACTTGGGGTGATAAATGAATCCCGTAGAAATGGTCGAGTCTCTTACTTTGAACCAGTGCGGCATTGTTAAATTTTTGTTCACCCTGTAGCCACGACGCCTGATTCACTTGGCTACGGACGTCCTGGACAGCATCAGAGTTTAGCTTCCTCAAGGCAGCTATGGCGAAAGCATTGGATTGGGACCAGATCCATGCCAGTAAAGCTCGAATACAAGCGGTCGCGGCCCCAAGTGGCTCTTTGACAGCCACTGAAGTAGAGTAGTAGTAGACACATGGAAGGAAATAACCTCCTTGACACACATCCGGTAGACTCCCGGGTGTCGCCTCTGGCGGGAAAAATTTGCGCGCGCCTTCCCCATTATTAGCACTTGAACGTCCTCCTTGAAAGTAAAATCGACCTCTCCAAGCTTTTTTCGAAAACAAAGGTAAAAGTGCCTGAAAACCCGTCCATTTTCGTTGGGCCACTCTGTATAGAGTAGTTCACTGCTACGAGTGCTACGTGTTAAAAGTCTGAAGGCGAGATATTCTTGTAAAAATACCGCAAATCTGGGACGGTTCAAATTGGTCTGAAAAGAGTGTGTCCTTTCTCCCGCCCCATTTTCTATCCTGAGGCATTATTTACAAAACTCTCGACAAAACTTAATCAAGTCTCAAGGTTCAATCCAATATAAAAGTTGTCCATGTAAGATTCCGATCAGAAATAATGAAAAACAAAATATCTTGAAGAATGAAAAAGGGTCCCGTTACGTTAACTCCATCCCTTAAAATTAGTCGAAGAAAATCGGAAACCACTCAGAATGTCGTCTAGAAGAAAGATCTGGAATAAAAATTGCGGACCATCCATGCAGTTTCTTGTTCTCACGGATTTACTGTGATAGTAATAGTAATAAGCCGTCTGGAGGGTAAGGGAGCAACTCGAGGAAGGGGAAAAAAGGAAGGGACCACGCCACGCACCACTTCATGCTATTGTGTGACGTACCTACGCGGGAACAAATAGTGCGACGAAATTTAATTATCTTGGAATCAGGACGAATTCCAGCATTCGTCTTCATCCTCATGGAGTTGAAAATATGTGAGGAAGTGAATGTGATGTTTCGTTACCAACAAAAGTCTAGAAAAATATGGAAGTTGAAGTAAACTAGACCCGAATGAAAAGAGGTAGAGTAAGATACTTTGAGATTTGGATCTCCCTAACATACATTTTCGAAACAATATGTTTTTTGAAGTAATCCCCGGAATAATTCCGTTTCTTTTGTAATTCTCTTCTGCAAGTAATCAACCATAAATCTATTAGACGTAACATTTTAAAGCACCCTGTCAATCCTGACCTATCCTATCAAAGAATTTGAAACTACTTCAGAAATAGAATAGCTTTAAAAGAAAAACAATCCAGAGAGCTTTTCAGTATCTAAATGTTTATATGTAGATCTATTTATTGACTAACTTTACTTTTATCCCAAGAAACTAATACCTTGTATGATTTATGTCACCAAAGTCCAAACCACTATCAAGTATTGTAGTATTGACTATGAATGAAGCATTGCTTAATTAATTCATTAATAAGAAAGTTTAGCATTACTGTTTGTAAAGACAAAGGATGCGTAATAAATCAAAATGGTAATTTATTGCCATGCAGTTGCAAAATGTATGCCTAGATACCGACTTAAAAATTAATAGTATTGCTCCCAAAAATGAGACTCAAATAAAAGCAATAAAGCTCCAGCAAAAGAAAGACAAATAAAGCAAAAAAGCACCCCTGCATTTTCAATCACCAAGTTTTTCAAAAGACCAAGCACGACAACCACTTATTGCAACCATTTGGTACATACAACATTGTGGATGGTGCTGTGATCATTGGACTTCTCGGAACATCCGATCTGCAGACAATTTTTGAATAAACAGATCCACAAGTTTGGACCGGGACATCCACAATCAGCACAAACTGGTCTCTACAAGAAATCGAGTTAGACTTACAAAACACTAGGACGACAAAGCTCCTGGCTTCGGCCTGTAAAAGCATTTACCTCCTTCATGTTCAGTACAAACTGAATCGGATTACTGGCGATGGTGGATATGTGAGTGCAAGAACAATTACTCAATCGACTCATCATTACTGCAAAGTGAACCATAAAATTCGTTACACACACAGGTACAAAACAGCAATTGCATAAACTGAACGACACCACACATTGAATGGCGTAAATTGTGTTTCGGTGGTGTATACTGTTAAAAGTAAGTGCAAATCATCGATTCGTGATAAGGTTATGTTGATTTAATTGGTTTTGCCGAATGGAAAAGGCTCATCACCTGACAAAACATTGTGTTTTAACGATATACAACAGAAAGAAAGCATGAAACAGTGCGTTTCCTGGTTATGTACTCACTTGCTTGGGGATGAGATCCAGCACTTTGAACAAATTACCATAAAAAAATACTGATTTAACACGCAAAGAAAATCATAATTGACAAATTGAACCTAATTACTTATTACATGATACTTGTGATTTATTGACAAGAATAATTCCAATCCAATGACACTGACGTTTTCCATTGTCAAAAATCAGTCTGTTACGGAATGTCATGACTGACGGTTATGTGACAGCACGGCGCAGCGCCATCAACCTCAAATGACGTGAACTATAAACTAGAGAACTGTACAAACGTTACTGCAAAATATGAAATACGAGGGGTTTTCAAAAACATGTTTATTAAAAAAAAAGAAACAATTTAAATTATATGGTTCACTGACCCCCTGTTGCCCCAAAAATTCAATCTTGAAATAGCCAGCTACGGATTTCTCTGGTGAATTGTAGATCAGTGCTGGTTGACTGACGACACGAAATGCATACATGCTGAGTTGTGAACTGAACATTTTATCGTAATTTTTGGTGAAACTGCGTTTTTCATTGGGCAGTATGGGAAAATCCTTAGTTGACTATTTCATGTTTCAATTTTTTGTGCAACCAGAGGTTAGCGTTAGAAATTACAACATATGGAATTTCCTTTTAACACCTTTCGCCGCGACATTATTACAATAATCTTCAAAAGATGCATCTGCAAATTGGTGGTTTGATTCCTTCACTTTTGGCCGCAGGTTTTTCATCACTGGTACTGGAGGGTTGAATGCCATTTCCGACATGCTGAAGTCTTTGTAAAGCTGGTCTGCAGAGCTGTAAATTCAAATTTTTCAGTTAGGTACAGGATGCAATGAAAATCACCAGAGCTGTAGGATCGATTGTTATTTTTGTTCTCCAATTTTCAAAATTTAAACATCAACTTGAAGGGCTCAAAGCCTAAATCGTAACATACGTACTTACAACTTATTTGTTACTCATTTTCATCATTTTTTATTGTTCTTTGTACAACATTTTCTTTTGATGCTGACACTGTATTTTCTGACCATCTTATTTTAATCCAAGGTCATTGTGTGATTTTTGTTTAAATTCAGAAAAAATATACCTAATGAGAATCCATCAGTTTGCCATTTTTGGGAAAAAAAGATTATCACTGCTCAGAAGCATCTCGCATTTGAATTTTTTGTTTGCTGTCAAGTTATAGGACTTAAGGTAGCTAGCTTTGAACCAATAATTTGATTTTGAATCTTGAAAATCGATTCTACAGCCTCTGACCATCTTTCATGTACGTCTTTAGGTTATTATTCCTCTCACAAAGATCAACCAAAAAGTAACTGAAAAAAATCCTTCCATTGAATTTAAAACATCTGGTAGGTAAGTCTACTGCTGACTAAAATTTTTGAATTTTGAAGAAAGAATGTTGATTCACACATTTGAATACTTGAATGCGATCAAGTTAACTTAATTGTTCAGCAAAATGCATCCCTTAAAAGTGTGACCAGAAGGGTACTTCACATCTAAACAACAACTGAAATGAACATCTTCCTTACCATTTGCCATATTCAGGCGGCAAACTCCCATCGCCAGTAGTCGGCACACCATGTGCGATATTTCTGGCATACCTGACGACCACAGGATGGTAATGGTTGGCCAACAGCGTCAGCTCGTAAAGGGCCGTGCTCGAAGCATTGGCGTATTCCGGATCGTCCAGTTCAGCCTGGAACTGACCATCGCCCACGGAACTGTCCAAATCCAACAAAATATCCACGGTCCTGTCCAACTGCATCAGAGTCTTGATCAAACTTAGACTCCCCAAAGCACTGTTGTGCAACAGCTGGAGACTCAACGTCGTCAGCCGCTTGATGAACCCAATTATCCGTTTGTTCGTGATTTTCTTACGCCTCTTTATCAAAGCATCCGTCAGCGTTTTCAAAACTATGATGAAGTTGTCGTGATTTTTCCCCGCGTTGGTCGTGAACAAGTCTTTGTACAAGCTGGTGTAGAACCTGGTCGGATCGACGTTGAGAGCTTCACCTTGACCGCTGAGAATCGAAAAGACGGTTTGGATGCAGTGGAGCTGTTCTCGATACCCGATCCAGTCTTCCTTCAACAGCTTGTCGAGTATGTTTACCAAGTCTATGTAGAAATCCAGGTTGATGCAGTGCGAAAATTTGGCCAGGCCTTCCAAGCAGACGCCCAACACTTTCGTGTTGTTTGAATTTTTCAATATCCTAAAGTAGATCCCGAAAACAATTTTCGTGATTTCGGCCAAGTTTTTGTTTTTGGCCTGCTTGCTTTCCTCGGCTTTGGTTTCCAACATTTCTTGTTCCAGCAATTGCAGTTTTTTCTTTCTCTTCCTTTCTTTCTTGGACATTTGTAAAATGTTGCCTTTTTTACCTTTCAATTTCTTCTCTTTTATGTTATGTTCTTTTTCTTCATCCAAGTTGACATTTTTCAAATTCAAAGCCAGCAGAACTTCCAACATGTCGGTGTTTACATTATGTGCATGGTTCTTCATATAATTATTGATCAACCTCAAGATCTTCAGCGTAACTTCTTGCTTTTTGTCTTCCTTGAAAACTTGTTTCACAGCTACTTTAACAATTTCACGCACGTTCTTATTTGGATTGTTCAAGAAAGGAGTGACAGACTGAGCAATATTTTGAGCATAGTTGAAATTAGGATGAGTCACCAACAGCTCACATAAGTACTCCACTGCTAATTCGGCCAACCTAATCTCTTCCTAAAATCACAAAATTTACTAAACTGAAACATGGCATGGGCACTTATTACATACATTCGTGAATTTTCTAGAATCGCCCTTTTTCTTGATTAGAATCCCAGAAATTTTCTCCAGCTTTTGCAAATACTTTTTGTAATATTGCAATAAATTTTCTTCATACTTATGCAGCTTCAATGTGTCTTTCTTTACTGCAAATCAAATAATTTGGTTATCACATGTGAATAAAGTTTGAAAGCTAAAAACTTACACTTGACGCCATCATCGACTACATTTTTGATCTCATATGAAGGTAAAATATCTTTAAAAACATCCAGCAGCGAAGCCATGGTCAATTTCCTAACAGTGAAATAAACTTCAGCTGCTTCTTCATCCATCAATTTCAGCAATGATCGAAAATTCGTTACTTTTTCTTCAGGATTCTCCAGAATTCCAGCGCTCAACGTTCCAATATGTATCTTTTTCTGTTTTAAAGCCTCACTCCGGCTCGTCAACAACTGAGTTGCAGAAATCGGTTGTGATAGATCAATTCCACTTTCAATGAAAGAAAACTGTTCTTCTTCCTCTTCCTCGTCAGATTCCCCGCTTTGAGCTTCTTCTTGCTCATTTTCTGCTTCATCTTCTTCTCTATTAGCTGAAAGTCCTACAGTTGAAACAACCTCGTTACAGTTTAGCAAACTAACTTCTTACCAGATTCATCAACGATTTGCTGTGGAATAATCCCGTGCTTTGTTTTAATTGGCAAAACGCTTTTCATAGGAACCTCTTCGTCGGTTTGGTCTTCATAATCATTTTCCAGTTGTTCTGATTCTTTACCGATAACTTTCTCTCGTTTCGCTTTCGTTGACTGAGGCCTGCAATTCATGATGCACATGTTTAAGGAGAATAATTATAAAAGCAAAAGCTTACGCAGTGTATTTGATTTTGTTGAATATGTTGTAGGATTTCGAAGTGACTGCATGCTTCAAGAATTCCAGATCATCGTTCTCAACCATTTCCAGCATGTCTTCGCCATAATCACTGTCGTTTGATTCAGAGTCGCTTTCAGGCACGATGTCGGGTTTTTTCATCTTCATGATGCTTTAAAAACTGAATTTAAAAATATTAAAAGTTCAGTGCAAAAATGCAGCAACACCTCCACCACTTTCCACGTTTTGTTTTTACCTAACCTAAAAGTAAAGTCGGCGTGACATTGACAGTTCCACTGGATAATACTGTCAAAAATCAGAGGTGTCACTAGTCTTTTTCGAGCGAGTAACCGTTCATAACCGGTTACACTTGGTTATAGAATTTGACGTTTGAGCGAGGATTGGTTATAAGCGGTAAAGGAAGTGCCGCCATTTTGATATCATCACCGGTTATACATTCCATAACCAGGGCCGCTATTCTTTAATCGTGTGAGAAAAGTCCCTGGGAGTATTATGTAATCCGTACTACACCTCTGTAGCGAAAGTTGCCTAAAAACCACGATCTTAGGCAACATTCGCTACATCAGTGTAGTGCGGAATGTATTTTACTCCCAGGGACTTTTCTCACACGATTCAAGGGGCCTTATTTCTAGAAGGGAGCGATCACCAGGCGATCGCGGTGCAGCCAATCACAGCCCTGGTTGCCTGGCAACTTCGCATGTGAACGGATCACATCCTTTCTAGAAATAGGGCCCAAGAATAGCGGCCCTAATACATTCCGCAGTACACTGATGTAGCGAATGTTGCCTAAAATAGTGGTTTTTAGGCAACTTTCGCTACAGAAGTGTAGTACGGATTCTACGGATTATATAAAACTCCCAGAGACTTTTCTCACACGATTCAAGAATAGCGGCCCTGGTCATGAGGTTGGTTATTGTTATGGTGGGGGAACAAATTGTGGCGGTAATAACAGATTTGAATTTGAAACAAGCAGCGGTCCAGAATTTCCAAACGTGAAACGTATCTAACCTAACCTCAAAAACTTGACAACTTGACTTGGCGACGAGAAGAATCGAAGACGATGGACTCATCTGCGATGGACCCACAAGAACATCGGGTAATCCAGATGTCCGATGGCCGCCTGATGGTGGTTATTTCCTGAAAGTACTTGTCATACCTCCTATTTATTATATATAGTCCGGACGTTAAGCTACATATATGGGACCCACCTTGCATTTCAGAGACAAGCGACGAAATTTGGCATACTTGTTCACTAGACCCTACTCTTCGATTTAAGAAATGTTGCCACCATCTGCGGAAATCGTGCAGACTTTTTATACAGGGTTCAGTAAAAAAAATTTGTTGAAAAATCGTAAATCGTGAACCATAACCGGTGAACGTATGTAAATCAGGATATTGATGACTGATTCCATGCCCATGAAGATGCTGCAAACAGTTTTGAAATATCTTGAGGCGTTTCCGAAATACGCTGGAAGAATAAGTGAAATTTCTTCACCTTTTTTCTTTTTTCAATAAATCAGTTGTTTCTGGAGGTATTGAGCTGCAACTTGATATTCCGGCAAACAAATATGTTTTTCATGGAACGCGATGTAAAGCCATCGACAAAGCCTGCTAGATTCGAAACTAAGATCTTCAACTTTTTTTCCATCGTGAGCGCCATCTTCAAATTGCCCTTCGTGAAATTGTTAAAAAAACAACAGGTAACGACTTAATTGGACACACTCGTTCATTTTATTACGAAAAACCAGTTCCTGCATTGCAGCAATGACCTCTTCGGTCCAGAAACGTTATTAAGTTAGTTTTTCTTGGTTTCCCTCAACTTAGGTGATAACCATCACCAAATGGAACTTTGGATCGATTAGATGTTGACGACATTATAATCCACATTATTTTGTGCAGCCAGTCACTGAATTTCATCCTCATCAGCTAAGTGGTGCTCTTGTGGCAAACAGTTGAACAAAAAGATTGCTTCGATTTTTGTGAAAAAACAAAAATGGCAGGTCCATGTCGTCCCTTCAAACCAGATTAAAGAAAATCTGTTACCAAAAATGCTACCAATTGATACTGGAAGAGTTCGGAGGAATGTCTGTTGTAGTTTCAAGTTGAACCGAAATGGATTTTCCCATGCTACTTCGGCAGGAGGGACGTCGGAAGTGTTGCCACAGCTTAATATTTGAAACGTTTTTTGTTGAATATTGCCAGAAACGCTTCAAATATAAGTTGTAGCAACACTTTTCACGTCCCTCCTGCTCAAACAATCAGTTTGAGCTTGGCTTTCAACTACGGAGCACATTCCTCCGAATAATTTGAGTATCAGTTGGTAGCACTTTTGGGTACATATTTTCTTTAATTGGGTTTGAGGGCAGAAGGTGACCCTGCATTTTTGCCCTTTTCACAAATATTCAAGCAAACTTTTTGTTCAACTGTTTGCCAAAAGAACACCACTCAACTGATGATGATGAAATTTGGTGACTGACGTTGAAAAACAATGTTGATTGAAATATCGCAAACATTAATTTGATCCAAAGTTTGATTTGGTCATGACTGCCACGTTAAGTTGAGGAAAAACAGGAAAAACGAACTTGATAACGTTTCTTGGCCGAAGAGGTCATTGCTGTAATTCAGGACCTGGTTTTTCATAATAAAATGAACGCGTGTGTCCAATGAAGTCGTTACCTGTTGTTTTTTCAACAATTTCACGAAGGGCAATTTGAAGATGGCGCTCATGATGGAAAAAAAGTTGAAGATCTTAGTTTCGAATCTGGCAGGCTTTGTCGATGGCTCCACATCGCGTTTCATTGAAAACATATTTGTTTGCCGGAATATCAAGTTGCTGCTATAAGCTATAACGGATGGAGAGTAGGCAGCCAACAATACCGGCTGTCAGAACTGTCAAGACTATTTTAGTGACTTTAGTGTGAGGGGGTTGTCGATTAAGTTCGTTATGAGTGATTTTAATAATAAGAATGATGGCGTTATCCGGGTTTTGTTGTAACAAGTAGATGAATAGATGCTTTCGTTGATTTCATTGCGTTATTCTTAATTCTTTTAATTCGAAGTGTGTAACTTGTGCACGGAGCACCCTAGCGCGTGCCCCACGAGTTATACTGTCAATATCTCCAAAAACAACTGATTTATTGAAAAAATAAAAAGTTGAAGAAATTTCACTTCTTCCAAAGTATTTCGGAAACGCCTCAAGATATTTCAAAACTGTTTGCAGCATCTCCATGGGCATGGAATCAGTCATCAATATCCTGATTAACATACGTCCACCGGTTATGGTTCACGATTTACGATTTTTCAACAAATTTTTTCTACTGAACCCTGTATAAAGTGTCTACACGACCGCAGATGGTGGCAACATTTCTTAAATCGAAAAGTAGGGTCTAAATCCGTGGGTCTAGTGAACAAGTGTGCCGAATTTCGTCGCTTGTCTCTAAAATGCAAGGTGGTTCCTCTTAACAGCCGGACTAATACCTAGTAGAAATATGAAAAATTCATTTGCAATTCAATTCAATAAACCTGTTTATTGTTCCTTCGGTATTACACCATGAACAAGAAAACAAACAGGATTTCATAGAAATTGTATATGTGATGTGATCACGATACACGTGTGATCAACAAAATCCGTAATCAGCAGGGTTCTGATTGGGGCCCACCCGGGTGACTTCGGAAACGAGATGTTCATCGATTCAAGTGACTGGATTTTCAAATGCCGGATCCAACAATGGTCTGAGAACAAAGGAAAGTTCAGAAATTGTTTTTTTGTAGCATTACCTCACATATTTAACTATATTGGGGTACGAAGTGACAAACTACAGAACCTAGAGGTCATTTTGGAGCAAATTCCAATTTTTTTTTTCTGAAAGATTTTATCAGCAAAAGTACCTAGTTTGAAAGTGACAGCGATGACATAACCTCAAAGCGCAAACAACTGCACCTGCACCAGACAACAACAAGAAACAGTCATCTAGTCAACCACACGGCAAAGTGCAGAGCTGTGGACGTGTTGGAGAAGCCTCTTTGTGATTTTTAGTTGATCACTCGGTTGATCATTTTGTAGTGAAATTGGTAGGTAAGTAATGTGTTGGGCATCAGATAGTGAACACTACAATGAGCGGCAAACATGTAAATTTTTCTCATGCCCAAAAGACGAAAATGAAAGGAAACAAATCGAAGAATCTTTTGACATACTACCTAGGTACCTATGCTGGTAAATTCCAACTTGACAATAATTTGCCTTGAACTGTTGTGATTAGGTACGAAAATCCGCATCCAGTTTCACCGGATGCGCACTAGATTTCCCGAGAGATTTCCATTTAGTAAATATTCATTCATAAACCCATTCATAAAGTAAAAAATCCAATTCCAATTTCTCAAAAAAAGTCCTTCCCGAGGGGTCTCTCACTGCAGCAAAATTTGTACAGTATTGCCTATTGCCGGCAATAACATTACTATTCCCTTCTTATTGCCGACTTATTGCCCTTATTGCGGACTTATTGCCCTTATTGCGGACTTATTGCCCTTATTGCCGACTTATTGCCCTTATTGCCGACCTATTCCTCTTATTGCCGACTTATTGCCACTCTATTGCCAATATTGCCGCGGTATTGCCACGTATAGGTACACTCAGATTAACGTGGATTTATAATCTATACATACCGGGTGATCATTTGAAAACTATCCACCTGCAATAACTCCCGATTCCTAGTGAATATTTTTTCAAGCAAAAACAGGTCGATTTTTATATTGGGAGGGACATGTGAAACATACATTGGCAAATTTATATAGTCACCCCCCTCGCCCCCACTCACCCCAACTTTGAAATTTCAAATGACACTACCTACCTTGCGATACATCAAATTGAAGAGAGTTAAATTTTCTTTCTGAAAAAAATATTTCCAAAATTTTTAACCCCACCCCCTTTTCCCTAAAAAATCTCTGACTGTCCCATTTTATATTCTGGACCTCTAATTTTTTTCTCAATTTAGTCAGCGTCATCCTAGATAGCATCGGAGAATAAAATTTTCGGTGGAAAAAGTGCAACCCAAATTCACCCCTTCGCTCTCCCCCACCTCAACTCCCAAATTTAACAAAACACCACCTACTTTTTAATACATCAAATTGAAGGAAATTAAGTTCTCTTTCCGAAAAGATTTTTTTTGGAATTTTCTACCCTTCCCCAAAAAAAATAATAAATTGGCCATTTGGAGTATTCTAGGGGGAAAATGGGGGGCTTTAAAAATTATGAAAAAATCTTTTTCATAAAGAGAATTCAATTTCCTTCAATTTGATGTATTACAAAGTGGGTATTGACATTTTAGATTTTTAAAGTCAGGTGGGGGGAGCGAAGGGTGAATTTGGGTGGCACTTTTTTTATAGAAGATTTTCTCTTTCGATGCTGTGCAGAATGACGTTGAGTGTATTGAAGGGAAATGGAGGTCAAGAATATCAACTTGGACACTCAAAGAATTTTAGGAAGAACGGGGGGTGGGGTTGAAAAATTTAAAAATATTTTTTTTAGAAAGATAATTTAATTCTCTTCAATTTGATGTATCGCAAGATATGTAGTGTCATTTGAAATTTCAAAGTTGGGGTGAGTGGGGGCGAGGGGGCTTACGATATAAATTCTCCAATGTATGTTTAAGATGTCCCCCTCGATATAAAAATCGACCTGTTTTTGCTCAAAGACATTTGCACTAGGAATCGAGAGATATTACAGGTGGGTAGTTTTCAAATGATCACCCGGTATATGCCGTTCACGTTTTAAATTCAGTAGAATGACTTTTTGGAGCAAAAATTAAAGTGACAAGCTGGGGGGCTACGACTACGGCTGAAGGCACCTGCAAAGTTTCGGAGCAAAATTATCAGCTACCATCAGTGGAATCCTCCCAGCGCTTCAGCTTGTCACTTAATTTTTAGTCCAAAAAGTCATTCTACTGAAAATAAAAAGTGAACGGGATATATATATAGGTCATGGGAACAAAAATAGAGGCCTAAAGATGGGTATATAGTATAATATTATTTTCACTAGTAGGTACCCATACTTGTCAATACAATTTTCTTCAGTTGTGAAGTTGTAATAAACATATAGATAATTTATTAAACAATTGTCGCTTTATCAAACAAAATTAATGTGCTAAACTCAAGATTTCACTAAGTAATGTCAAAAACAAGCGAATCTCTACAGCAGTACTTTGGCACCCCACCAGGCGCAAGCGCGAGCAAGAAGCTGGCAAGAGGCGCTTTTGTTGTGCCGGCAGGAGCTGCTCAGGGTAGATCACTAGACAAAGAAAGTAGATCCAGCTGGGCCGTGATGGATCTACCACGCTCCTGGTGCAAAGCGAAGGTGACTGAAACGCGGAAATACACGATGCGCTACTGTTGCCACGTCAGGCATACTTGCAACGTTGCCATAGCGGGTGCCAAGGTGACGGTTATGTTCCCGCGACCTATATCATAAAAATTAGTCCGTTTTCTATGTCTCGCAAAAACTTGGGGATGGCTCGAACAATTTGAATTTTTTTTTTTTATTGATTTGTTCCAACACTGGGGTAGTTTAAGAAATGAAAAAACCGCCGCCATCACCTTTGCGTCCCGCCCCCGACGAGGATCTTGAGAGTGGCTTGACCGATTTGATTTTTTTTGTTGTGCTCGCCTCAAAACTGGGGTAATTAGAAAAAAACGCCGCCACCGCCTCCACGTGCCGCCCCCACCTCCACGTGCCGCCCCCGACGAGGATCTTGAGAGTGGCTCGACCGATTTTAATCCAAAAAAAATTGTGTTGTTCGCCTCAAAACTGCGACGTTTTTAAACCGCCGCTGCCTCCGAATCATTGCTGAGGTGTCCACCGCCGCCGCCTCTGCGTGCCGCTTCCGACGAGGATCTTGACAGTGGTGCGACCGATTTGAATAAATTTTTTTTGTTGTGTTTGCTTCAACACTGGGGTGGTTTTAAAGAAAAAACACCGCCACCGCCTCCACGTGCCGCCCCCACCTCCACGTGCCGCCCCCGACGGGGATCTTGAGAGTGGCTCGACCGATTTTAATCCAAAAAAAATTGTGTTGTTCGCCTCAAAACTGAGATGTTTTTAAACCGCCGCTGCCTCCGAATCATTGCTGAGGTGTCCACCGCCGCCGCCTCTGCGTGCCGCCCCCGACGAGGATCTTGAAAGTAACTCGACCGATTTGAATGAAATTTTTGGTGTTGTTCGTTTCAAAACTTGGGTGTTTCTAAACCGCCGGCGCCTCCGCGTGCCGCCTCCGATGAATATCTTGAGGGGGTCTCGACCGATTTGAACGAGGATTTGAATATGTAAATGTTTTGTGTTGTTCACTTCAATACTGGGGTATTGCTGGTATTTATAAACCGCCGCCGCCCCCGAATTATTTTGACACTGGGGTGTCCTTAAGCCGCCGCCGCTCTGGCATGCCGCCCCCGACAAGTGTCGAGAACCGAATGTGAATTAGTTACCAGTACTTTCAAAAACGACCAGTATCTCGAGAGCCGGAGAAGATACCTTTAAGCGACAGAGACCGAAGACGTCCTTCTACTTGAGCAATCCCCGTAAAAACATGTCTCGCCAAACCAATATAGTATAATCCTCTATCGCATTTGTCTTTCGCAGAAATAATCACCGAGACAAAGGAGCAACGTGCCGCTTATATAGGTACTACTTATTAGATGCTACCGGAAGAAGCGTAGGGCGTAGCCCACGGGTCCACCTATTCCACTGTTCTGAATAGAGTTTTTCAAGGACTTTCAAATGACATATTGCAAGTCAAGTTCCGTGAGATATAGGGTGCTTTCCACCTAGCCTCAAGTCTGGCACACCTGCCATTTACGCATGTGCGGGTGCCAAACGGTGCTTTCCATCTACGTGTTCTCACCCATTTCTGTGCCGTTCATTGGATCACCTAAAATTTTCTGCCAGACCATGACATTTGTTGATAGTGACACCTCTGTTTGACAGATGACAGCCAAAAACTAATTAGCTCATTCCAGAGCCAAACCATGTCTGCATATTGAATTTCAAGTTGATCAGGTCAACTGTTCGACAGTTATCGATAGTGATTACAAACACGCTGACACGCTGTACACAAAACCTCAATTCTCTTGTCATAAAGCACGATGTAGTCATAAAGTTATTCATCATCTATTCAACAATGGACCTTTTCAATAAAGGCGGTCTCTCTCGCACGATTTACGTCACAGTCCCACATAGCCGCAGTGTGGTACCGCGCACTTCATAACGAACGGAGTTTCCTTCGGAGATATTAGGCGCCGTTATAGCTAGACACCACCAACTGCGCGGTACGAACGCGCATGCATCTGTCTCTCTTTTCTGAAAAGGTCCATTGTAATGGCAGAATTTTTTCCTAAATCCAAGTTCAAAAAAACAAGGTCTCTTTGGATTTTTTAAAGTAAACCTTGAAATTAGATAGGTACTAAAATGTTCAATTCTTCATTTTTAGTTGGTAGCACACTGTCATTGAATGAAAAAACAAAAATACATCTATAATAGAGCTTGGCAAGCCATATGCGACTCCAACACGACGCTTTTATTTTGCGATTTGCAAGGAAAGAAAAGACGTGAGGTCGCAAAGACGAGATTTGCTGCAAAAACGAAGTATTCCGATGATACACGAACTGATTATTGCCAGTCTATTGCCAGTTTAATGCCACTTATTGCCAGTTTATTGCCACTTATTGCCCACTATTGCCACCTATTGCCCTTATTTCCGCTGTATTGCCACTTTATTGCCATTATTGCCACTTATTGCCGCCTATTGCTCTTTATTCCCCACGTATTGCCAGTGATTTGTACAGTATTGCCAACAGTGAGAAGCCCCTCGGTCCTTCCAAAAGAATTGTTCTTCATTGGTACAAAGCCGTGTGATCTGCTCTACATCGGTTGAGAAACCAACCTAATGGTTTAGAGGCATTTTCGAGGGCATTTTTCAAGAAAAATAATTTCCGGGGTTTCTGGTTCGCCCTGTATAGAAAACAGGAATTCAATATACATATCCATCAGTGCGGTTATTGATATTAAATTCTTTTGAAATAACGAAACTAGAAGGGCTCGAAACCTCGGAGAACTACCCTTAGACCCTAGTAGAATAATTTTTTTAATATTTTTTCACTGTTTTGGACCGACATTTTTGAATTACCTGTATGTATGAACTGCAGGTTGCAGGTACATGTTACAAGCTTAAGGTAATGCTGTGAACAAGATTTCCACATTTTGATGAGGGACGTCCATCAAAGGGGGAACGGGGGATAAATTCATTAGCCCCATTTTTTTTATTAATGACTTTTTCTGAATTTTAATAAGAAAATCTGGAGAATCAGAGTTTTTAATGAAAATAAAGTTCTGCTATACGCTCGGCCCTCGACTTTACCATTTTGATGCGACCCACCGTTTTCAAGATAAATCACTTCAATAAAGAAAATTTTAGCCGGGATTTAGTGGCAATTCTGTACTAAACCCGTTAAAATTTTAAGGCCGTTGAAAAAAATTCAGCCAATCGTAAAGCCGATCTCGAGATTAAGTCCAAATCTCGATTTCAGAAGTCAGAGAAATAACCAACTCCAACTGTGTTTTTTTGGATCAAAAACAGGAAAAAAATCAAATAAAGGTGGAGTGAAAAATGTTCCTCAGGGGACCTAAAGCCCCTTGGAAGGGGAACTTGCCAGGATAAAATGAATCGCGCTCCAGGGGCTTCAGGTCCTCTAATCAAGAAAAGTTTCGGTGCACTTAGCTAAATTTTTTGTATGTTGTAGATCTTGACTTAAAAAATATAGGTAAGGTGTCCCGGATTATAAATGTTACAAAATTCACAAGAATCACAAGGAGATGAAAAATAAAAAAATAAGGGGACTTTTCTCGATAAACATACCCTCCCAAAAACGTATAATAACGGAGATACAGGTGTTCGATATAAAGAAAACAAGATGGCGGCGTAACATCAATTGTCTAAAATTGGATGTATCTAATTGACGTTCACATCGCCTGCGAATTTCACTCGAATCAGACCACTTTCAGAGAAATTCAAAATGACGGATCAAAGATGGCGGCCAAGTGACAAGAGTCATTGGTCAACTTAATATGGTAATCACGTACGCATTCGATTGGCGTTTGCACCACATCGATATCTTATTTTGTTAAGGCATAATTCTCCTAGTTCTATCACTTCGAAGCATGTTCAATATGGAGAACACAAGATGGCGGCGGGACATCGATTGCCAAAAATTGGATAGATCTTGATGTGGTTTACATTGCCTGCAAGTTTCATTTCAATCGGATCACTTTTAGAGAAATTCAATGGCGGATCAAAGATGGCGGCAGAATAACAAAAAACTAAAAGTCAACTTGACATCCTGGACATATGTACTATTGATCAGCGTTTACACCACATCGATATCTTTCTTTCCCGAGGAGTTATCCCGGGTACGGACGGACGGACAAAGTGAAGCTGAAAGCGCCTTTTTCCCATTTTCTGGAAAAGTGCGCTAAAAAGACCCTATATTATTGAACCCACTATTTCTATAGGCTGTCTGATTTCTACATGATTCTAGTGGGCTGCGATTCAGGCCGCGATCGGCCGATAGCAACCAGAAACACAGCCCACTAGAATCATGTAGAAATCAGACAGCCTATACTCGTCATTGGACTTGAGGAGCTTGTGATGTGGTGGTCAGCGCATTCGACTGCCATGCCAGAGGTTGTGGGTTCGATCTCCATCGGGGACGGTCGGATTTTCGTGTCGAAAAACAAGCTCCTCGATTTAATTGGAATGCTTGCTCAATGCAAGTGTGTCGCATAGCACGTAAGATTTGAAATATGGTGCCGACCCCTTGAAAAAAAGTCGTCATCGTACCCTTCGTACCAACACAATACATTTTTTCCATAGCCCACTCTTATGAAAAAACCGTGAAACTGATTGATTATTTATATACAAGGTGTCCCGAAAATACACCGACAACGTTCTAGCACGGCTTCCTCTCATCAAAATAAAAAAAAAAGTTCCTATGAACATGGGTCCGGAAACGCTTCATAAGGGAGCTACAGGCCCCTAAAGGTGGGACTCTGAAGATGGTTGTTAATTTATTATTTCCGAAGCCGTTCAAGGAAAATCGATCCAACTTGACACATTTAATAACCTTCTTATGCCTAACAAAATTTTAATGCCTAACAAAAATGAAGTTGCTTTGAAATAGATTTTTTTTCGTCTTGAATATCGTAATTAAAAATTGGCATTTCTGACCACGTTTTCATACATTCAAACTCAAATATCTCGCAAACGGTGCGACTATCGAGGTTGGATAAAGGGACTTTTTTTTGGAAGAAAACACCAATATTCGATAATTTCTTGTTAAATTTGGAAACAATCCACATTCAAACAAGTTAGGGTTATTTTTACCCCTACACCTCAGCCTGATCCACCCCTGGTAAATTATTGTGGAATTAATCTTGTCTCATTTTGTTGGGCATAAGAAGGTTAGTGGATGTGTCAAGTTTGATTGATTTTCCTTCAACAGTTTCGGAGATATTGAATAGAAACCATCTTCAGGGTCCCACCTTTAGGGGCCTGTAGCTCCCTTAGGAAGCGTTTCCGGACCCATGTTCATGGGAACTTTTTTTCTTATTTTGATGAGAGGAAGCTGCCTTAGAACGTTGTCGGTATATTTTCGGGACACCCTGTATATATAGATTCGATTAGAAATATTATCAATAGCAATAACAAAAAAAGACAGATTGGTGTTCAATTGACGTATCTAAGGGCTCGATACCAAGTTGCAGGCGCAAAGTTTGGGACGGCGTAACTCGCCAAATACAGCGCGGTCTGATTGGTTGGTATCCGCCGTTGCTATGGTAACGGCACCGACGGCGGTCTCAGCCCCAACTTGGTATCGAGCCGTAACTTCTTAATCGTGTTTTGTGCTTGTTTGTACGGTTGCGGCCAAAATAAAGTGGACGATAATGTCAACAAGTTGGCGTGCTGTCATGCGACGTTCAGGCCAGAATCCTGGAGAATCTGTCAACTGTCGTCCACTTTAAAAAGTCCGCAATAGTACCGAGAGTTCATAGATTAAATGAGTCAAAGGTGCCTGTGAATTCAAAAACGTCTGTCGAAACTAGGGTAATCCTTACTCCTTTTCTAATAAATTTGTCAAACTTTAACAAGAACGATGCTAGTATTGCTAGTTCCGACAGACGTTTTAGAACTCACAGACACCCTTGACCCATTCATTTTATGAACTACCGGTACAAACAAGCACAAAACACGATTAAGAAGTTACTCGAGAAGTTAGATACGTCAATTATTGCACACCATCTGTCACTTTTTTGTTGTTGCTTTTGATAATATTTCAATTGTTTTTTTAAGCATTCCCGATTTTGTCAATTATTTACGAAAATTCTAAAATTTGACGCAAAAATGTCACAAAAAGAACATGCTGGTTACTAATTCGGAAAGCTAATTTTTTTCTCTATCTATTAGTGGAAAAATCCAATATGGCGGCCATAAGAAAAACAAAAGTTTAATATCATAATTTGACATCTAAAAGGCCTGGAAAATTTCTGTTAACGTTGATCGACTCGAAGTGATCAAAAACATAAAACTATGAAGTTTGATTGATATAGCTTGAATGGTTGGAAAGATAAAAAATAATTTCTGAAATAAAAATTTTCAGTTTTTTCGTGATAAATCCTAAACCAATCAAAATATTCAAAGTTTCTTTTCAGATTTTCAATCGCCACAAAAATGCGCAACTTTTTTCAATTTAACCAACCTCGTATCTCTCACCGTTTCCAAGATACCAATGGTGAGCATCGAAATTTTCACCACCCTGTATACTTAGTTCACGTTTTTTTCCTGTTCTACCCTGTATGAATCCCCGCAAGAAATTCAAGCAAAATACCCAGTGAGGTGTGATTGCTGCCCATTCAAGGAATGTATTCCACATGGTCGCTGTGCTCCTTCATTTAAAATCCCATAGAATGCTTTTTAATTACATAAGCTCCTGGACTATAATAATGCTTCATTACATTGCCTTGCGCTATAGCTCAATCCCATTCCAACAACTTTGCTCGATTTAAATGCCTAAAGTATTTTAACCAATCCTATTGAATAATGCACGCATCATCACGCGCATACATGCCTGCGTTTTTCAATAAGACTGGATAAAGCATGCATAGTATTCTACTCGCGGGTAATGGCTATTACTCATTCGGATGCTTTACGACACTCGCCAAGGCTCGTGTCGGCAAACTGCATCCTCATGAGTAAGAAGCAATCATTACCCGCTTGTTGAATGATATACTATTATTTAGTGCAAGGACAGGTACTCGTACTATTAATTGCTATAATTAACCCAGTCGGTATAGTAGTGAGCTCGACACAGCTTTCAAAAGTGAAGGTCTCGATTTCAAATCCGCACTGGGCCAGATGGACTTTTTCACGCGTTTCTTAGTACTGGGGCATCTACTATATCGTGCGGTGATGCCCCGGGAAAAGGGATGAAACAAGAAAGCCATCGAAACAAAACCCCACTGATTAATCCCTCACTGATTCAAACAATCAAACATGTCTTCATTGTTATCGTCATTACTGTTATCGTTACTGAAAAACCCCCATCGAAAAACCTGCTAATAACCTAGTAGTTGATGCAGGACAAAAAAAATTGCCATAGTTAATGGCTCTTAAGTTGAAAACTGAAAAAATATGCGGAAACTTTGGAAAGAACGTGCTCCTAGGTATTTGTTGGAAGAATTGATTGTGATGATAATGTAGGTGATTTTTTAATTTTTTTTTTGGATTTCTCCTCTTCTGCGGCTTTTCGTTTTCAGAACCCATAGTGAAAATCGAATGTAACTTAATATTCAAGCGTCTTTTCGCTAGACTGGGGCGCTGTAAAGGTGAGCAAAGGCCGGTGAGGGTAATAAGTCAAAGTGTACGAACAAAAAATACAAGCTTTTCACATTAGGCCATTTGTGTGTGTGCGCGCGTGTGTCTAGGGATTGTGTAGGTACCTGAGCGTCGATTATTTTTTCGGCCGTCGCGATCTGGCTTTCCCACAATATTGGACGGACGTCTGCGTCTGGCGTCTGGATTCAGAGATCGCGTCGCGACGGCGACTCAGATGCTGTATGGCCGCCGACGAGTCCGGAAGTGTGCTGTCTAAATATTTACTTCCTCTCGCGTCTCGAAATTTAATTGCGTGTGCGCGCCTTCCCCTTCGAGGCAATCCCCGACAGTTTGAATTTTATTAGACTATTTGTAAAACCGAAACACCATTTGCACAGTGAAGACAAATTATTGCCCTCTCTTAGAGAAAAAAATGTGATTATATTCCAACTTCGATAAAACTTCACACAAACACAATGAAAAAAATTGATTATCAAAAATTAACAGTTCTAATAATAATAATGTAAACTTGGTGCTGCGGCTGCTGGAAGAATTTTGTAAATAATGTACAAATTGTGGTGTTTTGTGTTGCTTACCCTCGTCACTAATGAAGGTGAGTAATAAATAATTTTGAAATTCGTAAAAACAAAACATTCGGATGGCTTTTCCAAAGTAGATGATTTAGGTAATTAATATTCCACCAATAATGTGTTGAACGTAATTCATCAGTTATCTGTTGAGTTATCTGCTTACGTTATAATGCATACTAATAACGTTCTATCCATCATCATTACGCGGTGAGTCCCAAAAATTTTTCACACCAAACTTTGCTTTTAAGACAACAACAACTTTTGTCACCATTTATTCCGGATGTCATAAACTTCGCTTTTTGCTCACCTCCGTTCTAATTCGTCTGAAACCCAAATTGATATTGCGCATATTCGTACCTGCCTGACTAATATTTTAAAAAGTTTTTCTCCTGGGGTTGCCGCTTTTGTAAAATACACCGTATGAGTGCGGGTATCCTATCCTAAAAAAAATTATTAACTTATAAATGTTTCTCCTTGACAGTTATTATGTTCCCCAAAGAGCCCATGAAATATGGAATGAGCAAAGTTCGAGAAAATTCTTTGTGAGTTGAGGGCGCCCGTAGATATTAAAACATCTTTTTTTGGCTAGTAGTAGGTACCTAGTCCTCCATCACAAGGTTTTAATTTGACGCTTAAATGTGACATCGGCACATATATATTTATTATTAAAATAATTATAATTATCCAGTTTGTCCCGCCAGTACTTACAGGTCATATTGTGCCGGTATAATAAGCCATTCGTGAAACATAAATGACAGGTTAATATTTAGGTATAGTTCGAAAGTAAAAGATCCTGAATGCTTTCAGCTCGGTAAGTTTGTAGTGGTACATAGAAAAATCATTAAAAAAAAACAAACTTACGAAAGCACTGGAAAGTTGTGGGCATTAGGTGCTCTTATCTTTTTTCATTGTGTTGACAGCATTTGTCATTTATAGGTATGTTTGGTGAATGGCAGTGGCGCCGAATAGACCTTATTTTGTGGCGCTCGCCATACCTCAAAATGAGGAGGGGGGTCTAGAGGGGAAAGAGGGAAAAAAGGAGAAGAAAAGAAAGAAGGAGAAGGAAGGAAAAGAAGAGGAAGAGAGATTCACCCAGCAAATCATTGAATATTAGGATTATTAGGCACTTTGAATATGAATGACAGTTATTTACGATGTACCCAGGTATAGGTCCGTATGATCAAAACCATTTTACCTCAAGATAGTGCTGTGACTTATTTTTCTTGCCTTTTCAAATTGTTGGTATAGTAGTAAGGTAGTACCGAGAGTTCATAAATTAAATGGGTCAAAGGTGCCTGTGAATTCAAAAACGTCTGTCGAAACTAGGCTAATCCTTTTGTAATAAATTTGTCAAACTTTGACAAGTTACGTTCCATATTATTGATCTCTGATATGCCATAAGTGCCCGAGAATACTTCAAGTTCGACAATACTCCTCGATCATGTAGGTTTTGTGCCCTGCCGTGAAAACCACATTTAAAATGTTACGAAAACGAAAACTGCGACTGGTTTGACAAATTACGAAACCAAAAAATTACAGACATCAAATTAACGATGCTAGTTCCGACAGATGTTTTCAAACTCACAGCCACCCTTGACCCATTTAATTTATGAACGCTCGGTAGTATGTCCTGCAATTTACCTCAGAGTGACATCTGCATGTTGTTTGGCAATCTCCAATGCAAGTCGGTAGGGAATACAACCACTCTCCGTTCTCCAATTTTGTTCCATTTCGAAAATAACTTTTGATATTGAAAAAAAATTTATACAGTTTTCAACATAATCAAAGACTGACACTGGCATTCAACAGTTTATTCAATCATTCTCATTATGGTCTCGATTACGGCCTACCTTTGATAAACATATAAAATAATATTTTCGTAGCACTCTAGACTATAGAGGCAAAAAGGTTTTGGTCATAGGTACGGTATTTGAACAGTCAACTAAATGGACTAGGAAAATCTTACGATCCTACGATTTCACAAAAAAAAACTTTCGATTTTTGAGCAAAATATAATCGGGCCCCGATAATCGTAGCGTAGCAATAGGGGGGGGGGGTCTAAAATTTTCTTCGCCATAGCTACTTTTTAGGAGTTCGGCGCCACTGGTGAATGGATTATAATTATGTAGATATTTTGTTTAGCAATTCGAATATTGAAGCGATCCATTTGTTATAATTTTCACATGCGAATGCATGAAATTTGACCTATCATTTAATTATTGCTGCAGCGATCATCATGCCATAACCATCATAACAATAATGAATTATAGCGAGCATTCATAGTCATATTTTTAGTATTGTAGGTATAATCAGTTTCAATTTTTTTCGATAGAGTGAGCTATGGAGAAAATGTGTTGTGTTGATACGAATGGTACGATGCTAACTTGATGCTAACGTCTTGACAGCTAGTCGCCTAGATGTGCCATGTAAAATGTGACTGTCAATGTCATCGCGACCTGATGTGTACCTATTATGTAAGTGAAAATTGTCGAGATTGCTTATCGAAAATAAGGAAAAAGTGAGTTTTCTTCGAGTGAAAACTGCTGCAGTCGATAAGAGACATCGTCTATCAGAGTTAGTGGCGGCTACCGAAAAAATTTATGCCGAAGATCGGTAGTACTGAAGAAAATTAAATGAAAATGCCCATTGCCCAGTGGCTCCAGTGAAGTTGCGAAAACTTCTTTGGATGGACAACAATGATAGAGTTCGACTGCACGAGGTGAGACACACGCGTGAGTGACCTATTGAAAAACTTTCTCAACATAAAACTTCTCTATTTCTCCTATGTATTTCCTTCTTCATACCTGCTTGCTGTTTTAGTTCGAGCTAAAGTTGGTGGTACTCACTACTCACTATTCAGTGATGAGCATCAGAAAATGTGATGAGATCAAGAAAATCAAAATGCGCTCTGAGTATTGGGCATTTTTATTCCATTCTCTTTGATACTGCCTATCTTCGGCATCATTCCTTCAGTGGCCGCTACTAACCCTGGTAGACGATATCCGTTACCAACCGCAGCAAATTTTTACCCCAACAAAACTCTCTCGATTTTCTATTTTTGCTACGAATTCTCGAAAGTTTTTACTTGCGCATACATCACATCATGATGACGTTAAAAGTTCCCACAATATACATAGCGTATGACAAGTATGTATCTGCTGGGTATCTGCCAATACGTTAGCATCAAATTAGCATCATATCATTTGTATCGTTGGTTTGTATCAACTTCGGTATCAACACAACATATTTTTTTCCATATCTTGAAAGGTTAACCACCGGTTTAAAAAAGACAAGCTGAACTTAGATTAAGGCATAATTTTTTTAATATAAATTCTAGCTGATTGATCAAGATAAACTCCTGAAATCTGTATGAAATGGATTGATTATTATCTTTTCTGAAATCCAGAGTAAAGTGAAAAGTACAATTTGGTTCTGTTTTCCCGGTTTCTATGATTGCATCGCCGTTTTTAGCGGATTTTCTCGCTTGTGAAAATCTCTATTGCAGCAACTTTGTCTGTCCGGTGTCCGGTGCTGGCCGTTATTGAAATTTCTCTCAAACCGCCCTAGCTTTTTAATTTTTTCGCTGTTACATAGCTACCACTATACCAAGGGCGGTCTAGGCTATATTGAATTTTCATATTGCACCGCCAACATAGATAAAACCGCCCCGATCAACTTGGAATAACATAAATGTTGCCACAGTCCTTCCTAGACCTGAAGCTTTGGCGTCCTAGTTTTTTCGAGAATTCATAGCTGCTGCAGCCTGGGCTGTATTTATTCTCTAAAATGCACAGCCGACATGAATAAACCACCCGCGATCAACTTGGAATGGAGAACATGCGAAGCCACAGTGATCCAATTTTTTCTCTGATGGATAGCTGACTAAAAATGAGGAAGGATAAACTTCTTTTGATTTGTCGCCGCCTCCAAGCAAAAAATGAACTTTTCTCAACTTACACTAATTGGCATGTTTCCTCAAATATTCCGAACCTCCCAAATCAAACTATGCAACATAAACTTTGTGTTGTCCCACACGCCGCGCCGCCTCTAAACTAAGAGATTGTATTTACATCTTACTCCTCAATCAAAGTAGATATTTATTTGGTTCCTCCGCTAATGATTACTTGATATGGCCACGGTAAAACATCTAAGTATCTCGAATTGGTCGCCACCTCCATACGCCGCTTTCAAATCTCTCTATTCTCAGCAGTATTTATGCATTTACCGTCGAGAATATGTAACTTACAGGCAAAGGTGGGCACCGTTAACGGAAAAATTAACTTCGTTAAACGTTAAATCGTTAACAAGAAAGTTAACTCCGTTGATCGTTAATCAGTTAATTAATTCGAAATGTAACGGAAGTTAACCTTAAACCGTTGACGTTAACTTTTCATACTGTGAACCAAATAATCATCTCCAAAACCACCCGCACATCCCCCTTGAAACCGACAAAACTATAATACATACCCAGCATTATGTATACATTACTAAACTGGGCCAAAATTGAAGTAAACCGCCCAAAATTTTGTCTCTGTATTTAAATGAGGATATCTCGAGAAAAAAATTGCCCGATTCTGGAAATGTTTGTGTGGTACTCGATAAAGTAATCTTCTGCAGGTTTTACAGTTTCAAATTTTTTAAAGACAAATATGGCTGTACAAGTTAACTTTAACGGACTTGAGTTAACGGAAGTTGGATGTAACGGAAGTTACTTAGTCCGTTAATGATTTTTCAAATTAACTTGGAAGTTAAATCGTTAACGGAAAAGTTAACTTTGTTAATTAACGATTAACGGATTAACGATTTGGTGCCCAGATTTGCTTACAGGATTACCACCGTTCAAAAATTGAAATAACCCAGCCGGTAGTAGCACGGTGAGCTTGGCACCAGATCCATCCAAAAATGGAGTCCACAGTACTTCGTTGTTATCGTCATTGTTATCGTTATACTGAAAAACCACCACAGAAAAAGCCTGCTAACAACCAAGTAGTTGATGCAGACAAAAAAAAGTTGGAAGAAAATCTACTTTTTGTCATAATTTGTAGATCGGTCGATCAATGTTGCTGAAACTTGGTCAGTAATACTGATTAACCCACCCAATGTTTGGTTGGATGCATCATTCTAAAAATTTCTTTTCAAGCTAACATTTCTTTATTTTCTCGCGGAGTGGGTAATGCGTCAGTTTCCGCCCTCTTACATGTTATGTGATGAATCAATAATTACCGAAGAGCTTGTGGTGTGGTGGTCAGCGCGTTCGACTACCATTTCAGGGGTCGTAGGTTCGAGTCCCACTGTGGGCGCTTGGATTATCGTCCCCAAAACAAGCTCTTTGATTTAGTTGGAATGCTTGCTAAATGCAAGACGTGTGTCGCATAGCACGTAAAATACGAAAGATGGTGCCGACCCCATGCAATGTTGGTGGTCGTTGAAAATCCCCATCTTGTGTTGGAACACACAGGGGTTCGGCAAAATTTTCGGTATAGTCGAGGAAAGCATTCACCAGCTTCGGTGTTAGGCCTCGTTGCGGAAATAGGCCGACGTTAAATAAACGATGAAAAAAAAAATACCATAGTGGTTGTGAGTAAAGAGAATTACGTGAAAACTTTGGCACTTGTTGGAAAAAGCCTAGGAGGAAAATACATACTGACAGAGCACATCACGTCTACAGCTCATGTTGGCAATAAAACATGAATGGAGAAGAATAGTTTGGGCATGCAAGTCGTGCGTCGTGCGAGTTGAGCTGCACGCTGAGATGGGTCAATCCAGAGATTAGGTACCTCACTAAGTATAATCATGGCGCGGGAAATTACCCTTGCTACATCTAGAAACCCAGAAAGGAAACCATACCCAGCTTCTCAACAATTCATGGGATCACTCAAATGAATAATAAAGCGAAAATGTAAAGGGTAAAATCGAGGGTAAAATTTTAGGAGTTAATAATTGAGTGTTTCACTGCACATAATATTTGAGCAAAACAATAAACGCTTGTCCGCATTCTGTTCCTTTCCGTCTTCCATCTCGTTTGTTACGGGTCCGTTTCCGTTATTACATTACGGCCTTCGAGGCCCTTCCTGTTTTATTTTATTTATCCAACAATATTACGTTTGCTTATTTATGGCCTCATTTTCATAATCGTCGTATACATATCCCGTACTATACCTATTCCAAAGCTCTTATTTTCCCGGTTTCTCTCCCAGACAGGGCAATGATTTGAAAAATCCGCTTACCTATCTCAGTACCGAGCGCCGTATCTACCTGGATGTCCAAACTAAAATGAAAAAGCTTTTATTTTCGCTTTCGCAGCACGAAACGCAGGGAGCTTCCCCGATAGAAAATGCTGCATCAGAGCATCGTAGGCCGCACTCCTGAAGCTAGTTTTCCCGATTTTCTTGTTCCATTTCCTTTTTAAGTATTTAAGTACAGGGAGGGACAACCCGAGATGGGGGTTGTAATCCGAGTCTTGGGCCTTGAAAGTATGGAAGACATCTTAGAGGATATTTGCGAAGCGAAAATTCCGAGAGGACGATGTCGGAGTTAAATCAATTAAGACGCGACAAGAGCAAAAGTTTGATCACCGTGTCAGGTGAAATTGATTTTTATTTCGAGAGCAGAAACTCGGGTCGGGGAAAACACGAAAAACTTAATTGACGCTCCATCACGCCCGAAATAGCAGGTCGGTGAGTATTAATTAATTAATGGCCATGCTTTTGTAAATTATTCCAAGAGGCATTGTTTTCCCCCCATGATGGCCAGATTTTTAGTGCGAAATTTTCATCGAAGAGTTCATGTACGAGAGCGTCGCAATTTCCTTTTGTTCAATATTTAACAAGTGTTAGCTGCTTAGGAATTCAACAAAGATTCACGCTATAGTAACATTAAAATCAAAATCATTAATTCATAAACACTCATAATCAGACGTGAGGGTGGAAATCCGAGTTTCAACTCTTTCAACTTTAAAGAGAGCATCTTCATTTGCCCTCATCATAGACACCTTTACAACTTTAGCTTATTTTAAACAGCTTTCCTAATGCTGGCTTAAATTTTTTAAAACTTTCACAGATTTCCAACTTGGTTAAAAATTATTGGATTGGCATTTTATACTTAAAACAAAATTCTTAATAATTAGATCCAAAAGTCAAATAAGGAAATTTTAAACATCAGAAGCTGTAACAGCCACCAGCAAGGCAGTTAGCTGAAAGCAAGCGGGATAAATAATTTGAATGTATATACCAGTTTCTCTCTTTGCGATTAATTTAATTCACACCCACCCCCATCCAGCCCAATCAGCTTGCTTGCTTACGAGTATTGTGCAAGCCATTTGCGCGAAATGTCTAGAAAAAGAAATGGGATAACGAACAGCATTGTCTCTGTTGCTAATGACGGGTGAAATTTATGGGACTATGGCTTAAATTAATAATTCCACTGTTGAACGTGCTCCAGCGGCATCACGACAATTTTAATTAAACACCATAGTGTGGCAATTTATGCATTAATTATTGGCCGATGGCTTCGTCACATTGGCGGACAATTTATGCAAGCTTTTTCAAACATTTTTAATTCATGTTCCTGTTCCAACATTCAGGGCTATGCACATTTTTAACCCATCTACTGTATTTTTAGGGATGTTTTATTTGCCATCTGAACTAACAGCCTTAGGGCAAGTTCAGCTTCCACCGATGCAAAGTTGCGTCAGTCAAAAAAAGTCAAACTTTCACGTTGATTTGCAGCCTCCTTCTGGGTCCGAACCTGAAACAGGTATACATGGTACATGACAAATGAAGAACAAAAATGGAAGTGAAAGCCCTCCTCGCATTTGACTAAGATTTGGAGCTGATGGGTAATGTAGGTACCTGTATCCAGTGGCGTACCTAGCGTATTTGGCACCCGGGGTGGGCTATCCTGTGCCCCCCCCCCTCACACCTAATCCCACTCACCTAGAGGATGAGAAGCAGACGATAGTGACGTAAAAAACGCTCATTGTTATACAACCTAGCCGTTTTGCACACTTGCATAGTCATAGACAACAAGACAACTTGTGATTTGGCCATGGCGTCAAAAAATGTAGGCTTCAGGACTCAAAATGACGTCAATTTTTTTTATGTACTATCACGAGTCTTCCTATAATAAGACTCAACCTATAAGCAAATTGAGGTATTTAGTAGGTATAGGTAAATTATTTTCTCTAGTACCTAAAAAGTGCACTGCACCTATCATCAGGTGTTCCGAAATTAACGCTAATAATTTCAAGAATGATCAATTTCATCAAGAATGAAGTTGACTTTACTATGAAAACATGCCTCGCAAACAGTGGCGTAACTAGAGGGGGGGGTTCGGGGTCAAACCCCCCCCATTGGCCATCGAACCCCCTGAACAAATTTCAAATGCGATGCTTTTTCATTCGTTTTGCTCGCATATTCGCATATTCTTCAGTCGTGAACCCCCCCCCCCCATTGGACACTTCTAGTTACGCCACTGCTCGCAAATACTTACTAACGGAGATACAGCCCTTCAAAGTCTAACTTATTCATTGCTTTTTTATGAATACTTCATAAAGGGTTGAGGTATTTGGCTGAACTTGCTGGAGATTTGTTTTGAATGATTGTCTACTCAGTCCTTAGTTGATTTTTAGAAAGTTTTTTCGAAATTCGATTTTTTATAACCCTTCAACCCCTCTTAACTTGAGAACCACTGGTTCTGAAAGAGATCAATAATTGTGCCACGTCATAAAAGTTTACCCTTAATGCTTCGAGCTTGTACCGGACCTTTCTCTGGGTAATAGAACTAAAGTTGAGGGACCCTTTTTAGGACATGGCTGAGATGCGGGAGCAACTTTACGCGATTGCTTCTTCCGTCTTGGCTGGATTGTCGCGTGCATGATGGCATTGTTTGCATATATCGAAGCTTTCTAGACGACGACGGATACACCCCAGGACGAGAGTTCAGATGGCAATTTACTGCCGTCTTGAATTCACTCTCCTGCAAGGCATAAACAATCTCGGAAAAGTGGGTGGCAGTAGGTGAGGCGTGTGCCGTTCGGGAAATGGCAATCCCAGGCCGAAAAGCGCTCAATTCAGCAGCATCCATGTATGAACCTCGAACGTTATTTTTCAATATTATACTCTCGATATTGCCAAAATGCCCGCCCGACACATGATTGTTGTGATGGCAAACGCAATAAAGCAGTGAAAAGTAATAAATGATAACACTGAAGAGAGAACAACATGATTGATTATTTTATGACAATACGGACAACATCGCGGTCAGCGGTTTAAAGCTCTGGTAATCCTTTTTATGATAGGCTGGAAAATACAAATGACAAGGAGCTGTTCAATTGGAATTTCGCTGGTTTTCATGCCTTCTCAAAATAATAATAATTACATTTATGAGTATAGGTACCTTATGTCTACTTGTAGAAGAGAAGCGTATGATTACATAGCAGATGCGAACACAATAAATATGTTTAGTGGATGTCGGTCGGCTGACTTGATTTCGAGAAAATTAGATGATTAGGGCTCATGAATCATAAGAAAAAATCAACTGGAGAATTGGCTGAAGACAGACACACGCCAAAAAAATCGTCCCTATAGTGGGTTATTAAAGACAAAATGTCAAATCTCTACGCCTAATAGGCACAATGAAGTTACCTATGTGAAAGAGCAAGGAAAAAGTTTACGGTAGGTACTTGAGTCATTTTTTTTCATTCCAAAAAAGGTAAGGTGATCTCGTTCCATGGTGGAGACGGGCATTATCACCCAACTACACGAAATTTGAACCTTATTGTTGGATGACAAAGGCATTTTTTGAACTCCGGCACGGAATAATATGACAGAAAATATCGTCTCGGTTTTGTTCTGGCTTTATGGCTCTCACCCTCTACTTTTGAATAGTACATAAGACCTCTTTTGGGCTCCAGTTACGTCAACTCCATTTTTTTCTAGACTTTTGTTGGTAACGAAACACATCACATTCACTTCTACAGACATTTTTAAGTCCATGAGGGTGAGGACGAATGCTGGAATTAGTCCCGATTCCAAGAAAATAATTTTATTGCGTCGTACTATTTCTTTTAGCGCACGCCACACAATACCATCAAGTGGTGCATGGTCCCTTCCCCTTTCCCTCTTCCTCTAGTTGCACTTTTCCCCCCAGACAGTTGATCACTATTACTATCACAGTTAATCCGACAGAACAACAAACTGCATGGATGGTCCGAAATTTTTATTTCAGATCTTTCTTCTGAACACCATTCCGAGTTGTTTGTGATTTTATTCGATGGAATTTGAGAGATGGAGTTTACGTAACGGAACCCCCGTTTTGAAACCTTGATGGGAATTATGTAAAATCTAAGGTCTTTTAGGGATAATCCATACGCGGCTTCAAACTTACCTACATAAAAAATACACGTAAACAAGTTGAGAGTCTGTAAGTACCTACCTCTTTACGTCAACGAGTTGTAAAAACCCTCACCCAAGCTATATACTCTTGAGACGTCATGTCCCTGCACAATGCAGAAAAAAAATCTGTTTTGTTTTACACTCCTATCGAAAATTATTGTGATAATAGTTGAAGTTTGAAGTGGGAACAAAACTTCCCTGGCCACTTCAGCGAACGATCAGGCCAAAAAAAAAACAACTAAATTCATCCGCAAATAGAACAGAAGCTCGTTGAGCACGGGCGCATCCGCCAATTGTGCGGGTCTGTCGTCAGATCGACCGTTGAAGTCTCCACGCTGCCAACATTTTTTCGACTTCGAATAAATTGTCCTGCGCACTCACGGATTTCTGAATATAGAGCTGGATAGCTAATACAACACATGCGTGTTGTCCGAACCCAGCTGGCCGCCATACTGTGCTAAAATGTTATTGGCTGACGGGCAACAAATCGGATTCAAAATATAAACCGCCGTCTTTTGTGCATTGGTGTTTACATTTGTTTCAAATATTAATTGTGAAATAATAATTACCTGAAACTGGACGAGTCCTACAGGGAGAAAGCTAAGATGCTTGTACTTTTGTTTCGTAGAATGATTCTTGGTTCTTGAATCTTCCTATTATTCATTTTTTAATTATTGGTTAGTGGTTATGATTTCATTAATGTTGTTCATTACAAATTGCAACTCATTTTATTTCGGAATAGTTAACTACATACATGTTGGAAACGTAAGGTATTTGATGAATTGTTTCGAAGACAAAACGTAGAAACTCAAGCAAAAAACTAATGGCGTCTTCGACTGGCCAGAACGGAGCCAGTTCAGCTCGAAAATCGCTATCACTGATTGGGCAAGGATTTTCGAGAACCTATCGGATCTCCTGATTTTAGAGTCGAACTGGTTCGATTCTAGTGATTTGAAAACGCTATAAATAACACAAACACGAACCTGATTTATATCACAAAAATAAAATGAAAACAATTATTGAAGTATAACATAATTGTTTATTTGTGCTTGATAATAATTCCGACAATGTCGAGCTTGGCTTGTTGAGGCTTTCGGCATAGCTTGATCTGGTCATGATTCCGGCATAACTTGGCTTGTGGTTGTTGGAGCTTCCTGGATAGCTTGACTGCTTTCTGAAGCTACTGGAATGGGTCTCAGGTATACCGTGGTCTCAGGGTAGGCAAATCAAGTGAAGGAATTACATTGGGTTTCAGTTTCTTGAGCAATCCAATTCGCTCGAAGGCTTCATCAGGAAATGATCTGAACAAACACGCTCTCATTGTTACGCTGCTGAATAAATGTTTGTTGATCCCTACTGATGGCCTGGAGCCACTCCACTTTGATCGTTTCGGAAACCTGAAATAATTCTTTTGTAATAAATGAAAAATCGGATAAAAACATCGAACTTACACATGATAGGTTATGCCGGTTTTGTTTTGTTTGTCGCTATTTTTGCAACTAGGCACAAAACAGGACGACATCAAGTCTTTTTCTTCAACAAATCACTGAAAAACGTCGAGAAAACTTCGCACAAAGAAACGGATAAACAAGAAAAACGTCAAAAAATGACAATAGATTGACATTTGGCAATCAAAGTGACACTCAGGGATGACAATTATTCGCAGCTTTGCCAACCCACAGGCATTAAAGTAACTAAAAATTAGCACAGTATGGCGGCCAACACGCGTTTGACAAAAATTGTGGTGGGGGTATATTGTGATTAGCTATCCAGCTCTATATTCAGAAATCCGTGTGCGCACTGCAACTTTCTAGATGTGTGGGTGGAGACTTAAATAGTCGATCAAGCCATAAAACTTTTTTATTTTATTCACCCTTGCATCACCCGTACGAGTTCTAAGGACTTAGATAGGTATCTATGTGAAAAATGGAAAAATTGGAAACTTGATACTCTAAACACTAACCTAAACGTAAATTATACTAGTGTAAAAAAAACCACTTTCATTTGCTCATGCATGGGCTTCAAACTACCTCACCTGTTATGGAAAGATATTTTCAATATGACTATCAAAATTAAACGACAAATACATTAGAGTTATAGCAACGATCCAGGATTCGCTTTTGAACATTTTTTAACTATCTGGACAACATGGATAAGCATCTAAAAAATAACCCAATTCTGGCGTTCCTTTGAACGCTTAACATGATGATGATTGTATTGAAACGTTGAATGTTCCAATTTGAAGTTTCGAAAGTGAGAATACTGACGGTAGAAATATATAGGTACCCATCTGGATCTGGATACCTACTCTCTTTATAAATGAAGGAAAAATGATTAACCCGGAAGAAAAAATTGCGTATCAAATTTTCATCATTTGTCCCGAGAAAAAGGTGCTGATGCCGATAAACGTAGGACGTAGGTTAAACTTCCAGCTTCAAAGGATGCACCTAGTGCTCACTAATTATAGGAATTAAAAATTCACCTCTCCCCCGCTCGATATGTTCATTGTTCACTGTCCTATCTGCCTCCGGTAATTGAATTACATTCCTCGAGAAAATATTTCCGCCGACTCGCCGACCGCAAAATAACCGTAAACAACAGGCAACACTAACCCAACAGCTACCCCAGTCGACTGTACCAGACTAAGAGGAGTATTACCTCCCATCATTTACCAACAAAATTCTCATTAAAGTTACCTAACCTGCTTGAACTCAGGCACACACGATATATCAAATTGGAAGTTCGTGTTTGTATCGCATACTGGTGGTGGTGGCTGGAAACTCCTGAGATTAACCCCTTAATAAATATTTATTCTCCTCCAGATCCTGCGGCGCCGATATACTCAAAGAAACCTTTTGGGGATGGCCCAATAATTGGATTTTAATTCAAGACCCACACACAACAAGAACGAATCCTACACGTCGTGTATTTTTACTTTCCCGACCCCTACCCCCACCAACATGGAAGGGAAAATAATTGTAATCGCGCAGAAAAAAGTTTTGAGATTTCACCGGATATATCCATTTTGAGGTCCCCCAAGATAATTAAGACCATTTTTAAAACTACGTCTGTCACGTGTCTGTGGGTGTGTCTGTAATCTTCCACGATAACTGCCGAATCGTAGATCCAATCAACTTGAATTTGGTATGCGGACATTGTTTTTTCTGTGGATTGGGCCCATTAGTTTTTGACAGTCATTTTTCAAACAGAAGTGTCATTATCAACAAATGTCATAAGCTATGTCTCACGGAACTTGACTTGCCGTATGTCAATTGAAAGCCCTTGAAAAACTATATTCAGAACAGTTGGAAGTATTGCAAAGAAGCAAGAAGCAACCCAACAAAAGTGTCGAATTAAGTTTGCAGTTGCAGATTTCCACCATTTTCCAGTCGGGCGTCATGAATTTTCAAAACTTCTCCTAACCGTTGCTACCCGAGAGGGCCTCTCGCCCGTGTTTTGACCAGGACGACTCGCTATTGATGCAGGACTCCACTCAAAAGTTCATTCCTGCTCGGGGATCGACCTTTTTCAAAAAAATCTGACTGATTTCGATAGTAGATTGGATTGGGCGTCGTGTAGAGCCATTTTGAAAATCGACACGGTCCCGGTTTTCTGACGGTAATTTTTTCAAAATGGAATTTGCAGATTCCGTGAATTTGAAAAAAATGCAGTGCAAACTTCGACATGCGATGAGCCCCACGAAATATTCATTTCAGGTGCAGACATGCTGGGAATGAGAGTTGGGGAAAATATTGAATTAATTTTTGGAGGAACTTTTGAAATCGGAGCCACGGTTTTCGAGTTTTTCTTTCTGGAAAAACTGCAAATTTTCCAAGTTTTTATCCCGTGAATAAATTTTCAACTTTTTTTAAAAAGAAAAAACTGATTTTTGAACATTTTCCAACAATTTTTTTCAATTTTCCGGAAGTTTTCCGGTTGAAAATGTAAAACCGGCTTGGGTTTTCGAGACCGGACTTAGATGATGGAGCTTAAATCTTGATTGACGATTTTTACAATGAGATGATCTGGGAAAAGATTGTTGGTTTACCATTACCCATCACATGTTACCCAAGAATTGGAAAAATGAGAAGTAAACGTATAATTGAAACAAATAGTGTCGTAGGTACAGTTGTGATATAATTTATTGGCACGGCTGCAATTATCAAATCAGCGATGTCAAGTCATCTAGACATGAAAGCGGCCTGAAATGTCCTGAATTCGCCTATTTGATAATTGCAGCCGTCCCAATAAATTATATCACAACTGTACATACAAAAAAATGTTGCATTATCAAGGCGATTTTACAGATAAATAGTTAAAATTATCTTCAAAGACGTTGCAGGAAGGATGCTACGATGAGAGGTCCGGCGGCAGACATAACGACGATTTCTTTATTTTCAATCACAAAAAAATTAAAATGTCTTCTTGATGTGCACTTTCCATATAGGTACTTGACCTGAGCTCTTGAACTCTTGACCATGAACACCATACCAAACAATTCGTTCTTTCTAATGCTGATGATTGCCAAAATTTTTTTTTGATTTTAACGTAAAAACATTCATCCGGCTATCTTGATACTTCATTATGGCGGCTGCGGGCTCGGGTAGTATCATCATGTTATTACAAGAGCTTTTTCCCGGCTTCCCTCTCGCAACTCCCGGAGTTTCCCAATCCACAAACTTCTTCATTCATCAGCGGATTAATACCACAGATCTTGCTTTAGAATTTGGTATGATTCAATGGACTAAGTCAATACTGACTCTAATAATTGGCATTGTTATTAAAGTGGTACGTCGTTTCGAGTTTGATGACTAGGTACTCTGAAGCCTCTCGGTCGCGTGGCCGTAATAATTTTAGGCATCGCGACGTCCGTCCGTCGGTATGTTAGTGATTTTATAAATAGAAGTTACCATGCGTATATGAACCCGGCGGTGGTGGCTTGATGATATTAAAGTTCACAATAAGGCACATAAAGCTTGGCCACCGTGTGCGTTGTGTTGTCAAACATATTAAGCTACTAATTGCGTTTCGCGCTTAATTGCTGCATTACACCGAAAAGTTATTTATGTTGTGGAGTGGTGGTGCTCCAGTAAATTATCCACGTAATAGGGGCGACGCAAGCATAGCATCTGCTTCAGTATTGGGTCCAGTGGTCCACAATGCGACAAAACGACCACCACAACCATCGCACAACAAAAACGGGCCAACTACAAAATGCAGATGTCCGTGGCTAGTTGTTTTTCGATTCAATTGTTCGCGTATTTTCATCTGGCACACTACCCAGCCAGCAGTGCGATTGCCATGACGGTATTAATTCTGGATTGCTTCCGAAATTTCATTCCAATTGGCACTGACCTTAATTTAGCCGAACTTTCATTAAAAAAAAAGAAAGTGGTTCATGTGTGTGGGTCCCTTCGTCCAAAAGCAAGGTTTTCAAACTTTTCAGTAGGTACAATTTATAGATTTGATGCGAGCCGCAACGTAATCGCAACCGCAACTGTAACGTATATACATACAGAATGTTTCGTTACAGGTGTGAAGATTTGAAGGTGAGATTCTCCTTGCAAAAATATGACAAACTCGATCAATGAGCTAAAAGTTAAAGAAAATACCGAATTTTGTGCGCTGGATTAGGTCAATTACAGCTAAATGACTCATAGAAAGGCGCACTACATAAATTTGCGAACCCGCAGACGGGATCCTATCAGTACCTTATACTGCAGCAGGGCATTCAAACACTGGCTTCACCCCTGTGCACATTAAATAGGGCCAGCTTGGCCATCACGTATGTTGTTCCACGTGATTGGCGAAGGGTGAAGTTGGTTTTTATACCTAAACGCGGCAGTCCGGCAGTGAATCATACGCCCAGGTGAAATCCTTCTGTTCAATCAGCTTGACATCATTCAAGCTCAAGACAATAGGAAACACTGGTAGATGAGCACCTCAAAAACCCAAGGACGAGGTAATGGGGAAATCAGCTTTATCATGTGAACTGAGCAGAGCATGCACGAGCTCCCGCACAGGATTGGAAGTTCTCTGTATAACCAAAAATCAGTCTAGGAGCCTTTCTGGATTTAGAGGTGGCTTTTAACAACATTTCTTTCAACTCCACTTTCAACTCCATTAAAATAGCCGTCAAAAATCGGGAGGCTGGCCGGTCAGTCACGATGCCAAACTGAAAAATTTGCTCAGCCGACTAGAATAACGGTAGGCATGACTGAATTCACTATACCCACGCCACAAATTTTGACAGCGCACGAATCTCCCAGAGCTCAAGCGTCCGACCGGAATTCTTACCACAATGCATAATGCACTTCTCCCACAGGTAGTGCAAGCACGCCGATCTGCCAAAACTTGAAAATCCGACCGGAATTTGTTCGTCCACGCATTTCTCCCACACAAAAAGCAAAGTTCAGGAATTGGAAAATTAGAAGGACCTAGATGGAAGCCTCAATTTGACAGAGGACTAACTCCATTTCCAACCAGATGGAGCTCCACCTCACTATGTATGGTTAGTCAATGGTTAAGTAGATGATCATTGATCATTATACGGATCGGTCGATTGGCAGAAGATGATCCATTGAATGGCCTCCCAAATCACCGGATTTGACTCCTCCAGACTTCTTTCTGTGGGATCACTTGGATTCTGTTGTTTTTAAAACTAAGCCGGAGTCGATTGGAGAACTGCGGTGTAGAATTATCAAAGCACGTCGCGCGCATTCAGGAGAAACCTTCGAATAAGTTCGACAAGAGTTCGAGAACAGACTTTATTATTGCCTTGAAAACAGCGGCAATCTATTTGAACACTTATTGTGAATATTTGTTCTTTTTTTTTTTTGGTTTGAAATATAGTTGAAATTCGATTTATTGTGGAGTCAATTCATTTAAATCAATGAGAACTCATTAGACAGTTTTCTCCAAATTAATCAAGAACTACTAAATTACAATATGGAATAATTAGTACCACTGGAAAGCATTTCTCAAGAGCTTTTCAATGATTTATAACAAGGATTCCAGGAAACTCTCGATGAGAAAATAAGACTGGATGGATGTTCCCCCAACCAATCCAGATCAACTCGAGATAGAAGCTGAAAAATTCCTTGTTGATGTACAACAGGCAGCTTGGAAGAATACAAAAAAAAATCAAGTATACATTAAAGAGAATAAATTATCCCAGAGAAATAAGAGAGTTGATAGCCGAAAAAAGACGTGTCCGACGACAATGGCATGAGAACAGAACACCAATAAACGCACTAAACAACATCACTTAAAGAGTCAAAAGAGAAATCCAAAAAATTGAAAATGAAACTATGGAAAACTACCTAAAGGAATTGAAAAGTGACAGCTCCACGAAACATTGGCTATGAAAAGCCACTAAAAATCTAAAAAGACCGATGCTGCAAAATCCACCGATTAGAAATGGACAAGGACCATGGGCAAAAAGTGACAGATAGAAAGTCGACATATTTTTGCTGAATATCTGGAGAACGTCTTCAAGCCCAACATCCCGCATGGTATGGAAGAAGCACACTACGAGAAGCATGAAGAAGATATAGAAATCCAGCTAGTCACCCCTAAAGAAGTTGCGAAGGGAATAAAAAATTACATCAACCCCAAGAAATCACCCGGATTCGACTTAATAACAGGCTCAGTCTTGAAAAATCTGCCATCTGGATCAATGCATCGTTTAGACTGAGGCACGTACCGAGAATATGGAAAATAGCTGAAGTAATTATGATACCTAAAGAAGGAAAACAACCAAATGAGATGAGCTCATCTAGGCCAATATCGCTGCTACCTGTGATCAGTAAACTGCATGAAAGATTGTAGGTATTTGAAAGACTGAAGCCTGTTGTCCACCAGAAAAGACTACTACCAGACCATTAATTTGGCTTTCGGCAGAAGCACTCAACTGTACAGCAAGTACAACGACTGACCAACATAATAGAAAATACACTCGAAGAGAAAAAAGTGTGTGCCGCTGTTTTTCTGGATGTGGCCCAAGCCTTTGATAAGGGATGGCATCATGGATTGCTCCGGAAGTTGTATCACATTCTTCCCAGGCAACATTGCGAACTACTCCAATCTTACCTATCTGAAAGAATGTTCTGGGGTTAGACAGGGAGAGCAGTACTCAGAACTGAAACCGAAAGAAGCCGGAGTACCGCAAGGCAGCGTACTTGGTCCTATTTTATATTTTTTTTTACCTATGACATTCCTCAATCCGTTGGAACATCTTTGGCAACCTTTGCAGACGACACTGCAATTCTGTCGGTGGGGGACAGGAGATCGAAGCTGCGAGAGGACTACAAGAAGCCGTTAACAACATCTACCAATGGACCAGCGACTGGGGCATACAACTAAATTAGAGCAAGAAGTGCACATAAACTTCACGAATAACAAAATAGAACAGCAAACTCTCATCTATGTGAATGGCTCAACTATCCCCTACTCGAACACAGCCAAATATCTAGGCATGACACTCGATACCAAGGTCCGATGGAAGGAACATGTCAAAAAGAAATGTATACAACTCAGACTGAAATATAGAAAAATGTATTGGATGTTAGGCCGCAAATCCAAACTTGCAATACATAATAAATTGCTCTTATACAAGCAGGTTCTAAAACTCATATGGACGTATGGCATACAACTCTAGGGATGCACCAGACTATCGAACATCAACAACATACAAACATTTCTAAACAAGGTACTGAGAGACATAATCAACACTCCCTGGTACGTTAGAAACAAGAACCTCCATCGCGACTTTAATATGGAAACTGTGGAAGCAGAAATCAAGCACTTTGCTCAGAAACACGAAACCAGACTACAGGACCACATTAACGTCGAAGCCACTCAACTTTTGAACCATGGAAATCAGCTAAGGAGACTTAAGCTTAGTTTATGATGAGCGATTTTTTGCCGCGATTTGAGCTGAGCTGAGCGGAGCGGAGCGATTTTTTTGCCTAGGCCAATTACGATGCGGGGACGTGACATCATGAATGGACGGGATTGGTCCAGGCAAAAAAAAATCGCTCAGCTCAGCTCCGCTCCGCCGGGTATCGCTCATCATAAACTGAGCATTAAACGCAAAAAACCACAGGACCTTGTGCAGTGCTGATTGTTGTCTTTTTCTTCTTAGTGTAACATGTACCTACAGTGAATGCGTACAACGCACAGAATTGAGGGATACAGAACCAGTGGGTGACGATTCCTGAAAATGACTTTTAATTTATTTATTATAATTAAACTGCTAGTTAGTCTGTAAAGACTAATTGTAGTAAAAAATCTGAATAAATAGTCTAGTACATAATGTCTAATACATATAGACATCATGGATGATATACAGAGAGTATCTTATACAAAAAAAAAGCTTTTGAAACAGTATCTATCTTTATTTCTTGTGTTTGGTTTAGAAATTACTTTGAATGCCTTTAATTAAATGTGACTGGGTAGACCTAGCTATGCCGTCTGCCAATGTTTATTTTTGAACAAAAAACCCTCGCTGCCTCTTGCTTTTCACGTTTCGTAGTCCTTTCTATAGAAAACACTGAAGTTGCTATACCAACCGCTTCAAATCTGCTGCTTGCCAGCCCTGATATACATTCCCATTACTAATTCTAATCCGAATCTCCTTATCTGTGTCGCTTAGGGTGATGAGCCCTCCTCCATTCCCGTCGTCCCATAGTCCTCCCTCGGAGCAATCTTCCCTTGACTGAATTCCATTGCGATTTCGCACGATGATGAACTCAGCAGGTTGGTTAACAGCAACTTTAGGGGTTGAAGGGTTATAATGCCGGGCCGCGTCTTATGTGGTGCTTGGCGGTGTATAGTAGTGGTGGGTATTGATGTAATGCCGCGACCTTGACCGTAGGACCCCCTCAAGTAGGCTGGGGTGCTCTCCTCCGGCGGATCACTTTGTTTTTTAAGCGAACAAAAGCCCATTATGGCAGGAAAGAGTTGTCAAACAAATTTTCCGGGATTTTGAACAGCCACTGGAGCTCGGCCTGGCGCCGTCGGGGATTGTTTGATTGTGGGAGAACATCAGAACTTTCGTGATTTTTAACAGTAGCCCGTGCCAATTTAAAGGATATAAATTTCAGCGTTGCTCTGGACCGGATACCTCTACTGTTTTGTCATCCCACAAAGGCCGAACTCACGTATATGTGATTCAGTGAATCATTTAATCGAATTAGTTGGTTTTTTCGATTGCAAAAAGCTTTGACCTGTTCAGGCACACGGGTATGTGCGAGTGAAATTTCTCCTAATAGTTATCGAGGATTAATGAGTGTTTTTCCATTCACATGCTGAATTCCATCATATTTGTTTATACCTATAACTAAACATTTTTTTTAAGCAATTTGAAAGACCGGCCTTGCCGTAGTGAATAAATGAAGATAAAATTCAAATATCTACTATCTAGCCTGAAATGAAGTCTGCCGCTGATGTGATTATAATTTGAGACGCGTGAAGCTGACAAGTTTTGAGGCTCAATTCCAAAATGCACTTTAAAATTGGACCGTCACGTCTTTAACGCAAATCTTGTTTGATGCTTGAAATCGATGGAAAATGGATGATTTATATAGTCTAGAGAAGCACAGAAGTGCCATAAATTACCAGGGGTAAGTTCTAGACCGCGCACAACCCAGATCTCCAACGAGTCTTAATCTGCTCGCGCGGGCTCCTTCAAAGCCGAGCAGGATCGCAGGATAAAATTCCTGCATACTTGAAAGTTGCAGCTATACTTAAAAAAAAATGGATACTGCCTGATGCTGCTCTACGTTATGGTGTTTATAAATAACATTTCGAGAAACATTTTCTGTACAATTTATGTCCGGCGCCAGAGGTTGTTAATCATCCGAACGACATAGCACGTAGGTGTACGCCACATTTTCGCCTAAAGAGGATATTTGGGGAAACACATGGTGCGCTGCCCCATAAGGCTTTTTATGGCAGCGAATGTAACATGAAAACGTTATCAGAATAACGTTTTCAGGAGAGAAGGGTGAATTTTCCAGGGCAAAAGCTACGAGGAGATAATGTTATTTATTGCAGTTCTCCGACTCGGAGCTTTAACCTTTATAAAACAAGGTTCGGAATTGACGTGATGGGAAATCGGCACCCGCTCGGTTTCGCACAGAGCACAGAGTATTGCGTATACTGTGCCTTATTAAAGTTAAACACTTCGGGGGTAATGGTTCGGGATTTTACGACTACCGCGAGGAAGCCGCGCTGGATTCGAACGAATCACTATTAGTTGTTTGCTGATGGAAGTGGTCGACATCCTTCCAAAGTAAAATCAAAGGTAAAGTCTCATTATATAGGTTTCTTATATACCTACGTACTTATGAGAAAAATATTAATTTGGCAATAAAAACAATGTTTAGAACAAAAATAAAATAAATATGTACAGCCCGATCGCATTTTTGAATCTACGAGTTTCACTTTAGCACTTTCACCATAACCAAAAAAATTACTGTTGGGGTACTGCGAGTATTAGCTCGATCAGCGATGAGCACCTCCGCCATTATTTAATCCTCGTATGTAGGTAGGTTCGTCGCTTAACCGCCCGCCCATTCAATTTTCAGCGTATGTTCCAACAACTTCCTGGGATCAGTTTTTTAGACAGTTTCTTGTTGCACTTACCAATGACGTTTAGTCGGGTATTCACAGCTAATTAAGGCTCATCAAGGCATTAAGGTTGATGCTATGATTTTATTGGTAGAGCCGGTCAAACCTTTGAAAAATAGATACATAATTATGACAGAAGAACGATTTCAAAAACTTACTTTTGAAGGACTGTAATTCGATCAAAAATGTAAAATATCTACTAGGGTGAAATGTAAAGCCGTGCAAAATTTTAGCAAATTCAACGAACCCTTATTTTCATAATAATTTTTTCTCGGATCCTAATGAAAGGATTGAAAAGCGTGATATTTTGGCTTGCGCCTAGTTTTGAAATTTTTTAAATCGGAAGTCTGGTTCTGACTTTATGATTTTTTTCACTTGGAGGATGCTGATTTATCCTATCGCTACAAGGAAGACTATACGTTACTCTAACGATGGGAGGTTGCAATTCACGAACATTGTTTCTTAAACGGTTCTCAGCAACTTAACTCGCAAACCAACTGGAATACCTTGATCAAGGCCCCAAAAAGGGGGGTCTATTCAAAATGGGCAACACAGGCTTTTTTTCTTGAAAATTGAATTCGATCGAAATTTTCATATTTGAACCAAGCTTAAATCTTGAACTTGATACTGATGGTCAATTTCAGTTTTTGATGATGACAGGCTTCCTAGAGGTCATCTTCTGGAAAAATTCATAAACGTATCTATGCATAGGTACCTATGCTCAAAGTTCATAAATTTGAATTTGAAAAAGCCTCAAGTTTTCTTATTTATTCCAATATCTGGATTTTTGGAATGTAACAATAATATGGAATAAATAAGCAAAAACCCCTTGGCGTGATAAGCCAAAAAGAACAAAAACATCAACCTTGAATTTTTTTTATCATTATCGTTACAAAACACTGAATTGTGATTGTGGCAAATATTGGAAAAAGGAAGTGATCCATTTTGTATTGTATTGCTGTTGTCAGACTTGGGTAGTATTCGAATACCCAGTAACTTGAATCCTACTCAAGTTACTTTCTACGGTATTCGTATTCGTATTCGAATACAGTCATGAATTCTGTATTCGTATTCATGCAGCTACTTTTCCTTTGCCGATATTCGGGATTCTGGATTCAAGTTACTATTCTGCGGTATTCTAGTATTCATAGTATTCGAATCCCAAGTATTCGAATACTTTATTAGAATCCTTGGATTATACAGCAAAGAAAAGAGTATTGGTATTCGAATCCCAGTTTGGAGAAGAATCCATGGATTCGAAAGACTCTAATTTTGAATCCATGGATTCTGATTTCGAATCCATGGATTTTGATATCGAATCCATGGATTCTTATTTCGAATCCCTGGATTCTGACTCCGAATCTATGAATTCTGATAATCTAGGAAAAGGGAAAAGTAGGTACCTACCGACAGTAGGGTGAATTTCAAAATAACAATTTGCCAGACCAGAACTGTGCAGTTTTGAAGATTTCTTTTTGATACACGATAGCACAAGTTTCTTCTATTGCTCACTTCCCTTCCGCACCCTCATCGACCTTTCGCGCATAAGCAACTGAATGATCAATTCGCCAATAAGGCAAAATTTGAGCCACGATTTATTTCAGATTCTTATCTTTAAAGCTAATGGCATCGAAGCCAGCATCATTTTTCTTTTTGGAATTTTCAATTTTTTTATGCTCAACAGTTCATTAAAATTGATTTTTTGTTCCTTGAGGCCTAAGTTTCTTTTTTCTAATTTTTTTTTCGTTTATTTAACGTCGGCCTATTTCCGGAACGAGATCTAACACCGACGCGGGTGAATGCTTTCCTCCACTATACCGGAAATTTCGTCGAACCCCTGTGTGATCCAAAACAGGGTAGGGATTTTCAACGACCACCAACATCGCATGGGGTCGGCACCATCGTTCGTATTTTACGTCGCACATTACTAAACCAAGAAGCTTGTTTTTGAGGCGAAAATCCTTTCCCGGCGGGAATCGAGCCCGCGATCTCTGGAATGGCAGTCGAGCGCGCTGACCACCACACCACAAGCTCCTCAATTTTTATTTTGTTTTCATTCAAATTTTCATTAGAATAAACTTTTTTCCAAATCAGAATTCGTTTGATTTTTATACCGACCTGGGGTGCTATTCTTGAACGTGTTGAAAAAGTTTTCGTATACGAATTTTACTTTTTTCAGACTGTCCAAGTGCACACAAAACCAAGGAGATTCGTATACGAAAAGTCATTCAAATAACTCGAGAACAGCACCCCTTTTACAATGAATTCATGTTTATTGATATTTTTGTTTGCGGAATAAGTACTTTCAAGTCAATAAAGCTTAATAAAGTACGTAGGTAAACAGGTACATAAATATGTGTGGGTATTCAAAAACGGTATTCATTTTCACGAATACATGGATTCGAATACTTGGTATTCGAATACTTTCGAGAGTCAGTATTCGAATCCTCTGGATTCGAATCCTTTTTTTGCATCGGGATTCAGGATTCGTATTTGAATACTTTTTTTCGGGAATAGACCCAAGTCTGGCTGTTGTGAATCCTCTAGGAAGCCTGTCATCATCAAAGACTGAAATTGACCATCAGCATCAAGTTCAGGAGGTGAAAATCACGAAGAGAGCTTGGTTCAGATGTAGAAATCTGATCGAATCCAATTTTTAAGGAAAAATCGGCAATTTTGAATGGACCTTGATCAAGGTATTGCAGATGGTCTGCGAGTTGAGTTGTTGAGAACCGTTTAAACAACAATATTCGTGAATTGCAACCTCCTATCATCATATAGTAACATAGTCTTCCTTGTAGTGACAGAAACAGACCTCTGATTCCAAAAATTTTGGAACCAGACGCAAGCCAAAAGCATCACGCTTTATGGTGCTTTCATTTGCATTTGAGAAAAAAATTATTCTGAAAATGGGGGTCCGTTGAATTTGCTGCAATTTTGCACTGTTTTACATTTCACCCTGTAGATGTTTTACATGAACTTTCCTGATCTTCACCTCTTGAAGCTGAATAACGGAAAGACTGAGCTCACTAACCATCAAAACAGAATTGAAATGGTTTGTGTCATTAAAAAGTTAGTGTGGTCCAAAATCGGACCAATTTTTTTCTTTGCGACAACTTTGTCGCGCAGTTTATTATTCAAATAAAAATCTTCAGGCTCGTTGTTATCTTGTGAATTGTCACTTTCCTACCTTTTTACCAAGTACGTAATAAGTAACAATTATTCAACTCTGCCAGTTTCAGGTGACTTTCCTACAATACGAATGGAGCGTAGTAACCTACTCTCGTATAATGAGTGTTTTTCGCTAGTTGAATAATAGATATACATATATCTGTAATATATATACAGGTGTCCGTTTTTCGAGGCTAAGCATGGGTATCTCGCTTATCTTCAGAGATACAGAGTCGGTTAAATTAGAAAAAAGTTGCAAATTTTCATGATAATTCATGATCCAAAAAGATATTTGACTTGTCAGTTTTAGTTTTCGAGATATCGAGAAAAAACAGAAATTTGTGATTTTTGTTTTAATTTTTTATTTGAAAAATGGTTGAAGGTAGCCTTTTCTAATTAAGACATTGTGGAGGCACTTTTCCAAGGGGAATTCAATGTTGCCAAAATCTTCATTCTAGCTTTCAAAACAACCGAGATATGACATCCAACTTTTTTTTTCTTATGAGCGCCATATTGAATTTTGACATTTTTCAATACAATTTTTTTTTTCTGGTTACAACGATGTGTCACATGTCCTGTTTCTTGATGCTTTTGAGCAAAAAATTTTATTTTCATTTTTCAAAGAGTGCTCTGGAAACAAAATCAGCACCGACAATAAAAAAAAAAACGCAAATGTTAAACATTTATTCAACAGTGACATGTGGCACATCGTTGTAACCAAAGAGTACCGTATTCAAAAATATCAAAATCCAACATGGCGCCCATTAGAGAAAAAAGTTGAATGTCGTATCTCGGTTGCTTTGAAAGCTAGAATGAAGATTTTGGCCCTTGAAAAAGTGCCCTGACAATGTCTAGATTAGAAAAGGTCACCTTCAACCGTTTTTTGAATAAAAAATGAAAACAAAAATTCAAATTTTTGTTTTTTCACGATATCTCAAAAACTAATATCGATACGTCAAATTTATTCTTGGATCGTTGATCGGCATGAAAATGCGCAACTTTTTCCCAATTTAATACGTTGACTGCCATCTCGGTCTATAAGACCGAGGATCGTATCTCCTACCACGCCATCACGGTCTATGAGACCGAGGTTGTGGTGAGTCGCTGGCGCCGTCTCGGTCTATAAGACCTTGTCACAAAGTCGATCCCACAGCGCCACGGACGTGTTTTCATACGGATATACTCATGCATTTAGACCGAGTCGGTCACAGGGAACCTTTGGAACGGCCCAGTTTCAGTCTGACATGTCTTCCAAGAAACGAGCCAATTCCTTATCTGTGAGAGAGCGCGAATATTTTTTTTTTACATTTTGACGGTTGAAACACAGTATTTCGAGGAACTGAATTGAACAGGTGTCTCTCGGGCGTGCGGCGTTCCAGTATTGCGCATGCACTATCGAGACCGAGAAGTAGACCGCGGCGGCGGTGAATGAACGTCGGCTTTCAATCCCGCCAGCTCGGTCTATAAGACCGAGTCATTTTTCATGTTTCATTACGAAATGAACTTTTCTCTCAACTTCATTCATAGAGTTCTATTATTGGCACCAAATGGCCCCAGGGGAAAATTTGGATCAAAACACCTTAGCGTGGTGGGAAATATAGGCAAAAACACCATGGCAGTCAACGTGTTAAGCGACTTTGTATCTCTCAAGATAAGCAAGATGCCCATGCTTAGCCTCGAAAAACGGACACCTGTATACTAACTATTTTGTAAGAGAAAATGAGTAGGTATATTACGATCTGGTACAAATAGGTTTCGAGGAATGTTTTTTCTTTACCTGTGGTTTTATCATGTCGCCAGGAAGAATATTTAATTGCAAATTAAAAGTGCAGACAAATGCGAAAAACACGACCCATCTCTTCTTTTTTGTCGGGTCGAGTTGAGAATCGGTATAATGCGAGAATAACGGATTCAGCAGAAAAGAATTTCCCGTCGTCGCGGGTTTTCACCCAGGCGATCCTTCTTTTCTCATTTGGAGTAACCCCGGAAATCATTTTAATTTCAAATTTCAAGTCTTCATTTAAATTCTAAACTATTCACTTTGACACTCTACTTTATCATCACAATGTTATACAATTTCATCTCAACTGAAGCGGAGAGCCCGCCGTTCCACTGCGATATTACATCAGAAGATTCATTATTTTCAAAATCGGATTGTACCTACCTACGAGTCCTACGACGAACGTCCTACTTTATGCAATTCTGGAAATTACATTAGCGGCGGGGATTTGCTCTGCAGGTAGGTATAGAGGTAGGTACTATCTATACAATCCCGTTACATCAATCTCTGGGAATAATGCTAATGCGCTCAAAAACTTTCTCAATTACGGGAAAACTTGCGTCTGATCGATTACTTCTTGCGCGCTAATTGCTATTTCACACACTGGTGATTAATCTGCAACTCGATCTGCAAGGACATAAGTATGGAACGAGGTATGGAAGGTTTCAAATTGAAAGCCTGTTGCCACTGAGCACTGCTGAATACTCCATGAAGGAATGAGTATCATTCCTTGCTTGTCGCAGAATATAATCTACTATATACTGCTACGAAGCTCGCGACCAGCCCGGCTCTTTCTAGAGAAATCTAGATTTCCGCGTTGCATTCGGGAAGCATCGAGAGACTTCAGCGGTAGGTCACGACACGTCGAGACTTCTGGCGGAGGTGCCGTAGAAGGTACGCGTATATTCTCGACGCAGATACCAGAGAAATCCTCGTGTGCTGTAAACACCATCAGGAAGCGTCCAGAACCTTCGATGCCACTATAAGAGAGGAACTCGACCTGGCATCGGGAGAGTTGGAATCGAGCGATCGTGGCGTTAGCATCTCAGCGATATTGTGAATTTCTAAGCGATTAATAATTCTGTGCGTTATATACTTGTATCGGTAGTAGCTTATAAAGTGCAGTTTGTTTACCAGTAAATCAGCGCGTTTAATTTCGAGATAGGCGAACCCGAATAACGTAACAATACTATGAAATAATATGCTCATTGCTTGTGTGCCATCGGTGAGGATAATACACTTTTCCTGTGAGAGACCATAACTTCTGCGTTTCTGCGCATACCTGTGAGAGCACACCTCCTCTGTCTCATACGCCTATTTGCTCTAATCTTCACTTTCACGGTTAGGTACCGTGTGTATGCGCTGGTTTTTCATGGAAAAAGTGAATTGAAGTTTCACATTTCATAATAAATTGCTCGCCATATCAATTGGCCTATACCCCGAAATTTCAGTCGCACTCAGAGGGCCATATTTCCCAAAGTTGTGGACTATTTTGAATGACACTCACTTTTCTGAATAGTTGGCTTCTTGGACTACAACACGCAATCATTCCCATTGTTCGCCTATAGACAATACAAATAGAGAAGACCGTATGTTATCACCACCGTCGTCACGGATATTGGAGCATCAAAAATCAGCCAACCTTTTTTTGAATGATGGATTCGCCTGGTTCCTACACAACCGTAAAAATCCGTGACGACATATGGTCTTTTCTATTTGAATTGTCTATACACCATTGGCTCTGAAGTTTTTGGAAGGGTGAAATTCGGTTTTACATTTCCGGCTATAGACACTCGCGGTCGCGATATCCTCCTATAAGCTTCAAGGGCAATTCAAGGTGAAAAATAGGTCCAGTTCTCCACAAAGGCACAGGCCATATCCAATCCCTTCCAAAACGGGCAACAGATTACCATAGCCTAAAAAGAGCAATGCAAAAACAATAGTCCAGATATAAGAGACGCAGCCTTTGAAAAGAGATTCATTATAGGAGGAGCCCCGCACACACCGGCCCACGAACTTAGATTGTACGGAACAGGGGAAACAACAGAAAAGAGAAGGAAAAAGTTCCCACTGCTCGTAAAATTCACTCACTCCTTTTTCGCTGTCTAGATGCTGGACCCAACCCTAACATAACCTATAACACTAACTTAAATGTTGAATCTGATGAATTCACGACAAAAATTTCGAACCACGCTCCCCAAACAAAGTTTAAATGTGGGTCAAGGTGTAGAATCAGATGTTCATCGGAGTATTGATGTGTGATGGCTTTGAAACAATTATTAGGGGAAACTCATCTTTCAGGGAACACTCAAGAAAATCTCAATTAACAGCGTTGAGGTACGGTCAGGTATAGAAATGAGCCTTTATTTGAACACTTTAACATGTAAATAGAAGTCAGTACAATGATTTCATGTTGCAACTAATTTTTGTGTCTTACTGCGTTCAAACTAGAGGTCACTCGATCTTAACACGCCCAGGAGCTCTATACTCGAACCACAAGAAGAATGCACAACATGAGGGTGCCCTGATACTAAACGATCACCGGCCAAGCTGTCTCAAGAGCGGGAAAAGTGATTTAATTTAAACAAGTTGAATTAAATTGAAGTATGTTGGGTTGCCTATCCAGCCAGGCACATAAGCTAGAGTGTTAAGGAGGTTTCAACTTGTAAGACAGTTCCGAGGTATCGATACACTGTTTCTTCTTAACCCCTTGACAAATGTGTAGAGCAGAAGACAGAGCAACTTGTTTGTGAAATTGATGTAGAATTGGTCCATCTGTGACTTCATGAGTATATCTTCGAAACAATCGTCAAATAAAAACCTTTTTTAAAAACAACAAATACGTGGTGTGCCTGGAACAACTTAGAATTTGTTTGTGAAAGTTGATTTCACGATACGAAGCCTAGCCGCCACTGCATATGGCATACTTTTAGCCACCACTGTGACAGGTTATCATCCGGTTGTCATTTAAAAGATGACAACAACCATCTTCACTTGGTTTTCCACTGCATGAAACATAGTAAAGTTGAATCAAAAACACGATAATAGGTAATGCCAACGGTAATACCTACAAAATATGTAGTTTTTTCTCCGTGTTCTTGGCCTTGGAATCGGGTCAATTAATGTAGGTTATTGATGGTCCTCTATCTTTCTTTAGGCAGTACTGTAATTGCTCAGAAACGAAATATCGTTTGTCAAAACATGACCTTTACCCATGACTTCAAGGCAGGAAGAGACAACGAAAAATTGAAAACCCTGCATGGTATGTGGTGAAGTTTTTGGTGGAGAAAAAATACCTACTTTCAGTAGAGAAAACCTCTATCCAACATAGGAATCATGTAGTAAACAAAATTTCTGTCAACACTAACGATAGCAAGGTGATTGTCGCCGAAAATAGCGATAGCCAATGTAGGTACCTACCTACCAAATTGTAAAGTAATTTTCCTGTTCAGTTAGTTGAAGGTGAGCGATCCTAACTCCGAGGTTTGGTTTTCCCGAAACGTTGATAGGTGGGTTGTTGCGAGCATCAAATGCTCTACCCCGCTTAACCGCGATTTCAAACGATCAATTTAATTCAACTAACTCTGTTGGAATTACCGTGTATTTGGGGAGGGGGGCGGTGTTGGCAATTCAATTTTACGACCTAGTGCGCCTCCACCTATCAATAGTTAACATCTATCAGGCCACACTTTAACCGATTCAATAAATCTCTGGCGTTACGCTTCAGGTCATTATTTCAACCACCTCTCTGTTGGTGTTCATGTTACAGTGTTGTCGTTGCGGCTGGAGCGATCCCTCATCTCGGTCTCCGCCGCTCCCAGCACCACTCCGACGCCCAACGACGACGATGACGACGACTGGGACGAAGACGACTCGTCCGAGATCGACGACGACGGGAGGATTTACAAAAATCCACGCAACTCGCCGTCGACGTTGTGCCCCAGGGACGAGGAGCAAGCCACCCTATTGGTAAAAATATATTTATCCAGTCCTATTAAATAATGCACGCATTATCACGCGCATACATGCCTGCATTTTTCAATAAGACTGAATAAAGCATAGTATTCTATACTCGCGGGTAATGGCTATTACTCATTCGGATGCTTTACGACACTCGCCAAGGCTTGTGTCGGCAAACTGCATTCTCATGAGTAAGGAGCAATCATCACCCGCTTGTTGAATAATATACTATTATTTCGCATTCGTGTCTTAATCCCGCATCATCCGTGTCTCGAATTCGTCCTTCCCACGTCCCCTTATGAATTCTGTTTTACAACAAGCCTACAGAAAAGCATGGAATAATAACTTCCAACTTTCAGAGAAATAGGTACTGAAGTATACGTGTAGGTACTGCCTAACCCCATAACAAGATTGGTTTCCAGAGTTCGAGCCCGTGTTGATGAAAACTTTTCTTTGTATTTATTTTGATCCCAAACCGTTTTATTTTCCGGGAAACTGCAGCTGACTGCGCTCGCTGGTTTTTCTCCCGTCGACTATTTATCGTGTGCTAAATTCCCACAACGTTGAAAGAAAAGCTGAAACTCCGGCCATCAGTTTCAGTTCTTTCAAATAAATGTAAAAAATCTCATTACACAACAGTGATGAGATAGACTCTGATGTGAATTGACCCGAAAAAAATAATAAAACGGTTTGAACAACCGCTCCATTCCTCTTTACCTGTATCCTTCGAACAGAGACAAAGTAAAGTGATTCCCATTACGCGAATGTAAAATGGTCCCGTTTCGGAGCCGCGAAGCTCTCTCCCGAATTCCCACCCTCATGCAAATAAGCATCAGGGCCCTCTATCCGATGCCATCGTGAAATAATTTAAGTCGCTCGATGTTCACTTTCCGCGCACATTGTTGAGAGAGATGATTAAATTGCAGGGTCAAAAGTGCTTGAGGAAATGTTCGTCCGACGAAGACTGTAAAAGCAAGAAGAAGAAGTGCCTTTGTGACGGAGCCTGCGGAATGTCGTGTATTAAGCCGGGTAAGTTCTCGGGGATGGTTTGGGAGGGCATCGGAAAGACAAAGGAAGGACAAAAAAAGACTACGTGGAACGCGAAAGAAAAAGCGCACTACCTTGGGAAATATCTCACTTTCGTTTCCACAGATAGGGAATGCCCGGAGCCCGATCAAATTCCCTTCGGAAGCGTTACGGCCAGCGGGAAGCTCTTCGGAGCCAGAGCCACCTACTCCTGTCAGCACGGCTATCACGTCGTGGGATTACAGAGCCGGACTTGTCAGGCCGACGGACAGTGGGCCGGATCAGCGCCAGCTTGCAAACAAAACAGTGAGTAGAGTATCTACCTGTATTTACCTCAAGCTCAGATTCCATTTCTCTGGCTTCGTCGCATTGCACATCTAGCATAATCTAGCATAATAATTATTAATTTACTGCCTGATTCACCGTCAGTTGGATCTCAATTCTAATCCAGCGTTGATGGGTGCGGTCCCTGGGTCTCAGCCAAAGATAGTACTCCAAATTTCCTCTCGATCATGTAGAAGTTGAAATCCAGCCGGTGGTTAACCAGACATAATACTGCACCTCGTACTGCACCTTGATCTACCTATGCCTACTTATCAATAAATATAGGTTATCAAAGTTGAAGTGATAAGCATCAGATGCTGGATATTATATCCCGCACCCTTGCACCCTCCCGTGAGCAGGCGCGTGCTGGGAGCCTCAAGAGGGCCTGAGGACTTGGGCAAATTCATGACGAAAGCCCCCTTCCCTCCCTTGACTGGAGTTGCTAGTTTGAAAAAATCAAAATCAGGACAATCATTTCCTAATGATGACAGTGCGAAGATTACACCCACTTTTGATGTGCGAGAGAAGCAAGCAAAACGTCGCCGCAGCCGATAATTTTTCAGGATGATAATGATAATGATAATAATAAGAATACCGAAAGGTGATTATTTCAATTAGGTACTAGTTTTTCCTATTTTCTATTTATATTTTTTCAATTTAACTCCAGCAAATCGAAACTATGTACTTAGGCATGCACGTCCAAAAAAAAAAAACACTGCATCAATTAGATAATCCTCATTCAAATCCGTTGTTAATTATTGCTATCTAGGTCGAAATTCAAGTCGGTCAAAACTGTTTTATTTATCTAGCTTCGAGACTGTTCAATATGAAGTTCCAGACTCAATAAAAAATATAACAAATCATAATAAACTGAAAGAGTGGATTTTCATAAATGACATTTTAAGGGAGTGCTGCCCACACTCTGAAGTATTACACTGAGTATTCCACCTTCTATCAAATTCTAACCAATTTTCGAATTTTAACCTCATTTTCAACTTTTAGGTATCTGTTTTTTGAATTTTCAATAATTATTAAATCGTACTCACACACAAAGTTCCCTTGAGGAACTTCAAGTGAGGCTTACTCCTGTTTCAGTACAGCTCGTGCTTTATTGATGTCTGTATGAATTACATGTGTGTCTGAAATGAATTATAAAAATTATATATCAATAATTACACTATACGCGCTTTGCACGCTCTTACTTGGGTAGGTATTGATATTCCAGGCCACGACGACGATCTGATTACTACGAAAAAATATCCTTATGATCTAACAGTCTGGAAATCAATTACTCAATAGTCAATTTTATACTTCAAAAAAATTCATCCAATTTTTGGAAAATTCCAAAATATATTTTCAAAAAACGACAAGAAAGACCCCTTGAGGCCTTGCGGCTGAGCGCCTACCGGGAAATGCCCGGCTGCCCGGCGGGCCACACGCGCCTGCCCGTGAGCTACAATATACCTACCTACCTACCAAATGAATCAGGTTTTTCAAAAGCAAAGCTCTACCAATTTATGATAATATAAAGATAGCTTTAGTAGCTAATTAATTACATACGACCTCTAGGAAAGGAATGGCTCGGTTTCAAGTTGGAAATGTAAGTTACACTTGCTAAATGCAGCAGTCTGTCCTTGATAGAGATCCTTACGCCCCGTTCCCGTGCTTTGGTCGGTGATCCACTTCTCCTCAACTTCTTGAAATTTGTGCGATGAGAAATAATGGACTTTTTTACTTCTAGCTTAGTAGAAGATATTATACCGGAAATAATGAGATACTTTGGGTTTTTCAATGCTCATGTACCTATATATAATAATTAATTGGTAATTATTAAGTAGGGTAAATAGGGAAGTGTATGAGCTTATGGCACGGTGTACGCTTCTATGATGAAGGAGCTTTGAACTGAGACTGTTACATATTTAAAACAAGAAAAAGGGCCAAATCTTGTAACTAACAGAAAACAACCCCGAGCCCGGGCGATACTCGATATTGACATAAGGCACAAACAGTACGACAAAAATTATTATTGATAATAATATACGTCGCAATAAGCGAGATCATTATAAGCTTCAATCAGCGGCGGCGCCAGCATTTCTTGAACGGGTGGGCACAAAAAGGCACACTATTCAGGGAGGTGGGCACTCATCTTATCATATGTTCAACCTCCCATCCTCCGCAAATAACTTTTTTTATATAAAAAACAGTCAAGCGCAAACAATAAGTTTTATCCAAAAAAAAAGGGATACATTCTTATTTTAAATTGCTTTCATTAGTATCCACTTGGTTATGCAATTTAGGTAGTGTGTTTTCATTTTAGCATTTTGCGAGACATTTTTTGAGAAATAGGGTGGGCACGCGGGTGGGCACCTATGATTTTAGGGGAGGCACGTGCCCACCCCCTGGCGCCGTCGCTGGCTTCAATAAAATGAAACTGAAATCATAAACCAAGATCGGCTTCGATTCCTTACATTTATACTACGTTTACTGAATACTTGACCTGCATTTGGAACAGCCCGCACTTCCTCGAGTTGGACCTGAAATGAGCTCCTCGACTATGTCTAAACACTGCTCGGAGGTTACTCAGATGTTCCTCAGATGTTCCTCGATTGTTCGGCCGATTACTATTACGCCAACTAGGTAAACTAAACAATTTTTCCAACTGAGCGCTTGCAGGGCGGGACACTCCATCAGTAACCATATAGGGGAACCCGAGAGGGAACCTCTCTTGTAGCGTTCTTAGACACAATGACAAAAGCTGCAAGGTACAGCTGTTACTCGAGCTGTTACTTCGGCTGTTACCATCGGAAACGGTTTCCATGTAGAGAAACTGGAAACACTGGAGGTGCTGCTACCACATTGCTGTTAGCTTCCAACGGAGCCTTCCTTTTTTTAGTCCCCTTCAGGCTCGCCAAGGCTCGTGTCGGCAAACTGCATCCTCATGAGTAAGAAGCAATCATTACCCGCTTGTTGAATAATATACTATTATTCATCTTGTAAAATTTGACGATGTAAATTAACATATTGTTTGTTGCTTAGTTTTAATTTTGTACACTTACTACTCATATCGTGTGCATGATCAATTGAATTATTCCTAATTTAGGCAGGCTGTGGCCTGGCCAAAATCAGGGGTGCGAAACTGCATTTGGCTAGGGCACAGCCTGCCTAAATTAGGAATTCAATTGATCACACGATAGATGTGGTAGGTATGTATCATCAATCATGCATCATTTTATAACCGATTTAACATCAATACATAATATACTTGTAGGTAGGTACCCAATTTTCTGCTGGCAGTTTATTATAAAATATGCTGATTCACGGATATTGCGATATACCGGTTATTTGTATTCCGGGATAATTTCCGGTTATTTTTTTTCAAATTATTCAAATTTCAAATTTCTTTCAAATTAACTTTTTCCGCCACAAGATGGCTACCATAGCGGATTGAAATGAGTAGTGATAATCACAAGTGACAAAGGAATTACCACTGCTATTAAAGTGACATAATAATAGCAAAACAACCAATCATCATCGACCCATTCTACTTTTGGCAGCTATCTTGTGGCGGAAAATTGTAGTTTTCGATACAAGAGCGCATTTCCAGGCCCCGAGTCGTGTTTACTATCGTGAGGTGTAGGTAGCCGTTTGCTGCAAAGAGACTGAGGAACTGAAAAAGGAACAAGCACAGCGCTCGTCTGTTGAACAACGTTTTTCATAATCGTTGCTGGAATTGAGAAAAAGCTCAAACTTCTTGTAGATTTTGACACTACTTTGTCAAAAAATACCAAGCTAGATATACAGGGGTCCAGGTTTTAGTCGAAAAACTTTGCAGGCTGATAGAGGATGGAATGAAGGAGTCGATTCACCCCAAAAAAGTACATAATTATCTAAAATGCATATTAGAAAAAGTTACAGGCCTTCAAAGTTGCTGAAAAAATTGTTTTTTTCTTGATAACTCTTGAACAGCTTGACCGATTTCGCTCAACTTTTGCACATATGGTTAAAAAACACGTCTACAGTGATTTCTTGAAAAAAATTCTATCCGAATGACGCAGTGTCGTAGATATGGGGGATACTAACCTTCTTACCCTCCTACTTTCTACGTCACTGAACATTTTGGAAAACCGATTAAAGTATTGAATTTCGCGTTCAATTCTGAAAAGAAAATTGGCGGTAATTGCTACTTTTTTTGCACTGCATCAACTAAATAGTTGGTTATTAGCAGGTTTTTTCCATGGGGGTTTTTAACGATAACAATGACGATAACGACGAAGTACTGTAGAATGTACATTCTTGGATCAATTATCAGTGGGGTTTTGCTTCGATGGCTTTCTCGTTTCATCCCTCTTCCCGAGGCATCATCGCACGATAGTAGATGGCCCAGTACTGAGGAACGCGTGAAAAAGTCCATCTGGCCCAGTGCGGATTTGAACCCGGGACCTTCGCCTTTGAAAGCGAGGCCGAGCTCCCCGTGCTACCGACTGGGTTAATTGCTACATTTGGTTCAGCGGTTTTGGAGATATTTGTGTTCAAAGATTCAAAAACACCGAACTACGCAAATGTTTCAAAATACAAGCAAGCTTTGATCTATTCACTTCAAACTTTGTTCCATAATTTGGCTCATGAGAAATTAAAAATTGGTTGCAAAAATTCATAATACTGAATATTTGATTATGGGTAGGTAATCCATAAGTGATAAAAATGTATATAAGTTTTAATATGAGACATCATAAATACAATATATAAAGATGAAAATATAAAAGATATATTATACTCAAGTGTAGAGCGAGGTGTATAGTATAGTGTATAGTCTAAGTGCGTAAAATGTAGAAAACTTCATCAAATGATTTTTGTGATGGAAGTGTAGCTAAAATTGAGCTTACATTTCCTCGTTGAATTTCCAGACTGATCTTTTGTTTTAAAAATTCCGTCGACCGAGGTTCTTTGGTCTTGTCAAAAAATTTTCGTCCAATTTCGGAAGCAAAAGCTTTTGCCGAAGGACCCCAGGAACCTAACGTTTCAACACCAAAAGGGCAAACCACAAAACGATCCCTTAAATCGGAATATTTTTCAATCTTCCTCAGTTCAGCAATAGCTGCCAGCTGTAGTTGGTTGTTACTGGGATTATGAACTTTTATATAAGCCAAATTATGAATCAATAAAGTTTGAACTGAAAAAAAGTTTCAAGTGAATGGATCAAAGCTTGCTCGAATTTTGAAACATTTGCGTAATTCGGTGTTTTTGAGCTTTTAAACACAAATATCTCCGAAACCGCTGCTCCAAATTTAGCAATACTCTCATCGGTTTCTCAAAACATTCAGTGGCGTAGAAAGAAAGGGGGTAAGAAAGTCCCCCCCATGTCCACGGCACTGCGCCATTTTGACAGATTTTTTCAGAGAAATCACTGGGGGACGTGTTTTTTAGCCATATGTGCAAAATTTGAGCGAAATCGGTCAAGCTGTTCAAAAGTTATCAAGAAAGAAACCCTTTTTCCTGCAACTTTGAAGGCCTGACTTTTTAAATATGCATTTTAGGTATGTGCTCTTTGCGAGTGCGTCGACTTCTTTTTTTTATCCTCTAAACTTTAATATAGGTACTGTAATATATGAACGCTAGATCGCCAAGATAAACTGTTTCACACTTGTTCCATACCGTTTATGGGCTATTTTGTTGGAAATTGAACCTCACATTCACATTGTATTGTGTCAACACTGTCAACTGTCACTTTGTCACATTTCAAAATGGAAGTTTATTTATTTATGTTCGTCGCTTGAATTTCACTTTTTTTGTTTAAAATGAGAAATTCAAAAGTTGGAAGGTAATTTTTCACATTCCTTTCTAAGATTTCACTTCAAATGATCACTTAAAAGCACTTGACGTGGGTTCCACAAGGAAAATAATGCGAGATGAGTTGATTCGCGATTTTTGTTTGGCCATTTGTAGCCTACTGATCAATGGAAATGCTGGTTTGTCAGTCAATACTGGAAAGGTGATGGGTCTGGTACATTTTTCAGAAATTTTCTGTTGGCAATCGACTAGCATTTAGCAGAAAAAAGTTCAGTTGATCTGAAATTAGTCTGATCACTGATTATCTTTTTTTGTGGAACTGACGTTCATTGAATTATTTTGAAAAACAACAAATCAAACCATAAATACCTGCATAAATACCCGGATATTTACCCTTCAAATGAATACCCGGGTATTTTACATCACTATATTTGAACCAGTTTTCGATATTTTAAGAACTAGTTTCACTATAAACACAAAAGCTAATGAACTAAACTTTTTTTAATATACCGGGTGGGCCATGAAAAACCGTGCTTGGAATTTTTCTTTCTAAATTTTTTATTCCGCCACCGATTTCATCAAACTTGTCAGCATGGGATAGCCAATTGAATAGACTATCATCTCCGTATTTCAAAACGGCCGACATGTCAAAATTCAAGATGGCAAAAACAATTGAAAACAGGCCTTCTTTTGCTCTCGTTATACTTTCCATTGAAAGTTACCAGAAAGTCAAAACCAATAACGTATCATGAAGGAATAGACCTTTTTTGTCAATTCAAGACCTCAACCAATAAAATCGCGTCATCTGCTGAGGAGCTATTGCGAGTTAAAGCGAAGCCTACTTCCGGTTTTTTCATTTCCGCAGAAATGACCCTAATTTAAGTGTCCCGCCCGCCAATCCGCCATATGCTCATTTCTCAACCGATTTTCTCAAATTTGGTATCAATGGCTAGGCAATTGAACAGGCTACCTTTTTCATATGCGAAAATTATCGACCTGTCAAAATTCAAGATGGCGGAAGCAATTGAAATTAGAATTTCTTTTGTCCTCATTGCTTTTTAATAAAAATTAGCAGAAAGTCAAAGCCAATAATTATTATGAAGGAATAGACCTTTCTCGACAATTCAAGACTGAGACCAATCAAATCGGGTCATCTGCTAAGGACCTACGGCCAGTTCAAGCGAAGCCTACTTTCCGTTTTTCTATTCCAACAACGACGAATAAGGCCCATTCTCAATAGTTTCCGCCATCTTGAATTTTGACATGTTGGCAATTTTTTTACATGAAAATGGCAGCCTGTCCATTTGGCTAGCTATTGATGTCAAATTTGAAAAAAATCGGTAAGGAACTGAGGATATGGCGGGCAGAATTTTTAAAGGGTCATTCATGCGGGAGTAAGAAACCGGTACGTTGGCTTTGCTTCAACTCGCTGTAGCTCCTCAGCAGATGACCCGATTTAATTGGTTGCGGTCTTAAATTGTCAAGGATTCCTTCATAATAATTGTTGGTTTTGATTTTCTGCTAATTTTTATCCAAAAGCAATGAGGACAAAAGAAATTCTATTTTCAATTGCTTCTGCCATCTTGAATTTTGACATGCACGTCACTTTCTCATTTCGAAAAAAATAGCCTGTCCATTTGGCTAGCCATTGATACCAAATTTGAGAAAATCGGTTGAGAATTGACCAAATGGCGGATTGGCGGACAGGATACCTAAATTTGGATCAATTATGCGGAAATGAAAAAAACGGAAAGTAGGCTTTGCTTCAACTCGCAATAACTTGTCAGCAGATGACCCGATTTTACTGGTTGTGGTCTTGAATTGACAAGAAAGATCTATTCCTTCATAATACATTATTGGTTTTGACTTTCTGGTAACTTTTAATAAAAAGCAACGAGAACAAAAAAAGGCCTACTTTAAATTGTTTCTGCCATCCTCGATTTTGATATGTCGGCCATTTTGAAATACGGAAATGATAGCCTATTCAATTGGCTAGCCAATGCCGAAAAGTTCGATAAAATCGGTCGCGAAATAAAAAATTTAGAAGAAAAAATTCCAAGCACGGTTTTTTATGGCCCACCCGGTATAAAAACCGTGAAAAGTTCGTTATTATTATCTGTTGTTGAAACTAAACAAAAATGGGGCTTTTCGACCTTTCTTGGTCATTCGTGTTCGAAACAAAAAATTGTCATCCGAAGGTCAACATTGGAACCGACCTAAGAATATCATGTTGAGAAGACACAGACAAGGTTGATTTCGAGTACTTACGAAGACTTCCACAACCTTTCTTCCCCGATTTTTTTCCGAGTTATAGAGATTATCTAATTATTATAGGAATTTGATTTACAAATGTCAAAATACAATGTAAATAAATATGAAGGCAGGTACAAGAAACCTCAGGAAAATTAGAGTTGTAGAAAAATTCTAGAATCGAGATAGAGAAGTTCGAATTAAGGAAGTTCCATGTACCATACTATGTATAATAAATATGTAGGTAATGTATATTATGTTGGTATAAATGTAATGTAGAATGTAGTTAGGTAGGTAGGTCTTAGGTAGGTACTAGGTAAGCACTTGGTATATTTGGTATGTGCATACAGTAACGTGATGTAGCATAAAGCGAAACGTTGTGCCTGGCTAGTGATGAATGCTGCAGGAAACTGCTTGGTGTTGGTCAAGATCGTTAGTACCTAACTGATTCGATTTGTGCAGTTTACTGCCTGTCGCCTCCAACAATCGATCATGCCCGACACAATGCCCTCCCGGAACAGACGACGTTCGACTTGGATTCAACCCTCCAATATTACTGCCACACCGGCTACGTGACCAACGGCTTTCCGCGGGCCAAGTGCCTGGCGATCGACGGGCAGGCCTCCTGGTACGGTCCTGATATTTCCTGCGAACGTACGTATTATAGCCATAAAACATCCATCTCTTCCAGTGGTGTAGCCAGAGATATACAATAGGAGCGACACCCTTTCAGTTGTGTCGCTTTCCGACCCATTGAAGGCAAATTTTAAAAATATGTGCCAACTCGCGAAAGCCTTTTTCTCCATCATGTAAATTGATGCCCCGTGTCAATACTAAGACCGAGATCAATGCTTATGGCTTCTTTCACGATGCTCCCTTTAGCTCCACAACAAAGTGACTACAAGGTAAAACACGAGGTAAAACATGACCCCGTGAACTTAGTTCGCGAGAAATAGGTAGAACAATAGATTTTTCAATTTTGACCTGGGCTTTAATAAAATTTCAGTTCTCCTGAACATAAATTCCTGATTTCGACTCGATTGGCTTTTAAGTTTACTCAATAGACCTGTATAAGTAGCTCTCCATAGGTACCTATGCCTCGAACTTTGGTTTTCAGTTTGTGAGGCACAAAGCCAACTTATTTTGTCACTCCTCGAATAACACATTCCATGGATGTGTTATTTGAGATGGAAACTCCAAATAACATAATGAAATACTATAGACTAGGCCACATTATTCCGAATACGTTTTCTTCTTCAGTGTCTTCTGAGTGGTCAACAGTTTCCATATCAAGTGTTAGAAATAACGCCGAATTCTGGGTAGGAACCATAGATGTATAGGAACCGAATGAGTGTAGTTGATATTTTTGGAGATATCGTCAAGTCCATACTCCATAGTAATCCACCAGAAACGTCTCCTTTCCCAGAACCAGAACCCTAGGTGACGATTATGCTCAAAACAGAATGGAGAAGTTAAATGTACGCGGAAAACACATGCAACTCGTCAAGTCTGGAAAGCAGAGATGCTCAAGAGGCATTCTTAAATTAAGCACTGTGGTCCTAGTGTAGTAGTAGTAATTTCGCGAAAAAAGTTCCGCTTAATGAAGGATTAGCTCACATTATGATGAAGCTACTGGTATCTCCATCAAGGATAATAACCTCCTTGAAGTTCATACTAGCGGCGTGCAGGAGCAATCCAACTTCTGGGATTATACCTCATCCCCAAATTAAGATAACAAAGTCACGGTTAAGCTTCCTGTTTATCCTATCCTGGCTACGCCTCTGCGTTCCCGTGTATGCCGGCTCTCCCTCAATGCTGGCTGGCTGCTCTTTTGCATAACGACCCTTTTGCTTCCTCTGCTCTCAGCAAGATCCTGCGGTGCTCCCACCGATATATCGCACGGATGGCATGCAGGAGAGTGCTACACTTACGGCTGTCGAATTACTTACCATTGCGCCGAAGGATACGAGCTCGTGGGCCGGAACGAGCGATTTTGTCAAGCCGACGGCACTTGGACGCCCAAAGAACTGCCGACTTGTGTTCGTAAGTTGCCGAACTTTATGATTATCGCTCGACGTCGGTACAGTACAGGGTGCCCCGCCTGATTTTGACTCCCTTCCTTCTTCAATTCCGTGATTCTTCTTGTACATACGTAAGTACCGAATGCTCCGCCTAGTCTTGAGGATGCAATTAAAATTAGCCTGGTCTGGAGAGAAGTTATATTTTTTCCAACTAAGTAAACTCCTTCCTTGACCTTTTTGAATGTTTCTCAATAAAGTCACCAATGATTATTATTTTATTGTTGTTAAAGGTACATTTAAAGAACGACCTTGAAGGCCTAACGGGCGGCGCACATAGGGGTAAATGGTCGAATGGTCTGGACAAAAGTATTTGGATCCAAACGTACGAAGTTGGAATCTCCGCCAAGTCTCTTTTTACTTTCCCGGCCCCCCCACGAACACGAAGGGAAAGTATTGTAATCGTGCAGAAAAAAAGTTTCGGGATTTCGCCGGATATATCCATTTTGAGGTCCCCCGAGTCGATTAAGACCATTTCCAGAATGATGTCTGTCTGTATGTGTGTGTGTATGTCTGTAATCTTCCACGATAACTGCCGGAACGTTGATCTGATCGACTTGAAATTTGATATGCGGATATGGTTTCACTCTGGAATGACCGGATTAGTTTTTGGCTGTCATCTGTCAAACAAAAGTGTCACTATCAGAACATGACAGAAGCTACATCTCACGGAACTTGACTTGCGATACGTCATTTGAAAAGCCCTTGAAAAACTGCATTCAGAACAGTTAAAAGTATTTCCCTATCTGTTATCGGTCAAATTATAAAAAATGTCAAAGTCTTTAACTTTGCCATTTAATTATTCAAAATCTATACGACAGATTTGAACCAAATTCGGCAGAAAGCAACATTACCAAAGAATCAAATCACTGTTGAAGTTGGAGTATCACATCATTCACCAGACGGGCGCTATGAATTTTCAAAGTTTGGCCTGGCCGATTTCAGCCGGGTTTGCCTGTTCGGTCGACTTTTGGCCCATTTAATTTCATCAGCAAACAAACCGGTACGTTTTTGTTACAGTGACGTATCTATGTCAAAGTGACAAAATGGTTATGAATGCAGGCAGATCTCGGTGTGTTTTCTTGTATCGTTCAAGACAACAGTGCGCCCCGATTCTTTGTATCTTCAAGTATCGTTTTGGGGCTCCGTGAACCCCCTTGTGTTTCTGTAGCTTTAGCAATTTCGGCATGCCCATCTTTTGGCGGATAGGTACTTGCAAGCTCTCTATTTTGTGCGGCTCCCTTATGTGATTTGGTACCAGGGCTCCATGGTGTCTTTCTACCGTTTAAAGCCCTGATGGGGCCCCCACTTGTGACTATCAGATTTTGCCGTTCCAGGCCAAAACGACGCAGCGCCGTTGTGTCTTCTTGGGTTGGTTGAAGCCCTATAGACTCCTTGGTTCTAAGGGTGTCTTTTGGAGTCCCACTGAGCCCCCTCTCGTCTTTTCAGTCTTCAGAACTATTATAATAGGTTTGTTCCATCAAGAGGTTTCAAACTAGTCAGAGCCAATAAGAATCGAGAAATACAGTTTGCAAACTGATTTGAGCGCTTCTCATTGGCCCTGACTAGTTTGAGATTTCTGATGGAACAAACCTAATGAGGACTCTTGCCAGGTATTCTACCTGTGAACCGATTTTCACAAATTATTTAAAAAAAAATAGGTAATTGGTTCTTGAATCTTTTCCAACCATTTTTCGTCCAATTTCCCAAATTATTTTGGTTGAAAGACAACCTTCTCTCTGTGAAACTAAATGTTCTGACGGATAAGGTTCTACAGCGCCGTGAAACTTCTTGAACCACAGTGCTTTATTGTGATGTGTGTATGCAAGTTAGTTCTTCCGGATGGTCGCTCGACTTGGTCGATTTTTTCTTTGATTTCACAATCATTTGACATGATTGTGATCGTGCTGCTCTGTCTGTTCTGCCAACAACTGTCCCACAATGGTTGCAGAATGCCGTCGCTCGGTTTGTCTGTTCAAGCGCTAAATTGAAGATATAGGGTTGAAATTTGACAAAGAGATGCAGTAAAAGTTCTCAATCAGGTTCAGGTGCAAGTGACAGGTTCAGGAACAACCTGTCACTTGTTCTGTCGGCCCAACAATGGATGCAGGATGCTCGCTAAACGCTCAACTCACTAGAACTTCTCCAATCAACCTCTCAATCAGGTAAATCCCACTTTCCCGAAGGGACGCTTAAATCAAACTCATTACTGACGTCTCTGGATACCGCCGGGAAAGTTTTGTGTCGCCCCACAACAGATTTTTTTTTGTCTTCTTTTTCGCATTTAAAAAGCTTGACAAAGAAATCGCACTGTTTGATACCAGTTTGATACCACTTTCAGTACTGGCAGGTTGAATATATTCAGTGGCAAAGTTGAAATTTTCATTAATTCTTGTATTTTCTGATTTTAGAAGAGAAAACAATAAAATCAAGAAGGGCAGATAGGGGCAAGTTTTTTTTGTTATGATCTAGCACAGAAATGTCTGTTCTTTCCAATGGTATGAAACATTTTACAGAACCTAGCAGAACTTGTAACTAGATCAATTTTGAAAAGCTGGAATTCGCGAAAAATTTCCCCAAAATTCTTGTCACAAGAAAGTGGCGGAACTGCTCTCAGTATAAACATGAGAATTTATTATCCATTACGTTTAAACTGAAGTACATACCTGGTACTGATGGATTCATTATCGAAAACTTTCTATTTTGTCTATGGAACGTAAAATATTTTTCTAAAGTTGAGGTCTGTTTGATAGTTTTATACAGCGACGCATTCTCTCCCAACAAGTGACAACTTCTGATCAGAAATACGACAAGACGGGTTATGTGATCAAGTTCAAAACCACATTACATGTAGGTACCATCCACTATTTAACTTTATTAAATGGAGAAATTCGCTTAGCTAGGGCAACTTTTCAAAATTGACTTTTGTCCAGTTATTTGGCTTGAATAATCCTATGTGCGGCGTCACTAAATCAACAGTAATATCACAAGTGCTTAGATTCTCACAATAACTTTGGCCTAGCGATCGTGAGTGCTGGTTGTAGCGATAAATGCCTGACTCCGTAGGAGGAGGGCATTTATACAGGGCGTTTCAGCGATGATAGCAAAAAAATTAACTGTGGATTATTTCAAAAAAAGTCCAAAGTGACAACTGTCAGATTTTGTTATTTACATCCATTTTATTCTGTTGCCATTGACAGTGGGATTTAGATAAGTGAATAATATCCTTGTAGGTCTAATAATCAAGGGCGTTGTATGTAATAATCAACAGTAATATCACAAGTGCTTAGATTTTCACGATAATTTTGGCCAGGCGATCGCGAGTGCTGGTTGTAGCGATAAATGCCCGACTCCGTAGGAGGAGGGCATTTATCTAGGGACAACCAGCCCGAGGGAAACACCTGGCCAAAATTATCTGGGAAAATCTCGAGCACGAGTGATATTTTGGTGATTATTACAAAAAAGAAGTCCGAAGTGACAGCTGTCAGATTTTGTTGTTTACATCAATTTTATCCGTTGCTATTGACAGTGGGATTTAGATAAGTGAATATTATCCTTGTAGGTCTAATAATCAAGGGCGTTGTGTGTAATAATCAATAATAACGACCATCATGGCGATTGCAAGGCTATATTTTGGAGCTTATAAAAACTATTTATAAAGAGGGAGAAAGAAATTTTAAGCGGGACATCCACTACTCTGTGTGCGTACCTATGCATGTGAATTGTGAACACCCAGTACACACTTGCGTCTTGCTCGTTTGATAAATATTTGTCAATATGAAAATGGAAATCGGAAAAAGCGGCAGCGTGTCAACCCATTCTCAGCGTCTCGGCGCCCTTCATGAGCAGCGGTGGTGGAGATACGTCAGAAATTTGTTTGCAAGAATATGAAGAGAAAAACTGTAGTGTCCTCGTTTTGCGCCGTGCGGGCCTGAATCAGTCAGATCATTGAACGGAGTTTCAGCCTTATTGGAACTGAGTGAAGGGAAGATTAGTTTTTTGTCGATTTCATTTGCGGTGAGGTTCTTTTGTTGACGCGATCCTACCGAGATTGAAACGCTTCTTTTAATTATTAAATCTCGTTCAAAGATCTTGCGCGCTCGCATTATTTGAAACCGGCTGTTCGTGAAGAGCGCGGAATGAAGGGACCGATTAAATGGAGTTTTCAGCTTTTGAATGGGGTTTCTCCGAGGGTTTCTCCGAAGGTACAACAGATACAATCGAGTGAATGTGGTCGGTTCTTCCATCCGCACTGACTATAGATTGATTAAACTGAATACAATGTTAAGTACAAACTACGCCAATGCCAAATCTACGGAATACTTCGAAAGGAAATCTAATAATGGGTTTGATTTATCAAAGTTTAGCTTATTATTCTGTATCTAAACTCCAGGACCCAAAGACTTCTGGGAACATTGCAAAAACGAAGTTGGTTTTCAAGTCGTGCTGCAACAAAGTATAAAGTTCATTTTAGAGAGACTATGCAGACGCTCGGGTAAACTTTATTCATCTCTGGACGTAGTGTGTCAACTTCGTAAGCCAGTGCATGAGAAAGAAAACCCGCTGAATAAAACAGCGTGCAGCAGAGTAACTTTCTGCGTTCTCCGAACTTGTTTCAGAACACAAGTTCATAAAAAGCTATTAACGGTTCGATTTTTTCGGTCTCTACATTTTCGAAGACAGTGCAATAGCTGCTGCTTTTTCTGGAATACCTGTTCAGCATCGGTAAAAACAGGCATCGCAGTGGAATTCGTATTTTGTCGGTGGTTTTCGTGGGATGTTGTTACAGCGGTACAGTGTACACCTCCGGAAAACCCGCGCCATGGTAAGGCCGTCTACACGTCTTGCAGCTACAACTCGGTGGTGAGCTACGAATGCAAGTATGGCTACACCCTAATGGGAGAAAGCACCCGCAGATGTGGCGCTGACAGGAAATGGTCTGGTGCTCAACCGGTGTGCAAAGGTACGATTTGATCAATTTGAGCTCCTTCAGCCCCATTGTTACCATTTGTACCTTGATTTGCGCATGAGTAGAGATTAACTGTGGACATCCTGGCCGGCTCTGGAACGGATGGCTGGAAAATATCGAAGGCGGTACGGGGCTGGGTGCTTCCATCATTTTCCGATGTCACGAGGGAATGCTACTGGAAGGCAACACGTCCACCGTGTGTCAGATCGACGGAAAGTGGCGATATCCTCTTCCGAAATGTTTGGGTGAGAGAACATTCGCTTATTTTATTGTGTTCCTCATGGTTCATGTAGAGGAAAAAACTTTAATAAATTATTATTGGTAACATTAATATTTTGCTCAGCACCTTGCGTCGTGCCTCACGTGTCTCAAGGAAAAGTCATTTTGGTATCGCGGAATGATACCGCACCGAGCTCCACGGTAGTTCAGCATGGAGAAGCTCTAGAAGTCAACTGTGAAAAGCAGTACGAGTTCTTGGCGAGTATGTCGGCAGTCACTTGTAATAACGGAACTTGGACTCACATACCAAAATGTGAACCTGCCAGGTGATTCTATCGTATCTGGAAAGAACGTCCCCCACGAAACGTCCTCGGAAAAAACGTCCCCAGGAAATTACGTCCTCTGGAAATTACGTCTCCTTGAAATTACATTTCCTGGAAATTGCGTCCCCTTAAAATTATGTTACTTGGAAATTACGTCCTCAGAAAAAACTATGATTATTAGAGCTCATCGAGGCCACAAACTGTATATAAAGAAATATACAAGGAGGCTTATTAAGGCTCAAGACGCGCATAAGTATTCTGAACATTGCTGCTAGTACACCAAACTTCAGGAGCACTAGTAAGCCCCTTTTAACTTCATGTGATATTCGGCCCCTACCGGGCCTCACATTCCTCAAATATAATTTTTGAGACCTTATGAGCCCCTCTATGTTTTACATAGCTTTCTGAGTTCCAATAAGGCCCCTTTTGCAGTCTTGTGTTATCAAGAGCTCTATTGAGCCCCCTTCTTCTGTCTTCAATATAATTGAAAGCCCTGCTGAGTTCCCTTGCATTTTCCATGACTTCCGAAGCAGCAAATAGCGTTGTGCCATTATGTCCTGTTAGGAGCACTATCGGGCCCCCATTGTGTCCCCAAGTGTAGTTGGAGCTTTGTTGTGCCCCCTTATGTTTTTCATGGGTTTCCGAATAGATACCAGTGAGTCCAATTTTGAGTTATTTTGTTACACAGAGCTCTACTGGGCTCCCTTGTGTCTTAAATACCGTTTAAAGCTCTGTTGAGCCCCCTTGCGCTTTTCCGAGGCTTTCCGATTACTAATTTTTCCGTAAGCCTCTTGTACCCTTATGTAATATTCGGCTCTAAATTGGGTACCTTTGTATTTTCAAGTATAATTTGGAGCCCTAATGAGCCCCCTTATATTCTTAATGGCTTCCAGAATTTCACTAAGCCCTCTTTTGCCATCTTGTGTACGTATCTAGGCTCCATTGGGCCCGTCATTGTGTCTTCAGTATGATTTCAAGCCCTGCTGAGCCCCCTTGTATTTTCAGTTGCTTTCAAAACATATAATAATAGGTATTATGTATAGCCCAGGCGCCAGGGAAAACAATAAGGAAATAATTGTTTCCTGGCTGGAAACTAGCTTAAAACGATCTGTGTAGCTTGGGTTTTGACATACTAGTTTCCCCCCTTTCGGAAATGTCGGTGTCATGTCGCCATCATCAACAAGAAGTGCACCAGCGTGATTTTTGCCAAATATCTTAACTTTGGGTCATCTGACAGCAAAAAATGTGAGGAGTCATTTTGAAGCCTATGAAATTCCCCACAGTTTAGTTTTTCAATCAATTTTCTGCGACCTATGGTCTTTGAGATAGAGCTTCTGGGAGCGAGAGTCATTGTCGTGAAAGCTCCATGGCCACTTGACTCGAAAAACTAAAATGTCGATGTGACAAAAAAAAATTCAAAATGAGATTACTCAAGAATTCTTCATGCTATAGTTGCGATGATAGTCTTAAACTCTTCCTCTTGAACCGTAGATTACGAATATTGAAAAGTCAAAAACGTCACACTGTACATATACAGAGTGTACTACGGGAATCAAATCAGAACAGAGAAATTTGACATATTTCTTCGATTTAGCCTATGCGAAGCTCTAAGCACTTATGACGAGTCCAATATCAATATGCATTGCTCTATAAGCTTCACTTGATACACTAGGAAGTGATCAGCTCACAGCCTTCCTGTAAAATGTTTTGAAGGCCCTCTGAAATCATCAAAATTTACAGTAGCAAGAAATGTATGTAACAGTATATTATATACCAAGGAACCAAAGTGAATTTTTGATCCCTTGGGTGAAGTTTGTTGCTCGAGGGCCCTTTGGGTCTAAATCCCCAAATTAAAAATTCACTTTGGTCCCTTGGTATATAATATACTGTTATATACATTCCTTGGCACTGTAAATTTTTATAGTCCGGTGGATTAGCGCCAAAAAATGCCTAAACTATGCATTTTGTGATAAAGTAAAGGGCTTCAGGATTTACGTCCTTGAGATTCCCCTTGACAATTCCAGAAATGGCGCCAACGAGTTTAGTGTGGCAGGCGACCTCAGGAGCCATCCGTAAGTATGGAAGAACAAAATTTTCTTTGCCGTTATTTAATAGCTCGAAAACGATCACAAATTATTGATTTGTATCGTGTTGCAGCTTTTCTTGTTGGAAGCAGTTCTATTTGTGTTGCTTGTGGAGTCGGTATAGAAATCAAGCATGTTGATGGCCTGTTCTTGAGGAAGAATTGATTTTTCTTTTAGTTTGATAGAGCCAGTGAGCATCTTACACATTTCGTGAGACTTTTATTTTGATTTCTGTTCTTGTTCATTAAAAATCATTAATTCTATAATAAACAGGGTGTTCCGCGACATTACAACCCTTTTTTTGCGGCCTTTCTCTCTGCAATGATCTCAAAAAAAAACTTTTCATAGTCAATTTTCATTACGATTCCAAAATATTAGTTACCTATCTATAATTTTCTGCCTCTTGTCATGTACAAGGTGTTACAGATTGTTCACAGCCTGTAAGTTACAGGGTGTTACAGATTGTTCACAGCCTCCAGGTAGGCTATTACATATTATAGCTTATACCTTGGGGGTGTTATTTTGATGTGGATGTGATGATGACTCATGTGCACTATGAGGATGTGCTCGAGGATGTGCTCAACGTATCCATGTGCACCATGGGGATGTGCTCAATGTACTCACGGAATGTGATTTGGTTGGTTACTTAATAGAACATCATGAATTCATCGTTTTCTTGTCAAAAAAAAAACAGGATTCTCAACCTCAACAAAAGAATTTTTTGTTTTCAAGTTTGGAGAATGGAACGAACACGACGACAATTGCTACCAACATTTCTAATAGACTAATATCTCAGCTTCTTTTATGACGGTACTCAATGGTCGTTTTGTGAAAGTTCCTGCATCTTCAAAGTTTGAAGGGCCCCCATTCGCCTCCTTATTGACGAAATTTCAAGTGCTGCGGGTCAAATCATGCCTATTGGTATAAGGTTCGTACATGAGAAAATTCGTTGCCCTAACCCAAAATGCAGTATCAATGTATCCTTGGATCGAATTACTCGGTATTTCGATTCGAAAAAAAATCAGGGAAAATATCAAAGTTTTTACTGCAGGTTTATTACTTTTCGAAGAAATCTGGAATCGAAATTGTTATATATTGTATCAGTCTCAGGTCTCTCAATGATGAAAAACATACAATGGATATGTCTTTTGTTTTTACAAGATGATTAGAAGAATTTGTTCCGAAAGTTATTTTATGTCAACTTTGAACACTGTAATTGACGCACCCTTACACGAAAAGTCATATTGTGCATGTGATACAGCTCCGATATTATGTTTGTTGCTTTTACAAAGAGGAACAATTCTTCCTCTGCAAGACAAAGTTGGAAACCGTACAATAGAGCCTTTATTTATGACGCAATACGTTTTTAAATTGAAGCATGCGTCACTTATCAGGTGCCGTGTTGACGCAAAACCGCCCACGCGACCAGACACTTCTATGAGCTTGTAAAGATGAGAAGCATATCTAATGCATCTTTTTCAGTCGAAGAAAAACTGAAAGTAACTGAATATGCAAAAATAAATGGAGTGCCTATGGTGAGGAGTGAAAACCACGAGGTTAAAGTTGAATATCAAAAAAGCGTGTTTTTCCAGACAAACTTGTTCAAACATGTTTCTTACGTTATTTGAACGCTTTATTCGAACTCGGAACGTCGCTCTTAGTCGAAAATGATACCAAACTTCTTCATATTCATTCAGGATTGATGAAAACCACAAATCGCCTTCAAAGACAAAAATGCCTTCTCCTCAGCCCCCTTACGTGATAAGCATCGACAAATTTTGTCAGTTCCTCCCCATAGGGTATCAGCGCATCAAAGTATGATGTATTTGGGTGCCTTCGAGGAACATGGAAGATTTTTGTTCTTCTACAGCTCTGGATGGCTCCTGAGGTCACCTGCCACACCAAACTCGTTGGCGCCATTTCTGGAATTGTCAAGTTTAGTCTCAAGAATGTAAATCCAGAAGCCCTTCGCTTTATCACAAAATGCATAGTTTGGGCGCTAATCCACCGGACTATTAATATTTTGATGATTTCAGAGGGCCTTTAAAACATTTTACAGGAAGGCTGTGAGCTGACCACTACTTTAGTGTATTAAGTGAAGCTTACAGAGCAAATCCATATTGATATTGGATTCGTGTGAGGTGCTTAGAGTGTCGCATATAGGCTAAATCGAAGAAATATGTAAAATTTCTCTGATCTGATTTGATTCCCTCAGTACACCCTGTATATGTACGATGTGACATTTTTGACATTTCTATATTCGTAATCAACGGTTCAAGAGAAAGAGTTTAAGATCATCACTGCAACTATAGCATGAAGGATTCTCGAGAAATCTCATTTTGAAATTTTTTTGTCACATCGACATTTTAGTTTTTCGAGTCAAGTGGCCATGGAGCTTTTACGACAATGCCTCTCGCTTCCAGAAGCTCTATCTCAAAAATCATAGGTCGCAGAATGGTCATTCAAAAACTGTTCTGTGGGGAATTTCATTGGTTTCAAAATGACGCCCTACATCTTTTGCTGTCAGATGGCCCAAAATCAAGATATTCGGCAAAAACCACGCTGGTGCACTTCTTGTTGATGATGGCGACATGACGCTGACATTTCTGAAAGGGGGGAAATTAGTATGTCAAAACCTAAGCCACACAGATCGTTTTAAGCTAGTTTCCAGCCAGGAAACAATTATTTCCTTATTGAGCTGATTTTTGCTCCCTGGCGCCTGGGCTAGTAGTAATCAGTGATCACCAAAGTGATCACCCTTGTGCCGTCATGTCATTCGGAGTCCTTTCGGACCCCCTTGGGGTCTTCTACTGTATTTTTTTTTGTGGCTCTCAAGATTCCAGTAATCCCCCTTTGCCTTCTTTTATTATACATATTGTTACGAGCGGCGATCCCGTTTATATTGGTATACACTCGATCTTTCTGGATCCTTCTATCCATTAGATCGCAGTGTAGAAGTCTAGAGCGATCTGGTGCATTCCAGAGCGTTCGTGTATGTAAAACTGGATGGAGACTCCAACGTTCGATCAAGGCACATCAGTCCACTTTGGCGGAGGTGCAGATTCCAGAACACATGGAAAGCAGGCGGAAGGTGTGTGTGATTATTTAGGAATGGTCTAGATACCGCATATGCCAGGCACTATGGAATTTGCTGGAAGTAGACAGAAAGCTCAGGAACGCTGTTCGGAGGCCTTATATAAGGCATCAGCTGGCAGCTCGCGGCAGTATTGAATTGGAATGCGAAGGGATAACAAGTGCGAAACAAGCGAAGTACCTGCGATATAATTCCAAGTAGATAATTGTTGACGTGTAGTTATTGTAGTAGTACGCAGTAATAAACAGTGTGTGTTTAAAACGATTGTCTCAATTATATTCGAACCCGTACGCGAAATATCGTAACAATATAGAGCTTTATTGGGCCTCCTTCATAGTTTTTCTATGGCTTTTGGAACTATAGCGGGCCCCTTGTGTACGCAAGTGTAGGTTTGGAACCCTAGTTAGCCCTCTTATGTTTTTTCACGGCAATCAGAATTCCAGTGAGCCTAATTGTGTTATCCAGATCTCTATTGGGCCCCCTTGTTTCTTCAATGTCTTTTGAAGCCCTGCTGAGCCCCCTTACATCTTTCCGAGACTTTCGGAGAATAAGTGAGCACCTTGTGTCTTGGTGTGATACTCGGAATCCTATCGGACCCCCTTATGTCCACGAGTGTAATATGGAGCCCGAGATATGGAGCCTTATTGGCCCACATATGTTTTTTTAGCCGATCAGACAGAGAGAATAAGTGATTTTCGAGCCCACTACCAGGCCACAAAATCAACGATTGCTTTAGTGACCCCAGTAACGAAAAATAACAGTACAGGGAAAAACTTTCTGGCCGCCGCGCCGGACAGGAACATTGGATACATTTACGGCCGCCGGCCAGAAAAAAGTGTCAGATACTTTGATAGATCAATGTCATTATTGAATTAAATGAAATGCATGGCTTTAAATTTGTCATTTTGATAGGTGTAACTACCTCATTAGATCGGCTAAAAAATAGTGGCTTCCAGGCCTCTGGCGCCTCGGAGATTGCAAGATTCCGTCGTCGGCCAGGAATATGACAATTCCTGTACTAACCACACATATACTATTATTGGCTTCTAGAGTACCAGTAAGCCTTCTTTTCCCTTCATTGTTATGTAAAGCTTCATTACCTTCTACTGCCTTGCATTTTTCCGTGGCATTCAGATCTCTATTGGGCCCCCTTGTGTCCTCATGTGTCGTTTGGAGTCGTGATGAGCCCCTCCATCTTTTTTCGTGGCTTTCAGAGTTTCAGTAAGCTACCAGGTTGGAAGCCTTAGTGTAAATCCCTTGTGCCTTCATGAGACATACGGAGCCCTATCGGGCCCCCATGTGTCCGCAAGTATAGTTTGGAACCCTAATTAGCCCCCTTGTGTTTTTCAAGATTAACAGAGTTCCATCAAGCCCCCTTCTGCTTTCTGGTGTTATACAGGGCTCCATTTGAGCTCCTTGTTCCTTCAACGTCTTTTAAAGCCCTGCTGAGCCCCCTTACATCTTTCCGAGACTCTCAAGCATGAGCAAGCACCTTGCGCCTTAATGTGATATTCGGAGCAGTATCGGGCCCCCTGGTGTCCTGAAGTGTAGTATGGAGCTCTAATTAGCCCAATCAGCCTTTTATTGGCTTTCTGAGTACAAGTAAGCCCCCCTGACCTTCATATGTTATGTAAAGCGATGAAGCTTCACTGGGCCCTCTTGTGTCTTCGATATCGTTTGAAGCCCTGCTGAGCACACACATGAAGGCATGAAGGACACAAGGGGCAGTCTCCACTGGATTTTCGGCAGTAACATGACGACACAAAGAAGCTCATCAGAGTGTGTATCCGGAGTAATCCAGAAGGGGGACGTACTTTTCCAGGAACGTCTCTTCCGGAGGACGTTTTTTTCCCGGGGACGTATATCTTCCTGGGGACGTAATTTCCACAGGACGTATTGTGGGGGACGTTTTTCCCGGGGACCTTTTGTGGGGGACGTTTTTTCCTAGATCCTGATTCCATATTATTTCTCCATTTCAAATTATAATTTTATTGGAATCGTTTAATGACGGCATTCCCTACTGTTTTTTGTTTAAACGTGAGTTTAATGAAAACCAGTGGAGTAGGAGAATTGAAAAAAAGAAGGGTAATCTAAAATTGAGTATGAAAACGGATATAAGTTTTTCAAAATTTTGAAATTCGAAAAACTCGAATTTTTCTCTCAAAATTTTCATATATTGTTCGAAAAAAGACATTCATTCTCTTGCCAGCCTAGATTTGAATGACTCATTTTTTTTGTTACATTTTTAGCTGCACAGATTTGGCAGGAACTCACGCCACAAAAATCTATCTGTTTCTCTTTCGCTCTGCAGCTTATCCGCAGTCTGTTTCAGTCATTTTTTAAGCTAGGGGATGCCGTCTTTAATAAATTTTTTGTTTATTAGATGTAAGCACTTGCCAAAGCCTCCAAAAAACGGCATGGTGATAGCCCCTAAAATGGATCACAGCATGAAAGCTAGATTTAAGTGTAAAGACGGGTTTCAAGTCAAAGGTCATCCGTTAGTTGAGTGCTCTTTTGGCAACTGGACTGGTGAGATTCCCAAATGTGAAGAAGGTAACTACTACTAATTGAGCGTTTATCGGAACAATTATTACTGTTATGACATGTGTGCTCTGTAGTTTATTGTCCGTACCCTGGATCAGTTTCGAATGGTAAAATCTTGCTGGTCGGGAACATGGGCTTGTACGACTACCGACCATACGTACGGAAAGTCATCAACAATAAACAGATCATGTACGATTGCGACAAAGGTTATTTTCTTGGCGAAGGCCCACCAGGTGCTACTTGCATCGGTGGAAGTTGGCAACCGCGACAGTTACCAAAGTAAATGCTTCTTCCGCTGAACTTCATACACTTCTAATGAAGGTAATTCTAGATGTCTGCTCGGCCAACATCCCAGGTTGAGATTCAACAGAAGAAGACGTTCCATCATGGAAAAATACAAGCGAGCTTTCATACGACACCACAAGCTGATTTATGAGAAACGCGAAAAGCGTTACATCCACGAGTTTTGGGATGACTCAACGGCACCGCCGAGCTCACCTCAATCTCTATCTGCCAGGATAAGACTGGCTTTGGCCAATCATCACCTGCGAAGAAAGAAGCGCGCCCTGAAGGGCGGCAGCACGAGCAGAGCTTTCGGCTCAAGCCACAAAAGCTCGAATTCGCAGCTGAGCTTGCGACGCAACAAACACAAAAACAATTACGAGGAGGAAGAGGAAGAGAAGCACGTGGAAGAGGAGAAAAAACCGAAGCACAAGTTTCGCGGACCTTGCGAAGCCCTGTCCAGCGAGCCGTACGTCAACGTGGAAATAGTCAAGCACGGACGGGACGCCAACGTCTCGTTCAGTACCGGCACGGTCGTCAGGATAGCTTGCGGCAAAGGTTACGAACTGAACATGCCCGAAAACAAAACCGCGAAATGCGTCAGAGGACGGTGGAGACCCACCAAGCCGACGTGTTTAATCGGTAATAGCTCAACAACAGAGCTGTTTTTCTGCAAATTTCTAACGGTTAAGTTTCAGTACCGTGCTACGTTCCGACAACTCTCAATGGGATATACAAACTTTCGAAAGCTGACTTTCCGGCCAACACCACGCTGGATCCGGATGAACCTTTGAACGAAACGATGAAGATATCGAACGGCCAAGTGGTGGAATTCAGTTGCGTTGAAGGTTACAACGTGCAAGGCTCCAGTAATTTGAGGTGTTGGCACGGCGACTGGACTGTAACGAGCTTACCAGAGTGCATGCCAGGTAATCTTTGAGATTGAGTCAGATTGAACCGTTTGAAACCTGTTCACGATTGCCGCTTTTCCGTGGCTAATCTAGTCTTTTCATCATGGAGGAGAACTGGAGAGAATAATCATAAACAGTTTACCGACGGTTGAATCTGAAATTTATTGAAGCTATTGTCATTGAAAGTTTTGATTCCAGCTCCTTGTCAGTTGCCTCAAATAGAGAACGGACAGTATTTATCCGGGTACAGAGCTGGATTGACAATAGCTAATGGCTCAAGCGTGACGTTCCAGTGCGATAGTGAATACAGCAAGTCCACAGCTCAGCCTGTACAGTGCATTTTGGGCGAGCTGTATCCAAAAGTTCCATCTTGCAAGCCAACCTCGGATGCGGTCAGTGGGGCCAGTGTGAAGCCCATCATCGACTCCCCGCACTATATCGGTGGTGCTGATATTATAAAGGGTGGTGATATTACAGTATTGCAGTATGGCGGGTCCACATCAAAGTCTTGTGGGCCACCAGCAAGGTTTGTTGCTTCATTTTTATTGTCTTCAAATTTAGATATCTACATATTTACTTTATTCAATTTCACGGATTTTTCTTGAGGGTAAACTATGAAAAGAAAAAGTGGCGCGTTTGTACGAATACCATACTAACTTGATGCTAACGTCTTGATATAATATGTGCTATGTATAATGTGACAGTTGTCACCGTGACATCGCTACGTGATATAGGTCCTTGCATACGAAAATGTTCGAGATTATTTGTTTTTCCAAATTTTACTTCGGATACCCATACTCAAACGCACACCTACCAACATAGGTGCCTAATGCATTTTGACTGACGGAAAAGTTGAAATTGTGAAAATATATCCATAAATTGGTGCTGCCTGAAATACGAGCTGAAATATAACTCTAATTCTCTCCACCTGAATATTTATTCAGTTGAAACTCGAGGCGTTTCGGCAAAATATGCCATCGGCAGGAATATAGGTAGGTGGGTATAACGTGAAGCACCAATTATTTATTATGGAAGAGCACTTTGAAAAACAACGCTGGATGTTTCCTCAAATAAATTCATGAATAGTTCGGAAACTTTTTCACCTTGACGACTCAAACTACTGATGATTACAAATGAACTGTTCATCGAAAAAATTGAGGATAGATCAAAATTTGCTCCGAAGTGAGAATATACCTATGTGGAAAAATATCCGATTTGGAACACTTTGAAACAGAATCAAGAGAAAGAGAGTAATGAATTTTGAAAATCAAGCTCTCTTCAAAAATGCAGGCAGAAAGCTTTCTATGGGGATAAATCATGCTTGAGCCTCGGTTTAAGTAGGTAGATACTCGTACTTCTGAAATCTTTTGCCTGATGTTTTTGATAAATGCGGATTTTCAAAATTTATGGCATCCTGTATAGTAAATAATCACATAAAGTTATACGTAATATAGTCACACATGCAGGGTGCTCATTTGAAAACTTCCTACCTCTGATTTCTCGAAGACAAACATTTTCACAGGAAAACGCCAAAACAGGTCGATTTTTGTTTCGAGGGGGACATCTCTAGGACACATATTGCCAAATTTTTACTTCAAATTCCTTGGCTTGAATCCGTGCCATTCGCTTTTTACCTCGCTTTTTACATTCTTTTTTTTAATCTATTGTCAGTCTCGCAGTATAACTCCTTCAATAAGTTTAGTTTTGTCGTAATTTTCGAAAATTGTGTACTTTTTAGCTAAAAGAGTTTAAATAGTCTTCATTAATGGATCTGTTAATGGATGTGCTCGACAAACAGCAGCGGTTTTCAATGAAAGATATCCAGACAGATCCACATCCCATATAGGCTTGTCTTGGACTCAATAGAAAAGTTCACCGAAACTGGATCCATTTCTAATAGGTAGGTAATGTTGTTTGAAATTTTAAAGTAGGGTAAGATGGTGGCGAACGGGTCGAGGATGAAAATTTGGCAGAGAAAATTTTAAGAAAAATCATTGGAATAAATATCAAGTTGATACTTCTGCATTCATCACCAAGGCACGAGGCATGTATCCACTTGATGCAGATTTTCCTGTGTCGAATGTCAATGTGAAAAATTGCGTCATCCTATGTTTGAATTTTCTTGCTCAGAATCGCCCTTCTCCTCCCCAATGGGGGAATGGGGCCATGCACTGCCACTTTTGTCAGCTGGAGGTCGGCACCTCAGCTGGTAGACTGACGGCCATCATTTGTCGGAAACGCCTGTCAGTCCTGTCACTCAGTCGGAAAAGTCAAATCTAACCTCTCTTTTTCTGACTGCGGTCAATGTTCCGTCAATGTGAAGTTGTCGAACGTAGTGATGGAAGAACAAACAAATATGTCTGCATTTGCTATTATTAGGTGAATGGCGGCCCATAAGTAACCTGTAGTTGTTGCACTCGCTCTTCCAGGTTCTGTGTTGTAGGCAGAGCAAAAAATGGCAATAGTATATTGGAAATAGAATATCTGCTGGAATTAATTCAAACAAAAACGATTTTTTTACCATGGCTAGCTTTCAGTTCCCTCTTCAACATATCAAAAGTCCTCAACTCTGGGACGGCTACAAATTAGTATACAGGGTGAAAGTTCATTATTTTTTCTTTACTTCCTTTCTTTCTTAAAAAACTGATGACTGAAAAAACCAGTTTTAGGCTAGTTTGATAGGCCATAGTCTTCCAATAAACATATAAAAAATATACTACCCAGCCACTGCTGTGTATCAAGTTACAGGGTGAAAACTATTTTTCATCTCTGATTTTTTTTCTTTGTGGAACTGATCTAGATTGGAGCCGGTTCTAGCTCTTTTGCAAGCTAATAATGTCATACTGAATATATAAAAAGGATACACTTCTGCAACAGCTACTTTTCAATTTACAGGGTGAAAAGTCATTTTCACGTTTCAATTTTTTTTACTTGGTGAAATTGGCTCACACAACAATTGCGACTGATTTATCTGTTAGCTTGAAGTTTCTAGTCAAACATATCAAAATAATACATTTCTGCTACAGCTAGTTTTTTTTTATAAATTTAAATGTTTGGGTATCTTCGGGTATATTGCATCAAAAATTCAAAAAATCTTGGAACGCAACTAAACATTGAAATTTTTAAATAAAAACGTAGATGTAGCAAAAATGTATAATTTTGATATGTTTGACTAGGCACCTCAAAGTTACAGGAAAACTAGTCGCAATTGTTGAGTGAGCCGATTTCATCAAGAAAAAAATTGAAATGTGGAAATGACTTTTCACCCTGTAAATTGAAAAGCAGCAGATGCAGAGATGTGTCCTTCTTATATGTTCAGTATGACATTATAAGCTTGCAAAAGAACGGGAACCGACTTCAATCTAGATCAGTTCCACCAAGAAAAAAAATTGAAGTTGAAAAATAGTTTTCATCCTGTAGCTTGATACGCAGCAATCGCTGAGTGGTATATTTTTTATATGTTTATTGGAAGACTATGGCCTATCAAACTAGGCTAAAACCGTAATTTTTGGTCATTAGTTTCTCAATTTAAAAAGAAAGTAGAGAAAAATAATAAACTTTCACCCTGTATACTGATTTGTAGCAGTCCCAGAGTTGAAGACTTTTGATATGTTGAAGAAGGGACTATAAGCTTGCATTGGTGAAAAAATCGTTTTTGTTTGAATTAATTCCAGCAAAGCACCTATTTTTGTCTATTTCCAATATACTACAAAGGGTTCACGGATGGGAAGCTGTCTTGAAATCATACTTTACAAGCTTCCAGTAGTTGATCATTTTGCGACATGTGGTTACATAGAAGACCAAATTCGTACTGTTCAAGACATACCTGGCGTTCAGGCTGAACCATTTTGAAGAAGACATGGACCAAGCAAGCTTATTGTGGAGTAGTGTGTCTGACTGGCTGCAGACTGCAGAACAGGCTGCTTAGCGGGCATGCCAATGTGTATCACGCGTATAGCTGTCTCTTCTTCTGTAGGTAGGTCCCTGTATGCCTGTACCTGGCTCCAAGGGCAATAAACCGTATCGCAGAAAATCATAAACGGACGGAATGGACAAGGTTTTAATAGTATATTACATACCGGACAGACGGAAAATACATCATTACTGCTGAGGGCACAGAGAGCCTCCAGGCAGCCCGAAGCTGGAATGATGTATTTACCGTCCAGAGTATGTATACTATTTTACTCACAACCATGTACTTAGCTTGCAGGATTACAGGCGTTCAAAAGTTGAGATCTGAAAATCAACTTTTTGTCATAACTTCCAGACAAGCCGATTAATTTTGCTGAAACGTGGTTCAGGAAATACTGATTAACACACTTATTGTTTGGTTGGATGCATATTTTGAAATTTACCTTCTAAAGCTACCATTTCTTCACTTTCTCGGGAGGTCGGCAATGGGTCACTTCTCGACCTCCTACTAGGTATGTAATGAATCAATCACCATAGTGGTTGTGAGTAAAGTTATTTGATGTCTTCTAGGATCGTTTCGTGATTTGTGTCATTCAAAACTCAGGACCAACTTTCAAAATTGGCAAGTTATGTCATCCGCCACGTCTTGGTTTCGGTACGAATATTTAGCGCTTTCCTTTTACCACAAAACTCACTGATCTGATCTAACTTAGAGAGAGAATGAGTGAGAAATTACATGCGCGAAAGTGAGAAATCACTAACAACTCAGGTCAGAATACTTAGTTCAGGTTGTAAAAGGAACGCACCTATTGTTTGAATGGAACAGGCCCTTACGTCAATCTACCAACAGTGATGGCGACCTCTACGTTGTGTTTCACAAATGCATGGCCCCAATTGGAGGGGCTCCCCAAAAATCCCAAAATCTTTGAGCTCTAGTGTCTTGGGTGTGTGATTGTGTGTGATTGGGAGAAGCACAGCAGAACGGCTTAGATATCAACTTACAACGTTCGCACCACAAAACTTCGAAACTACTCTGCAGTTGTACCAACAGTAATTAGAAAAAATATCCGAATATGTCAATTCTAGAAGTAGATATTTGAAATTTCAACTTAGTCAAACCGAAAATTGCAAGCTATAATTTCGTTCCAAAACTCTGCAGGTGTCATCGGCCGCAGCCGTATCCCTCCAGCTTGTCACTTTATTTTTACTTCAAAAAAGTCATTCTACTGAATTTAAAACGTGAACGGCAATATACCTCCAATTTGATGTATCACAAGATAGGTAATGTTGTTTGAAATTTCAAAGTAGGATAGGGTGGTGGCGAAGAGGTTGAAGGGAAAATTTGGCAATGAAATTAAAAATTTAAAATATGTTTGGCAAAAAGAGAACTTCATTACCTTCAATTTGATGTGTCACAAGATAGGTAATGCCATTTGAAACTTTGAAGTAGGGTCGGGGGGGGCGAAAGAGCAATATGAAAATATAGCAATGCCTGTCTTAGATGTCCTCCTTGATATAAAAGTCGACCTGTTTTTTACTGAAAAATGTATTTCTCAAAAATCGGGAGCTTACAAGAGAAAACTTCCCTTTAATTAACAAAGAAAATTTTCAGACGGGTCCGAGAGGGGATGGGTTTAAAAAATTTCAAAAAATGTTTGACTGAAAGAGGATCTTATTACCTTTGGTTTGATGTATCACAATATAGGTAATGCTATTTGAAACTGTGAAGTAGGGTAGGGTGGGGGCGGAGGGGTTGAAGATAAAAATTCCGCCATGCATGTCTTAGATGACCCCCTTGAAGAAAAAATGAAAATATCTTAGATGACCCCCTTGAAGAAACAATGAAAATAAAAGGGCTCGAAGTAAAAGCTTCGCGCCGTTTGACCCCCTGGATTTCCAAAAAAATAAAAGACCTAAATTTTTTCAACATTTTTCTGGGACTTTTGAAGCATTTTCTTCAACTGCTCTAGACTTTATTTAGGGCGAGTATAGAACACCCTCTGTAATTACCCTACTTATCCGACTTTCGACACGAGAGACATCTTTGGAGAATGACGTTTTCTTGCAGAGTGCGAGGATCCTTGGTGTATAGAAACGGCGAGCCCATTGTCGACGACGAAAACAACTTTCCCGACGGCACAGAAGTCATGTTCAATTGCATCGAAAGCATCATGGGAGAAAAAACCACATGGAAAATCATCTGCGAAGATGGCAGCTGGATAGGCCGCTCACTGAATTGCGGTAAGTTTGTACTTGCTGATGATTTCGAAATAGATGGCCCAAACTGAAATTTCAGATGCTCAAGAGCTGTTGGAGTCCCAGATCATCTACAACAACAGCACCTGCATCTTCAGAAACCAAGAACCGAACGTGATATCGTTCTTCAACGACCAGCAGATACGCGAAGAAGTTGTAGAATTCCCTGCCGGAACCGTGCTCGTCAGCAGATGCACGGACATTGGCAAATATGCCATGTTGGGTTCGAACAAACGGAGATGTTTGGGAGGCGATTGGGACGGAACGAAACCGGCGTGTTTCGGTTTGAATCAAGAAAACGACTATTCGATGGAGAAACCGCCGACTATACTGTTTCGTCACCAGTTAGGGCCGATCGCGCAGTCCAACGACGGGAAGCTGATTGTCTATCCAGGCACCATCCTCCACATGGAGTGCTTATGGATCAGGCGGTTTGGCAATCCGAAATGGACCGTCAGTCATGATTACAGGTAAGATTCAAGTGGTTTCAACTCTTTTACCGATAGTCGAATTTGCGGTTTCCATTCCAGAAAATACCCAGAAGGTTGGACGACGGATCCTGGACGCGATTCGCAACTCGAGTACAGGCTTTCGATTTTCCATGCGTCTAAAGACGACTCTGGATTGTTCACGTGCGTTACCCCGGCTCGGTACACGCATGCAGTCGAAATTGAAGTGAAAGCCGTTCACTGTCCGGTGGTCCCTCAAAGACGCGGATTGACAGTCAACACGCAAAGCACCAAAATGAACACAAAACTGAAATTTTCTTGCGTGAATGGTAACGCTTTGATCGGAGCTTCGGACATTACCTGTCTCCCGTCCGGCAACTGGAGTGCTCCGTTTCCGGTTTGTGAAAGTGAGTTTTTCTTGATTCATTTTGGACACGTTATAGCCGCAGACAGCACTGGTAGAGCGAAATTTCTTTTGGCGGATAAAATTTATAATTGGCAATAGTCACATTTTTTGCTTCGCCTCTTCTATAATCGCACAATTTCAGTTTCACTATTATAGATGTGTTTTAAAATATGAGTGCGTGCGTAAGATTTGCGTCGGGCTGGTCGTTAATCAAAATGTTGGGATGTATCAGAAATTTTACACACGTACTCATGCATGTGTAGGTATCGAGTGTGGTGAGGTGGGTGGTGTGTTGCCACCCCGCCTGCGTGTTCTGGTGGTATCTAGAGAGGTTGGGGGTCGTGCTGTATTCAGCTGTGAGCCTGGATTTGGGCTCAAAGGCCCTCCAGAGACCGTGTGTCAACCTAGCGGAGATTGGGCTTCGCCGTTCCCGACGTGCGAAGGTTTGTTGTCTTACTGTATAAACATTAGCAGTAATCTAGAATAGATGATGGATAGTTCAACTTTCCTCCCACTTTAACCCTTTTAGGACCAAAATTTGTTTTTTCTATCGTCCGTATCGACTTATCAAGACGAAAGCTTTTACTTTTCATCTCCTAAATTTTTTGGAAGATCATTCCTGGAATGAAATCACTCGTTTTTGAAAATAGGTACGATTATGATTAAAATGTTTTGCACTGCATTTTTCTTTCTGTGTTAATTCGACCTTCACTTTATTGACACGGCCACGTTTACACGAGTCAGCACTGATGTTAAGAACAATGTTTTCGTTAGCTGAAATTGTCATCTGCTATCAACTAAATGCCAAATTCATTCTTGACGAATTGTTGTTAGCATCAGTGATAAGCCTCAAGTACCATGCGATCAACAAAATTCGGAATCGGGGTAGGCTGTGCTCTGGCCGAAAGCAGCTTGACATCCTGAAATTTGACCAGGTCACAGCCTACCTCAATTCCGAATTTTGTTGATCGCATGGTATAAACGAGGCCATAGTATCTATTGTTTAAACGAAATAACACTTTAAATATTTAGTTAACTAACCCCCGGCTGCACCAAAGATTTTAATCATCAAATAACTAATTGAAGATTTTCTCTAGCGACTTCTAGGTCAATGTCAGTTGATCGACCACAGAAAATGCAATACCTATAAGCTGTTGTGAACTGAACATTTTCCCATAATTTTTGGTAAAACTGCATTTTTCATAGGGCACTACGCTAGAATTCACCAAAAAAAAGCTCAATTAACTATTTCATTACAATGTTTTGGTGCAACCGGGGGTTAAAGTAAAGGGATTGAATAGCCTTATTGTTTTAAACTTCTCAACTGCTCAATTTTTACCAATACTTGAAATATATCCATCCTAGACGTAAGTAGAATCTGTATGTATCTCTACATAGCTGATGATTTCCTCTCTAAATTTTTACGAGAAAATATTATGTTTCTTACATCTACCACATTTTCCTTTAGAAGTTCAGTGCGGAAACCCCGGATCTCCGGAAAACGGCTACATTCAAGGCACCGGGCCTTTCAAGGCGGGCGACGTCGTCCAATTTAACTGCAACCCCGAATTCATGATGGAGGGCCAACCGATCATTGCATGTCAAGACAACTCCAGGTGGTCTGGAAAATTGCCAAAATGTATAAGTTTATCATTTCAAAATTTTCGCTCGGAATTAATACGATCTAAATTGTTTTATTACAGGCGTGCAAGCTTGCTCCTATCCAGGGACGACAATCAGCGGCCGAATGTCTGCAGTCAAATTCTACTACAAAATAGGAGAAAACATTACGTTCACTTGCGACGAAGGTCTGACACTCAAAGGAGCGGCCATGCTCAAGTGCTTGAAAAATGGGAAATGGTCGAATGCAATACCCACTTGTCTAGGCGACAATTCCGATAGCAATAACGGAGGGGCTGTTGAAGATTAGATTCTGGTCAAGCAATAATAGAGCGGAATTTACTTTTAAGATTATTCTTGTAAGTACACAGTACACAATTTACCGGCAGAGGCCAATTCCGAAGTTAAGTTCGCAGATATACACTTGTACACTCGCTTGTACAGGTATAGGTACCTATCCATTTAGTTTTATCTCAAATGGTTTGAAAATATGTGATTGTTAGCCAGCAAGCCAGCTCATATCAAAAATGTTTTGGCAATGAACTGAACTGTACAAATATTACTAGCTTCATTGTTCGTTCCCCATAAAAGAGCATATAATAATATAATGGTTATATCATAAACTCATACATATCTGTTGACTGTACGTAAATTTTATATAGACTTTATGTAATTTTTTATATTAAATTGAAAATATTTAATAACGTAACATATTTAAGCTTGAACTTAAAACTATAGGGTGATTTATATGCTTGCGTAATACGTAATAGCTTATTTTTCTTAGATAAGTAAAGCATTTAAATTAGTTGAATACTTATGTACCTAGCTATCAGAGAATATGTGACATATGTATTAACATTTGTATTTAAATTACACGTAACTCCATCCAAGATTAAAATTCTTCAGCAAATATTTCAATTTTACACTGTTAGCTCCGAGGCGATAACTTATTTAGCGAGAGACTGATTTGATTATGTTATACAATCATAGATATTGTAATGATCTAAAAACACCTATTGTACAATGGCAACGATTTATTAAGCAGCTTAATTTGGTTTTTGTCATACAATTAGCTGATTTCTTCCAATAAAGTACGCTAAATTCGAAAAGTTTCACCTTTTACACCTCTCACTTCTATTTACAATAATAGTTACTGATTCAAATGAATTTCAATTTATTTTCTTAGTATTGTTGTTACAAAATCATACAGATCCAAAGTCATAACAACTTAAGTTGATAACCTGTCATTCATCCAAATTAACATAAGAAATCCGAACCCACCAATGTATATTTCATAACTTTTTTCAGATCGGGATGTAATGCTATTTTAATTAATTCTCAGGTGTTTAATGTTTTTATGCAAAACTGACATCACCATATACAGTGTCGCAAGTTGTAGGTTTGTTTTATTTTGTTATTACATGTTACAATCAAGTACATGTTGAGCCATATCCCTCATACTTTTTTTTATAGTCAGAGAAGAAAAGTGGGAAGAGTGATTTATGATTTTCAGTAGGTGCTCTTGGCATTGTACTTTTAAATTGGCAACGAAAAAAAAAAGCACTACCATAAGCTCCTACACCACTCCATGCTTCTTTGCTGAATCTAATTTGTTGGATAAGCGGGCATCGGCTCGATTACTCTAGACAGCTCTAGTGTCCGGTTACAGTGAAGTTGAGATTTAACGCGATATTAGAGGAATTTAGTTTGGTCGACGAGCCAAATTGTGATTTGATTGAAAAAAAAAAACTGTCATTAGGTAATGACGAATGATGATTTATCTAACGACTTTACGGATTTTCCGCAGTTCAACGGAACTTTGAAATTGAGACATAATCTGAATAAAGCATGCAATAATACATCACCATCATTAGCCACAGTCAGAGTATAGGCATGATGCTACGAGTAGATATTTTGCTGCAGTGCAAAAAACTAAACTTTGAAAAAAGGTAGGCGAAGCAGGATACGCCAGCCGCAAATTAGGGCGAACTCCCAACTGCCAGTGTCACAAAGTGAGATTAGTGTTCCATAGGGCGTGGGCTGCAAGAGTATGCAACCCGCTTGTTGGAGGAACTGCTGACGGCCCCTGGCAGCCGACACTCGAAGCTCTTGTGTCAATCTGAAGTGAAAAGTCAAATATGAACCGAGGCATCAACGTCAATGGGGCCTTGCACTGCCACTTTTACACACCGAGGGCGCCACGACCGTTGGGGGCAAATTCGACGATTTTGACGGCGTTGACGCTTCAGCGACCGACGTCCGTCATTTTATGTCTTGATTTGAAATTTGGATAACCTCTGTTTCTTGCTTGACGTCTCCAGTCACTGTCAGTTACTGGTCAAACTACTCAAACTCCCCTGTTTTTCGCGTCGTTACGGCCGCTTTATCGAAGTAGGCGCCCCCTACAGTAGTGGCGACCTCACGTTGAGTTTTTCAATTGCAAGGCCCCATTGAGGTCTCCAATTTTCTGTTGCCTCTCTTTACTGTGACGTCATGCGTATAAGATATGGTTAATCGAGGTCATTGGGCGCTTCCCAATAAGGCGTATAAGGACACAATTCGACACATTTGGACACAATTTGACACAGCTAGCGTTCCAATAGCAGTAATAGCACCACATGTCGACACAATCGAAACATTGGCGAGGCTGAGTTTAGAATTGAGCTGGCAAGTGCACTTTGACATTGTGTATCCGTCTTGTCGCAGTTATTGGAAAGCGCCCTATGTTTCTTGAGATATGACATTTCGTTTCTGACAATGGGAAATTTTTCGAATCTGACAAGCGCTCTGTCGTGTATTTATTTGATTTCAGCATGGATTTCATTATTTCACTTGTTCTTACCCTCGTTCTTGCCAATAAGTGAGTTATATGTAGTGGAAAACTGAGAAGATACTTACAGAAATGGTTCAAGGGTGTTGTGTCGCTCTATGCGAGTCGAGAATAAGACGAATACACCCAGCATAACTATGCACCGGTTCACGAAAGACCCAAACATGATGGAAGTGTGGCTGCACCAGCACCAGCACCAGCAGGGATCACGCTGCACCAGACACGTGCATCTTACTACGAAAAAACTCTATTACTTCGTCCATTAAAAACTCCCTTATGGGCTCTAGTGACTTTCCCCACATGATAATGGGAACAGTATAGCTATCCGATTCAAAATTCCCGCAAAAGTCAGAAACGAAACGTCCAAACGTCATAAACGTCAAAACGTCAAAGGTGACCTCGAAAATCCATGTATTTTCTATCTCCTAAAATTGGAAAGGTCAATTGAAAAACTCAAAGTTCATCTGAAAAGCTGAGATATTTCGCTGTTTTCGCTGCTTATTCACATGCCTCCACTGTTGATAAGTGGTATAAGTTATTTATTGTGTACTCATTATTTTTCTGCTTGGTCGATTTTACGAAATCTTGAGTTTTTCATTCGCAGTAGTTGTTGAGCATCAAGTTTAGTTTGATAAGTTTTCTGCTTTTTCTTCACGTTCGAATTTTAAAATGGAGCATCTTAATGCCTACACCAAATGCTTGTCCGCATAGCGTGAAACTCGTGCAAAATTCGGGAGTTCGTGTTCCCATTTTACTTTCCCGGCCCGTCCAAGGGAAAGTTGTGTGATGATGAAGGATGCAGGAAAAACGTTCTGACACGATAGCTGCCGAACCGGTAATCTGATCGACTTAAAATTTGCTATACAGAAAGGGTCTTGCTGTTAAATGAGCTGATCAGTTTTTGCCTGTCATCTGTCAAACGAAAATGTCACTATCAGAAAATGACAGAAACTATATCTCACAGAACTTGATTTGCAAAATGGCGTTTGAAAGCCCATAAAAAAACTGTATTCAGAATAGGCGATTGACCTTATTGGGGAAAATGGCCGTTTCGTCGAGGAAGTTTTAGGGCATTAATTTTTAGAACTGGTGTAAGTTGCCGTGCGGCAACGGCGGTGGTTACGTCAATTGGTGGCATGTCAAAACTGTCACTTTGCTGTCTTGTGCAGTACGCTACAAGCAAACTTTCGTTCCTGTGAACCCTTGGGACCCCATAGGCTCGTTATTGGGCCCCATGTTGATGACCAGCGTCGTCGCAGACCTTTCTCTAAATCATCCATAGCTTCCGTCCAAGGAAGAGCAACAGACTCTGTCACACCCGCACGGAGGGAAACACACAAGCCCGTCGACCAGCCTGCCAGCCAAGAAAAAATCACCTCGGGCTGGCCGTGCAGAGTCAACCACCACCTACCTTTTTTCCTCGCTTTTTTCTAAAGATTTCCTGCTTCGACTTCAGCAGGAGATCCGCATTTTTCATTCTAACAAGCTCGCCGTAGCTACCTCTGTGTTCGCGACGTAAACGTTGTCTTTTTTTATCGCAATAATGTAGTGCATTGCTGGGGGCGTAGTCTTTCAGCTGCGCACCTCTGGAGCTAGATCTACTACAAAGCTGCTAAATACGCCAACCATAACATGAAAGAAGAGACACAAATGCAAACCCCTTTTTCAGATTATTTCTACTTGTCAAATTTCCATGTCAATATGTGGGTATTACAGGTATCCACTAGTGCCCACCTAGGCTACTAGACGTCGGAGTATGTTTTCCTCGTAAAAACGTCCTCGACGATCAAGTACCGAGCTCTACACCAGGTGGCGTTTTTCTAATGTAAATCGCCTATAGTTGAAAGTATTGCCTTATCTGTCATCTGTCAAATAATGAAAGGTGTCAAAGTTCAAAACTTCATTCAATTATTCAAAATCTATCCGATGGATTGGGACCAAATTTGACAGGAAGCAACAAAACACAAGAGTGAAATCAAGTCTGCAGTTGCAATTTTCCACCATTCTCCAGTCGGGCGTTATAAATTTTAAAAATTTCTCCTAGCCGTTGCCACCCGAGAGGGCCTCTTACCTGGGATCCGACCAGGATGACTCGCTTTTGATGCAGCACTCCACTTGAAAATTCATCCCTGCTCGAGGATCGACTTTTTGTGAAATTTTTTGACTGATATCGGAAGTGGATTGAACTGGGCGTCGTGTAGATTGATTTTCAAAATCGACACAGCATCGGTTTTCCGACGGTAATTTTTTCAATATGAAATTTGCACATTCCGTGAATTTGAAAAAGTTGCAAGTCAAACTCCAACATGCGGTCAGCCCCACGAAATATTTATTTTAGGTGCAGACATGCCGCGAGTGAAAGTTGGAGAAAAGATTGAATTATTTTTTGGAGGAAAAATTTTCAAAATCGGACCCACGTTTTTCGAGTTTTCCTCTCTGGAGAAATTCCAAATCTCCCAAGTTTTTATCCCATGAACAGATCTTCATCATTTATTTTTAAACAAGAGCTAACTATAGTTCTTGAACATTTTCCACTTTTTTTTCCCATTTCCCGACAATTTTTCGGTTGGAAATGTAAAACATGGTCTTAGTGGCGGGGTTAACGGCCAAAAATGGAATGATCTGTGCATTTTGTGATAAAAGCATGAAATTTGGCATACGTGTTCAGAAGACCCTCTTTTGCAATTCCAGATGTGGCGCCACAGAAGATTTTGCACCAGAGGCACTGTATTGCGGTTAATATACCTGCTAGGGGTAAATTCTGCAAAAATGGTTCCTGGCCGGTCTCTGGTACCGCAGTCGGTATTTTTCAGTTCTGTTTAGCTAAAACTACATGTAGAAATGAGTGAGGAGTGCATTTTCACAAGCAAAGTTCCAAATGCTGCCTTTATACGTTGTTTTAATACATTTTAAGGCCAACTTTGTTTTAGTACAGGAAACATGGTGAGAAAATTGCCAAAACCTTGACAGAGATATGAACGTCCTGAAAATTTGATATTCTGTTCAGAATTAAGTGCCCCACTACATATCTGAAATTGTCAAAAATTGCACCCCGGGGCTTCGAGTTATTGGAGGGGGGGTAAAAAATTGCAACTCAAAATTAAAGGTATGGAACCCGATGGAACCCGTCAATCCAATGGATGCAAATACGTTGTAGTTCGACGCATCACATCCCGTTGATACAATTTTGGCACAAAAAGTGTCGATCATTGTTGAAGGGAGGTCGCGGGGGAGGGCGAAACTCGGCTGGGTGGCTCTTTTTCTTCCTGGGCCATGAAGAATCGATCACGACAAGATTGGTATCTTTTCCGACTGAATTCAATGTCCTGAACTTGAATCCGATGTATAAATTAGGATAAAAACAAGTTCAAACAAGTTAACTTGAGAAAACCTGTTTTTTCTTTGACAATTTTCACAAAACTTTTTTTTACTGTTAGAGGCATTCATTTTTGAAAATATTTCAGAGGCCATTAGATTGAACTATATTCTTCACGAAAATCATCCATTCGATCTGTAACTTTGATTTTCGAGATAGAAAACATCGATTTGAACTTTAGTCGGCACAGCCCGTCGTCTACTACTGACCAGAACACTACATCGTGCATCTTCAAATGAGAATAGCCCAAACTATCTGAAAAATTATAACTTATCTTTGAAAGTTTCAGGATCTGTGCAAAACTGAATTCCCTATAACTAAAACAAAATCGTCATAAATCGCAATGCAGGGTATTGAGTTATTACTTGAATATGCATGGTGTAGTGTTCTGGTCAGTAGTAGACGACGGGCTGTGCCGACTAAAGTTCAAATCGATTTTTCCTACCTCGAAAAACAAAGTTACAGATCAAATAGATGATTTTCGTGAAGAATACAGTTCAGTCTAATGGCCTCTGAGATATTTTCAAAGATGAATACCTCTAACAGTAAAAAAAAGTTTTGTGAAAATTGTCAAAGAAAAAACAGTTTTTCTCAAGTCAACTTGTTCGAACTTGTTTTTATCCAAATTTACACATCGGATTCAAGCTCAGGACATTGAATTTAGTCGGAAAAGATACCAATCTTGTCGTGATCGATTCTTCATGGCCCAGGAAGAAAAAGAGCCACCCAGCCGAGTTTTGCCCTTCCCCACGACCCCCCTCCAACAATGATCGAGACTTTTTGTGCCAAAACTGTATCAACTGGTTGTGATGCGTCGAACTACGACGTATTTGCATCTATTGGATTGACGGGTTCCATCGGGTTCTATACCTTTCATTTTGAGTTGCAATTTTTTACCCCCCCTCCAATAACTTGAAGCTTCGAGGTGCGATTTCTGGCAATTTCAGATATGTAGTAGGGCACATAATTCTGGACAGAATATAAAATTTTCAGGACGTTCATATCTTTGCCGAGGTTTTGGCAATTTTTTTACCATGTTTCCTGTACTAAAACAAAGTTGGCCTCAAAATCTATTAAAACAACGTATAAAGGCAGCATTTGGAACTTGGCTTGTAAAAATGTACTCCTCACTCATTTCTACATGTAGTTTCAACTAAACAGAACTAAAAAATACCGACTGTGGTACCAGAGACCGGCCAGGAACCATTTTTGCAGAATTTACCCCTAGCAGGTATATTAACCGCAATACAGTGTCTCTGGCGCAAAATCTCGCGTGGCGCCACATCTGGAATTGCGAAGGAGGGTCTTCTGAACAAGTATGCCAAATTTCATGCTTTGATCACAAAATGCACAGACCATTCCGCTAACCCCCCCACTATCTGGGTTTTCGAGACCGGACTCAAATGATGGAGTTTAAAGTGAAGCCTTAATTGACAACTTTCACAATAAGATGATTCGAAATAAGATTAAAGGCTTTCCCGGAAGATTCAAATTTTCCTAACAAAATTTTCAATTACCTTGAAATTATTTTCAATCTTTTTCCCTAATTCCAACTCCACACCCGAAGGGACACTTCGATCAAAATCATTACTGACGTCTCTGGATACCGTCGGGAAAGTTTTGTGTCGCCCCATAATAGATTTTTTCTATTGCGGACGTACCCTATGTAATCTGATAACTAAGACGGTGTGGTATTGGTCGAAGTAGTCAATGGCTTCTTCCTGAATCGCTGTTCATCTTCAACCTTTAACAGTCAATAATCGATGCGCTTCGGGATCTAAACTGGCGCTTCAGCTATCTATAATAGAACTTTCTCAACCTTGGTATAATAATATACTATTTCCTAACAATGTCTACCATTTGTTCATTTGTTGAAAGTTTCGAAAATTTTAGGCATTTCTCTTAAATTTCACCCGTGTCACAACTCACAACCCCTAATTTAAATATAGATTTTTTCAGTATTTTTTACAACAGTATCTTTATATTATTTACTTATTCATTCTAAAAAACTTTCAGAATTTCTGCGTGTATTTTCCATTTTCCGACCACTGTGCGATGGAGCAAGCAGAGTATGGGGTTGTAAAAATCTTTCAGTGATTCAATTAAGAAATTGGAAAAAGGATCACGGTTAAACCGGTGAAACAAGAGCGACGAATTATTTGATCCAAATTATCAGCCTTACTTTCCAAAGGGGAAAATCAGACATTGGGCGTGAAACCATCCTGCCAGTAAAGAGCCGTGTCTGCAAATTCTCCTGGTGACAAATCGGCTTGTCGGTACGTTAACTGAACACGTTTACGAATGCCTGTCGGTAAATCACCCTGTCGGTGGAGGCTAGTCCCAGTCAGAATATTGTCCTTTGTTAAAATTTTCTGTCTGCGCCTCGGATTTCTATGAGTTTGTACATACGAGTACATAATCATGTCTTTTTATTACTAGGTAATAATAATTTATACGAAAGTACGAAATTCGCTGGAGACTACGACGCATGAACAAGACACATCTGCACAATTGGCGGAGGAACCGTGCATTAAGCGATCACAGGGACGAAACAACCGTGCGTGAAGAGATTACTGGAATATCCATGGATTGAGGGACCGGAACCTGCATCAGATTCTTATGAACAGTAATCGAGTCCACATAAGTGACACACTGTTCCAAGAGGTGATCCGCATAGAGGCGGCCAAATACGAATGCACTCATCGAATCAATGAAGTCAACAATACAACGACGCCGTTCAATACAATGTTCCATGCTGAAACAGGGAACTACTGGTGATTGAGAATGGCCATCAGTAACCAGGAGCAAGCCATAGCACAAGAAGAAGATTGAACAGAACAGAGCGCAATGCGTAGAGATCTCAAGAGGACTGGAGCTTAAAGACGGATCACCGAAGTGCCTGTTCGGGACAAACACGTTTATGAGGGGGCAATGTTACGAAACATGCTGGAGACCGCGATGTGCGAATAAGCACAATAGACCTATTTCTTTTTCACGCCCATTTTGCCTCCTATCTCCGCTCATTGGCGGAATTTGCCTCACATTCTCTCATAGCAACTCTGTCAGTGTCAGTGACTTTCTACTTCTCATTACCCCTGACAACGATATGTTACAATTTGTCATCAGTTGTCAGTAGAGCAGAACCAAAATGTGGAGCAAAAGTCTTGCCACGATGCAAACCTACAGACTCGACAAGTCGACAACGCTTCACTTGTTTATAAGTGTAAGCATCAAATGACGAGGAACCAGCGTGATAAGGGGTTGAAGTATAGTGCGAAAGGATATTTTGAAGACGTACTTGTGAATTACCTGAAGATAGAAGTGAAGTGCTACAGGAGCCAGGAAAAGGAACAAGCTCCTCAAGAAAATGTTCGGAACAGCATTTGTTTTCAATGTCTTCTTTGTACCAATCAATCACTAATGAATAGGAATCTTCCGCTCTGAAGTGCCCCGTGAGACACCTAAGATTGAAGCAAAATATTGAAGTTTTCTTGTAAATAAGTTACAGTAATCGCCCAATAGGAAAATGAGGTAGCATTCCCAGCACTTTATTGGACGCCCCCTTTGTGGCCTTGCAAGTACAACTTGTAAAACAGCTGAAGTTGTTTCGTTAGCCTTTAAATTCTTCCTGAGGCCGGCATCGTGTCTTCCAGTGGCGGCCATCCATTTATTTCGCTTATTTTCGTCGACAGGAAAACCGGGGAATGCAACATTTGGGGGAAATACTCTTGGAGTTTGGAGTTTGGAGTCTTGGAGTTTGAGCGGACAACTTTTCACACAACATACGCGCATTTTTCGAATTGTTCGATCAGTGTAGCGACACGACACATGTTACAGTCATAGTGACAGTGACAATTCTAATTTATTGTGACAGTATCGCCTTCCTCGAATTTCGCACCTAATAATTAAAGGCATTTAATTGGCCAGGGGTGTGGCTTAAAATTATTCATCCTTGTCTGAACGTCTCTGTTCCCCATAAGAAAGAGGTCTATTGCCGGAGAGCCGTGCATCAAGAGCTTGCTGGGATATTAGCGAAGGCACTTTTTCCCTCAAGCTCTTACATATGGACTAGAAGCCGATATTGGAATATGTCGGAATAAGATTGGAAGCGACGAGAACCTTCGAGGCCATTTCGGAAGAATTCTGGAATACAAAAACGGGCGGCGATGGGATTTTTAAATCGTCGATTTCTTGATCAAAGTTGGCTTGCTGAACATTCTTGATCCAATACGTTCCGGCTTCAGCAAGCTCCTCAGTCGTCAACACCAAAGACGGATTATTGTTTTTGTCTTATCATCGCGGTACACTGGTCGATGCGGCAGATAGTACATTTTTTCAGACGCGCACTCCGACATACACACTTTTTCGGCAACGTTATTGTCCACGAGCTCGCGTATCGCGTTGTCGTCTTCGATTGAACGAGAGTTTCTCTCAAGTCGGAACGTTAAGCCTTTAACTCTCGAAAATGCACTATCGTGATTATTGTCAATGGCACTGTCGTTTCTCCACGGAAGCGTTACTTCGAATCGGTCCTTTTTCTTCCTGATTTGCTTCTCAACAAATTCTTCCGTGAGCGTTTTTTGAGATTCCTTGTCGTTAATTCCGATGGTTTTTAACCCCCAGAATCGCTGCATATCATGTTCGTTCGTTTCTTCGCAGGCTTGGACATGAAACGTTGATGCAATCACCGCGTTTACGTTAGTTGCCTCGTTGTTACCACTAATGTTCGGTCCTTGCAAAGTCCAGCCCCAACTTCGTATTCAATGCCGTCAAGCTTTTAGACAATCTCACAAATTCGCCCGTGGCGACTTTCCACAAATTGTCCGCCCCGATCAATAATGCAATTCCATTGACAGTGGGTAGATTCCCTATCGATATATCGGCTAGATTCAGTGTTGCCATCATGGGGTGATCAACTTTGGGCGTATGAAATGAGTCAAAACAGATTTCAGGCACTTCGATGGCGTTAAACGTTATGGCCTCATCGCTAAACTGAGAAATTAGTTTCAACTCTACGTTATTGTACTGTTTTGGCGTAGTTTTCTCGTTGACGCCAAACGGCATAACCGATAAGTTTCGTGTACCCAAAATCTTAAGCCCTAATTTGCGTGATACGTCTTACCTCACGTACGTTAATTGGGATCCACCGTCAATAATCAAACGAATAAAAGCGTTTCTATTTCCGTTGTCGTTAGGCGAAATATATGCTTTGGCAGTTTGAAGAAAAACCTGTTCCACGTTTTCTGGATTCTTCGTAATCAAACTCATTGTGTGCGGCGCATCTCTTCCATAATTAGGGTCACATAGAGATGTCGCATGTCGCAAATTGCAACTTATACAGGTGATTTTGTTTCTGCAAAATCTGGCGCTATGGTTCGGTTTTGTGCAACGAAAACAACAATTATTTCTTTTAAGTATCTCTTTCTTTTGTTGGATTGTCAAACTAGCTTCTGGGCATTTCTCAGACATGTGGTTTGTCGATTTACAAAATAAACAAGTGTTTATGGTGGTCGTTAGCAGACCCGCCGCTGAATATTCACTTGGCTTCGATTTATGATACGCAGTTTTGGGACGGCTTTCTCTTTCTTCCCTTACTGGCCCTCTGAAAGGGGCTGTACCACATGCTGTTGGGGTCTGAGACGATTCTATTGATTCCACCTCGAGTTTTAAATAACATAATAAAAGTTGTATTTGCTCTCCGATATTATCACCCTTTTTGTCATCAGGGTACTGTCGGTGATAATCGATCTTCATTAAATTTGGCATGCAGTTCAGGATTACTGATTTCATCATCATACCATATTCATTTGCGTTTACTCCTAGCGCGGTCTTCTTGCGATAGATGTAATTACGTTATACAGTCCTCTTAAACCGATGGCATCTAACTTGCTTTTGACGGGCGTTGTGGCTAAGAGCTTCTGAATATAAGTATCGATGATACGCTGTTTGTTTCCATACTCATGCTTCAATAATTCAATTGCGTCTTCATATGATTCTGCTGTCGGCGTAAACCCAGCTATCGTAGCTGCAGCTTTACCGATCAGCACACCTTCCAGGTAATTAAACTTCGCAACTGAGTCTAGCGATTCGTTTTCGTGTATGGCCGTTCGAAATTGTTCCCAGAACAAGGTCCACTCCGACAAATCGCCTTTGAACTTCCGTAGTTCAAGCTTTGGTAATTTAACGTTATTATTACCTTGAGTCCTGCCTGTACTACGAAATACCTGGGTGACGTTCGATTCACTTGTTTCGTTCGTTATTGATGCGTTTCTTCCATTCGCTGGGTGGGAGTCGATTCGCAATCGAAGTTTGGAAAGTACTTGTGTTGCTTGGTCCTGGTACTCCAACATCTTGTCAAACTCCTCCTGGAGCTCTTCATCGTTAAGTTTTTCAGTTTGAAGCAGGGACTTCACTCGTTCGTTGGCACTATCCAAACTTTCGTTTGCCTTTTTAATCCGTTCACTAATCACCACCAGTTCGTTAATGTCCTCAAACTGGTTCACCAATTGTTCGTTAGCGTGGTTCACCAGTTTCGTTAGCTGAGAGCGGCAGCTTTTTCGCGCGACACGTTCCATTTTCCGTTAGATTTTCGCACTACGTCCCGTTAGTCACTTGATTCGTTAAAGGTCCCTGGTTTCGGCACCAAAATGTGAAATATAGACGCAGTGTAAGGTCTAACTTATTTAATATATATCGAAATATAAATATATATATACAGTAAATGGCGTTAATGTGGTTCGCTTGAAATGCTACTCGACACTAAATGTTCGAAAGGTCTTTTCCTTAAAACTACACACACATGGTCCGGGCGGTGCTTTTCCTCCGCCTGCACCCCGAGGCCCTTTGCCCAGATGGCGTCCTTCTCGGACACCCCGTAGCCTGGGTCCGGCTAAACATTCGCTTGTTAATTTTCCACAGTGTGTGTTTGAACGTTTTCATCTTTTCATTAATCACCAAAGAATCTACCTAAAGCGAATCCGTAGCAATAATTTATTTGGGTGATAATTTAATAACCGGTACGTATAGCGATAATACATTTTTTATTCAAGTCTCTACTTAGGTGAGTTGATATAGCATTTAGTTTTGATTTCCACCTGAACAGTTCTTTTCATTCCTTCTAATTTTAAACAACACAAGACCACAGGTCTGTACTATACCTAGTCCTGGTATTATAAGTGCGCAATACAAGAGAGCAATGGTCCATTCCGTAAGCCCCAGTAGTTGTGATATGGGTACACAGAGATGGATTACGACATTTCGTGGTGTTCTATTGTCTATTGGTACTTTATGCGCACTCAACGAGCAGTGTATAATACATACAAAATATTTAGGTGGGGGTTGAACGAGTATTGTCGTTCACGTTATTCACCTTTGAACACGTTGTTTCCGCGCGCTCCATTCGAACTAGGTCGTAAAACACACATAATAGCGTGCGATTGTTTACTATATCAATGATTGGTCAAACTATTACACATTTTTCGCCGGTACAACTTTTTTAATTCAGTTCACTTACTATAAACAAATTGGTGTGGTTATCAAACTTATTCAAGTGTTATCGATAAATCAGTGTTGGCAGCAGTGATACAGTGGGTGTGGAATAAAAAATGTGAAAAAATGTGCGACAGTAGTGCCAGTATAGTGATCGGAGAAGATTTTGATCTGCCAAGGAAACCGTTCATTAGGGTAGGCTATACACATAATTTACGGTTTTTTTATTGCTAGAGTTTAGTTATCTTTCAGAGTTGCGAACAATACGACATTAAAATGTTTACTTGCGACTCTATAAAAGAAGCTGATAAGATTTCACGCGAAGAAATAAAATTTATAGTGTCTTTTCTGCAAAAAGTCGTTAATTTTTGAGAGACATAAAAATGACTAACGAGGAAGACCTGCAGAAATTCGCATAAGTGCCGTTTATCGCTGGTCTAGCTTTATCGGAGGACACCTTACACACGGGTATTAGATACCATGCATTAAAAAGCACAATAATGATTAATAATAGGTATACGTATTATTGTTATTATGCCTCACTGGATAAACATCGTAAATAATTGAGCTTATCTGGCGTCTAGAACGTAGAATTTAATTATTCTTAGTCATTAGGTAGGTATACCCACTTATTGCAATACTTTTTTTTCTACTTTTGGTGCATTCTTTAAGGTGTTAAAAACAAAGCTGAAAGATGATAAATCATGCAAATTGATGTTTAAGCGCAATTATGACTGGAACTATTTTTGGATTTAAACGGGCAAATGCCTGGGCTAATTACGGGTTTGCTCAATTCCTCAAGCGTATAGCACTCATAAGAAAATAATGATCATCAAGGCCTTTAAATCACATTCCGCAAATGCAGTAATAAATTATATAGCCACCTAGAGATCAGGTCTTTGTGAAAAAGTGTAACGAGCACTAGCCAGTGACATAGTAAACTAGGTATATACCCATAAGTATTACATTACGCTCAATTAATAATTCGCGACCAACTCTGACCAACCTAAAAAAACACTTTCGTTGCTCAACATTCATTAATAAGAGCTGTCCAGTGAAATTTGAATGATCGTCAATTAATTTCTAACGGCTTGGTGAGACGAAATGTCCCAGTTCCCATCAGTCTTTATTGCCCTTCTCGGGCTATACCTATGTGGAGAGTTTTTCTGCAATTTTTTCACATATCGAATTGAGCAGATAGTCCAGGAGCATATGAAAATAAAAAGCATTACGTAAGATTTTGAATGATAGCGCACAGCGACCATGTGGAATACATTCCTCAAATGGGCAGCAATCACATCTCACCGTGTGTTTTGCTTGAATTTCTTGCAGGGGATTTATACAGGGTGAAACAGGAGAAAAAAAGAAAAAAATTATATTCCGTGAACTATAGAAGGTGGATCGGTACAAATCACTAGATGGATGCCCGACTTGATGTTTTGAAAGGTTTTGCTTGAAAAATTGACATTCGTGGTAAATAGAGTGAAAAACAAGAAAACTTGGAAATTAAATTTAATATTTTGAAAAAATCATCGTCGGAAAAGCAAAAGCATGTTGGATTTGGAAATAGACCTACACGACGCCCAATGCAATCTACTTCCGATATCGGTTGGAATTTTTCGAAAAAAGTTAATCCCCCACCAGGAAAGGACAGATTAGTTGAGTCCTGCACCAAACACGGGTCGTCCTGGTCAAAATCCAAACGAGCGGCCGTCTCCGGTGGTAACGGCCAGGAGAAAATTTAAAACCTCGTAACGTCCAACTGGAAATTAGTGGAAAGCTGCAACTACGGGCTTCATTTAATGATTTTGTTTTGTTGCTTCCTTCCAAATTTGGCTCCAATCCATCGGATAGATATTGAATAATTAAATGACAAAGTTTTTTCGAGAAGATTACGGAGCTGTGTGTGTCTGTGACCGTATTCTTCCACGATAACAGCCGCAACGGTAATTCGATCGACTTGAAATTCGGTATGAGGACATGATTTTGCCGTCGAATGAGTCTGTTACATTTTAGTTGTCATCTGTCAGACGGAAATGTCACCATAAAAAATGACAGAAAGCACATGTCACGAGATTTAACTCGCAATATGTCTTTTAAAAGCTCTTGAAAAACTGTGTTCAAAATTGTTGAAAGTATTGCTCCGCATGGCATCTGTCAAATAATAAAAAATCTCAAAGTTCAAAGCTTTGTCATTTAATTCTTCAAAATTTCTCCGAAGGATTGGGACCAAATTCGGCAGAAATCAACACAACAACAGACTCAAATCACGTATGCAGTTCAAGCTTTCCATCTTCTCCCAGTCTAGAGCTACGAATTTTTATCCATTTTTTCTGTTTCACCCTGTATAAATTTTCTGCAAAAAATTCAAGCAAAACACCCGGTGAGGTGTGATTGCTGGCTATCTAAGGAATGTATTCCACATAGTCGCTATGCTCTTTCATTTAAAATACCACGGGATTACATAAGCTCCTGGACTAAGAGGCGAAAAACTCGATCGACTTGTAAAATCAGTTAATTTAGTTGCTGGGTCATAGGTAGAGAGCGGATTTATAATTTTTTACATGTTCTATTCGCTAAGTTGGAAGCAACTGTCGACTTGCAGCTTGACGTTTCCATCTATAAGGAACCTAAATACCAAGTTTTATTTTGCATTAAACTGAATATTTGTCAATATTTTGGCCATTTTATTTATATGTGCTAGAAAGTCACGATTTTTTCATTTCAATACAAGAAAAAAATTGAAAATTTTCGAGGAATTTTTTTTTACTTTTATGGTCGAAGTTGGTTGGTTGGTTTTACATGAAAATGATAGAATTTACACTATTTTTGCAGCTTATATCACATATTTACTCGCATATATTGCTTTATTTAAGCATTTTTACCGCATACTTTTTAAGCGCATACAAACTACATATTTCGAGCTTTTTTACCGCATATAAATCCGCTCCCTAGTCATAGGTCATAGCACAATCTTCACCGTAACAAATTATTGTTGAATCTTGCAAGTTTTCACCAATGGAAAGATTTTTATCAACCAGAGCAATAGCCAATCGGCAATTAGTGAAGTAGGTATGCTCTACTGAATGTTGAGTTTTTTAGACTACAAAAAACCTGAACTAAACGTTCACACAATCGAGTGACGGAAAAAAGAACGAAAAACAAAAGGTCGAAAACAAAACATCGAATGCATAAGGTCGAAAAAGAAAAGGTCGAATTTACAATATATCGAAAGTGATGATGATCGAAATACATATGGTCGAAAATACATAATATCGAATAACAGAATGTCGAAAAACAAAAGGTCGAAGAACAATTGGTCGAAAAACAATTGGTCGAAAAACAATTGGTCGAAAAACAATTGGTCGAAAAACAAAACGTCGAAAAGCAATAGATCGATAAACAAAAAATCGAAAAAAAAAGGTCTAGAAAGAAAAACCGTGAAAATCGAAATTGAGCAATAGGTGAATGTACAATTGTTGTAAAGACAAATGATTTGAGAGTTTGAGACGGGAGACGAGAAGCACTGAGTCAAAAATCAACTAGCCCAAATTTATTTCTGTGGAAAAACCTAATCAGGCCTTGAAAAAAATATACTGAACCTGACAAGGTCTGTGTAGTGTGTACACCGATTTATGAGTATAGGTCAATTTTGCGTCAAAAAACTGAATCAGGTCTGCAAAAAAATTACTGAACCTGACGAGGTCCATGTACACAGCTTCACGTTTCAGAGTGGATTTTGCGTCAAAAGAAAAAAACGAAACAGGTCTGCAAAAAAATTACTGAGCCTGACGAGGTCCATGCATGTGTCCAAGTTGATTTTGCGTCGAAAAATCAAATCAGGGCTTCAAAAAAAAAAATAAACCTGACAAGGTCCATGTGCACAAGTTGACGTTTCAGAGTTGATTTTGAGTCAAAAAACCGAATCAGGTCTGTAAAAAAAATTACTGAACCTGACGAGGTTCATGCACACAGGTTTATAAGTCCAAGTTAGTTTTGCGTCAAAAAACCAAATCAGGTCTTCAAAAAAAAAACTACTAGACCTGACGAGGTCCATGTGCACAGCTTTATGTGTCCAACTTGATTTTGCGTCAAAAAACCAAATCAGGTCTTCAAAAAAAAAACTACTAGACCTGACGAGGTCTATGTACATTGCATTATGTGCCCAACTTGATTTTGCATCAAAAAACCAAATCAGGTCTTCAAAAAATATATATACTAAGCCTGACGAGGTCCATGTGCACAACTTGACGTTTCAGAGTGAATTTTGCGTCAAAAGAAACCGAATCAGGTCTGCAAAAAAATTACTGAACCTGACGAGGTCCATGTACACATGTTTATAAGTCCAAGTTAATTTTGCGTCGAAAAACCAAATCAGGTCTTCAAAAAAAAAACTACTAGACCTGACGAGGTCCATGTGCACAGCTTTACGTTTCAGAGTAGATTTTGCGTCAAAAAACCCAATCAGGTCTGCAAAAAAATCACTCAACCTGACAAGGTCCATGCGTGCACAGGTTTATAAGTCTTAAGTTGATTTACGCTGACGCTGATCAGATTTAAAAGGATATACAGGTGTCTCGGTGGCCTTGCATAATACTTTGGGAGGTGATTTATCTCTGAAGAATAAGTCGAAAAGTGAGAGTAAAATTTTTCCTCAAGTGCTCTCTGAGGGAGTCACAGCTCCTCAATCGATCCGAATTGAAATCACATTTAAAACAGGTATTTCTAGTTCGACATTGTGCTATTCGACATTTTATTATTCGATGTTTTGCTTTTCGATCTTTTGTTTTTCGACCTTTTGGTTTTCGACCTTTTGGTTTTCGACCTTTTGCTTTTCGATATTTCACTTTTCGATCTTTTGATTTTCGACCTTTTGTACTTTCGACAATAGTGCTTTCGATGTTTTGTGGTTTCGTTATTTTGTCTCTCGACTTTATGCATTCGATGTTTTGTTTTCGACCTTTTGTATTTCGATCTTTTTTCCGTCACCCCACACAATCATGCATTCTATTGGGATGAGATCGGGGGATAGGGCTAGCCATTTCATCATCCATCTCGTCGTACCAGTGATGTTGTGGTACAGATTCGGCTCTCTTATTCTAACGGTTCCATGGCTTTTAATGCTCCAAAGATGAAAACATTAAAAAAAAACTGCAATTCTCAAAAAAAAAATCAATAGTGAAAATAGCTATACTTTACTTGACAGTTCAATTCCAGGAATACTCGTAGGTTTTTCTGTTTGATAAGTTTTTGGAGGAATGGTACCGCCAAAACTGTGCAGAAGAAAAATTTTGTCTCTATCTTTTTCGTTCTTATAGTATTTCATGGTCTGTTCTTCTGTATGAATCACCATCGCCAACCTTAAGGACCAGTTGCTCACTTTCAGTTCGAATTTGAACTTGGCTTGTTACTGTATAACTCATTGCAACAGTTATTACACTTATGACAACGAAATCAAGTTCAAAATTGAACACATCCTGAACAACAGGGCCTTAATCTGTCAAAATGTGTCAAAATTAAAAGTAAAAGTTCTTAACGGTCCAATTTATTGGAATACCAAGCACGACGGGCAATTACGCAAGGAGCATCCTGTCATCCCGAACGACAGGTGCCCATCAATGATTGAAGGAAATAATTAATTAATTAATAAAGCTCATATGTTAATTCACAAAACAAGAAAGTCACAAAACTTTTCTTTTTACTTATATCTTTAATTTTAATAGTTTTGCTACTCAACCTCCGCCCATGTGGCATGGCGGATGCACTGGAGTAGTTTCACTCTTGTAGCTCCCTAATGCCATACCTTTTCCAATTTGCAATAAAATCTTTGATGGCTACTTGATGCCTCCAAAACGCCAGGTATCTTGTGAAACAAAACAAAAAGCAAAGCTGAAGTGTTAAGAAGGAAGTTCGTGGCAACAAACAGACCGCCGATTTAATTAGAGAGATGGATAATAGGTACTAGGTATACTTTTGCACTATACCTCTTAGCTATTGTTTCCTGGTCTAGCCATCTGTTAAATCGTTAGGTAGGTACCTTCAACTGTTTTATGGCAACCTAAGGTCTCTGTGTGGTGTGTGTATGATTCATCGTCGTGCTTCCTGATCAATATTCATTGCATGCATATATGAGGTAGATGCACTTCACCTACCTCTATGCCCATGTGTCTTACTATCATGAACGTTGTCCTCAACAACAGTCAACAAACAAACCTATCATTAGTAAATAAAGAGATTGCACAAAATCGCCATTTCAGCGCGAGCGGCATTAAAATTCACGTTACTTGCCCACCAGCGCATTTATAAAGGTAATTGCAAGATTTATGCGCTTATTGCGAAATAACAGATGTGCATCACGGTAATGATACAGGGGAGATGTTTCATCTCATTACTTCAAACATGATGGAACTGTGTTTATGTAAACTGCAGAAATCTCTTGAAAATTCAGATTGTGAAACACCTCTTATCTACTTTGGTTCAACAATGGGCACTTTATACACTTTTCGATGCTGAAAGCGGTGTCAAAAAGATGCTTTTTTTGTTAAACCGCTTCTTAAGCAATAATAGTATATTATTATACGAGTTTAGACGTAATATCCTCACTCGCAAGCTCGTCGTGTCCCAAAAGAAAGAGTGTGACAAAACGTCTAATTAAGCATGTTTTATAGGTATACTAATTGACCTACTTTGCCCTAATAATTGTTCGGAAATTGTAAATTTCAACTGCTAGAAATTGAAATGTTTGACAAGTGACACTTCGCGACTGAGCGTTTGCCTACCTTTACACTAATTTTGTTTCTATTAGGTGGAAAGCGGTTCAAAAATGCTCTTCTTTTCAACACCGCTTTCAGTATTCAAAAGTGTCCATTGTTGAACCAAAGTAGATAGAAACAATTTATCTCTAATAGAAGGTAGGTGAATGTCAGTCGCGAAGTGTCACTTGTCACACATTTCAATTTTTAGTAGCTAGAATTTCCAAATTCTGGGCGATTACTGATGTGACGTAGATAAAATAGGACATTGAACTCGTTTAATAAGACGTATTGTTATACGACTAGTTTTGGGGCACAACAAGCTTGCCCTATGTCATACGAAGCTCGTATGAAAATGATATTGATGTGAAGGTCAATATTTAAGTAGTATAATAATAGTATATGATTCAACAAGCAGGTGATGATTGCTTCTTACTCATGAGGATGCAGTTTGCCGACACGAGCCTTGGCGAGTGTCGTAAAGCATCCGAATGAGTGATAGCCATTACCCGCGAGTAGAATACTATGCTGTATCCAGTCTTATTGAAAAATGCAGGCATGTATCCGCGTGATAATACGTGCATTATTCAATAGGATTGGATAAAAAAAATTAGATATCTAGAAGCTATGTTACATTATTTACGTAATTAAGTAAATGAACTGCTTCTTTCTATAGCGAGCATATACAGGAAACCTTATTATTGGTTGTAAGGTTTCGCGTATCAATGCGGGAAAAGGGTACGATTTACATTTGCTGAAAATCATGTTACGCTTTGCAGGATTTCAGAAGAGCAAGCATTAAATTGGATTGCGCCTTAATTATAAAACTGTCATGTCCCGTTTTTATTCGCTGGGTGCTTTTACGCCAAGTCTCACAATGGACAATTGTTTCTTATAGGCGTTGTGCATTGTCATCCGCTCACAACTCGCCGAAATCACATAAATTTCGATGTGCAAGTATCTCCTCTAACGTGTTCTGAATCGACGGAGTAGCTTTTTTTCTCAACCGCGATCTTCATTGAAAACCAACTCTTTTATGACATTCTTCTTTTCCTCATTGCGCAGATTCCGTCATGAACTGTCATGTCTCTGCCGGCTGTGCACAGGTATACCCTCTCTCGTGAATCGTGCATTTCCACTTTTTGCTCAAGTTTCGATACAGTTAATCTTATGGCAAACAACGCAGTGTTGGATATAAGTGCACAGTACCTATACATCCATAAGAAGTCATAAGGCCAAAAGTCGCATTACGGATGTGCTAGTACTTGTTATGTAACCATACTGCCCAAAAAGGAGTTAATACGGCAGTGCTAATTGGCTGTTTCTCGTTGGCTGGGTTGGGCTAGTCGTTTTCCTGATCATTCATATGAGTTCTCATACTCATTACTATTTTTATCGTTGGCAAGTACGTAAATTGGAGTGCAAATCTGGTGCATATTGTCACTTTAGGCTATGCAAAGTAGGTTGGTTGTAAAAGCGCAATTATAATACTCTCAAAATGTGCTTGCATTGTAAAAAAGCAGATTTATGTTTGCGTTCAATCTGAATACGTGAGTTGAAGATTTGCATTATAAAAAGCACCACTACACGTGCGACTTTCTTCGAGATCTCATTGAAATGCACTTATCATGAAGCATTGATTAGGAAGTAGGTAGTCGTAGAACAGAGCAACCAAAGGATCGACCAAGGGGGCTTACATTATTTCTTAGTGTCTCTAGCTACGCCTATTCAATTTTCCAGTTGAAAAAAAAAACTTCAACTAGACTAATTATTGTCAAGAAGCAAGAAAATATAGTGGAGATGTTATAACCTCTTTAGTCATTTAGAGTTTTTTCTGGCAATTTCAATTGAGAAACTGCTTTTCAAGTTACGCTATAATGCTACTTCTGATATTCAAAATGGATTAAAAAGTGACGTTTCAAGAACCCGCTGTATGTATCAATGGGCAATGGCAAAGAAATACAAGAGAGGGCTCACCGGTTTCGTTCTTAACTGGCGCCTCCGCCATTTTTATGACAGCGTGGCAGGTTCGTCGTTTATCGGCTATCGGAGTCTCCATGATAATATGCTCCTAGGTCGTCAAAAGACTCCGCAAAACCTGCATCCCTAATGAGCAAAGGAAGCTTCTAGCTTTTAGGACAAAAACTATTGCTAAATCCTTGTAATTATTGGGAATAAGAAACGAATGTAGGTAACTTCTTGAACTTATTTTAACAGCTCGTTAACTTGGGATTTCGTAGCATTAAACAGCCTCATAGACTGATTACAAGATTACATCATAATCATTAGGTAGGTTAAAAACCTTGCAACAATTTCATATACATACCTATGAAAATATACTCCCGACAATGATTTACAGAGACTGACAAGGTTAGTTCTTAATTGCATGCAAACATTCCCGACGGAACATAAACAGTAGAATTGCATGAGCATGAGCCTATTCTTTCAAATTGCGGAACGAATTTATTGTTCGGCAATATTTCGCATGTTAATATATTTAGAAGGTCGTTTTTTCAAACCAGCCGCGTGCAGTTCAAAGTATTCGAAACAGTAGGTGCGAGAGTGCTATCTAAAATTAAACCTTCCTTCAGTAATAATGTAGGTACAATTTACATTGTTACACCTACTTCGTGATAATGGTAACCTTCTGTTTGTGCAGATAAAGAAGTAATTTACACTTGGTGGTTCTGATGTGGAAAAATTAAAGCCAAATATTTGCTTGAGGTTGAAAAGTGCACGCCGTCTGTGGGTACGAACCGCATACAGGGATACAAAAAGTAATGCTCACGAACTTGCATGGAACTGCAATAAATTTGACCATAAACGTGATGGGTTAAATCAAGGTCATGGAAAGGTGGAAGGTATATGCATGCGGTTATGGATGTGACTGTGGTCATGGTCGATTATTGAGCAACAATTATTGGCGCTGTGGCCAAAATTGCAAGAATGTTGTTTAGAAAGCGCACAAATTCCCTTCGAGCGTCCAAATCTAAACAATTCACTCTGCGGTGGACTGGGTTGTTAACTTAATTTATGGTTATAATTACCTTTTATTGTCGTTATGGTTGTAGCTGTACCTTTTTTTTGTGTTGTTGATTGATCTACAACTGGACGTCATGCAGCACCTCTCTCTTGTCGTTAAAGTTTATTAATATCTTCTTTAAAAAAGTTTTCAGTATTTCCACTAATTAAATTGTGCGGGGGAAGCTTCCTTAAATAGTTGAAGCTCCTATGTGTGACACTTATACTATCTGTATTCTGTATACGTAGGTAGGGACACAATTTATTGTCTACTCTGGATTTTACTATCTAGACGAAAATTATAACCAATTAATGAACGTATAAAAATCTCAGAAAGTGCGCAATAAACTTCCATCGTCCATAAACATGCCGCGAGCATTGTAAAATCTATTCATTATTGTTGCTATCATCCTATTCATAACCCACATAAAGGTGTAAGGTGTACGCGGCCCTTAATTTACATACTTTATCTTGCATGCGTAATGTCTTCGGTCGTAAATATCTTTGTATTGCTATATCAGACCGCTCAAGTTCAAAGCACCTGTCCCGCTGATAATAATATGGTGGAATCATAAAGATACACAAACTGTGTTGAGAGAGCGACCACGGAAGAGCATACATGCTGAAGAAAGAAGGAGGAAACTCATGAAAACGGTTTTCGGAGCTTCATTTTTCTTTGTCATTTCAGTGTTGGAAAACGAGCTCCAAAATCTCTGAAGACTCCTGGTTGGTCGTTTTCTACATCAGGGAAAACCTCTGATCCAAACCAAAGAATAGTTTAGGTACTTGTCTTGTATCTGGTACTAACTTACTCTTGTCTTGAGCAATGTATTTCTGTTCTATTTATTATTTATGCTTACTACTCCCTCTAATCCAATGGAATTGCTGAAGTGAACAGGTCAGCAATTGATGAAGATTTGACTACTTATTTCAAATGAAAATATCTGTGAAAATGTAAGCAGTTTTGGAACGGATTACGATATCTGGTAAGGCGTTTCTATATGTCTATGAGGTGCCATATCAGCTTTTATCATTGTCGGCAACATAAATGATATACAAATAAGTAAAGAAAAAGATGTGCCGGAATGGTCAATTCTGAACCATGCCTAACTTTTGTAAAAAAGAATTCAGATTTTCTCCGATTACATGTTTGGACAACTCCAATCAATATCTCCAAATGTTTTTTCAAATTAGGTTTCCTTGTTGTGCGATTTTCAAAATATGGTTGTTGAATTATAGCTAATTACTCAAACAAAAAGCCCGAGAATCAGAATGGACTCAAAAGAAACATTCAAAACAAGACAATGCATCAAACATTATCCAAATGTTGAGTACACTTATTATTCAGTCCGGGAGAAAAATTTAAAAAAAGCCTTTCTCGAACGAATCATTCACTTCGAACATTTCAACGTGCTTTTTGCTTGTGTGTAACTCATGAGAATGGTCGGCGAATGAACAAAATTACAACTGCATGTTTTCATGGGAGGAACAGCGTCCTTGCTCACCTAAAAATGCATGTAGTCAATGCTCCGAAAACCAAAACAATGAGTGCCGAGCTTGGCTTATCTGTCACTCATTTGACTCATTTCTCTGATTCATTTGATTATTTGTTTTAATTTTCATAGCGCATTTCTCCTGTGAAAACATATAAGTAGTGGTAATTTGTTTTCTCTACGACCATTCCTGACGGACACAATGCGAAAATTTGGGCTTGCAATATGTCACCTGAAAGCCCTAAAAAACTCTACCCAAAGCTGTCTATCTGTCATATGTCAAAGATTATTATAAAATGTCAAAGTTCAAAATTTTACCATTCAATTATTCAAAATCTATCCGACGGATTGAAACCAAATTTGGCAGAAAGCAACACAACAAAAGAGTCAAATTAGGTCTGCAGTTTCAGTTTTCCACCATTTTTCAGTCATACCTGATAAATTTTCAAAATTTCTGCTAGCTGTTGCCACCCGAGAAGACCTCTCATCCGTGTTTTGACCAGGACGGCTTGCTTTTGATGCAGGACTCCACTCAAAAATTCATTCCTGCTCGGGGATCGACTTTTTTCAAAAAATCCCAACTGATATAGAAAGAGTAGACCTATTTTCAAAGTCGACACGGTTTCGGTTTTCCGACGGTAGTTTTTTCAAAATGAAATTTGCACATACCGTGAATTTGGAAAAACTGCAGTGCAAACTGCAGCTTTGATCGACTTGAAATTTGGTATGCGGACATGGTTTTTCTTTGGAAAGAGCCCATTACTTTTGCTGTCATATGTCAAACGGAAGTGTCACTGTCAACAAATGTCAGAAGATGTATCTCACGGAACTTGACTTGCGGTATGTCATTTGAAAGCACATAAAAAACTCTGTTCAGAACAGTTAAAAGTATTGTCCTATCCATCATCTGTCAAATAATGAAAAATGTCTAACAAAACTTTGGCAGGTTATTATTCAAAATCTATCCGATGGATTAGATCCAGACTTGGCAGGAAGCAACACAACCAAAAGAGTCAAATTAAGGCCGCAGTTGCAGTTTTCCACCATTCTCCAGTCGGGCGTAATGAACTAATGAATTTTCAAAATTTCTTCTGGCCGTTGTCACCCGAGAGGGGCTCTCGCCGGTGTTTTGACCACTACGACTCGCTTTTGTAGCAGGACTTCACTTAAAATATCATTCCTGCTCGGGGATCGACTTTTTTTGGAAAATTTCAACTGATATCGAAAGTAGATTGAATTGGGAGTCATGTAGGCCTATTTCCAAAATCGACACGGTTCCAGTTTTCCGACGGTAATTTTTTCAAAATGAAATTTGCACATTCCGCGAATTTGAAAAAAACGCAGTGCAAACTTCTACATGCGGTAGGCTCCACGAAATATTAATTTTAGATGCAGACATGCAAACGAAAGTTGAAGAAAAGATTGAGCTAATTTTTGGAGGAAAAATCTCGGAAATCGGACGGTTTTTGAGTTGTTCTCTCTGAAAATACTGCAAATTTTCCAACTTTCTATCCCGTGAACAGAGTTTCACAATTTTTCTCAAACAATAGGTATAGGTAACTGGTTCTTGAACATTTTCTATTTTCCAATTTCCTGGGAATTTCCCTCATGAAAATATGAAACCGGCCTGGGTTATCGAGACCAGACTTAAATGATGGAGCTTAAAGTGAAGCTTTAATTGACGAATTTTACAATAGGATGATTTGGAGAAAGATTTTAGGTTGTCCCTTGGGTTTTTCCAGAAAATTCAAATTTTCAATTTCCTGCGAGATATTTCCAATCTTTCTGTCTAATTCCAACTTCCCACTCGAAGAGACATTTCGAACAAAAACTTCCATATAGGTTCCTGAATAGTCAAGAACGTTTTGGAGTGACACAACCGATTTTTTTTTCATAGGTTCGCATTTTTTGAAGTCTTTGTGCTTCTGTGAAGCATTCACCTGTTTTCTTCTGCAAAATACTTTGTTATCCTCAGGCATTTCACTAATCATCTTCTCGACACGAAAACAATAATTATCATTCTTTTAGAGAATAGAAAATAATGGAGGGGTAAGTACCGCAGAAGTTTAATCATCGACGTCGTGTGTATGTGTATTTCGCATAGTTTTTTCCGCCGCAATATATCCACCAGTGAAAATATAATAGGTTTTTAATTGGCAATGATTTAACACTGAACAAACGCGAACAAAAACTAGATACTGTTAGATGAGAGGATATAGAATTCTTCGGTCCTTAATTACTATATTGGATATTATACCATAATATACATGCAGTTGATATAAGATGCCGTAAGGCAAAGAAACACGCAAAGAAATTAATTGATTTTTTTCTATCAATATTAAGTTATTTTCTTGAATAAGACGTGTTCAATTTAACGAAGAACAAACACGCGATTGATTTTGGACCGTGATTCGGTGATATAATGTACCGAAGCGAGATTTTTTGTTGCCAGTAGGTACCTCAATAAGTGCCCTGCAATGAACACCAATTTAGAAGTTTCGAAATCAACGGGCTTTTTGCCTTTTTACTCCTATCATAAGAAATGGACAGTTTGTAAAACTCTGCATCGTGAAGCTTGGAATGGGAAGAAAGTGATGTTGACTATTAATAAGTTAATAATTATACCAGCGCATCAACTTGAAACGGGTCACTGTCATTTCTAATTTAATCGAATCACCAGGAAACACTTCCTCGTTCAATAATCTCGTGCGGGACTTACGACTTTTCGAATTTTCTCCGAGTACCTACATGACATCTAATTGCACGCATACGACGAGATTTTAATAAATGCAAAACGCAGTTTCCTGTTATTCTAGACGCGATCAATTTTCTCTAGATGTCCTAAATTACGACGCGTGCAATTTTCCAATGACTTGCTTCCGTTATGCAACTTTTTGATTGTTTTTCGAGCTGTTTCGTTTGCTCAACGCCGGATTTTTTCGTTTATCAACGGTTTGTTTGTTGACAATATTTCAACAGTGATAAACGTACCGTGGATTTCTTATAAACCTACGATTTCCTCATTTCCATAACGTTGCGAGAGAAATTCTCCACAGTGCGGATTTACATACATACCTACCTACCTGGCGCAGTGAAAAATGCAGCGCAAGAAGTATATACCTACGACGAGAAATGCTGCAAGAGTAAAAAGATGTCCATAACATTAGATATACCTAACTGGAAAGAAATTGTTGTTTCTGTATTATTATAACTCTTTCTATTTACATATGCGCTTGTCAAAATCAAGTTGTAATGGAACTGTGTGTTCAAGAAGAGTACATAGCTTTGGGCGAATTTTTGACATAGTTCTTGAGTTCTTGTTAAAAAAAACTTGTCTGTGTTCCGATCGACGACACACTTACGTAAATTATTTTTGGACCCAGTGATTATTCATCTCATTAAATCAATAGTCGATGGAGCTTCCAGCTTATGCTCGTAGGTGCAATTCGGTTTCAATCTTGAATATCTTCCCGATTTGGACAAATATTTTTCTGGTGGTTTTATTTGAACCAAATTACATGGACAATTCACCTCACTCCTTAAAATAGTAGGCCGTTCAAGTGTATTACCACCAAGGTCATTGGTGAAAACACCCCTCCAGAATGACCAACCTCAAACATTCAAGTAGTTTGAACTTTTTTAGGGAGATTTTCAGTGTTGTTCGGTTAATTGTCTTAACAAATACACCTCTAGGTTCGATATATTATCGCTTACATCTCGATTTACACTCGGATCCCCTCGTGAAAATCTTCGATGTAGCGATAATACACCTCACCTATCGGTGTATTACGTACGACAATATCTACCTCCCACTCGTTCCCTGAATAGTTATGCTACTGGCACAACCAAAACTCCATTAGTGGTCGGGGTGGATGTGAAAATACGGCATTTGATGGAGAAGCAATTCCCTTCGAGGATTGCTCTTCAGGGTACTTGAAGTCGATCCATCCAAAGCATCAAAAAAAGGTCTTTAAAATAAGGATACTTATTTCAGCTCCTGTTGTGATTGAAAATGCTGAAAGGGTACTTTCACCCCCTACCCTAGCTTAGTTGCAACCATTGGGTGAAAAATGATTGCTTAAATACAGTGTCTGTGTTTTCTCCCAATCTTAGACGTTTACTGGATAGTCCAGGGGCATAGGGTCAAAAAAGACTGGGCCGTGTGCAACTTTGTGAAGATATACAGGTGTCCCATAATTAGCATGCAATACTTCACCAGCAGATTCTGCGACCCAAACTAAGAAAAAAAGTTCCCATAAACATAGGTCAATAAAAGCTTCATAAGCGAGCTACAGCCCTCTAAAAGTGGTACCCTGAAGATGGTTTTTATTCAATATCTGCGAAACTGCTGACAGCAGAATCATGAAATTTTGCACATCGGCCAATCTTTTCATGTCTAATAATATGCAATAATAATAATTTCAAAATTCTATCCAGAAATAGGTCAGACTGTGGGGGGAGGGGTAAAATCACCCCAACTTTTTCAAGTGCTGTTTTTTTTTGCAACTTCAGCATAAAATTATGAAACCCCAAAGCATTTTGCATGAAAAATGTCCCCCTGTTTAACTTCGATAGGAAGCACCGTTCTCGAGTAAAATCGATTTGAACTTTACCCTACATGTCATAAAAATTTATAATGAAAATTACAAAACAAAAATTGAGCGTAGGCCATGGAACACGACTACTATGTTTGGGAAAAAAATAATCGAGACAGGTGACAGGCCAGAGCACGACCATTACCGAAGCCATACACGAAGTGCATGTCTGCCAGCTTGGTTTGTGAAACGTTCCATTTTTACAAAACAGTACCCGCAATAAAACTTCTTTAATTACTTTTTTAGGGGTTTCTGATTCGACTAAAGAAGTTGTTGACGGGAACCGATCTTATTATTTTTTTTTTCGTCAAGTAGAAGCTCCTCCAAAAAGAAAATGTACAAGTATTTCTATCAAATTTTAAAAATTTCCAAAAAATTTTGAAAATTTTTTATTTTGACTTTTCAAAATTCAAAAACTAGAAAACATCGACAATGCATCTTCCCCCAATAAAGTCGCATGCCAAATTTGAACTTTCTATTTAAAAAAAGGGTACCAAAAATGATTTCTTGTAGACATGGAAAAGTGAATTATTAGAAATCATTTTAGGTACCTTTTTTTGGAAATAGAAAGTTCAAATTTGGCATGCGACTTTCTTAGGGAAAGATGCATTGTCGATGCTATCTGGTTTTTGAATTTTCAAAAATCAAAATTCAAAAATTTCCAATTTTTTTTGAAAATTTCAAAAATTTGATAGCAACGCTCGTACATTTCCTTCCTGGAGAAGTTTTTACTTGACAAAAAAAATAAAATAAAACCGATTCCCGTCAACAACTCTTTTACTCGCATCACCCCTCAAACACAACTTTCAAACACACTGTCACTTATTTCATGAATCTGTCACCCTGTCTTAACTATTTTTCCTCAAACATAGTAGTCGTGTTCCATGGCATACGCTCAATTTTTTCCTTTTTGTAATTTCATTATGAATTTTTATGACAGGTAGGGTAATTTTCAAATCGATTTTAATCGAAAACAGTGCTTCCTATTGGAGTTGAACAAGGGGACCTTTTTCATGCAAAATGCTTTGACGTTTCATAACTTCATGCGTCCTGTAGCCAAAGGTAAGCTCCTTCAGGGGTCGAAACTTTTTCCAAATCGGATATTTTTCCCCAGAGATATCTTTACTTGAAATTGGGGCAAATTTTGAGATATCCTCAACTTATGACGAGCAGTTTATGACCGGGTCGACTTTGAAACTCGACTTTACGTAGAAAGTCGAGTTTGAAACTCGACCGGGTCGACTTTGAAACTCGACCGGGTCCACTTTGAAACTCGACCGGGTCGACTTTGAAACTCGACCGGGTCCACTTTAAAACTCGACCGGGTCGACTTTGAAACTCGACTTTACGCAGAAAGTCGAGTTTGAAACACGACCAGGTCGACTTTGGAACTCGACCGGGTCGACTTTGAAACTCGACCGGGTCGACTTTGGAACTCGACCGGGTCGACTTTGAAACTCGACCGGGTCGACTTTGAAACTCGACCGGGTCGACTTTGAAACTCGACTATACGCAGAAAGTCGAGTTTGGAACTCGACCGGGTCGACTTTGAAACTCTACTTTGTCCGTAAAAAGTTTCGCAGCCTGGCCCTTCTACGCTTCCGTATCAGGGTACTACTTTTAGAGAGCTGTAGCTCGCTTATGAAGCATTTTTCGACCTATGTTTGTGGGAACTTTTTTTCTTATTTTCAGCCGTAAAATCTGCTGGTGAAGTATTGCACGCTAATTATAGGACACCCTGTATAGTAATCAATTCGCTAATATTAATCGCTTCAATTCATCTGATAATAAGAAACTGGTTGTAGATCGTTTGTTTTTGAACGGATTTTAATGTCTGGAACGTATTTACAAACGTCATTTCGGGAAACTGTCAAAATTGTCTTTATAATATATGCTAAATTCCGGCCTTTTTTGATATTTTTATCTGATATTTTTGAAACTTGGCAGTATCATAGATGTTGAGGTGCCTTTCCTGAATTTCCACTTCTTCACTTCGCATCTCTGCCGTTTTGGCAGCCATATTCAAAAGATGGCGCCAAAAAACAGTTTTTTGTCAATATCTTCATTTCAGTCAATGTGGAGTGAGAGGCTTTGTATGCGAATGGAAGCTTATTCAATTCTCTACAATTTGACACCTCACTCGTGTACGTGCTACTTCCGGTTCTTGGGTTATGGCTTCTAGAACTCCCTGAAGTATCAACTTTGTCATCTAATCAGCATGTTAAGTTGATCTCAGCTCCACGTGACAGTCAAATTAACCATAAATAATGATCAGTTGTCGACCACAGGCATTGATATCCAGAAAATCACTCATGGTAACGGTCTTTACGCAATTACAGGGTGAACTCTAAGGGCAAATTGACTTTGAAAAGGTATAGCTTGAGAACCGTAATTTGCTCATAGGTGATTCGGATGTCAAATTTCAGAGAATTTGATAGACCGTCACTCTGATGTGAATAATAAAATTTTATGACGGATTTTCCAAAAAAAATCCGAAAATATGTTTCTTTGGGCGCCTTTTTTTCAAAATTATGGCCAGAACGGCAGAGATACGAGATGGAAAAGTGGATATTCTGAATGATGACCACAAATTTCATGATAATAATGAGTTTAGAATGTATCTGATCTCCTTCAAATGCTATATTATCTTTATTCCTTTCTAAAGTCAGTTTGGCTACACAGTTCACCCTATAATTTAACAATTAACATCACCATGATCGATTTTCCAAATTTTCATTACCTATGAAGCCAAGAGCTATTTATGGTCACTTTGCTTACTACATGACGGTGGTATCAATTCAACATGCTGATTGAATGCCAAAAGTTGATGCTTCCGGAAGTTTTGAAAGCCCTAACTCAAGAACCGTGGGGCACACAAAAATGATTGATATGTCAAATTGTAGAGACTTGAATGGGCTTTCCTCCGCATATACATGTTTCAATCTTGCATCAGTTATTATCAATATATTGACAAAAAACTGTTTTTTGGGCGCCATCTTTTGAATATGGCTGTCAAAATGGCAGATATAACAAGTGGAAAAGTGGAAACTCAGGAAGGGCACCTCAAGATCTATGATAACTACTGCCAAGTTTCAAAAATATCGGATAACCTTTAAAAAAGGGCTGAGTTTAGGATATCTTATAAAGACAATTTTGACAGTCTCCCGAAATGACGTTTGTAAATTTAGGTATCAAATAAGAAGAAAATTATTTTGTCTAAAAAAGGACGTTCCAGATGTTGAAATCCCTTGAAAAACAAACGAGCTACACCCAGTTTCTTATTATCAGATGAAACCCATTTTGGCGCCTCCACCATATTTGCCTGCAGTAGATGCCAATATTCCACCATAATATTTCATGGTCCTTGATCCCCTAGGAATTGACTAAGACACAACTCTATATACAGGGTGTCCGTTTTTCGAGGCTAGGCATGGATATCTCGCTTATCTTTAGAGATACAGAGTCGGTTAAATTAGAAAAAAGTTGCGAATTTTCATGACGATCAATGATCCAAGAAGATATTTGACTTGTCAGTTTTAGTTTGGACATTGTGAGAGACATTTTTTCAAGGGGAATTCAATATTGCCAAAATCATCATTCTAGCTTTCAAAACAACCGAGATATGACATTCAACTTTTTTTTCTCTTATGGGCGCCATATTGGATTTTGACATTTCTGAATACAATTTTATTTTCTGGTTACAACGATGTGTCACATGCCACTGTTGAATTCATGCTCTAGAGCAAAAAAAATTTTTCAATTTTTCAAAGAGTGCTTTGGAAACAAAATCAGCATCGACAATAGAAAAAAACGTAAATGTCAAACATTTATTCAACAATGACATGTGGCACATCGTTCTAACCAGATAAGAATACCGTATTCAAAAATATCAAAATCCAATATGGCGCCCATTAGAGAAAAAAGTTGAATGTCGTATCTCGGTTGCTTTGAAAGCTAAAATAAAGATTTTGGCAGATTTGGATTCCCCTTGAAAAAGTGCCCTGACAATGTCTAGATTAGAAAAGGCCACCTTCAACCGTTTTTTGAATAGAAAATTAAAACAAAAATCAAAATCCTGTTTTTTCACGATATCTCAAAAACGAAAATCGATACGTCAAATTTCTTTTTGGTTCATTGATCGTCATGAAAATGCGCAGCTTTTTTCTAATTAAACCGACTTTGTATCTCTTAAGATAAGCGAGATACCCATGCTCAGCCTCGAAAAACGGGCACCCTGTATATCTTCACAAAGCTGCACACGGCACGACCTATGCTCCCATACTAGAAGGGATCAACTGATTTTTCAGATACAATGGTAACAAAGAAGGCAAAAAGAATCCGATTTCAAAAAATTCGTAACTTCATAATGGGTTGATGAATATTATTCTTTTTTGACTGTATGGCGCGATGTGACGGAGAAAAAGTGTCTGCCCTGACCGGGACTCGAACCCGGATCTTCCATTTGCCGGATGGATACTCTGACCACTAAGCTATCGGGGGAGACAACAGTTCCTCCGTCACATGCCCATATGAGAGCCGCCACAGTACTCCCTCTCCAGAGACGTCGTTCGTCTCGTATGTACCCCTGCGTTCGCCGTACTTATGGATCATTGACCGTTGTTCAGTACCCCCCACCTAGGGCGACGGATAGGACGTGGGTGGACGTAGGACAGGGAAGTGGCGGTGCTGTTTATTTGTTTGTTGCTTGCTTTGTACCTCTTTGCCTTCTGCATGTGCGTCGTTGCTTGCTTTGTACCTGTTTGTTTGAGTTGCATGTTGCGTGCGTGCTGCTTTTGTTCAGGGTTACCATTTATGGCGCGATGTGACGGAGAAAAAGTGTCTGCTCTGACCGGGACTCGAACCCGGGTCTTCCATTTGCCGGATGGATACTCTGACCACTAAGCTATCGGGGGAGACAACAGTTCCTCCGCCACATGCCCATATGAGAGCCGCCACAACTGCTTTGAGGAGAATTGAAAGATCTTCAAAAAGATGTGCAATTCGATCTCTAATCTCGTTTGGATTTCTTGGAAGGGTAGTTACCCTGTTTAGACGGGTGGAACGGAAATATTGAAAATACGCTAGTTATTTGACCCCCTCGAAAAGGAAACCGGCATTTTTTCAGAAAAAAATTGTGCAGCGAGAAATTGGAAGGGTTATTCAATAGTGCACGTTTCTCAGCCCCTTGAAAACAGGTAGTGACATATGATTATTATTGAGAATCTGACAGAAAAACATCCCATTGTTTCTAATGGTTGAAGCATCTTATAATCCTTCGCTACACTTCTTTTTGGCTTTAGGTACTAGGTATCTAACTAGGGAAGCTGAAACAGAAAGTGTGAAATTTATATTCAAATAAAAATATGAACAAAACGGCTCCAGCAATTTATGGACATTTCGGTAGTTACTAGTTCATCATAACGGTCCGACCACCTGGGAAGGTATTAAACATAATAATAACAAGCGCCATTGAAAAAGCCTATAAAACCAGACTTCTATAAGACCAAAAAGATCTTTGTCGCAACATCTGGTACAACTAACCGAATTTTACAAGGTCTTGCAAATTTCCCGTAAGCTACAGCCACCGTTCGAATTGAAATCCGTTCTAAATGTAGCAGTCTGTTTTGCCGGAAATACGTCAATAGTGCAACGCTGGCAGATAGGTATAGCTACCGGATATTACAAGACAATTCAAATGACCGTCTGCGATCAAGGACGATTCGAATTTTCCAGTGTAACGGAACGGATTTGACAGTCAATTATTTCGCACAATATAATTATTGATATACCTAGTGATGAGTAGCAAAAAACTTCGCTTCATACCGCTTCATTCAATTATTATACTCTGATGTTGGTGTGAAAGTTAATGAAGTAGGTATTCGCGCGATTTATTTGCATGGAATGCATGAAAATATTGTCCGATGATTGTCCATCTGTCTTGAGGCTAGCGGAGTTCATCGATTCATTTCTTGCATCTCGGCAGCATTCTTCAACCGAACGCAAAAAAACGAAATAACGCATTTCCTGATTATGTTGGAACAGTATACAAGATGTCTAATTGGCATTGTTCCATAGAATGACTATGCGGTGGAATAAGGTGATACGTGACGATTTCCCATGGGGTTTTGAAGTCGACAGCTTTAAATTGTGCGAAAACTCATTTGTCACACGATGCCCAAAGACTTGACTTCATTACGAGATTATTTTCTAGATATTGCGACTGTGCTACGACAAACAGAATCATAAGGATGATTGAGGTTGGTATAATAAAACGAGATGGGATTGGGTGTTTAGGAGGGAAATAATGAACGATTAAACTCGAGAGGTTCGCATGATCATAGCATGTATGTCGCAGGAGGAACATGTAGGATATTGATACATAAAATGCTCTGACTACAAGATTATGTTGCTTAGCTATATTTTGTACGTTACATGGCCAAGTGTCGTTAGTGGTACTCTGATATTCAACTCTAATTGCTTCCGGCTTGTAACGTAGAGATAAGTATTGCAACGTTTTCATCACTGGAATGGTGATTTGATAGATGAGTAGTCAGAGAGTCAACAACTGTTCATTTAGGGTTGAAGTTTTATGAAATATCAAAACGATATGTTTTGGGTTAGTCTCGGATCTTCCCATTTTCAATAATTCGTAGCAAAACAGGATATTTCCACCGTCACACTGCTAATAACCCTAGTGGTTGATGCAATTTAAATTCAAAGAAAAATAATAATAATCCGTAGTTTTATATCATAATAAAAAATCCTCATGTCTGTTGCGGGGACTACTCATCGTAGCATTCTCCCTGCAACGTTCTTGAAGATAATGATATCATTTTTTTGTTAAACTTCCTTAATAATGTAATATTTTTGAACCGACTTGTTTCACTTCAACTTAATTTCAAAAATTTCTAAATCAACTGTATCTCGTATAGGCTATTGACAATGATTAAAACTAGATCTCCAAATCCTTACCCTCATAGAAATAGTTAGAGGTAAGTACGGAGAGACGGCCAAAGTACGAACCATTTTTTGTGGAAAAAAAGCTTATAAATAACCGCAATAAGAAAGTTCATTTTCTAATAAGATCATAAATATAGGTGCAGTCCAATTTATAGCAGCTGGCGCGCGTCAATGTTCAAAGTACAAACTCATGCAGGCTCGTATTCATAGTCAGATCTTATGTCTGAAGATGACATGACATCTTGTGACAAATATGTGTTTAAACGTTTCTCTTATTCCAGTTATAAAAGTAGGTACTTGAAGCAAATTGGTAACAATGAGTAATGAGGAAGTAATAACGTTGCCATAAAAATGGATAAACTATATTTACTCAAATATGAAAATTGTTCTGAACTTATACTCGTAACTTCTCATTCGGCATTTCGGCAAATACCTATTTAGATTTTCTCAAAACATCAAACTTGATGGATGTTTTGAACTTGAACTTGTTCAGGATATTATTTGATCACACGAATCAACTGAAAGCTCAATTCAAGCATTAACTGGCAAATTATATATTTTTTTCCAGCGCAGGCTCTCGCTCTAACGAGAACCGAGTCTTTGAATCCGTGCAAAAGTCATCGGCATGTAATTGGACTGCATTAACGATGTTCTTAGTTCCACTCAATCTCTTTAAAAACCACACAGCAATTTCCTCCAAAGAGATAAAATTTCACTGTACTGTATTATATGAGTGCAAGATTAACTACGCCGTCGTTAGTAAAATGATAGTATTAACTGTCGTTTTCAGTGTTATTATTGTCAAGATTGCGTATAGTTTCACACCGGTAGCAGCGCAAAAAGTCGATGTTAATCAGAGATGAGTTTCCTTGAGTCGTATAAGATAACTGGGGCCCTATTTTCGGTACACGTGATCTGTTCCCCGGCGATCACCGGGGAACGCCGGTGAAGTGATCAGTTCCCCGGTTCTAAAAGTGGTATTTTCGTGACCACTTTTTCGGCTATACTCGTACATGTCCGTGTAATGTCGAAGCTTGGCTGTCAGCTGTGATATTTGAAATCGAATTGTAGTTTTTCGAAACCTACCTACTTTTGCTATTTATTAACATGGAATCTGCCGGCCCAAGCTTCAAGAGGCCACGATTGGATGCGATTTCCGAAACTCAAAAAGAAAAACTGACCGAACTCATGGCCAAGAACCCCATATATCCTTGTCAACTTGCTACGGTCAGCCGGCTTCCTTCCCCGGGTACTGGGATAAATGGCGTGACTAGTTCTGTGATGTGCCGGGCCTGAAGTTCACAAGTCACACTGAAGTCTTTTAATTATCACGCGAAAATACTGCACAAACTGCACTTCTATGTCCACAAATCGTTTGCCGGGTTGGCGCGCATCTTCTTTGGCCGCTTCCAAGTCCGCGATTACATGGACCGCCAATGCCGCGTTCAATGGATCCATTTTTCCCAAATTATTTAAAGAAACTTTCGAAAAATTGGAGATTGGAACGTAAAATTGAAATTTTTGAAAGGACGCCGTTGTAATTCCAATTTCCAATTGTCAAAACTATATCTGTCATATGGCGGTTGTTTTAGTTGTATTTTTGGTGCATTCAGCGTTGCCAACCTATGAACAATGTGCTTTTTCTACTTTTTTTAGTGATTTTCAATTTAGACTCTTGGCAGTCCTTTGCTTTGATTGACATAAGCGGGGAATGAGCTGTTCTCTCGGTAGCTCCTAGGAGAACGGGCGTGATCACGCGTGAATGTACCCGAAAATGCCGCTTCCCCTGTTTTTGAGGGAACAGTTCCTATAGGAACAGTTCACGTGTGCACCGAAAATAGGGCCCCTGGATTAACACCTTCCAGAAGCGGTTAATCCGTGCTGGAAGTGGTAGAAAGAAATAGAAATTCAATAACTATTTACATAACGCGATGGTTTTACGATTCACCACTTTTGCGCCATTTAACCAGAGCCGATGATGGAACTAATCACTTTCTCTTTCACTTGAGAGATGAAGACCATGAAGAAAAAACTGCATAATCGAACATTGACACCGTCCAGAGCTTTATGCTTGTGAGCAATTATTTCTCTTCAAAGACACGACTGCAATGAGAAATGAGAAATTACAGAGTGGACTATGCCCATTATTGCATTTATCCACAAAAGCACAGCTATACTAATATACCTATATATTGTCTCTCCATGCTGGGACAAAATCGAGATGAAAATTGTCGGCAGCCTCCCGTCCATACATTGACTTTCACCGATGGGTTTATGAACGCTTATTTTATGGGTACCTTTTTAAATATCATAAACATGTAGGTATAAGTTCTGAGTATGAGTATGAGAATGGTATGAGACCAGATACAAGCATGCACATAAGCGCTCCGGATGGAAGAGCTTGTAATGGGTCAGATCATGGGGGCCTATCCCACTTTAGAAATCAGAGAAAGTCAATCGTTTATTATTATGATACAGCATCGATATACCTACGTTAAATATGAGTACGAGGCGTTGGTCGAAGCCGAGATAAACTATGAGCTGAGCTGAGCTGAGCTCGGAAGAAATTATGTATTTGGCTGGGTCGTATCAATGAACTTTAATGACTTCAAATTGCCTAGATTCATACTAATTAAGTGTGCAAGATGTGTAACGGTCAGTTCTTTGTGCCGGAGAGTGCAAAATCTGATGGCATGTGCTTTCACGATAACAGAACCCATCGAATGGCCGCCACTCATTAAAATCTATCATTAAGACATAGAATGCGAATTTCCGCAATACTAACCATCGAGATGATGCCTCATTAGGCCAGACTTTGTGTAGCATTAAGCGCAATTTGTGAACTGTTATTTTATTTACACCGTATAGGTAAAGAATATACCGATCTATAATATTGAGACTGTGAACGTCGACCGTGAACTGTACAAATTAGAACATACTTCTTTTGCAAAACTTTCCCTATTATGCGTTTAGTTTCAAACACTGACGGTGCCAGCAACAACGCTTTGCAATTTGTTTTGGTTATTAGTTGGAATGTTTGTTTAGCCAACGAGACACCTACCTAATGCTAAGTAGAGCAGCATCTCATCCTTCTCATGATGAAAGCTCTTGGATGCCGAAAACACTTTCGATGTAATTCTTTCGCAGATATCGAGCGTGAGCGCGAGGAATGACAACTGATGTGAATTTATGTCATAGATTAATGTCCATCTGTCTGTTTTAGGTTTCTCTTTCAGAAATGATAGGTGCTAACACCCAACCTGGCTGCAAAGTATTCCAATTAAACGATGCGTGTTTGTGTAAAACTTGCGATGTTTACGGGATAGACCTGATAACATTCTTGCGGAGGAAACAGAAAACAAAAAGAGTACTAGGTTTCCAAACTACTAAAAGTTTCTTGGACTGCTTGTAGTGCTTAAACTTAATACGAAATATACTTGTATGAATAATTATTGTAAATGCAAGTTTCAAAACCCAGTGAAAAGATTCTTGATCGAGCTTTCAGTTTTCTGCGGATCAATCTATTGCTATTGAGAAGCTAAAGGCAAATAAGGCGCGACGATGAGTAAACACGACCCATCTTGTGGTGTTCTTACGGCACATTTGGCATTACTTTGGGTTGGGCCATCCTTTCCTGAATTAGTTATATGGTTCAAAACGACCTAGAATTTTTTTTATTCGTTTATTCAGCGTCGGCCTATTTCCGCAACGAGGCCTAACACCGACGCCGGTGAATGCTTTCCTCCACTATACCGGAAATTTTGCCGAACCCCTGTGTGTTCCAACACAGGGTAGGGATTTTTAACGACCACCAACATCGCATGGGGTCGGCACCATCGTTCGTATTTTACGTGCTATGCGACACACGCATAGTCTTGCATTTAGCAAGCATTCCAACTAAACCAAGAAGCTTGTTTTCGAGGCGAAAATCCGTCCCCGGCGAAGATCGAACCCGCGACCTCTGGAGTGGTAGTCAAACGCGCTAACTACCACACCACAAGCTCCTCGGCCTAGAAATCAATGCATCGTGATTCCGATAGCCGGTTAGCAACGAATTTTCGTACTCGATAACATAAATGGTGGAGAAGTTGGAGGCATTGGTTTTGATGAAACAAACGAAAAAACGTATACAGGGTGTCCCGAAATTATCGCAACAAAATTCACAGGGAGGTAGACAATTGAGAAATAAGGGGACTTCCTCAGTAAAAATACTCTCGCAAGTTGGTTTTTCAATACAGTTTTCTTTGCATAACTTTTGAACCGTTGAGCCGATTTCATTCAAATTTGAACCAAAGCTTACGAAAATAAGTCTCTACAAACAATGATGAGACACTTCATCAAACATTTTCAGGGGCAAAGATAATGGGGGGTACTTTCTTCCTTTTCCCCCTCTTTTTCACCTCCTTGAATATTTTTGTAAATGGTTGCAATTTTTGAATTCTACGTTCAATTTAGATGAAAAAGTTCCTCTTGCAAAATTTTGATTGAAGGCCTCATTTTTGAGATATTTGAGTTTGAAACTTCGGAGAACATCTCGGAAACACCACTTACAAGGCCTTAAAAATTAAAATCCAAGAAAACTCAAGATTCCTCAACTGAAATAAGTTTTCTAGGTGTTTCAAGTTGACAAACTACCATTTTTGCTGAAAAAACATGAAGCTTTTCTGAAAAAAAAATTGGGCCCTGAAAATGGGCGGTTTTGAGATGTTTTCCAAAGTTTCAAATTCAAATATCTCAAAAATGAAGCCTCAAATTAAAATTTTGCAAGAGTAACTTTTTTCTCTAAATTGAACGTAGAATTCAAAAATTGCAACCATTTCCAAAAATATACAAGAGGGTGAAAAAGATGAGAAAAAGGGGGAAGGGAAGGGGCTATTATTTTCGCCCCTGAAAATGTTAGATGGAATGCCTTATCATTGTTCGATAGAGACCCATATTAGTGAACTTTGGTTTGAATTTGAATGAAATCGGCCTAACGGTTCAAAAGTTATGCAAAGAAAACTATATTAAAAAAAAACAACTTTGAAGGCCTGTATCTCCGTTATCACGTTTGCGAGAGTATTTTTACTAAGGAAGTCCCCTTATTTTCGAATTGCCTACCTCCCTGTGAATTTTGTTGCAATTATTTTGGGACACCCTGTATACAGGGTGTCCGTTTTTCGAGGCCAAGCATGGGTATCTCGCTTATCTTAAGAGATACAAAGTCGGTTAAATTAGAAAAAAGTTGCGCATTTTCATGACGATGAATGATCCAAAAAAGAATTTGACGTATCGATTTTCGTTTTTGAGATATCGTGAAAAAACAGGATTTTGATTTTTGTTTTAATTTTTTATTCAAAAAACGGTTGAAGACGGCCTTTTCTAATCTAGACATTGTCGGGGCACTTTTTCAAGGGGAATCCAAATCTGCCAAAATCTTTATTTTAGCTTTCAAAGCAACCGAGATACGACATTCAACTTTTTTCTCTAATGGGCGCCATATTGGATTTTGATATTTTTGAATACGGTATTCTTATCTGGTTAGAACGATGTGCCACATGTCATTGTTGAATAAATGTTTGACATTTACGTTTTTTTTTTATTGTCGATGCTGATTTTGTTTCCAAAGCACTCTTTGAAAAATTTAAAAATTTTTTTTGCTCTAAAGCATGAATTCAACAGTGGCATGTGACACATCGTTGTAACCAGAAATTAAAATTGTATTAATGAGAAAAAAAGCGTTGAGCCCATGAGAGAAAAAAAAGTTGAATGTCATATCTCGGTTGATTTGAAAGCTAGAATGAAGATTTTGGCAACATTGAATTCCCCTTGAAAAAGTGCTTTCACAATGTCTTAATTAGAAAAGGCTACCTTCAACCGTTTTTCAAATAAAAAATTAAAACAAAAATTACAAATGTCTGTTTTTTTTTCGATATCTCGAAAACTAAAACTGACAAGTCAAATATCTTCTTGGATCATTGATCGTCATGAAAATTCGCAACTTTTTTCTAATTTAACTGACTCTGTATCTCTAAAGATAAGCGAGATACCCATGCTTAGCTTCGAAAAACGGACACCCTGTACAGGGTGTCCGAGATTTAAATCCGGAAACTTAAGCAACTGATAGAGAATTAAAAAATAAGGGGACTTTATCCAGAAGAATATTTTCAAAAACGGAAAATAACGGAGATATAGCCTTCCAAAGTTAGTTCCAAAAAAACGTTTTCCCAAAATAACTCTTGCACCATTCAACAGATTTTGTCCGAATTCGACACAGGTGATCCTACGATACATTTACATCAGGAGCTCAAGATGACTTTTTCTGAATGACCCCAGTCGCGTAGATATTGGGAAGTTCACCCCTATTACCCCCTTATTTTCTACGTCAATGAACATTTTGAGAAAGCAACCCAAAATGTTGATTTTGCATTCAATTCCAAACAAAAAGTTACCAATGGTAAATTTTGATTCGAGGCTTCGTTTTGGAGATATTTGAGTTTGAAAAGTCCAAACACAATTACGAACTAAAATCATTTTTGTTACTAAAAATTCTATTTTCTATGTCACTCAGGATATTTCTCCCAAAACTGGATCGGTGACGCTTAAATACTTAGCTTCATGAGAAAAATTATTACTTTGATCAAAACAGTCCAGTCCAGTCCTATTTTCTACGCCAATAAAGATTTTAAGGAAACGATCCAAACTATTGTTTTTGCATTCAATTCTAAAGAAAAAGCTACTCTTGTTGAATTTTGATTTGAGGCTTCGTTTTTGAGATATTTGAGAAAATTCCAAAAACAGTCCAGTGGCGTAGATATTGGAGGAGCCACTCATATTATCGCCCCTATTTTCTACGCCAATGAATATTTTGAGAAAGCAATCCAAGTTATTGTTTCTGCATTTAATTTAAAAGAAAGAGTTACTCTCGGTAAATTTTGATTTGAGGATTCGTTAGCCTAGTAAATAGAATTTTTAGTAACAAAAATGATTTCAATTTGTATTTGTGTTTGGAATTTTCAAACTCAAATATCTCAAAAACAAAGCTTCAAATCAAAATTTACTAGAAGTAACTTTTTCCTTGAAATTGAATACAGAATCAAGAATTTGTGTTGCTTTCTCAAAATTTTGATTTGCGTGAAAAAGAGACCTCCCAATATCTACGCCACTGGAGTCACTCGGGAAAAGTCATCTCAAGATAGCTTGATATCACTATATCAATAGTGATATAAATGTATTGTGGTATCACCTGTGTCAAATTTGGACAAAATCGGTTGAACGGTGTAAGAGTTATTTCAGAAAAACGGTTTTTTGAATCCAACTTTGAAGGGCTATATCTTTGTTATTTTTCATTTTTGAACAAAGTAATGGGAACAAAGTCCCATTATGTTTCGATTCTCTATCGATTCCTGAAGTTTCCGGATTTAAACCTCGGACACGCTGTATATACAGACATTTATTTAAAAATGACACCTTCCCACAATTTGGGCTGCTGATATACAAAGGATACTATAACACATAGAGTAAAAATAACACAATAATAGGTAAACTTGAATAACGTATGGTCCGAAAGTTTTGAGAAATGGTTCTAAGCTAATAACTTTTTCTGAATAGTCTTTATTTTTGTACTTGATATTGCAAAAATTAACATCATATATAACAAAAAGAAATTCATATTCAACATATTGAAAATGGACCATTATATTCGATGGATCTCAATTTTCATCTGCCATGTTCCATGATATTTGGTATCAATTTCTCAAATGCGAAATTCTCCAATGTTATTGAAAAATGTGACGCCGTAATTGGTCTTCATTCGCAGCTTCCCATCCCTTGTCGTATACTATCCTGCTCAATACTTACCAAAAATCTTATATTGGTCGAGCTTGCGGTACATTGGGAGGCAGGAGCTCTGAGAAATTAATCCTGCTGTTGTCCAGAGAATGATCGAACATGGCAGAAGAACACTGAAAGCCATCAAAGATAATGACCCATCTTCAATATGTTGACTACGAATTTGAAATTGTTAAAGATGATGCTAGTTTTTGCAATATCAAGTTACAAAATAAAACTATCCAAAAAAAAGTTATTAGCTTTTAAAAAAATTCCCAAAACTTTCGGACCATACGTTAGTAATCTGAATTTCGAAAAAGTAGGTATACAGGGTGTTCGGGTCTGGTTATTACAAACTTTGAGGGATGATTCCCCATCAAAAATAAAGCCGAAAAAACAAAAAACTCATGATCCTAAAATGCTTCCTCAAAAAGATACAGGGTGTTGAAATTGACTTTTTTAAATGGTTCTTTCACCGTAACTTTTGAACCCTTGGACCGATTTAATTCAAATTTGAACCAAAGTTTAGTCAAATGAGTCTCCATCGAATAATAATACCACAATTCATCAAAAATTTCTACACAAAATCGCCACTTTCCAGGGCCCAAATTGTTTTTTTCTGAAAAACTTCATGTTTCTCAACGAAAATGGTGGTTTATCAACTTAATACACCCAGAAAACTGATTCCAGTTGACGAATCATGGGTTTTCTTGAATTTTAATTTTTAGGCACAGGAAAGTGGCGATTTCGAGTAGTGTTGCCGTCTAGACAAGACAAGACAAGAGTTGCCCTATTCTTGTCTTGTCTTGAAATATCAAGATTTTTTCAAAATTTCAAGACAAGACTCTAACTCTTGATGGAAATTTTTCAAGAGTCTAGATAGACTCTTGAAATTAAAATTCTATAAAACCCCCTCTTCCTATAAAAATACGTGACAGGAATATAAACAACTTTAAGCAAGAAAAACAAAGAAACTGTGAGGAGCAAGGAGCACCCTTCGAATAGAGACTGCGCTCCAATAAAATATTCTACTTGGTTACACTTACGTTGAAATTTCAAAACAAAGACACACTTTCATTTACACTGAAATTTATCATTGGTGTGAGTGCTGAAAAAAAAGGTTGCCACCGCCACCCCTGATCTGTTAATAGACGTATTTCTGCGATGAGGTTTTATATAAAATGACACGATACGATTTTATTGCCGAAGGTTGATGCCTGAATTGATATAATCAACTACTGTTTAGTTGAAAAAATATTCAAAAAATCTGGCACCGCGAAAGGAAATAGAAAATCATCTCACCGCAGTCCATCTCCTCAAATCGAGTGAGTAAGCAAGCTAAGAACAGTATCAGGTTGCCACATGAACGTCGAAAAACAGTCAACGAGAAAGAGTCACAGTCGAAAAAAAGTCGATCAATCAACTTCAATATTTGCTGTTTGGTGTTCAAAACATTGCTGCTGCAGGGATAAATGTAAATAATCGGTTTTAAGCAGGACCCGGAGTTCCCAGATGTCGTGCTGCGGACGTGGTCCAATATTTTTGTCGGAAATATACCGATTGTTCAAGACCTGTGTCAGGTTCCCGCTTGTGTCAACTTATTGACGCGGGCAAGAAGACTCACTTTGCTCAAGTTGTAAAAAGAATACTAGCTTAATCGGTATTTCGCCTTGGTGCCTAACTACCTACATTGAAATGATATCTGGCTGCAGCATGTTGTCCGAATCATTTTCCTTTTATTGGCGAGAAACACTTTGTTTCGCAGCTATTGACCAAAAACCTTATTAAAAGCCTTATTGAGCGACATATCTCTCAAAAATTGCGATCTGAGAAGGCGCAGCTATTTTTGGAGAAGTAGAAATGAAGATGTTGGAGCAGTCCTTGAAAAAAATATCACTTGAAGGAAACTTTCGCCAAATCACAGAAAAAAACAATATAGACATATAGGGTCTGAAGGAGATGTCATGTGAATATACAGGGTGTTTGCAAACTTGAGGTAGAAAATTGAGCCGCAGTTGAAGAAATGCCCCAAAAGTGCCGGAAAAAGGTTGAAAATAACTATGATCTTTGTTTCTGAAAATATGGAGGGTCAAAAGGTTGTCCTTCGACCCCTTCTACTATCGTTTTTTTTTATATTTTAGGAAATTTTCACCATCAGACCAAAAAGCAAACTATTTGAACCATTGAATGTGCCTCGTAGTTTCAGTTAGTGTACAGGGTGAGTCATGAATCGCAAAAATTTATTTTTCCTCGAAAATGGCCGTGAAAGGTTCAAGTGGTCATAAACAAATAGTTCTCATATGAAATTTCCTGCATGCATTTTCAAAGAAAACTAGATTTTCAGAGTTTACGACTTACCCAGTAAGTAGATAAAATTACAAAACACATTCAAAGGTTTAAAAACATTGCTTCTTGGTCTGTTGAGAACGCAGTTCACTAAAATCTTTCGAAATAACGAAAAAATAGAGGGGGTCGAAGGACTTGACCCGTCATATTTTCAAAAATGGGAACCCCATTTTTTTTAACATTTGTCTGATACTTTTGAAGCATTTCCGTAACTGCGGTTCGATTTTCTACTCCAAAGTTTGCAAACACCCTGTACCTATAATATACCTTTTACCCTTATTAATGTTATTTTATGTTGTCAATAAATTCTGTAAGAAATCTCCAAGCAAATCACACATGTTATTCAGTAGACAATAAAAGCCGTCAACAGAGAGGAGTATATCTGATTTTTTTCCTTTTTCTTTTCAAGAGTCTAATCAAGACTCTTGATCTTGACAGCCCTACTCTTGTCTTGTCTAGAAATTTCAAGACAAGAGTTTCTAGAGGTCTTGTCTAAGTCTTGACGTCTTTTCAAGACAAGACTCTAGAAAGTCTAACTCTAGACGGCAACACTAATTTCGAGATGTATTCCAATGTTTCAATCCCAAATATCTCGCGAAAACGAAGCCTGTAATCGAAATTTCACAGGAGTAACTATTCTCCTAAATTAAACTTAGAATCCGAAAAAATCAACAATTCAACAAAATAATTAGGGGAGATAAAAATAGGGGCAAAAATAGGAGACAGTCTTCTATTATCTACGCCCTCAGAAATGTTTGATAAATTGTGGTATTATAATTCAATGAAGACTCAGCTGACTAAACTGTAGCTTAAATTTGATTGAAATCGGTTCAACGGTTCAAAAGTTACGGTGAAAAAACGATTTCAAAAAGTCAACTTTATCTTTTTGAGGAAGTATTTAGGACCATGAGTTTTTTGTTCTTTCGGCTTTATTTTTGATGGGGAATCATCCATCAAAATTTGTAGTAACCAGACCAGAACACCCTGTATAGTTAAGCTTGTAAACTAAAGTAAAAAGTAAAAAAGTAAATATACATAGATGTATAAAGGTAAGAAAGAACTAAGTAACTTTATATAAATGGTTTCGCAAAATGTAGATTGATTTTTTCAGGGCTACTAACGCTACCGATTCACATAATTTAGAAGGAATGCCAAATTCAAAACAAAACTCTTCAAAGAGGGTGGTGATGGTCCCACGAGCGCCGACAAGTAACCCGACAACATCGATTTGTCGAAGGTCGTATTTTTCTTTGAAAAAAGGGATGGTTGGCTCATAGATCCTCTGTTTCTCAATATTAACGTCTGATGGTTGGTGTTCTACCAAGTTCCAAGGTTTATTAACTACTGTTCGTTTGAATATTAGAAATTAATGCATTATGGAGACTTCGATAGCCGGTTAGAGACGAACCTTTCGCATTTTCAAGGAAGAAACCTCTAACAACTTACATCAAATAAAATTGGTGCACAACTTGACTTCGGTACGTCCGACGCAACGACAGTTAGCAGCCACAAGGCCACAAAAAGGTGATAACACTTGATTTGCTTTTAGCCAGATTACTGTTAACGCTATGGTACCTACTCGAAATAATTAAGTACTCATTATAATTGTATTGGTTGCAATACCTAATTTAAGCATCACTAGCTGATTAGTGAGTTTAGAATGAAAAGTTTCTGTCAACTTAGCACAGGTCTCAGACTGATTCTGATCAGAAGTTTAACGACAAACATTTGCTGATTGGTCCGCTTTTAGATAAATAAGACGTCAGTCATCTGTGCTTGAACTTCCTTAATAGATACTCATATAGATACCCAGTCGATCAATTATAAAGAAATAGCCACCATCCAGGGCCTCACCTGAACTTCAACTCCTTTCATCACGGAAGAAAGTAATTGCACGGTTGTTGTAATTAATTACGAAAGAAACTGTACGGGTGCGCTATGGTTATGCCACGGTGAACTTTCCAAGTATTATACGATCAGCTATGATGAGCATTATTACCGAAAACGCTGATGATCGCTCAATCCCCGATAATTTCCTGACCATGATTGCCGTGAAATAACAACAGCGCGCGCGAGTTGTGATGAAATAACGTAAATTTGTATTATTTATGGTCATGATAAACCATCCGTTGCACCACCATTATGCCATACCGGCTGGTGGCTGGCTGCAGCTTCTTTGGTTCTCTTTGTGTTATTTTAAATGGTAATGTATTGCAGCGCATAATTGGTATGGAAGAGCAAGAGCAGTGCGTGTTTTAATTCATCGTGTGTGTGTGTATGTGTCTGTTTATATTATATTAAAGTTCAGTTGTAATGTATTCAAGTGAACGTCCGTTCGCTCGCGATCAACGCACTTCTATAGTTGGGGAGAATCCGCGCGCAGCCGGAAACGCTCAGGTGCCTCTCTTCCTGTCTCCACAGATGCACTTTTTGCCTCTTTTGGCTTCGGCATGGGCACCTACTACCAGTCCGGACGTTTCGGTAATGACCGGCACACACGCCAAGAAATTGAGCCTGCCACATCGCTTGTGATTCGATTTTAATTACACAGGTCTCACTTGATGACCGTACCTAATCTCTATATCGTTTCCATTTCTATAGCCGTGTGATTATGAGGAGCTGAGTTTGCATACAGGAGACAAGATGATGAGAGTCGAAATTGAAAATCAAAAGTTTCGAAACTTCCGTTCGTTAAGCCGTGGTCACAATGCGCTCGTTCACCAGCCGCTGGCTGCTACTTGTTGCTGCGTGGCTAGCAGCGGCCTAGTAGCATGATGTGACTAGCCAGCAGCGCTAACTAGCTTTGCTCTTTTTAGGCTATGGTTTCTTTTGCCCGTTTTGGGAAAGCATCAGAAACTTTGCCTTGGTGGAGGACTGAATCTATTTTTCACCATGAATTGCCCTTGAATCTTGAGAGGATATCGCGAACGTGAGTGTCTATAGCCGAAAATGTTGGATCCAATATCCAATCTCACCGTTCCAAAAAATTACGAAACTAATGGTGTATACGCGAACCAATTACTCAAGTTAAAGTACAAGACTTTCATGTGGAGATCTTTTTGATCCCGCCCATACTGTTTTGTGTTTAGCAAACCCATCATTGATGAAAACCTACGAAGGTGCTTGCCGACGAATTAACGCGAAAGGCCTCAAAACAAATATCATTTCCTACAAATAAAATCAATATACAACCACTAAAGTAACTAATTGAGCCCTTACTTACTTATTCCTCTTCGCTCCATCTGGAGCATAAGGCGTTTACTATCTCTTTCCATTCATCTCTGTCTCTGGCTGCATGTTTAGCTTCGCTTCAAGACATCTCTATTTCTGTAATTTCTCTATTTACTGTTCTTCTCCATGTTTCCATAGGTCTGCCTTGTTTTCTTTTGCCTTCCAGATTGTAATTCAGTGATTGTCTTGTGATATCGCTGTTGTCTTTCCTTAGCACGTGTCCTATCCATTTCCATTTTTTCCTGCAGATTGTCCTCTGGACTACCTCCTGTCCTAATCTCTCATTTGATGTGCGATCCGGCCAGAAAATACTCACGATCGTTCTCAGACACGCAGGCACCGGTTGACAAACACCTGGATCTTGCGGTTTGGTTGTCCGTTAATTTTTCATGTTTTGGCACCATACATCAGCAGTACACTCCTGACATTAGTGTTGAACGGTCGGATCTTCGCGTTGAGAGATACATTTTTGGATTTCCAAAATTTTCTCCGGAGGTTGAAAGCACCCTGTGCTTTACCGATCCGCATTTTGACATCCTGTTCGATCTTGCCATTTTCACTTATTTTGCTGCCCAGGTAGCTGAAATCTTCCACCTCCTCTATTGCTTCGCCGTTTAATTTTATTGCCACTCCTTTGGGTGTCAATCTTCATCACTTTTTTTGCAATTTTTTTTTTGAAATTGACAAGTGGGGTCTTTGCAAAGAGCGCCTCATATTTCATCTGCAAAATCCAGGTCCTCGAGTTGGTGAAAAAGATTCCATATTATGCCAGTTTTGTACTTTGTCGCTAAGCTCATTATCCAGTCTGCGATAATAATCAGGAAAATCGTTGGAGACAACCGGCCTGATTCTTTAAGGGAATGGTTATGGCTCGGGTTATGGTAATCACGGTATATGGTAATCATTGTGCTTACGATAAAATTGCTAGGACAAAGGGCCTTCCTATTGGCTGCCGCCATAGCAATTTGATAGTAAGCCCGGTGATTACCATAACTATTATTTTAAAGAATCAGGCCGAATATGCATCCTAGCCCAACTCCACTGCTGATTTCTATCTGTTCCGTCAGCTTACCGTCATGTAGAAGTCTTGCGTTGCATTCATCGTAGAAAGCTTTCAAAATACGGAGGATCTTTGGCGGTATTTCATATATCTCTAAAATCTTCCACATTCTGTCCCTGTCCCCACGCTGTCGAAGGCCTTTGCGAAATCTAGAAAATTGAGATGAAGTTTAGTTCTGCCATTCAAGTGTTGGCTCGATAATGATTCGTAGGGTACAGATGTGGTCGTGCATGATCTTTTTGTTCGGAAGCCGGCTTGATTGGGTCCTAAGATTTTGTCAATTTCTGTCTTTAATCTCTCCAGAATGATTCGAGTCAAGATCTTACTAGTTGTAGAGAGTAAGGTTATAGGACTCCCACTCGAAGAACCCAAGGGCTCGAGTACCTCTTCTGTGAAAGATACTCAACAAAGGATGATGCAGAAATGTGACTCAATGGCAAAGCAAACACCAGCGCATGTAAGATGATTCAGAATAAACGCGCAAGAGCTCCGTCTAAGTTTCAACCTCAGCCCACTAGGTCCAGGAGTCCCGCTTTCCGAGGCTACAAGGATCGATGAAGGGTACCACACTTTGAAGCTAACGCTCATCGACTCCAATCATCCGATCTCCGAAGCGCCGCGGCGCAGCTCAGCTGAAGGAGGTCAGGACTCACCCGAAAGGGGGCCAAGACTCATCTCAGCGGAGGACAGGACTCACCCATGAAGGGAGTCAAGCATTATCCGTACGGAGAACAGAACTCACCCGGAAAGAAGGTCAAGTCTCATCCGATAGGAGGACAGGACTCACCCATGAAGGGAGTCAAGCATTATCCGTGCGGAGAACAGAACTCACCCGGAAAGAAGGTCAAGTCTCATCCGATAGGTGGACAGGACTCATTCATAAAAGGGGGCGATATCTCATCCTAGCGGCTCATTGGCGATGGAATACGAGTGCTCGAGGCGGGCTTCCTCTTCGTGTAGTACTTCATGACGGAGTATTCCATCTTACAACGGAATTAACTAGGCACCATGTGAGCAGAAGTCGAGAAATCACACGGCGAGACAATTTTACCCCTGTTGATTGATAGCAGCGACAGTGTACAGCCGCGAAAATGTCCAGGGTGATCACGCGAGAATTTCCCTCCCCCCATACTTGAGGTTCCTTTCTTGAAATAATTTGGAAAAGAAAAGTAATCAACTGCTTATCTGGTGGGTCAAATCAAAAACCAGTTGCTTAGTTTGTGAGTCTGGAAAGGAGGAGTATGACTCAAAACTTGACTCTCTAGGTGGGTCTGAGAAAAGAAGGAAATTTGTGTAAAAATCATCTCCTTATCTGATAGTTCCAGTTATAGTTTAGTTTTAGTTGTTTTCCTCCATATCGGCACTTCTTGTGTCATAGGAGTTTGCTGCATTTTATTGAGTAAATATAATCTGATAGTTCTGAAAAGAAGGAAACCATCAGAAAGAAAGTAGCGCCGCAGTGTTTCAATGGCGCTGTTTTCCCCCGAGATAATTTGACACGCGCTGTTTTATCCTATGCTTTTGTCCTACGCTTAAATGACACAGAGCCGCGTGAGTCCTAGTTCACAAGTATTTTTGTGATAACAAGTAATCTTATTTTCGTGTCAGGTTATCCCATCGTCGAAAAAAAAGTTTTGAAACATCCGTTCGTTACACAACACTTTCCTCCAAAAGCTCAAATAGCACTACAGACCTTGATATTAGTCAAAAAATTATGCAATAAACAAATCTAGCGTGACATAGTGGGGCTTATTCATGCCAAACAACCGTTTTTTTCTACAACTACGTGAGTATCTTGGGCAACGCATTTGCATAATACAAGTTCAGATCATAATAATTGGCCGATAGACGCTATAAAATCGCTGCTGGTTCCGTTGTTGAGAACAATACCCATTAGCTTTGTTGGTGCACCTCTGTATTTCTACGCTACCTGCTCACCAGAGTAGCAACAACGTACGACCAATTAATTATTACACGCTGCACTATTATTAACGAGGAATCTGAGTAAGTATTCAATTGACGGTGTGTGGTGTGGTGTGGTGTGATGATGATGTATGGAAGAAAAAATTCTTAGGAAAGTTACCAGCGTACCAGCCGAAATAATTTGTGTGGATTTGTAATATAAGTGTCAAGTCTAATGAATGCAGCCGTCGTTATCCTGATTAAAAGTGCATTTTTATTAGACCTGATTTGCATATGGAAAATCTAGACAATTTGTATGCTGGCTGGCCAGTGTTCGGTCAGCAGGAGAAAGGAAGTGCTTGAGTACACGTTCTGGGTGTACCACGGAGGAACATGCCGCGTTTCTCAATGGGACCGCCGGATAGAAAAATAAAAGCGCAAGACAAAAGATATGAAAAGGAATAAAAGAGTCGATTGGCGTAAATTAGTGAAATCGTCAAGTCGTTCAACTCGCATTTTAATTATTATTACTTAGTCGTATTGTGTAGATTTTCTATTAAAATACAATTTGCTTCAGATCTCTATTTAGCATTATTATTATTATCGTTTCATTGATACTTTTTTCCTTTTGGCTGCATGTCAGTTAAATGCCTACCTATACTATAGGCTTTCCTTTTCTGAATAAATGTCATTTATCTTATAAATCGTGTGTAAAATAACGTTCAATCAAGTGGGATCATCCGAGATTGCGTCTTGGAAAATAGAATATCCCAGCCAAAAATATACCCTCCAATTATCTCATATCTTTTTAGTGTCTTAAATATTTTTGGATCTAAAATATGTGCTAGGTCCGGAGGTCACTGCCTTTTGGACGTAAACAAATATACTGTTTATCAATATCCCTTGCTGACTTTCATCTTTTCTTCGATTTACCGGAGGCAAAGGCTGGATGCTCGGAGGCATTTCTTAATATCTTTTGTCAATAGTACTATGTATAAGGCAGCATATACAGAATTGACGTTTCTACTAAATGATGAGATGTGCTTGTATCGAAATCCGTTGAAAAATAAAGTTAATACTCACAGTAAAACTCTCTTATGGCCTCAATAAATGGCACCTTCACCATATTTTCCTGCGGCAGGTGTTAACGCTTCATCATTTTTTTCATGGTCTTCGATATCCCAGAAACCGATTGAGACACAACCACGTATATTTTAAAGAAACTGGACATCGCAAGGCTATTTGATACTGCACCTAACTGTTAGATACTATCCGCCATTTTGAAAAAAGGGCACCACATGAATCACAAGGGAAGAAAACAAGCACTGCGAATCAAATTGTTTATTTAGGTCTTAGTTTTGATCCTGCAAAATGGTTTGCCCTCATAATCGTTTGTAACTTGTTCTACGTCCACTAAAAATCACCAGAATACATGAAATTCACAGGAATAATTCGAAATTCATGACGCTTCTTCCTTGGAAAGCTCTCACTTTCAATTTCACCGAGGAATAAGTACCTACCTAACTGTAATTTTGCTATTTTAAATGGATGCAACGCCCAGCATCATGTTCGTGAATATTTTTACATATTGATTTAAAATTATGATAAGAATACTAATGTGTGGTCACTACCTACATGTGCCTATTATTCTTCCTTGTCTTACTTGCAAACATGTCTTTTGACATTCTGGTCCTCTGATTTAGCTAGAAAAAGTTGTAATAATTCTTGATCTGTCTAAAATGATAATTATGCATTTTTACCCTAGTGACTTCAATATGTCTGGAGGTTATGAACTATGACCGTTTTAAAAATCAGTTTTCTACTTTGGTTTAAAATTGAACACTTCTTGATACTGGAAGCGGTGTCGAAAAGAAGCATTTTGTTAAGCAGCTTTTTAACCAATGAAAACAATTTACTGCTAGGTATAGTCAAACGTCGGTCGCGAAGTGTCACTTGTCAAACATTTCTCTTTCTAGCAGCTAGAATTTCCAATTTCTGCTAAATTATTAGGGTAGAGTAGATAAAAGAGTTGGCGTATTCTATACGCATATTAAGACGTAATTATTATGGAACTCGAATAATGATATACCTAGTACATTCAACCCTAGTATGATTCTAGTGAGCTATAATTGCCCGAATTTTCCGTTTCAAATGCGTCGTCTGGCGCGACTCTCTAACTAACTAGAATCACACTAGGATGGAACGTACTAAGTATACCTGCGTACCCACTATTTTTGGGTCAATCTTCGAGTTTGAACTAAACTGCTGGACAACGAAGTTGTCGGTATCGGAAAAATGGTCCGACTTTGGAGGTCAATATCTCTCGATTCCCGATCGCGATTTCTATTTTGTTTGTTGCGTTAACTAGCTTTATCTTTCCGTAACCCATCCTGGAAAAGTGAATGTTGAGAAACTTTATGTTGATTTTCTACAGGGTGATACGTAAAATGGTGCAAAATTGCAACGACTTCATCGTACCCCCATTTTTCAAAAATATATTTTCTTAATTTTCTAATACAAAAATTATGAAGTGTGGTGTCTTATCTCGAAACGGTTTTGGAATTTCCCGGATTGGAGGTCTAACATTGAATATATGAATTTTTATGTTAAATGTTGCAGATTTACGACATTCAGCCATAGCACAAGCACAAAAAGTATCACGTCCAGGGGGGCTTTACTACACTCGGACACTGGAATTTCACACCTTTACCATGTTCAGGGGCTCAAATCAGCAAATAGAACATGTTCCATGTCTAAAATTCTGATGAAATTCTGACGAAATCCAACGTACGAAAAACAGGCAGGGACAACCACTTAAAAAGTGCTCCCTGCTTGACCCCACACCAAATATTTGGGTTGTAGTCCGGTGGATTAGCGCCTAAACTATGCATTTTGTGATAAAGCAAAGGGCTTCTGGATTTACATTCTTGAGACTGAACTTGACAATTCCAGAAATGGCGCCAACGAGTTTGGTGTGGCAGGCGACCTCAGGAGCCATCCAGAGCTAAAAAAGAACCAAAATCTTCCATGTTCCTCGAAGGCACCCAAATACATCATACTCCGATGCGCTGATGCCCTATGGGGAGGAATTGAGAAAATATGTCGATGCCTGTCACGTAAGGGGGCTGAGGAGAAGGCATTTTTGTCTTCGAATGCGATTTATGGTTTTCATCAATCCTGAATGAATATGAAGAAGTTTGGTATCATTTTCGACTAAAATAGACGTTCTGAGTTCGAATATGGGGTTCAAATTACGTCAGAAACATGTTTAAACAAGTTTGTCTGAAAAAACACGCTTTTTTGATGTTCAACTTTTACCCTATGGTTTTCACTCCTCACCACAGGCATTCCATTTATTCTTGCATATTCAGTTACTTTCAACTTTTATTCTATTGAAAAAATTTTATTAGTTATGCTTCTCATCTTTACAAGCTCATAAAAGTGTCTGGTCGCGAGGGCGGTTTTTCGTCAACACGGCCCCTGATAAGTGACGCATGCTTCACTTTCAAAACGTGTTTCCTCATAAATAAAGGCTTTATTGTACGGTTTTCAACTTTGTTTTGCAGAGGAAGAACTGTTCCTCCTTGTAAAAGCAACAAACATGATATCGGAGCTGTATTGCAGTCACAATATGACTTTTCGTGTGAAGGTGCGTCAATTACAGTGTTCAAAGTTGACATAAAATAGCTTTCGGAACAAATCCTTCCAATCATCTTGTAAAAACCAAAGACATATCCAGTGTATGTTTTTCATCATTAAGAGACTTGAGACTGATACAATATATAACAATTTCGATTCCAGATGTCTTCGAAAATTAATAAACCTGCAGTAAAAACTTTGATATTTCTCATGATTTTTTTTCCGAATCGAATTACCGAGTAATGCGATCCAAGGACACCTCGATACTGCATTTTGGATTAGGGCAACGAATTTTTTCATGTGCGAACCTTATACCAATAGACATGATTTGACCCGCCGCACTTGAAATTTTATCAATAAGGAGGCGAATGTGGGCCCTTCAAACTTTGAAAAGGAAAGAACTTTTACAAAACGACCATTGAGTATCGTCATGGTGTCATGAAGGAAGCTTATGAGTCTATTAGAAATGTTGATAGCAATTGTCACCGTGTTCGTTACATCCTCCAAACTTGAAAAAAAACATTCTTTTGTTGAGGTTTAGAAACCTGTTTTTTTTTTGACAAGAAAACGATAAATTTATGATGTTCTATTGAGTAATCAACCAAATCACATTCCGTAAGTCTAATTCCTTGGTAGAAAAGTGCCCATGGACACATTTTGGAACACATATGTGCACCACGGCATTGCTTACCATTGGGATGTGCCGAATGTACCCATGTGCACCATGAGGATGTGCTCAACGTTCCCATGTACATCATGAAGATGTGCTCAACGTTCCCATGTACATCATGAGGATGTGCTTAAAATACAGGAAGATCTGCCCAACTTGCTCATGTGCATCAACCATAGTCACATCCCCATGAATACATTGAGCACAACCCCATGGTGCACATGGATACGTTGAGCACATCCTCATAGTGCACATGAGTCATCATCACATCCACATCAAATAGCACCCCCAAGGTATTAGGTATATGTAATAGCCTACCTGGAGGCTGTGAACAATCTGTAATACCCTGTAACCTACAGGCTGTGAACAATCTGTAACACCCTGTACATGAAAATAGGCAGAAAATCACAGATAGGTTACTAATATTTTGGAATCTTCATGAAAATCGACAATGGAAAGTTTTTCTGAGATCATTGCGAAGAGAAATGCCCCAAGAAAAAAGTTGTAAGGTCGCGGAACAGCCTGTATATTATGGAATTGATGATTGGCAATGAACAAGAACAGAAATCAAAACAAAAGTCTCGCGGAATGTGTAAAATGCTCATTGCTTTATCAAACTAAAAGAAAAATCAATGCTTCCGCAAGAACAGGCCATCAACATGCTTGATTTCTATACTAACTCCACAAACAACACAAATAGGACTGCTTCCATCAAGAAAGACTGCAACACGATACAAATTAATAATTTGTGATCGTTTTTGAGCTTTTAAATAACGGCAACGATATTTTTGTTCTTTCATACTTACGGATGGCCCCTGAGGTCGTCTGCCACACTAAACTCGTTGGCGCCAATTGTGGAATTGTCAAGTTGAATCTCAAGGACGTAAATCCAGAAGCCCTTTGCTTTATCACAAAATGCATAGTTTAGGCATTTTTCGGCGCTAATCCACCGGACTATTGTGTTGAGAGTAAAATTATCCTGGACTGTTGTACGAACAATCTTGCTCAATACAATTCATCAAAAGTGACTTAATCTCGCGTGCCACCAAGGCAAAGGACCCCGCACGATTCTTATGGAAAATGGCTCCCGGTTAACCCCTAATGTTGGGGTGCCGATTTTCCAATTTTCCTCGGTTAATTTGGCTGAATTTTTGGTATTGTGTACTTCTAATTTTGCTAAACAAAAAGTTCTCATACAAAAACTTATTTCTATGAACAGTTTTTGTTCTAAAGGGGACTGAAGTTCAATATTAATGCTCTCAAATGTTCAAATTCAGTCCCCTGTAGAACAAAAACTGTCCATAGGAATGAGTTTTTGCAATGGAACTTTTTGTTCAGCAGAATTAGAAGTAACTACACAATATCAAAAATTCAGCCAAATCAACCGAGGAAAATTGGAAACTCGGCACCCTAACATTAGAGGTGGAAAATAATTTTCATGTCAAAATTCATAATTTAAATCACAGAAGCCATTTTCATGGCTTTTGAAAGTAATCTCGAATTTTATGATGGTAGATAGAGGTTGGGGGGTGGAGGAGAGGGTTGATATTTTTCTGTCAAATAAATACGTTTAGCATGAAACACAACTTGAAGAGAAACCAAATAAAAAGCTCTTATTTACGTCAGAATATGATTTTTAAACCATCAAAACCTCCAACTTCAACCCCCTGTGGGTAAAAAACTGTCCATTATTTGAGTTTGGGGTTCACGGTACTTGATTAGTGTCTCATGACCTACAACATATCAAAAATTCAGAGAATTTAACCGGGAGCCATTTTCCATAAGAATCGTGCGGGATCCTTTGTAACATTCAAAATAAATCCGGAAAATTCCAAAACCGTTTCGAGGTAAGACACAACGCTACATGATTTTTGTATTAGAATACATAAAACTTTTTTTTTGACAAATGGGGGTACAACGAAGTCGGTACAATTTTGCAGCATTTTACGTATCACCCTGTAGAATTTTTACATGGAGTCTCTCAACATTCACTTTCACAGGATAGGTCACGGAAGCAATAGGCTAATCAACACAATAAACAAAACAGAAATCGCATTGAGCGATCGGAAGTTATTGGTCTTCAAAGTTGAACCATTTTTCCGATACCGACAACTTCGTTGTCCAGCAGTTTATGTCAAATTACCAGGGCAACCAGCAATCACGCTTGACGAAAACCGTATAAGTCGAGGTATTAGTTAACCAGGTAAGTATAGTTACTCATTGGTAAAGGTACTAGACCCATCTGATTTTGAAAAATATTAGTGAACTTTTTCAGCCGTGAGAACTGCCTAACGAACTAAATAATAAATCAATGGCTGATCTATGCGTGTAAAAACCGGTAAGCTTATCAAATGCATAACGTATAGTTCATTCATTAAAGATCTCGATCAGCTGTATAATTATTAGTACTACTTACCTGCACTCCGTACCAAAACAAAGTGTCAACAACAAAAAAGACGCCTAGGTAATTAATGGTAGAGAGGATACGCACGACGGATTTGCCCAGATGTTGCAACAGTTCTAACACGTTTTTCGAGCAAGGTCTCGATATTTTAAACATGAATTTACCGATCAATAATTCAAAAAGACGTGCCGGAAAAATGGTCCCTGGGTTGCTACAAATTCGTGTAACGGAACACGCATCAGGCCGGTAAAGCATCAAACATTCATAATGTGCTCTCCGGTGCCAAAACTAAAACAGTAAACTTCCTGCAGGATTAATTAGCGAATTATTTGCACGTCTCGTTGCAAATGCGATAAAACCTCGTGGGATAGCTATGTTGCGACGAATGTAAATTTGGCAAATTTAACACTATTACTGACCCATTACATTTTGAATTAGGTACGTATAGGTATGAGCAATCAGCAGAAATTGCAGGTGTTATCGCAATTAAAAATACTCATTTGAAAAACTGTCACAACGACTAAGTTTTATAGCAGCTGATATTGACAAAAATTTCAAACTACGTTACCTACGCATTAATGGAAATCGAGAATAATTTTCTCTGAAACCAAGCAATGTGAAAAGGATTACTTAGCTGTTTTCTGTTTCGTTACAATATGCATACTTACCTACTTGAGATCCAGTACTTATTCTTGTTTTGCACTTTCGCATTAGATATGAATGAAATTTGCATCTTTCGTTCTGATAATTTAGAAAACAAGAATGCTTCTTCATTATTTTGAATATGGGTACGTGCGGTAGTGTACACAAAGAAATCTTCAGTTTTAAGACTTTCAACTTATGTTTCATGAATATGAATTTTGTTTCAACTTTAATCTTTGATAATGTTTTATCAGAACAAGGTTCAGAGAATCATCATTATTTGTCGTAATGTCAACGGCTGCCAAATTTTAATCGACCATTGTCTGCAATTGCTAAAATTAAAATTACTCTGAACTTGGACTGAACCTCTACATACTAGTAGGTAGCTCTAGCCCCTATAAACGTTCATATCCAGATAATGCTTTGGATAAGCTGTTTGGCAAATGAAGCTTGCGCTCTACGCTCTGCGCAGTGTTTATTTGCTAAATAACCCTTCGAAACTTTATCAAAGGATGGAAATAGCGAGTTCAAGTTTCAAGTAACAAAATAGGCAGTTTGAGATCCCTACTCACGTATAAGAGAATACACCGTAAAAGGTCTCACCTCTGTAACTAAAGAGCTTGCCTTTGGTTACAGACCAGATTTTCAAAACATTAAGCGTTACGTCGCAAGTACGCCAAGTCTGCAAACTGTCTAAAAATATCAAGTATCAACCATGTAACAGTGAGCAACGGTTCGTTGGATTATCACTTGAGGCATGAGAATCATGAGATTATTCACTTCAGAGATTTTTTGTCACAAATAAGAATATATCAAACACGCACATTTAGAAAATTGCTGAACTTCAAAAATTGCAACATGTGAACAGGCACTAGAATGGATAAATAGAGAATATTGTTACGATATCTCGCGTACGGGTTCGAATATAATTGAGACGATCGATTTAAAACACACACTGTTTATTTCTGCATACTACAATGAATACACGTCAACAAATATCTACTTGGAATTATATCGCAGGTATTTCGCTTGTTTCGCACTCGTTACCACTCCGCATTCCAATTCAATACTGCCGCGAGCTGCCGGCTAATGCCTTATATAAGGCCTCCGAATAGGGTTCCCGAACTTTCTGTCTACTTCCAGCAAATTCCATAGTGGCCTGGCATATGCGGTTTCTAGACCATTCCTGAATAATCACACACGTTACCCGTATAATTCTGCCGGGGTCTAGAACGGCGCCTCCGCCAAAATGGACAGATGTGCCCTGATCAGGCATTCGGGTCTCCATTCAGTGACAGGTACACGAACGCTCTAGAATGCACCAGATCGCTTCATACTTCTACTCTGCGATCTAATGGATGGAAGAATCCAGAAAGATCGAGTGTTTACCAATATGTACGGGATCGGCGCTCGTAACAAAATGAATCAAAGGGCTAGAATCTCACTTATACGTACGTACGCTGGCTTTTGCCGAGGGAGTGATTTTGAGTCGCGCGCCCTCTCTCGGCGGTGATTAACTACGTTACCTGATGGTCAAAAACAGCATTTTCACTATATTTTTCGTTCAACTGGCGAATTAGCACATGAACCTATTAAGACTACTGTGAGACCTCATGTCATAATCGAATATCATTTTTTGTCTACAACATGAGTGACTGATAGAAGCTGCTTTCCTTCTACCATCTGAATTAAGTAAGTATTCTAACCTACGTTCCTAGTGGTGTCTTGCTTTCTCCAATGCAGTCTCTCGCTTCTTCTCTCTTTAACTTAGGATACTTGAAATTTAAAGCTGATTGCGTTCTTAAACATCAACTGTCATAAAATGCAAAATCAAAACCCAGAATCTACAGCGTACAAAATCAATTGAGTGTCATTGAGAAATAAGACAGAATAGAAATAATGCTAGGAGGGCGTCTAACTAAAAATATCTTGGTTGAATTCTGGCATAATTTTGGTTAGTTGAGAGTTGACAATGACAATCTATTCAACTATCAATCGACGGTCGACCGATTTTAATATAAGAACATGCCTTCACAGTTGCAAAATTGAAGGTTTTTTTTCGATATGCTCAAATTTGCATGTTTAAAACATCTTGAAGAAAATCCAAATTCAAGGACTGAAAAATTAAAATTGATAATTCGGAAATCCAAACCTACATTTTCTCAACAAATATTCACAAAACCGTCATTTTAGCTCAAGAAACCACTCAGTCTACCATGTTGTGATCGATCAACATAGTAGGCAGGTACAAAGCAACATTTGAGACAATAATAAAAATTTTAAAGACCCTAAGGGCTGTCGTGGAAGATCAACTTCCTGGTGTACAGGAAAGTTGAACGACAGCCCATTTGATTGCTGCATATTTTTTTTTAAGGATATAGGTATTTCCATTCATGTATTTATTTTGGTAAGCAAATAAACAATATTATTATTATTATTATTATTATTGTTGTTGTGTAGAGAAGTTGAGAAAATTGTTCATTCATAATAAAGGATATCTTGTTAAAATATTGCATTCTTTCAAATCTTCTGTTTTTTCGACTTAGGTATGTCTGTCGACCAAAAACAATTATGATAAATAAAATTTGTGACACTTATTTATCGAATAGGTGTAGATGTGATATCCTATCCAATAGGGGGAAGGCAAATTTGAATTTATCTTGATGATAAAATTCAATTTGGGCCCAATCCGAAGTACCTGAGTCAATTTATTGTCGTGGATAAGTCTGCAAATGACGTTGTGAAGATATGACATAAGGTCTTGAATTTGAGAATTTGACTGTAATTTTAATGTAAATATTGGGAGGTAGTGCTTTTGTCTTCTGACGCCTTAAGGAATCAAAAATCGACCTTAAGATAACAACCGTTCAATGCCGTGGAAGGCATTGAATCGCCACTGGTTCTTAGTTGCATATTCCAAATTGATTGCAACCAACAAGTTTTAAAAAAAGCACATCCTCGAAAAAGATTCGTTTGTGAAATTGATAAAATTAAATTTAAAGGACATTCTTTGTACTTACCTAAACCTAAAAGACGAGTTACGACATAAATGAAGTAATGCGAGGAACTTTTGTTCAGGTTAGTTAACTTTTCACAAAATAGCATCAACTTTCCATACCAAAAACAGTCAAGCGCTTAAGAACTAGGTAAGCAGATAATACAAGGTTACCGCAGGTGAATATTTTACCGCAAATGATGTACTGGAGGATTCATTCACCTTCTTGTAAATACGGACATGACATGCTCTAAGTATAAGTAGGTACAAAGGTATAAAAATAGTACTTGAGTATTCTGCGTTCCAGAATAATTCCGGACTTCCTCCGGAAAAACCTCTAAGGCTGCCGTCGTTCGTCGTTCCTATTTCAGCATACCTGGTATTCGAGAGAGTTCTAGAAAAGTTTATTGACTTTCCGAATATTTCGGCCAGCTCTCGGCACGGCTCCTCCGCCAATTGTGCAAATGTGTGTCCACAGCGAGTTTAGTAACAGTGCTATTTTCTTCAGACCTTGGGGAGACATTTCTATCGAAGCAGTTTCTGGGTAGAAAGAACTAGGATCTAGGATCGAGTCAATTAACTTGCTTTGAAGATAGCGGTTCCATAAGGTAGCATTTTTCTGCTCGGCATAAAAGTTCTTTTGTTGTCACTGGGTTATTTTCACTTCAGCCGATAAAAATGTCAATTTTTAACTTAATTTTTTGAGTCACTCAAGTCATGTTTTTCTGGTGTTCGAAGAAAATAGTGGTTTGTGTTCCTACCGTCCTGGACACTGAAGTCGATTTACTCTTGACGAATCGCAGTTTCTTTACTAAGGCGCAACCGAAGCTGAATAAACGTAATGGGTCATGAAAAACTTTTCATTTCATCTTTTCAACGAGGTAATTTTCAGCAGAAGGGAGCTCGTGCTGGATTACTCTATACAACATTGAATTTTGTACGAAATCGTTCCAACTTCTTCAAAGTACTTATAACATATCACTCAAAAATCGTCAATATACCTAAAAAAAATGCGATTTTTACTGATGATTTTGAGTTATTCACTTCTGATTCCAGATAAATATTTTTCCATCAAAATAACGAAAGTTCATACGAATAAAACAGTTTCCTACCAATTTCTTGCCAATTATGCTCGTAAATATCTTCTCTCTGAACTGAACTGAAGCACTGACCATGCTTGATTTTTTCCGTCACGAAACTCGCATATCACATTCATAACATAATTTATGAATCAAAATACTCTAACAACTAGCCTAAGGATGCGTCTCAACCTAATATTAAATCCTCTTTCGTTGGCTCACGTTGAGCAACCATCTAATTTACCAGCGCACACAAAAAAATCTCCTAGGATTCCCTGCCATTAACCTTGCCCCATTGAGGATGGGGCACCCGCAGCACATACAGAACGATTCTTTTGTGGTTGCGTGCGTTTGTTTTGAATAATTGACACGCCAATTGCACATATCCCCTTCTCTCCTAGGCTTTGTGTTCACGAAGCGAAACCTCTTCTTCCTAAGCTGAGCAACCTCATTTCTATATCTCTTCTTCTTGAAGAGAGTACCGTTGCAGTTCTTCAGCAGCGGCTTCAGCAGCCAACGACGACGACGAGAAGGAAAGACCCGCATCAGTCGATTGTGTTTGATGGTTCCGCGCCGAGACCGGTGGTATAGTGGCTGGTAGTAATCGTAGTAGTAGTGTCTCGCGATTCTCGATTGTCATTATCGGACTCTTCCGATCCTAATTGATGACGATTCAATTATCTCAATCGGATCGGTCTCTTGTTCTCCTCGTTCTGTGACAGTTTGTGGTGGCTTTGTGTTTCTGTTGGGTGCCGTGGGCTGTTTTATTTATGACATGCCAAGTTGAACGACAACGCCGGATAAATGAATAAGATCCGAACATTTGGAAAAAACACCAACAAAAACTACGACAAGATGCTGCTGCTACCGGAAATATCCATACCGCAGGTAGGCTCAGTTCTGGTGAATAATGACGAGAACGGAACTTGTTTATTTTTGTGTGCTATTTTCTGGAGCATTGACGAGGTTTTTGTACTGTTTACTGGCCTTAATGGAAGTTGCAGGAACAACAATGGTCTCTGAACAGAACCCTGCGGGATTGCCATGATTGTTGCATTGCCGTATAACGTTTTTCTTTTCATTAGTTTTTGCTACATTTTAAACTAAATTGATCTTCAAAAGGCACCATGGTTCATCAACAATAACATAATGGATTAGATACAGAGTTGGGCAGAAAAAAAAATATGTATCCATAATTTAGAAGAAAAAAAATTCAAACAAGGTGAATGGGGTACTTGTCAATAAAACAGATTTGACTGAAAATACTTTCAATCATCAACAAGAGTAATAAAGAGTATTTCCTGGAAATTTCCGGAAAATATATCCATTGGTTAAAAACTTTTTTTTAAATTTTTTATTTTTCAAAGGGTTTGTAACAATAGGGAAACGTCAGTGGGATTTTCATGTCTGTATATTTCAAGCATTGTAATGTCACTCTAACAGTTTTTTGAGCTTCCAATCCAACAGTGCTGTTAGTTTAGTTTTCAGTATATTTGTGACGTCACAAATATATTTTTAAAACACGCATCACGGCCAAAATTCTGTGAATTTAGGAAAGAGAACAAATACGGGTACATTATTTTCAACTACACTATCGATTGAGGCAATAAAAAAAAATTGGGCAAGTGCCCCATTGTGAAATCATTTCATATTAATAATTATAATTGTACCTTGCATTATTTTCTAGTTGTTGGTCAGAGTTGAACTAAGTACTTCATTGGTATTTACTTCTTATTTCAGAAATATCGAGCCTCCAACATCTTCTCATTTAGAGCCGCTTGACTTGTCTCTTATTCCCTATGCCCCAAGGAACCCTTAAGATCAAAAAGGGAAAGTAGCTTAAAAAAAGTAAAAAAGAATCAAGCCTGCGATTTACTGGCAAAATAGATTACTTATTTTTATGTGAACTCACCTGCTACATTCACTGGAATATAGCTTTTTTTTGTCAAAAAAAAAACCTCGGAATGGTCGATTTTGTTTTCATTTCCACACATTCTTCTGATATGCAAGTCATTTATTTCGCTATATTTACACGAGCTGACACGTCATCGTCCGTTTTGATAAAATTTTGATAAAAGAAGAAATTTTATTAGTGGCCATGTGTAAAAGTATGACCTTGATATAGATAGGTTCCAAAATATCACATTCAAAAGTTGAACATTCTTTAAGCCTCGCCAAATGGGCGATATACTAATCACTGCATGATTGTTTAATGGATATTTATTAGTTTTCCATAAGTACAGGATGAAACAGGAACCTTCCAAATTATTTTTATTCAAAAATGCCTCCATCAATTCGGTTTTTTCAATCAACCGATGTCGAGCAGATCACACGACCTTGCAAAAACAAATTTTTTTGGAAGGACTTTTTTTGGAGAGATTAGATTTTTCTATATAGAGGATGAAAATGTAGTACCTACGTACCAGTTGGAATTTTTTACTAATATCTGCTACCAACAGATTACTCGAATCTTTTAGAATGGCCAAAGCTAAGAGGGCTTGAAGGACGTCCCTTCGATTCCTCATAATTTCAAAAATAAAAGACCCAGTTTTCTTTAAAAAAATTTCTGGCACTTCCGTAAACTGCGCGAAAGCGTGAATTTTGAGACACTTCGGTATTTGATCATTCAACACTTTTAACGTCATGTATTCAATGAAACGATTACGAAAATGATTTTTAACAATGAAAAATAGTTCCAGCTATCAAGTATCGTCGAATTAGGAGAGCTGTAAAAAAGTCCAACAGCTTCGCCGATGAATCCGGCAAGCTGACAAACGGCTCCTCCGCCAATTGTAAGGGTTTGGACTCTTACTCTAGAGTTGGAGTCTTTGGGTTTCTAGTCGATACCCCAGTCGCAGTCTCCAGCGAAAATCCTAACAATCCTTCATATCTTCCGAACGATTAAACATATCGAGTTCGTTTTTTCGCTAATCGAATTTTTTCTATTCATGATTCAAACTGATTTTCCCAAATATAAGAATCAAAAGGTAACTAGGGAGTTTTTTTTACGAAACTTCGACTTTGGTCGAAAATGTCAATTTGTTATCGAGTCTTTTCCATACTGTTGCTTTCACTTTAGGGAGAAATACAACCAGCCGAGAAAAAGGGGTCCAAATTAAATAGCTTGTGTATTGAGTAAAGTATCATCATTATTTTATTCAAACCCGTCAATCCAGCTCAATCCAAAAAAAAATTCCCCGCTAATATTTTAATTGAGCACTTTGCACTAACGGCTCAATATCATGTTGGAGGCGCAAAGTTACGACGGCGTAACTTGCCAAGTAGGTACAGCAGTCTGATTGGTTGATAGAGCCTGTTATGAGCTGTTAACATGGTGATCCTCACTTGCGGTGTAGGTAGTCTAAATGATATGTATCAAGCCGTAAAAACTGAAAAGCGAAACTTTTCAGTAGAAGCAAGTTTTCGACTGCATTGATGGTACCTATGTGCTACCTACTTACGTTTATTCCCTGCGCCAGAAGAAGCCAATAATGGATCGCTTCCCTGACAGTTGCAGGAAAAAGATTTTATTTCCCCAAAATTAATGTCGTGTGACATTACCCGCTGCGTTTTAAACATCGCTATTAGCTTCACGAATCGAAAATGATCCATTGCTCGGATCGATCATGCAAAAAATCCGTCTCTATTCCTCGCAGCCTCTCTCAGAGAGACGACAGTCAACATCAGCGGCAACTTTCTAGCCTTTCTTGTTTAAACTGCCATCGACTCTGCAAACACGGTGTAATAACCGGATATCCGGCAGGAGTATGAAATTGTTTTTCGAAATTTAAAAAATGCCAAACATTGAATATTTATACGTCCGTTCGTTGAAAAAATCATCGCATGCAAGTATAATGTTCAACTTCGTCGGTCAGTTAGTAGGTATGTAGGTATAGTGGTGTGCTTATGGCGAATTTTTATTATAATTGGCGATAAATCCAGTGCAATTTAACGAGAGTGGATGAGGAAGAAGAAGCCTAATTAACGGTACTTGCGTAAATTCCGGCGGAATGGGATGCCGAGAATTTTTCGTTTATCAAATTAAAATTTTTACGGACGATATAATCGAGCGAAAAATCATAAATATTAATTTTTGTCGCCAAAGTTTGCGAACGCGACAAATTAGCTGAAGTAGAAAAACTGTAAATTTTTGTTTATTTGATGCGGGCTGACCTGACTGACCAGCACCTATAAGCGAAAATTATTCAAATTCGATGAGATATTTGGAAATTTAACGCTAAAAGCTACTAGAAATTAACTGTTTTCTGTACTGTACTGTTCTGCATATTTTTTTCGAAAAATATATAGATATATTCTAACGAATTTTACCAATAAGTCATACCTAGTCAATTTACTTGACAGACACGGTATAAAGTCACTTATCTGTACGCGTCTGTTACAAAGTCTTTGATATGCATCTTTCACTTTTTTGGGCCACAGCTCACCCTTCTCCCAAATAAATGACCGGTTCATTTATTTCTTTGAACAAGAAGGTTCTGATCCTTGATGTTTTACAAGAAATGTCACTAAAGGGCATAAGCAAACATCTAGAAAAATACATTACCCCCCCCCCCTCTCTATAAGATGATCCGCAGTTACTCCGACATCGAGGAAGGATGTGGCATTTTCAACGCGACTATATCATCTATCCGAGAGGTTTTCAACTGTCTGTATCGATAGCCCATATATCTTCGTGTTTTTAATTGTGAAGTCTTCCAGTTCTGTTATGTTTCATTGCTTTGTACATAATATGTTGTATACTATTTTTTGTTCATGCATCATCTTGTCAATAGGATATTTCCTGTAGATGATTTGATAAATTATCATTATTATCACAAAAGATATCTGAAAGTTACCACTAACCATTATTAAAACTTCCACTGCCTGCTTCATCGGGTAATGCGAGCAGAAACTTATTTTCAAAAATAAATTCCACTACAATCAGAAGAAATACCTCCGAAAGTTGACTCAAGTAACCTCAAGACTTTGCTGAAGAACTTTCAGACATACCCATCTAAGATATTTTTTCCTCGATTTTTTCTCATGTCTTCCACTACCTACCCTCATCGGAGTGAAATTTCTTCTGAAAACTGAGGCTTACACTCTTTTTGGTCGAAGATATCGACAAAGCAAAAAGTATATTCTCTGGAAATTTTGTCGACTGGCATCACGTGATCAAAATTTGCAAGATTGATAATGTAGTCGCTAACATCCGGACTATCTGGCTCTGTCTCACTGTCTCTGGCAAAATAAGAAACAAAAGGCAAGATTCAATTGCTGGTCTTTTGACTGCTGACCATTCAAGAACCATTCAAATTTGCGCTACTTATTTGGTAAATCTGGAAATCTTCTAAAATGTTACTAGTCACTTTTGATATTCCAAAGATTGAAAATAAATACAAGGTTTCTGAGGATATGCCAGGAACAATTCAGACGGCAGCAAAATAGCTGCTTTCTTTAGGCCAGAGTCACGGACTCACGGATCATGATTCGGAAACTTGCTGACTGGATTAGTTGGATTGGTTGCACGTGATACATCCAGCCAACCCCGTAAGCGGATTTTCGGATCATGATCCGTGATCCTGGCCGAAAGAAAGCGGCTAATAGCGTGAAAAAGTGGAAACTCAAAAGGTGATCACCCCATCTCAAGGTATGGCCTCTCCAATCAAGTTGGCAAAGTCATCCACCTGGTTTGACACATGTCACCAATATTTTCCACAAATTCTAGTCTTCGTAAAATTCCTAATACTTATCGTTTCAAGCAAGGAACTTAAGTACTCGATGATCCTTAGTCAGTTAACATGAACGCGGTTGGTATTATAGCCGCCGTCGTCACCGTCTTCGCCAGCACCATTGTCAACCGGTTTCTCCAGTACAAAGCTCCCGTCCTGGAAACAGAAGTCAGCGGTCCGTCACCACTCGGACTCCTGCTCATGAGCGGCGCCCTGTTCCTGCTCTACAACCGTTGGAGGAGCAGCAAAAGCGACGAGTCTTCCAAAAGCATCAATTTCATCAACCCACTCTCCAAAATCTCGAAGAACACCATCGGCCACAAGAACCGACCGCGGCTTTGGTCCGACGGCAAACAGAAACGAAAGTTCAGGAGATCGCTGAGCCAGACCCGCGACAGCATGCTGACCCGACAGGTCCCGAGCAATTCTGACAATCGTTGCCAGTGCGTCGATTTCACCGACGACGAAGACGTCCGCCCTCAGAGATCTTCCGTCGCACAGCCGCGTTCCACAAGAACCCGCCAAGGGACAGGTCAGCACTACATGTAAGAACATGTAAGACTTATGTAGGACCAAAACCGTTGTAGCTAAGATCAATCTCCTCTTCTGCTCAGCAAGCCGAAGAGCCGAGTTCGTAAGCGCGGGAGGACTTCTCGTCACAAATCACAGGAGTGCGATTCCAAAGAACTTGAGCTGGAGGCGCTATTGGAGTTGGTGGATTTGAAGAAGAGGACGAAAAAAAGCATCAAGAAGAGTTGATAGCGGGAAATGCGAGAGACAAGCAGTGACCCGTTAGTGTATGCAGTCGAAAATTTGGCATATTGTCTCGTGTTACTATCCACGTGCAAATCCATAAATTTTCAAGAATTCATGTGTCGCTTCTATAATCCATTCCAAGCTTAAAAAAACCACAGCTGGCCATGAAAAATTCGAGTTCTGTTGGTGTCCCTGATTTTTGATGTTTAATGTCATCTTGATACAAGGGAAGTTACGTTAAAATTCGTGTCCGTTTGACATGAAACCTCCACCTGAACTACGCTGTGTTGTCAAATTGTCATTCTGGGGACTGCGTCGCCGGCAGGTCACAGGTTTGCCCACTGATCTCAGCCGCTTTCTTTCGGCCAGGACCACAGTTCATGATCCTGGAAGAGAGGGTGAATTAACGTGCCTAGGTTCTTACAGGGCGCGACGAGCTCAGGTCATGAGATCCTTTTGCGACTAAATCACACTACGGCAGTAGAACTGGGTTCGCCTCGATCACTTTTTAAACTGTATATTCTTACTGTTGCACTTCTCAATACTTTCACTATCGAAATAACGTGAATAATGGCGTTTTGAAGACGAAAACTAATGAAAATATTGTGTTAGTGTCAAAATCTGACCTAACAATTGAACTAAAACGGCAATCCAGCAGAGCAAACATCACTTTGACAAATTTGATTAAATCATCTTGACTTTTCCAATCCATCAACGTATCAGATTGTCCAACTTGAAGAAAAAATATCATAGGCAACTGTGGTTTTTTCAAGCTTGGAATGGATAATACTTATTTCAGTGGTTACGTACCTATTAGTGCAAGCGGTACACCAGGATTATCAAAAAAAAGTGGCATTTGATGATACAAGCAAGCCACTTTGCATATTTGTTGTCTACACCCATTAAAAAAATTTGACCCGCAGTTCCTAAACATTCATTCCTTAGGACCCGAGATTTGGGGAGGGGGAGGGAATACTATAAAAAAATACCAAACTTTTTCATCCAAATCTGCTGAGGCGTGTTTGGTGTCAAAACTATATAACTCAGACCTCCTCGATACAATGACAATGTCAAAACTTTCGTGCGGTCACCGGAAGTCGAGTTAAATCGTCATCTTTGAAAATTAGAGCTGAAGGTCAAAATTACAAAGTAAGCGTCAATTACCCATATGTTGGGTATCGATTCTTAGGTTTTCGGGGTCGCTGAAGACGTATGAAATGAAACAAAAACGATTAGGTGCACCGTTCGCCCATATGGTCTATCCATGGGCCCAGAAGTCAGGCAAGCGAGAAAAATCCTACAAATTTTCGAAAATAGAAGTGAAATAATAATGTGAAAGAGCTCCAGTCTGTACTTGGTGATGATGCTGTATTAGCTGTCCTATGTGAGATTCATGATGTTCACCTGTGAGCTGTCAAAAATCCAAAATGGCGCCCATTTAAAACACTCAGGGGAATAATTTATCGTGATTTTCTTAAGAAAGCTCCGACGTGTCACTAGCTAAGCACATGTTGTTCATCAGTGAACAACAACTAAGAAAGGTCCTTACACTATTGGTGGTATCTTGCATCGTTTAAAAGATATCCGCCGCGAAACTGTTTCGGAACCGTTTTTGGACAATAGATTGAATACTTGAATAGGAGGAAAAACTTAGCATGTAGAATTGAAATAACCGACCTAAAGATATTTGCTTTGTTTCATGTAGTCATGTTTTATGGTTTAGATTGCGTGATCTGTCATTCCTGGTATATGGAGGGTCATAAATCCAAGATGTCCGCCGTTGTAGGGTTATTCAGAAAATTTCATGCTAACTGTGTCCAAAAGCGGAGGGAGGGCGAAAAAACTCAAACATGGAAGGTCTACAAACGATAGGTTGATGCATTTGATCCAAAGTGCAAAATATCAAAAATACAAAAGATCCAAAACGCAAAATATCTAAATTGAGTACAAAAGATTCAAAGTACAAAAATCGACAGTACAAAAGACCTGAAATTCGAAAGATCTATAGCACAATTCGTACAATGTAGAAAATTTCAAAAATATAAATGGTTTTGAGTTTAGGTACTCCCTTTTCTTCAAATCCACCAATGAGAAAGTTGCTTTTTTTATTCACCAGTTGAGGAGCTGGCTTTTGACTCAAGCTGCCTCCTCTCCAAACCTATCAAAAGGAGTTGGTTTTTGACTCAGATTCCTCCTATCCAGGCCCACCAGATAAAAATTGCTCAATGATTTAGGTTTCCTTTATCTTTTTAGACCCTCTAGATATGTCTAGACTCTAGAGTCGTCGACTAAGTCTTGCTTAGTAAGTTTGAACAAAAAGAGTAAACTCGAGTCAAAAAGCAGCTTCTTATCTGGTGGACTTAGCACAAATGGAGGAAACTCAAGTCAAGAAGCATTTCCTGATCCAGTGGATCTGAAAAGAAGGAGGAAACTTGTGACCCTTTCTATTTTCGGTGGTTTGTATTTATATTTTGGACCTACTGTATATTAGACATACTAGATTTAAATCTTAGGTACTGTAACCTTTTGTATTTTAAATATTTCGCATTTTGGATCAAACGCATTAGATATTTTCTCAGATTTTTTGTAATTGGATCTTTTTTCCGCCACTCTATTTCCTCCTGTTTTCTGCAACAGTGCAACATTATTGAATAAAACGGTGGCAGAGCGAAAGATTTTTCAATTAGTTTCTATCATGTAGGTGTCATTTTTCAATTAAAATTTCACGTAAGTACATTTTTACTTTAGATAGGTAGGTAGATAGTTGGTATATCTCTCAAATTATTGAAGAAATAAAAATGTGAGGAACTCTTTAGAAATATATAAGTAATGTACAGGTGCGGTAGATAATTATTATTTATCGAAATCCAACAATAAAGTTGGTATGAAATGTTTAAACTCACAGAGGCGGACATCTTGGATTTATGACCCTCCATACATAGACCAGGAATGACAGATCACGCAATCTTAACTTTAAAACATGACTACATATAACAAAATAAATATCTCTAGGTCGGTTATTTCAATTCTACATGCAAAGTTTTCCCTCCTATTCAAGTATTCAATCTATTGTCCAAAAACGGTTCCGAAACAGTTTCGCGGCGGATATCTTTTAAACGATGCAAGATACCACCAATAGTGTAAGGACCTTTCTTAGTCGTTGTTCACTGATGAACAACATGTGCTTAGCTAGTGACACGTAGGAGCTTTCTAAAGAAAATTACGATGAATTATTCCCGTGAGTGTTTTAAATGGACGCCATTTTGGATTTTTGACAGCTCACAGGTGAACATCATGAATCTCACATAAAACAGCTGATACAGCATCACCACCAAGTACAGACTGGAGCTATTTCACATTATTATTTCACTTCTATTTTCGAAAATTTGTAGGATTTTTCTCGCTTGCCTGACTTCTGGGCCCATGGGTAGACCATATAGGCGAACGGTGTACCCACTGGTTTTTGTTTCATTTCATACGTCTTCAGCGACCCCGAGAACCTAAGAATCGATACCCAACATATGGGTAATTGACGCTCACTTTGTAATTTTGACCTTCAGCTCTAATTTTCAAAGATGACGACTTAATTCGACTTCCGGTGACCGCACGAGAGTTTTGACATTGTCATTGCATCGAGAAGGTCTAAGTTATATAGTTTTGACACCAAACACGCATCAGCAGGTTTGGATGAAAAAGTTTGGTATTTTTTTGAAGTATTCCCTCCCCCTCCCCAAATCTCGGGTCCTAAGGGATGAATTTTTAGGAACTGCGGGTCAAATTTTTCTAATGGGTTTAGACAACAAATATGCGAAGTGGCTTGCTTGTATCATCAAATGCCACTTTTTTTTGCGTACCGCTAGCACTATATTGGATTTAGTCTCAGGATGTTCAAGGCTGGAACTTGACTTGATTGAAAGGTGTATTTCACAACTGAGCTGTTTTGGGAAAACCGACTTTGTACTTGAATTCGAAGCAAAAAAGAACTTTTTTCCGTTTATATCGGAATGATAACCCAACCAACATTTGAATTTATTCGCGGTTGGCAAACAGTGTGTGATAACTCAAGAGCTTAGCCCTTCCTTCTGATCGATCAATCTAGATAAACTGCATGCTAGTCAAATAGTACCTACAGGCGGTATGCAGTTTTGATCAAAAATTCACTGGACTGGCTACAGAAATGCCACTTAGCTCAAAATATGCAACACATCAGTAGGTTTATTATTTCAGAAGGGAACCTAGCAAAATTTCCCTCGGGACTTTTTCTTCGGGAGGTCGAAAGTTCAAGAAGTTGCCATTTTCGAAGTTCTCGTTCGTTGGTAATTTTTTCATCGATACTTGCGTTTTCGAGGTCGAGAAATAGGAATGCTTTCATAAACTAGTAGTTTGATCCGTATTTAACATCTTCTTTGACAAGTGTGGTATCATTTAGAACTAAACTATGTTTTCTGCATCCAACAATGATCATGAAATTTCGATAGAGATCACAAGAAAAATTACGTTTCTGAAGAATACTTCCATCATTGTCCAAACCATTATATTTTTGGATTTTGGAAATGTCGATGGGCTCAAACCAAAGTACATCCTTGTACAGGGGCGGCGGAACGTCATAAATATTGGGGGGGCCAATTATTCAGATGGCTTATGGGAAAAGCAGGGGGTCCGGGGGGCCGCAGCCCCCCGGTAAAACACCGCAGGCGATTTTTTAAATTGGGGGGGGGGTTCTCACTTAAATTGCCCCTCTTCGCAGAGATTTAAAATATCAAATTTTTTATTTGGCCCCAAAAACTCGAGAAAATGTGATGTTACAAATTCAAAAGTGAATCGTGAAGATAAACTAGATGAATTTTATTGCAATCCTACAATATTAATTATCAAAAACAAACAAAAAGAGAACACTGAACAATCACAAAAATCAAAACATTTCTGAACTAACAATAATTGCACTGAAAAAAAAAACGATGCCTATTCTTGATAAAAATAAATTTAGACACAAAACTGGAAAAAAAAAAGGTCAGCAATAATAAATATTGGAAAGTCTAGACAATCACCTCAAATTTGCTTTTCCTTCTTTCGTTTCTCAAAATAAACTCTTTTGCTATTGATTTAGAATCAATTCCGTAATTAGACACTCCGTGCACCCTCCACAAAGATCCGCATTCGCATTTTTTTAAGTTAAATGTTTGCAGTGAGTGTGCGACGAAGAAAGCTGATCAACCTCCGAATAGTAGTCACGTATGGATCTTTTTTTACCGCTCTTCCTAGAAATCCTAGATGAGAGTTCTTTTCGGGGTGCGTAATTTATTACTTCCACGAATTTAATTCTTGATACGGAAATTCGATCGTTTCTTGGCACATGGAAAATAAGCTTTTATACCAGTTTTACCCAATTTATTATTTGAAATGGATATTGTTGTAGGTAAGTAAAAAAAGGAAAAATTATCGGACTTTTTTTATATTGGGGGGGCATGGCCCCCTCATATCTAGGATTGGGGGGGCGAAGGCCCCCCTGGCCCCCCCGGTTCCGCCGCCCCTGTCCTTGTAGCTTTCAAAAGAGACTCAACTCCGTCTTTAAGGGAGAAATATTTGACAGGAATTCTTCAAGTAAACCATTTTTTACTTGATTATTACATACAACGCCCTTGATTATTGACCTACAAGGATAATATTCATTTATCTGAATCCCACTGTCACTGGCAACGGAATAAAATTGATGTTAACACAAAATCTGACAGCTGTCACTGTGGACTTCTTTTTTGGAATAATCACCAAAATATCACTCGTGCTCGAGATTTTCACAGATAATTTTGGAAAAGCGTTTCTCTCGGGCTGATTATCTCTAGATAAATGCCCTCCTCCTACGGAGTCGGGCATTTATCGTTACAATCAGCACTCGCGTTCGCTTGGCCAAAATTATCGTGAAAATCTGAGCACTTCTGATATTACTGCTGATTATCACATGATGAATCATTTTCTTCTATTACACAACTAAAATAAATTTTTAAGCTCCATTTTCAAGTGAAGGTCATATTTCTGGGGAAAAAATCCGATTTAGAGTAAGTTGATATTGCCTGGATGGAACTTTCCTTCGGCTGCAAAACCCTATGTCAACTTACGTCACCATATTGTTGTAATTTTTTTGGAAAACAGTCCAGATTTTCATCAAATCATCAATTTCGGAAAGCGTGTGGGTATCATTATCGTGAAACGGTTACTTATGCTTTTGACATGTTTCTCGAAAAACTTTTATTTTTTCTTGATTAGGATTTTTTAAACAGCTTCTGTCAGTATTGTTGCTTCTCTTGAAAACTGATAGGATCATACTACTAATCATTGTACACAAAGAAATCTCATTCGATCGGCCCCCACAAAAGGTTAACTCCTTAACCTTTTTGGGACTTTGGGGAAGATGACCAACGGAGCATGCCTCGATATCATTTCAGCACTTATTGATAAGCCCAGAATGGTTAAAGGTGAATATCTAAAGTAACCATTCTTAGCATCAAAATTGACATGGTTACCAATTACCATTCAGTCCCATCATGGCATAGCTGATTCTGTTACTGGTCTTTGATACATTATAGTGGTGGTGGGTAATTTTTAACTTCTGACATGTCGGAATTTTTTGACATTTATTCAATAGTAATATCACAAAATACTTGGATTTTCACGATAATCTTGGCCAAGCGATTGAGATAAATGCCCGACTCTGTAGGTGGAGGGCATTTTATCAAGGAACAACCAGCCCGAAGTAAACGCTTGGTCATAATTATTATCTAGGAAAATTTTAAGCACGAGTGATATTTTGCTGATTATTGCAAAAAAGAAGTCCGAAGTAACAGCCGTCAGATTTTGTTTCCAGTAAAACTAGCAGTGACAAAATTATCCATGCCATGATGGGACTAATTTTGTCAAGCGCAAGTCATAAGCGCGACAATCTTGATGCTACTGATGGTTACTACACACATCAAAAGAATCTAGGGGTCAAGCACATTCAGAAGATTTTCAAAATCATCATAATTTTTTATTGCCGTCAGCGATTTCATATCGTTTCTCAGTTTTGGATAGCTCAGTCGTTCGTTCTCATGCCGTCATTACGTCAAATACGATTACGACAATAGGTGCTTTCCTTTTACAACAAAACTCACTGATCTGATCTAAGTTAGAGAGAGAAAGAGCGAGAAATCACATGCGCGAAAGTGAGATACCGCTAACAACTAAGGTCAGAATACTTAGTTCAGGTTGTAAAAGGAAAGCACCTAATGTTTTATAAAGTTCCTACAGGGTGGTCAATAGAACAGTGTAAAATTGCCGAAAGTTCAGTACGAGCGCAATTTCCCAGAAAATATTTTTCATGCATTCCAATAGCACAGTTATAAAGAGTGCTGTTTCAGCTTCAGTCTTTTCTGAATTTTGAAAATCGAAGATAAAATGGCAAATATATCGATGGGTCCTAATAAGACTAGCTTTATTCGCAGAGCCCGATGTGAAGTAACGTTTCTCGCAGGAGGTCTTTGTAACTAGCGCAATTCAAAATAGGTCGTTGTAACTGGCGCATCTCGAAATGAACGCACGTGAATCATATGCGTTCATTTCGAGATGCGCCAGTTACAACGACCTATTTTGAATTGCGCTAGTTACAAAGACCTTCTGCGAGAAACGTTACTTCACATCGGGCTCTGCGAATAAAGCTAGTCTTATTAGGACCCATCGATATTACTCATTTTGTGCCGCCATGTTGAACTTCCAAGAAAGTGATCCGATTCCATTGAAACTTGGAACCCACTCATGTCTGGTTTGAGTAATTGGAATTTCAAGGTCAAATGTCACTTTCGGTCACTTTCGAGCCGCCATATTGAAATCTCATAAAGCTGATCAGACTCCAATGACTAGAAAAACACTCATGTTTTGCTTTGATACTGAGATTTTGAAGTCCAAATGCGATTTTCAACAAATTGCTTTCCCGCTGTCACGACTGATTTTGAGATTCTCGAATCAAATGCAACTTTTGGGTTTTTTTGAGGCTTTTGGCAAAATTACTCAAATTAGCCAAAAATTGAATTGTGAACAAGAATTGTTCACAGTGAAGCATCACCTTAGCACGCTTCAGATTTGAAGATTAGATGAATGAAATAAAAGAAACATTTTGTAATGTAACAAGGTTTGTAGATCTTGTGTAGTGAAGTAAAACTTTTTTTAGTAAAGTGCGTGTGCCTTCCATGGCTATTGATAGCAGGTCTACACCTGTTGGGCATATTAAGGATTAAAAGTTCTCAATCTTCAGTTGGTCGCAAGCCATTGGTTCTTGGAAGCTCTCCATCAGCTGATCTCTCGTATGAAACCCATTTCCCTGCCTCAGCCGTCTGCAAACTATGTCCCACAAGTGTTCAATAGGATTCAAGTCTGGCGACTGGGCAGCCCAAAGCAGATCGAGAGCCTCCGAGAACAAAAGCTTGCCATCGACTAAGTGGAGATTAACAACTTGATCTTTAGTACGCCCAACGGGTGTAGAACTTATGATAGCCGTGGGGGGCACACACTTCACTGAATAAAAGTTTTACTTCACTACTTAACATTACAAACCTTGTTACGTTACAAAATGTTTCTCTCATTTCATTCACCTAACCTTCAAACCTGAAACGTGCTAAGGTGGTGCTTCACCATGAAAAATTCCAACTAGAGATGCGATTTTTTTCGCAGAATAGCATCATGCATAGCAAAGAATCAGTCGTAAGCTTTCGGCTGATTTGAATAACTTTGCCAAAAAGTCTCAAGGAAGCCCAAAAGTTGAATTCGATTTGAAAAATTACAAAATTATTCATGCGGCAGCTCTCGAAAGCGATTTGCTGAAAATCACATTTTGACTTCAAAATTCCAGTATTTAAGCAAAACATGAGTGTTTTCCAAGTCTCATTGATCTCTGCGGCTTGAAGACGATCAGAAGTGACATTTGACTTCGAAATCCTAATTATCCAAACAAACAAAGCCCAAGTGTGTTTTAAGTTTCATTCAAATCTAATCATTTATATAAAAATTCGATATGGCATGCCATGGCAGCTCGAAAGTGACCGAAAGTGACATTTGACCTTGAAATTCCAATCACTCAAACCAGACATGGAAGTGTGTTTCAAGTTTCATTCAAATCAAATCATTTATATAAACGTTCAATAAAGCGGCTCAAAAGTGACCAAAAGTGACGTTTGACCTTGAAATTCCAATTACTCAAACCAGGCATGAGTGTATTCTACGTTTTAATGAAATCGGATCACTTTTTTGGAAGTTCAACATGGCGGCACAAAATGATCGATATCTTTGGCAATTTACCTTCGATTTTCAAAATTTATAAGTATCTATTACTGAAGCTGAAACACCAATCTCATAACGGTGCTATTGGAATGCATGGAATTTTTTTTGGAAATCGCGCTTGTATACTGAACTTTCGGCAATTTTACATTATTCCATTGATCACCCTGTAGAAACTTTATAAAACATTGTTCGTATTTGACGTCATCAAGGCATGAGAACGAAGGATTGGGCTATCGAACACCAAAAACTGATATGAAATCGCTGACGGCAATCAAAGTTATGATGATTTCAGAAATCGCCTGAATTTGTAATATGATACCGCGGCTTACCCAGAGAAGTCCAGTGGCTCTCCTTTCCTGAGGGTCGATGGGATCTTTTTTTTTCATGGCAGAATTCCAAAAACTCTTTGGACAAACAAAATATGATCAAAAGTTGAAAATTGTTTTGAGATATTGATATCCCTTTCCAAAACCGAGAAGAAAAGCTTTTGAATTGTTTCCATAAAAGTGGCACAACTTCAAACATGGACCCTTTTGAACTCCTTCTTTGGCATCTTGTAGGTATATCACGTACAACGTCAATAAGGGACGTAAGTCCACATAGCTTCTTGCACCGGAGGAAAACTCTGTCTGCCACCAATTTTTCACAAATCTGATGGTAGTTTTTAATTTATTATTCTAGAAACAACCAGGCCAGTTTTTCTCTGTTATTCTTAAGTAGACGAATATATACTTATAGAGCAAAATCGAGTGCGTAATTGCGGCGTTGCTCAATGTACGAATCAGGAAGCGCGCGATTTCTTCAGCTATCAGCATCCACCGGCGATGTCACATTTCTCTGGTTATGTTCGGAATATAAGAACGAAGAAATAAATCGAATGCCGGGCAATTTAATGCCGGTTGTAGAATTTCTTGTGTGTAGAGCAGAGCTTGGAACATGTAATCAATCTCAATTTGCTTTTTACTCGGATTTCATTGAATCCGATTTCTATTATAAGAAGTCCATCTATACCCTCATCTGCTCTGTATGATGACGAGAGAAGAAAAAATGCTTGTTTGCATTCGCGCCGCACTGTGGCAAATCCATTTAGTCACGACAGAGAAATCCCGCGCGAGTGCCTCCTCTCTGCATGTCTCTGATTCGAATCAGAACAGTTCCACTTTTACTGAACAAATCATCTATGTTGCGATGCATATAGGTATAAGTATCAAGTGTGAAAATATTGAAAATGAAACTTGTGTTTTTGCTGACCCGCAGATGGCTTTACGCACGCATATTAAACCAGCTAGCCGTATAATTAGACATAAATCATATGGTTGGAAGATATCCTAATTAAATATTGGGATTGTAATCTCTCACCTTGCCTACTACCTGCTTTGAAGAAAAAACTTTTAGCCATACACACATGGAGCCCATTCCCATTAACCTGAATCCATTATGTATCTTCCTAGAGCTCACCAAATATTTGATCAAGCATGTGTGAAATTGGCATACTTTTTTTTATATGTTAAAAAGATGCAACAGAATTGGATACCTATATGCTAAATTTACCGTATGATACAAATTGCACGATGTAAAAGATAATTTTCGACCTGATGCACGGCCAGCAGCCATCTGGTTCCCATGGATCGGTGTATTAGCGGTACATAAAAAGACCAATATTCGTTCCAAAACTGTTATATCCTTTCGTCAGTCGCAGCGTTTTTTTTAATTAAATTAACTTCGCCTTGGCAATTACATCCATCTAAATTAACCGTAAGAGGGCACTCTCCGATTTCCATCTTCGCTGTGGTCTGTCTGTCTGTTGCGATTATAATTTTTCAGGAGACATATAAAACCCCAAATGGACACGCACATATCACACACATAAATGGCCAAAGCGCGTATCACATCATGATCTCGGCTGTTAAATGGCTGAAATATTTGCTTGTATTTATAGTAGAATGGCTGTCAGGCGCATTCCTTTTTAGAGAATTAAACGTAATTTATATTACACGCTTGAGAAATCCTATCTTGTTGCATAGATAGATATAATTTAAATCAGTTTGTGGACCGCGTGTGTATGTGCGGCAGGTATACAGCAGTCCTCTCGCGTTTTGTTCATTCATGCAAAAGAGCCTCATTCCGTGTGCCATTATAATGATGATAACTGCATGCGCATTGTGTGAAAGGATGAAATATGCAACATGACATGTCCATGATATTTCATGATCAGTAACATCGAAATATTTAGTTTACCATGAAGTAGCATGCACGTCGCTCGCAAGCTTATGCTTGGATGTGTACCGACACCGACGTGTGCGATAGAAAATAACATTCCCGACTGGAATAGGCCACAAACCCGTACAATTGGTGGAGGAGCCGTTTTTGATAGCTGGCCGGCTTCATTGCAAGCTGCTGGACTTTTCTCGAGTCTGGCTGTTGGAATAGCAACAGCTACTGGCTCTGCAGCCGGAATTAAATAAACTGCGGCAAAACTTCGTGGATTTTCGGCAAGGATGTACGAAAAAGTTCTGGAATTCGTCTGCGGGAACAAAAGGAGTGAACTGAGGCAAGGGTTGGTCTCAAGGTTGGTACAACAGAGACCAGAATAATAAGGTGCGGAACACTGCGAAAAGATATCGGCCGCGAAACCGGATGGTTGTAATTGATTCGTACCAGCAACTTTATTTTTGACAGAAAATGAGCTTTCAGGTCTCTATTTGAAGGTACAAGAAAGAACACGTCATCAATCTCTAAAGTTTTTAGAAACATGAACTAACAAAAAATTAAGCAGCTGGGTGGGTATCTTGAAGATACAACTACTACTCTACACAGTAATAAATAGTGTGCAATTCCAGTATGTATTGTATATTTTGACGTCTCAATATTATTATACGAACAGAATCCAACAAATATTCGTAACAATGACATGAAGAACGGCCAATAATAAATTAAGTTGTCCTTACGAACGTGCCACGTTGAAGAAAAATTTCTGTCTTTGAATTCTTTGGGCGTTTAGTGTTGAGCACTTTGGAAGTTTAATAGGCCGTAAAAGGATTTATTGCCACTATTTTTTCACCTACACGCACTGCCTACATGGAAAAGCTTAAATGTGCATTAAAGAAACCCGACAAACAGAGCCGGGCATAGATGCATGCTTTATTCAATACAAGAAATAAGACGTGCTTCGGGTCTTTAAGCGGAGGTGTTAAATATTTGTCCCGTGCATCAGGCGCAAATTGATTCCAGTGTTCAGATGCAGAAGACAGCGATGTCGAATTCTTCAAACTCGCTGGGAAGTTTGCCGAGTATTTTGCAGAGGAAAACAGCAGGAGCATATTGGGAGCTCTACTGCCTAGCGTATAAAATACTACCCAACAAATTTTCAACTGTTAGTCGAGGTTATAAATTGACACTGACAGAAGGCTGATTATAATTAGAGCTATGCCAATGACAAGCACTTTCTACACTACACAAACAGCTTCAGAACAAAGTTACAACGAAATTCAGGTGTCTTTAGATAACCCCCAAGAATACCAACACAACATTTCTACTGTTCACCAGTAATCGCGTTGTTTTTATCATTATTATTTTTCATATTTGTTACCTAACTCAAACAGTACCACCATCTGACAGTTGACAGAGGTACTGACATCAATGCCATAAGGAAAATCGCACCTAAAAACTGCTCACATCACCTTATGGAAGGGAATATACTTATCTTAGGGTTGTGTCAAAGAAACAAAAATATTCCCACGACCGCATATCCAAGGCAAAAATATCCCCGCGACAAAATATCCTGGCCAGGGGGAAGATTTACTGCACGACAAAATAAAGACACGTCGCGCCAGAACAAAAACGACAAATAATGTGAAAATAACGACTGAATGAAAGTTTTCACGACAAATTAGTCACGACTAAAAATAAGTAAGTAAATTCACGACAGAATTAGGGTTTGCATATGCACGAGCAAGACCTATTTGTGAAGGAGAAAAGTTACCCTTGACGTTTTCTAATGTTAACCTAGTGTTCCTACTTTCTAACCTAGTGTGGACACTTTGGAACACCCAGTGTCTCCTTAAAGTCTTTTGAAAGTTTATTACTGGCAATCTAGAGGCATCTGGTATATAGAAGCACCCTTGAAATCTTCCCATGTTACCGTATCTTACCACTACTGAGGCCCTAGCGCCCCCTTGTAGAGTATGTTATTGTACGTTAATTTTAGCTTGCTTTTCTGCAACTGCAGAGCTCTCTTGAAGTTTCTCTCACGTGAGCTTTATCTCGCCAGCTTTATAAAACAGTGCACCCTGTTTATCCTAATTTTATCATTTTTGTCCCTTCATGGTCAATCAAATTGTTTTGATTTGTGCTAAAATAATGCATGGTAAACACGAGCGTGACCGTCATTATTATGGTTCGATTTTTTAACGCTGAAGATTGCTTTATAAACAATGCGGACGAGGACCTGTCCTATTTCTATACTGGGTGATGCAGTTTCAAAATGATATATGAAATCACGTCCACGTAATTGATTTCGCGACTGAAGCCACTTGATTACCGGACAATTAATTTTAAATCAAATCTTGCATTAGTGCGTCCAGACAGCCGGGCGGCGGGCCCAAGAAGTCGCGTTTCGGCTGGGGAAATATTCTCTCCGTTGTCCTGTTAAAAACCATATTACCTAAGCGGTAACAAAGAGAGTTTTTCTAGATTCATCTTTCCAAATAATTACGCAAAAATTGAAACTGACTTGATATGAGTAGAGGTACGATCGCGCCAAAAAAATTCTAAATGGCATTGTTTTTTTTTTCAATATCCTTATTACTTGTGACGTTTGACAATTTTTTTGACATATTTTGACATATTTTGACAGCTTTTTTCATTCAAAGCAGTGAAAACTACGTATTTTTCTTCACAAGATAACATAATTTCATGTTTCTGTCATTATTCTGTCAATGAAAAATAGTAGTTGTTTTTACAGGAAGAAAACGAAATAGGATAGATATACTACTGGTTGAATTTGGCGATCGCAGAATATCCCAACGAGAAATTTGTGATACCTAGCCGTGTCCGTTTTGCGCCAGGAGCTGCTCCGAGTAGATCAGATAGAGAAAGTAGATACATACACCAATCACGGCCCAGCTGGATCTACTTCCTTTGTCTAGTGATCTACCCCAAGCAGCTCCTGCTGGCAAAACGAAAGCACCTCTCACCGATATGCAACCGCACAGCCATGATCCGCACAAAAACCTGGTATGTCAGAATTCCAAGCGTTGTAAGCAAAATCATTGTTTTCCAAAGGTAATGGAATCACCTGCCTATTTTGTTCAATAATCATGTTACTCCAAGGCCAAGAACACGGAAAAAAATTATGTTACCATACATGAAAAAATACGTAGTTTTTATTACTGTGATAACTACTGTTGATAAAAAAAGTTGTGAAAAAATGATAATGATATGAAAAAACTATGTCACCAACAGACGCGCGCGTAAATCCCTTAAAGAAATTTTCTGAAAAGCGGCAAGAAAAAATATGGAGGTGATTCCACTTCCCTGGAAATGAAATTTTGTACAAATCTACTCAACTTTAGGTGGCGAGTCCCAGCTGTCAGCAATGTCAGCAAATGTGAATTCATTATCGGATGTAAGACTTTCAAAAACAAAAGACGTTCTCGAAAAACATATAACTGAAGGTTGAGAAGCTGTAGAAAGTGTCAGCCATGCATAAAAAAAGAACTGATATATTTTTGTTGATAGTTGATCAGATGGAATCGCCGCCTTAAGTTTAATCTCATTTAGCGGAACCGGGCTTTTTTTAGAAGCCGAATAGCCCTAAAACACTGTAAAAGTTTCTAAAGGATTGCTGGGACATTTTTTGACAAACTAAAAAATTATCAATGTTTTGTAATTTCGAGAGACGTAGAAAATTGAATACATAGTCGTTTTTTTAAAGAAGTTGTCAACAAAAAAGAAAAAATATTCATTTCTACATCATTTAAAAACGCTATGTAAACATTAACTTTTCTAATAGACTCAGTGCACCGTACAAAAAAAAATTGAGTTTTACACTCAATTTTGCCCTGCAGTACAGCCTTAAGTCATACTTATAACTCTTGATCACCTCGTACAGTTTGGTGGTGGCGATGAATTAGTGAGCTTATAGCTCATTTTTTATTCGCCTATGCACGGTTGATCTCGATTACTTGTTCCAGCTTGAGATGAGACTCATCTCTTCCTGAACTATTAAATTATCGCTCTATACATTTCAATTCAACCGCTGAATGCTTTGCAAAAAAAAACTAACGAAGATTGCTTTCGGCATTCAAACATAGGTATTGTGCATTCAAGCTCCGCTTGATTGACACAACGAAATTCTTCTGTGGGCATCCCCGCGGAGTGAGCCAGCAAAAAACCTGAGCACAATAAAAACACCAACTTTATTGTAATGGGGCCGGCGGCGTGTAAGTCGATAGCCAATAATTCATACACTGTCAATTAACAATCAAAACACAAAACTCGAATATAAACGAATCCGAGGGGGGCCCACCAGGCGTCTACCTCTTCACCTTTTCTTTCTGCCAGACGTGACACACTCGTGTGCCTAAATCTAGTACTTATCAAGCTCTACAGCCGGGCGTAATGTGCCATAATGATTCTCTCAAGCGATAATTCCCGCTTCAGCGAAAATTTATCATCCGTAAAACGATGACCTAACCGAACATTATCGTTGAATTTATTACGGCATTAGAAACATACCTGAGATAATTTGTCACCAAAATTTTCTGAGCTTTATGATGATGTCCTTTCGGGTTTTTTTTTTAGAAATCCATTAATAAAATATCCATCGAAGTTGATTTCGGTTTTGGATATTCTGCAATGTCACAGATACACATGTACCTCGTAAAGTTGCGCAAATACTTCCAATATTTCTAAGCCGTGACACTAAAGGCCTCACACGCGCCTTATAACTCCGTGATAATAAAACGCGGATAAAATTGCATAACTGTACAAGGTAAGCGTATAGAATATGGGCAGATATATACCCGGTGAATTGTGAGAACATGCTATTTTATTACTATATCTATCGAGACTTGTGCACAGGTATTGCTTTCCACCTGAAGAGGTTTTGATTTATGTATGACCAGCAATTATTCTATAAAATGACCAATTAAAATGCAGAAAAAAGACAGTTTATCGTCGGATACGCGAACGGTAATGCTCCATGGTAAATCAAAAGGACGTAAAGGCCATGTCCTTGCACTTGAATGGGCTAATGAGTACCTGCAGGGGTCGACTTTGGTACCGATTCTTTCAATCTTTCGGGAGACTTGGGAGGGTTGATTTATGTATATGCTGGGAATTTCTGCCCTTTCAATCACAGGATGAAGTTGACTGAACAAAATCTTGTTATATCTAGCTTTTCTGAGGTTGCGTAAAGTTTGGTAAAGCCCAACTATCCATGATTTCCCAAGCTTGAATGTCAATTCACCCTAGTGCTAAAAAGGATTCGGGATTAAAGTAAGAAATCAAGACCATTTGAATAGTCGTTGACAAAATTGAGTAATATTATATGAGTCTACATTTAATTCTTCATGCGCGATTAAGGAATGAGCTTTCGGTAATTGCTTGCGTGTCTGGTCAATTGATAGTTGGTAACTATTTATACGCTAAGAAAGTTTGATTAATTCTCTGGCGGTAGGGTTGATACACTCAAGCCTCCCTGGATCGTGAGTTTAATGCAGAAAGCGCAAGTGTTCCAAGAGGAATAATAAAAAGCTTTATTTGGGAAGGGTGTTTTGACTGATGATGGCTTATTGTTTATAACCATAAAAATGCATTTCTTGATGTTTTATCACATTTCTTTTTAATATACAATGCAGTTAAGCGATTTTTCCTGATGAATAGTTTTTTTCACAACAAAAATCTAATAACATTGACCAAACATAATTTTTAAGGATACCGTATCAAGTCTTCCAGCACAGCTGTATCAGTCCTCATGTATATAGAGAGGTTTGATACACTTAAGAGTATTTCATTATTTGGAAGTTCATTATACAAAGTTTCAACTTATTATATTTTTTAAATCGAAAGCTTTGTGAAGAGCAAATATCACATATTATTTTGCAATAAAAAAAAGGTCCAGAATCCAGATAAATGCGATGACCAAAAAGAAGCGATGATTTTTGTGGAAATCGTTCAACCCCTTCCAGTCTCCCTACTTTTTAATCGCCCTATGTCTTTAAACTAAAATTTATTTTCTTTGTTACAGGTAAGACATCCATTTCTGCTTATTCTGCGATTGAAGAAAAGAACCACATCATTTTTACCTGAAAACTAGGCAAAGTCGGTAGCCAGTATTCATAACCTCGGTAAGGAAGAGCTCTCCTTTATTTCTTACGGCCAAGCCCACTATAAGCTACTTAAAAGTCAACATCCATCATCACAATTTCCACAGTATTGACTAATTCAGAATCCGATCACCGCGTACGATTTCTTGGTTCTGATGCGGATGGTACATAATTGAAAACCACAGTATCGAACGACGGCCATGTGTGGTGCGTACCTGTGCCGATGTGTAAAACTACGATGATGTCGATAGAATAAACGGGTTCATCATCAGGCATTTCCTCGTTGCAATCAACCGGATAACGGCAACTACTTTTTCTGAAGCTTGCCCTGAACCAAGAGTGCGCAAAATGCGACTATATGCATACCATACCAAGATCAGATCAGAAGAACTGACGTACTTTTTAGCACACGGGAAACTGTCAATTACCACTTTCTTTTTTAATTCATGTCATTTGCATTATCCGCAAGCAGAGCCATAATGATACATCGGATTCGATAATGCGTGATCCTGAAATCAGCTCGGCACACTGTATTTTGTTGTTTTTTTTGTCGTCGCTGGCGCTGGTTTCTTCACGAGTAGCTGTTTTCTTGGCGAAATGACTAGTTTCGGTTTCATCGAGCTGAAGCTAATACATAAAACATACGTCGATCTCGAAGGAAAAGAAGAAAACTAATTTGAATATGAGGCACGCGACGTGCTCGGCATTGTGCTACGCATTGTTTACAAGGTGAAGGTAAATAATGACAGCAGACAAGCACTTGTGTGGCTTGTGATGCTTAAATTGCAAGGTGTAACTGACGGCATTCAAGTTTGGAGACTTAGATCAGTATTTGGATCCTTTGATCTATCACTATATAAGCGAGCATCAAAAGCCTAAACTGCAATCAAAAAAGTAATTTTACTGTTGGAGAAGACAAATTTACAACTCTTCCAACGAGCGATCATATACTCGATTGCTCAAGTTGGCGTACGATGCTCACTTTTTCCCGAACGGGCGAATCATGAACGCGTGTTTGGGTAAAAGTTGAGCATCGTATATACGCCAACTTGAGCAATCGAGCATTTGATTACTCTGATACAGGGTGCGGCGCGGCAGGCGGCAGGCTGACGGTTTTAAATCGCTATATCTTTTGCATGGAGGTGCCGATTTCCAAAATTACTGATGTATCCAAATCTCGGAAGCTTTGGATTTATGATAATGATAATATGCTTGTCATTGTGTTGAAAATGAGACTTTTTCCGTCAAGAAAAATGTCACTTTTTATAATTGTTTTTGTTTTCCACCTTATCGGTGCACATTGGCCATAGAAGTTTTGCCTTTATTTACTCGGTATAATGATAGTGAAAAATTGCAAACTAGATAGCACACACATCCAGACTTCTTCCGGGAATCGAACCCGGGGCTCTCGTGGCCGCAGGCAGCCACACAACCACCTGCGCCACGGGGCCGTCAGATTGAAAGCATAGTCAGAGTGTCAAAACTTCAGTTCCACAGATCCAAAATCCGCAGAAAAATGCATGAAACAAAACAGCACCGGCTCAATCTTCAGTGATGACCAGTCTCGGAAATGTAAGCATAAGTTAGTAGAAAATTTGGCAAAAAAATTTCCCACAACAATCCCTGCGCAGGTCTTTCTGCTCGTTATCTTCAGTCTGGCAAGAAGGGGGTTGGATTTGAGGTTTGATTTTGTCTGGCTCTTTATTTTATATGTTTGGCACCGTGTATATTACTTTTCTGAGCCTTAGGGAGGGCAGACAGAACCTCAAGAACTAAAAACTCTCTGTGAAATATACAATTAGTAGCCAAATCCTTTCACCCTATACCCCTTCCCTGTTCGAAATCACACTGTTGGCCACTGCACCAAATTCCACGGCCAGTATCCCATATTCATTGTATATCACCATCCCATGCAGGGGTCTACGGGTAAAGCAACATTATATCTACTTGAAAAATCAAATTTCCCAAGGCCAGTTTCTGCTTCCTAGCCCCTGGTGTCTTGCCCGGTTTGTATTTCATTGATTTCTCTTATATTCTCCAGGAAAAATGCAGGTATTGCATCCATGTTCTTTTCTTCATCCCCCTTGCTGCCTTCCTTCTCTTCGCTTTTTTCTTGTTGCAACAAAAGCTGCTACATAGACTACCAGCTAACAGCAGCGGCTCAATTCTATCCATTCAGCAAGTTTTCACAAATCAATTAAAACTTTGGCTTGAAACTGTCTATGTTATCAATTATGAGAAGTGACATCTTTCTTGACGGAAAACTGTACAAGATTTTGTATGAAATTCAATATTAAAAACTGTACAGTTTTTTATACAAAACATTGGAACGTTGCAAGTAGGCTTAATAATGTTGATGTGTACAAGCACAATTATTACTTTAGTGCAATGATTATTGTCCGATGATGTTGAACGTGAAATAAAAGAGTCGAGTGGGCAGTCAAGCAACGAACCTACATATAAATGGCGGATGCGCCGAATATCCATGGTGTAAAACTCTAGAACTGTGAAATGTTCACATAGAGCAGATTGGTATGGTGAGCAAAAAGGATCACGCATTAATTTCAATATCCAAAGTTCCTGCCATAAAACCAGTGCTGCTAATCACCACTACAAACCTCATCTCCTCGCTTCTCAGTTAGCTGTGGACTGTAATCTAACAGGAAAGGAGGGGAATAAAGTATAAAAATATTCTGAATTATTTTATTTAACCTTAGTACATAGTATTGTTTAATCTAGAATCAATTCAGGACGTGGCCATTGCTATAAAATCAAACCTCACAACCATTCTTTGAAATAACATTACTTGCCACATCAACTTCCAAAAAAGTGAACAATGAAGTTTCAAGTGACAAATAATTTCATTTTATTCTCTTGCTTCAGTACTTACTCGTACACACTGAAACTTTTTCAACTGGATTTCATTTAAAAACTAACTAGAGTGGAACTTCTAGATTTTCCAGTTGAAAATCTAGTTAAAAATTTCAAACTAGATATCTAGTGAAGTGTTTGAAAAGAGCATCTAGTGATTCGAACTGAAAATACGTAGAATTTCACTAGAAAATCTAGTTCATCCATAAAGCTCCAGCTGAACTTTTCTAGTTGTTCTAAACGAAATCTAGTGGAGATTCAGGAAATCTAGTTACCCCGTTACTACATTTTCTAGTTAAACCCAAAGGAAAAAGGATGGGAAATAAAACCGAATACATAGATTTACATAGTATTATATTCCTGAATAATTTTATAGGTAATACAGAGTACTTAGCTTGATAACATATTCCTGTCGATGTTCGGCTGTCCATTTGGCAGCAACTGGCAACAAGCTCGCAAATGTTCTGAAATGAAAATAGCTATGTATTAAATTTTCCAATCTATTCAATCAATAAAGTAATAATGCAGAATTCAAATCAATAGCTCTAGAAATGTCTAGGTGTTCAAAATCTACCTCAATCTATATCAAAATTATTCAAGTGCCAATAATATGATTAGGACTGTGTGTCACATACCATTTTTTCGTTAAAATCCGAAAGTCGTGGGAAACGTGAATCTGCGATTTGGAACCCTCCTCCTTTGTTGGTCTTGCCTGGGGTATGCAATCCTTGGAGTATCCAGCGCTGAACCAAAACGCCTAAAAAATTAACTTATAAAAAGGTCCATCGAAGTTTTGTCACTTAATACTTACATGCAAAGGAATATCTGACTAAACTAAACTACTGTAATCTAGTCAAATCGATTGAAATCTAGTCTGTTAGCAAAAGTAAATGACCTGATTGTTCGAATTCAACAGGATATCCAGCCACTTTATCTCTTAACTAGAACAAAATATTTAAATTTAGTCCAGCTACCGGTCGCATCTTGGACTCTAATCGAAATGCAGTCATAATAACTAAACAAGTGAATAGGCCCTCACGTGCGTGAGTCTCAATAGCGCATTTTCTTAGTGCCAGGTCTGTCATTGATGTAAATGAAGTCCAGCTTGAAAATGAAATGTTCATACGAGACAAGATGTTTCACGTTTCACGACAATCGTTCCACTAATGAGAAATTTTAATATGGCGGCCAAGATGGGGGCCAAATCATAAAATTCAGCTTGAAAATAAAGATGTTCATACAAGACAAGAGTAAGTTCCAAGTTTCATGACAATCCCTCCATTGATAACAGATTTCAATATGGCGGCCAAGATGGCGGCGGAATCATGAAAGTTAGCTTGAAAATCGGAATGATCATACGTGACAAGGGTAGATAAGTTTCAAGTTCCATGAAAATCATTCCACTAGCAAGAAATTTCAATATGGCGGCCAAGATAGCGGCAAAGGCAAAATCATGAAATTTAGCTTAAAAATAAAAATGATCATACAATAAGACAAGGGTAACTTCCAAGTTTCATGAAAATCGTTCCACTAATAAGGAATTTCAATATGGCGGCCAAGATGGCGGCGGAATCATGAAATTCAGCTTGAAAATAAGAATTATCATACAAGACAAGGGTAACTTCCAAGTTTCAGGAAAATCGTTCCACTAATAACAAATTTCAATATGGTGGCCAAGATGGCGGCGCGACCATTGAATCCAATCTGCCCACTGGCCACCCACCAAGACCTGAGCTATTCATTGGAGAAAGTTCCAGGGTTCTAGTTTCATTCCCCGAGGAGGAGTTCAACTTCTTAGAAGTGCACAGGAAATCTTTGTTTTGTGATAATAATAATGATAACTATGAATGTATAAAAAAAATAATGTCCATTGGCCACCCTTGGGGACATCAGCTATCCATCGGAAGAAGTTCCAAGGCTCTAGCTTGATTCCCCGAGGAGGAGTTCAACTTCTTAGAACTGCACAGTAAATATCTGTTTTTTGATAATAGTAATGATAACTATGCATGGATAAAAAAAATAATGCCCATTGGCCACCCTTGGGGACATCAGCTATCTATCAGAAAAAAGTTCTAAGGCTCTAGCGTTATTCCTCGAGGAGGAGTACAACTTCTCAATTTCTACACGGACAGACAGACTGACGGACGGACAGACGGACGGACAGACGGACGGACAGACGGACGGACAGACAGACAAACCGGCCATATAAGCGTCATTTTCCATAGTACATAGAATATATAATACATATATATGTGTAAGGTCGACAATCGGGAGATCTAGGTTGTATCTACCTTGTAGTCAGAAGATTACTCTGTCGAGCACCACACAAATTTCCAGAATCAGGCAATGTTTTCTCAAGAAATTTCCATTTCAAGGACGGAGTTAAATTTGTAAAATAAGACGTTGCGGAATCAATCGCTGTGCGGGGGGGTTGATTCCTAGACAGAAATTCACCATTCAGGTCTCTTCCGGAAGCTACAAGGATGCATTTTGATTTGAGCCTATTGGCATTTCAATTGGCATTTCCAAAACCCAAAAGAAAATTGAAATTTTGAAATTTAAAAAAATTATTTTTGTATTTTGGAAATGCCAATGGGTTCAGACTAAAGTACATTTGGCTACAAAGTTCTTTTGTAGCTTTCAAAAGAGACCTGACTGGTAAATTTCTGTCAAGGAATAAACAACCCACAGCGATGGATTCCGCAACGCCTTATTTCACCAATTTAACTCCGTCCTTTACCCAGACAAAATTACAGGTGATCCCCCCAGACCATTTGGGTGTGTATACAAGTATATCCTTTTGAGATAGCAGTCATTACAAGCTTGTTGAATAATTTACTAATATAATACATCAAGTGAATAAGGAAAATTTTGTGACGGACGGACGGACAGACAGACGGACACACAGACGGACAGATAGGCAGACAAGCGTAGTTAACAGCGCCGTTCCGAAAGAGGAAAGTATGTACCTACTCTAAAAAAGGGCACAAGCTGACTATCAACAAAGGTAAAGAACCAAACCTACTTCTTGATGCGACTTCCTCTCTCGCCAGCTCTCGGTTGTTAATCGGTGTCGAAATTACAATTCCAAAAGCCAACCCAATTTGCGCTCGCATATAAGGCAATACTAGCGCAATTCCTCATGTATTTATTCCGGCGGTCTCTTTTGAAACGTGCGCTTTTAATTCGGCATGCCTTGGCCGTAACATACATTTAGCACACTTGATCATTCACCTGTTGTCTTGGTCGTGAGAGATGCAGCAGCCGTGGCCGCAGCCTGCATCAGTCGGCGCGGTACTCCTCCTCCTCCTCCTTCTCCCACTTTCTCTTCGAGAATCCGCAAACAGAAAGACCGACCGACCTCTCCGTCACCTCATCTCGTATGCCAAAGTGCCCAGAAGCCTGACCGGTTCACTTCCTGAAAGCGATGGCCTTTCTTGGACGTCCTGTCTAGCATCCTGCTACAGCAAATACCTAATAATCGTATAGCGGCGGAGGTGGTGGTGGTGGTAGTTATAGTGGTGGTGCTAGTGGATGCTTATTATTTTATCTGTAGTGGTCGTATCTTGTTTTTTCCCGCAATATTTTGCACTCAATTTGTTATTCTAGAGGTGGAGATATGATGGTGAGATGGCTGAGTGAGCGAAATGGCTGAAAATTGTATGTTATCATAGGAAGGTAATGGTCGATTCAACAATAAAGAAATTAAGCACCTAAGTATAGTATTGATGTGTTCGACACACTCTTTGCAAACCCATAAAATCAACACTTTCCAAGTTTTCATAAAAGTTTGCATGAAAAACGGAACTCAGTATGTAGGTACCGGAAAATTGACGTTAAGTCTACCTACCTCTGATCATTGAGTCTGTTCTTATCCCTGTCATCTCGAAATAATTATTATAGCTAGAAATCTTGATAATAGGCCAGTAAAGTAGGTGGTATTACAAACAATGTACGAATAGGATAGGGTGATTGTTCAAAGAATACATTTTTGAGATCATTTGAAAGTAATAGCTACCTAATTTCAGAGATATTTTTTCATTTAATTCAACCTCGCTGGGTTCAAAATACGCTAAAACAGGTCAATTTCAAATAATTTTCAAAAAGTTAGTACAAATCTTCTTCGGCTATTGTCGTTCATCTCCCTTTAATCCTTAGAAAATAGATGGAATGATCACACAATACTTTTGGAATTAATTTTCCAATGGAAATGTTTTTTCTTGTCTCTTGGTGGTTTTGGATTATTGGATATAAGATGAAAATTTCCATCCATCGTTTTATTATTATTATTCGTTTATTTAACGTCGGCCTATTTCCGCAACGAGGCCTCACACCGACGCCGGTGAATGCTTTTCCTCCACTATACCGGAAATTTGCCGAACCCTCATGTATCCAACACAGGGTAGGGATTTTTAACGACCACCAATATCGCATGGGGTCGGCATCATCGTTCCTATTTTACGTGCTATCCGATACACATGTCTTCCAACTATAATTCAAAGAGCTTGTTTTGTAATTTGAGGAATTTATCCGCCATTCTCTCAGTGGGTGATGATGGTAAATGAAATTGTTTGTTGAAATTTTTAAAAACTTGTTTTGGGTACGAGCGTCCGAGCGCCCACAGTGGGACTCTAACCCACGACCCCTGAGGTGGTAGTCGAACGCGCTGACCACCACACCACAAGCTCCTCCCATCAATTGTTTGAAAAAAAAACAAGCAGAAAAAAAGCCTTAACCCCAACCATTTCCATTCACGATGAGATTGAAATAAAATGATACCTACCTAGTTTTGACAAAAAAAATTCATTCAAAAAATAGATTAAAAAGTATGTAATTAGATCATCGATAAACGGTGTCCCCTTAGGAAAGAAAATCGACCTGTTTGAGCATCTTTCGTATATCGAGAAAATGAGGATGAGTGGCGAGCAACCCAAGTATATCTCCGCCCCTATTGTATGACTACACCATCGATAGCACAATTTTGAGTCGACCATCTACTGTGAAAGATTTGGGGGTCATTTTTGATCCTGGACTGACATTCACAGATCACATCGAGTCGGTTGTGTCTGCGGCTTTGAGAATGCTGGGGTTCATCATGCGTCGATGTAAATATATGTCCAACATCATGACCTTTCGGACACTGTATATGTCGTTTGTTCGTTCCCGTCTTGAGTACGCCTCACTTGCCTGGAACCCGGGATATGAAATCCATATAGCATCCCTCGAAAAAATCCAGAGGAGATTTCTTAAAACAGCGACTTTCATGATAACAGGCTCATATCCGGCAAGGGGCACTCCGCAGCGGGACCTTTTGCGTCAATTTAACATGCAGTCTCTTCAAACCAGACGTGATATGAATTGTGTGATCTTTCTGTACAAGATAATCAAGGGTGAGGTTGACTGCCCGGAGTTGCTATATCTCATAGGCTTTTGGATACCCAGACCGAACTCCCGCAGCACACAGCTGCTCCATCTGCCCTACGCGAGAACTCGTGGACTCACCTGCTCCCCTCTCCATCGGATGATTCACTCCTACCGTGACGTCGAAACTCGCTGTGACATCCTTCATACCACTGTTTCGGCTATCAAGGAGATATACAGGTGTCAGCATGACGACTGACACTTCATTGAGGCCAGTTTGTTCTTTTTTTTTTCCAACTTCAGGATTTCACACATTCTATAAATAGGACTTTGCTCCTGTTGAATGTGCTTCAAATAATAATAATAATAATAATAATAATAATAATAATAATAATATCTGTTGGGTATTCGTTATAGGTGTTTGTCCTGAGCAATCATTTCAGGGACATGCGCTGAATTTTAGGCGGGCTTTTCGGAAAAACCGGACAAAAGCCTTCGAATCCTACTCTAATGCACCTGTAATGTAATATAACGCGGTAGATTTCCAAGGCTAGTCTATTTTTGAGATAAAATATGCTATAATATTTGATCTGTGCAGAAATTTTGTTCATGGCAAATCTGCGTAAATGCATCAGTTTGTCCGGTTTTTTTCAATATCCCGCCATTACTTGCACCTCGCACATGTGCAGTATGGCCAGGAAAATGCCCTATTGGGCCATCCTGTACCTATTTTGAGTATTTTCACACTCTTGATATGTACCTGCTTCACCGCACGAGAAAACGATTTCTTTTAAAGTGAAAGGGCTCGACTTATTACAAAGTAATTTGTAGTGAACTCTGAAGAACCTCTATCTAGATTATTTTAACAGTCTATAGGTACCAGCCTTTTCAACCAGTCATCATGAGAAATGTTTTATGTAGATGTAATTCTTCTATCGATACCAGTAGGTACCACTCGGGTATTCTTTCCCATTATATTCAAATTTTAAAACGGTTCAAATGAATGTATGTACACGATTTTATCACATCGCACCTTCCATTCAAGTACCGTTTTGGGGATAGTGGATGCATTTACAACTCAGTAAAACTGCCGTCTCTAAATGGACAAACACCATCACGTTATAGCCCCTTCACAGACGATGGCAAAAGTGAGATGCACAAAAACAAAACAAAATTTCATGGATGAGAGAGGTCATTTTTATTGTGATAAGTTTCTTCTTACTGATTCCCATGTTAAGCTAGGTTATAGACTATGGAGACTGAAAACGACGAAAAATACCCGAGTAACTGTTGATGATATTATAGATAGCGGAATTTGAATGAAAAAGGGCAAAACGGAAAACCATTAATTTTAACCTTTCTATATTCTAATGGTTTTTTAATTGAGTGTTACCACTGCGTTATTACTTTCATATTCAGTGAATTATAATACCTACGGCCAAGTGCATTTCTTCTCTTCAGCAAAACATTGGAAATACCATCGCCAAAGTAGTCGCTTCTACTTTACGATTAGGTATTATCCGCTAAACTGTTGAGTCTAGTACTATAATTTCGTTCATTCGATTAATTTTACTGCGTTTCAACGAAGTAAAAGCACGATTAATGAACAATAAACATACAGTAGTACAGCAGTTAGTAGTAGTTTTTCCACCCGCAGAAACTGTGAGAATTCCATGGCGATGTATGGCTCCAAGAAAAAGCTCTTGACACCAGGGCCATCAATTTCGCAGATTTCCAGATTAGATAACCGCTTGACAACTCATTTTTCAGCCATTCAAAAAGTCGCCGATGTGTGGTCTGAGGTTAGTGACCCACCCACCAGATTTAATAATTCACGTTTCCGTTTTCAATGCAAATCTTTTGTTCTTTGATGGGTTTGGGAACCTAACAGTTACAGCAATTTCGTTTGAGAGAGTAAAACCACGATTTTTATCGTCCGAGTGATTTTTTCCAACGGTGGTGTTTAGAATTGGACCCAATTTTCTCCAAAAACAAACACAATTTTGTGTGGTTGATGCTGTTTCTGCGATGGTTGTTGCTATGAGTAATGGCAGTGACGATTTATGATGTGTGCTAATTACGTGGAAAGTTGAAGAGAAGATTTGTTTGGAGAAGAAAACAATTGCTAGTAAAGTACGAGAATTTAATATGGGATGATAAAAAATTCGAGACAATGTGAAACGTTTGTTATGCCCTGATAAATAATTGAAATGTGCAGTAATTCAATATTTTATGTATTTATATCTTAATAAGAAGTCATTAATGTGGCAAATTTGATATAGTTTGTTGATTTCAATGGTGTAGGGAGATGAATTGTCTTCAACCAAAACTAATAGTTTTGATATATGTACCTAAAAATGGAGAGTGGAGCAGTTGAGAGATGTACCTGAAAAAAATATGGCATTGTAACGAATTGCTGTGAATGAAAAACAAAAGTTCAAACATTATTTATTACTGTGTGGGTACTATACCAATTTCCAAGTCACACACAAATTAGTTTTGTATTAGAAATATTCCAGACCTTTTCCAGTAAGGCCTCCAAAGCTCTCGTCACTCCATCGCAGTATCATTCTGGGGGGCAATTTTTGAAAATATACGTAAAGTTACGTATGCGCAAATTTGCGTACGAAGATTTACGTATACGTTTCCGTTTGCCAATTTTTGAGCAGTGTTCGCAAAACGAAAAACGTTCGAATTGGGTCTTCGTAAATAAACGCATGGTAGACGCGACAACGTTGCAAATATCGGTGCATTTTATCTACTCAAGCCACGCCAAGCCTACCAAAGCTTTCAAACGTCAGTTTCTGATGTTCGTGTTTTCATTCAGATTAATAAATTTTCATAACCTCCATATTTAACTATAAAGAATACGTCTGGAGACTTCCCCTTGAACATAATTCAGGAAATGAAAAACGATTACAACATAATTTTTTCCGTAGGCTTTGAATCTGTCGACGATAAATGTCTGTGGATATCACTTACAGGGTGCAACATAGAAAATTTTTCTTACATTCGACGCCCTATTCTGATATGGTAATCGATTCCGATTTTTATCCTGATTATAAATATGCATCACACTTGATAAGTTAATCAACAAAACACAAATGCATGTGAAAAAAGTGATGAAGTTATAAAATGATCGAATAGTTATTTTTTGTTTTAAAGTAACTCAGTAAATTTTCTATCATTTCAGTAGGTAGGTACTTGAATTGATTTCACTATAGTTTAAAACTTTTACTGAACCTAACTTGACTTTACAAAATCAAACTTTTGTAAAAGATATACAGGGTGTCCGTTTTTTGAGGCTAAGCATGGATATCTCGCTTATCTTGAGAGATACAGAGTCGGTTGAATTAGAAAAAAGTTGCGCATTTTTATGACGATCAATGCTCCAAAAACAAATTTGACGTATCGATTTTAGTTTTTTGAGATATCGTAAAAAACCGGAAATTTGAATTTTCATTTTCATTTTTTTATTCAAAAAACGGTTGAAGGTGGCTTTTTCTAATCTAGACATTGTCAGGGCACTTTTTCAAGGGGAATTCATAGCTGCCAAAATCTTTATCTTAGCTTTCAAAGCAACCGAGATACGACATTCAACTTTTTTCTCTAATGGGCGCCATATTGGATTTTGATATTTTTGAATGTGGTATTCTTTTCTGGTTACAACGATGTGCCACATGTCACTGTTGAATAAATGTTCAACATTTACTTTTTTTTATTGTCGGTGCTGATTTTGTTTTCAAAGCACTCTTAAAAAAAAAAATTTTTGCTCAAAAGCATGAATTCAACAGTGGCATGTGACACATCGTTGTAACCAGAGAAAAATATTGTATTTAAAAATGTCAAAATCCAATATGGCGCCTATGAGAGAAAAAAAAGTTGAATGTCATATCTCGGTTGTTTTGAAAGCTAGAATCAAGATTTTGGCAACATTGAATTCCCCCTGGAAAAGTGCCTCCACAATGTCTTAGTTAGAAAAGGCTCTCTTTAACTGTTTTTCAAATAAAAAACTAAAACAAAAATTACAAATTTCAGTTTTTTCTCGATATCTCGAAAACTAAAACTGACAAGTCAAATATCTTTTTAGATCATTGATTGTCATGAAAATTTGCAACTTTTTTCTAATTCAACCGACTCTGTATCTCTAAAGATAAGCGAGATAACCATGCTTAGCCTCGAAAAACGGACACCCTGTATTGCTTGGTAGTTTTCCTAACTAACCTATCGAGTGGGATATACGATATACGTATATTTATAATTAGGATGGAAAGCTGAATCAATTCCTATAATTATTACAAACACGTGTCTAATTTGAGAAAAATTCTCAATGACTCGCGATAGACGACAGAAAATTTTAGTGCCTTCGAAACCTGCGAAAAAAAGTGGTCTTAAATTTTTGAAACTGTGTTTGAGCGGAAGCCTTTAATTTATACGTGAACACCCTGTACCATCATAAAAATTGGAGAAGTAGCCAATAAAACCAGTCAACGCTAAATTTAGGCTAATTTTGTCGAAATGTTCCTGAGTTACAAATTTTTGAAATCCAAAAAAATTAACTCTAAAGGGCTGTATCTTTGACAATAGGCCGAACTCTTCAAAGCGGTTTATGAGTTTTCGTAATATTTTGACAAGATCTATCTACTCACAGTTTAATTTGTTGTTCAGTTGAAGACAACTGAACATTATTACCTATTTCCAAAAACCTGGATCTCGTTAGTGGGGAGCAAATGCAAAGCTTCACTGCAGACTGCAGACGATGAAAAGAAAATTTTTTAACATCATCGTGACAAGTTTTAAATAGTGTCCCTGAAGCTGATGATTGAAAAGAATGATAGAAGAGTGAGTAATTCTTTATTTAGGACGCATTCGTGAAGTTATTCCGTGCTGTATCTCATTAGCCACCTGGGGGCCAATTTTTGAAAATATACGTAAAGTTACGTATGCGCAAATTTGCGTACGAAGATTTACGTATACGTTTCCGTTTGCCAATTTTTGAGCAGTGTTCGCAAAACGAAAAACGTTCGAATTGGGTCTTCGTAAATAAACGCATGGTAGACGCGACAACGTTGCAAATATCGGTGCATTTTATCTACTCATGCCACGCCAAGCCTACCAAAGCTTTCAAACGTCAGTTTCTGATGTTCGTGTTTTCATTCAGATTAATAAATTTTCATAACCTCCATATTTAACAACAAAGAATACGTCTGGAGACTTCCCCTTAAACATAATTCAGGAAATGAAAAACGATTACAACATAATTTTTTCCGTAGGCTTTGAATCTGTCGACGAAAAATGTCTGTGGATATCACTTACAGGGTGCAACATAGAAAATTTTTCTTACATTCGACGCCTTATTCTGATATGGTAATTGATTCCGATTTTTATCCTGATTATAAATATGCATCACACTTGATAGGTTAATCAACAAAACACAAATGCATGTGAAAAAAGTGATGAAGTTTTAAAATGATCGAAAAGTTATTTTTTGTTTTAAAGTAACTCAGTAAATTTTCTATCATCTTAGTAGGTACTTAAATTGATTTCACTATAGTTTGAATTTTTTACTGAACCTAACTTGACTTTACAAAATCAAACTTTTGTAAAAGGAATACAGGTGTCCGTTTTTCGAGGCTAAGCATGAGTATCTCGCTTATCTTGAGAGATACAGAGTCGGTTGAATCAGGAAAAAGTTGCGCATTTTCATGACGATCAATGCTCCAAAAACAAATTTGACGTATCGATTTTAGTTTTTGAGATATCGTAAAAAACCAGGAATTTGAATTTTGGTTTTCATTTTTTATCCAAAAAACGGTTGAAGGTGGCTTTTTCTAATCTAGACATTGTCAGGGCACTTTTTCAAGGGGAATTCAAAGCTGCCAGAATCTTTATCCTAGCTTTCAAAGCAACCGAGATACGACATTCAACTTTTTTCTCTAATGAGCGCCATATTGGATTTTGATATCTTTTAATACGGTATTCTTTTCTGGTTACAACGATGTGCCACATGTCACTGTTGAATAAATGTTCAACATTTACTTTTTTTTTATTGTCGGTGCTGATTTTGTTTTCAAAGCACTCTTAATCAAAAATTTTTTTTGCTCAAAAGCATGAATTCAACAGTGGCATGTGACACATCGTTGAAACCAGAGAAAAATATTGTATTTAAAAATGTCAAAATCCAATATGGCGCCTATGAGAGAAAAGAAAGTTGAATGTCATATCTCGGTTGTTTTGAAAGCTAGAATCAAGATTTTGGCAACATTGAATTCCCCCTGGAAAAGTGCCTCCACAATGTCTTAGTTAGAAAAGGCTATCTTCAACCGTTTTTCAAATAAAAAACTAAAACAAAAATTACAAATTTCAGTTTTTTCTCGATATCCCGAAAACTAAAACTGACAAGTCAAATATCTTTTTAAATCATTGATTGTCATGAAAATTCGCAACTTTTTTCTAATTCAACCGACTCTGTATCTCTGAAGATAAGCGAGATACCCATGCTTAGCCTCGAAAAACGGACACCCTGTATTGCTTGGTAGTTTTCCTAACTAACCTATCGAGTGGGATATATGATATACGTATATATTTATAATCAGGATGGAAAGCTGAATCAATTCCTATAATTACATACACGTGTCTAATTTGAGAAAAATTCTCAATGACTCGCGATAGACGACAGAAAGTTTTAGTGCCTTCGAAACCTGCGAAAAAAAAGTGGTCTTAAATTTTTGAAACTATGTTTGAGCGGAAGCCTCCAATTTATACGTGAACACCCTGTACCATCATAAAAATTGGAAAAGTAGCCAATAAAACCAGTCAACGCTAAATTTAGGCTAATTTTGTCGAAATGTTCCGGAGTTACAAATTTTTGAAATCCAAAAAAAATTGACTATAAAGGGCTGTATCTTTGACAATAGGCCGAACTCTACAAAGCGGTTTATGAGTTTTCGTAATATTTTGACAAGATCTATCTGCTCACAGTTGAATTTGTTGTTCAGTTGAAGACAACTGAACATTATTACCTATTTCCAAAAACCTGGATCTCGTTAGTGAGGAGCAAATGCAAAGCTTCACTGCAGACTGCAGACGATGAAAAGAAAAAAATTAAACATCATCGTGACAAGTTTTAAACAGTGTCCCTGAAGCTGATGATTGAAAAGAATGACAGAAGAGTGAGTAATTCTTTATTTAGGACGCATTCGTGAAGTTATTCCATGCTGTATATCATTAGCCACCTGACTCGGCATCATGATCGCCACATACCTTCAGCAATGCTGTTTGTTTTATTGATAACAATGAAAACATTACTACCTAACCTCACTTCATCATGAAAGCGTATACGCAAAGTGACTTGCGCCAGTCCAGGTCCGCTCGCAGCAAAACGTATGAAAACGTGCGCATCGATGCGCATACGTAAAGAAACGATGGCTCAAAAATTGGAATTTACAGAAATCGCAAACTTGCGAACGTTTTTTAATGTTGCGAAGAGTAGAAAATTGGCCCCCTGACTCGGCACCATGATCGCCACATACCTTCACCAATGCTGTTTGTTTTATTGATAACAATGAAAACATTACTACCTAACCTCACTTCATCATGAAAGCGTATACGCAAAGTGACTTGCGCCAGTCCAGGTCCGCTCGCAGCAAAACGTATGAAAACGTGCGCATCGATGCGCATACGTAAAGAAACGATGGCTCAAAAATTGGAATTTACAGAAATCGCAAACTTGCGAACGTTTTTTAAAGTTGCGAAGAGTAGAAAATTGGCCCCCTGGCACATTCATCGGTTCCTCATCTATTCACGAGCGGCTCCTCCACCAATTCCAATTGTAATGTGTTTGTCCTATTCGTACGTTTTAGTCTCCATAAACAGTTCAGAAACAGTTTCATACCCATTGCACTGGTACAGAGAATTTCAAGGATCTATAATTATTGAGCACAACAGTCAAAAGCAACAAGTCTAGTTTATGATAAATTTTCATCCCTTCCATTTTTTTTCATGAAGTTTTGAAAGACTAGAACGCTACTAAGCAGTATGAATGGGCAAGAACGAGAATAAGCGCGAAGTTCAGATGTGCGGCGTTGATGTTGATATTTTGTTGTTTTAATAGCGAATTCCAAACGTAATTTTTTGAATTTTATTTACAGTGCTTTGGTTAGTTGCGCAAAATACAATAACTTGTGATCTTGCCCAAGCATCCCTGTGTAGAAATGCTCCTTACTTTATCAGAAGTACCTACTTGGAAGATGGATCTTGACAAAACTTTAAGCTTTGTAAAATTGTACTCCCATTGAGTGAGTTATAGGGTACTTTGCAAAAAAATTCTTACATCATAGCTCCGGCGTTATTTATCACCTGAGAAGTATCATGCCATTATTAACCTGTTTCTGAGTCGTGAAGTCGATTTTCACTATAGCTCTAGTCGTAATTTCAATTTACACCTTTTCACCTTCTCAACTTCCACAGATTTTGATGAAACTAGGTACATGAGTAGTATAGGGTTTGCAAACCCGAAGCAAAACAGCAATCCTACGGTCTATGAATTTTCACGATCTGTTGAGGTACCTGTTGATTTTGTATACCTAAATTAACAATTTTCAAGCGAGTAAGTATACAATTTGTAAATACATTATACAGGGTATTTTTCTAGTACTGTCACTATTTCAGTAGCTTCTGACTAACAAAGTACGCAACTTTTCAACAGGGGCATGGCAGCATCTTGTAGTTTACAGTTGTGTTTGACACCACAACTTAATTCCTGAGTTCCACAGATTGGCAAAAACTCAAAAAATGTATAAACACGTGGCTGTGAAGCTTTTCAATCCTTTGCCGCTGGACATCAGGGCACTTCCACTCAAGTCTTTTGAGGCGAAAGTCAAAGCCTATCTAACCGAGAGGCAGGGCCGGATCGAAACCGATTTGCTTTGGAGGGTGTGAAAGATCTTGAAATGCCGACAATTATTATCGAGTATTTTAGTGGTGCTGGTGACCCGTGGCGTACCCAGGCTTATGGACAGGGGGGTCGAGAAGTTCTAGTTCATATTTCAAGGACTCTGGACTAGATGCCTGAAAGGAGAATAAGTAGCGCCGTAGAAGAAATTTTTTTGGCATAATAATAATAATAATAATACTGATAATGATAAGCACAAAAGACGAACCTCAATTCATTTTGTTGTTTTTTTTTTTCGTTTAAATAACGTCGGTCTATTTCTGCAATGAGGTCTAACACCGAGGCCGGTGAATACTCCCCTCCAATATAACAGAAAATTTGCCTTGCCCTTGGGTGCTTCACCACGGTCGGAATTTTCAACGACTACCAACATCACATGGGGTCGGCACCATCCTACACATTTTATGTGCAATGAGACATACAAATCGAGAAGCTTGTTTTTGAGACGAAAATCCTACCGCCCTCGCCTCGGTGGGAATCGAGCTTCTGAAGCTTGGCATGGCATTCGGATGCGCTGATCACCACACAAGCACCTCATTTTGTCGTTTTTTCTTTATTTTTTCATAAATAGTTTTGTCAAGAAGAACATAACACAAGTAGGTTATACCTTTGATAGGGTGAGTGTCAATAGTATGCAAGGACGTAAGGTTCAGTTGAAACTCTAGTGCAAAAATATTCTTTACGCAAAGTAAACTTCTCAACAACAATTCTGGCTTCATGTAAGTTATACGACAAATAATATCACACGATACACATAAACTTGGGCACCAACAAAAGTTTTTGTTGCATTATGCGTGGTGGTTGGGCACCTACTTTTTTCCAAATAACGAATAATTTTTTGATTCATCTTGATTTTGCCGACTGGATGTTAACGAATGGGGGGGTGTTACACCCCCCGCATCCCCCCTTCGGACCAGCCCTGCCGAGAGGGCATTCTATATATTGGATGAGTACTTTGAAGGATATTTTAAATTTTGAACCTGACTGCGCAACGTGTATGTTCCATGTCGTCCGATTCCGTTTTTGTGTTGCATCAAATTGCTAGTCAAGTATGTTATTTTTGTATTGTACACCTACTGTGAAAGAATTGTTGAGATACCTATTATGGACTATATGCCTGTTTTTCTTTTGCTTCTTGTTAGGTAATTTTAGGATTAAAATATCTTGTAAAAAAGGGTCCCTTAATAAACCTATCTATCTATCTATCAACCATGGATGGCAGTCATCAACTTTTCGTACACGGTTCACAAAGCCTGGGAGTTGCAAATTTTTTGTTTCTTCGTTTTGAAATTTGAAGTTTTCCTCCATTTCTGTATCAATTCACTTCAAACTTATAACAAATTGAAACCTGGAATTTGAACTTTATTACGGTAAAAATTGTTTTTGTGTCACTTCGTTCTTTGTGGCGGTGGTCGCCATTTTCCGAAAAATCTCCAATCAGAAATGCAGTGTCCGCGGGTGTCACAGAATCTCGAGACGTAACTTCAGTGCAGACCGTCTTAATTAGCTCCTTAAGATAACGAATGTCCCTGATTATGGTCTCTGAATACCTGATCTTTGGAAATGCCTACAAAAAAAGCAAAGCGACTTTTTAACACTGTGAATTCTATGGTCAAGCACAACTTTTTGTTCTGTTGCACCGTGCAGACAAAGTTGATGGCTGACAACTGTGGTTGTGGTGTCGAACAAAACTGGAAGTTACAATATGCTGCCATGACCTTGTTGATAAGTTGCTAACTTTGCCTGCCAGAAGCCATCCAAAATGTGACATTACTAAAAAAAAAACACCCCGTCCCGTAGTGGTGCAATGTTCTCGGTTTCATTCGTAAATCTTCGAAATAAATCATTATTTGATATTTGAACAATTTTTTGGAACGGTAGCAGAGTATGCTTACAAAGCTTGGAGTGGTTTTCAAATATTGATTCATTCAAGTAATCTACTAATCAGATTCCAATGCATTTCCACCGTAAATCAGTGATAAAATTCAAGTACGACCGGCCTTGAATGATCATTTTGAATGAATTGTTCAAGGAGGATTTTTTTTTAAATTTAAACAAACGTCTTACAGGTTTAACCTACTTACAAGACGGGAGCAGCTATACCAATAAATTTAATAAAATTTAATCAAAATTAATAATAAAAAGTCAAATTCACAACATTATTATACACACATAATTATTTACAAAGAATTATATACAGAGAAAAAGAAATGGGCCATTGTAGTAAACACTGACTAAATGAAATGAAAGGCAGAAAAGAAGGAAAAATACAAAAAACAGCGACAGTGAGAAACGGACTAATTATATTGGCGATGCCAGTAAAAATGTTCTTGATTAAACACACATTACTGCTGAAGATGTCGCAAGTGTCTTCAATGCAGGAATAGTTACTGATCATTCGATGAATAGGAAACGATGTTAGTTAATGAGACGATTTTGAAGCAGAAGCACCATAGTCCCATCATCAAATGAATTCTTAGCTTTTTTCTCTGCATTTCAACTTTCGTAACTTTTGACTTGCACTATTTTTAGCAGGATATGCCTGCGAACGTATTCTGCCAGTGTTCCATCAGCATTCTTGTGGATGAGATTGGAACAAAAAAAAGAGAGGGTGGCTAGTCCATGATAATCCTTGTACGGAGTGAAATCTGACGCAGTGTTTGTGAGTTGGAATTAGAAGTTCTGAACTACATATTGGGTATATTCTTCTATAAGAAGAAGTGAAATTGTAATCACTTCCCATACCTAATTGCAATAAGTATTATTTTATTATAGGCGCTCATGTAGGCGTCGAAATAATTGCATCACTCCGGATGTACCTAAGTGTACTAAAACTGCACTTAACAAAACGCATCCTTCCTGTGTAGTAGTACTACCTATACAAATTACAAACTTGTAGAAGCACAACATTTGCATGTTAAGTAGGTAGGTACAACAATTTTACAACCTACATAATATGGTATGCAGATAACCTCCCATTTATCAGGATATAAAATTGCAACCGGTGCCACTTCATAAAACAACAACAAAAACAATATGCTCTCAAGAAGTACAGTGATGCGGTGCGAAATAATGTCAACAACAATAATAAAAAGGAACATCGAGAACTCCTGCGAGATGCAGTACCGTACTGACCGCTAAGGCTGATATTTGAATTGAGGAAACATCAGCATGTGTGCAGCTATACAAATAAGTACCTGCAAGACTTTGTAATAACCTCAGAGTGTCGGTTAGTTCATAGTGAAGGTGTCGCGTGTTTCTGAGTTTTGTGGTGCGAACAAGAGTGCTAAACTTATCATCACTGATCAGGGTGTTTATACTGTTTGTACTGGAAATCTGCTGACCTACACCGAAAAAAGCTCAATTATTAGTCACGACTGTTTCGAATCGTATACACTGCCTGCAAGAACGCCAGCAATGCGAATTTCAATTTGCTCGGTTCGGTCGGTAATCAAATAAAAATTCCGTTTTGGATCGATTGTTCACGCCATCGAAACACCATAATTTTTGCCGCGAATGGGTGCAATTTACTGAGAAAAACGCAGCTCGGTTTACAGTTAGACCATTATATCTCCGCAACAGTTTCTGTCATATATAGGTCTTTGATATTACTCTGTTTACTAGTGTTTACAATGTACCAGTAGCATGCTGGAATGGCATGGCAATAATAAAATGCTTCTCTGTCATTAGAATACTTGACTAGATAGGTATTACTTCTTCTTGAGGAACGGTTTTCCGCGTTTTTCGAACCACATTTATGTGTGGCGCGCCGGAGTGATAAGATTTCCGCTCCGGTTTTACTCGTTCACGTTGGTGTTTTGTTATTATACTTATTTGTTGTGAGGTTTATTGTGTTTTTGTCGTTTCGCAATGGAACACACGGTTGTGATTAATGGAACAGTCAACATTGCGATAGTGAATCAGAAATCAGTGTCATGGTAACCGCGATGGGATAATGTTAAAGTGGGTACAGAGGCAAAATTTCAAGTGCTCCGGGAGTGTAGAGGATATTCTCATTATTCCGGTAAGGTTTGGGTCAAGTTTTTCGGCTTTACCTCTTTAAATAAGTACCTTTATTCCAAAATATTTATTCTTCTTTGCAAATCATTCGGACTGACGTGGTTGAGGCTGTGTTCATGCGATACCTTCTCTGGTATAGGTTCTGGTACAGTTCTTCTTCTGGATATGCTCATACTATTTTGAGTAGACATTCCTGATTCTCAAAATAATTTTTGTTTTTGTTTTGAAAATTACCATTTTATAAAAAAATAAAAATAAATATAAAAGTTAGCTTTAGCTATACTGACTCCTGTTTTATATTGTCCTTGAATATTTTCCAGAGGATCTTACTGCCTCGCTTACTACTGCCATACTTGGTAAGAAAAACGTATCATACCCAACCAATTTGAAAGCCTTGAAGCTTCAATCAGGCAATTCTGCATAGGAAAAACAATTATCCAGCACATTTTCAATTTTTCTATATGCGGTGAAAATATTTAAAAAAATGCAAATGAGGTCCTTAAACTGAGAACAGCAGTAGGCACAATATAGCAATTTGTTCCAGTTGAACGATGATGATTCATTGGATATAATCACTTCACTCTATCCGACTCGGACAGGACCACACACACACACACAATCCTAGAAACTCCGAACGTTTTCCTAGAACTCGATGACTGTATTTTCATATATGAAATAAAATCAGTATACGTACCTACTGCAAACCTTTCGCTAGTTTTTTGCAGCTAGAATTCAATTTTTTGAACCCTGCATCATCAAAGATTTTGAAAACTTGCCTCTTGTTATCGAAACTTTCGATAATATTATCTAGGTGGCAGGTATGTGTAGGTATCGGCAGTGCAGCAGCACAGTAGGTCAAATCATGTCTGTAGATCGCAGATCCATAATGATCCCATTTTCAATTCAGGAATGTGTCGTTTTACAATAATCTCTAGATTAGGAAAGTGCGAGGAAAAATATAGGTATTTACATAAATAATAAGTAGATACTTATTCAGCGTTTTCATGGTCAGTAGGCTCCATTCCCTAGGATAACAAAAAGTATACCTACTTTTATCTATATTTGAAAATAATATTTTTATAATAGTTGTTGTTATTGTTGCTACAATAATGGTAAACAACTTAAAAAAACGTTACAAATTTTTTACAGTACAGGTTTCCACTGAAATAAGAAAAGCCCGAAAACGCTCTTATTTGATTAAGTAGCTATACCTAGTACAATTGAAATGAAATGACATCTCGAGCGGCTGTGAAATTTGACATTTGCGCTAAAAATACTGCGTTTCCTAGGCCAAACCAAGTTCGTAATGGAGATGCTTTATCAATTCATGAACGTTTAATGATAATAATCTAACACAAAAACCTTACCTGGGCTCTGAAAACAAATTATTTCTAATTCTAACCCAAATGTCAAATTTCACAGCCGTCCGAGATGTCATTTATTCATTTGAATTATGCTAGGTATAACCCATACACTTTTTATTTTCAGTAGAATGACTTTTTGGAGCAAAAATTCCAAAAATAAAGTGACAAGCTGGAGCACTGGGAGAATTCGGCCGATGGCCGCTGATAAATTCGCTTCAAAACTTTGCAGGTGCCATCTGCCGTAGTCGTAGCCCTCCAGCTTGTCACTTCATTTTTGCTCCAAAAAGTTATTCTACTGAAAATAGAAAGGGTTTGGGATATATACAGGGTGGCCTATTGAAAACGAAACAGATAGATTTTTGGGCATTCGCCCTCATTTTTTCAAAAAAAGCTCGGATAGGTCAACTTTGTTTTCAAGGGGGACGTTCAACTGCTATTAAGTCAACCGTGGAGTTTCACCCCCGTAGTCAGGGTGGCAGCCCCTTCGAAAATGTTGAATGACAATTGGGGTTGAGTGATACATCAAATTCAAAGCTGGTTCAATTGTCTTGATAGCGGTGGTGAATTTTTTTTAGCGATACAAATTTCTCAAAATAATGCTAATTCCGGTATTTTTGGAGGGTTGCAGCCCCTTCTAGAAGGCTGCCTCGAAGTTGCCGAACCCATGATGGGGCTTATGTTCGTCTAGTGAATATGTTACAGAATACAAACAAATGGTCAAGGTCAAGTGTCCGAAAATTTGTCTGTTTCGTTTTCGTTGGCCCAGCCTGTATATACAAAGTTTCTTAGGAACAAGTACGAGAGAAAAGACAAATAGATATCTAATTTCACATTATTATGACTACCTGCAAAGTTGGTTCAAAAAAACTTGGTTCATCAAAGAAGACAGGAGATTCATATTTATATTGGTTTCTTTTTCACGCCCTTTATAAAATTGTATACATACAGGGTTATTTAAAAGTCCGGAATAAAATTAATGATTTTTGACCATATTTTTTCAGGGAAAAAAAACGCTCGAACAGGTCGATTTTCGAAAAAGACAAGCCGTTCTTTCATGACACGTGTTTTGATCTATCATCAACCCCTTGACCCCTAGCCACCCTTAGTTTTTTTTTTAAGTGGAGCCCTATGGCTAGTGGGGCTCGTTGGAAAGCTTGTCAAAAACTGTATTCAGATCTACCATTGGAAGTTAGATCGAATGCTTCATGAAGTTTTGAGAATACCAAGGGTTACTCAAAAGTCCGGAACAAAATTCATGATTCATTACCATATTTTTTCAAAAAAAAAACGCTCGAACAGGTCGATTTTGAAAAACGGTAAGTCGCTTCTCCATGATACGTGTCATGATCTACCGTCAACCCCCTAACCCCCAGCCACCCTTAGTATTTTTTTGAATCGCATCCTATGGTTTGTGGGGGTTCGTTGGGAAGCTAAAGCTTGTCAAAAACTGTGTTCAGATCTACCTTTAAAAATGGTTGGACGCTTAAGAGGTTGAGGGTCAAGTGCCTAAGGGTTAAGGGGTTGACGGTAGATCATGACACGTATAATGGAAAAATGACTTACCGCTTTTGAAAATCGACTTGTTCGAACGTTTTTTTCGGAAAAAAATATGGCAAGAAATTATGAATTTTGTTCCGGACTTTTGAGTAACCCTACTCCTGAATATGGTAAAAAATTATGAATTTTATTCCGGACTTGTGAATAACCCTGTATAGTGTTTTCTTGGGTATATAGGACAATACTAAAAGTATGAATTCTGCCGGTCAGCCGGTCAGCAATTTACTTGCTAGCCGACGTTTCGGATTGATTAATTCCTTTTTTAAGGTCATTAAGTATGAGGACTTCAAAGTTATATACGAGTGCTGATAACTCATACTTAATGATCTTGAAAAAGGGTCATTCAGTCGGTCAATGAGTTTTTTTTTACTTTTATTTTTGTCCTATACGCAAAACAACACTATACAAAGAAGATAGGTACAGGGTTTTCACGCGAGAATTCCCCCACTATTGGAGGTTTCCCCTTTAAACGAATTTGAAGGGGAAAAGACCTTTCTTGGATAATTTTTTCTGTAGATTTCAAAACTGGAAATTATAGTTTTTCACAATAATATACAGAATGTCGCAAAAAAAATTGTTCATGGAACATCCTCAAAAACACCCTGTATATTTTGTAACTGCAATCGGTGTAGGTTTTCATTCTGGATACAAATATATCATAGTGTCAGGCAATTTCCAGAATCAAATTGGCACATTTACAAAAATCTCATCAAATACTGACCTAAATTTCCGTTTGCTTGGCTGAAAAACTCTCAAATTTGATTAACAATTTTTTTATAGTGTTTCAAGCTTCAACTCGAGTTTTGAAGAAATTATCTCTCCGAAAAAAAGTTTGAACCGAATCTGAAAAACTTTTTAGCTGAATAAACATAAATTTAGATCAGTAGCATGGAATTTTCGTGAATTTGTTGTTGATTTGCTCTCAGAAATATCTCAACATTGTGGTAAGTATTTATTTATATTCAGAGTGAAAATACTGAAATAGCATGGGAGACTTCAATAGCTGAGTGAGAAAGATCTACCGAATTGGCGAAGGTGCTGCCGCTGCGAAGCCGGGAAAAGTGTATGATTTTTTTGGAGTCGCCGCGAAACCGTATCCCGGATCATTGTGGAATTTGCTAGAGGACCGGTGGAAGACGATCTTTTACAGTATCATTACATCGTCCTGTTGAACCGTTTCACCATTGCATCAGAATGTGGGTGACGAGCGGAATAAAGAAGCGTCGTTCTGATCTCCTATATTCAAAGCAACGCACAGATGCCTTATTGAAACAAATTCGGTTGGAAAAATCCCGTCCTGATCGAGATTCTCGATGAGCAGTTTCCCATCCCGCATGAAACGGTCTGCTGGACGGTGATGTTACCGGCAATCATCCTGCAGATGTCCAACCCTTCCACAGTTAAAGCATCAACGTTTTTCACCTATGGTCCTCTGCCTTGACTTTTTTAGGGTTGATCGGTCGTTCTCAATCAGCGATACTTTGCTCCAGCATTGGAACGGTCTGTTGAACAGTATCGTTGCATAGAGTCGCATTGCTGGAGTCGTTGGGTGGTGAGTCGGGGAAGTAAAGTCAAGTCGTTAAATCATCATGAGCTATCTCGATTGAATACTCCTTCAATATGTGCGCAAACTATTGGACATCCTTTGCGTCTAGTCTCTAAAAGATGAAAATTAAATTTTACGACACGATTCACTGAAATGCGAGGGAAGCATTGGAGAAACCGTTTAACACCAATTGCCCATACCGATGTACCTACTTTGAACAATAAAAAGTACCAATAGGTTAGGTTTGCTCACCTACCTACATTAGCTAGGTATTGGTAAGTATCTATTAAAATACGTACTTACTTGGGCAATAAATCTCAAATTAATTACTAGTCTAATTGATTCCTACCAGAATGAATGTGAGAAAATGACCTGTGAAGGCATGTCAACCTTGAATTTTCACGCATTCGAAAGTAACAAATAAAAAACAACAACGACAACGCACACGTGATTTGTATGATTAAATCCATTGTCACCCTGTTACAAAACGTGACTAGACATCGAGAATCTGTCGATAAAAGTAAAAGTTGAAACGGTTCCTAAATAAATAAGGCTCATAATAGAAAGCACTTAATTCACAAACTCGTTAATTTTATTATTTTTCATTGCCCAGAGCGAATGAGTCCAAAGATTCAGCTTTTACTTTGAAATCTGCTGAGTCGCGCCCCGATGATGATGCCTCCTGAAAATCATATCTGAGCCGATATCTGCGATATTACTTCCTCATGCGGTTGCGGTCGAATTCTTTGAGAATGTCACGCTTCATTTATCAATTTCAACGGTTGTGTATTACGACACTTGAATATCATAGCAATAACTGGTCAAAAGGTATTCCATCGGACCGTTAATACATTTTTGCTCTCTTTATTTGCAGGGTTCCGATCCGCGCGTGGCAACATGCCGAGGCAAACTCCAAAATCGCCGCTCCAAATTGAACCAGGAAATCAACAAAGAACTGCGGCTCAGGGCGGGGGCGGAGAACCTATTCAAGGCGACGACGAACAGAAAACTCCGGGAAACTGTTGCTCTGGAACTTAGTTTCGTCAATTCAAACTTGCAGTTGCTCAAGGAACAACTCGCCGAGCTCAACTCCTCCGTCGAATTATACCAAGGTGATAGGTAAGTACTTGCACTCTCCAATTCTTTCTTTACTACAAAATAATAGCAATGATGCTAAGTGCAGTGTGCGAAAAATGAAAGTTTCATACCTAATGTGTGTAGGTACAATTGAAATTCTTATACATAGGCAGCGCGGCTATTGAAGATTTTTTTTGCCCGCGCGTTCAGAATTAGCATTCAAATAATATCACCGTCGATTCATTAGTCATTCGTATTGACAGGAATGTAATGCCGAGTGCGCGGGGTATTTGAAACAATACATCATTAAGTTTCTAACGCCGAAGAGAGCAAAAAATGCTATTAGCGAAAATGGCGCTGTGCTTATAAGAGTTCCTTGCCTATTTCTTTTAATAAGTCATCAATATTTTGTTCTTTCATCGCGTCTCATCCCAAATAAAGATGCGCACCTGCGTGGTATTGGATCGTTGAAAAAAGATTCCCCCACGTCACACCTTAAAAAACTGCAGGAACAAGCAAAATCACCGCAAAAAAAATAGCAAAAAGCAAAGGATTCCACAGCGAAGAAAGTATGTTATACAGGGTGATTCACCACCAAATGGACATAGCTCAAAGATAGGTCCAGTTTTTCCAGGCGAACCTGGATCTGGTTTTGAAATTTTTCTAACGCTGTTCGTTTCGAAGCTACAGGGTGATTCATGTATTTCGTAGAATTTTTTGACTAGCCATAACTTTAGAACAACCCAACAGATTGGTTTGAAATTTTATGGGTTTATTCTTCTATTGATATCTGACACATCACTCTATCAAAGAGTTGAAAATTTCCAGGGCCGGTCTTGAAAAAAAAATTTTAAAGCTTTTTTGAAAATAGACACTATTTGTATGCATATTATTCAAAATTCATTTTCATAATCAAAAACTACATGAAACATGCTATCAATATCGCTAAAAAAATTGCTTGGCACCATCAAGCTGTCAAAAGAAAATTGATGATCCTGATGATTTTTGAGGTTAGGATTTTTTGTAAATTAATATTTTCAAATATTCACAAATGATTTATTATGGCCCCAAATTTCAGCCGTTTCGTCATAAAAGTAAAAATGACATTTTTCTCGTTTTCTCAGTAGTAACAAAAAGTTTCAGCCGAATTTCCAAAAAATTATTGTCACGTCCCTTAGCTTCACTTCTATCCCAATTTAAGCTGAAATTGAAGAACGCATCAAAATTTTTTTTAAAATTCTGATGAAATTTTTTATTATTTCTGAGAAAACGAGAAAAATGTCATTTTCATTTTTCTGACGAAACGGCTGAAATTCAGGGCCATAATAGATCATTTGCGAATATTTGAAAATATAAATTTAGAAAAAATCCTTACCTCAAAAATCATTACCATTGTCAAAATTTTCTTGACGGCTCAATGGTGCCAAGCAATTTTTTTTGAGTTATTATTAGCATGTTTGATGTAGTTTCCGAATTTGAAAATTAAATTCGGGAAATGTGCATACAGAATGTATTTTTTTGGAAAAAGCTTTGAAGTTTTTTTTTACAAGGCCGGCCCTGGAAACTTCAAACTGTTTGATAGGGCGATGTGTCAGATATCAATAGAAGAATCAACCCACAAAATTTCAATTTAATCTATTCGGTCGTTCTGAAGATACGGCTTGTCAAAAAATTCGACAAAATACATGAATAACCCTGTAACTTCGAAAAATACAGTGTTAGAAAAATTTTAAAGCCAGATCCTGGTTCGCTTGGAAAAACTGGACCTACCCTTAGGCTATGTCCGTTTGGTGGTGAATCACCCTGTATAGGAAATAAATTCACAGCGAGGAAAATCGCGAGAGCTTGGACCGCAAAAACCAAAAACCAAACGCTGCAAAATTATTATTTTCGCTAAAAATTCAAATGATATACCTAAACGGCGATTACTTGACGTCTTGTTGAAAAAAATTCGTTTGCTCTAACAAGTATTGTCGTTTACATGATTATACAGGGTGTCCGAGGTTCAAATCCGGGAACTTCAGCAATCGATAGAGAATCAAAAAATTAGACGAATTGGTCCATAAAAATATTTTCAAAAATGGAAAATAACGGAGATAGAGCCCTTCAAAGTTAGTTTCAAAAAACCAGTTTTTCGAATAATTTCCACACCGTTCAACCGATTCTGTCCAAATATGACACAGGTGATCCTATAATACATTGACATCAAAAGCTTGCGATAACTTTTTCCAAATGATTCTAGTGGCGTAGATATTGGGGGAGCTACTGATATTATCCCCCCTATTTTCTACGCTAATGGATATTTTGAGAAAACTATTAGAATTATTAATCCTGCGTTCAATTTGAAAGAAAAAATTACTCTTGGTAAATTTTGATTGGAGGCTTCGTTTTTGAGATATTTGAGTTTGAGAATTCCAAACACAATTATGGATTAGAATTATTATTGTTACTAAAAACTCTATTTTCTACGTCACTTGAGATATTGCTTCCAAAAGTGAAATCAGTGATGTGTAAATGATTAGCTTTATGAAAAAAATTATAACTTTTATCAAAACAGTCCAGTGGCGTAGATATTGGAGGAGCCACTCCTATTACCCTCCTATTTTCTACGCCAATGAACATTAAAAAAAAGATTCGAAACATTGATTCTGCTTTTAATTTTAATGAAAAAGTTACTCCTAGTGAATATTGATTTGAGGCTTCGTTTTTGAGACATTTGAGTTTGAAAATTCCAAACACAATTACGAATCAAAATCATTTTTTTCACTGGAAATTTGCCACTGGACTGTTTTGATCGAAGAAATAGTTTTTCTCATGGAGCTAAGCATTCAAACATCACCGATATCAATTTTGGAAGCAATTTCACAAGTGATGTAGAAAAAAGAATTTTTAGTAACAATAATAATTCTAATTAATAATTGTGTTTGGAATTTTCAAACTCAAATAACTCAAAAACGAAGCCTCAAATCAAACAAGGAGTAACTTTCTCTTTTAAATTGAACCCAGAATCAATAATTTTTATCGTTTACCTAAAATATCCATTGGCGTAAAAAATAGGGGGGATAATATCAATTGCTCCCCCAATATCTACGCCACTGATCAAAGTCATATTTTTTCTCATGGAGTTAAGCTTTCAATCATCACCGATATCAATTTTGGAAGCAATATCTCAAGTGACGTAGAAAAGTAAATTTTTAGTAACAAAAATGATTTAGATTCGTAGTTGTGTTCGGAATTCTCAAACTCAAATATCTCAAAAACGAAGCCTCAAATCAAAATTTACCAAGAATAACTTTTTCTTTTGAATTGAATGCAGAATCATCGATTTTGATCGTTTTCTCAAAATGTTCATTGGCGTAGAAAATAGGGAGGTATAAGGAGTGAACCTCCCCAATATCTACGCCACTGAAATCACTTGGAAAAAGTCATCCCAAGCTGTTGATGTTAATGTATTGTAGGATCACTTGTGTCAAATTTGGACAAAATCGGTTGAACGGTGTAAAAGTTATTCAAAAAAATCGATTTTTGGAAACTAACTTTGAAGGACTCTATCTCCGTTATTTTTAATTTTTGAAAAAAAAATTCTGGACATGGTCGCCTTATTTTTTTATTCTCTATCGATTGCTGAAGTTTCCGGATTTAAACCTCGGACACCCTGTATACAGGGTGTTTCAGGAATGATGGCAAAAAATTTAGCTGTGGTAGGTCTCGTTAAAATATGACGAAAACCTATATACTATTTTGTAAAGTTCGGCCTAATGACGAAGATACAGCCCTCCAAAGTTCACTTTTTTCGGATTTCAAAAATTTGTAACTCAGGAACATTCCGACAAATTCAGCTTCAATTCAGCATAAGCTGGTTTGTCATAATAATCCATCAACCTGCCAAATTTGGAAAGAATCCAATCAGTGGCGTAGAAGTTATGAGGGGTCACTCCTTAAGTCAACTTTTCTTCGGATGCTTCTAAATTATTGACCCTCATAACTCCTACATCATTGGTTGGATTATTTCCAAATTTGGCAGGTTGATAGATGATTATGACAAACTGGCCCTTGCTGAATTAAAGCTAAATTTGTCTAAACGTTCCTGAGTTACAAATTTTTGAAATCAGAAAGAAGTGAACTTTGGAGGGCTATATCGTTTTCATTAGGCCGAACTTTGCAAAATGGTATATATTTTGACGAGATATATGGTGACGGTGACGAGAAACACCCTGTATATATACAAATATATATTCCATACACTTTCTATTTTCAGTAGAATGACTTTTTGAAGCAAAAATAAAGTGACAAGCTGGACGGCTGGGAAAATACGGCCGATGCCCGCTGATTGTTTCGCTCCAAAACTTTGCAGGTGCAATCAGCCGTGGTCGTAGCCCCCCAGCTTGTCACTTTATTTTTGCTCCAAAAAGTCATTCTACTGAGAATAGAAATTGTATGGGATATATGTAAAGGTGTACGCTTGTGATGATCCATTTGGAATAGCAGTGCCACAAAACACAAACGTTTTGCCCTTGATTTTACAGAATTGCTATGAAGAACACCTACTTGATCCAGAAGTCCTTTCAATCCATGTAAAAACCATACATAAAGCATCAGTACATCCATCATAAATAAAAAAAAATCCGAGATTTTTCCCAAAGTACCTGTAGGAAGTATATTTACAGGGTGTTTCAGCGATGATAGCTTTCAACTGTGAGTAGATCTCGTGAAAACATGACGAGAGAGCCTATCATTTTGCAAAATTCGGCATAATGACGAAGATACAGTTCTCCAAAGTTCAAAAGATCGATCAATATGGCGACCAAGATGGGTGAAGAGTTATAAGCTGGACTCATAAGATCAGCATGATGCACTGATTTTTTTCAAGCTTATTGTTTCAAGTTATTCCGCTATCAGCTGGAGACTCCGACTCGGGGATAAGCCACAAACCCGTATAATTATGGCGGAGGAGCCGTTTGAGAGATTGCCGGATTGATAGCGAAGCTACTAACTTGGAGATGTACCTACATCATATAATTTGTAGTTGGAAATTATTCATAATCATAACTAACCAATCGTTTCCAAATTCAATTAGATTCGATTAGCGAAAGAACGAACTCGATTCGTTGAACTGTTTGGAAGATATAGAACATTTAGCAACAAAAGCTACCGAAAAGAGCAATGAAAAATTTTCGAAACAACTATGAAAGATAAAAACGACCTTAAATAGCCTCCGCTATTCGGCACGGCGGGGTTAGGAAATCCAAGCAATTTTTTTTTGGGAAGTTGATTCAATTTTCAATTATGGTTTTCCGAGAATACTATATCATCTCCACCATAAATGGATCATTCCGCTAAATCAAAAACAATTATTGTTAAGTATACATTAACTGGATGGGAAATTTGGCCAATGTTGACGTGAAAAGCTGACTGCAGGATTGAAAGTTTGATTTTGACGTCTGATCAGAAACAGCAGTTACGACATAAATCAGCTTTTTCGTACGCAGCAGGACCACGATTAACGGAGAGGCTGTAGTAAAAATTGGCAATGAACAATTTGATTCGGATAAAGAAGGGCAGAAAAGAATGTCTGCACGGCGCGGACATCCATTATGTTAACAGAGGCGGCCCTGCGTTTGTGAAAGGCATATGATGACAATCGAATGACAACTAGCGGAATGACAAGTGAGAGATCACCTGTCAAACTGTTATGCAAGATGGCGGCGAAGTTACCTATCCATTTATCATGTTTGAACATCAAGTTTGCATAATAATAAATGTATAAAAAATCAGTACCTTCACGTATAGTTATGGAGAAACGTATATTTGCGACGCGTTTCTTTCTTACAATTAGGGGTAAAGGGCCATCACTGATGAAAATTGGTTACCTTAATCTTAACAAAAGTTACGTTGTCGACGAACTTTTTGGCATTTGATGATACATTTTCAATTATTATTATTGAAACGGCAAACTGGGACTGACCGCTTTATTTCAGCATAGCGGCAGCATCTAGTTTAGTTTGAACACCCTGTAATCTGTACCTATATCTTCAAAAAGGTCATAGGGTCTGATGGTTGCGACAAGAGGAACAAACACTTTGCGCGAATCTAGGAATAATTCAAGAGACTAAAAGTGATATGCGTGTATATATGCCGATCACGTTTTAAATTCAGCAGAATTAAAAACGCGGTTGGCCATGTTGCCTAGAGTGTAACGGACGCTCTTAGACCAAGTTGCGCGAAAACGGGCTGAGCTCAAAGAGGTTAGAAAATTTTGACAAGAAATGCCAGATCTGGCGTCTCCTTGCATCGTATCCGCTGCCCTGTTGCCTTGGCCGTTGTTTGTCATGATGTCAGGTGAGTGTCATAGTTGTTTACATTCCTGGGAAAATTTCATTCAAGTGTTCTGCCCCCGGTTCTACCATTGCTATATTCATGGTTTTGCCTGTACATTTATAAGGTAAGTACGAGTAGCACTCTTGTCTGAGTACTTAGGTGCTTGTAAATTTTTTCTTTCATTCAAAGTTGACTTCAGATGCAAATGACCAAGGGGTGAATCCTCGGGTGATTTACTGGGACATCAGAACGTTCAACGGATTGTGATGGATTGCCACGGGATTACCACGGGATTTCCACCGGATACGATTTCTTCAAATTAAATGGATGGCCACGGGATTCCAGTGAATTTCCACAAATTACCAACAGTTTGGGGCCACGCCTGAATCACCACCAGAGAAAGGCGCTCTTGCTTTGCGGTGCTTATCATCACCTGAGGTCTCCACGCTATAAGGTTATTTATTAACGTTACATAGACCAATGGCAGATAGAGGACTTCAATTTTGTTTAGATTTACCAGCAATATTCCTCTGTTAAAACTTGTCATAAGAATTACTGGGTAAATCAAAGTCCAGGGCCGCAGATTCGGAAAAATGTATCCCTGTGTTATTTGGTCAAATTTACATTTTTGGGAATACTGTTATCGGGTTCGAGCCATATTGAGGCAAATTTGATGGTTGACCCGCGATGTGGCTCGATTCTTTCTTGAAAAAAGTTGGCTTCTGTAATTTTAGCTTTTTAGGCCAGCCCTTCTGTCAACAGAGACAAGCCATGAAATGAATTTGAACCAATTCAATCGAACAGCGAGTAGATTATGACCAGTCAAAAATGAAAACTTGATCCAAAGTTTTACCTTGTATTTTTTTGTCAAAACTGAAAACGAACTTTTTGGACAAATAACACAGATGTGCAAAATAAAAACCCGCCAATTCTGTGATTTTTCACTATGATATTTCTGCACAAAAAATTAATATGTATCACGATTTTCCAACAGAATTTTGTCATCTTTCAGAAATGAGGATTGAATCCGAACTCTCGGAAGATAGAGACTAGAACCATTCATCTGAACAACAGAGGAGCAGATCGTCACCTCAATGTCAGCTTTGATGGCTGGACTTCATCTGCAGCACAATCCCACTCCCAAGTACCTGGGTGTGACCTTCGACCAAACATTGTCCTTCAAGCTCAACTTGGAGAAACTCAGTGCCAAGACGAAGACACGAATGAACCTGGTTCAGAGACTTGCGAGAACTACATGGAGTGTCGACGCCACTACTCTTCGGATATCCACCTTTGTCTTGGTCTAGTCGACACTGTCGACAGCGGAATACTGCGCTCCTGTTTGGATGAATAGCACACACACACACAACATCATTGACGTCATTCTTAACCAAGCATTGAGAATCATTGCTGGAGTTGTCAAATCTACCCAGACTTTCTGGCTGCCAATTTTGAACATCGCAGCCATGTGGAACTGAGAACCAGACCATGAACCACATCGTCGCGGAGTAGGTGTCCGCGGACAATGGCTATCAAAAACTGCATCTGAGCTAGACCTGTAGTTCCTCAACTTCTCCATCGGCAACTTCGCACTCGCCCACTTGCTGCATCTACTCTACCCTCTGTTTCCTAAGATGGCCACTGATATCAGCCTCGCTGACATCTTTTCCTTTTTTTTTTGCATTAAAGCTACGTCGAACAGTTTCTCTGTGCTTTGCCTATAGATCTTCAAGCGAATGCTGTAGCTGAAGTTAATTCATCTCACAGGTTTTCAAGAATTGTTGTATATTGTATATATTTAGTTATAGTATCAATGTATCTTAAGTACCTACATATAGTGATACTAGTTACTATTGCACTATATAAGTTGATTTACGTTGTCACTAAAATTAGATCCTTAGTACAGGCATAGCAATAATTTCAGAAAAATTGTGAAATTTTCGATTATTACCTTCGAAAGCTTGTAAAATCTATCACCTAGTGTTAAATTTGAAGGGCACAGATTAATTTTAGATATCAGCTATTGACCTTTATTTTTGACCAAAAATTAGAACAGTTTCCTCAACGTGATTTATTATTTTATTTGAAAAAACATTTCACCACCAGTCGCCCATTTGAACTGGCGAAAATCTACCAAAATCAAGACGCCTTGAACGTTAGTACAATCTTGCAACAGCGCTGTACTTGATTGACAATACAAATTCAAGGTCATCTAGGGAAAAACTGATCCAACATTACAAATTTGAGCATCCCCAATTATCGCAGAATTGCCAACTTGGCGTAAGAAAATTACCGTTCTAGTGCTGAATTTAAAAGCTGATCGGCATATAGTTGAGTGCAAATAAGAAAAGCTCACAATGTAAAAGGTCTGCAAACAATTAACGGGGATTAATGTTTGCGCGTTCCCACTGAAAACGTGCAATTTTAAAATTAAATGAAAATCAGCGTAACGCATGATGTATTAACTGTAGACTTATAGAAGTTGTAGACACACAGATATAATGGGCATGAGAACAGGAAAATGTCGCCATCGTTATAAATTATTATTATTGGATTCCTGGCGTAATTCAAGATGAGAACTGTTCTCTGGAGTAGTACATGCACACACAATCACAGAGAGGCAACTTTGTAATTAGATTCGAAGATAATTTTTGAAATTTGTCGCTATTCACTTTAACGTACCAATTATTTCCCCCCAGTGCTGTAGAATTTCACTCGTGGAAATATCGAATAAGGGATTTTGATTTAAAAGCGTCGCTGCGTGTACAAATTCAATGAATTTTCATTGAATTTTTGTATCTTTTTACCCTTTTAGTGATATGTTTATAGTTCCAAGAATTATTATTGAAAAACAAAGAGTGCAACAGACAGCATCAGGGTAGTAAATAACCACTTCTCGCTCTATGTTAAGCGATTATAGAGTATCTTTTCTGAGATTGTCTAGTCGTTGCACAATTTCTTATGCGTACAATCTTTGGAACAATCTGCCAAAATAGTGTCAAAAAACAATGAACTTGGTTGTTTAATTGGCAGATTGTTCCAAAATAGTGTCAAAAAAACCAACGAACTTGATTGTTTAGGTGACAGAATGTTCCAAAACCACTAATTGTGTAGTGTAATACACAGCTAGAGAATGAAGTAGTGCTAGAGAAAGAATAGCACAAACAAATCTGATACCGATCGTATATTAACTGAAAGGTACTGTTACGAGCGGCGATCCTGTGCATACTGGTAAGCACGCGATCTTTCTGGACTCTTCCACAGCCACAGTGTACAAATGCGCGGAACTCTGGACATTTCTAGAGTATACTCGAAATACATGGAAACTCCAACGCTCGATCGAGACACATCTATTCATTTTGGCGGAGGCGCTGGTTCTAGAGCACGGCAGAATTATACGGGTAATGTGTGTGATTATTCAGGAGTGGTCTAGAAACCGCATATGCCGGGCCACTATGGAAATTGCTGGAAGGTGATATAAAGTTCGGGAACGCGAATCGGAGGCATATAAAAGCACCGTCCAACAGTGCGACAGTCAGTTATGAATTGGAATGCGGAGTGGTAACGAGCGGATAGAAGCGAAGTACCTGCGAATTTCCAAGTAGATAATTGTTGGCGTGTATTTATTGTAGTACGCAGAAATAAACAGTGTGTGTTTTAAAACGATCGTCTCGATTATATTTGAACCCGTGAAATACGTAACAGTACCTATAAAATAGTGGTAGAGATCATGGCAATGAAAATGCCGTCAGATGGATAAATAACGTAAACAAGACATGTCCGTAATGGTCAAGCCCCGCCAAAAACACTGATGCCCTATGCTGATTTCAACTGTCTAGAGGTTCAAACTTTTGAACCTCCTGGGAATTGGTACTTGAACAAGATAGAAATTAAGGGCAAGCCTATATCTGTCGATGATATGAAAATGAGACCGCTGAGCATGTGTCGTCTTTTTGAAAGGGCTAAGGTTCCTACAAACTGAAAAGGACGAAGGAGCTTTTTAATTTTTTTTGACATTATCTACCTTGAATATTGAGATTTTAGCTAGACGAGTATATCGTGGGCGTCAAATTAGAAGGGCGTGATGCTGAAGCTATAAACAAGTGCCAAAATCTTTACGGGTGCGATTGTCTTTAGCGCATTTTCCAAATACAAATCAGTAACAAGGTACCTACAGTAAAGTGCTTTGGAGACAAGTTTGAAAAAATAGGTGTAACTTAATGAACCTAACTAAGAAAATAAGGAAGTGAAGCAAATTCCTGCTACGATGCTTTTGGGTGAGACAACTAGCGAGGAGGTTAGATCTAGCGATTAAGGCTGACAATAGAACAGTGTGACCCTAGCCCTAATTTCAATTTGTAGAATCTTCTGCGTTAAAGGTTAAGGTCGCAACAGCGAACCGTCAGTCAAACCCACCGACGCATCAGCTATTTGGGTCAAACTCGTGAGACTCTATAAAAGGCACCTGCTCACCTATAAAAAAAGTGTGACATTTCTATAGAGTGCCAATCGTCACACCCGCCGCATCATCTTCAGCTCGTTCACGACTCCTCTTCTATTATTGTTGCGTTTGCCCGAAGAACTTACATAATGGAGATGCCATTGTACGCGCAGTGCAGTGTGCCGATGGTGATGTCCGTAACAGTTACGTGAGATGATCGGATGTGGGTCAAGATAGTTAAGCCCTCGGGCAAGATGAGAGGAAATATGTTAATAGAGCCACTGCACATTGGCCAGCGACGACGAGTACGCCGACCGACCTACAACCGCACATCGCACCAACCGTTCTCTCCTTAACCCATCCGATGTGCTGACCTCCACATTCCTCAAATTATTATTTGCAAACATCGCACAAAACCCATCATTGTTGCTCGCAGATCCAACATCGGAGACAATAGACGATGAGAATGTTGAATCGATTACAGGAATTGCGAAATCGAGCAAAGTTATTGGGGACGGGTAGGTACTCGAATTCGAAAGGCTGTCAAGTAGAGCCTAGATTTGGTTTCGAAACTGTAATAGCTCCGCGATTACTCATGCAGGTATCTTAATGGACTGTTGAAGGTTGAAGGTCTCTTTGAAATTTTGGAAATTTGAGCTGAGTCTTCTGCTAGTGAACTGATGGTAGCTGCTTACGTTTAGATCCAGTTATCGTGGAAGTAGCGCACTTATTGATTCCTGCTTCAGAAGCGTTCCTCAACCCCCACACAGCCACAATCGTCGATCATTTTGCATTAATTGCTGAATCAATTGCTGCAAACTAATTCGGTCCTGTGTTCACAACCAATCACAAGAGCTTTGCTACAAGGAATTACCCTCGGAATTACCTAAACATCAGTTGTTATAAATCGCAGATCTGATGAGTGTTTCTCTAGTTATGGTTATTAATGGCACGGTTGCTTTTATGGGCTATAGAGAATTTCACAGAAAAAACGACATAATGCGTCTCATGACACTTTAATCATCTCTCGACGAGCGCAAAAACCACTCCTCTGGCCCATGGGAAGTTCTTGTCGTCTTACTTTTTCCACACAATCATCTTCGGTCGTGGCTGATTATGATTAACTTGACCCACAAAACTTATCGATCAATCTTTGAACAGGTTCATGTACTTACGGAAATCTGCCTCCTTAACTGTACCTACCACATGACTCTGGGTTTTGATCGTCAAAACAACGGCCAATTAAAGGGGCCGTTCAGGTTAATTTTATACCTCTGCTCCGATCCGTGATTATCTAAAACTGTAATCTCAATTTATTACGCAACAATGGCACAGCAGCCAGCATGAATAAAAGTACCGCACATTTCCTGCCTCTATTACCGACGTGCATGCAACAGGAGGAGCAAGCGCAATATTAATTTGTGCAATTTCTGTTCTTCTTTTGCAGCACCGATGCTGTGATGCCAATGATTCCATTAGGTCTGAAGGAAACGAAAGAGATGGATTTCCGGGAGCCGTTCAAGGACTTCATCCTCGAGCACTACAGCGAGGACGCTAACCAATATGAAGATGCCATAGCCGACTTCATGGATACCAGGCAAGCCATAAGAACACCACTGAGAGACATCACCGGGATCTCCCTGCTTTTTCGCTACTTCAATCAACTGTATTTCGTGGAGAGGAGGTTCTTTCCGCCCGACAGATCTCTGGGGATATACTTCGAATGGTTCGATTCGTTAACTGGTAAGGCTTCTCAATTCAATACTTGAAGGTTTTCTTATTATGAAGAAAAGCTCACTCAATAAGCATTTTGCTTGGAGTTTCAATAATGTAGGAATACATAGGTACCGGCTGCAGCGGGAGAGATTTTCTCTCCCCTGATGCTCAAAGTACTTTTTTTCTGGAAGTACTTTGTCATAGCTTGGGTGACTTGAACACACCTCTGAGCTCTCTTCCGTAGTACAAGATAAACTACTTCTGCTGCGAATGGAATTTGAGAAATGAGAAATGCCGTGCTGGTCGCATCTACATTTGCGTACACGTACACCTCGTACACATTGAGAACCATTTCTATTTTTTGTTCTCGGAGCGTTGAAAATTTGCATTTCGCTGCTGGAGGCGAATCTGCTTTATCACAGGCCTCGAAAACACCTCATGCTGCGCTGCTGCTCATTGGTGTGAAAACCGAGTTGTATTCGGGTCGCTCGGAGGAAGCACGAGTTGCTTTCGACTCCTTGCGCACTTGTTCGGTAAAGTTCGCTCTGTCGTGCTATAGCGACACGTAGTGCGGTTCTCCATTTTCAAACTATTCCCTCGTTTTGAAAGTTCAGTAACTGCATATAATTTGTAACGAGTGATCAAATAAATTTCTCCTTAAGTCGCCTATGATTCTTGAAAATCTGGCGGAAAAACGTAGCTAGCAAGGAAACCGAGGCCTACTTTGAGGAGAAATTTATTCGATCACTCTTTATATACACTTCATAGTGATGGTGTTCTGATACCAGGCATTAGTCACTCTCAATTATTTTGAACCACGAGTATAGGTAATTAGAGTTGACGGCACACCACAGGGACCTGTGGGCGGAGCCTAACTGCGCGAACTGAGCTCATTTAGTGGTGCACCTAGATTTTCAGTGGGATTTTAGGTTCACCTGTGACCTGGTAATGGTCCATCGCTCCAGCTGACGGTGTTGCTTCCCCTATTTCAACACACGGACTCGTCCAAAACGATTTTTGTTTTTATGTTAAGCCCCGCCCACAGGAGTTCCTGTGGTGTGCCGTCAACTCTACTGTTTTGAAGATACATTCCTATATTCACATAAATCATCAATATCTCAATCACTCATAATAATGAACGAATGCCTTATAGGTAGAGGGTGATAAAAATGCGTGCAGTCTTCTGTTTTATTTTTTGTCCCATTTTAGAAGATTTAAAATTACCCCGTAAGTGGCGTAAGTACATAACTATATATGGATGTACTTTATCCTGTAGCCTATGGTATCCGTAACTCATAATACATAGTAGAACTTTTTTCTCTACCTTACGTGATTAAAGAGATAAGTATGAATTTTTGTGGATGAAAAAACATTTGAAATTAGATACTTTATATAATTATTTTTTTACTCCGAAGATTGATCCCCCTCTAACCCTTAATACTGCCGTAACACGTCTGGGCATGCTGCTGATCAAATTGTTGATCAGACCTTGAGGAATGTTCTTTCCGAGGTTCTTCCTCCCTCCTATGATCATATTCCTGTTTCGCTGGAGTAACTTTTTCCTAAAATACGATTACCTATACAGGGTGTACGGATGGCGAACAATAGAACGGAAACACTTGTCAAACTTGTCCATTTAAGAATTTGAAAACTTCCTGCGTCAAGATAAAAAGAGCAAGAAATTGCACGCCTTCCTTATCACCCTCTATAAGGAATTTCTTTGCTATGGATGATTTAAATATCGATGGCTCATGAAAATAGAAAAATTAATATTCAAAATAGTGCAAGCTGTTTCAAGATTCGATCATTTTCAAAAATTCCACGGTCATTTCAAAAAAAGCCATTTAAAATAGTGAGCAGTTTAAACTGTTCAAAGTTGAAGTGAGACATCAAAATTCTGTCCATGATGATGGATGAATTCCTTCATGCTTCAGCAATGCGGTTACTGGATGACTTTTCCACTGGATAATTTAACAATGTGTACATTTTTTTCATTGATGACTCCGACCAGTTTGGATATGAAGCATATTGCATTGTATCATTGTAAAGGTTTTTATTACGATAAAAACCGAGATAAAAACTGTATCTAATAAAATAAATTTCATTAGGTGCAGTCTGCAATGGTCGCAATATGAAAGTTGCTTGTCGCAATCAGGCAATAATTCCACTTCCAACTCTTAGGAATAGGATAAGCTCCGATATTGTCATGTTGTTTGCTACCGCGACTTGCTTTTTGCATCCATTGTAGACTACTTATTCATTACCCTAGATTTATTATAATGCACCTTTGAAACTTTATTATTACAAGTAGGTAGACGCATGTACCTACCCTAGAGTTGAATATTTTATCAATGAAAGTTCTGTGAGTATAAACATCTATACTTATTCACTTTATTGGCTCCATCTCATGTCCCCTATCTTCTGAAACTTGATTTGTCTATGTACGTACGTATAACAATACACTTGTAATATCCTAAACATTCTACTGATGGGATCTTATGCTTAATAGCCCAGGCGCCAGGGAGCAAAAATCAGCTCAATAAGGAAATAATTGTTTCCTGGCTGGAAACTAGCTTAAAACGATCTGTGTAGCTTAGATTTCGACATACTAATTTCCCCCCTTTCGGACATGTCGGTGTCATGTCGCCATCATCAACAAGAAGTGCACCAGCGTGGTTTTTGCCAAATATCTTGATTTTGGGCCATCTGACAGCAAAAGATGTAAGAAGTCATTTTGAAACCAATGAAATTCCCTACGGAATAGTTTTCAAATGACCTCTCTGCGACCTATGGTTTTTGAGATAGAGCTTCTGGAAGCGAGAGGCATTGTCGTAAAAGCTCCATGGCCACTTGACTCGAAAAACTAAAATGTCGATGTGACAAAAAAATTTCAAAATGAGATTTCTCGAGTATCCTTCATGCTATAGTTGCGGTGATTGTCTTTAACTCTTTCTCTTGAACCGTTGATTACGAATATAGAAAAGTCGAAAACGTCACATTGTACACATACAGGGTGTACTGAGGGAATCAAATCAGATCAGAGAAATTTTACATATTTCTTCGATTTAGCCTATATGCGACACTCTAAGCACCTAACACGAGTCCAATATCAATATGGATTTGCTCTATAAGCTTCATTTAATACAATAAAGAAGTGGTCAGCTCACATCTTTACTGTAAAATGTTTTGAAGGCCCTCTGAAATCATCAAAATAGTAAAAATTTACAGTACCAAGGAATGTATATAACAGTATATTATATACCAAGGGACCAAAGTGAATTTTTAATTTGGGGATTTGGACCCAAAGGGCCCTCGAGCAACAAACTCCACCCAAAGGATCAAAAATTCACTTTGGTTCTTTGGTATATAATATACTGTTACATACATTTCTTGCTACTGTAAATTTTGATGATTTCAGAGGGCCTTCAAAACATTTTACAGGAAGGCTGTGAGCTGACCACTTCTTAAGTGTATCAAGTGAAGCTTACAGAGCAATGCATATTGATATTGGACTCGTGATAAGTGCTTAGAGTTTCGCATGGGCTAAATCGATGAAATATGTCAAATTTCTCTGTTCTGATTTGATTCCCGTAGTACACCCTGTATATGTACGATGTGACGTTTTTGACTTTTCAATATTCGTAATCTACGGTTCAAGAGGAAGAGTTTAAGACTATCACCGCAACTATAGCGTGAAGAGTTCTCGAGTAATCTCATTTTGAATTTTTTTTGTCACATCGACATTTTAGTTTTTCGAGTCAAGTGGCCATGGAGCTTTTACGACAATGCCTCTCGCTTCCAGAAGCTCTATCTCAAAGACCATAGGTCGCAGAAAATTGATTGAATGACCAAACTGTAGGGAATTTCATAGGCTTCAAAATGACTCCTTACATCTTTTGCTGTCAGATGACCCAAAATTAAGATATTCGGCAAAAACTACGCTGGTGCACTTCTTGTTGATGATGGCGACATGACGCCGACATTTCCGGAAGGGGGGAAACTAGTATGTCAAAACCTAAGCTACACAGATCGTTTTAAGCTAGTTTCCAGCCAGGAAACAATTATTTCCTTATTGTTTTCCCTGGAGCCTGGGCTATAAATCCGATATCCTAGTATCCACGACAACTCAGTTCACAGTCCTTGAAAATAACTCACCAGAAGGATCACTTTTCCTTCTTGTATAGCACTACTAACTAGTAGCTGCACCTCACCTTTATTTCTAATACCTACCTTATATCCGCCTCATTTTCTTACAAATAGTTTATATGAATAGTAAACAAGTAGGACTCGTTTATAATGATTAAGTGAAAATTGTGATTATAGGTGTGCCATCTTGTCAAAGAACTGTAGCTTTCGAAAAAGCCTGCGTGCTGTTCAACATGGGTGCTGTGTATACGCAAATAGGAACTAAGCAAGACCGGTCCACGGCCAAAGGCCTCGACTCCGCCGTGGACAGTTTCTTGCGAGCCGCCGGGACGTTTCGCTACATCCACGAGAACTTCACCAACGCACCCTCCATGGATCTGGGCCCGCACATGCTGGAGATGCTCGTCCAGCTGATGCTGGCCCAAGCCAGGGAGTGCCTCTTGGACAAGCTCGAGCTCCAATCCAAAGACAACCGTTCGATAGACATCTGCCTGGACCTGGCGCAGGAAGCCGCCCAACTGGCCGACTGCTACAGCCAAGTCTACCAGCTTACCACGAACGAATCGGTCCACGACTACGTACCGTACAGTTGGACCTCGCTGGTGCAAGTCAAGCGTGAGTACTACACTGGCATGGCTCATTACCACGTGGCTTCCGGCGTGCTGCACAAGGATGCCGGCAAGATGTCGGCGGCGACCAAGGACACGCTGCAGTTCCTGCACGCGGAGATTGAATCGACGCAGTTGGACATCAGGCTGCCCAAAGACGATTCCGAAAGGAGGTTGTTGGGTAAGAGAAAACGTGATATGCGACGTGGCGTGCTGAATTCCATTTTACCGCTGAATTTGTTGCAGGTAGAGCTCATCTGAGAGAGGCGCTGGTGCTGCACGAAGAGTGCCAGAGGCTGCATCGCATGTGCAGGGAACTGCGAGGTAAACATGCCCTTTCGGCTGTTCTGCGGAACGCGCACAAAATGGCACTGCAAGCTTACACGAGCAACGAGAACGAGGACGATTTTAGCGATCTTTTAGATCCACCTCAAGTTCAAGGTAATAATATTACATACTGCTACGTATTTCACGTACGGGTTCGATTATAATTGAGACGATCGTTTTAAAACACACACTGTTCATTACTGTTTACTACACTACAATAAATACACGCCAACAACAATTATTTACGCTTGGGAATATTCGATCACATCCAGTTCATAACTAATAACTGTCTAGTCGAGGACGGTGCTCAACATATGCCTCCAATTAATGTTCCCGAACTTTGCATCGTCCTCCAGCAAATTCAACAGTGGCCTGGCATATGGTTTCTAGACGACTCCCGAATAATCGCACACCTTTCGCATGCTTCCCGTGTGTTCTGGTATGTGGCACCTCCGCCAAAATGGACAAATGTAGCTTACCCACTGCTGAAGTTTCCATTCAGTTGCACGGGCAAAAGCCTACATAAACGCTCTGGAATGCACTAGAAAGCTCCGCAATTGTACACTGCGACCTAATATGAAGAGTCTAGAAAGATCGCGTGTTATCCAGAATCGCCGCTATAGCACTGCCCCCCTCTTAAGCCTGTTCGTCCCGAATAGGCTCCTCGTTACTCCCCGAGTAACGTGCAAGGCGATCAAGGTGGACAACTTTCATCTTAGCTCTCGGGACTCGCTGGATTCTGTACACGACGTCATGATTCTTCTTGACTACCGTGTACGGTCCTTCCCACGACGGATGCGACTTTGGAGACCTTCCCTTCTTGCGTTGAGGATTGTACAACCAGACCAGGTCCACCTGCTTGAAATCCCTTGGAATTAGCCTTCAAGTCGTAGCGTGTCTTCATTCGGTCGGTGGCGACTCGAACCTGTTCCCGGACCAACTCGTGGATGTCGCACATTTTTTGACCTTGGGTGGAGGGGTGTCGTCCTGGTCTTCTGTATCCCGAGTAGAGTACAGATAGCTTGGAACACGTTGGATTTGAAGTTTTGTCCCTGGTCTGAGTGTAATTCCAGGGGTACTCCGAAACGGCTGATCAAAGTATTCGCCAGCACCCTCGCCACTGTAGAAGCCTCTTGGTTGGCCACTTGCTGAAGTAGTCCATGGCAACCAGTATGTATTTGTTGCCATCTTCCGTTGTGGGGAACGGGCCAGCCACATCGATCGCGATGCGTTCAAAAGGCGCTCCAAGAGTCGTCCCGGCAGTTCACCCAGTAGAATCGCACCTTGGCCAATGTCTTGTTCACCCCAAGGTGCCCTCCAGTGACGCCATCGTGCATTTCTTTCAGGACTTCTTCCACTCTCTTCTTGGGAAGCACCAATTAAACCATCTCCTTCTTCCCATCAGGACTCTCCCAGACTCTCTTTAGCAGCCCATTATCTATTCTCAGAAAATTCTACTGTGCTCAAAGAGCCTTGAATTCGGGCCCTTCACCAGAGATTTCGCCCCATTCCGGTCTGTCCTGGCCAAGTTCCTTTCTTTCAGCAAGTGAACCGATTGCTGGGTCCTCGCGCTGCCCCTTCTTGAGGTCAGCAGTAGTCCAATTCCTGGGAGTTTCAACGACAATTGCCTTGACTTCGACGTTACCATTCTGTTAGTCACCTTTTTGCAGTGCTCACAGTCCTCGTTGCATGGTTTTCGAGAAAGAGCATCCGCATTGCCATGACTTCTTCCAGGGCAATATTAGACTTTGAAGTCATATTGTTGCAGTTTCTCGATCCACCGTGCCAACTGCCCCTCGGGATTCTTCAACTGCAGTAGCCATTTCAGCGCAGCGCCAGCGTCGAAAACTATCTCGATCCAGACAGCGTGCTCAAAGTGTCGTCAATCCGAGGCAGTGGAGAGGTGTATTTTTTTGTCATATCATCAAGTTTGCGATAGTCCACGCAATATCGCGTACTCCCGTCTTTCTTCGTAATCGAAACAACCGATGATGACCATGGGCTTGTCGATTCTTCTATCACGCCTTTATCTAACATGTTTTTCAAGAGCTTCGACACCTCTTCTTGCTTCGCCAACGGTAGGCGCCGGGGAGTTTGTCGGATTGGTGTGGCGTTCTCGGTGTTGATCCGATGTTGGATCATGCTGGTCCCCCCGGTAGGATTACCTTCCGTCGCAAAGGCTGCAGCTTCTCCTTGAATGATTTGCGGCGCAAGCTCTTTCTCCTTGCAACTCAGATGTTTTCAGTCAGGCGAGAACATCTCCACTAGCTTTTTCTCCAAGAGCTTGGGAGTCTCAGCCTTTGCCGATATGTCTTCACAGCGTGAGATCCATTCTACGGGTTCACACTTGCCCAGGGTCTTTCATTCCTTGATTGTTTTGCACGTCTTGTTCGCATTAATGACTCTGATCGGGATTTTCGTCTTGTCCATGTTGATCAATGTCTTGGCCATGATGCAGCTGGCAGCTGTGTCGGGTTCAGCAATGCCGGCGACATGTCCCCTAGGTTGTCCGCTTAGTGTTGCCCACACGATTTTCTCAGTTAGCGGCTACACGAACGGTTTCAGCCGAAAGTGGGCGGATTTCCTCTGCGGCCTTCATGGGTGTTCTAAGCGCCATTTCTTCATTCCCGATCATCAGCGTCCGCTGTCCAACATCCAGGATAAATCCGTACTTACCAATTAAGTCCAGGCCAAGTATGAAGTCGTCAACAATGTAAGCGACCAGGAACTTTTCTCGCAGAAGAAATCGTCCAAAGCGAATGCTCACTCCAGCTTCTCCGTACAATGTAGCAGATTCTCCGGTAGCTGTAGTCAAACAAGCGCCGTCCCTCAGTGACACAATGCGTTGCTTTCGAAGAATTCCACGTCGAACAATTGACTTCGTGACTCCAGTATCGATTACGAACACGCGATTGTCCTCATCAAGCTTTCCACTAAGAAGAAGGCTATTAGGTGACTTCTGCAGCAGTGAGACGGAGAAACTCCTGGGGCACTGAGGACTGCCAGCTAGCATGCACCCTTTAGCGCTAGCTGGAATAAGTTTCCCTGATAGCGTCTATCAGGGCTGGGAGTTCTCCGTCCCGGTGTGGAACGGTCACTTGAACTCGACCTTTGCCTGCAGTCCCGAAGCAGATGTCCTGGTCTTCCACAGCCGAAGCAACGCGGTCTTCCTCCAGCTCATGACTCATCTTGGGGTTTGTTCCAAAATAAAACGCCGAGGATTTCTTCGAGTATTTCCTTTATAGATTTCTCGGAAGTATGTGGTTCTCCGGATTCGTCAAAGTTTACCTCCCTAAGACGATGAGGGCGCGAAGCATCTTTGGCTGCCTCAATGCAAATAGCTTGAATGAATGCGTCGCTGACGCTGGCTGGATTGCTGATTATGACCATCTGACGCAGATCTGGATCTCTTAGTCCGCCCACGAAGGTTTCTTTTGCGATGTCTTCTAAAACATCCGCTGGATGCACTGCATAGGCTAGGTGAACCAGCCTTAGAACTTCGGATTCGAATTCCCGAAAGCTTTCTCAGCTCATTTGTGTCCTGGCCTTCAGCTGGGTTTATGGATCTGCCGCACATGATTGTCCCCATATCGAAGCTCTAGGACCCTGGTCAGCTTGGCAAAGTCTTTTTGTTCGTTCTCCGGAATCGTCTAGAGCAGCTCCAACGCTGGGCCTCTGAGAGCCAGAACTAGAGCTGTAGCTCTCTCATCGTCGCTCCATCCGTTTGCTTCGGCAGCGGCATCGAACTGTCTCTTATAGTTGGTCCATGGGCTTTTCCCATCGAAGTTTGGCAGCTTCACACCATGGACACCCACTGAACTGACTACCGTAGCACTAGCGGCAGTTTTTCGAACCTGTTGCTCCAGCTTCGTCATGTTGGCCTCCATCGCTTCCATTCTTTCTTCTACCATCGCGACCATTTTCTCTTCCAGCTTGTTTACACTGCCGTCTAAATATCGCGTCTGTTGTTCTTCAACGACTAGAATTTCTTCCCTTTCCTCCAGGCGTTTCCTTTCCTGTTCTTCCAGCAGGTTTCTCAATTCCTGTTCCTGCTCTTCTAGAAGATTCTTCAGTTCTGCCTTGTCTTCTAAACGCTCTTTGACGCGTTTTTTCCTGTTCTTCTTTCTCTTCTAGATGTCTCTTTGCCTGTTCTTCTAGAAGCTTTTTCAACTCTTCTTTTCCTTCCTGGCGTTCTGTTTTTTGTTCCTGCATCATCGCCATGATAATCGCCAAAGTGTCTTCGACTTCTGTCTTCGACATGCTTTTCGTCTTCGGCTTTTACCAATCAATTCCGGTATTTCCGAACTCCCTGTAGTCGCAGGCCGAATTTCTCTTTATTATACCGCTTTCTGACACCAAATGATATGTATTTCACGTATGGGTTCGATTATAATTGAGACGATCGTTTTAAAACACAACGCACACTGTTTATTACTGCGTACAACAATAGATATATAGGTACTTACACGTCAACAATTATTAACGCTTGGGAATATTGCTGAGACTACTCCGCTTTTATCGCACTTGATCACTTCCAATTCATAACTTACTGTCTAGTCGAGGACGGTGCTTTATATATGCCTCCGATTAGTGTTCTCGAACTTCCCCTCGTCCTTCAGCAAATTTCATAGTGGTCTGGCATATGGTTTCTAGACGACTCCCGAATAATCACACACCCTTCGCGTGCGCGTGCTTTCCATGCGTTCTGGAATGTCAGCACCTCCGCCAATTCGGCTGATGTTTTCTGATCGACCGTTCAAATCTCCCCATTCAGTTTCACGGGCAGAGGCCTACACGCACGCTCTGGAATGCACTAGAACGCTCCGCACTTGTACACTGCGACCTAATGGGAAGAATCTAGGAAGATCGCGTGTTATCCAGAATCGCCGCTCTTAACAATACGTTTTGTCTTAATCCACTCAGTACTTGAACTTTTTGAACGAATAAATTTGAATTTTCAGCTGCCACCAAGTTCCAGCTATCGCTAACTCCACCGGATTTTGCACAGTACCGCGTGAACGACTTGTTCAAAGGCTTGGGCCCGATTGCTATATTTTCGGCAAAACGTCACTGGACGGCACCCCGTTTGGTACAGCTCCATCGCGGAAGGACCACGGAGGGCTTTGGGTTCTCAGTACGTGGAGATGCGCCCGTCATTATCGCCATAGTTGAACCAAAATCGTTGGCTGAGGTAAACCAAATGTTTTTCATGTTCAAAATCAAGCTAAATATCGGCATAATTTTACAGTGTGGCGGCGTCAAAGTTGGCGATTTTATCGTAGCAATCAGCGATAAAGACGTCAAATGGGCTTCGCATGACGAAGTGGTGACTCTGATCAAGAAAGCAGGTGACTCTTTGAGTCTCAAACTGGTGACACCGATGGATATCGATTATCTCAAGGTATAACAACACCAATTATGTGCTTAAAAAGTGGGCTAATTTGTTTTATTTCAACAGCCAGGGAAGTCGATCAAGGGTTCGATTTCCACCCACAGCAGCAGTTCAGGAGTGTCAAGTGGCATGTCTAGTCCTTCAGGTTCAATGGCACAGCACAACAGCAGTAAACGGCTGAATTGGAACCCCTTCAAGCGGCACTCGTCCGCCAGGGAAGCCAAAGATTTCTTCGAAAATATTATCTTGAGATGAACGTTCCATGTTTTTTGCATTTCGTTGCATAACTTAATTTGGCTCTTATTTCGAGTCGTGGTACTGATGTTTGATGCAAAACTTATTTATTTATTTTAAATATCGCGCGAGTTGAGAGCATCGCTATGAAAAATATTTTTATATCTCATAAGTAGATGTTTAGAAAGAGGCAGAAGATGTTCAGTCGTTGTTTTCTAATGATAGATTTATTTTATCCGGCAAGGGATACTCAGCCTCGCATCGAAAAAGTTTTTTCTTGTCCAGTCATTTGCTGGAGGTTCCCTTGCGTTTTCAATGAAATATTTTTATTGCGATATTGCTGCTTATCGATAGGTATACCACCTATAGCTGGTCTTTATTGTACACGAAAAATTTTTCTTTATTGCAGGTTTAAAATTGTTGTTCTGTTTGTATAGTAGCTAATATTCATTATTTTATAATGTAATTTATATTAATAAAAAGAAAAGTATGATATAACCGCTCGCATTTATTTTAATTTCCGGAAATACTTATACCTGGGACCTGGGGCCTATTTCATAAAACTACTTTGCAACTATTCACTTGGCAATTTGCAAAACATAGAGGAGATGCTAGGCAGTACTTTCTTAGCAAATCCTTTGAATTTTGTCAAGAAGCTGCCTTCTGCCTATGTACCACTTGTACCAGGTGAACAAAAAACTGCCTTTTAGTAACAATAATAATAATGGCCTCTGTTATTAAATCGAGCAGGAAGCAAGATTCAGCTCATTGAGAACCTACTGTTCTCCAACTGCTGTCCAAGCTGTTCTTCCATTTAACTTTCGACCCAATACCCACAAAATATTAGTACATTTTACAGAGTGTTACACTTTTTTTTGTCAATATCTTAGTTGGTAGTAAAGCATCAAAAACTGAGTAGATACTTTCGCAAAAAAGAAAAATTAAAAAAAAAACGGAAAGTGAATAAATGAGAAAAATAATAAATAATAAAAAATTACAAGTTTTACAAACGTGACAAGGGTCGGTATGACCAGCTTGAAGGTAGGCGTCAACTCACTTTGTGTTCCAACTTCATTTTTGTTATAATGCGTTTCCGACATAAATTTTTTCGAGAAGGTCCACATACTTTTTGATGCTCTACCATCTCCTAAAATACTGAAAAAATGAAACACCCTGTATAATGAGCAATAAAAAATAAATGAATAAATATAGATATACAATATTCAACAGTAATATTACAAGCGCTTGGATTTTCACGATTATTTTGGCCAGGCGATCGCGAGTGCTGGTTGTAGAGGAGGAGGGAATTTATCTAGGGACAACCAGCCCGAGGGAAACGCTTGGCCAAAATCATCTGAGAAAATCTCAAGCACGATAGTGCTATTTTGATTATTATTACAAAAAAGAAGTCCAAAGTGACAGCTGTCAGATTTTGTTGTTTACATCCATTTTATTCCGTTGCCATTGACAGTGGGATTTAGAGATAAGTGAATATTATCATTGTAGGTCTAATAATCAAGGGCGTTGTATGTGATAATTGTAATAATCAACAGTAATATCACAAGTGCTTAGATTTTCACGATGATTTTGGCCAGACGATCGCGAGAGCTGGTTGTAGCGATAAATGCCCGACTCCACAGAAGGAGGGCATTTATCTAGGGACAACCAGCTCGAGGGGAACGCTTGGCCAAAATTATCTGAGAAAATCTCGAGCACGAGTGAAATTTTGATGAAAATTTCATTCATCTGTCAAATCTGACATTCTAACAATGAAGTGACAGTTTTCTATTGTTGTTTGAACCAATCAGATTTGAATTAGGCGATAATTTGCACAAGTGCATTTGCGATAATTTTCGATAATTGGCACTAGTGCCCTTTCCGAATATCCACATTTTCATTTCGTATATTTGCCGTTTTGGTGGCGCCCAAAAAACCGTTTTTTGACAATATCTTCATTTCAGTCAATGTGAGGAGGAAGCGTTTGTATGCGAATGGAAGCTTATTCAATTCTCTACAATTTGACACCTTACTCGTGTACGTGCTACTTCCAGCTCTTGGGTTATGGCTTCTAGCAAGTTGATCCACGTGTCAGTCAAATTAACCATAAATAATAATAAGTTGTCAACCAGAGACCATTATTATCCAGAAAATTAATCATGGTAACGGTTGTTATGCAACTACAGGATGAACTCTAAGGGAAAACTGACTTTGAAAAGGTGTAGCTTGAGAACCGTAAGTCGCACATGAGTGATTCAAATGTCAAATTTTAGAGAATCTAATACACCTTCACTTTTGATATGGATCCTAAAGTTTTATAACGAGTTTTCCAAAAAATTCCCGAAAATGTTTTTTTTTTGGCGCCATATTTTCAAAATTATGGCCAAAACAGCAGAGATACAAAATGGAAAGTGGATATTCTGAATATTGACCACAAATTTCATCATAATAATGAGTTTCGAATGTATCTATCTGATATCCTCCAAATGCTATATTACCTTTATTTTTTTCCAAAGTCAGTTTGCTTTTATCAGTTCACCCTGTAATTACACAATTAACATCACCATGATCAATTTTCTAAATTTTTATTATCTATGGTTAATGACCAAGAGCTATTTATGGTTAATTTGCTTACTACATGACGGTGGTATCAATTTAACATGCTGATTGAATGCCGAAAGTTGATGCTTCCGGAAGTTCTGAAAGCTCTAACTCAAGAACCGTAAATCGCACATGATTGACTGATACGTCAAATTGTAGAAATTTGAATGAGCTTTTGTCCGCACATGCACGTTTCAATCTTGAGTCAGTTGAATTCAAGATATTCACAAAAAACTTTTTAGGGCGCCATCTTTTCAATATGGCGGTCAAAACGGAAAAGTAGAAATTTGGAAAGGGCACCTCAAGATCTATGATACTGCCAGGTTTCAAAAATATCGGATAACCTTCAAAAACCGGCGGAATTTAGCATATCTTATGAAGACAATTTTGACAGTTTTACGAGATGACGTTTGTAAATTTAAGTATGAAATAAGAATACAATTTTTTTGTCTACAAAATAACGTTTCAGATGTCGAAATCCGTTGAAAAACAAACGAGCTACAGCCAGTTTCTTATTACCAGATGAAGCCTATTTTGGCGCCTCCACCATATTTACCTGCAGTAGAAGCCAATATTCCACCATAATTTTCCATGGTCATTGATCCCTCAGGAATTGATTAAGGTATAAATAACTCTATATATCTTCACGAAGCTGCACACGGCACGACCTATGCCCCCATACTAACAGGCTATAAGACGCAGTCACAAGGAATCACAGGATGACGTGAAAATTTTCGGTGCTGAGATGAAAAGAGCAGAAAGTTGCTCGCCTTTTTGTATCACGACCCTGTATGAGATAGACCTCCACTTTGAATGGCTTGGATACGTATGGTTCACAAAACAAAAGAATTTATCCTTGCAATAGTGCAAGCTGCTTCAGATTCCGATCATTTTTTTGAAAGTTATAGATATTTGAAAAAACCTCCCAAAATAAAATTGTCACCTCATTTTGTGCGTAGTTTATAAGGGCTTATTCACGGGAATCAAACAGGTTCGGTTGAAATACGAATTTTTTATACTTCTTTTCAATATGGCACCCTGTCAACGACGCCTGCAGCACTTGCGACTTCGCCAATTAATCTTAACTGATCCAAGATCAGCATCTCGGCAACAAGTATGCCACAGGGCATTGCTTGTTATAAAAGTGAAGGATATGTTTCCTAAATTTTTACTGTTTACGCTTTCCTGTGAAACAGCTTCATTTTCCAACGGAAGTTCATCATTGAGGTCAATTTGAAAAGAAAGAAGATGGCTGTTTCGCAGGTAGGTGCGTGAGCGCATTTTATAGAGCAAACGACCGACCCCGTAACGTCCGGACCATGTATGGCCAATTTTGCCAGAAAAAAATTGTTTTGATTTCAAAATATTGAAAGAAGACAGTTTTGAAATTTATATACATACAGAGTGGCCTAACGTAAACACAACAGATAGTTCCCCGACACTTGACGTCATTGTTCTAAAAAAGCCTACCCTGGGTTGCACCAACGCTCAATTAATATGTATATTACGAGATTAGTGATTTTTTTTTGGTCAGTACCGTTGGTTACTAATAGAAAATTCTGGTTTCACAAAAGAAAATGATCCAATGATTGATTAGCTAAAGATGTTATGCATTTCTCATGGTCAGTCCGACTACTCACTGACCATAGACTCACGGAAATAAATTGTTGAAAAAAAATAAAGAAATGATTATTTGACAACAAAACCCAGTTTAGAGTTGAACTCGATCTAAGCAACTGGCTGATACTTCAGGTAACTACGAGGGCAACTTTACAATCTCACAACTCTAACTTGATGCACTACTATTGCTACCTGAACACACTCAGCGAAAATTGCACCCAGAAAGTTTTCTTCTCGGGAAATAGTCCTTCTCGATAGAGTCCTGAAACAGACGAGTCCTTTTCCAGGATCTCCCTTGAACTTCCAAATCCTGCCGCTTCGAGGCGTCCGGTGCCGCTGCCGCCTGCGATTGGCCCATTCCGGATTACAGGAAATTGTAAAATGTGGTCGACTGGGAACGCTACGAATCCTGCGAGCGTCGCGACGCCCGTAAATACTCGAGCGTCCGTTGACGTCACCGGCGACGCGCCTGCTTGATTCCTCGGGTCCCAGCATTGATTATTATTGCCCACTGTGTGTGTATGTGTGTGTGTGTGACATACATCAAGGCAGACATGCAGTCGAGCGATTACAGATACTATTTATTTATGTCTGTGCACTGTGTATAAATGTGTAGAAAATATTCTCGGACGTACAACTGGCGACAACAAAGCTGCGGCAACAAACACACAGGCCCATCGTCGCACTGTTCCACTCATACCATTTCGAATAATCAAATTTGAAAGGAAAGTGCTCCCGCCGCGAGAACACAAGAAGATAAAGAAACGGCCGACTTACGCACACACCGCTCTTGTAATATGACCATTAAGATATCGAATTATCAGCAGCAAATTGTGATTATTACGTCGTGAACGTCGTCGCACACTTTTGAGCGCACAATATAACGTAGAGCAAAACGCGAAAGGGAGCCTGGAGCCATGGAATCAGTCTCTTCGAGAAAACCACCATCGGATCGGTTAGTGAACTCTTATTGACTTGACATGTGGAACACGGCCAGATTTGTGGTGCGAATGGTGGAGGTGCCGGTTGGAGAAGTGTAAACAACGGAGGGGACATAGTCTTGGATCGTCATGGGGAACTCTTGCAGCAGCGGCCAGGCTCATAAGGATAAGGACAACATGTCCCAGAGGTCGGAAGAGTAAGTACCAAAGGCTGATTATAGATACCTACATAGAGATATGGCCCGCATTTCGTAAATTATTAATTAGAGTTTTGAAAGCTAGCACCTCTTTTGGTGCCCCCAACAAATGAACATGTGAACTTTCCAAAATGTAAAAAATAACTCCAATGACAACTCCAATATTAATCAAATAAACAAACAAGTTCGGAGCCAACAGTTTCACTGTAGGTACCACAATTTATTCTAGTCAGGTAGATTCAATTTTTTAAAGTAATTTTTCCCCTTTTTTTCATATATAAGTATGAGTACATAAATAAATGTTCTCAATTTTTTTTCAATCAGGTAGCTAAGTACTTATTTATTTTCATAAAACTTCATTGTATATTGTTGAAAATAATTCATGACGATATTATTGAAGCACGATTTTGTTGATAGATTTATTTCTATTAACACTGAATAAGTAACTACAGTGAGATCAACAGTTACTTTGGTCAAGGGTGGTCTCGACGCCGTATATGCAGCCGCGTGATTGGTGTAGACGGTCAGTTTTGTCATTTCAATACCACCCTTGACTAAGATAATTTTTGATCCCACGGTACTCGGATATTGGTAATTATATAGAAAAACGACAGGAAGCATGAAATTAAGACGATTCTGCTTTTTGATCTAAATGTTCGACCAAGATTTTGTATAAGTATAAAATTAGTACCATATTGACTTTTCAGTGCAGCTTTGGGTTGTTGAAAACCGTGTTGTTTGTTCATCTAGTCTGTTCCATTTTCGTTGTCACCCAGGTAATAATGTTGCATCTCATTTCTTGTAGGTACATACAAGGTTACCAGAGTAGACTTTTTAAATTAGGGATATCTTCTCATTCTCAACACACTCATCCTACAGGGTGTTAATTAATAGTAACAGTAAGAAGTAGGTGACTGACTTGTCAATCGAGACCTGACTTTCGATCCTTGATCAAGCTTGGATTATCTACGTACCAAAATGAGTCGACATCTGGTATAAAGTCTTCTATTTCTTGACGCATGTTGTATTCCTGCTGTTCCAGGTCTTGAGGAAAATTATTGGCCTGAAGTTCTTCCTTCGATATCACTCCATGAAAAAATATCTCGATATTTTTGCCAAAATCTCATTAAAATTATTACCAGTCGGTAGGTAATTCAGACAGAAGAGCTATTGACTGCATACTGTTTAAAAGAAAAAAACAACAGCTAAAAAATCTGACGTAAGTTTTTTATTATTATCACCTTTGGGGTTGAGTTCATTGTACCTGCACTGAAACAAATAAAATTCTATTGCCCCCTTGGTCTTCATTACCTTTCAAGTCCCGCTATCTCAAAAAAGTTAGAATGAGACTTATGGGTTTTTGCGTTATTTCTTCTGGTTCAATAGCAGCCTCAAAGTGTAAATGTCTGACTATTCCAAGAGCAGGGCACTTACAAAGTGTGTTAAGAGATGTTTCCCCCCCTTAGCTACATAGTGACAGTATCGTCTCCCACCTTTATCGTTGTAAAGTGTTTCATTGAACAATGTCCCGTAAACAGGCCAATAATCCATTTTAGTTTGTTCCTAGGTTGATTCCTACCCGCAGTTTTGGTAATTAGTCTTTACTCTTTCGCTCTCATTCTTTTCAGAAGTTCGCTGATGAACATACGCGATTGCTTCCAGTCAACGAGTTTACGTTCAGTATGATGTATGTTATTCCTTCAAAAGGTTTCTTGTTTCGTCTCTGGCAGTTTGATATGATTGACACTAGGTTGACTCCGGCTCCAGCAGAGGAACGTTAGCTTTCCTGTTTACAAAAAAGTCCGGTGCTTTTTTATCTGCTTAGCTAATCCCTTGATGGCTTTTGATCCATCTCAGGGCGATTCTGTTGTTGTGTGCAGCTAGTCGAGCTATAGTAAGTCCTTACATATTCTTTCACTCCTTTTAATTATATCTCTACCGAATCAAGAGCATTCAATGCTACTTGGGTGTAGGTGAAGATTTGGATTCCCCTGTTGTAGAACCTCTCAATCATCTCCCGTGCACAAGCATGAATGGCAGTTATTTCTACCTGGAATATACGATTGCTGAGCAGTCCAGGTTCATGCTGAATTCACATCCTGTGCTTATACTATGCCAATGACCCCCGTTCCAGTACTTTGTGAAGTTTTAGAACCATATGTGTACCAAGTGGCTCGAGTGACTCCTTGCGGCTGTTCTGGCTTTTCTTCGTTTTCTTCCATGTTTGTATGATCAGATCACCAACTCGATAAAGTGTCTCACTCTTTAGCGAGTGTTCCCACAGCCGGTTATTATTTTCCTGGTAAGCGGCCGCCAGAGTTTTCGATTCCACCACTATTTTGTAGTCGAGAAAGATATTTAGCAACGCTTCCATAGATGCAGTGGGAGTCGATGAAATCGCTCCTGTAATCTCTAGACAAGCGAGTCCTTGCAGCTACTTAATCTTGTCATGATCTCTTATTTGTCATGTTTGAGAGCCATAATTATGCATAATTGTAGGGGGTATCACTTTGGTATTTATATTCATAAAACCATTTCCAGCTTTAGCCCCACGCCTTAGCTTTCATTCCCCTATAGGCCCAAGAGACGCGAGCGACCATGTTAATTGCTTTTAGCACATGCAGGTATTAGGTACCCATGGGTGAAGCCCTAGCTCTTCAATACTCTGCTGCAGCATTACTGGTGGTATCCCGTCTAGGACCGCAGATTCATATGATGCGGAAGATTTCACAGCCCATGAACTTTGGTTATGTCTCGTAACTTGTTGGCCAGTGTCCAGTCTTTCCTTGATCCTCGAGCTTAAGAAGTCTTTGGAGAAGCTCAACTTATTTTTCCATTTGCAAGTTAGGGTTTGCTCTCTGGGAAGTATGCCTCCAGGACTTAAATCTGGAGTCTCCTTCCCGGAGGCAGTGTAGCTCCCTGTGATTTTTGGAATGATCCCAGTTTTCCCTGGCTGTCTTTTTGCAGCACCTTCTGGAGCCTGGCACATTCTGAGCAATTTCTTCATCTACTCATAATGCTTACTCCAGGATATTTCTTGGGCTTTTTTTATGGCGTGATACCTACTTCAGGCTCAATAGTGTACTAATATATGGTGCCGGAATATAGAAAGTCAACGTACAACGGACAACTAAGCCGAAAGATCCAAGTGTTTGTCAACCGGTCCCTGAGAAGGATCGTGGGTATTTACTGACCGGATCGAATATTAAACGAGAGATTGTGGGAGATGACGGGATAGGAGACAATTCAGGTGACAATCTGCAGGAAAAAATGGAAATGGATAGGACACACGCTAGGGAAGAACAACAGCGGTATTACAAGGCGATCACTGGATTACAACCTGGAAGGCAAAAGAAAACAAGGCAGATCTATGGAAACATTGAGAAAAGCAGTTAATACAGAACTTGCAAAAATAGGAAAATAGGAATGTCTTGAAGCGAAGCTTAACATGCAGCAAAAACAGATAAATGGAAAGAGATAGTAAACGGCCTATGCTCCAGATAGAGTGAAGAGGAATAATGTAATATATACTTTGGGCACAGACTTTCCTTCGGCCAAGAACAATCCCATTATGAGAATGATGGATGTTTCTTGATATGTTAGACGATAAGCTTCGTTTTCTTCCCATTTGTTTTTGAGTTGTTAGTTCTTCCGTTGACAGCCTCTTGTGCTCCCGGGGTACCGTATAATTTGTATTCATTTCTTCTCATTCTTTATCTATTTCTTGCTTTCATTCTGCCATTTCTAGTTTCCTAATGTCACGGTGTACTTGGTTTCTCCAACGTCCCCTAGGTCTTTGTTTTACGTAATTCTTCTTTGATCCGACTCGTCTAAACCACCGCAACCTTCCTGGTTTTATCAATCAACGATTACCTTTTCTTACAAAAGAATCTTTCACTGTTTTGGTTTATAAGCCATTTAAATCTACTTTTTTTCACTACTAGCCGTGAAGTGCATCATTATTAACCTCTCCTTGAATTAGAATGGCGGTTTTCTAGTAGTAAAAAAAATACTATATAAACCACGGTTGAGAACATTATTATAGCTTCAGCGCCTTATATCCCTCAGCTGCGCTTCGGGATCTAAACTGGCGCTTCAGCTATAATAATACTTTCTCAACCTTGGTATATAATATACTATTTTTGATGTTTATCGAGCCCAAAATTTTCTCCTCGATCGTGGATGTCCAAGCAGAATAAATCACCAAGTCCAAATTAGTATAGTGGTTTCGTAATAATATGATGATAATAATATGTATAATAATATTGAGCATCATGTTCAGTTTGAATGTAAATCAGATCAGTTACATGCGAGGACGATGACAGGGATTGAAAGAGGAAAGAGCAGTTTATGGGATAGTCAATACTCAATTTCTTTTAAGGCAGCTGATAGTGAGATTATCTCACGAAAGTATTGGTTGTTTAAAGCTGTAGTTTGTTTTTCGATCACATTTATTTTTGGGGGTAATCAGATTAGCACTTTTTTACATTTTCAATATTTAATCCCTTTGGTACCGAACTGAAATTTTGGTACCAAACTAAAATTTGACACCACATTTGTGCAATTGAGCATAAGTAGGTATAAATAGTTTACGATGAAGATATTTTCTGGTATAGCTAATCATTTTATTGTATTTTTTTATGTTAATCATCATAGAGTAAAAAAAAATTGTGAAGTGCAGTACAATAATATCTTATCTGTGTAATTATAATAATGAGAAATAAATGATAATAATATATATATAAATATGCCTATATATATATAAAAATATAAGAATTTTGATCTCACTTGGGCACCAAGAAGAAGCAACTTCACCGCCCGGAATGTCCAAAATAAAAATCATTCAGCTCTTACCTGGAGTCGAAAATTGCAATTCCTAAGAATTTATGTCATTTCTGTAAGAATGTGGATAAAAAATAAATTCAGCAAAATTATATTGATTCGCAAGCAGCTTGAAGTAGGTACATATTATATGTTGTCGTAATTCTCTGTAATTTTCACATTACTGGACCTCTTCCAGTGTGGAGGAACAAAACTGAGAAAGCTTCAGTCTATCAGCTGTGTAGCACAAAAAGCACAGGTTTAAGAACCTTCACCCTTTCCTGACCTACGAGTATTTAAGGCAAACTTTTTTCTTCTATACAGCGAATAGTATATTTTGAACTTGTGAGTAGCCTGATATCGATCCTACCTAATTTGTATCGATTCGAAAGAAATCGATCTTACCTACTTTTGACCAAAATAAATCAATTCTGTACCACGACCACCACCACCACCAATTCTAACACGAAAAATGTGACTTGCATGAACATTATCATAATACATTTTATATGTATAAAAATAAAACCACAGCAATTATTTTTGATGAAAGCGGAAGTGTCGTTTCAAAAATAAACAAATGGGCTTTTTAAACCCACGGCATTTCACCTTACAACGGATTTATGAATGGTGGTACTTAATTGCCCGAAGAAATATATCAAGCATTTTTGAAAAATTCCAACAAATTTTCGAAATAATTCACATTTCACGATGATGACAACAGCAAAACGAGATTGGACCAGAAAAAAAACCACTTCCACCAAAACATTTTAATAAACGGCAAACAAGGCCTTCTTAAATAAAACAACTTTAGCGTTCACTAAATCAAGATAAATTGACTTTTATTGGCCTATTAATAGCGTAAATGTGAGGTACTTGTGCTAAAGAAAACTAATAAACAATTTCCTCGACACCTTATAAATTATGAAGTAGGTGGAGTTGCAAATCGCGAATTCCGTTTAGTTCATCATGTCATACATGCGGAATCCCTGGGCATCATCAGGTGAAGAAAGGACATTGAAAGTGAATGAGAAAAACTCAGGTATTTTTCTTAGGGAACAGGATCGCCGATGTTCAACTGTTAATCATATATTACAATTCCAAAAATACTGAGATATCCGACGACGCATCTATTTATATGCCCCTCCGCTCCGGCTTGAATATACATACCGCACGAGAGACGTATAGCATCAAATGAACGGTTTGATAGAAAGATGCCCCAGAGTGTGTGATGTTTTATTAATCGAGCGCGTAAACAATCAACTGTCAAATTAAACATTTCGATATATTTAAATTGTAAAAAATCAAAAGCGTGAGGGGAAGTATAGGTAGGTATATGACGCGGTGTAATTTGCATGTAGATTCTGATAGTACTTACCTAGGTATTTATCAAAACTTTAGCTCTTTAGCATACCTTATATAAGTACCTAGTCGAGTTCACCTCTAGAGAACGAGAACATTTAAATTAAACATAGTGCGAAGTTAGAATCGTACACAACTACAATCGATAAAGACCTAAGTCTTTTCATTGATTATTACATTTTAATTTGTTGATAATTATTTGTTGGGTTTAAGTGATCTACCTCGTGATCTACCACAATAGATTCAATTCGAACTGTTGTCTACTAGGTGAAAAAAGTGTTCGAGAAAGCAACAGAAGCAATCAGCGAAACTTCTTGATTAGGCTGGAGGAGGTTTTTTTGTTTAGGGGAGGTGACTAATGCAAGGTAGCCTATCTCGCCTCATTTTCAACCAGCTATCCACTAGCGAAAGAATTAAATCGTTTCTCTTCTGGATCAGGAGGAAATCGTGATGAGGAAACATAAAAGATAGGGTGATTAAAGTGTCGGACCACCTTGAAGGTGCGTTATATGGAGGTGTAGTAATATGTACGAAATATGTAGAGTGCTGGAAAGTTGTTGAAAAAATTCTATATCTTTTAGTTTTGAAGTTAAGGAAGGAGAAGGTTGGTCCTTCGGGCCCTTCTATTTTTGTTATTTCGAAAGATTTTAGTAATTTTTCTATGGAAAAATATTGAGTACAAAATATCAACGACTAAATCTGTATTGAATTCCTTATTTGTATAGTTACCAGGATGAGTCATAAACAATAAAAATTCAGCTTTCCTGAAAGAACCAGATGCAAAAAGAATTTTACTCGGAATTCTATTGGAATTTTTTTTTGAGTTTTAATAAGAACTTATTAGTATATTTTGTTTATATTTTACATTTTTCATATGTTGAAAACTATTAGACTTTTTTTATACATAAAATATGTTATAAAAGGTAAAACATTTCATGTAAGAGTAGGGAAGGTGGAATGGTACCCATTATGCATGCTGAAATTAAAATAAATTATGTTTCATTGTGCTATACATAGGGCACTACTCATGAGATCACTGTGATTATTTGCAGGCACTTTTAGAAAAGAAAAAAAAATCAGGGCTCATGACTCACCCTGTATACAAAACAGGGATTCAATACAGATTCAGAGGTTGATTTTTTGTACCGATCATTTTTCCATCAACAGTTTAATAAAATCTTTTGAAATAGCGAAAGTAGCGATCGAAGGACCAACCTTTGTCCTTCCTTAACTTCGAAACTAAAAGATACAGAATTTTTCCAACAAGTCTGCGACACTCTACTACATCTTCATATTACGCGCCTTCAAGGTGGTCCGACACTTTTGAATTACCTGTATGTATTATGTATACAGGGTGATTCATGAGTGACCTTACATAGGCTAATGGGAGATAGAGGACTTCGAGGCGAGTCAGGATCCACTGAAGAAATTTCATTACCTCCAATGGTTACGAAGATACAGGGTGTTCAGGATGCAGGTCAAAAAAAATCTTTGGCTATGGAATTTTTCTTCCTACCAAGCCCTTCTATTCCACAGAGACAAGCTAAAAAATGAATTTGAATGAATTCAATCAAACAATGAGTCGATTATGTCCGGTCAAAAATGAAAACTTACCCATAAATTCCACTTTCAATTTTTTTGTCGAAACGGTTTAGGTGTGCCATCTAAATTGAAGAGTGATTCTTGGAGCATTCTTCATTAGCTTTTCGAATCCGATAGCAGTTTTTTAGAAAAACGGTCAGAAAATATACTTTTTGATCAAATAAATAAGAGCCACATTTTTTCAATTCCGGTCCTGGATTTTGACTTACCCAGTATAGCTTCAGGGTAAGTTCCAATAGAGAAATATTACTGGTGAATTTTAAGAAAATATCTCCAGCCGTTTCAGAAATATCGCTCATCAAAGTTTCATATGCAACACACAAAACGTAACCAATGGAGAAAACAAAATTTCTTCAGTGGATCCTGACTCGCCTCAAAGTCCTCTATCTCCCATCAGCCTATGTAAGGTCACCCATGAATCACCCTGTAGATATTAGATACATAGATATAGGAGTTTTACCGCAGTCACGTCAGTCATCCATCAGAGGAAGAACTAAATTGACATCTATTTTCATTGCGAAGTAAAATGTAAACAGCGGTTATACAATCTCTTAATTTAGGGGCGGCATATGGGGGGGCGGCAGTATTCGACTAAGTAAATGTTCCATAATAATCTGTGTTGGGAAGTTCGAAACGTTTGAGGAAACATGGCAATCAGTGAAATTTGTTGAAAAACTTTTTTAATTTGGAGGTGGGAGATGAGGTCGGCGACAAATCAAAAGTAGCCTATCCCTCCTCATTTTTAGTTAGCTATCCATCGGCGAAAGAATTAGATCGTTATGTCTTTTGGTTTGTGTTTTCCATTCTAGGTTGGTTGGGGGCAGTTTGATTTATGTCGGCGGTGTATTAGCGAGAAGAAATCAACTTATCGTGGGGGTGACAACGGTGGATTATCGAAAGAACTAGAACGCCAAAGCATCAGGTCTAGGAGAAATTGCAACGTTTATGTTATTTAAAGTTGATCGGGAGCGGTTTTCTGTATGTTGGTGCGCAATATGAATATTCAATATAGCCTAGACTGGCCTTGGGAGTGGCAGCTATGTCACTGGTCTTGAATTATGAATGTCAATAATCAATCAGAAACACATGAAAAATGTAAGTTAGTATATATTTTCATTTCATTTGTCATACTCCTCATGAAGACCTGTACATTTAAAGATATTTTATAAACGGGAGTGTTGATTCCACAGAAATTTTGATAGCTGCTGTTTATTCCAAACTCTTTCTGGTCGACGGAAGCTCGTCATACTTGGGCCCGTCTATTCTCTAACTACACAAACCAAATCGGAACTTTCAACTGTTACATGGTGTAAGTACACAAAGTATCAACGAATGCCAACAAATGATGAAAATGTGTGCTACAATGATGTGAAAAACGTGATAGCTGTTGAAACTGGAATGGCATGTTGTATTACTCACTCCGCACCCTTCTTTGGTCACTTCGGATTCAATAACTGGTCTGTTGGCGGATCCATGGTGCTTATATATACCTCCGACAATATTTATTTCGAATAATGCTAATGTTACCTGAACCACATTTAAATTACCCTACTTAATTATGTGTATAGTGGGGTGTGTTGGTCTCGGTTTTGTGAAGGAACCCTGATTGACTGCAGGTTGCAGATAACAGGTAATGAAAGAAGTCACAGCTTGGAAATGCGTAGTCAAGATTTTGAATTATTGTAACGCAAACTTGGCGACAAAAATCACCAGTTTAGTTTGATTGTCCAAATTGATAAAATATGACATGCAGCTATATAGGTAGAATATAAGGGGTGTTTTTTTGAATCTGGCGTCGAAGTGTGCTGTGCTCTAGCCAAATTCGCCTGCATTCGGCCAGAGCAGAGTACACTTAGACGCCAGATTTCAAAAAACACCCGTTACTTTACTATCTTAGTGAAAAAAAAACACTACAAGCGTGTTATAATAAGTTATGACTCAATTGCCACCCCGTAGGTAGATTCATTTATTTACAAAGATATTAATCTCATCAATCCCATCATCGAAATTCAAAATACGCATGACCCCTTGAATAAAAGCCAAACGTTTTATCTCCAATGACATAACCAACAATCAACAAACACCAATATTGGAGTAGTGCACGATTTACGTCACCAGGAATCGTTGTAGTATGGAAATTATTACAAACACACAAATCAATCCAGTCCACTTTTAACACAATGACAACCTAAGTGGGAAATCATCAAGCTGTGCTTGCTCCTATTCCCCTCATAATACCTACCAGAGTGAGCCAACTCACAGAATAAACCTACCTACATCATGAAGCCTAATTTGCAGATCAGAAGAAGTCGTCCGTTGAATTGCAGACCATTGACCATTGTTTGCTACAATAGTATAATATAAGCTATAATATAATAGTATAATAAGAGCATCAGCTTCAAGCTGAAATAGTGATTTGTGTACCAAGTACCAATAAGGCTATAAAAGTGACCTTTATTGGCCGAATCTTACATTTATTCCAGCCTATACACACTCAAGGCAGATAATAGATGAAGATAATGAAAAACCTTTTCAATTTCAAAAATAAAACGAAAGGTTCATCGGTTTATCTTTTTATTTTATCTGTTTAATTGACGTCGGCCTATTTTCGCAATAAGGCCTAACACCCGACGCCGGTGAATGCTTTTCCTCCACTATACCGGAAATTTTGCCGAGCCCCTGTGTGTTCCAACACAGGGTAGGGATTTTTAACGACCACCAACATCGCATATTCCAACTAAACCAAGAAGCTTGTTTTCGAGGCGAAAATCCGTCCCCGGCGGGGATCGAACCCGTGCGATCTCTGGAGTGGTAGTCGACCGCACTGACCACCACACCACAAGCTCCATCGGTTGATCTAAATCATATTTAGTCAGTTCAATAGCTATTATTTAGTAGTTTTCTCAAAAAAAAAATCAACAAATTAAAAAAAAAATTTAGCAACAAAAAAAATAGCTATTTGACTAGGGGGTAGGGGGTAGGGGGGGGTAGGGGGGGGTAGTCCAGTTTCAGATACCTGTTTTCTTTAGTTTTTTGTTCGAAGCACTGACAGCAATAGAACTGTAAAAAGAAAAATGGTCTGTGCGATAGAAAGATGAAAATAGACTTTTCACCGTGATCTCTCAGAGGGAAATCTTATTAGTGTCAAAGAGTGACAGGAGATTTTGACCTAAAGATTTTGATTTTTGACATCTCATTTTGAATCTCTTGAAAGTTGTGTCATATCTGTCATCTGTCAAAGTTATAAGCTGTCAAGTCAAAACTTTGAGGTTCAATAATTCGAGAAGTACCAAACGGATATCAATCAAATTTAGTTTGCAGCAAGACTACCCACCAGGGATTTGACGCAACATGTGCAGGTCTGATAAAAATCACGCATGCAACTTGGAAACAATTAACAAATTTTCTGTGTGCAAAACAGGTAAAAATTGACTTGTCCCTCTTTTTTTTCCGTGTTTTTGGATCGACTGCAATACAACTTTGTGGAAATGCGTTCAATAGTAGCCAGACGTGAAAATAGGCTTTTGCCTTCGGAACGTCAGTCAGGTGACCACAACATAATTAAACAAAATGTCCGGTTTTTTTTTTCAATAAATCTTTGAAAATCTTCAGCAGATTTTGATGAAACTTGGTACATGAGTGGTATCTGAGGGGTAGAGCGTTTGATTAGAGTATTGTTGATGTCAGGCAATCGCGGCCTCCACAACTGGAAAAATTAATGTGGGAAATACGTTTCTATTAAACGACATGGAAATTTCAGGCCGCGGCTAAGTATTAAAAATAATGAAATTTTGTGTACAAAGTATTATACTCGGTATTATAGGAAACACTTCGGAAAGAGTTTCAAACAAAAATCACCCCAAAAGGACGTTTCGTTCCTCAGATAGAAAGAAAACTAATTTGAAAATAAACGCCGTATAATTTCGTGTTGTTAATTTCTCGGTTATTCTGTGTTTTACATTATATCTTCGGGAATATTTGACCGATTTTGATATAATTCAGCACAAGGTAGGAAGTTTTGGGAAGACATGTCCGGTCCAAAACAAATTGATGCCAGTTGATCATAGCCGTCACAAATCGCAAATCGATCTAATATCTATAGGTAGGTACACCACCGAATAAATCAGCAATTCAGACAGTTCAACAGATTGCTCAAAAGCTCCCAGACAGTGCGTGCCTACGTCACGGAATACCACGATTCCCAAACTCGTTCCCAAATAAAAGCTCGCGGATGCTCCCTCAGAGCTTTGTCCTTGATGAAGCCTGAAAATTTTCAAATATCCTGTCCAGTGCCTGTCCCGGCTGCAGCCTTCTCCCATCACCACTGCAACAACTGTTGGTAGGGATACGTTGTACGTCATGCCGGTGACGTCAACAGTGAGGGCCGCTTCAGCCCGATAATCCTGTGACCTATTTTCCCTGGATCCAGGCCACTAGCAATGAAATAAATAGAAGGGCGGCCTTGAACAGGATAATGCTGCTGCTTTCGAGGAGATGTTTGCCATCAGGAGCTTGCGCACCGTTATTGCGTACTATACGATATAGGACCCTACCCATACTTACCTACCTATAAAAGGATTTATTTGCATTAATTTGAAATTCATAACGGCTGTTTTATTATCTCTGCCGTACCAGAGACTGAGGAGTCGATCAGGAGATGGAGATCCCTGGAGGGATTTTCGTAATTTTATTTTCAAATTGAATTGCAGCTTATCTTACGACAGCATAGCTACGACTTTTGGTACAGGTGTAAGCTGGGCTCGGAAAGTAAGATCCATTGCCAATTTTCTTATGCTAAGTTGAGATAGAGGTACCTGCCTATCTAGCGACTTTTGTTGAAGTCAGGTTTTACATTAATAGCTTTTTTTCGTGCAACTTGCAATATATAACGTGTAAGCCTTACATGTTCAACTATAAAAGATAGTAGCACAGAGGTGACATATCCAAGGAATTTCCATATAGTTACTTCAGCCAAAAGATTAAGGGTGGGTTTATAGTCAGCTTATTTAGCCGCAAATTTTAATTTTAGCCGCAAGCGCAGCGACGCCCTCTGGCTCTTATGAACTAGCCTCCTCAAAACAACTAATAAGCGATGCAGCGCTTATTGCTAAAACTAAAACCGCGGCTAAATAAGCTGACTGAACCCATTCTGATTCCACAGCAATAATAATTGTTTATCGTAACAACGTACAGTTGGGAGCGAAATGATTCATACAGCACCGCTAGGAAGTCGGCTGGATTTCAGAAATGTTAGCTGCTTGGATCGTTCTTGAATGCCAGTTTTGATTACGATCATTCTGTTAACAAAACTGGTATTCAAGGACAATCCTAGCAGCTAGCATTTCTGAAATCCAGCCGACTTCCTGGCGGTGCCGTATGAATCATTTCACTCCCAACTGTACATTGGGGTAAAGCACAAACTTGAGTGAGTTGGTTAGTTTTGATGGAAATTCTGGTCCTAAGCAAGGTGAATGGTGATCTATAAGATTTGCTTATGCATGGAGACAAATAAGTGAAAACAAGTTTTATTCATGGAAAGAGTCTTTTCTAAACTCAAAAAGTTTTCATAATTCTCCGCAAATGCTGCTCTAAACGATCTTTGTAGGTATTGGCACAACGAAATTTGATAAAGGTACCTACTTATCTAAAAAGGAAGTAATATTTCCGTAGATTAAGTAGGTACACCGTAGGTATATAAATTCTAGTATTTTCAACCACCAAAACTTGAGAAATAAGTAGTTAGGTCAAATTAATGGGTTTAAAATCAGGAAAAACTTGATTGAAAAATTTATGTTTTCACAGGTCGGGCAGTTATCAGGTCCGAACGAGTCTACCATCCGAAAAACAGCAAATCCTCCTCAATCACACAACACCTCATTCCGGCGTGATTCTGGAGCCGAGCACGGCCGGCCAGCCTTCCCTGCAAGCACCATCCGGGCCGTCAACACTCACTGTAGCTGACCGGAAACCGAATTTATCTAAAGTCCTGAAAGGAGTTGCAGCTTCCAGCATTTCCGGTAAGCTCACAAACTCCTACTTCTCACCCACATATTCTCATACAGCTTCGTATTTCGTCCCGCATTATTGAGCACATACGTAATCTGCTCTCTCACACACACAACCTGAAAGGTCGACGTTATCACCAATGCTTTTATTCGAACATTACAGCCGATTCGATGTCTCTGAGTTCACCTCCCGGCACGCAAAGTCCCAAAGACTTCGACAAATTGCTGGAGGGGCACGTTCCGAAGGAGGTCTCCAGTCTGCCGGAACACTTGCAAAATTTAATGATGGGAAGAGTGTTGCAGGCTAAAACGGCGACCAGAACTAGGAAAATTGTGATTTACGTCGGTGCCGCCGACTCCCAAGGTATCCATTAAGCGCCAAATGCCAAACGCATCGTATTAAAGAGCTCTAATTTTAGACTGTTGCGTGGAAAAGGGCGCTCTCCACAACACCGTGTACCCAGAACTGAGAGCCCATTGCATTGCAAAAGGTTACGAGCTGCACATTGTCGATCTCCATTGGAAGACGCTGCTCGAAAAGCAACAGGACCACGAGTTTCCCGAGCTTTGCATCGGGGAACTAACCAGTAAGAATCCAACATATTGCTCTCGCAGTTGAACACACCGCAAGCGTAATTTTTCGAGATACAAACCAAAGTTTTGAATAACTGTCAAAAAGGTAGTTACTGCACTCTGTAAGGCTGAATGGAGGCTACCAACGTGCCCAAGCCCAACACCCCACTCTTAAAAACAGAAGTATTGCAGTATACGGGGTGTCCAAAAAAAGGCTAAAAAGCTATGCAGCACGTTGTGCAGGACCCTTCAGATCAGAGAATCACAAAAAGATGAATTGAAAAATATTCGACTTTCATTATTAAAAAAAAAATTGGGTAAAGTACTGGTCCTTCGAATATCAATTTTCTTAATTTCTGACTCACCCTGTATGTAAAAAAAATTCAATACACGTCTAGTGGAAGATATTTCTTTCATATAATTCTGCCGTCAACAGTAAATTGAAATGTTTTGAATTAACAAAACTAGAGGGGTTCAAACAGCCGTGTTTTGACCCTTAATAACCCCAAAAATAAAAGTCTAAGGACTCGATACCAAGTTGCAGGCGCAAAAGTTAGGACGGCGTAACTTGCCAAATAGAGCGGTCTGATTGGCCGTTGCTATAGTAACCGCACTTACGGCGGTCTCAGCCCCAACTTGGTATCGAGCCGTTAGAATTTTTTTTATCATTTTTTCGGAGTTCTCTGAAGGGCTTACAATGTACTGGAGAGCTTTTCCGTCATTTTGAATTTAGGTAACTAAATTTGACGAGATATTGTATTTAGGACTAGTTTTGTATCTCTATAAAAGAAACGTCCATTTTTCTTCACCTTGAGAATCTTTGTGTGCCGTATACCCATCTTGAATTATGTTTCCAGGGCAAATGGAAGTGGCGTACATAATTCCGGTACTGTTCTTAAACAATTCCCTGGGAACTCCTCTGCTGCCAATCACAATAGAAAGCGCCGATTTCGAGATGGCGATGGAAAGCGCTGAAAATCAATCCGCTCAAAGTTTACTCTCAAAATGGTTAGCATACGATTCCCTATAATTCTATTGCATAAACCTACTATGGGGAAGGTTTTCACTGTTCCGTTGAATATGTGAATTAGGCTGAATGCGGTGGCTATTCTAACTCAACTCGATCATGTTTTGCAGGTATCAATTAGACAGCGATGCTCAACCTCCTTGTTACCGTCTTCAACCGATATCGTGCCACATTCCAGGGTTCAAGGAAACGTCGCCGGAAGAACGCGAAAGGGCCTTTGAAGAGTGGCGAACGGAGATCGATAAAATGCTGGCAGTTTTAATTACCGTGTTTTCGCAAGAGCTAAGAGACACTTATCTCACAACAGTGGTGGAGCAGGTGCGTACTCCAAACTTTTCCCCCTTGTTTCAATATTTGGATGCTGGGTTTAGATCCCAATATGGCAGAAAAATTTAAAAAAAAACGTAATTGCAGGAGGTCCACAATACGGTCTTCATGAGTCAAGAGTTGGCGAAGAGGTGCATCTGGATCAACCGCGTCTACACGCCGACGGCAAAAACACCAGATAATCAGAGTCCTGGCGACGCTGAACTTTATAGGCGGTTGAACACTTTACAAAAAGATCTGAGGGTGAGTTGACGACCTGCTTTCAAGTCGTACTTTGTCGCAATTTCCCTTTTCTAGCTTTTCACCTATTCTACATTTCAACAACAATTCAATTCACTGTTTTAATTATGTCGAGAACTCGGTTTCGAACAGGTCATAAGTTCAAAACACAGTCGCGGTTCGACGTTTCCTATTTCGGTTTCACAGACTTCCATAATGATTTCACACCAACTCGATTTCCCACATAAATTTTACTGTCTGGAAAAATTGAGATCAGTCAAGCTTGGTGGATGACTTCATCTATTTTATCAGGGACTATTACTTTGCACAACCCTCAAACGAGCTCCTATATTGTCTGGTTCAGACTCGTGCAGTTTTCCGCAGTTTTCATAACGCTTTCCCGCGAGTTGTCATAATAACTTCATGAGTTTTTGCAACCAGGTCCTACCATTCTATCTTACACTCGAATTTTTCAGTCATCCTTTTGTCCATGCATCTCTAGTGAAGTTGGAAACATTCACTTTCATCTTGCTCACCTTCATGTCATTTTTTTTGTTGACACAATAAGTTTGATTGCAGAACCAACTCGCTGAGAAGCACATCGTAAGAATACCGGTCAAATACGTGGAAGGTGGTTTGAATATGGATATTCCCGAACACATGCAATACATTCAGCAAGTGACAGCGCATTTGCAAAAACACCTGATCGAAATGATGGACTTCATCATAGACGAACACCAAGGCAAAACCATGCTGAAACCGAGTTTTGGCATTGAAGCGCCGCTGTTCGAGGAGCTCAATCAACAAACCAGTTTTTGTCAGAAGGCAGCACAATGTAGTATTAATAGAGAGAAAACCATAAATGAAATTAAAGCGTACGTATATCGACAATCACCAGAAGACAAAAGAGATATTTGACGTTTCCTTTTTTGATCTTGCAGATATATAACCGGTCATAGCACCACTCCTTTGATCTTGTTTGGACCCGGCGGCTGCGGCAAAACGACTTTGCTAGCAAGGGTGGCTCAATGTTGCCAGCAATGGCTGCCGGAAGCTTTTCTAATATTTAGATTCATCGGTATTAGTGCTCAATCAAGCACGATCGAGCAATTATTAAGTTCAATAACGAATCAGTGTTCTATTCTAACGTATGGTCATAAGTGTTACTGTACTCATGTAAGGAATCCTTCCGCGTCTGAGTTCGTATTTAATTGTGTTCCACTTGCAGAATATAGAAACTTATGAAAAAATCCTTCCAACATTGTTAGCGGCTAGTTGTCTACAAAGACCTTTGATAATTTTACTGGATGGCTTAGACCAAGTGAGGGCGTACAGTTCAAAATCCACGGATTGGCTCCCTGCCAAACTGCCCGATAACATCAAACTGGTGCTCTCTGTATCAGAGGGCAGCCATTTCCACACGGAGATATCCAAGAAAAATAAGCAATGCATCAAAATGCCACTGCTGGGCGAAAGTGAGGCCAGAGGCATCCTCATGACCAGCGTCATGCAATACAATCATAGCGTAAATTCTAAAATTCAAGACTGCGTTCTCAAGTCCGTGCAAGAGTGCACTCTGCCGCTGTATTCCAAAGTGTTGGCGTGGCAAACGTCCTGGTGGGCAGACAAAGAACACAACATCGTGCCCAAAGGCCACGTGAACGATCAGTTGAGTTTGATGCTGGAAGAACTTGAGACCATTTTGGGTGTTCAACAGGTGCAACATGCTTTGGCTCTGATCACGTGCGCCAAGCACGGCGTGACGGACTCGGAAATGATCGATTTGTTGGCATTTGACGAGATTTTTCACAGCTCCACTACTTACGGTACTTCACTACTGCAAGAACGAAAATGGAAGATGAGTTAACCACTGATGTTTCAGTTCCATGGGCTCCAGCTTGTTTGACTTGGTCGAGACTCAACAAGCATCTGGCGCCATTCCTGCAGTGGACGTTGACTGGTGGAGTTTTAGGGGTGCAGTGGCGGGACAACATGCTAAGACAAGCAGTGACGGCTAGATACAAGGATAATTCTATATGGGCTAATCAAATGATTTACGATTATTATGTGGTGAGTATTTTCACGTTGGATTTTGTCCAACCAGTTGTCGAATACAATGAAACCAAATTAATGTTTGTTCCAGGGGAAATGGTGGATTAGCAAGCCTGAGAACGTTGCGGCTAGATTAGTTTCACAAGATACGCTAGCAGGAAAATGGTAAGCACGTTCGATTGAAATGCAAAGTCGCTAACAGCTTTATCGTTCCAGCTACAACAGGCGAAAACTGGACGAACTACCTTTCCACTATTTCCAGTTGAAAGGCGAAGTAGAATCATCGCCCTATATTGCCGACATGAATTGGATTTTCGATAAAGTATGCGGATCGAACTGTTATCAAATCCTCGAAGATATCAATTTGCAACAGAGAATCAAATCTGATCTGACGCGGATGCTGAAGGACTTTATCGAAACGCATGCCAGCGTGTTGAATTACGATGGACGCCAGTTTTACGCGCACTTGTACAAATACCTTGAGAACAAAGAGCTGAACGATTCGCTGGAACAAGCGTTCAAGCTGGCAAAGAATCCACCAGTCTTATCACTGATACCTCTGAACAGTTGCGGTGTTGAAATCAAAGAGAATCACATGTCTAGCACATTTCACGAGAAGGACTTTGATTTGGTGGTGAGGTTACCGGGTCTGGACCAGTTCGTGGTCAGCGTGTCGACCAATAAAGAAGAAGTTTGCGTGTGGGATATCGTCAGGTGTGAGCGAGTGAGGATACTGAAAGGCGTCCCACATCCGACCAATCTAGTTCCGATCGACCAATTTAAATGCATCGTCTTGTGCAGACGTGAGCTGAGGATATACGACCTGAATTCGGGCAGTTTTGTGACTAAACTCAAAGGTGTCATGAACCAAAAGATGCCTTACTTTGGGCTTCATGACCAAAGCCACTTGGTGGCACTCAGTCGGAACAGGATGTATGTTAATCTTATGAACTTGGAGACTGGCGATTGCGTCACCACATTCAAGGCAGGGGAAGACCGCTTTCTAAATTCCCTGCTGGTTTCAGGGGATGGGAGGTAAGTTCGACTCGTATTATGAAAACCTTTTTATCTCTAATCTTATACATTGCAGAGTCCTTGTTTGTGGTGATGAAACGCAGAAACCGTTTCCTTTATTAGTGTGGAATTTGCAGTCCAAAAAATTACTGTATGATCTTAGAATACCTCACCACGATTTCATTACCTCATTATCGGCCATCACGTATGAAGGTAGTTACGTATGTTGTGTTTGTCACGAAATAGACGAACCCAACCCGAATTTTATCGTTGTGTATGATTTGCAAAGTGGTACATTATTTAAAAAATGGAAACCATCTTGTAATACGGTTTCCTTAGAAATTAGCTCACAAGGTGGCTGTGTCATTTCTGGTCTCGAGGATGCTAGAATACTCGTATGGGACCTTATAACAGGTAGATAACGCTATTTTCTCAAGAAACAATTGATTTAACTAAATTGTGATTGATCTGAACAGGTAATTGTCGATGGTCTTTATCCGGACATACCGCTCCAGTTTCGTCCCTGAAGTTGGACCCGACTGGTTCCATGTGTCTGTCCACGGATTCGGAATGCAGGGATCGATCTATTCGAGTTTGGGATCTCAATAAAGGTTGGTTTTTGACAGTCCAGTTACTCAACTCAACAGTTATGTCAGAGAGTCAATATCCAAAGAATAGCCCTGATTATTAATTTTCTTTTTACATTATTTCAAGATGTTTCTTACGAAATCGGTCGTTACGGCTCGTAGACAAGTTAGGTACAGAATTGCGCTCCGTATTTACATGTACGAATCGTTACAGGTAATCTGGTCGCTGTGTACACACCAAAAAGCAACATAACGGCAAGCGAAATAACATCCAACGGATTACACATCATTTTGGCGATCGAAGGCGAAGAGCAAGTGGTGATCTTGCAACTCAAAGGACCGAACGTGGACGACTACCTAGAAGAAAAACCGTACGGTATTGCGGAAAATTCCGGAAAAACATTCGAATTGAAGGAGGACGGCTCTTGCTGACCGGAATAGTTCGAAAACTCTTTTCAATTATCACCAGGAATTGTTTAAATGTAAAATCCAAGTCGTGCTTATTTGTCATTGTTTCAAAAAAACAATTCTGTACTCCATGGACTGTGCTGGTAGCAGATCCAAAACAGAAGCGCTCGCACATCACGGTACCTATACATTATTAGTTTTCCGAATGGATTGTTCAGTTAAAAACAACAACCAACTTTGCTTAATTTACTTCTTTACGGCTTTCGGAGTTAAGTAAGTATACGTATTAGTCTGGAACGAATTTCAAAAGTCCAACTAACTGTAGCACTGCCATAAGTATAAAAACAAATACTTTCCTTTGTTGATAGGGACGAAGAGATTTGGATTAAGATGAAAGGGCAGTTGCAAGTAAATAAAAAAGAGAAAACCGTAAGTATGCCGTTGTTTATAAGTTTTAGGTGTTGTGTAACTATCTCTCAGAGCATGCACAAAGCTGTCGTGTCTTTACGGTCGAAAAACGCTGACAAAAAAGCAGGCTAAAACCAGTATGTTATAGAAAAGTCATTTAAGCAAAGTCCTATTGTTACAAAAATATATTCCCATCTGGTATGCGGAACAATATTAATTAAAATATTATATTTGTATGTTGTGATTCTTGTGTAAAAATAAATGTAATAAAAATTCTCCATTCATTTCACCCTGAATCAACCTCAATTTACGATTCAACTTGTTTACTGGAGAGGTACTAAATCAAAGCATCCCTATAAAAATAATATAGTTTATTTGTGTCACAATAAAAGCAACGAAGTGTGGAATGTACGAATACTGTGCAGTGATTAAAACAAAAATACTGCGTAATATAAAATGAAGATTACAATACAAACGTAGCTCAATAAATCATTATAGAACAAAAAATCAGTCAGTATAACAGCAACAATATCAACAACTACATTTGGCAAGCAAACTGTCCCATGAGACAGAGTGAAAAAACGGATGTGACTTGAGATTTTCAGTGCCGTTCGGACCAGTACCCAAACGATCGTGTGGCTCGAAAGTTAGCAGCTGGAAACAAGTGAGTTATTACGAATTTTTGAAATAAGGAGTGGAAATTCGTACCTGTTTTAACAGTGACCTGCCTTCGGCAGACACGTACTTCGGTATTTTCAAGTGTGTATAACTAGAGAGGCCATCGGGATGGATAGTCGACAAAGGCATGCCGACAAGCAGTTCGTACAGGATAGCACCAAAGCACCACCAATCAACCGCATCGGTTATCGGCTGAAAGCTGTAGATCTCAGGCGCCAAATAAAAAGATTTCTCATTGCACATTGTGTCGCACAGTTCGCTAACATTGCACATGTAAGTCAACATCAAATTACCATCTTCAGATATTAATAAATTCTCAGATCGTAAATCACTGCAATAAAGAGTCCTTAATGTTTTCTTCTTCAAACCACAGCTCAAACCGTTGCAAAAAGACTTACCAGCAAATAACTCCTAAGCAGTGCAACTTCTCTAAAGCAAGCAACAGCTGTGCTGACCACTTCACCACGTCTTTTATGGGTATAAAGTAGGTTTGTTGTGGCACTTCTACTTCGTCTACGCTCGACATATGACTAAACTTTCTCTGACTAGAACCGGCTTCGGGGAGATCATCGTCTTGTCTCAACTTTTGCGGACTCGGCGTTGTTGATTCTTGGGTGAAGACCAGCTGGGATTTCGAGAACAGATCCTCTACGGATTCGAGATTTTCGGGTAGCTGATCGTCCATCAGGTTGTGTACGTGATTCGGTTGCAGATCTTCGACGTTGATTTTTTCGTAGCTGCCGTCGCTGGACGACGCATCCAGTTTGTCACTTTTGCTTGACGATTCGTTCCTGCTGGTTTTGTAGCTAGTGTATTCGTTGATCAAGTCGCTGTAGCTGTGCTCCGATTCGCCGTCTGACAATTCCATTTCTTGCACCTGTCTCAAAAATTGGTCTTCTGCCGAGTGGTAAAAAACGTCGTCAGTCATTTCCGAACACTGTTTCAGATAATCCCACAGTTTTGTGCCGCTAGAAATTGAAAATTGAAAACGTAAAGCCCAATTCTGTTAGCATAAGCAACTTTAGGCGAAAATTAAATTGAACTGATTCAATACAGAACTGCCCCTGCTGCACAGTTTGGATCGTTCATTTCATCTTTTTCATCGTAAAGGAGTCCCAGAAGCGGACACGAGAATTTTGGCTTACCCGCCCGAACTGCGTGGAAATATGCCACTACAAAAAATCCTGATCCTAAGGGGTCAAGAGAATTCGATCACCAGCGACACAACCACGACACCAGGTGCAACGGGGCACCAAGCAAATCCCATGAAACAGACAACAAATCGTCAGCTCCCGTTTATGGAAACCGAAGTTGAAAAAAAAACAAAGGCCACAAAAAAAAAAACAGTCCAGGTCACAAAAAAAAACAGTCCATCTCCCCATCTTGCGGTGTGTTAATAGGAAGCCTCGGCCAGAAAATTGGTTTGCTTCGCAGTAATAATCCATTTTGGTACATTATCACAAAAAAGGGCACATGAAACACAATAAGTATCATTACTGTTTCCATGTTATGTTTGGAAACCCCTTAAAACCTGCTTAGCAAAAAATTATTGACAATAATCCTCTAAAACTTCAATGGATGGATAACGAAACATACTTGCTAAATGTCACCCAAGATAAAATAGTCACTTATGAAAAAATAAGGGAACGAAAGTAGAAGAAAGATTGTATGCAACATGTAAGGAAAACGGGTGATTATTTTATTGATTTGAAAGTTTGAAAGACACGAGCAAAGCAAGTGTCCGAAATACGACTTTTCCGATAAAGAAATTAGCGGGAAATGGTTTCATCTCCATCATACCTAATTTACGTTTACACCATGACACCGTTAATGGCGGTTTTCGCCCCATAACTCGGCTAGCCTCGATGGGAGCCTTGTTTTTTTTTTATAAAGAACATATATCTGATTATTTCAGTGACAGCTCAGCTTTATATGAAACATGCCCACCTCACTTCTATGTAGTGGGTTTTGAACAAAATAAGTTGCATGCTACACAGTGCCGTGTGTGCTCTTTGAAACTAATCTGTCAGAAAAAATCGTACCCAAAAAAACTCTGCGTCCCGAATCAGTCTTTTTCCAAAAAATTCTTTGATGCTTTGGCTTCATTTGCTTCACTAGTTGTGTATAGAAATTTGCATAAACAAGAAAGTTTGAAAAGTTAATCGCTTGCTGTGAAGAATGAGAAGGAGAGAGAGGGAGAGAGAGAGAGAACCGGAGTTGCGAGATTCAAGATGGCGACCGTCACAAGATATGGACCGGAAGTGCGAAAATACTGTTTCCAAACCCAACTCAGAGCTAAATATTATTGATCGCAGGGTAAAAGCGAAATACTAGAACAGTTATTAGGTGTAAGGATGTTTCAATTAAGAGGTTTTCAAGTTTTTTTACAGAATATTTCATGAAGCGTCTAATACAGTAGGCCATAAAATTAGGGATTTTTATATTTTGCCGTCAACATGATCCCCAATAAAGGTATACTGTGCCAAGTAAAAAGTGACTCAGACCCAAATAACGGAGTTTTTTGTTTTGTGGTAAAGACCAAATTGAAAAATTCCAAACTGTTACGAAGCCAATTTTGTGGTAAAATCGTGACGTGACATTGCACTACTCTGAGGAATCTGGAGTTATTTTTTACTTGAAATTGCAAATGTCCATCTTTAATTCTTTCGCCTGCATCCAACCCAACTTTGAAATAACAAATGGCACTACCTACTTTATAATACTATGGGTACCTCTACCACGGCCGAAAAATTTAGAATGGTCCTTGGTTAAGTTGCAAGGTTTTCTCTAATGTTTGTCTACATTTGCTTGGCTTGTATTTGACTTTTGTGTCGATTTTGGCATTGATAACATTCTGACAGAAAATTACCAATGCTGTCCACATTTTGCAGGAATTTTCTTTTTTTCACCTGTGCGGAAAAACAACTTTTCCAGCCTTAGATAGTATAGCTGTTGATCTAGTTAGTTGCTCGTAGATGGTAGGATTCGGCGCAATGGCGAATGAACAAAAACAAACAAAAATTGTGCTGTCATGGCATGTGACACTGCTTGAGCCACTGGAGAAAAACCATAGCTACAAAGAGAAAAAACCCGCTTCTAAATTTTTCGGCCCCAACAGTACATACATCAAATTGAAAAGAAACAATTTCTATTCCTAAGAACAAAAATTGAGAATTAATTGCCGATCAGCGTTAGGCAGAGGCAGACAGATTAAAAATAAAAGTTAGCTAATATGTAGAGCACATCGATATTCAAATCAACCTGTTTTTGCCCAAAAAATATTTACTAAAGATGGCTATTGAGGGTGATCCTGGTCAAATGATCAGTCTGTATACAGGGTGTTCGGGTCTGGTTATTACAAACTTTGAGGGATGATTCCCCGTCAAAAAATGAAGCCGAAAGACCAAAAAACTCATGGTCCTAAAATGCTTCCTTAAAAAGATACAGGGTGTTGAAGTTGACTTTTTTAAATGTTTTTTTCACCGTAACTTTTGAACCGTTGGACCGATTTTGATCAAATTTGAACCAAAGTTTAGTCGAATGAGTCTTCATCGAATAATAATACCACAATTCATCAAAAATCTCTGGGGGCGTAGATAATAGGGGACTTTTTCCTATTTTCGCCCCTATTTTTATCTCCCCTAATTATTTGTCAATTTAGAAGAAAAAGTTACCCCCACAAAATTTTGATTAGAGGCTTTATTTCTCAGATATTTGGTTTTCAAACTTTGGAAAACATCTCGAAATTGCCACTTTCCAGAGCCCAAATTGTTTTTCTCTGAAAACGCCTCGTTTCTTAGCAAAAAAATGGCAGTAAATCAACTGAAGCGACCTGGAAAACTTATTCCATTTGGGGAATCATGAGTTTTCTTGGATTTTAATTTATAGGCCTTTGAAAGTCGCGATTTCGAGGCATTTTCCAAAGTTTCAAACCCAAATATCTCGGAAATGAAGCCTCTAATCAAAATTTTGCAAGGGTAACTTTTCTTTTGAATTGTAGAATTCGAAAATATCAACAATTTGAAAAATAATTAGGGGAGATAAAAATAGGGGCGAAAATAGGGAACGTCTCCTGTTATCTACGCCCCAGAAATTTTTGATGAATTGTGGTATTAATATTCGATGAAGACTCATTCGACTAAACTTTGGTTCAAATTTGATCAAAATCGGTTCAACGGTTCAAAAGTTACGGTGAAAAAACCATTTAAAAAAGTCAACTCCAACACATTAGCCGCGTTCGGATATTACGTCGGATCGATCTGAGAGCTCTGAATCGTTCGAATATTGCAAACCGACGAGCCAGAGCAAGATCTGTACCGTTCGAGTATTACCTCGCAGAGGCCTCCGAGCACGCTCGGTTTCGGCGGAGGTTTTTGACCGAGCTCCCAGATATTTTTTGACGCATGTCACTTTGACTTGTCACGCATGTATGTGCTTGCGTCTCCGAACATTTTCGAAATCGTTTATTTACTAAAAATGAACAAAAAACCCAGGAACCAGCTTTGGCACAACAAACAGGGTAAATGAATGTCTAAAGTGGCCCATACACTACGCATGCAAGCACGCGAGCAAGCACGTTCAGGTAAGTCCGCGCTCAGTTTTGACACATACACACTGATACTTGTACGCGAGCCTAGGCCTGTGCAGTCAAGTCTTAGCACTTGCATGCGTGTGTATGGGCCACTTATGGCGAATATCGAATGTGATATGAACACATGCAGCAAAGATGCAGCACAACAACAGCAAAAAGGGACGACAGACGACAAAAGTGATAGGTGTACACACCATTTCCAGCCCATTACCTCGAAAACCCACCATTGTCTCTTACAGAATAAATACGCCCCAAACAACATTATGTTAGAGCCAGCACAACGGAGCTATGTAGTCAACATAATGTTATGACGAAATTACAGAATCACTCCATTAGGTTAGGTTAGCAATTGAGAGCAGACAGCTGTCAGGTATCTCAGGTATCAGCTGTCACTTTTACATACGGAGTAATCTCGACCGTTCGTTTATTAAAAGTTGCTCGGATCGCTCTGGCATCACGTGATCAAATATCTGTCTGCTCTGTCTGCTCGCTCCGAGATAATATCCGAACGCGCCTCCTGTATCTTTTTAAGGAAGCATTTTAGAACCATGAGTTTTTTGTTCTTTCGACTTTATTTTTGACGGGGAATCATCCCTCAAAGTTTGTAATAACCAGACCCGAACACCCTGTATAGGCTAACGGCTCGATACCAAGTTGGGGCTGAGACCGCCGTAAGTGCGGTTACCATAGCAACGGCGGATACCAACCAATCAAACCGCTGTATTTGGCGAGTTACGTTGTCCCAAACTTTGCGCGTGCAACTTGGTATCGAGCCCTAACTTACCAAATCAAGAAAGTGTGGGTTTCAAATGAATATTTTGGCAAAAGCAAAAAAAAGTGAACAACCAAAGACCGATAAGAGCAAAAGCAGGATTTCAGAAAGGATAATCAAGCTAATCAATAGCCGCTTTCTTTCGGCCAGGATCACGGATCATGATCCGGAAATCCGCTCACGGGGTTGGTTGACTGTGTCACGTGCAACCAATCCAACCAATCCAGTCAGCGGATTTCCGAATCATGATCCGTGATTCTGGCCGAAAAAAAGCAGCTAATAATAACACGGTTTTTTTTTTGGTAAATTACGGCTGATACTACAATTCGTAGTTGAGGATTGAGATGAACAATCCATTTTCTACAGTTCATCTCAATCAGTAAAAGCTAAAAATTGGCCAAAAAGGGAAGTCCGTAACCATTACCAGATTAATTATTTTTTCTGAACCGCAGAATAGCTATTTCACACAGATAAACCACTGAAAAGTCTCAAAACCATTGGTGGTCGACTTCAGATCGCAAATAATGATCTTGTCCCGTTTATCCAGTAGGTTGATCAAAGTACCAGTAGGACAGAAGCAGAGAAGTTGGGTCTCATTGTTCAAATAAAAATGGTACACACAACCCATATTCAAGCAAGAGGTTCCCCGTCTTCCCTATAGTACAGACTTTATTTCAGTCCTGAGAGAAAAATATTTTGGTGTTAATAGGAGAAAATCAAACACCAAAAGGATCAGCCAACTTCGCGTCTACTGTACAAATGGCCAATCAAGCCGCACGCAACTTAAGGGGTTTCTGATATGACTGAAAAAGTCGAAAAAAGTTGTTGATGGGAATTGCTTTTTGTTTATTTTTTCTTTAAGTAGAAACTCCTTTGAAGATAAATGTATAGACAATGCTTTCAAAATTTCCAGAAAATGTTTGATTTTGTATCTTAAAAATTTGAAGACTACATAGATAGCAACGACCTTCATCTTCATCTATGAAAGTCGCATACCGAATTTGAGCTTTCTATTTTCAAAAAAAAAGGTATCAATAATGATTTCTACTATATGTAATTTATTTTTTTGAGGAGCTTGTGGTGTGGTGGTCAGCACGGTCGACTACCACTAGTACCACTCCAGAGGTTATGGGTTTGATCACTTTGATCCCCGCCGGGGACGGATTTTCGCCTCGAAAACAAGCTTCTTGGTTTAGTTGGAATGCTTGCTATTATGCAAAATACGTAAAATACGAACGATGGTGCCGACCCCATGCGATGTTGGTGGTCGTTAAAAATCCATACCCTGTGTTGGAATACACAGGGGTTCGGCAAAATTCCCGATATAGTGGAGGAAAGCATTCACCGGCGTCGAGGCTGTTGGGCCTTGTTGCGGAAATAGGCCGACGTTAAATAAACGAATAAAAAAAACATTTTCTCATGTTAAGGGAAATCATTTTTGGTACCTTTTTTTTTGAAAATATGAAGTTCAAATCTGGTATGCAGCTTTCTTATATGTATAGAGATGTACGGTCGTTGCTATCTAGTTTTGAAATTTCCAAAAAACAAAATCAAAAATTCTCAATTTTTCTTGGAAGTTTTTAAAATTCAATAGAATTGCCCATACATTTTTTTTTGAAGGAGTTTCTACCTGAAGAAAAAATAAACAAAAACCGATTCACGTCGACAACTTTTTTGACTTTTTCAGTCACATCAGAAACCCCTGAAAATGTTGTAGCAATGAAAGCTTCACATAGCGCTTTCTTCTATCCCATTTAATTTCAAAGATCTCTGACGAGTGGTGTTTCTGTATGTATACAAAAACTATTCTGTACTAAAATTGTAAATGGACTCACCTGCAATATTCTAAAACTAGGAACAATGCATTTTCACAGTTGTAGTAGTTATACAGTTTAACCATATAAGGCACATTTTCCGGTAAAATTAAATTGTCATTTAGAAATTTCATTGTTTTGTGTATAACCTGCAACAAAACACATTTTTAGCTGAGCTAAGCAATTTGATTATTCATTTTATACCTTGATATAAAAAAGTTGCTGCATTTCAGCATGTAACACTAGCATGCCAGATGCTATGATCCTTACCACTTTGTATTTGTATAAATCTGACATTGGTCTTTGCACCAAAAGCTCTTCTTTCTCCTCTGTTTCTTCACTCTAAATAATAATAATAATATATAATAAATTATTCTAAGGAGACATCAAAGGTGAACTCACAATCTCTTTCAAGTTTTTAACTTCAGAAGCTAGATGCATATTGTAAATTTTCTCGGCTCTTATTAAATATTTTTCTGTTTTGTACCTCACCATTTGTCTCCTATCATAGTTTTTATCATCTGCAAATACACAGTCATAAATAAGCCAGAGTGAGTATATTTTTAAAACTTGAATCATACCTTGCCCGTTTTTCAACAAAATATCGATGGCCGTTCTGTATGCTAGGAAAGCTTCCTCAAACTTCCTGTCGTTTTCCAATTCCATTGCCATGTTAACATGGATCGAGGCATCTATGATATACTGCACGTAATCTCCGCTGCCAGGAGTATTTGGGGGTGTGGGATATATGTGCCCGTCGAGTAGCGTTATGCTATCTGTCGTGGTCGAAATGCTAATTGAATCTGAATTGTTCCTCGAGTGGTGAGAAGGTGCTATAGAAGCGTTCAAACTCAGCTTGGACTTGGACAAGCAGTCTTGTAAACTATTCAAAGTTGTGACTGAATCTGTGTCGCTGAATGTGGGCTCATCATCTGAATTCAAGTAGTATTCCGGATCTTCAGGCAAATTTAAATCGGCCCTGATGGCGTTTATGTTACTGTTTAACTGATCGATGGGCGTGTGGCTCGATTCAAAAAACTTGACGAATTCATTCGAGGTGAAAAGTTGAGAATGGCACCCGACGTATTCCAGAAAATTCAAGATGCTTTGCCGGCGTTCCTGCACGATGTCATCGTCGAACCGTTTGAAAAAGCTGGCGCCCGGCAGGCTCGGGAATTTGTCCTTCAATTGGAACTTTTTGTGTAGAACTTTGACCTCACGGTGGAGTTTTTTGAAATCGTTGAATCGTTTCCAGACAGTTATCTTTGTTATCGCGTCTGGGCATGATTCAGGGTACAGCTGGAATGAACACAATGTTTATTAAAGCATATTACTGATAAACATTCCAACTACCCACCATAGAGATAATTTTGTAGATATTGAAACCTTTTCTATGTTTGCTAATGTCGGGAATATCAAAAATACGTATCCATTTGTCTCCATTCGAAACCATTATTGATGAAATTGAGTTATTTTTGCGCTAGGAACAATAAATGTTCACATTTTACTTGTTTGTGATGAGTTGATGACACTGACAGCTGTTTGACATTTTGGCAGCTGACGACCGGTCATTTCCACTAGTTCCACTCTGTGGTTCCACTCGTTCCACTGCCCGCATCACCGGTGTGGTGGCACCACTGACGATTCAAAATTTGGAATAAGTGGATAATGGTATATTATTCCACAAGCTGGTAATGATTGCTTCCTACTCATGAGGATGCAGTTTGCCGACACGAACCTTGGCGACTGTCGTAAAGCATCCGAATGAGTAATATAGCCATTACCCGCGAGTAGAATACTATGCTTTATCCAGTCTTAATAGACCGGAGAAGTGATGACGTCACAACATGGCAACATGGCCGGCAGTTGACATTTTCTGGAGGCCAACGTCATCACATGAACGTGACGTTTCTATGTTTGGTTGTGTTTGGCATGACATTTTCTGGAGATTCACAACAAAAGTCACAAAAGTCAGTGCAAAATGGCAGTGAGCATTGCTGAAATTGCCAGCCTAAGAGGCAGCCAGCGTCATACAGGCGGACTTGGTTGCAAAAAGGCCAGACATAGCCCAACAGAGAGCTGCGCAAAGCTGCACTCAGAATCACCAGTGCCTACAGAACGGTTCCGCATGATGCAGCACGAGTGCTCTCGGGTATCCCACCCTTCGCCCTGATGCTTGCGATTAAAGGAAACAAGCCTAGGAGTGCCCACCAGCAAACCAGAAAGCAGAAACAAGGCCACAGAGCAGTTCGTCGAGCAGTGGCAACGGCAGTGGAACGCCTTGGTTCAAAGTTGGATGAAAGAAATACTGGGGAGCCTCAAAAGCCTCAGCGTCAGGACAACGCGGAACACGCTCGTTTTCATTGTAACGGTCCATCAAAGCAGCGAGAAGACCTCGAAGAAAAACTGGGCAGGAGAATCGCCGTCGACAATCTCGTTCATGAGATGCTCAGAGGCAAAGAGCAATGGATCGCAGTTTATAGTTAGCAGTTTTTAGTTTATAGCAATATAGTTTGATTTCCTCCACCTGATATAGCCCAAAATATGGATTATTATTTGTTGTATCCATTTCCGTTATTTACCTTCCCAAAAAGTTGACAAACACATGACAAACACAAACAGAGAAACGTCAAGTGCATGCCACGAGCCGTGCATTCCACGGTCTTGTTACGTTTGACGTTGGCCTCCAGAAGATGTCAACCGCCGGCCATGTTGCCGTGTTGTGACGTCACACTTCTTCGGTCTATACAATGGACACTTTTCGATACCGAAAGCGGTAAAATGAAACATATTTAGTTAAACCGCTTTTTAACCATCATCAATACCATCGCAGTGGCGAATGAGGAGGGGCGGAGGGCGTCCCGGGCTTCGGGGCCTCGCAATCATCTGGTGGGGCCCCCAATTCCTCTTGTTTGTGGAGAATATGCAAAAAAAATTGGGACAAAATCCAAAAATTTCAATTTTTTTTCTTAGCGGCAATTTTTTTCACATTATTTATTAGCACTTTACCTATAACCATTCAAGGCTATAACATATTGTTGTCTTTTTTTTCATTTCAAATAAGTTACCTTGGCAGACCCCATGATAACAGGTTTGGGGGCCTACACACAGGAGCAGCGTCAGGCTGGCAAATTTTGGCCTACCGGGCAAAGAATGAAAGTGGTTTCGAAACCGAAAGGGGAGTCAGAGGGGCCCGCCTCCCAGTTAGCGCCGCAGACGACTTTTTTAATAATAATAATAATGCTAATAACAAAAAAAAAATGCTGACCAAATTGTCTACCAGATTTCTTCAAACTCAAAACTTTTGCTTGAAATACACTACGATAAAGAAAACAACGGAGGAAAGAAAAATATTTATTATTGTTACGTATTTCGCGTACGGGTTCGAATATAATTGAGACGATCGTTCCAAAACACACACTGTTAATTACTGCGTACTACAATAAATACACGCCAACAATTATTCACATAGGAATATCGCTGTGATTACTACTCGCATTTAATCCGCTCGCTGCCACTTCGCATTCCAATGCATAATTGCTCGTGAGGCGACGATTGATGCCTTATATAGGTGTGACTGATTCATCTCGAATATTCCATGCATTCTCCAGCAGTCTCCACAGTGATCCCACATACGATTTCCATACGACTCTCGAAAAATCTTGCACAATACCCGTATAATTCTGCCGTGCTCTAGAACCGGCGCCTCCGCCAAAATGGACAGATGTAGCTTGACCCACTGCTGAAGTCTCCATACAGTTGTACGGGAAAAAGCCTACACGCGCGCTCCGAAACACACCAGAACGCTCCACACTAGTACACTGCGATCTAACGGAAAGAGCGCGTGTTATCCAGAATCGCCACTCATAGTAGAGGAAAAATGAGACTCTATTGTGACTTTCGTGTGCACGGAAAGGTAAAAAGCTGGGGTGCATTTTTTATGGTGTAATATGGCTTGGGGATGAAGAATCCACTTGTCGTCAAAAAATCGTCCAGTGTGGGGGCGGTATGGGGGCGGTTTTGTAAAAAAACAGTTTTTTTTAAAAATGTTCTTCAGTATGTCAGCTTTTGGCTGATATCAGCTTGGAACAAATCTGTCATTTGTAAGTTGTCGTAAATAATTTATGAATAAAAAGGTGATCATTTACTTTGCCATAAGAATACATGTAAAACTTGACTGCCTCGTGCGCAAAGAACGTTGAATATCTCAGTAACGTGTTGAATGACATTTTTCATTCCACTCCCACTCGATTATCTCCGTAACCACTAGTTCAATCAAAAAAGTTCCTTCTGTAAACCATGTTACCTATTCCATTGCGATTCTTGCGGTTTTTTCAGATTTGATTTATCTTGAATAGTAACTGAGCTAGGGACGGAATTGTAATGTACTGCATGCAGCGGACAAGTGCAGCGGCTGTGGCCCTCGCGTACCCCTGCCACCCGCGCATCCCCGCGAAGGCCATGGTGTATTGAGGCGAGAAATCTGCAGACTTATTATTGTGGCTGATGATCGAAACATTGTAAAAGTGTAGTCGGTAAATTTGCAATATAAATAAATATATACCCCTTGAATTACGACGTACGTCTTCACATATTATAATAGTCCAGTCAAAATAGGTTTTAACCGGAAATAAATTCGGAAGTTGACGAAATTTGGTGGATCGATGCAGAATTGAACGTGGAATGATATACTGAAATTCCCAAAAGGCTTGGTTTTTTTTTAGGACCAATAAAAAGCACCATCCTTGAAAATTTTCGTTTTTTTTTCTGAATAACTTGTAAACTATTACCTTTAGAACACAGCACCAACAAAGCAAATGTAGGCCGTTAAATTCCCAAGAGATCAGTATAAAACTCATTACTGTTCAGTCAATAGCCTCTGAGATACCGCGTCTGCAAAAACGCAGATAAAATTACTCAAAATATATTTCCGAATTTTATGTAACAATTTGCATAGTGTCAATTCAGGGGCTGTAACGTGGACAGCGAATGTGCGAATTTCAATGTGCTTTTTCTACATTCGGTATCACACTTTTGTTTAGAAGTCACCAACTTCAAAATGGTACTTTTTCTCGACCTTTGAAATCGATACTTGATGTCCCGAAGAATCCGCAAAAATCGATTTTTTTCATAAATAAAATGATCTGCACGCAGTCTTCCTTCAAATTGATTGTTTTTATTTCTGACCGGTTTCGCAGGTCTCTGGCCCTTCTTCATCAAAGTGTGGAGTCTAAAATAAAATACATAAAACAAGTAGGTAGGTACATAGAAGGTGAATGATAACACACCGAATCACCGACATTGTATAAATGGTGAAGATAAAGTTTGTGTAAATGATAAGTAAATTGTTTTTAAATTCTTCAGATGTCAGTATAACATTTGTGATGTTGTCATGGAAGAACGGACAAAAGAACTTGATGGAAATGTATGAAATAATAATAGTGCTAATAATAATGGTACAAGGTGGGTGATGAATTAATGAAAGGATGGTTGAATGGAAAGAAAGAAGCTTATTAAAATAAAAGGCGTTGTAAAAATGTTTAAAAAAGAAATCTATACAATCTTTTAGGCAATTCCGGACAGAATTATTAGTTGCTTTACAAATTTCAAGAATCTTATACTCTCTAAAAGCCGTTCTTTTTTACAAACATGTAGAATTTCAAAATTAGTTCCAAGGACGAAGTTATGATTTTCTGAGATGATTTTGATGATTAGATGATTATGATTATTAATTCTTTCCAAAATTGCCTAAATGATTGTATAGAGATTTCCCTTTTAAACATTTTTACAACGCCTTTGATTCAAATATTTTTTTCTCTTAGTCAACCATCCTGCTTTCATTATTTATCACCCACCTTGTACCATTATTATTAGCTCTATTATTCCATACATTTCCATCAAGTTCTTTTGTCCGTTCTTCTACGACAACATCACAAATGTTATATTGACATCTGAAGAATTTAAAAACAATCATCAAATGCAAGTACAATATTCAGCAGTTAGTGTCCGGACTACCTTTTTTTTTCTGAATACGTCGTTTTAGTCTTTCAACCCATACAACTCAGAAACCATCACTATAGGATAAATATTCCGAAACATGTTATTTTTTCTGTATTCAAAATATTGTGGGATTTCACCTTATTTTACCATAATTAAATGTATAATTATTATAAGCCACGCAAAGTTTTAAAAATTCCCCTTTTAACGAAACAGGCACAAAAATGCGAACTTGTGTTAACCCATGGTCGGGCAGTTTTGATGCGGTCACATTTGGGACTTTCGACCATAGTGTCGCCCGTCCTAAGAATGTAAATGGGTCGAGCGACGAGATTTTATTACTTTAAACGAGGGCCTTCGCCGTCTGCAGGCACGGAAGAGAGGAACTAGACCAGCACGGGGGCAGAAAGATGCGGGTAGTTGATCGAAGAGGCTGTGTTGTGCGTGTGTTTTGTAGGTAAATATTAATTTTTGCTGTATTTTTATATTATTTGTGAATTCGTTTGACGTTTTTCTTTTGAACACTACTTGGTTTGAATTGTCTAGTCACTGTCGAATTAAATTAAATGTACGGTTTTTTTTTATGAAAACATGCGCTCAGATCATTTTAAAGGCACGCACGGCGTTTTTGACTGTAATAATTTAGTGTGAAGCGTTTATTGCATCAACTTTGTCTGTTTGAATTTTATGTCATAATTCTATGGTCAGATTAGGAATTTTTGTATGTAATTTGTTTTTCATGTGTGCACTTGACTGTAATTTTGTGTCAAATTTTTGCTGAACGTCATTATCTGCGATATTTTTTGTAGTCATTTTTGTGTACAGATTTGTAGTCAACTCCTTTTTAATGTCAGTGCTGTATCTTTGATCTGTCATAATCTTTGTGACAATATTCAGAGCCCTCCGTCTGTTCCGGTTCTCAAATATTTATCCTTTTTGTTTGTTTACTTCGAATTACCCCCTGAGATTTTGCGAATGGCGCTTGCGAGTATGATCGAGCCTTGATGTACCTATGTTACTAATATTTTCTTGAATACCGTGAAAGTCGTATTTCGTGTCATCACCCGCTTCCGCTCAACCTAACTTGACTGTTTTCAATGTTTTGTTTTGCACATGTGTCATTGGGTCCTACCGTCCAAGCAGGTTGTACGGTACTTTTTGTTGGGGTGTCATGTTAATTGATTTTGCTTTGTTTGTTATGAGATGATTTTATGTCACCTGTCGGGGAATGGACTGGGACAGCAATAGCGGATACGTTTGATTGGTTGCAACTTAGTCGCTTGCGACTCGCGTAACGAGGCAAATGTCAGCTTTTGTGGGTTAGGTTCTCTTTCAGTGTCCTCGGACACGGGATACGCCCACCGCCCCGCCATTCAGTATTATTTTGTAGTTATATTGTAGAGTTTTGTTTATTATGTCCTGTCTACTAACATGTCTTCAGTTGTTGTTTTTTGTGTGTTTGTGTGAGTGTGGCGACCTTTTGTTTTGCGTATTATGCGTTCCTTTGCTTTGCGTTGCGTTGCTATGCGTTGCTTTGCGTTGCTTTGCGTTACTTTGCGTTGCTTTGCGTTACTTTGCGTTGTGTTGCGTTACTTTGCGTTATTTGCTGCGTTGCGGTAGGGAGAGCAAAGTCTCAGTGAGTTTTACATTTTGTCACATGTTTGAGAACCTTTTTCTTTGAGCCTAACTCAGTGGTTTCTTTGACTGGGTTCTTCCACATGAGTGCTCTTTTTTCGAATCCGTCATTCTCCATTTTCTTTGACTTGACAGTTTGACATATTTTGTTGTGTTGTTTTCAATTGTTTTATTGTTTTGCCCATTTTATCCATTTTGTACCTTTTGTTCATTCTGTCAGTCACATGTTAGGTGTTTTGAGAAAAGAACCATAAAAGACTAATTTTGCACTTATTTGCTTTGAGTAAATGTCAATTTTCTTTGCAATGAGCGTGTTTCATTGAAGTCGACCTTGAACTCCACCTTCTTCCCCCTCGGGTCGTTCTCCTCATGAACAAAAGCGGATCAAAGGGTTAAGACGCGAACAAAAACGGGTACAACGTAGAATTCCGATGATCAGAGGCCAAACACGTGAAATTGTCACTGGGGGGTGCCGGGGGCGTACCATTACAATATGAAGATTTTCCCTGGATGGTTTTGCTCTACCTAAGTGAAAAATGAGGCAAATAGTATGGTATGAAAAAAATCGATTTTTGGGGATTCTTCGAGACATCAAGTATCGATTTCACAGGTCGAGGAAAAGTACCATTTTGAAGTTGGCGACTTCTTGACTTCTAGACAAAAGTGTGATACCGAATTTTCACTGCGTTTTTGTAGACGCGATATCACAGAGGCTATTGACCAAAAAGTGATGAGTTTTGTACGATCTCTTGGGAATTTAACGGGCTACATTTGCTTTGCTCGTGCTGGTGCTGTGTTCTGAAGAGATAATAGTTCACAAGCCATTCAGAAAAAAAGAAAATTTTCAAGGATGGCGCTTTTTTATTGGTCCTAAAAAAACCAAGCTTTTTGGGAATTTCAGTATGTTATTGCACGTTCAATTCTGCATCGATCCACCAAATTTCGTCAACTTCCCAATTTATTTCCGGTTAAAACCTATTTTGACTGGACTATTATAATATGTGAAGACGTACGTCGTAATTCAAGGGGTATATATTTATTTATATTGCAAATTTACCGACTACACTTTTACAATGTTTCGATCATCAGCCACAATAATAAGTCTGCAGATTTCTCGCCTCAATACACCATGGCCTTCGCGGGGATGCGCGGGTGGCAGGGGTACGCGAGGGCCTCAGCGCTGCAGTTGTCCGCTGCATGCAGTACATTACAATTCCGTCCCTAGCTCAGTTACTATTCAAGATAAATCAAATCTGAAAAAACCGCAAGAATCGCAATGGAATAGGTAACATGGTTTACAGAAGGAACTTTTTTGATTGAACTAGTGGTTACGGAGATAATCGAGTGGGAGTGGAATGAAAAATGTCATTCAACACGTTACTGAGATATTCAACGTTCTTTGCGCACGAGGCAGTCAAGTTTTACATGTATTCTTATGGCAAAGTAAATGATCACCTTTTTATTCATAAATTATTTACGACAACTTACAGTTGACGGATTTGTTCCAAGCTGATATCAGCCAAAAGCTGACAAACTGTAGAACATTTTTTAAAAAAACTGTTTTTTCACAAAACCGCCCCCATACCGCCCCCACACTGGACGATTTTTTGACGACAAGTGGATTCTTCATCCCCAAGCCATACTACACCATAAAAAATGCACCCCAGCTTTTTACCTTTCCGTGCACACGAACTTCTCAAATAAGCACATTTCGCTTCATATTTTCCTCTACTATCATAACATTATTCTAACATTAGTCCAGGAATTACAGAAATAATAGCGAACAAAAATGAAACCCAGCCAGATTTTTGCATATAGGCTCATCAACAGTTTTGATTTCAAAGATACTGATCTACTTGCGAATTTGTCGATGATTTCTGCATGCGTGGCTTAAAGATGTAAATTTTACATAGCCGTAATAAAGAAAGAGCCCGACTAGATGGCAGATAAAACAAACCAACTGCGGGAGCATCAAACAAACATATCTTGGCATCCCACGACTAGTGACTACTAAGAAATAATGAATGCATGATATGCACAAACAAAAGTGGACCAGACTTTGATACAAAATTGAAAATTTGGATTTAAAAAAAAGCATCAAAGTGCAAATATGTATTTCCAAATGTGGACAATATGCGATATTCAGCGGCACGAGTTGCGCTGTAGGTTCGCAAAGCTAGGGGATGGAACTCATGCTTCTGCGCGAGCTAGGAAAAGTCAAAACCTGCAGATTTTCAGCCATCGATTTAACAAAGAAAAATAGATGACAAGAAACTCCTGACTTCCATGCTAGATTATGTGGAATGATGTTGTCCATGTGCATTGCTGTCGAAAAAATGAATTCCGCGCGTAGTGTTCCGAAAAGAACGAAAAAGCCGTTTTCAGTGTATAACTGGTTGCCTAGAAGGTGATGTTTTTTGGGAACACACATGAAATGGAACTGTAATGTTCTTTTCGTACGGTTTTTGCAGCCAGGCACTCAACAAACTGCCCGTCATTTTTGAAAAAAAAAAACAGAAAACACTAAACCTCTGATATATTATACATATAACCCGATAAAATTTTAGTTACCATTTGTTTACATGCTGTTTCATGCCACTGACAGACGGGACGGCAACCGTAAGGCAGAGAAGAATACCAGAAGTAGGGCGGTATTTTCAAAAACACACCAACTGATAAACACGTTACCATATTTTCGCTCATTGTGTATTTAGAACTGATCCATCATTGCTGGCCTTGAACACAATGAAAGATCAAGAAACACTCTTTTTTCCATACCTTATTTGAAAGTTTCATTTCCAGCCGTTTCAATAATAGACAATGTTGAAATTACGCTTTTTACATGTGTTAGCATACGGCACTATTCTCAAATCCCCTAGCATGGTTGCGCCAGCGCAGAAATGGCACTGAATTTCGCCTATTTGGCCTCCAAACTGGGGATTGGCCTACCGGGCATTTGCCCGGTTGCCCGGTGGACCACGCAGTCCGACACTGACAGGAGGAATATATTACACATCAGTAATAGAGGTGTCTGTATCACGGAACCATCTAAGAATTATTTTCACATTAGGGGAGCCAGCCCCGGATATCAGAGTGCCAGAGGCCTCAAGCATTTGAAATTTTGTATTTTACTAGGTCATGAAGGCGCGCTTAAAAGTCAGGTAGTCCTGATGAACATTGAATAAACTTGGAGAGTGCATGAATTATCTCGAAAATTGAATAATCTCAAAGAATGAATACACCCACCCTTGAAATTATTCGAATTATAATTTCTCCTCAACATCACTTTTTCATCCGTTATTGTAGAACAAACACAGAATGAAAAAAAATCAATTTTTGAGATCATTAAAAACATATTTCATAGCTTGAAATTTCTTCTTCCCAAAATCTGATATAAGATTTGAAGGCCACCATAAAACAATGCTTTAAAATGCGATTCCTTATTTGTTTGGCACACTTTGGCTGATACGAAGAAAAAAAATTGAGTAAACTGAAATGTTTCAGGAATATTTTCAAACCTACCTAGAGAATGAGCTGGAGACTGCGTAGCAGTGATGTGAGTCGGGTATTTACCGGGTAGGTAGGTAAATATAAATCGGGTATTTACCCGGTATTTTCCCGAGCGATATTTACCCACCCTACCCAGTTTGACAGAAAAGTTGACACTGTTGGTTGACAGCTCGGTTGACAGTGTTGACGGTTAAAGGTTAAATGATTTTTTTTCAAGTTCCAAGGCTTTATAAACATACCCTCCAAAACACTTATTATTATTTTGCTGCTGTGAGCAAAAATCATTTTTGTTATTGTTGTTATTATTATTATTATTAATGAAAATAGATACCCCATTAGAAACCCGATTTTGGGTAAATACCGGGTATTTACTCTGGGTATTTACCCTTAAATATAAAAACCCGGGTATTTTACATCACTGCTGCGTAGTGACACCACCTGTGCCGAAATGGGCAATTTGTTGTAATATTGTTTGTAATAGACCGGAGAAGTGATGACGTCACAACATGGCAACATGGCCGGCGGTTGACATTTTCTGGAGGCCAACGTCACATGATGAACGTGACGTTTCTATGTTTGGTTGTGTTTGGCATCTACTATCGTGCGGTGATGCCCCGGAAAGAGGGATGAAACGAGAAAGCCATCGAAACAAAACCCCACTGATAAATTCCCCACTGATCCAAAGATGTAAATCTCACAGTACTTCGTTGTTATCGTCCTCATTGTTATCGTTAAAGAAAAACCCCGACGGCAAAAACCTGCTAATAGGTGGTATCGACGAGGCGGCCATTTTGTAGAAGCTAATCAAAAACAGCTGACTGAGATTTAGATTTGTCACATACCCATATGCCGATCACGTTTTAAATTCAGCAGAAAATAAAACGCGGTTGGCCATGTTGCCTAGAGTGTAACGGACGCTCATAGATCAAGTTGCGCGAAAACGGGCTGAGCTCAAAGAGGTTAGAAAATTTTGACAAGAAATGCCAGTTCTGGCGTCTCCTTGCATCATATCCGCTGCCCTGTTGCCTTGGCCGTTGTTTGTCATGATGTCAGGTGAGTGTCATAGTTGTTTACATTCCTGGGAAAATGTCATTAAGTGTTCTGCCCTCGGTTCTGCTATTGCTATATTCATGGTTCTGCCTGTATATTTATAAGGTAAGTACGAGTAACACTCTTGTCTGAGTACTTAAGTTCATGTAAATTTTTTCTTTCATTCAAAGTTGACTTCAGATGCAAATGATCATGGGGTGAATCCTCGGGTGAATTACTGGGACATCAGAACGTTTAACGGATTGTGATGGATTGCCACGGGATTTCCACCGGATACGATTTCTTCAAATTAAATGTATAGCCACGGGATTCCAGAGAATTTCCACAAATTACCAACGGCTTATTGGGGCCACGCATGAATCACCACCAGAGAAAGGCGCTCTTGCTTTGCGGCGCTTATTATCACCTGAGGTCTCCACGCTATAAGGTTATTCATTAACGTTACATAGACCAATGGCAGATAGGGGATTTCAATTTTGTTTAGATTTACCAGCAATATTCCTCTGTTAAAACTTGTCAAGAATTACTGGGTAAATCAAGGTCTAGGGCCGCAGATTCGGAAAAATGTATCCCTGTGTTATTTGGTCAAATTTACATTTTTGGGAATACTGTTATCGGGTTCGAGGTTCGAGCCATATTGAGGCAAATTTAATGGTTGACCTGCGATGTGACTCGATTGAAAAAAGTTGGCTTCTGTAATTTTAGCTTTTTAGGCCAGCCCTTCTGTCAACAGAGACAAGCCATGAAATGAATTTGAACCAATTCAGTCGAACAGTGAGTAGATTATGACCAGCCAAAAATGAAAACTTGATCCAAAGTTTTATCTTGTATTTTTTTGTCAAAACTGAAAACGAACTTTTTGGACAAATAACACAGATGTGCAAAATAAAAACCCGCCGATTCTGTGATTTTTCACTATGATATTTCTGCACATAATAAATATGTATTACGATTTTCCAACAGAATTTTGTCATCTTTCAGAAATGAGGATTGAATCCGAACTCTCTGGAGATAGAGACTAGAGCCATTCATCTGAACGACAGAAGCAGTTCGTCACCTCAATGTCAGCTTTCATGGCCGGACTTCATCTGCAGCACAGTCCCACTCCAAGTACCTCGGTGGGACCTTCGACCAAACATTATCCTTCAAGATCAACTTGGAGAGACTCACTGCCAAGACGAAGACACGAATGAACCTGGTTCAGAGACTTGCGAGAACTACATGGAGTGTCGACGCCACTACTCTTCGGATATCCACTATTGTCTTGGTCTAGTCGACAGCGGAATACTACGCTCCTGTTTGGATGAATAGCACACACACACACACACACAACATCATTGACGTCATTCTTAACCAAGCATTGAGAATCATTGCTGGAGTTGTCAAATCTACCCAGACTTTCTAGCTGCCAATTTTGAACATCGCAGCCAAAAATCCATGCTGCAGATTTCGAGATGAAAAGACACTGGAAGGAAATATGGGATACTGAAGCCGCCGTCAAGAACAGAGCGATTGTAGAGGATCCGAAGAGCTTCTACCTTCCAAGGAAAGTATGGATTCAATAGGATACGAACAAGGCAGGGAAAATGCAGATTTCAGTTCTATCAGTGAGGATATGTAGAAGATCCGAGTTCTGAGTGTGGAACTGAGAACCAGACCATGAACCACATCGTCGCGGAGTAGGTGTCCGCGGACAATGGCTATCAAAAACTGCATCTGAGCTAGACCTGTAGTTCCTCAACATCTCCATCGTCAACTTCGCACTCGCCTACTTGCTGCATCTACTCTACCCTCTGTTCCCTAAGATGGCCACTGATATCAGCCTCGCTGACATCTTTTTCTTTTTTTTTGCATTAAAGCTACGTCGAGCAGTTTTTCTGTGGTTTGCCTATAGATCTTCGAGCGAATGCTGTAGCTGAAGTTAATTCATCTCACAGGTTTTCAAGAATTGTTGTATATATTTAGTTATAGTATCAATGTATCTCAAGTACCTACATATAGTGATACTAGGTACTATTGCACTATATAAGTTGATTTACGTTGTCACTAATATTGTATCCTTAGTACAGGCACAGAATATCAAACCAGAAGCGACACTCTATTGTTGTAGCATTGTTGTTGCCATGACCAGATTCTATGACCTTGGAACTGCCAGGTGTTTCGGGACTAGTATTCCTGTCAAGAGATTTGAAATGTTCTAGAGAAAAATACACCAACTACCTACTTGATATTTGGTGAGCAAGTCTTCCGTCAGTGGAATCTATAGTCAGATGGCAGATTCACCATCCTTTCCTTTGGAATCCTGGTGATTCCTTTTTGGCGCATGCGAGAATATTGTAGGGACATAATTGGAACAAAGCCTGTTCTTTTAATCATTTGAAAACAGTAAGTACATATAACAAAGATGAGCCGCACGTATTTTGATTTTCCCGAAGAGACGCTCCAATCTTATTCGTCAAGTCTTCGCGGCTGCAAGCTTCTAGCCGAGCTTCTAGCCATATTGTCGCTCTGAAAAATAAGATATATTATGTAGAAGTGGGTAGATAAGACAATTTTGCTGAACAAAACAGCTACCTTTATTCACTTTCTTGGAAATTAGGTATATATCACACTTTCCCGCTTCCTTTGGGAACTTGAAGAAGGTGTCTTGTCGATGGACGAATTATCCACACATCCACGTATCGCACAAGAAAAGTCCCGTACCGCACTCATTTTTTGTTGTTCAAAACCTAGTCGAATTTGGCACTGACAGAAAACGTCAAGATTACCTATCATTTTGAAGTTGATGGAAATACTAAATTCGGTGTAGGCAACTAGATGAAACCGATTTTTGTGGTCAGTGTCGCTTCTGTATTATTATTCTGTGGTACAGGCATAGCAATTAATTCAGAAAAATTGTGAAATTTTCGATTATTACCTTCGAGAGCTTGTAAAATCTATCACCTAGTGTTAAATTTAAAAGGCACAGATTAATTTTAGATATCAGCTATTGACCTTTATTTTTGACCAAAAATTAGAACAGTTTCCTCAACGTAATTCATTATTTTATTTGAAAAAACCTTGGAAAAAACATTCCACCAGTCGCCCATTTAAACTGGCGAAAATCTACCAAAATCAAGACGCCTTGAACATTTATACAATCTTGCAACAGCGCTGTACTCGATTGACAATAAAAATTCAAGGTCATCTAGGGAAAAAGTGATCCAACATTACAAATTTGAGCATCCCCAATATCGCAGAATTGCCAACTTGGCGTAAGAAAATTACCGTTCTAGTGCTGAATTTAAAAGCTGATCGGCATATACATCAAGACTGACATGGCGAAGTTGTCAAAGAATTACAGCAAGACGCTTGCTGACGATGATTTGCCCAGCCGCGAGTAGAAACTTGCGGTGCTGTGTTTGTAGTGTGACCCATTTGAGCCGATGAATCAAAATCTCGACTACACATTGGATATGATGCAAAAACACAACGCGGGAGACCCTTGTAGGCTACTTGCATTGGGTACAGAAACGTTCTCAGTCAAGCAACTCATAGCCCATAAAGCAGAAGAAGCACACGACCTACCGCACGCAAGAAGTGTTCTCTGCAAGTTTTCAAGTCTCTTGTGAACTTTCTGTTGAGATAATTTCTTCGACTTGCTCGATAAAGCGATCAGGATTTCCGTTGTTCAGATCATTCCTGTGCTCGATATCCACGGGATATCAACACTCCAGGGTAGTCCAAAACAGTGAAAACCGATGCTCCCATGCGGGAGTAGGTGGCCGAACAGCCATATACACAGCGAACAGAGCAAACTGCCATCTTCTGCGTCATTGAAAACATGAACTTTGTGACACTCTAGTTGATGTGATAAAAGTCAGTTTGATTAGCTTCTACAAAATGGCCGATTTTCAGGAGCGTGACGTCACGTCGATACGACCTATAACCTAGCTGTTGATGCAGGGCAAAAAAAAAAAAAAAAAAAAAACGAAAATAGAAGCGATCAAAGGACCAGCCCCAGCCCCATATTTTTGGATTTTGGGAATGCCAAAGGGCACTTTCAAGGTTAACGAATAAGCCCGTCCCGTAGCACTTGATTTCGAAATGGCTGATTTTACCAATTCAACTCTGTCCTTAATTTGGAAAAATTACGCCTCGCGCAAACCTCTATTATATTGAAGTATAAGGTATAGGTACATATATGGTAAAAAGTGGTTAATATGTAATAATTAATATAAATTGTAAATTTCTTCCATTTCCATATTATTTGGGAGAGTTCCTCTAATGCTTGCAGCATTTCCTCTTTGCACAGCAATTGACCTTTCCAATTTTAGGAGATAGAAAATACGTGGATTTTCGAGGTCACCTTTGACGTTTTGACGTTTATGACGTTTGGACGTTTCGTTTCTGACTTTTGCGGGAATTTTGAATCGGATAGCTATACTGTTCCCATTATCATGTGGGGAAAGTCACTAGAGCCCATAAGGGAGTTTTTAATGGACGAAGTAATAGAGTTTTTTCGTAGTAAGATGCACGTGTCTGGTGCAGCGTGATTCCTGCTGGTGCTGGTGCTGGTGCAGCCACACTTCCATCAAGTTTGGGTCTTTCGTGAACCGGTGCATGGTTATGCTGGGTGTATTCGTCTTATTCTCGACTCGCATAGAGCGACACAACACCCTTGAACCATTTCTGTAAGTATCTTCTCAGTTTTCCACTATATATAACACACTTATTGGCAAGAACGCAGTGGCGGATCCAGAGGGGGGGCGCAGGGGGCGCGCGCCCCCCCCCTGGGCTAAATTTTGACTGAAAAAATAACAACGTTCAGAAGTTTGTTTTCCTGAGTAATAAAATTTGGTTCATAAAAATGGTTGAAGTTTGAAGTCCCTTGAAAAACCCTCTCAAAAAATGATAAAAAAATCACTTATTATTATCAACATTATTATTATTATCCGCAAAAAATTTCGCCTGCGGCGCTAGCGGGAGGCGTAACCCTCCCTTGGTTACGTCTACATTTCTAAATCAGTGACTGCGCCCCCCCCTGGCAAAATTCCTGGATCCGCCACTGCAAGAACGAGGGTAAGAACAAGTGAAATAATGAAATCCATGCTGAAATCAAATAAATACACGACAGAGCGCTTGTCAGATTCGAAAAATTTCCCATTGTCAGAAACGAAATGTCATATCTCAAGAAACATAGGGCGCTTTCCAATAACTGCGACAAGACGGATACACAATGTCAAAGTGCACTTGCCAGCTCAATTCTAAACTCAGCCTCGCCAATGTTTCGATTGTGTCGACATGTGGTGCTATTACTGCTATTGGAACGCTAGCTGTGTCGAATTGTGTCCATATGTGTCCAATTGTGTTCTTATACGCCTTATTGGGAAGCGCCCAATGACCTCGATTAACCGTATCTTATACGCATGACGTCACAGTAAAGAGAGACAACGGAAAATTGGAGACCTCAATTGAGATTCTCTGCGAGAGATATTCCCTAGCTCGCGATTCTCCAGATTTTTTTCTTAGGGAACCCCCTATTAAATTTATAAATATTTTTGTATCTTCACACCAAGGCCCCAGTGTCTCAAAGGCTAGTCCTATGAAAAGGAAATTGTTGTTTTTCAAATCTGAGTATTTTTCATGCTTCTGCTTGCAAGCAAGTTCCGCAGCAGAAGCAGCTTTGACAGATGTTCGTGTCAGGTGTGATGGTGCTAGGGTATCCACACAAGTAACATCCCACAATAACCGTTGTCCTTTAGACCAGGGAGCCAAAGTCACGCCGTCTGGTCTTTTTCCGTCGTTGCGAGACAAACCGTTGGGTTCCAAAGTTGACTGGATCTGGATCGACGTTAGTGCTCGTTGAATGATGAGGTTCAGTTCGTTATGTCTGGATAACCTTCCTTTGCATTTAATGCAGGAAAGACCGTGGAATCCAGATTCGTCAACTAGTGCTCCACAGTGACAGACATGTTGCTGATATAGTTGACATCCTAGGCGTAATCCAATACAACATTGAAACACTTGGTCGTCCATCAAAGTACCGATATGTTTTGATGGGACCGCTTGTAACCATCCGCCAGACTCCAGACATGATAAGGCCAAATAGCGAGCTTTATCTTCGGTTGTTTCTGGTATTAGTTCAGTTTCCACAATTTTTTTCATATTTATATCGTCCCAACTTTTTTGAATGTCCATGATTGCAGGGATGGTGGTATTCCTTGACGACCATTTTTCCAAACTCTCTTGCTGTAGGTGAACACAAACTTATTCATTGTCCTTAATAGGGAGAAGAGTAGACACAAGATCGTGTGCACCAAATACAGAACTCAGAAATGCTGGCAAGGCAATGTCAGCCATTTTTCGTATCCCTAAACCACTTAAAGCAACCGGTAATGTGGATTGTTTCCATTGCATGTCTGTCAAATTGACATTCATAATTGAATTAAGTGTATATTTCAGATGAATATCCATAATATTTAGTAAATTTCCACATTTCCATAATGCACAGGTACGAAGAGAATATATCATTTTTGGAACGTATATGCAGTTTTTCAAAAGGTAGTAGGCGATATGTGAGTTAATTTTTTCCAACCGAGATGTAAAAATAAGTTTCAGTTGGTCCATTCTTTTTTTAAAATGGGATTCATAACATTCTTCGAAAATCGGCGAACCTAGTATTTCTAATTTATCTTTCTGAACTATTTTTATGCCAGGGCAAATATTTTCAAATTTGGTCACGATGTTTTGATCAATTACAGTAGAGCAGAAATAAACTTCACATTTGTTTGTATTGACTTTCAAACCAATGTCTTTTGCCATTTTGATAATTTGGTTCAAGTCTTTTAAAACAGTATCCGGTTGATCTGCGATTGTTGCGTCGTCCAAATACCATATATTCATCTCTGATTGTAGTGAATCCATAATAGGCTTTATTGTCAAACTAAATAGTAGTGGTCCGCATGGGTCACCTTGTTGGGCTCCAATTTCTGATGGAATTATGTCTTCTCCAAAAAAAAGATTAGATGGTCTTCTGTAACATTGGTGTAGAAAGGGATACAGTAGTGGTAATTTGCTTTTGATTTGATGTAGCATTGAATCTCTTTCAATAGAATTGAATGCGTTGGCAAAGTCAACTTTAACAACTATTTTTCCTGAATTTTCTCTGTTGTGGACGTAAGTTCGTAACGTATGGATTCCAGCTTCACTGCCTCTTTTTGTCGCAACGCCAATTTGATGAGGGTGAAGGTGACTGTGAATGATATTTGTCGATTTGAAGCAAGCAAGTTTAGCAGTAAGGCGGCGTAAAGTACAACCTACTACTATAGGCCTAATTCCCCCATCTTTTTTTTTAAGTGCACATAATGATGCACCATAAAGAATTTGGAGTATTTCTGCATTGACTTTTCCAGAAAGAAGAAAATTGCAGAGCTGAGTTATCGACGTGATTGCTTTTTTTCCGGCTTCTCCAGCAGAGGTTGATATAATATCTTTAAGAAATTGTGGGCGCATACCGTCAATACCTGGAGCTGAACCTGGTTGAAATTTATTGATTGCTTTCTTCACTTCCTCCTCCGAAACAACTAAAGTGGGATCATCATGCTCTGGTGGATCAGGAAAATCTAACTCACGTGACGAGGATGGATGTTTCAGACGTAAAGCATTCACTGTAGTACTGTTCCGCGGTGCTATAGTATCATCTGAGCTTAGTAATCGAATGGCACCTTTAATATCAAAGTTTGAAACTTTGGATTCCACTCTTTTTTCCAGTGATGTAGTATTCTTGAAATCCTTTTGGTTGTAGTATAATTCGTAGTTTTTGATGTTTTCTTTTATTTTTTTGGTAAGGTTCTTGTTTTCAGGCCCGTCCATGTTGAAACAGATAAAAGAAAACAGAAATAAATTCTCCCATGATGGTATTGAGTTCTTTTCAATTACTGTATTAATTGCCGTAGTTAGCTTTTCAGCAGCGGTGAAGCGGGCACTTTTAGGGATCCTTCTAACAGTTTTTATGTTGTTGTATGCGTGGGTCAATTTAGAAATAACTGATTCAGTATCGGTTGATGAAGAATGTTGTGTGTGATATTTCTCTGTGTGTATACTAAGTCGTCGATGGTCCACGAAAGTCCTTGATGGAGAGAATGGGCAAGAAACACGTGCCGGTTTTCTTTTGATACACTTCTTCCTTCCATTACTACAGTTTTTAGCAGTTTCGGCATTGGTTTCAAAGAATTTATCATCGCTGTCACTTCTGTCATCAGTATAGGTTTTTGGCTGGTTTCTCAAAGAATACTGGTTATTTGATGTCCATTTTGAGCAACCAGCTTCCTTCTCATCTTGTGTTGATATACAAAAGGTATTGGTTTTTCTTGCTGTACGATTACGATGGTCATTCCATAGAATATTTTGATGACTTGATGAGACGTCACTCTCGCTTGACATGACAACAATTATTATTATGTCAAACCAAGTTTATTGAAAAACTAACGTTTATTTCACGATCATATTATTATACAGCGATATAAAAAAAACTTAAATAATGTACATATATTATGGTAAACAAATAAATATGTAGTCTCAATAAAATGTGATAAATGATAAAAATTAAATGCTCACAACACAGCGCGACAGCCTTTTTTAAGCAAAGTGCATTTTAGCAGCAGGTACCTAATGACAGGTGGTGATTTCAAGAATTAAACATTTAGAAAATTCTAACAGGTGTTCCTATCTGTCTTGAAGTTGCAACCTAAGATTCAAAGATTCTTCAGATGGAGATTCTTTGAATAGGCTTGACGACAAATCTATAGCCACGTACAGCCCACATAGAAGCAATGGACCGATTATTGCTCCCTCTACGCCAAGACAGAAAATTCCACCAGCGATAGCCAAACCAGTTAAGTACGGATGTCCGCCCCTGAAAACAATTATAATAATTTTTTGTGCACTATCAAAATTTATAACTCGCACCCTTTGATTTCCTTGTAAATTGTCGTATCAACAATGGAAGTCGGAAGAAATTGGAATATGGCAAACAAAACGGCTTCGACTCCTCGATCTTGAGCGAGCCAAAGGTCCAAAACAGCCGGGAAGCATGCCCAGTAAGTTCCGAGGAACGGCACAGCGCCTAGAATTGTGGCGAAAGCTGAAGGTAAGTAAACTATTTTCACGCCGAAAAGGTTGTGGATGAACCAGGTCCATAAACCGTAGAAAGCTGCCATTTTGAATGAAGCCGTGAACACTCCATTCACAGCGCCTTCCAAGGCGTGCCCGAATCTACTGCCACTGGGAGAAAAGTTGGTCATCAGTTCGACTGGTTTGTACAAATCCCCGCTCGAGCTCAACAAGTAGAATAGAGTTGTCAAGAAGACGATCTGTGCAAATTGTAATCGAATAATACAATAGCTAGAATAGAGAAGTTTGAGGGCTTACTCCATTGAGAATGAAATTTAGAACAGCCGTTCCACCCCCTAAAAGAACTGAAAGGAACGCGCTGAAGGATCCGAGAACTAATCCAATGTTTCCTTTAACTATTGACCAAACCGACTCCAGGAGGGACATCAATGTTCCAATGTTTTGTTTGGCGAAGTCCACGATTCCATTCAAATTGAACATTTCTGGAATATAAAATTTGTCAAGAGTGCACACAGCATCAGCTTTATATTGGCAGAAACTTGCTAGGAAAAGGGTCTAGATAATATACGAATATTAACCTGGTGATTTCTGAATGTCACTCATAAAATCTTCCCACGAAATTCGAACCGCATCTTGCGTGACTTTCGGGCCATTGCCATCATCTGAAGACATCCACGATTGGTAGACTCTGTCCCACAATTCCAGCATTTGCTTTTCCAATTTTTCAGATTTAGACGAATCAGCATCAGTCACCATACTTTTCACAGCTTTAGAAATACCTTCACGACCATACTGATACGCATTATCCAAAATCGAGTCCACAGTGTCGTCCCAAGCTGGAGGTAAAAGCTGGCGAAGTTCTGGATTGTGGACAACGGTTTGATTGATCACATTCCCAGTCATCTGTACCATCATTATAGCTTCGGCATAAATCTACAAAATACATATATTGATATAATATTCTTGACAATGTTAAGCATAGTGAAATTACTTGAAGCACTATGAAAATTGAAGCGCAAGTCACGAACACGATCAATCCCAAAATGACCACGCAACTGGCAACCGTGTCGATGCTTTCCTTAATGCTGGTTTTCAAAAATATATTCGTCCTGTGGATCACTCTGTACAACCCGCGGATCGGCACGGGGACTAAAGCGTCGTGCCGTTCATAACACCAATTCTTCGTCGCGTCCAGGACCCGATTGAAGTGTACGTAAATTCGATTCCAAATTCCAAAGTATGTTCCGACACGTTTTATGGTGTAGAATAGAATCGGAAGAGGTAGTAACGGTAGAAGGACGATGTTTTTCCAGAAGAGCATGACGATGCAAGCCCACAGAACCGAGTACATGTAAAAGGTGCTTTCGTATTTTTCGGAATCGATCAAGCTTGGACTTTCGGAATTCTTCAGGCTGAGCTTACGGCCTAAACTTAACAAGCTTGAGCGTCCCTTCAGTCGATGGCTGTAGAAATGCGGCTGGGACAGGGAGCGTTTCAGTTCTTTTTTCGGTGGTTTCAGGATTTCAGTCAGGACCGGAGTCGGCGGTTGCTGTATTAGATGGATGCCTTGATTCGTGATCAAGACGCTGGTGTTGGTCATATCTGAATCTTTTCGTTCGATTTTTTCAGCTTTATCTTCGAACAGTTCTAGGGACCAAGGGTCTTTTTGCTTGGGTTTGACCGTTTGGACTTTGTCGTCATCTTGGAACTTTACTGATGGTTTCTCGACGAGTTTCTTTGGTTCGGTTTCAGGTGTTTCTGTCTCCTGAAAATCGAGTGAATATTAAGTATGTCTCGCACAGGTGTCCTGAAGTAAAAATGAGTTTAACAAAATTGTCACCAAAAACTGATAATGAGACCTTGTAATAGAGGTTCTGGGGAGCACAAAAATGTATCTAACAAAATCGTAGCTGATCCCAACGGCAATTATTCAATTTTTAAGATTATCAGTTGAAAATGTCGTGATAAAAATGTTGCTTTGTTTTTTTTCACATTTTTAGAATAACTAAGATTGTCTAAATAATTAATTTTGCATCTCTCCCAATATCTAAAAAAATCTCTGTGAATAGACTCATACCCTTCTGTTCTCATGAGAGTCCAAGACCTCCATTGTTGAGGAACTTCAACAAGTTTTGGAGATTACATGAATTTCCAAAGCTTCTGATAACACCCTTGTCCCAAAACACTTTTGATAATATATTGATGCCCCCTTCGTAAGGTCCAGCTACAACCTTTTGCAGTGCTGAAACACTTCTCAACTATTTTGTTCATCAGTTTTAATTTTTTCATTGTTTTCAGTTTTGGAGGCAGATACAAACGGAATCACTCAAAGTACTCCCACATTTTCTACGTTTTCCGGATCAGCAAGACCGGCGCTCTTCTTTAAAAGTTTCCGGCAGGTGTTCCTTTTGAATATCTCGTCGTGGTAACTTTTGCCCACTAAGTTCAACTTCTTGGGCCACAGCAAAACTTCATCACGCCAAAGTATCAGCACAAGATCATTCCAAAACAAATGGTTCACAAACCTTTGAAAAGATGCAACTCTGGAATGATGCAATTCTCGGTAACATACAAGCTTTGTCTTTTTCAAAAAAAGTGGGGTTGATTGAGCTTGTGACACTCTTTTGAAAACTTCTTTCTTCCTTCAAAGCAAAATTTCTCATTAATGCGCCTTCAAATCTTCATGAGTTTTCATACTTGTAACCATTTTTTTCTATTATTTTCTTCACAAACCACATTTCAACGTCATTTTATCGAATTTCCCTCGTAAGTCTTTTGGAGTGATGAAGCAGTACGGGCATGGTTGTCGTGTAGCCATTCGCTGGCCATTGATCAAGAGAATAAGTTCAAGATCCGAAACAAATTTAAACCCAAGTCCATTGATGTTGGTCATTTGAAACATCAACTTGATATTTTCATATAGGTTTTTTTCACCTGGGGTACAATGCAAACCATTCATAAGCCTATTGAATCGGGTTGATACCCCCTTTTTTCTCAATCGATCCTCAATCTACGTAACCACTTTTTTGCTGCCTGTGTAATTTTTCTTTTCCTCTTTCTCTAAATCTATTTCCGCATCTTCTAGACCAATTAAAATCAAGTTGATGTTTGAAATGACTAATATCAATGCAATTCCTTTAAAATTTGTTCAGGAATTTAAACTTCTTTTAATCAAATGACCAGCAAACAACTACGGCTACTTCCATGTCCGTACTGCTTCATCACTCTAAAAGACTTACGTGGGAAATTCAATGAAACTACGTTGAATAAGGTTTGTGAAGAAAGTAAACTGAAAGAGATGGTTACGAGTATGAAGACTTATGGAGATTTGAGGTGCATTGATTGAAAATTTCACTCTGCAAGAAAAAAGAAGAACTTTGCGAAAGATTGTCACATCATAATTAACCCCCCTCTTTTCGAAGCATCTCCTTTTAGGGTTTGTGAACCATTTATTTTGGAATAGTCTTGTGACGATACTTGGGTGTGATGAAGTTTTGCTGTGGCCCAAGGAGCTGAAATTGGTCGCCAAAAGTTACCAACATAAGATTTTTGAAGAGAACTCGTGTCGGAAACTCTAAAAGGAAAGCAACAGTCTCAATGATCCGTGAAAAATGTGGGAGTACTTTGCGTGATTCCGTTTGTGTCTGGCTTCAAAACAATTAACAAAATTGTTGAAAAGTGTTTCAGCACTGCAAAGGTTGTAGCTGGACCTTACGAAGAGGGCATAAATATATTATAAAAGTGTTTTGGGACAAGGGTGTTATTAGAAGCTTTGAAAATTCATGTCATCTCCAAAACTTGTTGAAGTTCCTCAACAATGGAGGTCTTGGACTCTCATTAGAACAGAAGGGTATGAATCTATCCACAGAGATTATTTTAGATATTGGAAGAGATGCAAAATTAACCGTTTAGACAATCCTAGTTATTTTAAAAATTTGAAAAAAACCGAAGCCAAATTTTTATTACGACATTTTTAACTGATAATCTTAAAAATTGAATAATTGCCGTTCGGGATCAGCAACGATTTTGTAAGATACATTTCTGTGCTCTCCAGAACCTCTTTTACAAGGTCCCATCAACAGTTTTTGGTGACAATTTTGTTAAACTCATTTCTACTTGAGGACACTGTGCTCGTGATCCAGTCGAGATCCAGATATTACGAGTTTTGTAAAAAAAAATCAAGTTCTTGATCTTGCTGCGTCAAAATTATAACTTGCAATAATAAGTCCAGGTATGGGGATGTGGGGAACAAAAAATATCCTAACGCGGAATGATGTTACTAAAGTTTTTTTTTTGGCGCGTAAAAGTCGAGTCACCTTCATGTTTGAGGACCTTGCAGATGTTTTTTGACCGAATGATGAGGATGATTTGGTGCTATTGTGAGCAATACAAAAGTGGTTGTCTTAGTTCACTACTAAGTCCAAGAGTAAGATTAAGTCATAATGTACGTGGAGAAGTGGATGAATGTGACTGAGGTGGCCGGAATATTGGTAAAATAATACAGTTTTCTGTCAGTTCCAGTATAGCCTTATCCTTTGGAAGAAAATCACCATTCAGGTCTCTTTTGAAAGCTACAAGAATGGTGTTCAACTTAACGAACTCAAATTTTAAATTTTTGAAAATTATTCTCCAGCTGAAAAACTTGATAATTTTTTGCACATATTCTGCTCACACACAATGATAAAGGCTACTTCTTCTTCACTGACACTGACTCCCATTCGAATATCTTGGAAAACAACTGATTTATTCAAAATGTAAAATTTTAAACATCAAACATGGAAGGTGACCCGACTTTTGCGCGCCAAAAAAGTGACTTTAGTGACGTCATTCCGCGTTAGAATATTTTTTGTTTCCCAAATCCCCATTCCTGGACATTTGCAAGTTATAATTTTGAAGCAATAAGATCAAGAACTAGATTTTTTTTACAAAACTCGTAATAATCGTATTTTATGTAAGGGTCAAGTTGTTTCAAAATTGGTTGCCCACATAACAATTCTTCACTTTGAATTTCCAAGCAGATTAAAAGAGTTTCAGATTTGGAGAAACCACTTAGTCCATGGTGCTATTTGACCACCACACCATTAATAAATTGAGGCAATCAGCAAAAAATTGTGCTGCTTCCCACGTGAACTAGGGAACTGGACCAAACTTTAACCCTGTAGCAAATTTTCTAAATTGGAAAGAACTGCTAACTGGTATTGGCTAGACTATAGTAAAACCAATAAATTCAACTAACCGCTGGTCCATTTTTGATTGTTTCTGGTCCATTCTTGATTGTTTCAGTTTCAATTGAGCTATCATGATTATCACCACTTGCACTTGTTTCTTTGCTATCATCTGCTTCCCCATTTGAGTCAACATCACAGCTTGTATCAAGAGGTTTATCATGTAAAGCCAAGGACAGACATGCCACTAGTGAGATAGAATGACCTGAAAAAACATTGATTATTCGATTCATTAAGGTTTTTTCCATGTCACATCGAGAGTTTTCATACCTTCCGCATTCAGTTCCTTATAAATATCATAAACTTCTGAAATAAATCCACCGAAAAATATCAACTGCAGTACAATAAATATCGGCATTTGAAATGAGCCGAACTGATGTGCCAAAGTGCAAGAGAGCAACAGCCATATCCCAATGGAAGTGTAATGAAACTTTGTATTGTTTTCAGGTTTCCACACAAAGAACGTCAATGAAATGTACCCTATAACCACCAATGAAACCTACATAAAAAAAACGAATTAGACCAACTGCTTTGCAGTTAAACGAACACAACTTACAAGGGACACTGTAGCATTGTCCAAGAAGAAGTTCAGTATAGCGAATATAAAAATGTAAACTTTATAAAATAATGACAATACAATCTTTGGAGTGTAGAGGTAGACTAGAATCACTGTTGGAATAGCGATGCACACGGTTATTATGAATTTGATTCGCTTGAGCAGCAAGTCGCCGATGAAGTCAGACAAGTCGTTGATGATGTTGATTGGTAAAAGAATAACTCCTAAAACAACAGGTGTGTGAGACTCTTCCAACATTTGGAACCATGCTTGGAACCGGTCCCGCAAAGAACGCTTCAGGGGGTGCAGCACAGATCCCACTAGCAGGGCCCATATGAGGGGCTTCACGAACGGCTCCAAAATCATGAATAGAGCCCAAGTTGCCGCACAGCACAACACTAAGAGCAGAAGGGCTACCGCATTGTAGAGGGCATGTTTCACAGGTTTGTCATGCCCCTGCGGAAGCCCTCCTATGATACTAAATATGCTTTCCAGGGGCGATCGATGGTCCATTCCGCTTGACCACTTTCCAACTGATGACAAATAGTTTAAATATCGTTAATCTATGACATAATTTATTAAATTTAGAACGGCATTGTGGTTGTGTCGCTTTGACATTTAATTGACGTTTGTGTCAAAATGTAGTAAGCGAACTTCATTGGTCGACAATTGGGGTCGGTAATGCAGATCTCGGCGGAAAATTCAAAATTGTCTTGCTTGTGTCAAAGTTGTGACGTTTACATCCAAATTATTCCAAATTTTTCAAAATTTCTGTGAGTTAGGAGTTACCAAAAACTATGCCTTGCTGCAGTGGTACAAGTGATAAGGGCTGTCAGATTACTGTCGGTACGAGGGCTTTTGCGTCACTCAAGAGGTGTTAAAATTGAAGTACCTAACCTACATCCCTTTTTAGGTAAGAGAAAAATTAAACTTCAAGTCCCATCGGAATCATCAGTGACCAAAACTCCCAGTGGAAGCTCTGTCGCAGTGAGCAAAGATGAATCCTCAGACGACGCCGAGGATGCTCCGTCAGTTCCAGATTGTTGCTGTTCAGCTTGGACTCAGACTGAAGACTTCCAAGAGAAAATTGCGCTAGCAAATCTTTGTGCTGAAAAGAAAGATCAAGGATGTGATCCTGCTGATCCTTGTGATGCACCTGCACCTTGTGCGACAAATGATACAGATGGTATTGGTATTATTTTCTTCATCATTAATCATACCTATATATATTTTCATCATGCATTCATTGAGGAATTGATAGAGACTAGGAGAAGTAGGAGAATAGTGGGCAGATCAGATCATAGAATCTGAATTATCGGATGTTTCTTATACCTTGAGCTACTAACGTGACCTCCTATGTTGCCCATAAAGCTGTGAGGGAGTTATCCTCTACTCTGCACTCTCTTCTTGGAGGCTGGGCCTTGAACTCGGCCTTGAATGAATTTTTGACAAAATTAGGTTCCTCAAAAACTAAACTGACCTGCCTCAGCGTTTTCAGGAAAAATCAATGCTGTGTTCCAAAATCATTCCAGAAGCACAACTTTGGGGCATTTTTCTTTTTTGTAGGAAGGTATAAATTATAGTCTTACAATAATCAGTTTATATGCTAGCTCTCGTGCTAGCTTTTACAGCATTCCCCTTGTAAACCAAACGCCTGGTGGCTTTTAGCCCAAGAATTTTAGCTCAAAACTGGCCATTATCTCAAAAAAATTAAATCCTCACTTCTGACGATTGATTTTGGTTCCTCACATAGCACTCTACCACCGGAAAGAAAGTCCCTAAAAATCCGGGCTTTGGAAAATTTACAGGAGCCAATAGAAAAATTGCCAGTGAACTACCAAAAAGTTATGCTAACGTTTGCAACGCCCCTGGTCTTATTATGGTTTCGACATAAATTTTTGAAGAAAATAAGTACTTATGAATCCAGCATGCCAATTTTTTTGGAAAAAAACAGAAAAAATCGGATTTTGATAATATCATGATATCAATTAACCCTGCAATTAGTACCTACATAAGATAGAGAGCTTTCAACCTCGGAAAAAATATGGACCTCCTGAAAATTTGATATTCTGTTTAGAATTGCATGAATTGTCAAAAATCGCACCCAGGGGTTTTGAGTTATTGGAGGGGGGGGGGGGATGAAAATTGCAACTCAAAATGAAGGAGATGAAATCCGCCCATCCATTGATGCAAATACATCGTAATTCGACGCATTATGTCTTGTTGATATCATTTTGGTACAAAAAGTGTCGACCATTGTTGAAGGGGGCTCGTAGGGGACGAAACTCGGCTAAGTGGTTTTTGTTCTGGGCTATATACTCGTAGAACCGATCACAACAAGTTGGGTATCTTTTCGGACTAAATTCAATCTCCTGAATTCGAATCCGATGTGTAGATTTGGATGAAAACAATTTCGAACAAGTAAACTTGAAAAACTTGTTTTTTCTTTGATAATTTTCACATAATTTTTTTCACTGTCAAAGGTATGTATTTTCTGGAAATATTTCAGAGGCCATCAGATTGACGTGTATTCTTCACGAAAATCATGAACTCGATGTATAAATTTGTTTTTGATTTGAACCTGAGCCAGCCCAACTCATGACCAGATCACTACAGAATGCACCTCCAAGTCAAAATAGCTTAAGCTACTGAAAAAATAATAACCTATCTTTGGAAATTGGATGATCTGTGCAGAACTGAATTCTTCATAATGTTACGATATTTCGCGTACGGGTTCGAATATAATTGAGACGATCGATTTAAAACACACACTGTTTATTTCTGCGTACTACAATCAATACACGCCAACAAATATTTACTTGGAATTATCGCTGCCCTGCTGAAAATCTTCGTGATTTCCTTATTCGACCCGCATTCAACCTCATTCCCGTCAGCTCGGATCGAATGAGGTTCAATAGGGCTACAATTGACCTGATTGAAACCGTCATTTGTGGTTACAATGCTGAATAAGAATGAATGAGGATCACTGGTGGCACGGGTCAATCAGGCAGATTCCCGGCATTTTTCAAACACACTCAATGCGGTTTGAGAGCATAATATTGAATCGGGCAAAAAATCACCATATTTCAATAAGGATGAATAAGGATAGATCGTGGCACGAGTCAATCAGGCAGATTCTTCACATTTTTCAATCACACCCAATGCGGTTTGAAAAGCACGATATTGAATCAGGTAAAAGAGCACCATATTCCAACAGGATGAATAAGAATAGCTTGTGGCACGGGTCAATCAGAAAGATATTCGACATTTTTCAATCACCTTCAATGCGGTTTGAAAAGCACTGCTCTGGAACAGAAACCGATTTTGTTCAAATTCAGAACAAAGTTTACTGAAATTGGTCTCTATTGAACAATGGTATAGCATTACATAAAATTTTTTTCAGGGGCAAAGATAATAGGGGGTTCTCTCCCCTTATCCCCCCTATTTTTTACTCCCCTCATTTTTTTTAGGAATCGTTTCAATTTTTGCATTTCACGTTCAATTTGAAGAAGAAAGTTAGGTACTCAAGAAGATTTTGATTAGAGGCTTGGTTTTTGAGTTTTTTTATTGTGTTTGAAACTCCGGAAAACATCTCGAGAGCACCGCTTCCAAAGGCCTAAAAATTAAAATCCAAGAAAACTCATGATTCCTTAATTCAAATAGGTTTTCTAGGTGTTTCAAGTTGATACATAAGCATTTTTTCTGAAAACGAGAAGTTTTCACGAAAAAAAACTGGGCTCTTGAAAGTGCATGGAGATTTTGAGATTTTTTCCGAAATTTCAAACCCAAATAGTTACCTCATAAACGAAGCCTCGAATCAAAGTTTTGCAAGAGTAACCTTCTCCTCTAAATTGAACGGAGAATTCAACAATTGAAACGACCCTCAAAAATAATCAGGGGAGAAAAAATAGGGGGAAAAAGGGGAAGGTTATTATTATGTTTGCTCCTGAAAATGTTTGATAAAATGCGTTATCATTGTTCGATAGATACCTTTTTCAGTAAACTTTGGTTTGATTTTGAGCAAAATAAGTTTGAAGGGTTCAAAAGTTATGAAAAAAACGATATTTTAATTTACAACTTTGAAGGCCTGTATCTCCGTTATTATACGTTTTCGAACCTTTGCAATGTTAATTGAAAAATGTTCCGTAATTTTTCAATTTTCTATCTCCCTGTGAATTTTTTTAACACTTATTCCGGGACACCTGTACCTGTATTAATTATGTATTGTATGTTGTACGCATGGTTGTACGCCATGGTTATTGAATTGTACGGTTCAATCCATCAAAAACTGATTTATAATACATACTAAATAATAATTTAAATAGGTAGGTACCTAACTCAGGGCTCAAAAGGTACAGAATTTGGTTAGGTTTATTAGTTATTGTTGGCCTGGCCGATCGATGACCATCATGAAACGAAGTAGGTATTGATGCGTATTGATGGGTAAAAGCCTACGTAAAAGCTCACCGGCAAAGTGGTAAAAGCTATAGTTGGTGGATCAGTTCCCATCACCGGACACAAGCGTATAACTAATGGTTTAGTTTTAGAGTCTATGGGTTCAGAATAGATGATAGATCATTCGTTGCTGACTTATTCTAGACCCTGCATGTGCATGATTTCTTTGCGACGCGAGTGTAATAACAATTGTGATTCCACAGCGATTTTTACAGTGATTCAGTGTTTTTTTTTCCATTTTCCTGATCTTCTCACAGATGGGAGGTATGTACTATATTATTTACTATTATATCACAATAATAACAATAATATATCTAAGTAATAACAATTCATGGTGCGATTCTCGATTCTCTAAAAAATAACAATCCATAAACGCTCTGTTACTCTGTTATTGCCTAGAAAACAGCCAATGGCCGACAGGATTTTTTACATAAAAGAATAAGCGTTTATAGAATCTAATTTTTTACAGAATCGCGTTCAAACATTATTGCGTGGATGATACGCTGTCTCGCTGTCTAAAACACTCTCACAATAAATAAACTGTTGTAAGTATAGGTAGGTATACAGCTGGTATACCATATCTATATCTTCTGCTCGATAGGTAGAATCGAGGAAGGTGAGGCTTTTTATGATTAGGTATAAACTCGGGTATAAAATAGTGATTTTTGGAAAAATAATTCGAAATTTTTTAGGGCGCCTACCTACGCTAAATTTTTCTCCCCGTTAGAGCTCATTTTTTATGTGATTTTTGAATATCCATGATACTTCTTGGACTAAGTTATGGCAAGAAGAACAATAGAATTTGATAAACACCCATACACTGCTCTTCTCGAAAATGAACTAATCATTGCTCTCATGCAGTTTGAAGTTGTTTTAGGACCCATATGATTATTCCCAATTTGAAATTGAGTTCCAATTTACAGTTATACCTACTTATATATATTTACTTAGGTAGTAAGTACTTATTCCCTCCAAAACGCACGCCCGCGCCCGGCCCCACGGTTTATAAAATAGAAAACAATAAGAGTCAATGCGATTAAAAGAAAAGCCAAAAAGAATTATTAGGGTTTCTTATAAACAACCCGTGGAAGGTCGAGCGATATATCGGTGCATTTCACAAGTTTAGACCATTATTGCCTCCACAGAGTCCACATCTGGAAAATATAAAGAACCTGCTACACATGGCATAATGGCATATACCTAAAGGGCAACCCATCAGATGCGCGTTTTCAGCAGAAGGCCATCCTAACAATGCACAACTATAATAAATCATGAATCAGCCCTCGAATCAGCCGGTATAAGCTCTCTAATATGTTCAAGTATATTTTGTTAAGAACCTTCTCAATAGATAGGTATCTCTATTTTTGTTACAAGTTTTTAACATGTAAGTACTGACTTCGTGCTATTTTAATTCATATCATAATATCATAACTAGGTTTATTAATTTTGTACGAGACCCCAAACTTTTGAAAACTTGCTTTGAAAAAACTCGTGAAATCTGTTTTCTTCTGTAATGATAATATTTAATCCTCCTCAAGACCTCTTGTTGGATGGTTACCTACTAAACAGCCCCTGAGTACGAGCATATTTGCAACATAGAAATATCGATGACTAGAAAAATATAAATGATATAGCTACCTACCTATTTATGATGCATGTGTTGAAATTGACAGAAATTATTTTGTGAGCAGGACGCTTGTGAAACGAATATAAGAGAGTGACCTCGCGAACTAAATAAGACCTTTCAACATTACATCATATAATATTTCATCTACAAAGGTTTCAGGAAGGTTTCGGTTCATTGGCATTATTTCACGCTCGCTGTAGATAATAATGTAATATGATTGTAGTGGTAGTGTAACTACACTTTTGAGCAAAAGTTAAGGGCCACTTTTTCAAATGTCCATAACTTCCAAACGCGTTTTTCGATTTTACCGAGTTTTTGCACAAAGGTGGTCTAATGTATTGTTAAGACAAGCGTGAAGCGGCGTACTCATCAATGCATAGGTTTGCGGTAGAAAGGTCTTCGACTGTTGCTTTGCAGAAATGCATAATTTTCACTGAAATCAAATCATTGAATTTTGGACTAAATGGAGGTTCATCACATAAAAAACTTTCAGTTTGCTTTGTTACAATGTGCTTAAGCAAGTACCATGCTTAGTTTGTTCAGGGACATCTTTCGTCTTCAACTCTTGACCATCAATCTCTTTTTGTGGCTTAAACAATTTATGAAGCATTACTTTGCTTTGATTTTGGTTGTAAACAATTCATTCGTGTGTTTATTGCGATTTTGCGTCAACATTTTGTAATTGTGACCACTCTTGAGGCTCAAAAACAAAGAATTCTCTATGCGGACTGTTAATAAAGAACAAAAACAAGAGGAAAAAGCTCACAAAGATGTTAAAATCTTGAGCATTGACAAGAAAGAAGTTGGCAATTCCATCACATGCCGATAAAACACCTCTGCAGTGACCAAAAAAGAAATGGTCAATTTCTTCAGTTCTTTTCAGGAAAAGACAGTTGCGTCGTCTCGCCAAGAGATCAAGCGCACAAGCGATGAGAAACAACCTTTACTAATCATTTGTCATCAATATCCAAGAGCTTAAATCACTCTAACGCCATCAGGCCCTTCCGAATGCGAAGAAGTTGAAAAACTGACTTCAAGTTTGTTGCACTGCACTGAGTGAACCCAAGGACGGAAATGGATGATGGCCATACTCAAAGATGTGTATAAGCCTTGTGTTCAAGTGTAGAAACCACCAAGAGGATCTGACGACGCAAAAAATTGAAAATCGGGGTTTGTTTGAACCTCTGCAGTGTGGAAAACCAGCTCAAATCGAATGACGTTCTCAATCGGAACTGTCGTCTTTCGTAATCGTACAGGAATTGATCAAAAAGATTCCTGCCTACACCATGATGGAGCCACCCCTAAACGGAATCCTAAGTGAAATGCAATCTGCATAAAACCACTGTCCACGACGACATCATACACGACCCGCCAGTCGTTTCCTGTCCGGGAGAAACGTGTTCCACCTTTGTCGTTTTTGACCAGTCCCTGTACAATTACGAAAAACGAACAATCCCGATCGAGAACTTATTCGATTTTAGCTGTTTTTCACACTACAGAGGTTCAAACAAACCCCGATTTTCAAATGTTTGCGTCGTCAGATGCTCTTGGTGGTTTCTACACTCAAACACAAGGCTTATGCATATCTGTAAGTATGGCCATCATCCATTTCCGTCCTTGGGTTCACTCAGTGCAGCGCAACAAACTTGAAGTTAATTTTTCAACTTCTTCGCATTCGAGAGAGCCTGATGGCGTTAGAGGGATGTGAAGTCTTGAATATCGATGGCAAATGATTAATGAAGGTTGTTACTCATAGCTTGTGCGCTTGGTCTCTTGGTGACACTCCGCAAATGTCTTTTCCTGAAAAGAACTGAAGAAATTGACCATTTCTTCTTTGACCACTGCAGAGGTGTTTCATCGGCATGTGATGAAATTGATGACTTCTTTCTTGTCAATGCTCAAGGTTTTGACATATTTGTGAACTTTTTCCTCTTGTTTTTGTTCTTTATTAACAGTCCGCATAAAGAATTCTTTGTTTTTGAGCCTCAAGAGTGGTCACAATTACAAAATGTTGACACAAAATCGCATTAAACACACGAATGAATTGTTTACAACCAAAATCAAAGCAAAGTAATGCCTCCTTAATTGTTTGAGCCACAAAAAGAGATTGATGGTCAAGAGTTGAAGACGAAAGATGTCTCTGAACAAACTAAGCATGGTACTTGCTTAAGCACATTGTAACAAAGCAAACTGGAAGTTTTTTATTGGATGAACCTTCCTTTAGTCCAAAATTCAATGATTTGATTTCAGTGAAAATTATGGATTTCTGCAAAGCAACAGTCGAAGACCTTTCTACCGCAAACCTATGCATTGATGAGTACGCCGCTTCACGCTTGTCTTAACAGTACATTAGACCACCTTTGTGCAAAAAACTCAGTAAAATCGAAAAACGCGTTTGGAAGTTATGGACATTTGAAAAAGTGGCCCTTAACTTTTGCTCAAGAGTGTATGTATTATTTGGCTTGAATTAAGAAAGCATCTAAGTATTTATCACCTATTGTGGTGGAAGTGCGTTCTTTCATGAAGTGAAGAACTCAAATCTAATTCTTCCACAGGGACCTTATGCCATTTATAAAAGCATCGACGAGATCGAGATGGAAGTTACCCCGGGCGAAGTCGAAAGAACCGCTAACCATCGAACCTTGAGATAACGTCCAAGTTAATTTTGGAGAAAAACGAGGAGAAAAAAAAGACGGAACCCGATGTGGAGGTCTTAACAGTTTTGAAAAAACCACCAACCGATCAGCTGGACGTGAAACTTGGCACTAAGGTTGCAAGTTGCAAGCTGGACATTGGTGGACACAACCATGGGTCAACCTGAGGAGGCAGCCGACATGGAGACTGCTGATGTTGGTGGTACCTACCTACATCCAAAAACGTACCAAACCTCGATCATGAGGACGGAGGCAGTGATCCCGGAAACACTCAGTGGTTCATGGTGATTAATAATTATTATTATTAAAACGTTGAAAAAAATAATGATGGGTGTGAAGATTCAATTTAGAAAACAAATTAGTCCTTGAGTTATATGAAGTCGATTAAATTAGGGCAAAGCTGAGCATTTTGATGCTGATTATTGGTACAGGATCATTCATATCAAATGGCCTCTCAAAATTTCTCCCTTATTTTTTGACTTGAAAAAAAATTCAAGTAGGTACCTACTTCAGTTTTCAGAAATAATCAACGCTTCTTCCGATACAGAACTTTTTTTTAAAAACTTGTACGCCGTGTACAAAAATTTCACTTTTTTCTGCAGACCCTAGAAACCAACAACCATAATTATTAAGAATATTTATACATCTTCAATCTCTACCAAAAATTTTCCACTAGGTCTCATAAACAAAATATATAGGGATTGCACAAAAAACAACGATTTTTATACTCCCCCCATACAATTTTGAAATAAAAAAACGTTTTGTATCGTTAGAAGCGTTCATATTCTCTGAAAATGGGAGTAGTTACTTGAGTTTTTTTAAAATCAAAAATTTGAGGGAGATATTTTGAGTGGTCCTTTGATATGAATAACCCTGTATCTTTTGAGGTACCTTCTCTTGACACCAACTTATTTTTTAAGCAATAAAACCATGTACCTACCTCTATACTCAATAATTATCATACTGTGAATATTGTTCATATTAGATTCATAGTTTTATAGGCTGTTTAGACTGCCTAAGTATAGTTGCGATCGCATAAATGGAAACACTTTGACACTGACACTGTTTTTCTTTTTCAATTTGAGCTGGTATTATTTGATTTTTCTATCCAATCTTTACGACAGCACAAAATAAACGTTCTCTTCTGTGGCTAGCCAAGTTCCCATGAGGAGATTACTTCAGTCGGTCAAAATATGGAAAATAAAGATGACAAGTAATGTCAAGTGTTTCCATAAATTTATGCAATCGTAACCGTACTGTACCTATAACTATACGTTGTTTCAGAAATATTGCTATCCCAGTAGGTCGTGAAAATCTAAATGCAGCTTTAGATTTAGTTACAAAAAACGTCAAATCAAAAGTGTAAACCTCATGGAAACTTCATTATTTATTTTCAGGTTATAAGTCAGATCTTTCACTCCTTTCAGCCCGAAAGTATTTCTTCAGTCTTTTATAGAGTATCACGTGCGGCACCCGCGGCACCCCATTCAAGGTGCACTTGAAGAAATATACATGCAGTTTTGATGTCGAACCGTCTCTGTTTCCGATCTCAGGACTAAAAAAAATAGGCACCTGGGGAGTCAGCGGATTTCCTTCTTGCCACAGTCTCAATCAACATTGTGCACATATCACACAGGTAGATAGTAAAGCAGTAAAGCAAACTCCATGGCCTTGAGAGGGATCAGATATCAAGGAAGATCTGCTTCTAAAGCCGAATTACGCTGTTCTACTTCAACTGAGTCTTTTAGTGAAGACAGAAGCACGAAATCTGGTAGGATATGGCACAACAGACTGTACTGTACCTACTCTTTTGATTGAGAACGGGCGCCTGGCTGATTTTTTTCTCGACTGGGCTCAGCAGGGATCCACGGCCACTTTTTTTGGTTGTAAGTAGTGACAAACCATGGCTTCTTTTTGCCAGTATGCGTTTGACCGTGCAGTATGCTGGCAGCTGCATTGTTGGAATCTCTGAAGAATTCTTCGTAACAGCGTCAAAGTACTTCACGTTTTCTCGCAGATAAACAAACTGGATCCCCACACATGGCGTGAAAATTATCAGGTACCTAATCAAAACCAATGAAGGAACAACACAACAGTAACAGTAGGTATAACGTAAGAGGAACAACAGTAGTAACTGTATAAGTAACACGTACAGATTCTTAAAACTTGCGTCGATAGGTGCTTATTAGTTACGATTTTCTTTCCAAAAGCTATCTAGGTGGACAGAAACATGACAGTTTGGACGACAGTAAAAAACTTCGCGGTTGATTTTGATTGACATGTCACACTGACTTGGGACTAAAACAATAAACGTTTTAGAACTAGACAAAGCTAAAGCGACTTTTACCATATACTTCCAATGCCTACTGAGATAGCAATCAATCTGAAACAACGTATATACATATGTATTTTTTTTAGAATTGCTGGATCACAGGATGGATATAGAGAAAATCTTTCGACCCAAGACGAGCGAGACCAAAGAAAAAAGCTGATAAACTCATAATTATTAAAGTCAAAAATTAGAACGATAAGAAGTAAGGAAACGCCATTAACGTTCCCAGTTTTTCACCCTACAGTATTATGGTGTATTATTATTATAATATAAATAACTGTGTCTTGTATATCTGCAGCTTTATTGTTGTCCCATCAAACATTACTCCTGCATTTGAGGGAGTAAAATGACGCTTTTAGTATAGACAGTGCAAAAAATAATTTTTGTGGATATTTTTGCTAAATATTCGGTAGGTATACCTTACCAAAATTCCACGATGTGTCCTTGAATTTAAAAGGTATGTGTACAAAATTCTACCTGTTTGACATCAATTAAACGTCCCTAAGAGCGTTCCTGGAAAATGTTCTTAGAAATAACGTCGCGTCCCCTCATTCAAATTAATCTGAACAGATCTTCATAAAAAAAAAATGGGATTTGACGAGGTTGAACCACATTTTTTTTCGGGGACATTTTTTTTTCCAGATACCATTCCAGCCTGCTTCATAAACAATCCAAAAGCCCTTTTCGAACCTGTTTCGTATTTCCCTTTTTTTCCCGCATTTGACCTGCTTCATAAATATTCCCAAAACGCTTTTTGAACCTGTTTCATTATTCCCTTTTTAGCTCGCATTCAGCCTGCTTCACGAACATTCCCAAAATCCTTTTTGAACCTGTTTTGTATTTCCTTTTGTTTCCCGCATTCGCCCTGCTTCATAAACATTCCCAAATTCCTTTTTGAACCTGTTTCGTATTTGCCTTTGTTCCCCGCATTCGCCCTGCTTCATAAACGTTCCCAAAATTCCTTTTTGAACATGTTCCGTATTTTCCTTTGTTCCCCGTATTCGACCTGCTTGATGAAACTCCTTATTGGATCCGTTCAATAAATTTGTTTCACTAACCACATTCATCCCGAAGTTGAAAACCTTCTTCGACCGTTTTCATTATTTTTTTTCGGTTCAATGCGGGCATTTTCAGCAGGGTGTGATTATCGCTCGCTTATCCGCTCGCTGTCTCTTCCAATTCAATACTGCCCTGGGCTGCCGGCTGATGCCTTATAAAGGCCTCCGAATAGTGTTCCCAAACTTTCTGTCCACTCTTCCAGCAAATTCCATAGTGGCCCGGCATATGCGGTTTCTAGACCATTCCTGAATAATCACACACATTACCCGTATAATTCTGCCGGGTTCTGGAACGGCGCCTCCGCCAAAATGGACAGATGTTTCTCAATCGAGCATTGAAGTCTCTCAATTCGGTTTCACGTAAACGCGCGCTCTGGAATGCACCAGAACATTCCGCACTTCTACACTACGATCTAATGGATGGAAGAATCCAGAAAGATCACGTGTTTACCAATATGCACGGGATCGCCGCTCGTAACAATAACATAAACAAAATCTCCATAAATCGCACAGCAGGGTTTTGAGTTATTTGACGAGGGAGATAACATTTCGGCAGGATTCAAACTCTACATTTTCAATGGAAACTGTTACCCCCCTTCTCAAATAACTCAAAATCCTCCAGTGCGTTTTATGACGATTTTGTTTATGTTATAGGGAACTCAGTTCTGCATGGATCCTCAAACCTTCAATGATAAATTATTATTTTTTCGAGAGTTTGAGCTATTTAAACTTGGATGTGCATGGTGTTGTGTTATGATCATTAGTAGACGGCGTGCCGGGCCGACTTGGGTTCAAATTAATTTTTTGATCTCGAAAAACCAAATTATACATCGAGTTTTAGGCCAGGCGGTAGGTCATTCTGGATAGAAAAAATTCCGACCAAAGCTTTTATGGTGTCAAACTCTTCCTAAGGTGAGTAGGTATCTACCACTGAGTTTCCGCCCAAAAACGAGTTGTGCTGATTCCTCCACATCTGCCCAAAGGTAAAAGATGTCTTGAAGGTGCAAAAGAAACTGTTAAACCCCCGTACCTTTTCATTTTATTTGCCTCAATGCAAACGCACAACTCATACGCAAACATTGGAAGCATTTGTCATCATCTCTGTGCCAGTCTTACTGTTGAAAAAAAAGATTTCTTTGTGCGGGTCAGATAAATCACATTTAATTGTTTTTCCACAAAAGAAAACGATGGAGCAACATGTATTTTGGATGTTTTATAATAACTCGTACCCACTGAACCCATTTATGGTGCTAAAATTTCAATAACAGCATTTTTGAAGATGTTGCCCGCTAAGAAGTGAATAATTTTCACCCGCCTGTTCAGCAGCAATTTTTTCAATTTTACCAAACACCGTTCTCGAAACTTTTATAGGGAATGACTAGCTGGAACTCTTTTCTAATGATATTATGTCTGACTTAACCGCGACACGCTTTTTGAAAGTGTAGGAAACTGATTTCTTTTCGAGCTGTTCTATTTCATCCGCGTGCGGCCGTGCCTACTTGACATGGACCGGACTGATTACAAAGCTTGGAAATGTACTCTCGTCCAGCTTTAAAACATGACTATTATTGATAAAATAATATATAATTTCTTCATAAATCAATGTACAAAGTCTTAATAATAATGGTCGTGCTTTAAAGCTGAAAAAGAGTACATTTCTAAGCTCGTGTAATCAGTCCGGTCTATGTCAAGTAGGCACGGCCGCACGCCGGTGAAATAGGATCGCTCGATAAGAAATAAGTTTTTTAGACTTTCAAGTGCGTGCCGCGATTAAGCCAGGCACGATATCGTTAGAGAAGAGTTTGAGCTTTTCATTCCTTATAAAATGTTCGCAAACGGTGTTTGGTAAAATTGAAAAAATTGCTGCTTAACAGGCGGGTGAAAATTATTCACTTCTCAGCTGGCAGGATCTTCAAAAATGCTGTGATTGAGATTTTAACACCATAAATGGGTTCAGTGGATACGAGTTGATAGAAAACATCCAAAATACATGTTGCTCCATTGTTTTCTTTTGTGGAAAAACAATTAAATGTGATTTATCTGACCCGCACAAAGAAATCTTTTTTTCAACAGTAAGACTGGCACAGAGATGATGACAAATGCTTCCAATGTTTGCGTAAGAGTTGTGCGTTTGCATTGAAGCAAATAAAATGAAAAAGTACGGGGGTTCAACAGGTTCTTTTGCACCTTCAAGACATCTTTTACCTTTGGGCAGATGTGGAGGAATCAGCACAACTCGTTTTTGGGCGGAAACTCAGTGGTAGATGCCTACTGACTTTAGGAAGAGTTTGACACCATAAAAGCTTTGGTCGGAGTTTTTTCCAGATTGTAGTGATTTTACCGACATACCGCCTGGCCTATTTATGATTTTCGTGAAAAATATACTTCAATCTAATGGCCTCTGAAATATTTTGAAAGATGAATACCTCTAACGGAGCGGTGGTAGCCGAGTGGTACAGGTAATGGCAAGCCAAACCATTCGCGCTGCCCTGTGTGGGTTCGAATCCTACTTCATCCATGGATATTTTGTGCTGTCCCCGAGGTTGCATGGTAGAGCAGCTTATAGCTGAATGCCGCCTCGTAAAATAAGACAATTAAATAAATAAATAAATAACAGTAAAAAGATTTTCTGTAAAAATGTCGATGCAAAATTTGTTTTTTCAAGTTAACTTGTTTGAACTTGTTGTAATCCAAATTTTATCGGATTCAAGTTGAGGAGATTCAATTTAGTCGGAAAAGACACCAAACTTGTCGTGATCGGTTCAATATGGCCCAGGGGAAAAAATAACCACCGAGCCGAGCTTCGCCCCCCCCCACGAATTCCCTACAACAATGATCGACACTTTTTGTAGCAAAATGATATAAACGGGATACAATGCGTCAAATTACGATGTATTCGCATCCAATGAATTTTGATTCTGATTCTTGTCCATTTAGATTTAGTAATGAAGGATTTTCTCTTGGGGTAGATTTTTGGACACAAATAAGTAAAAACTTTAGGTACTTGAAAAAGATTTTAATTAAATCGAAACGTCGGCAAATACCTAAAGTTTTTACTTATTTGTGTCCAAAAATCTACCCCAAGAGAAAATCCTTCATTAATAATCAGATGTTAGGAAATATAGTAGAGAGGGGAGAGAGTCCCATCAACGACCATTACTTTCAGCGTAGAAAAAAATTCGAGATGAAGACCAATATAATCCATTCCAAGCTTGAAAAAACCACAGCTGGCCATGAAAAATTCGAGTTCTGTTGGTGTCCCTGATTTTTGATGTTCAATGTCATCTTGATACAAGAGAGGTTACGTTCAAATTTGTGTCCGTTTGACATGAAACCTTCACCTGAACTACGCTGTGTTGTCAAATTGTCATTCTGGGGACTGCGTCGCCGGCAGCTCACAGGTTTGCCCACTGATCTCAGCCGCTTTCTTTCGGCCAGAATCACATTCATGATCCTGGAAAAGAGGATGAATTAACGTACCCAGGTTCTTACAGGGCGCGACGAGCTCAGGTCACGAGATCACTTTGCGACTAAATCACACTACGGCGGTAGAACTGGGTTCGCCTCGATTACTTTTTGAACTGTACGTTCATACTGTTGCACTTCTCAATGCTTTCACTATTGAAATAACGTGAATAACGGCGTTTTCAAGACGAAAACTCATGAAAATATTCTGTCAGTGTCAAGATCTGACCTAACAATTGAACTAAAACGGCAATCCAGCAGAGCAAACATCACTTTGACAAATTTGATTAAATCATCTTGACTTTTCCAATCCATCAACGTATCAGATTGTCCAACTTGAAGAAAAAATATCATAGGCAACTGTGGTTTTTTTAAGCTTGGAATGGATAATATATATAGGTATTATAGGTACGTACATCAATTTTGAGGTCTCCCAAAGGTGATTGAATGATTTTCGGAATGATGTCTTTGTCTATCTGTGTATCTGTGTGGCTGTCTGCGTATATGGGTGTCTGTAGTCTGCGACGATAACAGCCGCAACACGTACGTTGATCCAATCACTTGAAATTCGGAATGCAGACATATGATTTTGCTGTCGAGCACAGATCTGTCGAGTGAGCCCATTATTTAAGATCATTGGATCCGTAGTAGGGTCACGGCATAATGGGGCCAAAAATGCGTACGTACAAACGGTGTGCGACAGAACAGTTTTACGTGAGTGCGAGCGAAAAGAAAAATACCCATTTCGCTCGCGTTCACGTGAAACTGTTCAAAATTAGTGGAAGTATAGACAATACAAATAGAAAAGACACATGTCGTCACGGATTTTTACGGTTGCGTAGGAACCAGGTGAGTCCATCATTCAAAAAAAAAGTTGGCTGATTTTTGATGCCCCAATATCCGTGACGACGGTGGTGATAACATATGGTCTTCTCTATTTGTATTGTCTGTCATCTTTCAAATAATAAAAACTTAAACCATCTCCAGAACTTTACCATCACATTTGGCAGGAAGCAACAAAACCTCGAGAAGACCGCTCACCCGTTGTCCGTGTTTTGACCAGGAATACCCGCGTTTGGTGCAGAACTCTACTCAAAACTTGGACCCAAAATTTCTTTTCTGCTATTCAGGGATGGACTTTTTTTGAAAAATTCCAACTGATATCGAAAGTATAGATTGCGTTTGGCGTTGTGTAGGTCAATTTTCAAATGTCACACTATCGCGGTTTTTAGGCGGTGTATAGTCGTGTGTAATACCACAAGAGCTAATATAGTTTTATCAATAGAATTTTCGAACTATCTTGAAAGCTTTGTTTTCAAAAAATTCACCGAGTGTGAAATGGACCTTCTATTATCTGATATAAACTCTACAGCGAAGCTGGAGGCACTGGAGGGTTTTTATCGAGGTTTTTATTTTTGATAATAAGGTGACAACGAGGGTGACAATTTTTTTTCTTCTAAATTGAACGTAGAATAAAAAAATAAGAATAATTTGGAAAAATAGCTAGGGGGTAGAAAATAGGGGTGAAATATGAAAAACACCCCCCATTATCTACGCCCCTGATTTTTTCCTTCAAACACGTTGCTATTATTCGATAGAAACCTATTTAAGTTAATTTTGTTCCAAATTTGAACAAAATCAGTCAAACCGTTCAAAAGCCATGCCAAAAAATCGATTTTAAAAAGTCAACTTGAACACCCTGTAACTTCTCAGCGGAGCATTCTAGGACATCGAAGTTATTTTTTGTCCTGGTCCATTTTTGATGGGGAATCTCCCCTAGAAGTTTGTAACTGTAATTGCGAAACACCCTGTATAATTAATGCTCATGATGGTTCCAGTGGGTCCTTGTGGTGAGAGCGAAAACAAGGAAATGGAGTTGAAGGCGCTCATGATGAAAAAAGCTTTGCAGTTTTTATCCTGTAACGTCATTCAAGGCCTCAACGAATTTGACAAAACAGAACTGGACGAAATGATGGAAAAATCCAAGACAGGTCTTTGTAAAGCGGGATGTCCTGACAATATTACTCCACCACAGTTGGACAGATCTTCCATTCTTACACGACTTGACGAATCTCTAGATTTTATCGAACAACAAGAACTCAAGTCAGTACTTTTCTTGAAGGACGCTCAACGTGAACGGTGGTCGACAATCATAGAAGCAAAGGCCCCTGACAAGACGGGGTGCTGCATGACATGAAACCCTGTTACAATACAACATTATAGTCGCCTCTAGTAGACATATTTCAATCAAGATGAAGAATAAGACCGCAAGATAAAATAAAAAGACACCAAATATAAATTAAAAAAAAAGAGTTATTATTTCATTTCTGCACAGTACAAATGACAATGCCCAAAGAGTCATACAACTGGTACCTATGTACTCTCAATCAGACGAATCCGTTCGATCTTTTTTAAGATTCCTCACTGAAGAAAGTTTCTTGTCGGTTTTCGCAGGTGGATTCGGCATGCCTGGGAATTTAGGGATTTCGATCTTGATCGGTAAGTTCTTGCCCATCAACACTGTACGGACGATTTCTATTTGTCTCGCTGAGACGAAAGGCTGGTACATGCAAGGACTTCTCTTGGGAGGTTTGAGCTCGAACCATACGCTTTCGAGTATATCTGCGCTGTTACCTTCTTGCATGTCTTTGTCCATAGGTTTACAGAAGAGAAATGCTGGTTCTATAATTTTCAAGAATAGGATGATCAGCTCAATACTTATACGTAGGTACCTAGCTCTATTTGGAGAGCATCATTTCTATACATACCGAAGTCAACTTCTTCATCTTGGCTGCACTGACTAGTACTACTACCACCACTTGACTGCATTTTTTACGATAGATACTTATAATGACTATTTGGACAAAAAGATATACTGGACACTGGGTGATGAAGCTTTTGATTTTGGCTTCGAGACGAGCTGGATCTACTGAGAAATTTTGGTGTTTGTCGATCAAATTGGTGACAGTTACAAAAATGATTGGAAAATTGACATATTTATCATTGTTGCATTATTAGGTACAGTCATTATTGTTCATTAAAAGCGCGTACGGGTGATCACGCGAGAATTCACCCCCCTACTGGAGGCTTCCCCTTTGAGATAATTTGGAAGTGAGAAAACTTTTCTTGGACAATTATTTCTGTAGATTTCAAAATTGGGACCTATAATATTTTACAAGCTATAATATACAGGGTGTCGCAAAAACTTTTTCGGTTGATGTGACACCCTGTATATTCGAATTGCAATCGATGTAGTTTTTCATTCTGAATACAAATATATACCACAATGTTGAGTTATTTTCAAAGGCGAATTGTCAAAAAAGTCTCGAAAATCCTGTAATATGCAGGGCTGGGCAAAACACTTTGAAAAATGTATTTAAATACAAAATACAAAATACACGATCCAAGATAGTCGAAATACAAAATACAAACTACCCCTTGAAATGTCTTCAAAATACAAAATACAACCTAGGTATTTCAAAATACAAAATACATACGTATTTTAACAATGTTGTTGAAAAAACGGAAAATGCAGGTGTTTCAATGATTTAGTCGCAACAATAAGTAAATTATTATGAACTATAAAAAGACAAATAAAACAAACATAAAGTAGAGGAAACTGAATAATGTCCAAACCTATTTTCAACTTCATTTATCAACTCTTCAAAATCACAAATGTTGCTTCCTTTGAGGACCATCGGCTTTTCCAAAATATTGTCCAACATCCGACATGGAACCTCTCGTGGCTGACAAGATGCACCCACCAATAAAACGTAAAAAAATAATCGAACTTATCATCGATCCCAGATAGTGCGCGAAAGCAAGAAATGGCAATGGGGTGAAGTATAGTATTACCAAAACAATCTAACAGACTACAGAGCGTGGGAAACAAATGTATTTTGTATTTTGTACTTTGAAAATCAAAATACTTTCCCAAAAAATGTATTTCAAATACAAAATACAAAATACTATCTGCCTGAACTATTCCAAAATACAAAATACAAATACTTCTCAATCAAATGTATATAAATACAAAATACAAAATACTCAAATGTATTTTAGATACGTATTCCAAATACTTGTATTTGAAATACCGCCCAGCCCTGGGTAATATGTACTGGCCTTTATTTCAATAGAAAATTTCTCGAAGGTTGATTTTGTTTTTGGGAAGATATCTTCTTTTAAAACTTGAATATAAGCCTTTTTTAGCCAAATAAACGTAAATTTAGGCCAGTATTACAGGATTTTTGAGAATTTTTTGACAATTTGCCTTCGAAAATAACTCAACACTGGTTTTTTTAATTTTAATTTTCAGGCCTTTGAATGTGGTGTTTTCGAGATGTTTTCAGAAAATTTAAATCCAAATTAATATCTCGAAAATGAAGTCTCTACTAAAAATTCTGCAACCGTAACTTTTTTCTTTAAATTGAACGAAGAATCCAAAGATTGTAATCATCACAAAAATATCCAAGGGGGTGAAGAATAGGGGGAAAAGAGGGAGGGTACCCCCTAATATCTTCGCCCCTAGAAATGCTTGATCAAATAAGCTCATTCAATAAGCATCCCTGAGAGGGTCAGAGTTTTGCCTGTCTCAAACTTCAAGAGAAATATCAAGAGATTTCTTCATGATAGAGCGTTTTATTCTTGCTACGAGTATCTTGACTCGGACTCAGATTTGATTGAATGATTGTTTCAATCTGTTGTAAGTGCGTATGCTGCACAAAAACTTTGTCCGTTATTGTTTACAATATTGTGTACTTATTTATCAGCACAGTTTGCTGTTTGTTGGGGTTGCTTGTTTCAGTTCCAACCTCGTGTTCCTCCTTCACTTGACAAGTGTATAACTTTCGATAAGTTCAAAATAAACGATTATTATTATTATTAAAATGCGTTGTTATTGTTCAATAGAGACTTGTTTAAGTAAATTTTGGTTCAAATTTGAATAAAATCGGTTGAACGGTTCAGAATTATTGCAAAAAAACCTGTTGAAAAAAAAACAACTTTGAAGACCTGTATCTCCGTTATTATTATTATACGTTTGCGAAGGTATGTTTATACTGAGAACAGTCCCCTTATTTTTCTATTTTTTATCTCCCTGTGAATTTTTCAACACTTATTCCGGGAACACCTGTGTACATCAGGTGGTCCAGCTTAAACGTCATTAAATCTAAGGATCAATAGATCGATAATCAAAAATTAAGGGGACTTTCTCCAGAAGACATATTTGAGAAATGCCTAATAACGGAGATACAGAGCTTGTTTACGCGAGGCTTAGCAGAGATTTTAACAGTGGTTAGTTAGGAGTGTTTACGCGCGCCGACCAAAATGACAGTCGACAGCCCCTTAACCTAGGCCGCTATTCTTGAATCGTGTGAGAAAAGTCCCTGGCAGTAAAATACATTCCGCAGTACACTTCTGTAGTGAAAGTTGCTTAAAAACCACGATTTTAGGCAACATTCGCTACATCAGTGTACTGCGGATGGGCATGGGCGTTTACGTGCGATTGCCAACACTTGTTTGCTTACTAAATGCAATTTAAAATCACATTTAGCTAAGCTTAACAGCTGTTGCGAAACTTGCGTTTAGAGGTGTTTATGCGGACGATAACATTGATGTTACGGACCTTAACACCAGTTTTAAACCTCGCGTAAACAAGGCCATAGTCTTAGACCATGCAAGCTCAGCGCGGCTCGCGCTTATAGACATACACTTATGGACAAGTAGTAATATACCAGGCCAAAAAACGCACGGGAACCTAAAGGAGAAAAGATATCTCCCTCTTCGTCAGTGGAGGAAGTTGAAATTACGTAAGCTAGTGAGAAGCGCCTCGATTTGCCAGCTCGGGGTGGATCGCTAGACAAAGAAAGTAGATCCAGCTGGGCCGTGATTGATGTATGTATCTGCTTTCTCTGTCTAGTGATCTACCCGAAGCAGCTCCTGGCGCAGATGAAAACGGCCATTTCCAACGTTGCCTCTCCTTGCGAAAATCCTCATTGATCATGAGGAACTAGATTTTCTCCACTTAAGTTATGAAAACGGTATAATATCCACACAGCTGAGAAGACAAACAAATTATTCATAATTTTGGCTATATACTAAAAACTCATGAAGCATTTTTATTCAAAGTTGTTAATGAAATTTGCTTCAAACAGTTGTTCAGTAAGGAAATTTAGGTATTACGGCAACGCCGCCTCGCTCTCGCTGCCGTGCCGTGACCAAGGCCGTGACATGCGCAAATAGAGTTTCCGCCACTGGTAGAGTGAAATTATATTTGCTCTCTTATTTTAACGTTGGTGTGTTTTTCGCACATTGGGAGCGTAGGGATGTACTCGTCCTCTGGTACTCGTCCATAAGCGCGAGCCGCGCTGAGCTTGCATGGTCTAAGGATATAGTGCTTCAAATTTGGAAATAATTGGAGCTTTTGAACCGTTCAATATATATTTATTGAAGAAATTTAACATCCTACCACCAATTGTGGTCTGTATAACAAGGAATAATTAACAATAATAATATTAAAGACTTAAAAAGTATAAGTGACGAAAGTAAATATTTAAATACTCGGGGTATAGTAGGGTGTAGACCTTAAAAGTTTTATCTTGTATAGTTGGTGTACAAATGGTTTTTTAAAATTAAAAGGTTCACTGAATCTTCTGTCGAACAATCATGACGTGTTTCATAAAAAAATTCAGGGAAGTAGATGTTAGGGTTGACCTCGCTCCCCCGCCCCCTATTTTTCACGCCTTAGTTATTTTTGAAAACCATTCATATTTTTGGATTCTATACGTTCAATTCAATTTAGAAAAAAATTCACTCTTGCAAAATTTTGATTAGAGGCTTCGTTTAGGAGATATTTGTGGGTTTGAAACTTGAAAAACATCCTGGAATCGGCACTTTCCAGAGCCCAAATTGTCAATTCCCTGAAAATTTTTCGTGTCTCAAAAAAAGATGGTTTATTATCAATTCATTAGAAATTCTAGAAAACCTAGATATTTCAGCTGAGAAATATCATGTTTTTTTTTATTTTAATTTTTAGACCTTTGAAAGTGGTGCATGCTTTCGAGATGTTTTCCAAACCTTCAAACCTAAATATCTCCTAAACGAAAAGCCTCATCTAATCAAAATTTTGCAGGAGTGATTTTTTCCTTCTAAATAAACGTAGAATTTAAAAATATGAACAGTTTAAAAAAAAAATTTCTATGGAGCACGTTATAATTGTTCGACAAAGGATAATTTCAGTAAACTTTTGGTTCAAATTTAAATCAAATCGGTTGAACGGTTCAAAAGTTATGCGGAGAAATCGATTCTTTATTTCCAACTTTGAAGGGCTATATCTCTGTTATTAGACATTTCTCAAATATGTTTTCTGGAGAGAGTCCCCTTTATTTTTGATTCTCTATCGATCCTTGTATCTTGAATTCAATGACGTTTAAGCTGGACCACCTGTATTTCTGAAAAACCTTTCCCGCTTAAATTTGAACTTTTTCGAACAAGATCGTGATGTCGCCACTATCGCTGCAGGCTGCAGGTCGCTGTAATCAGTTTGTTATGGTTTGTTTCCAGAGCCTGCGATTACGGGCAGTTAGCGCGACAATTTCAAGCGCGACAGGCCACAAGAGCGACAGGTTGAATAAACATGGCAACATGGCCATCTAGTTTGACGAAAATGTCAAAAACTTGAAAAAATGCAATCCCCTTCCTACAAGCACCCCTCCCACCCTCCAAAAGCGCTAGGCAACGTCGCACTGTCGCGTTTGTTGCTTTATTATTGTTTGATTTGTTGTCCATGTGTCCCATATAAGCCGCTTTCTTTCGGTCAGGATCACGGATCATGATCCGGAAATCCGCTCACGGGGTTGGTTGGCTGTGTCACGTGCAAACAATCCAACCAATCCAGTCAGCGGATTTCCGAATCATGATCCGTGATCCTGACCGAAAGAAAGCGGCTATAATAATGCCAGTTTATAAACATAAAGGTAGGTAAAACAAATAGAGTTTGGAGTAAAATTGGATTTAATTTAAATTAATGTAGGTAGATGACTTAAAGGTGTATTTTTTAGTGGCTCCGGAGAGACACAATAGTCATTTCGGGGGAGGATATGTTTCCTGTCTTGGGACTTGAGGCTGGGTTTCTTCCAGAACTGGTTGATATCCTTGTCAAAAACCCTTTGATAATCATATCAGGCTCGCTCAAAGGGTGAGCAAGTCGTCGCCACATCGTACCTACTTGCTCTTGCATCCAGGACCAGGACAGAAGATGGTCTCTTCAGGCTAAGATGGTCATCAGGTAGGGTGACAGGCAAATACCTAATTGTGGACATCGTCACTGTCTCTTATAGGTACCTACTCGGGTACCTACATAATTTTGTTGTTTTCAAAAGAATTCTGACCTACAAGAAAGGCCTCGCCGGCTGCTATTACTACCAAATACCCTGCTCCAATAACTTGACACATCTTATCACCATTTTGCGGCCGCTACTTGGTGGATAAGATTTTTCAAATCCATCAACTCGTTCAAAAGATATCGACCGACAAAGTCGCGGTCACGAAATGGTGATGGGTCGAATTATTGGACCAGTTTAATATAATTACTGCTCAATCAAATAATTGAAAGGCTTTGGATTTATCTACTCATGTGTATTTTTCAGCCCCTAAGGAGAGACACTTTTTGCAATGGATGCCTGCTAGCCTCCAGGTTTTGAGGGAAACAAGGAGCTAAGCCATTTCCGGAGTAAGGTGGTCACCTCTTGGTCCCAGAGGACAGACCTGAAGCTTCTGAAAAAAATTCATACCTACACGGGTGGACACCCCCCCCCTCCCCCTGGATTCACAAAGCTCATAAATTTGATCATCAAATTAAATATAAACTCGCAGTGCTGTTGGTCAAACAACAGTGAAATGCCCATGGTTTAGTTGGTAAATCGATAATATATTATGAAGGCTTGGTGCAACCGGAGGTCAATTTTTTTTAATTTCAAGTTATCTAAGTGGTAATAGTACATGTAGATACCTACTCATTCGATGTCTTTTTGTAATTGCTGATTTTTCATTATTTTAATACATATATTTACGTTCACAAATGCTGTAGACTTTTTTTGCTTTTAGTCCTTCACCATAGTTGTTTTTTACAACATAGGTACTCCTATTACATCCATATACCTGATACCTCTGCCATACATTTAGCTATCATTCTTTTCAAGCATTCACCCGACACTTATGGGGTCTGACTCCGGGATTTTTGTCTAAAGCAATGAGGCTTTCAATTTTACATGTTCTTTATCTATTTCGTCAGCTCTTCTAAATTAAGATGGGCCACAGATTCATCAATAAAAATGTCGTAGTCTCCTGGTTTATCTGGATTTTCACTATTTAGGATTCTTCCTGTATAGCAAATAAAATTTTCAACACATTCGCAATTGTTGAAAAAAAAATTTCATTCTATTCTAAACAGTTTCTTTAATTCTTTGTCTCTTACAGATAGAGATAACGAAAAAAAAAGTTTGAAATCCCACCTGGTGCGTTTATACAAACAACGAGATTTTGCATTCAGGGGTGGATGGGCCAAGGCCTTTTTTCCCTCTGGGCTGGTGAGATTCGTGAAAGAGTCGGTAGGATAAAATAAACACTTTTGAAAATTATAAATAAAAGGCAGAGTCTTCCCACAAAATGTTTATAAACATTTATTACTGCAGTTTCGGGAGCCTTTTGTCTCCCGTCGTTGGAGGTAAAATAGTGAAAGCTTGTGAAATATTCTGGTGAAGAAGTAGAGGAGTGAATATTTGATATATAATTTATCCCTTACGCTCCCGAAACTGCAGTAAGAAATTTCTTTAAACGTTTTGTGAGAAGACTACCTTTTATCCATAATTTTTAGAATTTCACACCCACTGGTGAGCGATGGCGGATAAATTTCTAAAGACCAACACTTTTATTCTACAATATATCTACAATATAGTTTTGAGAAGAAATGTCTGGGAATGAACAAGTTTCCAACGCAGTGCACTCAGCGGCACCTCATGCATTCCAACTTTATAACATATTGTCCGTCTAAGTAGGTTTTCTCAACCTTACAGGGGCCACTCGACAGTATGGGCATTTTCATTCCATTCTCTTTGGTATTGCCACGCTTGACAGCTTGGTCATCATTCTCTTCAGTGAACACCGCTTACAATGTTCTCGTAAGCATAGAGTCCGCAAGATACCTAGAACTACGTTCTCTACATAAACACTGATAATAATAAATTGACTTTATTTTAAGAAGCGGCATTCAGCACAGTGCTGCTTCCGAGGCTGCTTCTTTCATATCATCCAGGCAGTTCCCATTGGAGGTGGAGATTCAGTGATGAATAAGCAGACTGCAGACTCTAATGGGCGCTAGTAATTATTGCGCATCAGGGTTGTTGTTGAAGCTGCCCCTACTCCTCACTGCACAAAAAGAAGTTTCCAAAAAGTCCTGTGACGTTTTAAAACTTAGTAAATAGTCCATGCCTTATTCACTTCTTATACATCCCACATTTTGAACTAGTAAGTCTCATCTATCCATCCGAGTATCCATCTATATATAACTCTTGAACTTTGAATTTGAACTCTTGAACTCTTTTTGAACTCTTACTACTATACCGGGTGATCATTTGAAAACTATCCACCTGCAATAAATCCCGATTCCTAGTCAATATTTCTTCGAGCAAAAACAGGTCGATTTTTATATCGAGTGACACATCTAAAACATACATTGGCAAATTTATATCCTCAGCCCCCTCGCCCCCACCTATCCCAAAAATAAAATTTCAAATAGCACTACCTACCTTGCGATACATCAAATTGAAGAAAATTAAATTTTCTTTTTGAAAAAGATATTTTAAATTTTTTTAACATTATCCCCTTCTCCCTAAAAATTATCTGAGTGTCCCTTTCAATATTCTGGACCCCTCAATTCTCTTCAGTTTAGTCAGCATCATCCTGAATAGCTTCAAAGAGAATTTGCGGTGGAAAAAGTGCCACCCAAATTGACCCCATTGCTCTCCCCCACCTCAACTATAAAATTGACCAAAATACCACCCACTTTGTGATACATCAAATTGGAGAAGATTAAATTCTCTTTCTAAAAACAATTTTTTTGAAATGTCCAACTCCTCCCCCATTTAACTGGACATTTGGAGTATTTTAGTAGAAAAACGGGGGTTTTAAAACTTTCGAAAAAATTGTGTTCAGGGAGAGAATTCAAATCCCTTCAATTTGATATATCACAAAGTGGGTATTGTCATTTTAGATTTTTAAGGTGAGGAGAGGGGAGCGAAGGGGTGAATTTGAGTGGCATTTTTTCCATAGAAAATTTTCTCTTTCGATGCTGTGCAGAATGACGTTGACTGCATTGGAGAGAATTGAGAAGTTCAGAATATTTAATTGGACACTCAGAGAATTAAGGGGGGAAGAGAGGTGGGGTTAAAAATTTGAAAAATATTTTTTCAGAAAGAGAATTCAATTCTGTTGGATTCAATGTACCTTAATATGGGTAGTGTCATTTGAAATTTCAAAGTAGGGGTAGGTGGGGGCGAGGGGGCTTGAGATAGAAAATCGCTAATGTATGTTTTTGATGTCCCCCTCGATATAAAAATCGACCTATTTTTGCTCGAAGACATTTTCACTAGGAATCGGGAGTTATTCCAGGTGGATAGTTTTCAAATGATCACCCGGTATGTTCTTCAAATCGATAATGAGCCTCAGAAAGCTCGCTTCCCTATTGGTATCCAATAACGGGGTTCCGAGGTAGCTAGGATGAGAAACAAATAACATCGTTACCGAGATCGTTACTTATTTCTAGCTACCGATACCGACAAGCAGTGTCGGACTGTCGGTGTACAGAACTGTGGTCTTGCGGCCTGATATTACGGCGAGTATTTTGCTAGTCTGAATAACATCAGTGTTTATGTAGAGAACGTAGTTCAATACATTTCTGGGTCTCTTTTGGGAAAATTGTAAGCGGTGTGTTCACTGAAGAGAATGGAATGAAAATGCCCATTGTCGAGTGGCCCCTGTGAGGTTGAGAAAACAAGTTGTAAAGTTATATTAGTACATGAGGTGACGCTGAGTGCACTGCGTTGAAAACTTGTTCATTTCCCCGGCCTAGATCTTTCTTCTCAAAATTTCCACTGTTGAATAAAAGTATTGGTTTTATCCTACCGGCCCAAATTTTATAGATCTCACCGGCCCAGGGGGTAAATTTCCTTTCACCCCCTTGGCCCATCCACCCCTGCTTGGGTTCATCGGTATTATTTTATCATTTCTTTTTTCAAATATAAATAGAAGTTGATTTTCTATGTTTTTCAAAATCTTCCTATTGTTTTTCACCGCCCTCTCCGCCTCTCTGGTTAGTCCCCACAGACAAGTGAGGAACTGACAGGTGAAACCACTGGCAAAATATAATGTATCCTATTGGTTTGTACGCCAATCCAACACCCTTTGACCCACACCCCACATATATTATTTTGTTTCTAAAACACAAGCAACATTTTTCTAGCACTCTTAAATAAGCATTGAGGAACCTGACATTGACAGGGAGTTCAATTGTTCAAGCTCCGACATAAGATCCTGATTCCCGTCTGTTTGCTTACAATATTTATCTTCAAATCTTGGGAATGATAGACAATTTCAGTTTCAAAAAAACGTGTATATTAGCAACCAACGTTTCAACTTTCAACTTCGTTGTCAGGTCTTTTTCAAAGAAATGTGAATTCTAAGAAATACAATATACAAAAGAAAGTGGTGAAAACGGCGTGAAGATGTTGACGAGGAGGTGGCACTCTTCATAAAACACGAGACAGAGCGAGATCAATGATGATGTTAATTATTTCTGGGTCTGGATCCAATGATCCAAATGAGCTGCTATTGTCGGTTAACACTGCTGGGAGTGATGAGGCAAGCTTTGAGAATGATGTTTACAGTTCTGTAGGATTCTGTAAAGGTGTGTGATGGTTACCTCATGGCCACCATGGTCTACTACTGTAACAAAAGAACACACTGCATTACAATTACAATAATTATACTCGACAGTGATTCACACGGAGTGTACTGATTTGATAAATTTTGGCTTGGTATCAGTGACAAGAAGGCCAAAATTCATCAAATCAGTACACTCCGCGCGAAACACGGTCCTCGTTTATTTTACGTACGATGGTAGCTATATTATTCTGGGAGTTAATGAATATCAGTGATCATATTAGACATGAGACTTGAACAAAGAGTGGAATATATGATGCATAACTGCGGAGAAGTTGATTCCAAAAAGTGATGTAATAACTTACGAGTATCATATAGGTAGCCTTGTCATTAGGACTTGGACTTGAGGAAAGCTAACACTTGTAGCTTGTAGTATATAGAGCCTTCAAGTGAATATCACCTCAAGTCGCCTATGATTCTTGGAAATTTAGTGAGAAAACATGGATAGCGACCAGGCTTACTATGAGAGGAAATTTACTTCAACGCTTGATACATACAATAATCCTTACACAAGTGTGTGTAGACTGTAAGTTGGTATAAATCTAACGCAAACAATGACTTTACCTACCGATTCCTTTCATATGTACTGACATCCTTGGCTCTTCCTATTGGTTTCGTGGATCTTACAAATATCCTCCATTTGAAACAGCAATAAGATAGTATAATTCGTACTGCTGTAACGGAAAAGAAATTAATCATTCTGTCATGCATAGTTGTTTAGACCTAATCACAATAGACTTACTTAATCCGGAGTCTTTCTACCGTTCGGTGTAAGACTAAAAAGCCCGAATTCAGCTTGTTCTGTTCCTCCATTCCATCCTGTTCTGGATCAACGCATCGATCTCCCACCTGCTGATGTCCTTCTCCTCCGCTGCTTGCCTCACCTCTTCCCGCCAGGTTTTTCTTGGTCTGCCTCTTCTAGTTCTTCCGAGAGTTCTTCCCTGTGTTCTCGCCTCATACACTCTCCTGGGCTTCGTCTTAACTACTTCTCTTTGAAAATCTTGTTCCCGATTCTGTCCCTTTTTGTCTTCCCCTCTATTTTTCGTAGGGATCTCGTCTCTGCAGCATTCACTCGACTCTCGTACTTTCTTGTCAGGGTCCACGGGTCGCTCCCATTAAATCAGTGTTGGAGTTACCACCTCTTATTTCCTTTGTAACTTCTCTCTTCCCGAAAAATGTTTTTCTCATGGGCCATGGGAGTTGTATATTCTTCGCACCATAGCAATTCTTTCATTCACTTCTCTGTCCTGTCTTCCGTTCCCTCCAATTATTGTTCCTAGATATTTGTAGTGCTCTACTTGTTCGATGTTCGATAACAATAGACACCAACATAAAATTGCACTTATTGTTGTGGAGCACGTGCATTTTGACACTTCGATGCGGCATTGCCGAATGGTCAAAAGGGTGCAGGGGGAATCAGATTGGCAGATCCACATTTCGCTCTTATGTCGCCAAGATGTGACATTTTGCTTTTTGACAGCCGTGCAGCGTTGCCACGTGTAGCGGTTGGGGTGTGTCGCGCTTACGGGCTGTCGCGGTAACTGCCTGTCACCGCCTGCAGCTGCCAAATGGTCGTTTGGGTTTGGCGTTTTGCTCGTTTGTTTTGTTTACGTTTCTGACAGTGACGCTGATTTGAAAATTACTCGTCAAAATTTAATTTTATTATTTAACTCCTTTGACTTTCAGCGAGTTAATTTTGACCTTTTGGGACAATTGCAGTTTGAACAAGCAATGCTCGACCTATTTTACACGAGTTGTTAACGGCAAACGTATTGGAAGTCTTGTTGTTCCAAAATATTTTATATAAGAGGTTATGTTTACATGAAATTTTAAAATAATTGTTTTAATCGTTACCAAATGCTTTAAATTGTGAGTATTTCATCATCTTTATTCTAAATACTTACGCCACTTACCCATTTAAATATTGCAGAAGATGGAATCTGAAGATGATGAAGTTACGAAGCAAATTCAAGAATATTACAAGAAGTACTCTCAGGACAGAAAGCTGCCAAAGTATTTCAGCGGCACTTCGGTGGAATACATGCCGGAAATTGTCAGCTCCGAAGAAGCGGGCGTAAAGTTCGATAAGAAATCCGAAAAAGCTGAGAAGGCACAAATCGATTACGATGAATATTTGGAAAATAAGCCTATTTCACCCTCTAGCAGTGTGACTTCAAATCGTAAGCTTGAGTGGGACAATGGAGCTGATATAGGCTACAGCAATTACAGCAAAAACAAGTTGCACAAGAGCAATTCTTTGCCCTCTTTGTTATCAAATAAACCTTGTTCGAGTAGTAAAGATCCAGGCTCAGATCCAACACCAATAATAACAGTTATCAACTTGTCATCCAGCAGTTCAGAAGTAGCCTCAAGCAATAAAGAAGTCCACTCAAGTACTTCCTCATGTCCTGTACTGACAGAGCCATCAGTTCCTTCCAGCACTACTACGGAGGTTTGTATGGGCAATTTATTTTTTCATCTCAAGTTCTCATTCAAGTATTGTCCTTGACGGAAATTTTATATTTAAATTTTAATCCATGTAGGACCCAGTTCGTTCGAGTTAACTCTAAACCCGGTTTGGTTACTCCGAAAATAATTGTGGCAACATTATAGTACAGGAAAAATAGTGAAAAAATCGACAAAACCTCGGAATAAATATGGACGCCCTGAAAATTTGATATTTTATTCAGAATTAAGTGCTCTACAGCATATCCAAAATCGCCAAAAATCGCACTCGGGGGTTTTGACTTTTGAGTTATTGGAGAGGGGGGTGTAGGGGGGATCCAAAATCGCACCCGGGGGTTTTCAGTTATTGAAGGGAAAAGGGGGGGGATAAAAAATTGCAAAATTGTTAGCGATTTTCGTTTAGAAGACGCCATGTTTTTTGGACTACTTTATCTGTCAATCGTTCCATGGAATCCATGGATACTTGCTTCATGAAAAGAGCTATTGGAAGCAAATACGTTATAATTCGACCCATCATATCCCGTGGGGGTCGTGGGGTGGCAAAGCTCTGCTAGGTGGTCGATTTTGTTTTCCTGGCCATATAAACTGCGCAACAAATATGTTGTCGCGAGGGAAAAATTGATCCGACTTTGGACCACAATAACTTTTGAATGACACAAACTATTTCGATTTCGTTTTCATGGTTAGTGAGATCAGTCTTTCCGTTATTCACCTTCAAGAGGTGAAGATCAGGAAGCTTCATGTAAAATATTTACAGAGTGAAATGTAAAACAGTGCAAAATTTTAGCAAATTAAACGGACCCCCATTTTCAGAATAATTTTTTTTCACAAATGCCAATGAAAGGATCATAAAGCGTGATGTTTTGGCTTGCGCCCAGTTCTAGAATTTTTGGAATCGGAACTGTGGTTATGACTTTATGATTTTTTTTCTCTTGGAGGATGCTGAGTTATCCTATCGCTTCAAGAAAGACTATGTTAGCCCAGGGAGCCTGTCATCATCAAAAACTAAAATTGACCATCAGCATCATGTTCAGGAGGTCAAAATCACAAAGAAAGTTTGTTTCAGTTGTGAAAGTCTGATCAAATTAAATTTTTAAGAAAAACAGCTGTGTCGCCCATTTCAAATGGGCCCTTTTTTGAAGTCTTGATCAAGGTATTTCAGATGGTCTGTAAGTCAAGTTTCTGAGAACCGTTTAAGCAACAATATTCGTGAATTGCAACCTCCCATCATCAGAATAACATAGTCTTTTTTGTACCGATAGGATAAATCAGCATCTTACAAGAGAAATAAATCATTAAGTCAGAACCATACTTCCGATTTCAAAATTTTGAAACTGGGCGCAAGCTAAAACATAACGCTTCATAATCCTTCCATTTGCATTTGTGAAAAAAAATTATTCTGAAAATGGGGGTCCGTTTAATTTGCTAAAATTTTGCACTGTTTTACATTTCACTCTGTAAATATTTTACATGAAGCTTCCTGATCTTCACCTCTTGAAGGTGAATAACGGAAAGACTGATCTCACTAACCGTCAAAACAGAATCAAAATGGTTCTTGTCATTGAAAAGTTATTGGGGTCCAAACTTGGACCAATTTTTCCCACGCGACAACATATTTGTTGCGCAGTTTAGAACTGATCACGGCAAGTTTACTATCTTTTCCAACGAAATTCAATCTCCTAAACTCGAATCTGATGTGTAAATTTGGATGAAAACAAGTTTGAACAAGTTAACTTGAGAAAACTTGTTCTTTTTTGTCAATTTTGACGAATTTTTTCTCTACTGTTAGAGGTGCAAAATTTTCAGGGACCGTTAAATTGAATTGTATGCTCCACGAAAATCATCCACTCCAGGTATAATTTTGTTTCTTGAGTTGAAAAAATCGATTTGAACCTTAGCCGGCCCGGCGCGGTTTCAACTAATGACCAGAACACTACAACATGCACATTTAAATGAAAAGTAGCTCAAACTATTGGAAAGTTAATAACTCATCTTTGAAAATTCGAAGATTTGTGCAGAACTGAATTCCCTATAACATGAATTTCCCTATTGACTTTCTCATACAGAGGCGGTTCCCTTTGCTCGCAGCTCGTGCGCAGGTCTTCATATAGACCAGTTCGCAAAATATTCGCGCGTTTGTAGCCAAGTGGGGATGCGACCAGGCATCACGCTGGCCCATTCAAGTTACCCTGCGCCTTGAGTACCTTAGGTGTATAAGAAACTCTATAACATAAAATCGCCATGAATCGCAATACAGGATTTTGGATTATTCCAGGAGGAGGATAACATTTTGTCAAAATTCATACTCTATGAACTGTTACCTCTCCCCTTGAATAACTCAAAACCCTGCAGTGCGATTCATGACGATTTTGTTTATGTTATAGAGATTCTAATTCTGCACAGATCCTCGAACGTAGTGTTCTGGTCAGTAGTAGAAGACGCGCCGCGCCGGCTCAAGTTCAAATCGATTTTTTAAACACGAGAAACAAAATCATACATCAAGTGAATGATTTTCGTGGAAAATACACTTCAATCTAATGGCCCCTGAAATATTTTCAAAGATGAACGCCTCTAGCAATAAAAAAAAATCGTCAAAATTGTCGAAAGAAAAAACAAGTTTTCTCAAGTTAACTTGTTCAAACTTGTTTTCATCCAAATTTACACATCGGATTCGAGTTTAGGAGATTGAATTTAGTCGGAAAAGATACTAAACTTGTCGTGATCGGTTCCACACTTCCACATGGCCAAAAAAACAAAATCGACCACCTAGCAGAGCTTCGCCCCCCCCCACGACTCCCCTTCAACAATGATCGACACTTTTTGTACCAAAATGGTATCAACGGGATATGATGCGTCGAATTATACAGGGTGGTCCGACTTTTATGTCATTAAATTTAAGGATCGATAGAGAATGAAAAATGAAGGGGACTTTCTCCAGAAAACATATTTGAGAAATGCCTAATAACAGAGATACAGCCCTTCAAAGTTGGAAATAAATAAAATAAATAAATAAATAAATAATATTTATTGTTCCTTCAGTACTTGCATTGTACTATAAACAAATAACAATAAATAATAACAATAAATAAAAATACAGTCAATGCCAACAAAAATTATTCATCCATCAGAAAAGCCCTCAATCTAAAAACACTCCCCAAAAAATCAAAGAACTTTTTAGCATCCACAGCTCCAATGCTACAGATTGCCGTGCACAACTCATCAATGCCCCCAACAGAACCAGGCAGACCAACACGTAACGGCACATACATGGGACACTCAAATAGCATGTGGCTCAAAGACTCAATCTTTTGAAGATTACAGACAGTGCACAGTTCAGTGGTGTCAATCCGGTATGAAGTACCATTAAAGTAGAGACTGAAATTTTTTTTTGTTACAAAGGCGAATCTGAGCTAATACCCTTACAAAGCGAATCGGAATTCTCAAAGTCAAATAGCCACTGTAAGTGTTTGTAAGTGACAGTGTTCTAATACTGGGGTCAAACGGAGAATAGCGGGAGGTTGAGGAGCTGTCAACATCTTTAAGGAGCAAGAACCGATCGTATTTGTCAATTAAAGTCATGTGAAGGTGCTTGATGGACCGATTATTGCAAACTTCACCAAAGAGGTCCTCACAGCCTATCTCTCGAAAAAACTGTCTCAGCTGCATACACCAATTGTGTTTTTCCTCAGTTTGGTCCAGCAGCTGCAACATCCTGACGAAACACATTTTTGGATACCTAGAATTATTCATTAGGTGTAACCCTTCAAGCCATGTCAAGCAACTTTTGAATATTGTCAATCTTAATTCTCTGCAACCCGTTTCAAGACGAACGTAACAATCAGGGGTGGAAGAGGGAAGCAAAAGTAACCGTTTATAAAAGAACAACTGCACTCTCTCCAAGACATCAGCGTAGCGCATTCCCCATATTGGCAAGCAGTAGGACAGAGTGCTAATTACTACAGAGTTAAAAAGCTGTAACCTTGCTTCCCAAGATGTAATTTTTGATCGCGACATCACTGAAATAATACATCCAATAGCCTGTCTAGCTCTGGCTGCTATGTCTTTAGCTGTTGCAAGAAATAATGAAGAAGATGAAAAAGTGATCCCAAGATATTTAAATTTGTTAACCACCTCAATGCGCTCGTCGTTGTACAGAAAATTAAACGTAGGTGGTCTACCGCCTTTTCTAAAGCACATGATTTTAGTTTTTTGAGTGTTGACAGACATATCATTTATGGAGCAATACTCGCAAAGTAATTTCAATTTTCGTTGCAAATCGATTTCTGAATGGCTCAAAATAACAAGGTCATCAGCATATAACAGCACAAGAATGTCACGTTTGAAACGTTGGAAATAAATAATCGTTATTTTCGCATAATTTTTGAACCATTCAACCGATTTGATTATAAATAGAACCAAAGGTTCACTGAAATTATCCCCTGTCGAACAATCATAACATGTTCCATGAAAAAGTTTCAGGGGCTTAGACATTAGGGGGTGACCCTACTTCCCCCCTCCCCCTATTTTTTACCATCCTAGTTATTTTTGGAAACTGTTCATAATTTTGAATTCTACGTTCAATTTTGAAGAAAAAATCACTGTTGCAAAATTTTGATTAAAGGCTTCGTTTAGGAGATATTTGAGTTTGAAACTTTGGGAAACATCCCGAAATCGCCACTTTCAAAGGTCTAAAAATTAAAATCCAAAGAAACTTATGATTTCTCAGCTGAAATAGGTTTTCTAGAATTTTCAAGTTGATAAACCACCATTTTTCCCAAAACACGGGAAATTTTCAGGAAAAAAACAATTTGGGTTCTGGAAAGTGGCGATTTCGGGATGTTTTCCAATGTTTCAAACTCGAATATCTCCTAAACGAAGCCTCTAATCAAAATTTTGCATGAGTGACTTTTTCTTCTAAATTGAACGTAGAATTCAAAATTATGAACAGTTTTCAAAAATAACTGGTGGATGAGAAATAGGGGGGGGGGGGGGGGAGTAGGAACACCCCCTGATATCTTCGCTCCTGAAACTTTTTTATGGAACATGTTATGAGTGTTCGACAGCGGATAACTTCAGTAAACCTTTGGTTCTATTTTGAATGAAATCGGTTGAACGGTTCAAAAGTTATGCGGAAAAAACGATTATTTATTTCCAACTTTGAAGGGCTGTATCTTTGTTATTAGGCATTTCTCAAATATGTTTTCTGGAGAAAGTCCCCTTCATTTTTTATTTTCTATTGATCCTTAAATTTAATGACATAAAACGAGGACCACCTGTTTAACGTATTTGCTTCCAATGGATTGACGGGTTTCATCCCCTCCATTTTAAGCTGCAATTTTTTATCCCGCCCTCCTTTTTCCTTCAATAACTGAAAACCCCCGGGTGTGATTTTTGCCGATTTTGTATATCTTGTAGAGCACTCATTTCTGAGCAGAATATCAAATTTTCAGGACGTCCATATTTTTTCCGAGGTTGAAATCTTTTTTTCTTGTACTATTTATATCTATGACAACTAAATCAAGTTTAAAGTTTAACTCGAAGTGAACAACTGAGCCTAGGCTGATGATGACCAAATGAATTAAATAGGTCCAGTATTTTTCATCTCTTCTATGAATAGTTATTTTAACCAAATGGGGAGGGGAGGTAAATGTCATGGCAACCCTTACTGGTATCCATGGCATTTAACCTCAAGTTATCCTCCGGTCTTCGCTGTCCTCCGGTTGATATTCTGTGCCTCCGGGTAGAGTTATCCTAAGATGGAAATACTATGAATTACGAGTCTGTTTCTAATAAACTTTAAATAAAAGTGACAGACATCATTCCAATTATTTCTCTATCAAGTCAGATTTTATTAATCTCCAGTTTTTTTTCTTTTATTAGGCCGAAACTAAGAAACCTGCATCTAGCTCTTCCTCGAGCTCAAATTTCTCCAACACCCTGGCCTATTTGAAGAGCCGAATCGGAGTTCCAGACGCGGAATCGACTCCGAGACTCCCCATTCCCCATGTGTACGTGGAAACTCCGAAACCTGTGAAACCACCTCGTAAACTAAAGAAACACAAAGTTCAACTTTGCATTACCAAACCTATAAATGTCGAATGCATTGACGTAAGAACTAAATCTGCAACTAACAAGCTAACCCAGACCTCTCTCGAGAGGAAATGCACGAAATCTGTGCAAACCACTGGCGAAATATTGGTGGAAACAGACAGGGTGCTCGAAGCGAGCAGTTCTGGTGTCACCAACCAAAGCGTGGTTCTTGTGAATTATGATGCGAGCGAGAGCGACAGGAAAAGCTCAACCACACAAATCGGTGATGCTTCCGAGGCGTTGGCGTCACAGTGCGACAGTTTTGAGTACTTGTTCGGATCTCGGATGGAAGAAGAGGTGAAATCATATGGTAACTTGAAAAGGAGCGAAACCCAGCGCGATCTGGTGACATCCAACAGTTCGTCTTCCAAAGGCTCTTCAGTTCTAAGTGAATTGTCATTAAACGTCACCAATAAAGACATGGAGAAGAACATTGGAATCTTGAAACGGCTATTGAAGTCCAAGAAATACGATGCGGCCACTAAGAAGTGCTACGTCAAGAAGATTGTGAAAAGGATTGTGGAAAGTAAGTTCAAATTTCAAAATATATTTTGCATTTCACTTTTCCTGTTCCATCAGGTCAGGTCAGGTCAGGTACCCACTACCTATTTATGGTGCGATTCTCTTGAAAAATTACATTCCATAAAGGCTCTGTTACGTTGTTATTACCTAGGCAACAGCCAATGGCCGACACGAATTTTTACGTAACAGAGCGTTTATGGAATATTATTTTTTACTGGATAGCGCTATTAGTTCCTTTCAACATTTAATATAGTCCTTCAACATGAACCGTGATTCAAGTGACCTGGGCAAATTTATAGCTTAGTATTGGCGAGTTTCAAGATCGAATACGCCATCTGACGGCCAACGTGTAAACGACGTTTGTGCACGGATCAACCGCAGATTTGTGTGGGCTCTTATGAGCGTTGCGGTGTTTGGTGACTTTAATTGATTCCATCTGACTTAACGCGGCGTTGATTTTTCCCAATAAAGTACGTGAGCCACGCACGTTTCATTATCTTGAATATACTAGGTGTCGTCGGTTGCAAAAGCATTGCATTTTTAAATAAGAGTGGCACGTGTACGACGACTGGCAAGCAAAAGTGGCATCAGAATGGAAGGTGGTAAGATTTGTGATTTTGTCATAGTGACAAAAAGTGGCGGAGAATAATTTGTTGCGTTTCCGAGTGCGAGTCGCGCTGTAGAAACCGGAAAAAGGAAGAGTTACATTTTCACCGTTTCCCGTCGAAAGCGAAAGACGCAAGTTGGGTAGTCAAGGTGACAAACAAACTTGGCACTGTGGAAAATATGACTACGAGAAAAGCCTGGGAAGTGTCGCTGAAAATAGGAACTTTAAATGGCTGCATCGAAGTAGCACAGCTGCGATATGTTTGCATGTCCCGGACTGGCCGGCTTTGCAAGTGCATTTAAACGTTCCAATTTCACAGGAACTCTCGCAGGAACTGCTACTACGATTTCTTTTGATTACAATCTCAGTTGCCTCGTGAGGAGATTCATACAATGCGCTTGTTTGTAAACACAATCCAAATATGTCTATGTTTGAACTGAAGCTTGATTCGGTTCGCTTTCGACCACACAACACAAGAAATTGTGACTTCAGAATTTCCTCTCCCATCAGTATCCCATCACGATACATCGCGAATCCGTTGAGGCTTGAGGCCATCAAGTGATTAAAAACCTTCATAACACTCAATTCGCTTCTGCCATTTTCGAGTTCCACCGCAATAAGTACTAATTAACCACGTTTCACGTCTGGAGGACATTAAAAACCGCTTACTACTGATAAGTATTTTGAACGCGCGGGCAACAATCCGTGCCCTATCCGACATGTTTGTTTACATGCGAAGCGCATCAGCAGCGCCACCATCGGTAATGTTACTCGCCAATTGTAGGCTTACCGCCTCCCTATCTGGTATAAAACTGGCTTGTCCAAAAGTTGTGTTGCCTGTCAAACTGACATCAAAATTTTGAAGTTTTTGAAAAACTTACAGTGTCATGCTAGGAAATGCGACTCGAAGGCCGCAGAGCCGTGTTACCGTCGGTTAGACACCAAAACTGTACGGACCTCCTTCATTTTCCCAGCATTCGGGATTTGTCTTGACGGCGCCAGGTAGTGCTGATAAACTCGTCTTGCGCGAGCCCCAAAACGGGAGCAAATGGCAAATTGAAAGTAATCACAACAATTTCGGTTCAATATGCATCTTTGAACTACTGGGCTCGAAATTTGGATCAATTAATTTTTTATACAGGCTGCTCACGCGAGAATTCCCCCATACTTCAGGTTTTCTCTGTGAGATAATTTGAAAGAGAAAAACTTTTCTCAGGCAATTTTCTCCTTAGATTTCAAAATTGAAAACTATAATATTTCACAACCTAATACAGGGTGTCGCAAAAAGGTTTTGGTAACTATTGACGACCACTACTTCTCGACTTCAGCCACCAACTTTTCACGGTAGGTAGACACCACCACAACATCACGTTCGTCGACCGTAGTTTCCTGGGGAAACCACTATTTCCACTGTAAAATGCTCCTTCTTTCCATTACTTATCCACCAATGTCCTACGACGTAAGTACAGGCAAGAAGGAAGCGTCCTACATAGCTGTTTAAGTGGTTGCCTAACTCTTAGAAAATGCTAGTCGAGAAGTAGTGGTCGTCAATAATTACCAAGGTTTTTTTTATGAGACACCCTGTATATTCGAATTGGAATCGATTTAGCTTTGCATTCAGAATACAAATATATTATACCACAGTGTTGAGTCATTTTCGAAGGCAAATTGTCAAAAAAATCACGAAAATCTCATGATACTACCTAAACTTCCGTTTATGTGGATAAAAAAAAGTCCTGAATTTTGGCCCACAATTTTTTTTTAATAGTACTAGGCTTATATTCGAGTTTTTCGCGACTTCTAAAACCTTCAAACTGTCAAATTGAGAGGTGCGTACATTTTGAAATATGATTTTCTGTATCAGGACCTACTAAGAATATGAAAAATACAAATAAATGACAATTTTTATAAACATTATCGATTATTTCGGAAATTATCAAATTTAGGGGTAGGGTACCACTAGTAAACATCAAAGAGGAGGACAAAAGCTATTGATTAGTGAGATAAAATAGGAGGCATTTCGTCAGGCATTCCGTCCGAAAAAAATGACTTATGGCACTTTGAAATTAGCGAAGTTCGAAAAAAATTGTGCACACCCTGTATCCATGAATCTCAAGTTTTTTATCATGAAGTTATTCACCTTCTATTTGACTATTGTTGTGCTAAATTTCATTCCTCAATCCCAAAAAACGAGGCCCCTACGATTTCTCAAAATTGAACCTTGAAATTATGAAAAAATTCAATTTTCAATTTTTAGTTGGTAGCACTGGCACTGCCACAAATTGGGAAAAAACAATAATACATTTATAATAGAGCTTGAAAAGCTGAATACGAAAATGAAATCAAAAGTGGGGCATTTCATTTAAAAAATCACTATTTTGTTATAGCGCAAAAATGGAACACCCTGTATAGTTGAAAATAATTTCACGAGATAGAACTTTTCAAATCATTCATTTCATGTATTACACCTTTTCCTCTATCTCGTAAGGGGAGGGCGCTAGGAAAGCCCGACGCACTGTTGCAGGACCCTGTATGTACTTACAATTTTTTTACTATTGTATCGAATTTCACTAAAATTCAACCAGTAGTGATTTCAATTCCAAAGTTGAAAAGGCCGTGAAAAAATGTTTTTGAAAAAAAATTGCTTCTCTTTTAGGAGGTCGGAATTTTTTTTAGGATTATCAAAATCGAATGATAAAATAATGGAGCTCACAGGGTTTTTAGTAAAACACCATGTATTAGTCGGAAGCAGCTAGAGAAATCATGCGGTCTTTGTCTATTGATGTTTTACAGAAAAAAATCGAGCTTGACCCCCTTCAGTCAGCTTTACTATCAGGAATGTATTTTTAGTCTAGAAGTAGGAGAAACAGCCAAAATTAAGAAATTGGGGGAAACCTCTTGTACACTCCCGAATTATACTGAAAACAACAGAGCAAAATTAATTTTGACAATCTATTGAATCGTTTATGCAATAGGCGGCGCATTGCCACGTCAAAGCGATGGATCTGCGACGGCCCATTAGCTCAGTTGGTTAGAGCGTCGTGCTAATAACGCGAAGGTCGCGGGTTCGATCCCCTCATGGGCCATCTATTTTTAATTTTTTTCTTGTCAAAATCATGAGATTATCATTTAATGAACTATTGTTCTTTTTCTCAAACAAACCAAAGACTTTTTAACCAAAAAATAATGTATTGTCAGTTTTGTTTCTTGTAAATAGTTCAGGTTTGCGCAATAAATGAATTATCTAAAAATTCTTACCGTATATTCAGGTGTTTCTGCCTTATTTTTCCAATTTTTGGTGCTATTCATTATCAAATCTGAGTCTGATGACAATTTCAATTATTGTTCTAAAATTATTTATTTAACCCTGTCTAGCAGGTACCTATTCTTGATTTTTTACGGGGTGCTCTCTCATCCAACTTGCAACTCGGGACGAGTACTGCTTGGAACGAATTTCATATTATCGCTTCAGACTGAGCGTCTGATTGATTGACTGCCTTGAAGTATTTGACTGAAAGAATTTCTACAACAACAATGAAACTCAGTTTTATATTTTCACTTTTTTAAATTTATTCAGAAGACACAAGCACGTCAAGTTCCGAACTCTTCGTGCCCAAACAGCCAGGAAGTAACGACAGCGAGCTGTCCAACGGCGTCAAGATTCAACAGACACTCCAGCAGAACGTGCCCTGGTATCCAGTTCACATCGCAAGGAACTTGACAGCCAAAACTTTCAGCGACGAGTTTTTACCTGGCCCAAGCTATGCCGATTCTCCACCTCGTTCTCCTAGAAAAAATGCAAAACACAAGTCAATTTTTACAATGGCCCAGCAATCCAAAAATACCGTTGGCAGTTGTTCCACGTCAGAATCGCACACCAGCCTAGAAAAGCAACAAGATTCCGGCTCGCAAAGCTACCGAAACTGGAAGGAGGAAAAGACAATGTCCGAACGCGTTTTAGACGAAAGAAAGAGCCGCGGCGATCAGCTGGTTCAGTTCGCTCAAAAAGAACGCCAGCATCAAATCGAATGGATTAACGATGAAATCTCGCACCTGTCTAAGCTGAAGGGGCTGCTGGAAAAGAGGTACGACGGAGTCAGTGGAGGTGTGACGAGGACGACCACCGTTTATGTGGTTTCGTCTTCGCAACGAGATTCGCTCAGTTCCGGCTCGCAGCGCCCGAATTGCAACTCCAATGGTGAGGCTTCCACGGGAAAATCTGACAGTGGTCGTCCGCATAACCGCAACGAAGCGGCTTACGTCATACAGACTTCGATCGAAGCTGGAAGCCCGTCAGATGCGATGGTGTTCAATTTGAGAAACGGCAAAGATGGAACGGAATACAAGGTCAGCGAGAGTGGAGCAGCTGGTTTAAAGACAAGGTAAAATCATTCGATACCTTGGTGTCCTACAAGTCGCACATCTCCTTGAAGGTACGCAATCCCTATGTTCTGCATTTCATTGTTCAATTACATTATGTCAGGTATGTACACCTGCAACATTTTTTTAAATTCCTGCATACAAAGAGGACCAACGGCGAATGCCAGCCAATGGCGAATGACCCTGGAGACCAAGCCACATGTCCGTTGATAGCGTGCTTTGAAAGTGGTGGGCGATTTTTGAGTCACTTGCTTGTTCTTAGGATACCTTTTATTTATGTAGGTACGTCGGAGATGTGGAGTTCAGTTCCGATGAAAAAACTAGAACTACAAGTGTAACTGTGAGAGCTCGGAAAGTTCCGCAACAAGAAGATACTAAAATTTCGTCTTCAATAGACCGTTCTGACTTGCCTGCTACTTACCCAAGAAGTGCTCCTCCTACTACATTTCAGCTGTCACTCTGCGGGTGCAGCAGGCCTACTCCTGCTACTGAAGTGAATGGCGATAAATTGACTGAGATTAAGCGTCGATGGCTGAATGCCACTCCTGGAGGAGAAGTACTAGACCCGCTCCAATCCATTTCTTCAAAACCAGGTAAATCTGGTTTACCTCGTCCTGTTCCCACAAATTCTGACGAAAGGTGTTGTCCCAAATCTCCGGAGTTCAACAGACACGGTAGATTTCTAGAAAAAACCGACTCTCGAGACATCTGTCGTCCTTGCGAAATGCGTAAACCGCCTCCATTTCGTCATAAATGCATTCCATGTGGCATACCAAAATACCAAAAGGAAGTGCCCCAACCTTCACCGTTTTATTTTGACGACGTGTGTTATCCTTGTGGACCGTCGAGACCTGATGACTTTTCAACAAGACTACGAGAAGTATGTGATCTCCGTGGAAAGTCAAGGAGTAAAGAAGGAGTCCCAACTAGAGAACCCAAGCTTAACGATATTTACATACCCTACGGTGCGGCGAAACGCACGGAGATTTTGTCGAAGAAAAGAGATGATACATGTTTACCTTGTGGAATGGCAAAATATACGGAAAGGTTCACGGAGAGTAAACAGGAGAAGGTATGCCGACCTTGCGGAATGTCAGTGCAGGATGGACAAAACAAGGTTTGCCAGCCTTGCGGAATGCCAAAATACAAGAAGACATTCACGCAAGACGATCGACAGAAGGTATGCCAGCCATGTGGCATGTCAAAATCACCACCAGACAAATGGAAGGAAGTTTTTTCAAAAATCAAGAATAATGTGGAAAAACATAATAACAGATCTTCGAATTCCCGAAGTGAAAGTATAGAAAACGATGTGCGCGAATTGTCGACACACGGAAATAGATACCGCACCGTCGATTGTGCTTGTCAATTCGATCCTGAACCAAAGCAATGCGCAGGAACCCAGTGGAGTCCCAAGCAGTCCGAGTCGGTTATCAAAAAGTGTTCGACTACTAGTGAAGAGGGAGTTAAAGGCATTTTGGAAGATCTGGTTGGAAGTATTGACAACGTCGGAATGTCAGGCGACAGCAGTACAGCGTCAGATGTGATTAAGCCAGAAACGTTGTCGGATGGTAAAAGTTTAAGCAGTCATCATAGCTGTAAGCGGAGCAAGTCTAAATCGATTCGAACTCAAGATTCGACCGAATCAAGTTCAACTAAAACTCAAACTTTGGGCCCAGAACTCGTTACGAGATTGAGTCAAACTGACCAGACACCTTTTGCAAATCTGGGCGTGCAAAGCGACCCTCAAAATATCGGCACTTTAAAGAGTGGCACAGTTCAGACAGAAAACCTTGACTTGGGCAGTCACGTGATTCAAACAGACGATCCTCGACTGGCCATCAACTTGGTACAAACTGATGATGTTGTGGTGTCCTCTGAAGGTACGAGTGCTCGAGTTACTCAAGGTTACCCAGATAGAACGCAGTTTGCCAACTTCGAAAGTCGAGGCACTAGAGGTACTGCTTACGTCTCGGACCAGCCCCTCACACCTAACAGTTACCGAGATTTCAGAGATACTGCGTACGACTCAAACGCTATACCTATAAGCCAGCCAGCCATACATAGTAGTACCAAGTACGCTGGTGATTTGCAGTCTCCATCTTTCTCAGGTGCCAGCACTAACAGTTTCGGTGATAGTTCGGACATACAAAAACTGTATCTTGGTGCTGAAACGCTGCAAGGAGCACAACACTTGCCAGATTATTTGCCGAAAAGTCAGCGTAGTAGCGTTGCTCCCGAAAGTACATATAGTCAGAGGCGAAATCCAACTGATAGGTCTCAAATTGTGCCGACGAGTGTACCCCAACCTCAACACCCATCATATGGCCAATCACTTGCTGCTCCAAGTTTATCCCAAGGAAGTTATTCCAGTGAGGTCACTGACAGGATACAGCGACAAACTGAATTGCTGCGACAGTTACATCAGTGTTACTGCCCTATTTCGAATATATATGGAAGGCAAGGTGTTCCAACAGGTTTCAGTGATGGGATCCAGACTGAGCTTAGACAATCAAGAAATCAAGGTATCGGCACTTCAACGGTTTACAATCGACACATTGTACAAACAGATGATCCGCAGTTGATCGACGGTAGAGTTCAAACTGACGAAAATTCGTATCAAAATCAAAGTTCAGCCGCCCAAACACAACGTCAAGAAAACATGATCGACGGCAAAGTTCAAACTGACGAAAATTCGTACAAAAATCCAAGTTCAGCTGACCAAACACAACGTCAAGAAAACATCGCTGTTGCACAAACAGATAGTCTTCAACTTGCAAGTCAAAAGGTTCAAACTGGTACGCCACCTCGCGTTACTAAATCTGTCGGGAGTAATAGAGAAACGAAGGCTAGTCAAGATACTGTTAGCATTACCGGTTCAGTTGGCATTGTGTCTTCTACTCTCAGAAAAGATAAAAGTATGCAGGATTCCGCCGTTACTTACCGCAGAGATCAAACTGTACCGTTTTCTGCCGCCGGTAACACCCAGACACTGTTTCCTCAAAATTCGAGTGGTATTAGCCAGACTGATAAATTTTATTCGAAAGATGCAGACGCTCAAAGCGATCCGAGTAAGAATCGCAAGATGCAAACCGATAATTCCAACGTTTCTAACAACGTTGTTCAAACTGAAAACGCTCCAACGAAGAGTAAACGTGTCAGTACCGAAAATTACCAAATCAACGTCGGCACGGTATATCCACGTGTCGCCAGTAAGGTTCCAGTTGAAAATTCTGACAAAGAAATGTATCTCAGTGAGGAGCTGTCTGTTGGAAGTGCAAGACGTGTCGAGCCGGGTAGCAGTTATCAACAACAAGTCCAGACCTACGGTCAAGAAGTGTCGATGTACGATGGCTCTACCAACACAAGAAATGATAAGTCGAGTCTACCAACGACTTCTTACAACCAACTTCAGAGCGAAGAACTGACATCTTACGGTAGCCGAACCAGCGAATCGGATTCGGAAAGTTCATCTTCATCGTCGGAATCGAGCACGTCCGATTCGACTCCATGTATTTGCTGTAAGCGAAAAGAGTCTGGTACTTTTTATACGTTGCGCAAGAAATTGAGCCAACATGCTTACCCCCTTTGCAAACCGTGCTTCACTCAAAACGGAAATTGGTTAGTAAGTAGTAAACAGTCGTTTTCAAATAAAACAATTTTCTTTTTGTACGACAGGTCACCGCATCAGTTCAGAAATCCGATGCACGTGTGCCATTGTTACACGGTCATCGAAACGAAAACGTTGAATGAAATCAAGCAGACGATGAACGACATTGACGAACTTGATAATCGGAAATGCACCTGTTCGGATGGTCGTCGAAAGAGTTGCAAACACTGCAGCTGTAAGTTGCGCAAAACGAGACACGGTAAAAATGGAATAGCTTACATGCTTACTTTCGAACCGGAAAGCAAGAAGGATCGGAAAAAGAAAAAGAAACGCAAGCACAAGAAGAGGAGGTCGCTAGAAGAAATCAGAATAACAGTTCCGATGTACAAGAAACATAAGGATAAGGAGAACAAGAAGAAACGGGAGAGACACGACGAAAAGAGATACAGCTTGCAGGTGAGTTGTTTGATTTAAAAATCTATGACTGTATTATCAAGCGTCATCAAGTAAAATTAATACAGCGTCATTCTCTTATTCGAAAAACCGGTGCCTGTTTCTGAAAATCTTGCAGTCTTACAAACTTATGTAAAAGAGGCAGATGCATGTTTTTTCAAGTATGGAACTGAATTTTCACTCGAATGAAAATGTGAAAAATCCATTTTTTTAACCAACAGTGTTGATAATTATTGCTCAATAGGTAATACGCGGTGTTGCGTTAGGAAACCAATAATTGAAAGTAGGTCTAGTTTTGAGGCGATAGTCAGAATCTGAAATTTATATGGGGTGATTCATATGTTTGATCGAGAAAACTCTAGAGAAAACTGGATTTTTAGAGCTGTGGGACTTACCCTGTATAATCTACCTACGAGTAGTAAATAAAAATTCATCAACATCCAAATTCGGTTCAAAACAGTGTTACTAATTTTTTCAACAAAGTCAATTAGAGACAAAGGTCGAATAAGAAAACTCAAAATCCGTAATTGATCACACGATTATTTGAATTTACAGACTAAAAAATGTGCAGATGATTGTGCATATCAGCGGGCAACCAGAAAATCAAAGGAAAGTCGGCGTTAATCCATCTAAAATGTGAAAAAATAGTTTACAACGTGAAAATTGTACGTACTGTGCGAGGTCTGAGAAAGATATTGTATTCAACGTTTGCGAGATTCGCTCAAATAAAAAAAAAGCTCTTCATTGACGGACTATAGGGTAGTAGTTTTTTTTCTTCAGTTTTTTCTGTGTTCAACTGAATTATAGGGTTTCCAATTTTTCGTTGTTTCTTTCTACCGTGACGTCATGCGTAACGGCGAACCGTCAAGGTCATGTGTTGACACGACGTTGCGTTTCTGACCGATGACAGTAATATCCAAAGAAGAAAAAAAGATCATCAATAATCTATTTTGTAGATGTTACCGTGTTTCTGATTTCACCTCACTCGCTGGAAAACCAACACCTTTGGGAAAACCAAGTAGAGATGGTCAAGTGTGTTTTCATCTTTTCAATGACAATCTGACGCAGTGGCGGCTAAGCTCACATACATACCTATATTAAAATCAACTTCCACACATACAGAATTCTTTGCCCGTTGAAAAAGATTTCGGTGGCTGCAGTGACTTTTCCCATGATCAGTGAGTGATTTTAAATATTGACAAAATCTGTCGCAGAACACCTTTATGACCCCGCAGCTATTGCTATCTCACTTTATTAAAGAACTCTGTTTTAAGCAGTCGTAGAACTTCCTTCTAGTGCAGGAGCCCATCGCAAAAATCTGGGTCGATTGCTTTTATGAAAAATTTCTGTTTTAAGGGTGGCTGCTGGTGTCAAAGATGACCAAATTGATTGATTATTCTACACCTATCACTTTATGAACAAATGACGCATCGCTAAACAAAGAGTTGATAAGACGAATGGTCTGGACAGAAGCATCGCGATTCAAGGGTCGGTGTCGGCGGTTCAAACCTCCACCAAGATTTCTTTTTTCTTTTTGTTTTTTTTTCGCTTATTAAACAATAAGATATTTTTTGAACTAAGCAGAATTCAATATTGGATGTTTTTTTGAGAAGAAAACTAGCAGTTTGTGGGATTTGAACCCCGACCCCCCAAGCAGAAGTCAAACACGTTTCCACTAAGCTACAGACATATTCACAGCGAACACACGTAGCAAAGACAGACAGCTACGTGACATATTCTTTGACACCATCTTTGACACCGGCAGCCACCCCTAAAGCAGGGGATGGAAGGTGGCTGCCGGGTATTGCAAGGTCCATTTTATTGCCCGCTATCGATTGAAACATGAATTTTCCATAAAAGCGATCGACCCAGATTTTTGCAGTGGGCTCCCGGACTATTATGACCGCGCAGGTTTTGCCGTCTCACTTTATTGAAAGCGTCGAAAACGTTTGGAGGGGTCTTATTTACTCCGTACGGGACAAGATTTTGTATGCTGTGGGTCAAATCACTTGTATTGGTATAAAGTTCGTTTATGCCAAATTTCGTTGCCTACTTCAAAATGCAGTACCGGTCTGTTTTTAGATATGTATCGTATGCAATAAGTATATGGGAATCAGTCCGGAATCAATATCGTACGTACTTTTACCTCGGGCATTTGTAGATCATAGGTAGTAAGAAGGAATGGTTAGAAGTCCGCCGTGTAGCGATTATGCCCTTGATACACAAATAAATCCCTGTCACCTCTGCTAGGTAGTATATATTTATAAAAGACAAGAGTACCTTCATAAGCACAATATTATCTTGGTATAGAAAAGAGATCTACGATTATTCTGGTGTAACATGTGAATTCAGGAATACTTAAAACAAAACCGTCCGGACTTCGTGGAGGAGGCCGACTTCAGGCGTAGAGTCGTGCTGGAAACCAAAGAACATCGCGAGATGGACATGGAATCTAAAAAATTGTCACTTCTGAAACAATTAGAACAAGAAAATAACAACTTTGAAAGTAAATCTGCCGTTATCAGCTTTGTGAAATATGTGAATTTTGCTTTTCATGTTTAGGTCAAAAAAGTGGGCGAGACCCGCCAAGTAGAAACCCAGCGAAACGGTTTTTAACTCCCAGGGAAATACTGGAGATCAACAGGAGGAACTATAAAAAGCTACCGGAAGTCCAGCAGAGGCTAGTGGATAACCATCAGAAGAAGTTGCGAATGGCCGATAAGCTAATCGCGGATCGTTTTAACAGGGTACGGCATTTGACAATAAGTATGTAGCAATAAGTAACTCTGTAAACCTGATGTAATATTTCAGAAGCTGAGAGATAACGTGTTGAAAGGTAAACTGAACTTGGCGCTCGACGTGTGCGTGGTGTAGTTTCGGTATCGTTAATATCTTACTTATTATTCATATTTATTAAGGGAGTGCTTTCGTAATTATATAATTTAAATAATTTTAAAACATTGTATTTTCTTCACCTTGCAGGGTATGTAGGTATTTATGAAGTCAAATGACCTAAGTTGGCAAGAAAGCTCGACTTCTGTCGTGCTGGCGATCATTAAATTAGGAAATGCGGAAAAATGCTTCTAGAAACATACTTATGGAGCACTAAGTCATTGCGTCGCCGTCGCTGAGAAACGTAGGAAATGTAAAAAATTGAAGCGTTTTAAATGTAGTGCTACAAACGCATGATGACGATACTGGCATTATACTATTGTTAGATAACATGAGCCAAAGGGAAGTACATATTAGAGTTCGGAGAAAGATAAACACACGAAAAATAATTAAGGGCTCAATTTCATTTTAGAGATCAGACTTCCGTAAGTGAGGATCACATTGTTAACGGCAGGTGACAGTCTATCATCGACTTGGATTGCCGTATTTGGCAAGTTATGGCGGTCCCAACTCAACCTTCGACTTGAAACAATAACCCTACAAATAAAAGAGTTAAAATTGTATTTCATTAAATAAAAATTTGTCTCTCCGGGAAATGTTGAGTCTAGGTAGGGAAAAGTGGAGACAGGTAGGTAAACGTTCATTCAAACTGATATGGATGATGTTGGTAATCTAGCTTTACGTTTATAGCAAACAACAATTACTTACTTACTTGAAATTCGGCTGCGTCATTGTATCAACCTCACACGGTGAAGAATTGTTGAATTTTCTGTTCCCATTGATAAGCACTTGAGCAGCAGGAGGTCGAATGTACTCCTGCGGCACTAGTACTTAGTAACAGGACCATTTGATAAAGGCAGTCCCCCTTTAAACCGCTACAAATACTACATCATAAACATTATGATGTAAGAGGGATTGACACACACACACACACGGGGGGGCATCAATTGATTTAATTTTGACCCGTGACTTGGAGTGACTTGAGACGGTTGTACACTCTAGGTTACGCACTTGCTTACCTCTTTACGAATGCTCCCTTCAATGTTTTTCTTTCATTCAGTCGGTTAGAGCTGCTCGGAAGGTTAATTGAAACGACCCTTTGTAAATTAAACGTCTGCCGGTTTATAATTGACTCGGAGTGTATGTGTGTGAGCTTGAGCTGACTAAACGTCGTTTCGCCATAACGTCTCAAGAATGGTGGGCTCTCTGCTGCTGCTGTGATGATGATGATGATGATGCTGGTGGTGTGGTAGTGGTGAAATTCTGCAAAAAATCAAGAATTACATTGTCATGATGTCACTGGTAATTTCGCGTGGATAATACGACAGGATTGACCGTATGGAAGTCACTGTCTGTTGGATGTTGTTTGAACTGGTCAAATTCGCCTTGATAGGCATTGAAGCTAATTTCTCAAATTTTCCAGTTTTTGTTGGTAATTCGCAGTAAAATTTGAATCCGTCTAGCGTGTGGCTAAACTGGAAGTTCTTTCAAAATTTTATGTTTCATTTTTTCTTCCGAGGAGGGTGTCATGAGTCGAGAGTACCTAGGTAAAGGCGAATTATTTCCGTCGAATTAGAGTCGTCAAGAATATTGAAAATATGAAGACTATTGAGATGAGAGATTATTACTCATTCTTTTAATAATTTTTTAGTTGAAATGTTCATTGAAGGTTCCAGCGAATATCGTCACATGCATGGTGAAGTCATTTTTTTGGGAGACTAGAAGTGTGTTAATTGGGTAGGTACTATTATTTTCTGATTAAATATCTCAAAGAAGGAGCGTTTTTGAAATTACCGTTACCCCCTCGCCTCATAATCTACTGATTATTCCCTTGAAATGTAAATAACTACTTTTTGCCATCCGTATTGCCTGATAAACAACGAAATCAATATTCATCACCTTGAAAAATGAGAAAGAGAAAAATTTAAGCATATTATACCGAATATTCATAAGGGGCGTTCAACTGTGGAGCAATCGATTGTAATTTGACTGTTCAACATGACATAATTGACAAACCGATTGCAATCGCTTATAAGTCCGTTTTTAATGACAAAGTTATTCTGATTCGCATTTTCACAATCCGGATTTACTAATCATTATTTTTTTCAAGAATACAGATTTCCTAAATTGAGCATCTCTTTCTGGCCCGTGACGTCACGTTCGATTGCGCAGTCAATCGTCGCAGTCCTAGTGTGCCAACATTGCCCCGATTCCATAAGCCAAACGTGTGGTTTGATCACAGAGTGTTTTGATGGTGTTATTATTGGTATTTATACAGTTTTCACAAGTAGTTATGGAAAATAAGTGTTGTGTACCACTATGCAAGTCCACAAGTTATACAGCGAATGTGTCCCTAAGCATGGATCCATAAAATACGACGTGACACTCGAAGAAGCAAAAAGAACCACAAGCCTTTCAGCCACATTTTTGCATCAAACACTTCAAATTTATAGTGATAGCCATAATACACCATAAAGAATATTTAAACTGTGCACCTGGGACACGCATTTACCTGTACTTTCTGCGCACGTCCATATATCGTTGATATATCCATTACAAAAATAATTGTATACGCGCATCAAATGCCTCTCTGGCGAATTCCTCTCTGCGAAATATTCATTTGCAATATTCATTGAGAACTTCGTTATATTTTTTGGCGACTTTCCCAGCCTGGTTGGCTTCAAAATTAAAAAAAAAACGCACTTTTAACACGGCGGAGCAATGTAAATACAAATGGCGCGATCACTCATGGCACACTGTGCGCAGAACGTGCCGAAAACAGCTGCGTGGAATCGCGGATTCTCCATCTCTCTTTTGAGGAAACCTGTATTCAGGACTTTTTCGGCATTCAAACTTTATTTAGTTGTGCACCGTTTCATCCTCATTATGATTATGAAGGCTTCATCAGGCACAAACTAAAAACAAGCAACTAAGCGGAACAATTAAAATAGAGAAGAACTACGAAGGTCATAAATCATGGACGGAGAGAGGAGCATCAATAAAATTAAAATTATTAGGTACATGTAACTAATATAAAAATTTGAATGAATTTCTAAAAACGTTTTGAAAATTTCAGCAAAATTTTAGCAGTATAATGTGTAAGAAGGTGCGCGACAACCGGGAAGTTGAGACGAAGAACGGAAGCCCCAACCTTCCGCTTTGTAGCCTAGTCCCTCAATGAGATGTAGAACCACACTACTATTATTATTATCTACTATTTTCAATTTTTTTGACGCTCTTCTCTTCTTCCATGATCTGTGGCCTTCGTAGTTTTGATTCAAATGATTGACTGAAGGACGAAAAAAAACTATCAAATAGTTTATCTATCCAACCTGAGACAAATAAACTTCTTTCGGTTTAATAAGATTGCAATAATTGATATATTACTCAGTTGATTGCCTCCAATTGAAACTTGGGAAACTTTGAGATTGTTATCTTTACACAGATATTGGTGCAGGTGTCATAGTTTCAAAGGTTTTCAAGAGAAACAGTCCCATCTTAGTGAATAGTCCATCTACTCGTATTGCTCTGGCTTTGATTCTAGGCCAAATAAAAAGATCGACTAAGGAGTCCAGGTCTCGATTTTAATGAAATCTCACTGGTGAAAACTGCATTATCTCAACATCACACTAATTAGTAACCCATAGCTCACTAACCGGTTCTCATCGGATGGACCGTTGACGATGTCGACATTAAGGCTTTATATCCCCCGGGCTATCCTTGCCGCCAAAGCTGTGATAGTTTAACACTCAACGGTTTAACACAGTTAAGGTGCGTTCAGTCAGCTTATTTGGCCGCAAGTTTTAGTTTTAGTCGTAAGCGCAGCGATGCTCATTGGCTGTCATGAACCAGCCTCCTCAGATCAGCCAATAAGCGATGCTGCGCTTACGACTAAAATTAAAACTTGTGGCATAAGCTGACTGAACGCACCTTAAATAAGCTGACTGAACGCACCTTTAGTAAAATTTCGTTTGATCGATTAAACTCAAAATCAAGTGAGTAACTGTTTTTGTCATGATTTTACGTGGTGCACTTGAATTTATGTTTCAATTTTGAGCAAATCTGATGGAGCTTTGAGTTTGGGTGGTATTGGAATGGGAGGAATGCCGTCTACAGCAGTTGGCACCAGGGCCACCTTTTGGACAAGATAAATTGAATGAAGATACCAAAATATTCAAGGAAATACGAACTTTTGAGCGAAAAAATCAGATACATATTCCTTTTGAATGAAGACCAAATAAAATATCAAACTGTCCCATATTTCAAATTGTAGATACCTATTCAATGAAAATCCGACATGAGGCTTCCTTGAAGACGTTGAGGTTACGAGAAGACTATACAACGAAAATCTATGTTTTTCTAAAAAATATGTTTGACTTTCTGCGTCATTCCCATTTTGATCTCAATATTTACGATTTTGGTACTATACTAATATTGTAGTTGAAAAATTGTCAGATAATAAGTTGACACGGGCCATAGAAATTCTTTTCAGTGTGGCGGGCACTGACCAAAATATTAAAAAATCCAACCTACTTCATGTTAGTGTGCCTGCTGTCCAGCAATTTTTTAGCCGTCATGGTAGATATAAAACAACCAGCATAAACTATTTTGAATGATATCGATCGTGTTGATGATATTTATAATGTTGAAAATTGTTGGCAAAACGATTAAATTTGACAAAGCTATCATTTGCGCCACCTTATTCTGATACCCTGTTGGGGGGAGAGCATGTGGGTACTATCAATAAACAAAAAAGATACATCATTCTTCAATTCAACGACTAGCAACAAATTATTATTCTCAGTCTTGACCTTGGAGAAAAAACTTGACAGCAAATTTGAAAAATAACCTCTGCACATTTCGTGAATAAAAGTTAGATTGTTCCATCCATGGATTGTTCAATGATACAAATTTCTACCTATCCAAATTAATTACTCATCGATGTGTACCCTAGAAACTGGCAAAACTGTCAAGTAGTACCTACCACACACAAACACCCATAATTAAGTTTTCCCCCATGTGATTTGGCTTGACATATTGCACGATACGGGCGTTCTTCATTCAAAATACTGAGCGTGGATTCTTCAATTAAATTCAATGTAAGGGTCGGCAGAACCATTCGGAGCGTATCACTTTTATCATTTATGTTAATGTATTCTGGTTTCCTCCTGGTTCTGATGGGAATCTTCCCGGAATTAATTGAAAGAAAAATGAAACCACCAATTAACTATTCTGTAACGATCGCTAATTTAATTCAATTTTAATATATTTTTTTGAGTTGCGTGTCGAATCTAGTTATCCTATTCCTAAAGGCATTCTCAGTTCTCATAGGAAAAAAATGTGCAGTTTGATAGTAATTATTGCTTAATGCTTTTTACACTCTTGTCACTATAATATGTTGTCCTGTTGAAATTCCGTTGAATATAATAAAGACTATTACAATGACTGATCTGAAATTTAAGAATGTTGTTACTGAATCCTGGTCCAAGTACTAACAGTTTCACTTCAAAGCAGAGCATCGTAATGACGTGGAATTAAATTCCAGTCACCTTAGAACCAATTAAATCCCCTGAATTCATTACCAAAACAATTATCGTAAATTACACAAATTTAGTTGAATCACTCGAGGACACAATTTGAAATGCCACGTTACAGTATTTTTTCAAAATTGTTGAAGGAAGCGACTCCGGAACTCTTTTATTTGAAATTGCAGTGCCAGTACCTTATCGTCTATCCAAAGAGGGCTAGTGTGGGATTGATAACAAGGAAAATTACCTCATCTACTGGAAATGTGTTTACACCGGCCACTGAACGACTACTCTGCCGCATTTATTCAAGAAAATATGGCCGTGCGGGGGTCATCGGAATATCGGTTAAGTTCAGGGGTCAGCTTTGATAACAAATTTTCTCTCGTTCGTTCCATGCATTAATCGTCTTCTGCTCCCTTTGATCGGATTATTATGTATTCCACAAGTTCGTATCAGTCCGATTACCGCGCCCAAAAAGATTAAAAGAAAAGTGTGTGAAAACTACTCACCCGAGTTTTCCCGGCGCTTTTTGAAGGGGAGAACACAGAAACAACACACGCGCGTCTCGCACACATAACGTCTCTGCTCCTACCATAACTGAACGTTTAATGAGAGTCAATTGGGTTTATATGCGAAGCCCACATCCCTGTGTTAATTTAACTTAAATTAAGAGATTATTTCCTTTGTACACGTTATTATTCTATTGTGGGTTGCATTGATGCTTACCATATACCACTCTATGAATAACGCTATTACTATTTATAAATATATAAATGCGCGATCTCCTCTCCTGCAAAAGCCGCGAGTACCCGCTCATGATGGGTGCCGATTAATATATTGGAGGTTAGCACCGCGGTGCTAGACAAATCGCGGAAAAACCTGAGCCGCCGCTCGAGTTCAGTAGTTCTAGTTGTTGAACTATGTGAGTACAAAGTGAAGTTCATCTGTACCTACCAGACCTACCTAGCGTGGCTTTTTTTACTTGCCTATTTTTTTTTTCAAAGTGAATTACAATTAAATCTTGAAATTCAAGCAAATCTGCTCTTCACGGCGGATTTAATGATAGGTCATGGTCATATAAGACTCTATTAATAAAATTATCTTGACAACTAGGTGTTTGCGCTGTTGCTTTCACTACTTATGGAGTAATCTCAATAAAGTCGCATTAGATGGGTGCTTCTATTTTTCATTCTATTTTAATATTGAAAATAACAAACCTGATAACCTGCATTGTAAATAAAATTGGTGTTTTGTTTGTATAATTTGGTTTGATGATTTGTGTGCAGGATGAAAACTAAACTTAAATAAATAGGGAGTAAGTATGATGAATTCTCGGGCAGCTAATCAACCCCAAACTAAAGTCCATGTTACAGACAGGGGGCAACCCTTCACTCTTTTAAAATATCATATATTGATAGGCTTCTCAACTCATTGTCCACGTCCCAGGATTACCCACATTCTTTCAATCACAAAATTAAAAAAAAATCTCCACAAAAACTGTCCATAGTGTTGAATCAACTAAGAGTTGACCAGAACTCAGTTTTTTAGCTTTACATGGGTATATCCTCTACAGGGGGCAAAAGTGTGTCTCAACGATGTATTTGCAGACTTATTTTGGGACATAGCAAAACATTTCTTGAAATCGCTGAAACAGATCAAATTTCTACCTATTTGAAGGATCCAATTAAGTTTCTGTCATAAATTCACTCATTTTAGGTAGAGCTTTAAGTGAGGTCAGTCACCCCCCTACGGTTTTATGAGCAACATAGGTCCGAGTCGCATATTACATGAAGGGTTTTTCAATACTCTTTGTAACATTGCTAGCTTATTCATTTCAAGCCAGTAGTTCTTGAGAAAATCCATTTCAAAGTTTCAGGTAGGCAGTAAAAAAATCAAAAGTTCTGTTTTACGGATTTTTATTTGGTGGGTCTTTAAATCTTGAACCACTGACGCCTCAATAAATAGCTCAAGTCTGTATACGCAGTGTATCAATATTTCTCCCTCCAAAATGAAGATAAAAAGAGATATAGATATTCTGATGGGATTCCATTGAATGTTTGTCGTCCACCTTGCTTCCATTTGGATTACCCCACATTTTTTTAGAAGCCGAATAGCCCTAAAACACTGGAAAAGTTCCTAAAGGATTGCTGGGACATTTTTTGACTAACGAAAAAATTATCAAGTGTTTTATGATTTTGAGATGAGTAAAAAATTGAATACATGTCCGTTTTTTTGAAAAAAGTTGTAAATAAAAAAGGAAAAAAGATTTTATTTTATATGATTGAAAAAACGATAATATGTATTTATCAACTTTTTTAATACACTCAGTACACCGTATAAAAAAAATAGTTTTTATCATCATTTTTGAGGGAGTAGGGAGAAATCTTGAAGACAATTTTGCCCTGCTGAGAATACAGCTTTAATATTTTGACGTGGTATGTACTGTTACCAGCATCTATGACCAAATCCAGGAGCTTCGAGGATATTGACCATGATTTTCTCGCCTTCCGTAGCCAAGTAACCGAATCACACTTGCTACATGTGCAGATAAATCTCTTATATCCCTCTGATCGATCTTCTTTCCAAAATTTGCTGATAAGTACCTATCAGGTACCTGATAATTTATCCCAGCTGATATACAGGGTGACTTATACTTAATAATAATTGTTTTCCTCCTTCTTTCTCAACCTTCTTCTGATTATAGGAGTTTGTAACATTTTATTAGTTCGGTTTATCAATCAGTACAAAGGTATACATTTCGATGTCACAGTAAATTTTTGCTCAGAAAATGTGTTGCCGCCGGCCGGATTTGATCCTAGGACCTCTAGGTTGGTGTTGTGCTGCGTTAAGCTTCTGAGCTACCGGCCGGTCATTACTTACATAGATCAATGGCAGATACAGGATTTCAAGGCAAATTAAGATTAATAACTAGGTGATTTTTTTTCAATCCACTGATTTTGAATAGCCTAGTCATATTAGGCAAAAAAATCGTATTGACCCTCAACTCAATACCGTGTCGCGCAATTTTGATTGGCTCGCAAGGTATTCTCAAAGCCATCGTAACGACGCAAAAGGCTTGCGAGCCAATCAGGAACCTGCGTTGCGGCTGCGGCTGCGTTGCGTAAGGGTGAAAAAATGCGTATCGTAATGACTTTCTTATGGACGGAAAACAGAAAAAAGTTATTATTGGATAACTAAGGCCGTTAACTTGTGTAATGGAGTCTGCAAATAATTCATTCTTGAAAATCGCTGTAAACTACACCTAAAATAATCATTTTGAGAATATGATTGTGAGTCTTTCATTGATTCAGTTTTTAGATGTCAAGTATGAGTCCACATCATTGATTTTCAACGAAAAATAAACGCGATACCTATTCGTGTTCAGAAGTCGGAATTAGTTAGAAAACATACCCACATGCATATAAAGTACGCAACAAAAGTCGTGTCGCCCCCTAAATTTTTATCGGTTTTCAAAACTGATTATCATCGAATTCTCTCGGGCGATTTTGGATTCCTTTCAACTCGTAGACAGCACAGTTCTTTGGCTATCAGATCTTGTTTTTGCGAAATATGAATTATGTGAAATAAGGATTGTACAGGGTGGCACATTAAACAGTGCCAAATTGATGAAAGTTTCGTAATCCCCCATTCTCTAAAAAAAAAATTCTCAATTTAAAAACAAAATTCACGAAGTTTTTGATCTTCAACCCAATTTTGATTTTTTTGAAAAATATTCGTGTTTGTTTGTATCTCGCATTTATACGTCTGATAGGTGCAGGGAGGTGGAAGAACTAATGTGTCAGCGCTCAGGAAACCACCTAACCAAATTCAAATGAAGCTGAAACTTGTACATAGAGGAAAAGTGAAGGTGCTTCACAATTTGAACTTGATGAGATAGTTATTCTTTCTGAATAATTATACAGGGTGATTCACCACCAAATGGACATAGCTTAAGGATAGGTCCAGTTTTTCCAGGCGAACCTGGATCTGGTTTTGAAATTTTTCTAACGCTGTTCGTTTCGAAGCTACAGGGTGATTCATGTATTTCGTAGAATTTTTTGACAAGCCATAACTTTAGAACAACCCAACAGATTGGTTTGAAATTTTATGGGTTTATTCTTCTATTGATATCTGACACATCACTTCATCAAAGAGTTGAAAATTTCCAGGGCCGGCCTTGAAAATAATATTTCAAAGTTTTTTTGAGAAAAGACACTCTGTATGCATATTATTCAAAATTCATTTTCATATTCAAAAACTACATGAAACATACTATCAATATCGCAAAAAATTGCTTGGCACCATCAAGCTGTCAAAAGAAAATTGATGATCCTGATGATTTTTGAGGTTAGGATTTTTTGTAAATTATTATTTTCAAATATTCACAAATGATTTATTATGGCCCCAAATTTCAGCCATTTCGTCATTAAAGTAAAAATGACATTTTTCTCGTTTTCTCAGTAGTAACAAAAAGTTTCAGCCGAATTTTCAAAAAATTATTGTCACGTCCCTCAGCTTCACTTCTATCCCAATTTGAGCTGAAATTGAGGAACGTGTACCGTTAGGGTATTTTATAATGTTAAGTTGGTAACTATTAGGTTGGCAGCTCTGCGATTATCGATCGTAAGACGCGTGTAACGGACAACTCGTAACGGTTTTCTCCGCATGGTAGCATTCTATTCTATTCAGTCTTGCTCATCTAACCTGTACTCTGTTCGTCGCCTGTGAATAAAGCAATAGTAAACTACATCACGCGTTTTAGTGAATAACATTACATGGTGGCAGCGGTAAAAACGTGAAAAATATCAAACAATGCCTGGACAATCCGAGCTAGATCAAGCGGGCACTCCACACCAAGTTCCGACTCCGACATCAGGGTATGTCATCGGTGTAAGCCCCCCTGAAAAATTCAACTTCTCGACTCCAGCAGCATGGCCTCAATGGCGGAAACGTTTCGAAAGGTACGTGACTGTGTCTGGGCTAACAGGAAAACCCGACTCCGAGAAGATAGATATCCTGCTATACGTGATGGGCGAGGAGAGCGAAAATGTGATCATCCAGTTTCCTACGGCCCCAGGAACGTTCCAGGACACGCTCAAGGCTTTCGAGGACTACTTCATCCCCCGAAGAAATGTGATATTTGAACGCTACAAGTTCAACTCCAGGGTCCAAAACGCTGGTGAAACCGTCGACAGTTTCATCACATCACTGCACACTCTCGCAGAGCACTGTGAATATGGTGCAATTAAGGACGAACTAATAAGGGATCGTATCGTCGTCGGGATGGCCGACACGAGGACCAGCGAAAGGCTTCAGCTCCACACGGGCACTCTAAAACTTGCCGATGTAATCCTGGCTGCCAAGCAAGCAGAAACTCAGCATCAGCAAAACGGCATCATCAGAAACGAAGCAAGCAGAGGGCAGCTCGTCAATGCCATTCAAAGGAAGCCACAAGCAAATGAGAAAAAGTCCAGCTCTGGTTCCGGACACACTAACCACAAGCCGGCTACTCAAAACTTCTCCGGCTGCTCATACTGTGGACTCTCGGCCCATGAAAGAAACAAGTGTCCAGCGAGGAACTCCATCTGCAAGAGCTGTTCAATGAAGGGCCACTGGCAAAAAATGTGCCGAAAAAGGAAATCGGTGAGGTTCTTAAACAACTCATCTCCCGAAGAGGACATCAACTCTTTTGTTGGAACTATAGCTCACTTTGCTATAAACTCAACAAAAACTACTACTAGTTCTCGTCCATGGGTAACAAATTTATTTTTAAATGACGCTATAAATCCAACTTCTTTTCTGGTAGATACGGGAGCTGACATAACTTGCATCCCAAAGGCATTAGTTTCAAAAACAATGCTAAAGTCACTAACTAAATGCAGGGACGTAGTGTCAGGCCCCGACGGAAAAGCTTTACAACTGCTAGGAAAGTTGAAAGTGAATGTAAGAAACTCAGATTTTATGTCTGAACTTGATGTATATGTCATAAACAATTTAAAAACTCCAATTTTGGGTAGGCCGGGAATAGAGCAGATGAAAATCCTTCTTTTTCAAAATAGTGGTCATACAATCAATGTTCTAAATAAACTCAAATCTTCAGTTAACCTGACAAAAGAATTCCCAAATTTGTTCAGGGAAATTGGCGATTTTAAAGAGGAAGTAGAAATCAAAATCAAAAATGATTCTAAACCTTTTACTCAGACTACTCCCCGGGTTGTACCTATTCCCCTAATGGGTAAATTGAAAGCTGAGCTCGAGCGACTGACAAAACTCGGAATAATCGAACGTGTCGAAAAAGAAACAGAATGGGTAGCACCAATTGTGGTCGTGCCTAAGGGCGAAAAAATCAGGTTATGTTGCGACTATACCAAACTCAATCAAAGCGTCTTGCGTCCGTATTTTCCCATAGCTAAAGTTGAAACGACTCTCGCGAAACTGCATGGCTCCAAGTTTTTTTCGAAATTGGATACCAACTCGGGTTTCTACCAAATAAAACTAGCAGAAAAGTCTCGCGAGCTAACAACTTTTATCACGCCTTACGGAAGGTTTATGTTTCGTAGATTGCCATTCGGGATTTCGTGTGCGCCAGAGTATTTTTGCACTAAATTTGCAAAAATTGTCTCCGATATTGAGGGCGTAGAAATGCATGTAGACGATTTGCTAATCCACTCAAAAACGCTTGAGGAACACGACGCGATTCTCCGTATAGTTCTTAAGAGGTTGAACGATGAGGGCATAACTCTGAACAAATCTAAATGTATCATTGGTGTTCAAGAAATCAAATTCTTGGGTCACACGGTGACCGAAAATGGAGTCTCCATAGATCCGGACCGGGTGGAGGCTATCACTAAATTTGCACAACCCACAGGCAAAAAAGAGCTGATGAGATTATTGGGAATGATAAACTTTGCGGCGCGATTCATTCCAAACAAATCAGCCATCTCGGAACCCCTCACTCATTTGCTAAAGAATGATGTCGAATTCTCATGGGGGGAACCGCAAGAAAAAGCGTTTGAAAAGATCAAGAAGCTGCTATCGGAAGCGCCTTCTTTAGCCTTTTTCAATCCATCTAAACAGATCATTGTTAGCGCCGATGCGTCGTCATTTGGTTTGGGAAGTGTTCTATTTCAGGCAAATGACAAAAATGAACGCGAACTAGTTGCTTACAGCTCACGAACTTTGACTCCTACGGAATGCAGATATGCTCAAATTGAGCGCGAAGCTCTTGCGTTGACGTGGGCCTGTGAAAAGTTCCAGGAATACCTAATAGGCATCCCGATTATTCTGGAAACGGATCATAAACCGTTGTTGCAGATTCTAAAAACTAAAAATCTGGACGAGCTCTCACCTCGTCTACAGAGGTTCAGAATTAGACTGATGAGGTACGAGTACTCGGTAGCGTACACTCCTGGCAAAGATTTAATAATCCCAGACGCACTCTCACGTAGTCCTTTACCGGTGGCCCATCAGCCTGAGGAGCTCACAGACGAAGTCGAGGCACATGTCCGGCTAATTGTTAAAAATCTCCCTATTCGAGATTACTATCTTGGAAAAATTGTGAAAGAACAAGCCGAAGATCCCGTTTGTCAGGCACTAAAACGATTCGCGCTGGCGGGGTGGCCACAAAAAAGTCAGATTCCCCCGGAATTAACTCCTTTCTTTCAATATCGAAATGAAATTTCATTCAGCGAGGGACTTCTATTGAAGGGCTCACGTGTAATCATTCCACCTTCACTTCAAACGGAAGTGTTGAAATTCATACACACGGGCCATCAAGGAATCGTTAAATGTCGCGAGCGCGCTAAAATGTCAGTTTGGTGGTTAGGACTCTCGACTCAAATTGAAAGTCTTGTACGAAGCTGTCCAAATTGTATACAAGAACGTAATAATACAAAAGAACCTTTCGTCAAAGAGGATCTCCCTCAAAGGCCATGGCAAAAAATTGCCGTGGATTTATTTAAATCCAAAACTTGGTTCCTGATTGTAACAGACTACTATTCCAGATTTTTTGAAATTTTTGAGTTGAACAATATGAGCGAACATGTCATTATTCAAAAAATGAAAGAGCTTTTTTCAAGGTATGGGATTCCCGAGGTCGTTAGATCGGATAATGGGCCTCAATTTCAAAATGAATTCAAGAGATTTGCCAATGAATTCAATTTTCAGCACATAACTAGCAGCCCGTACTATCCACAGTCTAATGGTTGCATTGAAGCTGCAGTCAAAGTAGCGAAAAATCTTATTAAAAAGAACAGCGATATTTTTTTAGCTCTGTTGGCTTATCGAAGCACTCCTCTCGAATGTGGTTTTTCCCCCGCGGAATTGTTGATGGCGCGCAAACTAAGAAGTCATTTGCCGATGTTGCCATCGAAACTGAACGAGGTCGTCAATACCAGATCGTTGTTTGAAGGGAGAGAGAGGAGAAGTAAGGAAAAGCAGGCTAACAATTACAATAAGAGACATCGAGTCAAAGAGTTACCAGAATTGGCCACCGGTCAATCCGTTTGGGTCACAGACCTAAGAACTTACGGTCAAGTCACTAAAAAGACAGATGAACCTCGCTCGTACGTTGTTCAAACTCCAACGGGTGTTTATCGCCGCAATCGGACGGCTTTAATTGATGCTCCTCTAGAATCAGTACTCCAAAGTCATATATTGCCTGAACCTATTGTATCATTGCCTGAACCTATTGTATCATTGCCTGAACCTATTGTATCAGTGACTGAACCTGTTGTATCAGTGACTGAACCTGTTTCAATTGTACCCGTATCTGAATCAGTTGCATCTTTGCCCGATGAAAATGTAAATAGTGTATCCGATGAAAATGTACATATTGCACATGCCTCAGATATTCAAGATAATAAAGAAATTCCTGAAATAAAGCCTATTGAAAAAGAAGATAAAAAACGCTCTTCCCGTGCTAGGAAACTACCCTCCTATTTATCTGAATACTCGTTAGAATAAGATTTGTATGTGTATAACTTCTATTGTATTTGAACTTACTTGATAAGAGGGATGTACCGTTAGGGTATTTTATAATGTTAAGTTGGTAACTATTAGGTTGGCAGCTCTGCGATTATCGATCGTAAGACGCGTGTAACGGACAACTCGTAACGGTTTTCTCCGCATGGTAGCATTCTATTCTATTCAGTCTTGCTCATCTAACCTGTACTCTGTTCGTCGCCTGTGAATAAAGCAATAGTAAACTACATCACGCGTTTTAGTGAATAACATTACAGAACGTATCAAAAAATTTTTGAAAATTCTGATGAAATTTTTTGTTATTTCTGAGAAAACGAGAAAAATGTCATTCTCATTTTTCTGACGAAACGGCTGAACAGGGCCGGCAACTTTGGATTTGAACGTGTGGTGCTGATCGACTGTTGAATATTTCAGAAAAAGAACTGGCGGGGGGGAGGGGGGGAAACAGCATCCCAGGCGATTTATTTTTGAAGTAATATTAAAACTTGAAAAAAAATTCAGGCACACGTCATATTTAAATAAAATATACTATACAGGCTGTCCCAAAATAAAGTAGCTGAACGCCTATGGGAGATAGCCCGGAAGTACTTAATTAGAGGCCCCTACATATTTTTTTCGGCATTCGAACTTTTTTATTTTAATTTTTATTTGTTTTACTACTATTAAATTAAATTAATGTTTTCCTCCTTCTCGGCTTATCAGTGCCATAGGAGTTTTTGCGCCTTTTATTGATAACAGTGAATTATTACATAGGAATTACAATATACGCAAATTTTTCAACAAACACAAAACATCCATGACTTACCGGGATTCGAACCCGCGCCATCCGCACCACAGACGGCAGACGACCGACTGGGCTACGGGGCCGTCTAACTACTATTTAGTTGGATTTAGGTAATATGCCAATAGGTAGGGAATCGTTCAAAACAAGTCTCTGGCAAATTTCAGCCGAACACTTCGACCCGTTTATGAATTATTCATGAAAAACCAATGAAAAAGTCAAATTTTGAAGAGCTGTATCTCGGTTAATATCAACACGTTGCCTGCCAAGGCGTTTTTCACTATACATACTTGACGTTCGGGCCAAAGGCCACATTTCACATGGATCAAAATTTGCATTGTTTGAAACATTATGCTCACAGATCTGCACGTAGTGAAGTCCCCCGGGAGAAATTTCCAAATATTCATCATCCATATGAAGAAAATGGTGGAGATCTATCTGTCATATTGACTTGATAGTTGACGATCTTGTCAAAAATGTTCTCGGTCATATAGACCGAGTCGGCCTGGCAGGATATTTTATTCTTGGTCATAATAACCGAGACAGCAGTCAACGTCTTCAGCTTTCGCAAAAAAATAATATGGAGGTCTTCTAGTGTCTTCTGGAATCCCATAGACCGTTGGCTACTTCATTCTGGGACACCTGTATAATATGGGGGTAAAAATACATGAATAAAACTTTCAATTTAAAACAAATATTCTCGAAATTGGTAAAATGGAGTGCTATGGCGCTAATTTCAATGTTTGCATTTTCAACATGTGGTGCTCAACACCACCTCTTCGGGTTACGTGTGGTGCTTGAGCACGTCAGCACCACTGTTGTTGCCGGCCCTGCGGCTGAAATTCAGGGCCGTAATAGATCGTTTGCAAATATTTGAAAATAATGATTTAGAAAAAATCCTAACCTCAAAAATCATTACGATTGTCAAAATTTTCTTGACAGCTCAATGGTGCCAAGCAATTTTTTTCGCGTTATTATTAGCATGTTTGATGTAGTCTCCGAATTTGAAAATGAAATTCGGAAAATGTGCATACAGAATGTATTTTTTTGAAAAAAGCTTTGAAGTTTTTTTTTACAAGGCCGGCCCTGGAAACTTCAAACTGTTTGATAGGGCGATGTGTCAGATATCAATAGAAGAATCAACCCACAAAGTTTCAATCCAATCTATTCGGTCGTTCTGAAGATACGGCTTGTCAAAAAATTCGACAAAATACATGAATCACCCTGTAACTTCGAAACAAACAGTGTTAGAAAAATTTCAAAGCCAGATCCTGGTTCGCCTGGTAAAACTGGACGTACCCTTAGGCTATGTCCATTTGGTGGTGAATCACCCTGTATAATCATGTAATGTGTTTTAAGGTTGCTTAGTCCGGGTTTAACTTCGAACTCGATTTGGTCACTATAGAAATAATAATTATTGCAACTCTGACGTATCTATAGGTCTGTTCCAACAACAGTCCAAACTAGTTATAGAACCATTCAAAGTATACATCCATATGAATTAATATTGTGAGAATTGAAATTCAAAATAATAACTCATTTGGACGCATGCATGTTTTGAACGGTTCTAGAACTGGTTTTGACTGTTGTTGGAACAGACCTTATGAAAACCAAACCAGGTCTAAGTTAAACCCGGACTGAGTAACTGGTCGTTGAAGGTACTTACCTTGCCTACTTGCGCCATTATAGACCTGTGTGCTCTTGTTTGAGTGCTCTACTAAATGTTGATGTATTACATTCTTTACCTGTTAGAAATTGTAATTTCTTATGGTCATAAAGCCATGAAGCTTTGGTTCCACCAAATAGGTAATTCTTCTGGTGGATAAAATGCGAGATTTAATTTTTTAATTCAACTTCCTCATTTACTCATTTCCTGCTCATGTTCGTTTAAGATCATAGGGGCGTTGTACATTTTTTCTTCTTCCTTTTCAACCGCGACCACTTCATCAGGAATTAATATGATGGATAAAAAAAAGTGGCGGCGGCGGTGAGAGAGGCTCCCAACGAGAGCCGCTCATTGCATTCAAGTCTTAGGTGCTCATCACGTAAGTAATTTAATTAATCAATTGACCAGACTTTGAGTAAATGAAATAAATGGGTTTATGTCAGAGCATGTGTTTGTCCGCTGTTGAGCGTCCAACGACGGGTGGTTAAATCTCGTTACGTCGCACTTCAGCCTAAATAGGATAATAGCGCTGAAATGTGCTTCTACTTTAGCTACACTCGGTTTGCACACGCGTTTGATCTCGATTCACTGATGGTAGGTAATTTTTCTACCATTATCGCTTTAGTAGTCACCAGTCCGACAATAAATCATCAGCATCAGGTGGTGGACATGTGCAATTTGGTGATGCTAACCCAGTTTGAGGTCGTTTACCATCGGCAGCGGAAAATTTGCATACAACATTGACAAGAGACCAATCAGACGTGACGGTAGCGGAAACGGACCAATCACTTCGAACGTCAGCAACAGCGCCTCCGCTAGCCTACATATGTAGGTACTTACCGCGAAAAGTGATTGATTGGGAATATCCATCAGACAGAAGTGGTGCTGATTTTTGCCCACCAGGTATCAAGTAGCTAAGCCGAGGTGATTTTTAAAACTCATAACCTTCGGCGAAACTACTTAATATCTAGAGAACACTCTGTTGAAGGCCTTCATGCGCCGGGAGGGCTCTTTTTCCGGTGCTCTTGATGGGTCGAGTTCGTTGTCGAGATTGAATTTGTTTGGGCCGGAAACTGGCTTATATGGGGTGGTTTATTATCACTGTGTCTCTCCCAGCTTAGTTATTGTTACAGTAAATAATGGATCCATTGCACATTGTATCCTAATTAATGTCACTTTTATGTGTGCATTGAGAACTTTATTTTGTGGCTAATGTTCATTTATGTTTGATTTTGTGATTGCCCTGTTCAATATTTCGTTTATTTTGGATTAACATTATCTTGGATTGCAGAGCTCTTTGTTAGATAAATATATCTAGACCTACATACCTATATGCCGTTCACGTTTCAAATTCTGTAGAATGACTTTTTGCAGCAAAATTAACTACGCTGATGGCACCTGCAAAGTTTTGGAGCGAAACTATCAGTGGCCATCAGCCGTATCCTCTCAGCGTTCCAGCTTAGAGGTATAGTATATTTATTACAATAATAGTAATAAATAATAATATTATTGAATAATAGTATATTATTCAACAAGCGGGTAAAGCATCCGAATGAGTAATAGCTGAGGCTGGGATTTTTTCAGATTTTGGTATTCGAATATCCGTTTCGAATTTGTAATGTAATGTAATGTATTCGAAATATTCGAATATTTAAATTATTCGAATATTCAAACTATACGAATATTTGGTTAGTCGAATATTCGAATATTTGGCTATTCGAATATTTAAATATTTGACTATTCGAATATTCGAATTATTTGGAGATTCGAAAAGCCAAATATTCGAAAATTCGAATAATTGAGTTATTTAGTGTTCATTCGCACATAGAATCGTATAATAAAACAACATAATAAGATCAGGCCGACTGATAATAAATTAATTCGTTTTCTTTTAATTTAAATAGATATGCAAATATATTTTGGCGGGGATAGTTATTTTTTAACTTTTGTCTTTTTGTTATTGAAGTTGAAATTAAGGAACTTAACGTGGGTTCCACGTTCCATTCCAAATAAGTGTATCCGAGCCGATGTTGAACTTGAGGGTGGTGGTTTACTAGTGAAGTATTCAACTAATCCCGGTTCCCGGAATTGGTCTGATTTCTGAGTCATCTGTGATTCTGTGAGAGGTGCGAGCCAGCAGGAAATAATAAAAAATGAAATGAATTCAAATATTTCAATAGAATTAAGACAAACTAAAGGTACCTAATCAAATAATTGAATTCAGAGATTTATTAGAACATTCTATTATTGATGCGAACATAATAATTATACAAATCAATGCACGAAAAATTCAATTCAAATACTCGAAAATTCTGAACATTCGAATATTTCAAATTAAATATTCGAATAATGTTCCACTGTAAAAATTCGTATTCGAATACCCGAATATTCAAATACCTACCCGAATCATTCGTATTCGATTCCCAGCCTTAGTAATAGCCATTACCCGCGAGTAGAATACTATGCTTTATCCAGGGTTGTGCACCGTACAAGGTACTCGAATACTTTTCATGGTATCTGTACTCGTACTCGAATACTTTTTAGGAATTTCGAATTTGTACTCGTATTCGTACTCGCAAACGTATGAGGTACTCGTACTCGTACTCGTATTTTTCACGGATACCAAGGGGTTGTACTCGTACTTCTCCACGAGTACGACACTGCGTGACAGTGACACAGGAATCGACCAATCAGGTGGCAACATGAAATTTTTTTTGCATGTATGTACATTTGAACTGTCAAGAATTCTTTCTACACCAAATTTGAAGTTTTCACCCTCAACGGTTCTTGAGCAAATAATTAAAAACCCTGTTTTACTTCGTACTTTTGAGGGCGTTCAACTCCCTTAGGAAGCACGTACTTTGGGAAAAAATGTTACTCCTAATTTTTGACTCATCTTTTTGAGAGAAATCACCTCCCGGAGTATTGTACACCCTGTACCTATAAAAATAATATCGTACTCGTGAATCATGGCTGTACTCGCACTTTTGTACTCGTGGATTATGATTGTATTCGTACTCTTACGAGGTATCCGAATACAAAGTATTCGTACTCGTACTCGATTACTTTTTTGAAAAATGGGTTTTCGTACTCGTAATCGCACAAGCAAAAGTGGAAAGTATTCGTACTCGAGTACAAAAAAAAAGTACTCGTGCACAACCCTGGCTTTATCCAGTCTCATTGAAAAATGCAGGCATGGATGCGCGTGATAATGCGTGCATTATTCAATAGGATGTGATAAATCATATTTATCATATTTATCCAATCTTATTGAATAATGCACGCATTATCACACGCATACATGCCTGCATTTTTCAATAAGACTGGATAAAGCATAGTATTCTACTCGCGGGTAATGGCTATCACCGAAGCAATTATTACCCGCTTGTTGAATAATATACTATTACTGTACTTATTCCGTGTAGTAATAAAAAGTAAATTTTTCCTACTTATAAATTTTTTTTCGGGCTTCAGTTTCCAAGTTACAGGGTGTCAAAAAATTGGGGAAAAAATCTGTTTTTGCTATAATTTAGTTACTCCTATTTTCACTAAAACCAAACTTGGTACGATTGATACACTATTAATTAGCTTTTATTTAGGGTTTACAAATAAAAAAAAACATGAAAAAGATTTGTCTGTTTGTATGGCGCGGCAAGTGCGTGACGTCACATTTTGAAAAGCCAATACAAACTCTAGTTGGCCATTCAATGACTGAAGAACACCTTCTCGTTTTGAACTGATTTATTCAAAAAAGATATAATGAAATGCTGGAGTGCTATGGTTTGACCTCACATTTTGGTCGATTCTTCCTTAAAATTCATAATTAAACAATCCGGAACAAAATTCATAATTTTTAACCTTTTTTTTTCCGAAAAAAAACCGCTTGAACAGGTCGATTTTTAAAAGCGGTGGGCCATTTTGCCATTATACGTGTCATGATCTACCGTCAACCCCTTAATCCTTAAAAGGAGACCACAACACAAAATACAAGTCGGTCTCAGATGAAAGAGTTGAAAAAACTAGAACGATCGCACAGACACGGGGTCTTGTGAATTTAATTATCTCATGGCGGGCGCTGAGGCTATAATTGAGAACGACAATGACGTCATAGGGGCAAATTTTTACGGGCTACCTATAGCTACTCACGGGCATACCTGTACCTGATTTCGTTGCCGATGGGATGACGACGGTTTCAAGCCTGCCATAGTTATTCCTGATTGTTTCAAGACAATGACGTTTGTCAGAACGACAATTACTAGCCACTCTCTTATTAGAGCAGATTTTCACGCCATAGTCTCCAGTCTCCCAGATTACAACCTTATTTACACAGACGGCTCAAAGACTGAAAACAAAGTGGCTTCCGCTCTATTATTCACACCATCATCAAAACAGGCCTTCGGACTTCAGAATTACAACAGCATTTACACAGCCGAACTTTACGCAATTCTACAAGCACTTCTATTCATAAAACTTCAGCCAGAAGAAACATAATCTGCTCAGACTCACTAAGTTCTCTTCAGTCCATCAACAACATATACCCCCGCAACCCCCTAGTACAACAAATAAGAGAAGAAACATTTGACAAATCCGATAGAATCATCCTGATGTACACCCCTTCTCATGTTGGCATTCATGGTAACGAGGAAGCAGACCGCTTGGCAACAGAGGCCACCTCTTCACATGACCTTCCAATATGCAAAATTGACCCCCCTGGAGATTTTAAAGCTGTCATAAAATGCAAAACCACATACTTCTGGCAGCAAAAATGGGAACTAAAAGACACATACCTCAGGGAACACAAACCTTCCATCAGTGCCATGCTTTTGAATCCCGAAAAGAGAAGGGATCAAATTATACTAAACAGGTTACGACTCGGCTACACCAAATTAACTCATTCTTTCTTGATAACAAAACAAGACCTAACAAGCTGTTCAATGTGCAGTGTCATACTGACTGTCAGCCATATCCTACACACATGCCCTGACTACGACACCCAGAGATCGCTGAACAACATCACACACTCTCCAGATATCCTAACAAACCCAGCCAAATACATCAAGGTACTAAAATTTCTAAAAGATATCGGTATATATGAAACTTTATGACGATTCAACACTTAGCTAGATTTGATCCTATGTAAGCCACTTAACCCATCATCCTTTTCCGTGGTCTTATCTGTTTGTATGTTTGAAAGTCGCCAATATAGACCCATTGATTGGCGTGAAAAATGTGTCCCTCTCTGTTGCTGTCCTTATTGTTCGATTGTCCCAACCAGCTGTTCTTAGATCACGTACTTAAACCTCCTTGTCATCTCTAATAACCCTTTGTGGTTGATGCGAAATCATTAAAAAAAAAGACCATGGGTACGTGATAGGTGAAAATCTAGGTGAAAACATCTTCCCAAGTGACGTCACGATAATATTTTCGAAACATTTTATCGGCTGATCGGACTCGTATGGAAAACTTAGATTTGTTCCGTATACTCTTGAACTACCTTCCCCATAAGTTAGTCAAATGAAATATAGACTCGATTTTTGTGTTATGGTCTCCTTTAAGCTCTTGACCCTCAACTCCTTAAGCGTCCAACCATTTTTAAAGGTAGATCTGAACACAGTTTTTGAAAAGCTTCCCAACGAACCTCCACAAATCATAGATGCGATTCAAAAAAATACTAAGGGTGGTTGGGGGTTAGGGAGTTGACGGTAGATCATGACACGTATCATAGAGAAATGACTCACCGTTTTTGAAAATCGACCTGTTCGAGCTTTTTTTGGAAAAAATATGGTAATGAATTATGAATTTTGTTCCGGACTTTTGACTAACCCTAAGGTTTCTCAAAACTTCATGGTAAAGCATTCGATCTAACTTTCAATGGTAGATCTGAATACGACAAGCTTTCCAACGAGCCCCCACAAGCCATAGAGTGCCATTTAAAAAAAATACTAAGGGTGGCTACGGGTCAAGGGGTTGACGGTAGATCATGACCCCTGTCATGAAAAAACGGCTTGTCTTATTCAGAAATCGACCTGTTCAAGCGTTTTTTTCCGGAAAAAATATGGTCAAGAATTATTAATTTTATCCCGGACTTTTGAATAATCCTGTATAGGTCCGACTGATTCATCTCGGATGTCCCATGCATTCTCCAGCAGTCTCCACAGTGACCCGACATACGGTTTCCTTACGACTCCCGAGAAATCTTGCACATTACCCGTATAATTCTGCCGTGCTCTAGAATCGGCGCCTCCGCCAAAATGGACAGATGTAGCTTGACCCACTGCTGAAGTCTCCACAGGGCCGGCAACAACAGTGGTGCTGACGTGCTCAAGCACCACACGTAACCCGAAGAGGTGGTGTTGAGCACCACATGTTGAAAATGCAAACATTGAAATTAGCGCCATAGCACTCCATTTTACCAATTTCGAGAATATTTGTTTTATTTTGAAAGTTTTATTCATGTATTTTTACCCCCATATTATACAGGTGTCCCAGAATGAAGTAGCCAACGGTCTATAGGATTCCAGAAGACACTAGAAGACCTCCATATTATTTTTTTGCGAAAGCTGAAGACGTTGACTGCTGTCTCGGTTATTATGACCAAGAATAAAATATCCTGCCAGGCCGACTCGGTCTATATGACCGAGAACATTTTTGACAAGATCGTCAACTATCAAGTCAATATGACAGATAGATCTCCACCATTTTCTTCATATGGATGATGAATATTTGGAAATTTCTCCCGGGGGACTTCACTACGTGCAGATCTGTGAGCATAATGTTTCAAACAATGCAAATTTTGATCCATGTGAAATGTGGCCTTTGGCCCGAACGTCAAGTATGTATAGTGAAAAACGCCTTGGCAGGCAACGTGTTGATATTAACCGAGATACAGCTCTTCAAAATTTGACTTTTTCATTGGTTTTTCATGAATAATTCATAAACGGGTCGAAGTGTTCGGCTGAAATTTGCCAGAGACTTGTTTTGAACGATTCCCTACCTATTGGCATATTACCTAAATCCAACTAAATAGTAGTTAGACGGCCCCGTAGCCCAGTCGGTCGTCTGCCGTCTGTGGTGCGGATGGCGCGGGTTCGAATCCCGGTAAGTCATGGATGTTTTGTGTTTGTTGAAAAATTTGCGTATATTGTAATTCCTATGTAATAATTCACTGTTATCAATAAAAGGCGCAAAAACTCCTATGGCACTGATAAGCCGAGAAGGAGGAAAACATTAATTTAATTTAATAGTAGTAAAACAAATAAAAATTAAAATAAAAAAGTTCGAATGCCGAAAAAAATATGTAGGGGCCTCTAATTAAGTACTTCCGGGCTATCTCCCATAGGCGTTCAGCTACTTTATTTTGGGACAGCCTGTATAGTATATTTTATTTAAATATGACGTGTGCCTGAATTTTTTTTCAAGTTTTAATATTACTTCAAAAATAAATCGCCTGGGACGCTGTTTCCCCCCCTCCCCCCCGCCAGTTCTTTTTCTGAAATATTCAACAGTCGATCAGCACCACACGTTCAAATCCAAAGTTGCCGGCCCTGAGTCTCCATACAGTTGTACGGGAAAAAGCCCACACGCGCGCTCCGGAACACACCGCCCACCAGAACGCTCCGCACTAGTACACTGCGATCTAACAAGAAGAGTCTAGAAAGATCGCATGTTATCCAGAATCGCCGCTCGTAAAATCATTCTAACATTTTGTCCAGGAATTACAGAAATAATAACGAACAAAAATGAAACCCAGCCGGTTTTTTGCATATAAGCTCATCAACAGTTTTGATTTCAAAAATACTGATCTACTTGCGAATTTGTCGATAATTTCTGCATGTGGCTAAAGATGTAAATTCTACATAGACGGTAAAGAAAGAGCACGACTAGATGGCAGATGAAACTAACCAACTGCGGGAGCATCAGCGGGAGCCTCACACATACAATCTTGTCATTCCACGACTAGTGACTACTAAATAGCACAAACAAAAGTGGACCAGACTTTGATACAAAATTGAAAATTTGGATTAAAAAAAAACATAAAAGTGCAATTTTTCCAAATGTGGAAAATTTGGCCTCCAAACTGGGGAATGGCCTACCGGGCATTTGCCCGGTTGCCCGGTGGCCCAGTCCGACACTGCCTCAACCGTGAACACCCTGTATAACTTCACATCACCATACGAGTTCTATCACCTTCACATTTTTCATTCACCAGCTGTACTTGCAAGACTACTACTACTATAATTTCTGTGGTGTTGTATCCTTGGGTGTTGTACATGACACGCGCTCAAATTCAAACTGACTGCTAAATTTCTAGGGGATTTTGCTGACAGTTGAAAGCAAGTTGAAAGATAGCCAGTTGCACCAACTTGAACGCAACCTAGACGCTGGATTTCTAACCTCAAAGTTGTGTCAGAAAAGCGGCATTCTGCAGAAAGTTAACACGAATCGTTTGTTTTGCTATCCCACCGAAGTTTCTAGTTTGTCTTCACAATGGCTTTGACCAAACCCAAGTCGGAAATGACAGCCGATGAGCTGCAGATGCGAGAAGAGGAGGAATTCAACACGGGCCCCTTATCCGTCCTCACTCAGTCCGTAAAGAACAACACTCAGGTCCTGATCAATTGCCGCAACAATAAGAAGCTCCTGGGACGCGTCAAAGCCTTCGACCGGCACTGCAACATTGTCCTTGAGAACGTGAAAGAAATGTGGACGGAACTTCCCAGGCCCGGAAAGGGCAAAAAGAAGGCCAAGCCCGTCAACAAAGACCGCTTCATTTCCAAAATGTTTCTCCGAGGCGACGCAGTCATCATTGTGGTGCGAAACCCCCTGGCCACCGCTTCGAACTAATTTATGTTATAATGAAAAAATTCCGTAATAAATATGGTATCTTGTAAAGAAACAACAATGGCATCGTCTGAATTCCTGCAAAACATTCAACTCACCAAAGCATTTGAATAGTTAGCACTAGGAACTTGACAAAATTAATGGCTCAGTGCTTCAGCAATAATGAAAGTTGTTTGTAAACCGAACACTTGTGGTTTGGTAATGCAAAAAAATGCTTTTGCGGTGTGATACTATTACATCTGGAATAGTAACAGGCTACTCCAACAAGTAGAAAAGAACATGAGGTACGTTCAATCACTGACTTGTTTTTTTCAGATAATTTATCAATAATACAATAATTAAAAACATGAAAAGATGACTCAATTGTATAAAATATGCGGTGCTAATTATAAATACAACAATAAATACTGATAACAAAAAATCTTATAATTAACGGGAGTGGTTCAGCCTCGTTCACAAATGATGTCCACCACGCTGGGTTCCATCAGGATTGGTTCCAGGCAACGGTGGACGGCTGAGCCCAAGATTTCATCCAGTAAAAAATGAACAAGGCTGAAAACAAACTTTGTAGCGCTAAATTCACTCTTGGTGAGGCTGCAAAATTTCAACATACTTCTCATCGGAAACAAATCTCCAGAGGTAGAGCTGCAAATAGTGTGTGTCGACTTGTATTTGCTGTAGGCCGTACTTGCTGAAGGTTTTCAGGCGAACGCATTCCATGAATGTCTGAAAAGTTCAAGAAATAAATGTTGACGCGACGTGGTAGAGTTGACGACACACCACAGGGACCTGTGGGCGGGGCTGAACAGAAAAACAAAAATCGATTTGGACGAGTCCGTGTGGAGTGCTAAACCATCACCAGGTCACAAATGAACTTATAATTTTACAACAAATCCAGGTGTGCCACTGGATAAACTTAGTTCGCGCAGTTAGGCTCCGCCCACAGGTCCCTCTGGTATTCCGAGTACTGTGGGTACACAGTAGGTGCAGAATTTCGTTATGTAGTGGTAGAACTACCTAGTAAGTTTATGTAGGAAAAAAAGACAGACTTCATCTCCATGAGACAGAATATCTCACCCCACCATGACTTTTCTCCAGAGATGAAACTGAAAAGGAAACAAAAGCAGAATCCTCGATCCTCGCGACTAAATTCTTCATTGGACCGCAAAAAGTTTTTTGAGCATTGGATTCATAAAATGATATTAGAAACGTAGTTTACAATATTAGCAGAAGCAGACCCTACAGTTGAAAAAGTGTGTCCATTCTTCATTTTCAAGGTCAAAATTTGAATTAAATTTTGGATCCCATATTCATACTGACTTTTGGCGACGTCATTCCGCATTAGGATCATTTTTTGTTGCCGCAACGTTTTCTGATTGGCTCGCAAGGAATTCGCTGTGTTATTTCGTTATTTCCATGGTTTTGCGATTACATTGCGAGCCAATCAGAAGTGTTGCGTCTTATTGCGTTGCGATTGCCGCTGCGTTACGTATTTCCATAGAGCGGCCATTAATTAAGTTGAAATAAAAAAATATGGCCCGACATGACGTCATTATACTAACCTTCAAGCTTATTTTGATGATCCCCGTCAGGATCGACACCTTATTGAACTCGACGGTCGAGAAAATTTCGATGCGTTCGCTGAACAATTTGTGCATATTCGAGACTAGCGTCGAATCCAAATGGTTGGGGGTGTAACTGGACCAGTTCGAACGATACTGATGTCTTGAAACTGATATACTGAAAATCATAATGTTTTACCACATGCAAAAATAACAAACACAAAAAATGAAACCTGTGAGTTTTTCTACTGGAATCACTGCTGTGCTCCGTGTTGGTACCTTGATCTTCGTACAGGAGCGCCACAGTCGCGTCTATAGCGGAAATATCTTCCACCACGCGCTTCATTACAGCTCGAACAGTCCTTGGTTCGATTGTATGAAGCCAGTCTCTGGTTTCGACGCTTTTTCGTAACATCTGTTAAATCAGAGGACCTTTTTGAGTACTTCCAGACATTCGTATGTCAGTAACCTACCTGGGAAACGTTCAGACCCTGGATCCTGACGTAGCAGTTGAGCAATTCCTGGGCCGATTCTTGCATGGTCATGTTGATTTCATTCTCATTGGTCAACGCAGAGTTTTGCCTTGGATTAATTTGGAACAGTTCGTCGGTTTGTGAGAGCTTCAAAAATATTAATGGAAGCATTAGCGCGTGATCTTCACCGAGCGCGGCCAAAGTGAAACTTCTAAGCGCAAGTGCCTTATGATCCATACAACATGCACATACAAAGGGCCCGTATTTTTGAAACCGGCGAAATGAACTCACATGGGATGCTATCCACGTTTCCCATAAGAACATCACGCATACCTGTGAGAATACAACTGGCGGTCTGTAATAGCCGAATGAACTAGCGGGAATCTGCGCTCACAGGTATGCGTGCAAGTAATTTCTCGCATGGGAAAGGTGGATTGCAACCGCCTGTTTCCGCTTTTGCGATTGGAGAAATTTCACCGCAGTGCGCTCAAGGGCTCCCTTACTTGACCCAAAAATTTGCAAAAAGTCACCAATTATTTCGTAACCACTGAACAGAAACACTCGGCGAAGGTGGCTCAATGTTAATAAAAATCAGGTGTATAGAACTGGTACTTCGACTTGTTGATAAAACATGTTTTGTTTTTCAAACATTTGTAAAAATCTAGAAACTTCAATGCTTACTACTGATTTTTTCAATTTGTAGGACGCACAAAAAAAACCTGAATGTGCAACTGTACCGTCAACATTCAGCTTCTTTTCACTGTTATAGACTTGACCATTTTGTCTCTGGTTCAAATTAGGCACAGTTGCGGCAATGAAGCCAAATGTTTCGTTATATTGAAAGATACGTCTTTGAGCGATTTCTTTTATTTACCGATTTCAAGTCGTCCTCACTGTAGTCATTCATTATGAGAGATGGATCTCCGGCTAGCAGTTTGATGTGTGAATTTCAGGCACATTTCATGTCATCGGTATCAATCGCATGTCGTGCCAGTATTTGTGAATCGTGTTGTTGATTTCTGCTTCCTTACCAATTATAGCCTATTATTGTGATAATGATGGAAACCTGGGGGCCGCATTTACCGCGTCAGAAGTGATCAAAGTGTACATGTACAGGGAATCAAGTTCAAGAGAAATGGTACAGGCAAGTGCGAGCGCACCATCTGTTAATTAATAGCCAGTAATCTACTCTGGTAAGAGTTGTTTCGTAAAACCAGTGTAAATGTTGTTTTTGCCTCTCGTGACGAGGCTGCAGCATCTAAGTTATAATCTCTGAAGTAAATAGCTGCGTTCGGTAATTACATGTGAGAGGCGATGCAGATGCGTCTGATATGTGTTGGTTGTTAGTCACGTGACCAAAATATGATTTGACAAAACCGAACGATGCAGATGAAATAATGACAGATGACAGGTAAAACAATAAGTGAAGTTGACAGCAGTTGACAGCTGACGGCGTGCGCTCCCGCTTAGTCGAATTTGTTTACCATGAATCGCCACTTTGCTTTCGCTTTCGCTCCTTCTGCCATTTTTACGCCAAATAACCAGCCCCAGCCAGCAGTGTCACACTTGTTGCTTACTCAAATGCGGAAATATGCCTAATCCCTAACCTCAAACGAGCAACGCGGAATGACAAGTTGACATACGTCAAAAAAAGATCTGGGACCTCGGCCAAAAACCTCCGAGCAAACGGATGTACATCTGACGCGTCTGGCAGGGAATATCCGAACGCTTCAGATCTGCGTCGATTTGCTTGAGATGCAATAACCGAACGATGTAGATGTAAATCGGGCGTCTGACGTAATAACCGAACGCAGCTATGACGGCCATTCAATGATGTTCAATGACAGCAGCTGTTTTTAGGTTAAGTAAGGGCATTCTTAAAGGAGACCACAACACAAAAATCGAGTCTATATTTTATTTGACTAACTCATGGGGAAGGTAGTTTAGGAGTATACGGAACAAATCTAAGTTTTCTAGACGAGTCCGATCAGCCGCAATAAAACATTTTGAAAATATTATCGTGACGTCACTTGGGAAGATGTTTTCACCTAGATTTCCACCTCCGATTTTCACCTATCACGTTCCCATGGTCTTGATATTGCTATTGGGTGCTTTCCACCTAGACGGTACAAATACCGCCAGACGGCACATGTTCCATAGTGTGGCACAAAATTTTAGGTGATCCAATGAACGGCGCAGAACCGAGTAGGAACACGTAGATGGAAAGCACCGTTTGGAACCCGCACATGCGTAAATGGCAGGTGTACCGAACTTGGGGCTAGGTGGAAAGCACGCATTGTCGTTTTGGCAGACGTCATTGTCTTCAAACAATCAGTAATAATTATGGCAGGCTTGAAACCGTCGTCGTCTCATCGGCAACAGAATCAGGTACAGGTATGCCCGTGCGTAGCTATAGGTAGCCCGTGAAAATTTTCCCTTCTGACGTCATTATCGTTCTTAATTTTAACCGCAGCGCCCGCCACGAGCTGAATAATATTACAAGACCCTATGCAATCGTTCTAGTTTTTTCAACTCTTTCATCTGAGACCAACTTGTATTTTGTGTTGTGGTCTCCTTTAAGAAACTTTCTCCACTTTTTGTTTCACTTTCACTTCAAAAAAACCAAATAATGACAAACCACAAGGATACTTACTAAATAATGAACGCTTCCGTTTCTAAAATCCAAGCACAACTTTGACAGTAGCAAAAGCAACGTTGGGGGTACTTTGGAATCTAAAGCCACTGTCGCACAGTAGCTTCTGGCCGTGGCGGTCAGATGGTGCATGAAGCATACAATCAATCCCTCCCTGATGTTGTCTACACAAAAGCTGTCCTTGAATTGAGGCTTGTGGGCAAAGTTGATCTCTGGTTGAATGAAGACCACAAGATCATGAAGTACGCCTTTGACCTTCTCAACCGTGGTCATTATCAAAGAAGCCAGAATATCGTTGAGATTTTTCGACGAATCATCTTGGCTTATTAGCTTGGGCGTTGTCAGATTATGCCGGACTTTGGTCAGGGAATCCGCAAAGTGCATTTTGAGCGCTTGCAGATGGGCTTTGCACTGCTTTCGTCCGGCATTTATGACTATATCTGTGGCAGTGCTTGAAAAATCAATGTCCCTACACATGGCATTCCCTTCGATACGTCTGTAAAAACGATCTAGAGCTTGTACCAATACTGCAGTGTCGCCCACGTCTTGTTCTAAGTCGACTTTATTTTGAACCAGCTCAAAGTATTTTTGCATGTTTTGCTTGATGAAGGTGCTCAGCTCAGTTGCAGCGAAGTTCTCAAATATCTCGCTGCTTTCAATGTCGCTGGTGTTGACGCGGTTTATAAACATGTCGTGGAATGACGCGACGACTAAGCATAAATCGCTCAAGAATCCAGAACAGCCCAAGTCTACAAACTCTGAAATATCTCTTTGCTCGCTTTGGTCCTTCAGCATGACCAGCTGGTCACTCAAACGCTTCTCGGCACAGCTCAAGAACTCTGAGCACAGCTCGTTTGCAGGCTCGTTAAGCTGAAGCAATAAATCTACCGAATCCGCGAGTTCTTTGGCCGACGCTTCTGGATTGCTGAACAAATTTCTCAGTTCTTTCCTCAGATCAACCAGAATCGCCTCACAGTCTGTTTTGATGCCTTTGAACGAAGGCAAATTGCCGTACTGTTCAAGCACTCGTTGCGCGTGCAAGTAATCTTGGACTGCTTGTATGTAATTCTTTTCTTCCATTCTGGCCTTGAGCGTCGTCGGAAGCTTGAACAGAAACTGGAGCCTTTGCAACAAAACGTGGACTCCAGACAGTTTGCTGATTTGTTGCCTGGTATCATGCAAAGTCGAATTGATTTGGTCGGAAAACGACGTGATTGAAGCCATGTTTGAGGCGAGCAAATCCATTTCGTTTTCCATCTTCTTGAAGTCGACTTTCATTTTTTTGATTGTGTCCGTGGCAGAGATGAATTTGTTGTAATTTTCGTAGACGAGCGTTTGCATGTCGGAATGAAGCGTTTGTGTATCACGCACGATCTCGCATTCCTGATCCATGATTTGCTTCAAGTTGCATTCCTGCAAGAACGAAGTTGAGAGTTGAGATGTGATGTGAGACAGTGAAATTGGAGGTTACGGACTCACCCTGAACAGTTTATCCAAATACATGTTCGGATTGAAATTCGGACTGTTCAAGTCCAAAGAATTTGACTTTCGCTCGTTCATTATTTTGATTTTTTCAAAATTACGGCCGAAAAGCTGGCAACGGTGACAGCTGTAAACGTCACGCTGACAGAACTGTCAGTGTCACTTTGACGTTTATAGGTTATGTTTACTTTTTTTTGATCGATTTGTGACAAAAAAATCTGCTTTTAAACTATGAGGCCTTTAAGACTCGGCCCCGACCCAAATTACAAAAGTGATGGTAACTGGACTGACGATTTGACGGTGTGCAAAAACACAGGCATTGGTTATTCGACGAATCAAATATACAGGGAAGATGGAAATCCACAAGAGGCACATCCCTATGAAGACAGTAGTTGTCACTACGAATTTAACAAAGACAGCTTTTGGTATGCAGTCTTCGACGGTCATGCTGGTAGAAAGGCTGCGAATTTCTCGTCGCAATTTACGGCAGAAGTGTATTTTTCACCGTTGCAAGAGTCCGGGAAGAAGTCTGATGAAGAAGTTAGAGAAATTCTAAGGTAACTGCACACTTACGATTTTCTATTCGTAGTTTCTAAATTTTGGCTTCCAGGCAGGCGTTTGTGTCCGTTGAAAAAGGGTATATGCAAGGGATAGGTGACCTGTTGGCGGAAAAGGCGGGGTTGCAGTTTGATTTACCTGAAGGAATGAGCACATATGAAGCGTACCAAAAGGCACCCCACATTGTCGAAAGAATTAATAACATCAACAGTGAACTGTCATCAGGTGCTGCAGTGGCTATCGCTCTAATACACAATAACAAGCTGTATGTGGCAAATGTTGGGGACTGCCGGGTGCTTCTGTGTCAAACTGACGCCAATTCGGTGCTGAAAGTGGTGCAGCTGAGTGTTGATCATAACTTGAAGAATGAAGATGAGCTGTTGAGGCTCTCGCAAATTGGGATGGACATTCAAAGTCTCAGGAATGGTAAGTTTTTTTCTTCACATCTGGATTCTAGGTTTGATGGGGGGGGGGGGGAGTTGATGGAACATAGTTCCATCTGACACGTAAGCCTCACTTCTGGGCCCATTTCACCAACTTCTCAGACCAGTCAAATTCATCGAGCCGCAATGTGATGCTTGGATATGGTCGGTCCATTCAAGCACTGGGGCTGCCCAGGCTCACGGTTCATCATAATGGGCCTATACAGTGTAATTTTTTTGCCTGGGCAGAAAGTTCAATGAAAATAATGAATTTATGTATTTTTTGTTTCTGTGACTTTTTGAATATTTCGGGGAGAAAAAAAAGTAAACTCTGAGAATTTCACTCCCATTTTCAAACGCATTGTATACGCGCCGTATGTGACGTCATCGCGCCCCATCCAATCGTATGGATCGGTGGGTGTGGCAAACTGCGTTTAGAGCGCAGAAATTAACAGTGGCATAGGGGTAAATGGCAAAAGCCTAAAGATGGATATAAGACAGCAATGATGGTCAGTTTGAATGAACTCATTCATGGGAGCCGTTGAATTCCTCACCCATACTGCACTACATTGGCATGATAGTACGCCACTGATCCAACCCGCTCGTGTTCGTTTCATGCGTGGCAACTGCAAACTGGTCGATCTGTCACAATCCCACTCCAACCACCCGGCTGGCGCGAGGCGAACTTGCGTTATTGGTCGGGGATTGGTGACGTCACAAATGCCGCTCGATCTTGGCGTTTTAAATTTATCGGCTGATCGTAGCACTTTTCATTATTTGTTTAAACATTTTCAGAGCAAAACAAAAGAATATACCATTTATATATTCAATACGAATATTCATTGTTTGGCTTGTGTAATCAAATGACTTGATAAAATAGCAAATCTAAAGTACGCCGTACAGGCCCATTCTGCCAAACGCTAAACGCAGGTGCAGATATTTTAATACCTGGTGCCTATGCCGGTCCGTTGTTGTTTAGTCCATTCCCTGCCTACACTGGCAGTAGTGGTAATTATCCTCTGCACATTGGTGTACTGCCGGTTGCAGGCGTAATATTTGAAGAGGCTTGCCCAAGGCCATCTGATAAGGTTTATCAGCTTGTTCAGAAATGGTAGGGGGTGGGGGCCGACCCATCCAAATTCTGACTTTGCTTCGCGTTGCTGTAGTCGAATTTTCTCTCGACTGGAACAGTATACAACGCGCCATGTTGTTGACAAAGTTATTTGGCTGGAGTGAATGATAAAATACAAACTTACATATTTCCATTCTTTCCTACCCTGAGCTAACCTACCCATTTCTTAGAAAGTGAAACATATTATCTTATATCGCATCTCGTAAACTGCACACCATAAGCCGATTTTGTACCAAAAATGGTTTTTCAGGCACTCACTTGGGAAACCAAGAAAGCACCAGATGTCTCGGCAACTACCTCGTGAAACAAGGCTACAAAGAATTTGAAGACTTGGGCATGGCCAAACGCGAGCCGGTGCTCGCCGAACCCGACATCCACGGTGGAATTCCACTGGACGAATCCTGTCGATTCTTGCTCTTAATGTCGTCATCCCTGTACAAATGCATTGAAGAAGCGACCGGAACCGATCAAGTGAACAAATGCATAGCGCAGTGCGTTGTCGAACAGTTTCGCGAACAAGCGACGCTTACTGGAGTGGCCCAAGCTGTCGTGGACAAGGCGGTGCGCCTCCATCACGACTGGTACATGTCCAATTCGGACAAGTCCTTCACGGGTTGCTCCACCAAACGCGAAGATATCACTTTGGTGCTCAGGAACTTCAATTACCCTTTACCTCACGCCATCAAAACCCCTTCCACGCCGTCTTCCATTTCCTCCGTGACCCTGACGAACAACACTTCAGTCAGATCGATGGCCAGCACGCTGCAAAGCAGCACGGACACCACCACCAGCAACGACGCCAGGGTGGTGAGAGTCAAAGAAATCGGTCCCGATGATAAAGTAAAACCTTACGTCGATTTCACCCAGTTTTACAAAAACGTGGAAATCGCAAGGAAGAACGGGACGCTGCCAGACTGGTGGGACTCATGAAACATGTCGATTTTGAATCAGTGCTTTTATTTAGTTACTGTACAAATAGGCAGAGTTGTTTTGTTGTTTAAAAAAAGTTCTTACAAAAACACGTTGCATCGTTATTGTTACGGTTCAATATATTATGACATAATACTACCTAGTAATAATGTAACAAAAAATAGAAATAAAAATTTGTATCTTGTCAGCTAAGCTCAGTTTCTTAGCTAAGTTTCCAATGAAACTGATGAAAATTAAGCGCTAGGCATAACTTTGAGGCGTTTGAATGCGGCTTCCTCGAGGGCCGCCCGGTGGTCGGGATGGGCGATCTGGATCAGAGCGTGCGCCCTCTGTCGCAGCGATTTACCAAACAGCTGGGCGATTCCATGTTCGGTGACGATGTAATGCACATGCGCCCTGGTCGTCACTACTCCAGCACCTGAAATAAAAAAAGGTTTAGTTTCAATTTCAAAAGATTCAGAGCAAGGTTTTGTAAATATGAACCTAATCTCGCAAACAAATGTGAAGCATTTACCAAAGGATTACTCTTACATACGCTGGCAACCGAATCGGTCATGAAAGACGACTTCAAAAATTGGCTTTGAAAACTGCGGTTTTCATGATAGCTGAAAACCGGAGTTGGCTCTCAATACCGGTTTTCTAAACGGTTTGTAATGCCGGTTTTCGGAAAGTTCGATTTTTCTCTAAATATAACCTCGTGTATGTGTCCATGTATTTCCAAAGAACGGGTTTTTGCCCACATGTCTTAGCTTACTTATCCGTTTGGGAGAAGTGCGCTAAAAACGAGAACACCCTTACCAGGTTGAATCATGGGTGCGATCTTGCTAACGCCTTTAAGGGTGGTGGAAGGCAGCGCTATGATCGGCTTGCCCTTGCCGTCGAATCCCTCGGCCGCGCCCCTGATGAAGTCCACTTGCCCGCCGAAACCTGAGTACATTCTCGTGCCGATCGAGTCGGACACCACCTGCCCCGTCAGGTCGACTTCGATACAAGAATTGATGGCGGTCATCTGCGGCTGACGGGCGATGACGCTGGTGTTGTTCACATAATCGATGGCCAGCATTTCGACGAAGGGATTGTTGTCGACAAAGTCGTACAGTTCCTGCGTGCCGATCAGGAACGAGCCGACGATGCGGCCCTTGTGCATCGTCTTGCGGTTGTTGGTGACGCAGCCATTGTTGACCAGGTTGATGACACCTCCGGAGAACATCTCCGAATGGATGCCGAGATCCTTGTGGTTCGTCAGAGCGGCCAGCACGGCGTCGGGAATGTTGCCGATGCCCATCTGGAGGGTGGCACCGTCTTCGACCAAATTCTCGGCGATCAGCTGGCCGATCTTGCTCTCCACTTCGGATGGCGGCTTGCCGCCATGAGACGGCAATAGCTGATCACACTTGACGGCGTAGTCCACGTGACTGATGTGGATTATGCCATCACCAAAGGTCCTGGGCATTTTCTTGTTTACCTGAGCTGAAATTTGAAATGTTTAGAAACATTGTGTATCGTCTTGAACGATGTTGAAGTTTCAAGGCTCTGAATACTAGGTTCTTTACTGAATACTAAGACTTTTTCAAACAGCAGTAAAGAAACAATAAATACGTTCTAATGGACGTGCATTGGAAAGCCATGAAAAATTTAGGTATTCATATAAAAAAGGAGGTCTTACCGACTATCACTTTGGAATGCATCATAGCGGCCCTAACGCAGTCAACGCTAGTGCCCAAACTACAATAGCCATGTTCGTCTGGGGGTGACACCTGTAAAAATCCACAATTTTTAGCTGTAGAAATACGTAGATACCCATTGCTGATTACTTTCAGATTAACACAGAAACACGTTACAGCTCACGTGCAATCTGCACGGTATAGGTACATACTAGTTAAGAAGTGGGTTCGAGAATGGGTATCATTCAAATTATCAAAAAATCCACCAGAACATTCTCAAATTCAAAAATTCTCAAGACTGGTATTTTCAACTTCGGATAACTCTATCCTGGGGTTAACTCAAGGTTAAATGCCATTGATACTATCGTTTCGAAGGGAAATCAGCCCCCAAAGTTTCTCACACCCTTGTATAGCACGTAAAATACGAACGATGGTGCCAACCCCATGCGATGTTGGTAGTCGTTAAAAATCCCTACTCTGTGTTGGAACACACAGGGGTTCAGCAAAATTTCCGGTATAGTGGAGGAAAGCATTCACCGGCGTCGGTGCTAGGCCTCGTTGCGGAAATAGGCCGACGTTAAATAAACGAATAAAAATGAATAAAAAAATAAATGCCATTGATACTATCGTTTCGAAGGGAGATCATAAGCCCCAAAGTTTTTCACACCCTTGTATACCTATACAAAAGTAAAAAGGTGGCGCCTACGTATTCGCAAGACAAAAACACAGCATTTAAAATATTGAAATCGACTGTTGTGTAACTCTAGTACTTAAACATAGACACCGCCAGCAATGGTACAATAACAGGTGTATTAATAGAACTAATGGATCGCGGACCACAATAACATAAGGATAGGTGATTATACAAACAAAATTTTACCTACAGTTCACCCGCAGTAGGTACCCACAGTATCAATTTTATTTTGAAATTTTTTTCCACAGACAAGGTGCAAAAAACACTACTTTTATAAACTAATTCAAAAGAAATTCTTGCTCGTACGAGAAAGTGGATACACACAAAGTAGCGACATTTTTTATAAGACATGTAGAATAACGTCAATAATGGCGCTACAGGCAGATCAGATGATTTGTCTTTTTATTTTTTGAGAAATCTCAGAAATCAATGTATCATTGTATAAGTGGTTGCCGCTCTAGTACTGCAAACCTTGAGCCCGGTTTTAGTCCATCGATGTAGACTATAGATCGCGAGAACAAAAATTGCGTGCTAACGATGGGTATATGGTAAGATGTTATTTTCACTAGTACCATCTAGTACCTACTGGTTGATACAATTTTCTTCAGTTGTAAAGTTGTAATAAATATATAGATAATTTATTGAACAAATGTCGCTTTATCATAAAAATTAATGTGCTAAACTCAAGATTAACTGAGTAATGTCAAAAACAAGCGAATCTCTACAGCGGTACTTTGGCACCCCATCAGGCGCAAGCGCCGGCAAGAAGCTGACAAGAGGCGCTTCGTTGTGCCGGCGTGCCTGCAACGTTGCCACAGCGAGTGCCAAGGTGACGGTTATGTTCTCGCGACCTATATAAATATATTTTCTTTTAAATTAATATGATCCCAATATTTGAGAGGAATCGCTGCGAGAGAGGTCTTTCAGGTATTCATTCAGTCAATTCAACACATTTTGATGTTTTCTTTTTAGTTGACCGCGTTTCTTTAAATAGAGCAGTTATTAATGATTTTAGAGTGCATTCACGAGCAAAGCCTGCACAAAATGCACCTATCTACCTCATTTAAAATTCTCAGAAACAGGCTATTTTCCATAAGTACTAAGTAACTTTTTTCATGCAGTGCTGATGCATTATTTTTTTTATGTAATCAAAGATTTAAAGGTTCAATAACATCAAGAGTAAATATTTGTGTAATTTTGAAGAAACAAGTTGTTAGATTGCTAAACGCTTGGGCTACAAACAGCCGATATTTTACAGAAAAGCTGTATTGTTTTAATTATTATGTTCTTTCTCAACTTAAATTACAATGACGGTTCAGTAATTTTACTTGGTTTTTATAATGAGATTCAAGGAATAATAAATTATTCAGAAATCACAAAAAATGATAAAATTTATCAGCAAATATTTAATTATCACATTATGGCGGCAAGCGGGTTCGTAACGTCAAGTTATTCAGATATCTCCTCGGATATCTCGGTACAATGCCAAGGTCTGGATGTTGAAGATGTGTGCTCGGCCTTGAAATCGTTTCAAACATTTTTTAACTTGAATGTTCATATCAAGAACTATTTAAAATTTACGTTGAATTCCTAAACAAAATAGGTGAGTATCCGACGATTTCTTTGAATAAAGCAAACATTTAGTGAATTCAAAAATACAAGCCTATTCTTCTTATCCCCAATGCAGTGCTCAGTCCCTTTTTGCTTATCAAAAACGTCTGAAAATAAGGTCAGAAGATGTTGAATAAAATCAAAGCGAAAATGAACGGCAATTTTTTTTTCAATTTTGAAAAAATAACAACTTCAATTCATATATCCCATACACTTTCTATTTTCAGTAGAATGACTTTTTGGAGCAAAAATAAAGTGACAAGCTGAGGGGGCTACGGCTACGGCTGATGGCATCTGCGAAGTTTTGGAGCTAAACTATCAGCGCCCATCGGCCGTATTCTCCCAACGCTCCAGCTTGTCACTTTATTTTTGCTCCAAAAAGTCATTCTACTGAAACTAGAAAGTGTATGGGATATACCTCCTAGATCCCTGCAGCATTCGAAAAGGACCTGAATGGTAAATTTCTGTCAAGGAAAAAGCCCGCTGGGATTGATTTCGCGACGCATCGTTTTACCAATTGAGCTCCATTCTCAAGAGCCCCTTGTATGCTCAGAGCGAGAGAAATTATTGTTACGAGCTGCGAGGCCCTCGAACGATTCCACTACATTCGAAAATAAACACAGATTTGTATACTGGTACAGTGGTATATCCGAGATGGTGGGGTTCCGGAGGGTTCGTGAAAGCTGGAGATCAAGACGCGCGAGTAGGACACATCTGCACAATTGGCGGAGGTGCGACGCTTCCAGAGCTTGCCGGAATATACGCGAACCTGATGGACACTTCTAGAGCCGCGGCGAATGCTGGAATAGACCGGAGGACGCGTGGAGTGTTTCCGAAGATAATAATCGACGCGTGGATAGTTTCCGAAGGTAATACTCGAGTAAAAGCGTTATCCAAGTGCGATAAATTTTTTTGGCGTCTATTCAGTAGTGTACGCAGTAATAAACAGTGCGTATTCAAACGTTCGTCTCTCAATTATAAAAGTACCCAACGCAAATTCATAACATTTATCTCTATATCAACAGGTGGAAAGAAAAAATCTGAGAAAACCAATCAAGGACGAAGATCCTCAGATTTTACGCGCGCCATCCTAGGGTCTTATTAGAAATGAAAAAATCCCTTCTCTCAGGGTGCACTCTCTAAAATATTTTGTACGATAGATTCGAGTGATTTTTCTACAAAACATCTGGAGCCAAAGTCACTTGATTGTGAAAATTGCTAAAACATTGCTTGAGAATTCGCAGCGATGCTTCACAACCACCCAGGCAGAGGTTGTGTTGACGGGGCCAAGGCCATCAAGGTGCTGTTTCTACACTCATGGGCTCTTTTGGGAAAATTACACAATATCATATCGTCCCTGGACACGAGCCTGTTTGAGTCGTCGCCCGTTGGTTTCATGGAGTTTTGCGGTAACTACAGGTATAAAGACAGTTCCATTTATTTTTAAAAGGACTATAGGAATATTGTTTTAGACCTGCAAGATGTCACTTTTACTCTAATTGAAACAATATTCTTGAACGATTTTCTTAAAACCTCAAGAAGAGCGCGTCAAAAGTAAGCCACATTTTCTGTCTTCAATAGAATACAAGGTGAGTTCCAGCTTATGTCAATAACTTTTAGAGATGATCCCCAATCTTTTCTATGATCAGCTGTCTATAAGCAAATTTTGTTCTAATGGTTCCGTTTTCAAGATACAAATTGGGGATAAAAATTAGTTCTTCTAAGCAAGTGACAATAGGAATTTGAAACTTTGGTTATATAAATATCTTATACCTATACGTATTTAGCCAGCGGTATTTTTTTTTTAAAATCGCTATCAATAAAACCAACTCAAAACCAAGTTGTCAGCAATAATTTTTTTTACAAAAATGTTCGTCTCATGACGAGTCAAAGAAACTGCACTTCAAAAGTAGTAATGACATGTTACGACTCGCTCTGTATAGTCACGAGTCGAAAATATGAGTTCTCTGTCATCAACAATTTGAAAATATTGGAGTTTGTAGAACCTATACATACAGGGTGTCTCGAAAATACACCGACAACGTTCTAGGGCAGCTTCCTCTCATCAAAACAAGAAAAAAAGTTCCCATAAACATGGGTCCGGAAACGCTTCCTAAGGGAGCTACAGACCCCTGAAGGTGAGACCCTGAAGATGGTGTTTATTTAATATCTCCGAAACCGTTCAAGGGAAATCAATCAAACTTGGCACATTTAATGACCTTCTTATGTCCAACAAAATTTGAATGCCCAACAAAAATGAAGTTGCTTTGGAATAGATTTTCTTTCGCCTTGAATATCGTGATTAAAAAATCAGCATTACTGACCACGTTTTCATACACTCAAAACTCAAATATCTCGTAAACGGTGCGTCTATCGAGGTTGAACAGGGAGACCTTTTTTTGGTAGAAAACTCCAATATTCCATATTTTTTGGTAAATTTGAAAACAATCCACATCAAAAAAGTGAGGGTTATTTTTACCCTTACACCTCAGCCTGACTCACCCCTGGTTTATTATTTTGGAAATAATTTTGCCTCATTTTGTTGGACACAAGAAGGTTGGTGGATGTGTCAAGTTTGATTGATTTCTCTTGAACGGTTTCGGAGATATTGAATAAAAACCATCTCCAGGGTCCCACATTTAGGGGCCTGTAGCTCCCTTAGGAAGCGTTTTTGGACCCATGTTCATAGGAACTTTTTTTCTTATTTTGATGAGAGGAAGCTGCCCTAGAACGTTGTCGGTGTATTTTCGGGACACCTGTATAGGACTTCACGAGCATATTATAATCATGTTCTGACGGTCATGGTTGGAAGTGTTGCAATAAATCTGATAATCTATATTGAAATTATGTATAAAACATAAATACAAACCTGAATACAGGCTATGTCTGGCTGGAAAATCTTCTTGTAAAAAAGTTGTGGGATTTCGTGCAGAAAAATTGGTAAGGCATCTCCTCGCCCCTCGGCTACTGCTTTCCGTACGTTGCCGCCCATGAAGAATGAAAACGACCTGTCGGGTGAGATGACAAGAATGAAGAATGAGGTATCTTCATGAGATAGGTTTAGTCTGTTCAACCCTAGTGTGATTTTAGTTGGCTGGGAGTCTCGCCACGCGACGCATTTGAAAATGGGAAACTCGGGAAATCATAGCTCACAAGAAACACATTTAGGGTTGGGTTGAACGTACTATAGGATGTATTTCACGCTTTGTCATGATAAATACCTGAATATTCCTTCACAGCTGGGATCTGTGTATGAAGCAGGACCTTCCGTGTGCATGTGGCAAACGGTAATGTTGGATAATTTTTTTTGTTTTCCAACTTCAGTCATTGCATTGATTAGGTGAACGGGGGTGGCCGCAGCGCCTTGGACGAACACTGTGTTTCCTGGAAAAATAATTAGAGCATTTTAATTCCTGGGAGCAATTTGAAGAAGCGAAGCGCCGGCGCTGGTATCACTTATAGAACTTGTTTTTTCCAATGGCAACGTGTAAGTAATTTTTGTAAGTGATTCTCTGATAGAGGATTCTTTTCTGTGTTCAGCGATGTAGGTAAGTATAACATTTCGACCTTGGTTCGAAATTGATAGGGCCAAAATATGGAGCAAGATATGAAGGAATATGGAGAGCTTTGGGTGTTGGTCAATTTTGGGTTGATTTGCTCATAAAATGTTAAAATATGTCCTAAAAAATAATCAGATTAGATTTTTAAAATATCTATATCATTCCAAATTTCAATTAACTTTCTAATGGTTTTTCAACTGTGGATATACTGTGGTGATAGGCTCACTTTAGAATTAAAAACAAATACTTAGTTGGGGTGTGAGAGGGTCCGCATCTGGTGAGAATTGAAAAGTGGGAATGAGGACTACAGCGAAGAAGTGGAGAAGCACGCGAGGGTGGGTTGGTGTTGGAACGCCATAAAGGGAGGCTGTAGAACGACCTCGAGAACGACGCTTCATTTCGCATGCCTGTTATTATTGGTATATTTTGTTGATTAAGTTGTTCATGGTTTAGTGATTTCTATACTTGATGTGGAGCTCTTCCTGAAGTCAAGGCAAGTAAATCACAGATTTGATCCAAATTATTGAAGTCAAATGGTGCAGAGATTCATTATTATTATTATTATTATTATTATTATTATTATTATTCGCACGAGTTATTGATGAATCAAAGTCGCACTTCAATTAAATGGGGTACAATCTTCACCTTTAATCTTTATTGTCGTAAACAATTACAGTCGAATGTCCGATTTAACCTAATTCCACGGAGTAAATTACAAGTTTGCTTTTCTTTCTCTATGCGGTCAACCCTTTTTCAGGTTACACTAGCATTAGTCAGTGCGGTAAACTGTAAGCTCAGAAGTAATTGGGACTAGGATTTTAGACGCGCGAAAAAGGGTTAAACCAGATACAGTATTGCGAAACAAACAAACACACCAGCGTGACGTCAAGAGCGTACCAAATAGACGCTGTCTTCACAAAGAGTGGGGTGAGATGGTGTCATGAATGATGCGAGTCCAAAGCAACAATTACCCGACATTACCCAACTAAAAGGGGTAATCAACAGGTAGTTCCCGACGACAGGACGGACTTGACGCGACCTGTCTGAAAAGATGCTAGCTCGTCAAAGAAATTAGTCCGGATCCTGGCTACCAAACAACGCGACGCGATAGTGCTAAGAGCGAAAATTGCGGTAATTAAAAAATGGAAAAACGCGAGAAAGTCTCCCACACAAACCCTGAAAAAGTCAAGTCATTTGAAGCTATTTAATATTTACATGACCTGAACTGGAGTTCTCTCCGAATAAGTCTTTTGAAAAGGCTTTACAAACAAAGACCAAAGGGTCAACTCAGGCCAATAATATCTGTAAACAAACCACCGACCTATCACCTAGTTGAAAGGTATGGGGTAAAACTGACGACATAAGAATGTAATTGTGAAGCGACAAAACTGAGAATCATTGCAATTGTAAACATTTTCAATGCTCACTCTTTCAATTGATAACCCTTTGCCAGGGGATCTCTGTTGTTAAAAATGTAATTGAACGTGTGTAAACTATTGCTGAAAAAAACGATAATTTATTACAGAAATTAGATGCTATTGTTACTAATTTAGCTTAATTAACCGGTGAAATGGATAATAAGACAATAGGATTCACCGAGAGCAAAACACTCATGTTTGTCCATCTTTAACCAAATTGAATAATCTGTGGTTTGATTTGTTTGTTTTTTAAAATTCATTGCAAATTCAGAGGTTGATTTTTTTTTACTCATTGTTTTTCCCGAGGTTTTTCCATAAGCAGTACACCAAAATCTTTTGAAACAACCCCAGAAACAACAAAAATAGAAGCGATCGAAAGAGCAACTTTTGTTCCTCCATACGAGCCTCCATAACTTCAAAATTAAAAGACATAGAATTTTTTCAAAAACTTCAGCTCTCTACAGCCCTTTTGAATCACCCTGTATTATGGTTATGGAAATGCATTACGTTACAAAACTGAATGCATACTTTGATACTTATTAAATTCATTCATGAGTGGGTCGATCATTCAAGCCAAGTTATCGAAATCATTTAAAATTCTCTTTTTTTCTGATTTTTCACATAGCGTGTCGTTCAGTTGCATGATGTAATAAATTGCACTGGAACACGCACGCTTGTTTATTCAATGATATTCTCTACAACCACATCCAAAAATATCTAGGTAAGTAGTTATTGGCAACGAGAAAGTTCTGAATCAAAAAGTTACAAGCTTGCCACACATTTTTTTTATTATCAAAGAACGGGCCAAAAATGTCTGCACACGTCAACTATCCAGTAAATCCGAGGAAAAACTGTATACAAAATAACGTGTGATAAAATACGAACGTCCTCAAGTTGGCGTAAGTCATTCTGACTGTGCGAATAGGAGACTCACATCAAGGCTGGTCGACGTTATGTTGTACTATAGGTTGCCTCATCCAGTTTATGAGTGACGTCACAAGATACCCTCCGGGTACTTGATTTTGGCTGAAACTGATGTCGCTTTTTTCGTTTGACATTTCGGATCTTATTTCGACGGAAATCCACCAAATTTCTGAACTGGACGAGAAATGGTTGATGCACATTCAACGATTGGTGGTTTTTAGATGAATCGGGCATGCTTTTATCCACCAAAACACAATTTGAACCGCCGAACTGTCAAGACCAAAAACAAGGCGATAACGTTATCACGAGGTGAAGCGGACCGCGCATCTGTCACCGGGTAGCTCATTGGTTAAGAACCTGACTTTCAACAGGAAGGTAGTGGGATCGAACCGCAGCCGTGCCGAACTTTTTTTTCTTCAAAAACGCCCAAATTGTGATTTTTAAAATTAAATATGAGTTGGGCAACACTAATTTGAACTTTGTTTTCTCTTTCTAATTTTAAAAATCACAATTTGGGCGTTTTTGAAGAAAAAAAAGTTCGGCACGGCTGCGGTTCGATCCCACTACAGTACGTTTTTTAATCAAAAAACCACCACCTGTTGCTTTTGCTTGGTAGAAAAAAAAACCCTGCTGCACGATTAATGTTGTTGTGTTGACGTCAGGCCAAAAAAGAAAAAATGTCAGAGTGAAAGGCCCGTCACTGTCAGGCCATTCAAACGCGAAACTCAAAAGGCCGCTTTGACAATAAAAATGCGGAGAAAGATGCGGAATTTGCTGAAACGTGAGTTGAGAATATCGTTGCTTCGCCGTTATGAAGAAATCGGACGTCTTGCACCTCAGAACTCAGAACAAAACACCTATGACAGTGTGACAGTGACAGTGTAATATAACCTTACATAATGGGGCTGTATAGGCAAAACAAATTGTAGAGGGCGACGTGTACTATGCACCCAATTTGACATTCTATAAAATGATGGCAATGTCACATTTGAAGTGGACGGTTTGAATTAAAAAAGTTGCTGAGGTGAAAAAGCGCTCCGCTTCGAAGGAGAGGAAAAAGAATTGGCGCCAAAGTTGAGAACAGAAGGGTAGGTCCCTGAAGAAACAAATAATAACATTAATAACCTATTGTGACGCTGCTACTTGGGGGTGAGCGAGTTCTCTCCCTGACTATGTCGGGGTAGGTAAATACCTAATGATCTGGGGCCCCATATTTTCTAGCAGAGAGTAGCAGAGTAAAGAAAATGAAACGATGATGAGGCAGGTAGGATACGATAGTATGAAACTTTCCATAGTTAGGGATTTCAAAGTACCTACCTACTTCTATACAATCACAAATTTCGGTGTTTGCTGAATAGTTGTTGGAGAAGGCGAGTCAGTATGAGACAATTGTATGAAGTTTAGCATCAGTACTCTTTGGACCGAAACGTAAGTTATGGGCAGCCTGTGGGGGCTTGGCATCAGGACGTTATGCCAAGTCTGAGGCACTTGGAGGTAGGTAGGCTGTTACCGGCACGTCCAGGCTACAGATATCTGGTAGAGGATAGTCAGTACCTTGGGCCGTGTATGGGGTTGGCCTGTGAGGGCTTGGCACCGCACGTTCAGCCCGAATCAGAGGGCAGGCGAATGAATCGTCTAGCTGTATCGGACAGTATCTGACAACCATTTTGACTTTTCGAGGGATGAGATGTTGACGGTAGTCATTGACAGCAATGGGCGAGTTCAGCAAGTTTCATGGTGGAACCCGTAGATCTAGTTACCAAATATAAGCTGCTGGACGGCTTGGTCGATCCACTATCTGATCCACCGCTACCATAAACCAACTGTGGTGGAAAAAATGGCGATTTGGTAGCTGTGACCGTTCGAGAGGCGCATGCGGTATCCACCGACGGCACCCACCATAGGACCTGCTGAACGCGCCCAATGTCATTATGGTGACAGCGGTGCATAGTACAATGCGCCATTAATTCAGGCTTTTGCCGCTATACAGCCCCATTACAGACCGCTTGATGCCGTCTGTACTCTCAACATTTTACTAAAATATTCCTATATTTTCACACCAAACAGCGTTGCCGTCGTTATTTTGGAGGTAGAATGCGACGTTGGTGGTTTTTTGATTAAAAAACGTACTGTACCTTCCTGTTGAAAGTCAGGTTCTTAACCAATGAGCTACCCGGTGACAGATGCGCGGTCCGCTTCACCTCGTGATAACGTTATCGCCTTGTTTTTGGTCTTGACAGTTCGGCGGTTCAAATTGTGTTTTGGTGGATAAAAGCATGCCCGATTCATCTAAAAACCACCAATCGTTGAATGTGCATCAACCATTTCTCGTCCAGTTCAGAAATTTGGTGGATTTCCGTCGAAATAAGATCCGAAATGTCAAACGAAAAAAGCGACATCAGTTTCAGCCAAAATCAAGTACCCGGAGGGTATCTTGTGACGTCACTCATAAACTGGATGAGGCAACCTATAGTACAACATAACGTCGACCAGCCTTGGACTCACATTGGTTGTCTGTGCTCACATCGTCACAAAAGACAGTCGAACGCGAGGTCGAACACTAACTTGAGGACGTGCGTCTTGGAGCCGAGGAGAAATGCCCCGTGCTAGAAAGTATGTCATCCTTGTAGTCAGAAGCTCGCCCCATTTGGGAACCAATGAACTGCTTTGGTTATTAGCGCCTTTTCGGTGATCCTCTCCGGTTCACCAGGCCCGGTTGAAAGTCAAAATATGAATGTCTGGCTTCGAAGCCGAAGTCGTATCCACAGAGCTACCGCCCAGGTTGTGCTCTTTTCCTTGCCATCATATATTCTTTCAATAATTTACAGAAAAATTACTTTAGTCAAAATGGGCTCCATAGTTTCGCTGGGTAGCGTGCATATAAGACGAGATATAAAAGTTCCAATTTCGGATTACTTTCTGGCAAAGAACAGGCTCTATATCTCGTATCAGTGTATCTCACTCGGTATCGCGTAGCCGGACCAGAAGTTGGTTGGGTGGCCGGAAGGTGCCAGTGGGTGGACCACTGGGCGCATCCTATCCAATTCTGAATAGTGCTGGCAAAAACCCGAGCAAAAACCGAAAAAAATCAAAACTGGTTCGCAGTTTTTTTTTTGAAAACCGTAGTTTTTAAAACGAATAAACCGGACTGAAAATATGAACGTATGTCGGGACTTGTCCCAACTATCAGCGCAAGCCTCAGCACAAGCGTTGTCCAGTACTAACTCCAGTTCCTTCTCGAGTTCCTTCCTAATTTCAGATGCATATTATTCATTCGAAGTCTAAAAAAACCACAGTCGTCTATGATATTTTTTCTCCCAGTTGGACAATCTGATAAGTTGATGGATTGAATTAGTCTAGATGATGAGCCACACTACCACAACAGTCGCTCTCTCGGCGGAGACCGAATCGCACACGGCGTTTATTCCGAAAAAAACATAAACGTGGGTCAAATTTGTCAAAGTGATGTTTGCTGTGCTGGATCGCCGTTTTAATTGAATGGTTTTGTCAGATTTTGACACTGACACATTATTTTCATTTTTTTTTGTCTTGAAAACGCCGTTGGGCACATTATTCATTATTTCAATGGTGAGAAGTGTTGGAAGGTGCAACAGTAAGATTATACAGTTTTAAAAATGTCTGAGGAGGACCATTTCTACCTGAGCACCTGAGCACCTGAGCACCTGAGCTCTTCGGCGCTCTGTAAGAACTAGGTACCTATGATAATTCACTCTCTGTTCCAGGATCATGATCTGTGATCCCCAAAATGACAATTTGACAACACAGCGTAGCTCAGGTGAAGGTTTTATGTCATAGGGACACAAATTTTAACGTAACCTCCCTTATATCAAGATGACATTGAACATCAAAAATCAGGGACACCAAACAAAACTCGAAATTTCCATGGCAAGCTGTGTTTTTTTTCAAGCTTGTAATGGATTAAATGGTATATTACACGTGCACCTGCTTTGGTAGTCAAAACGAAGTTCCGCTCAACCGTGCGCTTGGCGGCCCCAGTGCTTGGATGGACCGACAGGGAGACGGCCCAAAAGCGAGGACTACGTGCCAGATGAAGCTACGTTTGGCCAACTCCCCCCAATAATTCCAGAAGCCAGAATCGGTATCTCATCAATGACTCGGAAAATATTGTTTAAAATTAAAAGCGCTCGAATGGTGCGGGACTTATTTTAGACTTTACTACAAACTATAAGAACTGACCAAAGCAAATCCAACTAGTAAAACTCCCTCTGATACCTGTCGAGGGATGACGGAACGCTGTACGGGGGTAAATAATGATCTATCAATCAAAGACAAACCCTCTGAGTTTGCTTATTTACTTATTGTAGAAAAGGTTTTGAACTTGATTGTGAGTTTATGTAATCTAACAACCTGAACCTGAAACCTACACGTGTGTGTTCTAAATCTGGTGTTTATCGAGTTATTTCGGCATGCAATGTTTTTCGTCAAGTCTTTTTGATTTGTTATAAGTTACTTATGGGGATCTCTTGACGTCATCTGTGATTCCGAAACTCTTGCCAAAATTCATCAGTGTATTTTGCACTTCGGACTTCATATTAATATATCAGTAAAAATATATTTTACGATGCCTCAAGTATTATTAAAAATGTTTTCGAAAAAATAGATCCACTATCATCAATTTCCATAACAATAATTATTATTAACAATTTTACCAGCATATTTGTTCTATGGATATCGACGAGTATACAGTATATTGATATTCCTTCATATTTAGGATCTTCAACATTATACAATGAATACGCTTTATCTCACGCTTTATCTTATCGACGTAATGAATGCCCAGAGCTGGAAATGTAAATACAGGCGGCCTTGGTATTTCCTTTGAATTTATTTAAATTTTATTGTCTTACTTGTCTTCCACAACTTTTAGCTAATTGAGAATGTACAGGGTGGGCAAATTTGGATGTTTTTATGGGAGATCTCGGTAACTAGTAAGTAAGTAAGTGGTTTATTGTTTATAAAGACTTTACTGTCATGAACAATTGGAGGGAAACTTAATATTCTTGGAATAACTTGATACAAAGTACCTATGTGATATACAAATAAAATTTGAAAATAACAACACTAATAAGGTGTAACAAAAATAAGGTGTTAAGAACATGTTTTGCGGTCGGAGTCTGTAAAGTGTGTACAATGAAAGTGAAAAGCTCAGCCCATGAAACTATGACGGGCAATTGCTGTTGTTTTTTAGTCGCTCAGGATGAAATCTCTATGTTTCATGCATCCGGAGAGGTACCTGTACAAGATGGTAATATCAATGAGCTCGTTAATGTTCAAAATGTCGTGCTCATCGTGGTGAGAAAAATGACTTGTGAACCAAGGCCTGTACGGGAAAATATATCGCTACCGCAGTGCTCCGCAGTCGTTGAATCTGCAGACACGATTCCATTCGAAATTATCATCGATGATAATCATACCACTAGTTATATTATTACTGACTATAATCTAACATATAAAAATGTTTGTTACTTTTTCATAAACCAAATTTCCTATTTTTCAAAGCGACACAGTCACTTTCTAACTCAAGAATGTAAGTGAACTGGCTGTGACAAGCGTCTTAAATGTCTCAGGTAACTGTGACAAGTTCAGTTTATTTCGAAAAATGTAACTTTTCATAATGTTTTAAAACACATGTTGTACATCGTTGAAAAGAGAAAAAAAACACTCTATTCAATTAATCCATTGCCAGCTATGATTTGCATAATACAAAAATACAACTTTATGTTATAACTGAATAACAAAAAAGATATTTCAAATCTGTTGAGGTCGTTTCATTCTACTCAAAAAAGTGTCTGAAGCGTCTGAAGTGTCTGAAGAATGTGTGAAGATCTTTTTTCTAACTTGAACACTAAGAAAGATATCGACATTTATCGAAATTGCGAAAAATCCAATAAATCCAATTTTTCGATCGAGTTTTCGATATAGCTTGAAAACAAAAGACGATAGCGAGTTCCACTGGTTTTCACCGTTGAATTCCTCTCAAAAAAAGCGATCGAGAATGTACCATCCATTGTTCCATAGCTCTTATAGTTACCGAGATCTCCCATAGAAACATATCCAAATTTGCCCACCCTGTACCTATACCCGAGCCTATACCTACTTCAAAACGAGCTTCAAAATAACCTGAAAACGTTACAATCAATAAGTTAAGATATATTTTCCTATCAATTTTTACTTCAATAATAATTAAAATAGTTATCTATGCTCTGCTTTTTTTGGAAAATGGACTTGTTATTCTCCAATTATTTTTCTTGTAATTAAATAAGACATAATGGTACAACATTCAGATTATAATTATTTTAAATGAGATTTTATATGTGAACTAAGCTCTCAATGACTTGGAATCGTCAGAAAGTGGTCATATTTGCTATTATTATAATTATTTTATACTCGATTTTATACCAAGTATCAAAAAAGAAGATTTTTACAATAGGAATAAAATAAAATATGATAAAATTAATCTTTGTTTGCTATTCCTAATAATGCAGTGGAGCAAACATCATCTTGTTTTCAATTTATCAATGTAACCTTTGTAATTGCTTGGCTTTTACAAACAATACTTTGGTAAGTACCTAAGCATGGTTCAACTTTAACACAATCTTGGACTTTGGTCTCTTCAATAAGCTGATCTTAAACTGGCCGAAACACAACAAACTAAAGTGAAATGCCCATTAGTGGCACATTATAAACAAATAAATAATAGCATTCCAGAGGTGAGAGAGCCCCATTCGGCCACAAATTAGGTTACGGTGGGAAACCTTCATAGGTATCCAATTTTAGATCCACGACACTTGAAAAAGATGCAACCACAAATCAGTTCAATGTTTGGCCAAAGTCCAGGACTTGCAGCAAGGACGACTCCAAACTCCTTACCAGACTTGAGCAACTCGAAGGCATTTTCCGCCTCGGTCCAAACGGGCTCCTTGCCCTTAATGGGCTGTGCAGGCTCATTGACGTAGGTGTAATAAGTCCTGGGACTGGCGGCGAGTCCTTTTAGTCCAGTCAATTTTGACCAAACTGAGAACTTTGTGGTAACACTTTTAACGGCTGCGGCCATTTCTTCCCTTTTTTTAATCAAAACACTTGGAACAGCCGCACTTTTTGAACTGCTGATTCCCCGACTCGAACCACTCTTACTCTACGAATACGAAAGATGAAACGGAATGAATTACGATCAAAAGGGGGGAATAAAGTAGAGAGGGAGGGACTCCGGTAATGTGTTCAGCGTAGAAAATTCGGAATGGCAGTAGGGAATTTTGCTCAAAGCGCGCCGTTCCTGTCCTGGCAGCATTGTGCATGCCACATGTCAGTTTGACGTTTCCATGATTGTTTACCTGTCAAAGTGACAGTGACGTTTGCACGTTTGCAGAAGTAAACAGTTTTTTTATTTGTCTTCAAATAGGCACCTGTCTTTTTTTGTTTCTTCGTAAGTTCCCTAAAAGTCAATCATTTTTCAAAACACCCGAAATGACCACCACACTTATCAAAATTTTAGTTTTAGCGAGAAATTGAGACGAAATAAGAATGTTCAAGAAAAAGGATTCGCTTCCCCAAAGGAAACCTTTCAGCATCAGAAGTGAGCAGATAGCTGAAGACGTGAATGCAGTGTGTGTCGGTGAAGGTGAAATGAGCAAACTGTACATGTGCATTGATGAAAAATCGCCCGAGCACAAGAGAGAATTCGAGAAAGTGCAGGAGTTCCTGAGGGGCAGTAAAGAATTGGAAAAAGACTCTGAAGCTCTGGCCAAGCAAGTCACTGAGATGGAGGCCATGCGGGCTGATATTCTGACAGAGATTGAAAAAATCAAGGAGATCCAAAATAAGAAATGGGACGGCTCAAGTGAGAGTAATCGGTCATGACGAGAAGTTAGCTTTAGTTCTTGCCGAGAATGTTGAGGTGCTATTATTATTAAAATTTATTTCGTTCCATACTGTTTTTGATATAATTTATCATTTGGATAAAACTCTTACAAATCTCACTCTGGTTGAGTTATGCTGGCAATGGAAGGTTATATCACAGCCATGGTTCAATCTACTGGCCTTATTCATCAAGTGCATCATTCAGAAGAAAATCAAGACAAAGAGAAGACCAGAAAGAAATTCATAAGCATCTGAATTCAGGGTGCTAAAAAGGGGCCCTAAAGAAAATTCTTCATAGGCAAAAAGTATCTCTCACATTAGAGAGGGGTTGTGTGTGACTAGAACTAAACTAAAGCCAGTCACGGATGTTTATCAGCGCTTCCTTCAGAGCGCTCAGGATTTATTCTTTTCAATAAAGCGCATCACTCCCATTCCCATAGGTAGACGCGTTAGATAATCCTAATAGCAGTAGAAGGTAGAGGATGTGTGGAGAAGGGAATGGAAATCCTGTTCACTACATAATTATTGCGTAGTTATGAAGGATCAAAGAGTGCTCTTCCAAGTCGCATCAGTTCAGAACAAAACCAATAACCATGTTATCTTCCTCTTCTGCTTTAATCGGGTAAGGGAAAAGTTTATTTTCGAGGTTTATGACTCACCCCAAGACTGACCTTGTTGATAAAACAGAAATTGAATGCATATTAGCTATTTTCTGATTGAATGCACATATCCAATGTGGCAATAAGTATGGTTGATATTTCTTACTAATAATCCTGTCATGATCATTTAAGTAGTCTTTCTGAATAACGACACTAGAAGGGGTCAAAGGACCACCTCGTGACCCTTCACTGCTACGAAATATATATTTTTTGTTTTGGTAATTTTTTGTAAATATTATTAGAAGAGTCCATACACCGGCAGCTAGTACTTTCAAATGCGATAGGTACTTTGAGACACACTGTTATTATTTTAAAACCTGGGTATTGGGGGCTCTTCTTATAGGTAATAAACGATATTTGACTTTCTGGCCACGATATATTTAGTTACCTACTAGTTACTTACCGTGGGTTCCACCAAAATATTTAACCAGCTGATAGCTAACTCGAGATTTATTTTGATCGATTCTGGCCAAACGATCAATATAAGTTCAGGTTTCACGCTGAGTAATTAACCAAAGGGTGGTATACTTGCGATTTAACGTATTTTCGAAAATGAATCTACCAACATTGACCAGAAAAAAATCCGTTTAATCTCGGTTTAGCTTAAACCGCTCTTAAATTTTTTGGTGGAACCCGTGGTGAGTAGATCTAAATATAAGAATAATTTCTCACACGACCATAAAGCGGTTCATGAATTTATGAAGGGTGCCAAACTTATGGAGTCATCACTGCTTGCCAGGATTGAGCTTCGATCTTCAGTGTAGAGGGCCTTGAACCTTCAGCTACATATATCTGGGTTTATTGGGGGAATTGATGACACGTTGGCCTCGCTATTGAGCCCATTGCACCCTTCCCAGACCAGCCGGACTCACCGAGCCTCAGTGTGATGTTTGGATGTTTGACGGCCGGTCCATCCACAAGCACTGGGGCCGACAAGCGCACGGTTGACCGGGACTCCGCCTTGACCCCCAAACGCAGGTGTGGATGTGATTAACACACTCTACGTTTGCACCGGTACGTTCCTGACTTCGTCCTTCTCCCTGACTACGCCGTCGGTTTACCTCTATATTCCGCCCACTGGCACTACCTCCCGGCGGTTCCCCATCCAAGTTCTGAACTGGCTTAGCGTTTCTACGACGCATCAGCTACGCATCACGCATAACTATGTACTAGGTGATTAGCGTCGGTGGGACATTCAGTGGGTTTTGGTACACGTTATACTTGCCTTCCTACTGTTAACTATGTTATGTGAGGCCTCAGTACTCTGATTGCGCCTAACTCTGTAGTCAGAAATCCATTTTTTCTGTAACCGCTGTAGTCAGACAGTTGCAGATATGGCACAGTAAGGGCGGAACAATTTTTGAAACGATCAAACTATACAAAATATCCATGGACTGAGCGGAATTCAAACCTGCGCGGTATAGCACGACTGGCCTGGCGCGGCAACACCTAAACCACTCGGCTACCGCCGCGCCCCCGCCGCTCCAAACTTCGATGATTCGGTGGGGGAATATATCCCATACCGCACAGTCCCTATACACTTTCTATTTTCAGTAGAACGACTTTTTGGAGCAAAAATAAAGTTACAAGCTGGATCGCTGGGAGAATACGGCCGATGGCCGCTGATAGTTTCGCCCCAAAACTTTGCAGGTGCCATCAGCCGTAGTCGTAGCCCCCCAGCTTGTCACTTAATACTTTATTTTTGCTTCAAAAAGTCATTCTACTGAAAATAGAAAGTGTATGGGATATAAATACCCTGAACACACTACATATAGAAAATAGAAAGCTAATATAGAATATAGAATACCATCGTGATTGGCTTTTGTTGCTGACTACCGATAGCGATATCTGTCGGTTCGAGTGCATAGCGAGTTAGAGAATACGGCTCTTGAGTTATTAACGATGGATCGCCATTTAAGTTCCCTTGCTGTCTTGGGGCCTTATTTCTAGAGGGGATCGAACGATCACCGGGCGGTCGCGGTACAGCCAATCACAGCCTTGGTTGCCTAGCAACTTCACATGTGAACGGATCCCATCCTTTCTAGAAATATAGCCCAGGCATTTTAGTCGAAAAATCGTGGTAACCCGTAACAAATTCAAAGCTGAATTTTTGTATATATGTTCTATTGGACCCACGGAACAACATATCAAAATACTCGGACTTACACCCTCGTGCGTCCTTTGATTTTCATCCTCAAAGGTCAAGTTCTAAGAATTAGAGAGATACTTATCTCCAAGCTGTTACAGCAAGTGAACGGAGTATCCGATCGATATAAGATATGTTTCAAATGAACAAAAGAGATTTGTTGTTAGTGCTTAAGTGTGTGAGGGAGCCTTTGTAACTCTTCCGATTGGTTAGTTCTGCGGGAAAGTCGGCTGAGTGTTAATTTGTCGCCCGGATATTTCAGGAAAAACCATGTGAGAATTTAAAGCCTCGAGCAGTGTCGCACAAAGTTGAATATTGATATATAACTGGTATGATCCCTAAGGAAGAACATATCAAAATATTTGGACTCACACCTCTGTGCCTCTTACGATTTTGGGGCTTTGAATATCTAGTCAAAAAATTCACCCAGACACTTTTCTCTAAAACTGTTCCTGTGGACGAACCAATCATTTTAACAATATAAGGTGGGTCTCAAAGGAAACACGGTATATTGTTGCCTATGAAGTGGACTTCGGTAGCCATGAAACATTTCTGTTTGATAGTGGCGTGAATAGTACGCGCAAGGTGGAATTTCTCTCCTGGATCTTTGAATGAGAAACGTAAGAATATTTTATGATGGCCAAAAAAGCTGAGCATTGTCAATAGGTTCTTCCTCCCATCTTCGAAACAGACCCAAGTGATGAGAGTGATGAGTGAACAGTTGATATTCACAGTGCTTATCCCGAAAATAATGAATTCTCTACAAAAAAATTGTGGTTTCTTCATTTAGGGGCATCATTGTCTGAAGCTGTCAAAAATATAAATTACCGACAAATCCTATATTTATGTTTATCTTGGACAAAAACAGCATCACTTGCTTACGTCTATTTATATTACAAAGTCAGAGCATCAATTTTTTATTAAACAAGTTTAACAAGTCTTTTTTCTGAAAATGGAATAACGGCTACAGAAATGATGATTTCATGTTTCTATTGCCCGATAGATACAATAGCTTTTGGTATTTTCTGATAGAGGAAGAACTTCGCTTAGTATCACACACAAAAACAGTGGAACCGCTTCATCATTCATCAGTAAAAAAAAAACTGCAAAAATTGTATGCATTTTCGGGAGAAAATTGGGCATATAATCACTTTCACAACAGATCAATTTTCTGATCTTGTAATGAATACAGGCACATTGTTTTTATCGTTTTCAGGTATAAAATGGTTGAGAACAATGAATACTGTTGGAAATACTCAATTGAGATGATTCTAACCATACGGAAACCGAAATTACAAAACGACAATTTCAGATGACAAAAATCGTCGTTTTTTCAGTGAAACTTGTTTATTCGTGTTTCAATTCAATTTTAAACACCATATTTGATACCAGACTTGCCCGATCGACACGCCGACGTGAACACGCACATTTATGCGCTCCGTCGCGATCAAAACAAACCATTGCGAATTGAAAATAAAGAGGCCCAAGAAGTAGAAATACCTGCCAAGATAGAAGGAAATTGTACATGGGAAATATTTGCGGACATCTGGATAACATCAAATTGGTATAAATACGAATTAATTTACTCTGTTTTAGAAACTAGCTGGCCAAGTAAACAACACGAGATAAGGCTTATCGCCTCCGAGGGGCAGACCCGGGCGGTTTTTCTTTACGCTCACCTTATTAATGAATAAAATAAAGAGAACACAAGAGGAAAGCGAAGGATATTCAACGGATGAAAATAAAAGAAAAAGGGAAGACGATACAGAAGAACTGAGACAAAGAATAAAACACAAAAAGACCGGACGAACACCGATAAAAGAAAAAGAACATAAAAAAAGCGATAACGAAATGGATGACATGAAAGGAATGTTGAAACAGATAATGGCAGAAATAAAAGAGATAAGAAGGGAAAATAAAGAATTTAAAGATGAAATAGCGGAGCTCAGACAAGAAAATAAAGAACTTAAAGAGAAAATAGAGAACATGAGTCAGGAAATGCAGAAAATAGAGTTAATGGAATATAAACTTGAAAAAATGGAAAGGGACAGAAAGAGGAATAACATCTGTGTAAATGGATTGATGATCCGTGGAGAAACCAATCAACAGGTGGCGAGAGAAATGACGGAATTTATCAAGCAAAATCTAAAAATCGATGTCAACATGGTGAAAGCGTACAAAATAAATGAGAGAATATGTATTGGTGAAACAGAAAGCTTTGACAAGAAAATGGAAATAATGAAAACCAAAATAAAATTAAGCGAACTACAAGATCAGAGAATTTACATAAATAATGATTTGACAAAGCAAGAGATGGAAATACAGAAAGCACTTTCGAGAAAGGCACAAGAAGAAAGAAATAGGGGTCACACTGTCAAAATCGGATATCAAAAATTGATAATAAATGGGAAAAAATGGATTTGGAACAACAAGAAACACGAAATTGAGATGGAGGTCGCAAAAAACGAATGGAGAAGGGAACAGCCAATGGAGTAGAAGAAGAAAACAAAACACACAAACATGGACGAACAATGGCGACACTAGCAGGGAACAAACACAAGAAGCTAATAAAGGGGAAGAATGAATTACTGGAAATAGAAAAACGCGACAGAGGCAAATGGAAACTGGCTACATGGAATATACGAAGTGTAAATGGCAAAGAAAAGGATTTAGAATACGAATTTGAAAAGGAAGGACTGGACATATTGGTAATTACGGAGACAAAGAAGAAAGGAGAAGGCGAAGTAGAACTCGACAATGGACACATGTTACTATATAGCGGCGTACCAGAAAATGAAAGAGCAAGAGCAGGTGTGGGATGTATTATCCGTAGGAAAATTGCAAGAAATATATCACACTGGAAAGCATGGTCAGAAAGAATAGTAACAGTAGAAATATCATTAGACAAAGAAAATCGATTAACAATAATAGCAGTTTACGGACCAAACGACGATGATGGTAGGGAAATCAAGGACACATTTTGGAATGAACTGGAAAGAGTGACGGAAATTAGCAAAGGAATAATTTTAGTTGCAGGAGACTTCAATGGCAGAGTTGGAATAAAAGACAACGAAACGGCAGAAACAATAGGGAAGCACGGAGAAAAGAAAAGAAACAACAACGGAGAAAGACTAATTGATTATTGTATGGTACATAACTTTATAGTGGCAAATACATTCTATGAACATAAACAGATACATAAATATACCAGAGAAGCACCAAACAAAGAAGAAAACTCAATAATAGACTATATTCTGGTCGAAAAAACCAACAGAAAACTTATCACAGACGTCAGAGTGAGAAGAGGAGCGGAGATCGACAGCGACCACTTTCTGGTGGTAGCAAAGATAAAAAATGTTAATGGACAACACAAAGACACATACAAGAAAGAAGATAAAGTACAACAAGAAACCCTAAGAACATACAAACTACAAGAGAGAGAGACAGCAGAAGCATATGAACAACTGATTAGCCACAGAATCCAAACTGAGAAAAGAAAACTAAAAAAGATGAATGCAGAACAGACATGGCTGAGATTCAAGCAAATAATAATGGACGCAGCCAGAGATACATGCGGAATATGCAAAACAAATAATCAACAGAAATGCACATCATGGTGGACAGAAGAAATAAAAATACAAGTAAAACTGAAGAAGAAGAAATGGAAGGAGTACTTGGGACAAAGAACAGAAGAAGCATTTGGGAAATACAAAGAACAAAGAAATAAAGTAAAGAAAATCATATTAGAGGCCAAGGAAAAATCGTGGAAAGAGTTCGGAGAGAAAATGGAAGTAAATAGTAAGGAAAACCAAAAACTATTCTACAGGATATTGAAAACACTAAGAACGGGAAAAAGAGCAAAGGTGAATACAATAAAAAATAAAGAAGGAGTACTATTGATTGAGAAAAATGATATCATGGCAAGATGGAAAGAGTACTTCCAGGAGTTACTAAATACACAGCAGATTAGACATACAGATGAAGAAACAACAACTGAAGAGAAGGAAGACGATAACGATGGAAATGAAGAAGCGATAACAGAAGAGGAGCTGAAGGAGGCATTGGGAAGGATGAAAAATGGAAAGGCACCGGGACATGACAAGATTACACCAGAAATGATGAAGAATTTAGGTGAAGAAGGAACAAGATTGATGCTGGAATTATTTAACAAAATATGGAAGGAAGAAAAGATACCAACTGACTGGGAAGTAGGAAAGATGGTGCCAATTTACAAAAAAAATGATAACAAGAAATGCGAGAACTATAGGGGAATCACATTATTAAGCATACCGATGAAAATTTATGAACAGATACTAGAGAAGAGATTAAGAACAACAATAGAACCTACATTACTAGAAGTACAGAGTGGATTCCGGAAAGGACACAGTGCACAAGACCACATTTTCACAATTAAACAGATCATACACAAGACGCTTCAGTACAACAAGCAAGCCTATTTTGCATTTATAGATCTTGAAAAGGCATTTGATATGGTACCACGGCAAGAAGTATGGAAGAGTCTAAGACAACGAGGAGTAAATAGGAAATTGATCAGAACAATCAAAAGTCTTTACAAAAATACCACCAATTACATAGTCTGGAATAACAACACATCAGAAAGATTTGAAACCGATGATGGATTAAGACAGGGAGGGGTGATGAGCCCAGCGCTATTTACAGTTTTTATGGACGACATAATAAGGAAATGCAGACCAAAATTGAAAACGTTGAACACAGGGGTGCGACAACTGCAAAATATTCAGATTTCTGAATGTGCATTTGCAGATGACATTATAGTGATGGCGAGAAACGAAAGAGACCTACAACAAAATCTAAATGTATGGAACGAGACCCTTAAAGAAAGTGGAATGAAAATGAACATCAACAAAACAAAAGTAATGGCAATTACCAGGGAACCACAAACATTGACAGTACACTTGGAAGGAAAGCAGATAGAGCAAGTCACACAATTCACCTACCTTGGAGTTATTATAGAAGAAACCGGAAAACAAGACATAGACCTGAACGAGAGACTGAACAAAGTAAACAAGCTATACTACTCAATGAACAAGACCTTTATAAACAAAAAAGAAATAACAAGGAAGACAAAATTAAACGTTTACAAAACTATATTTCGACCGATTTTAACATATGGATGCGAGTCATGGATTTTATCTCAACGAATGAAGAAAAAAATTGAATCGACAGAGATGAAATACCTGCGACGAGTCAAAGGAATCACACTGAGAGACAGAATACGTAATACCCAAATAAGAGACGAGCTAGAGATCAAACCAGTAACAGAATTCATAGAGAGAAGACAACTTGCCTGGTGGGGCCACCTGCAGAGAATGAACATTAACAGACCAGTGAAGCAAATATGGGAAGCAAGAATCCAGGCAAAGAGAAGTAGAGGACGACCGAAAGAAACATGGGATGACGTAGTGAGGAAAACACTGACAGGAAAGGGACTGAGTTGGATCGAAGGAAAGACGCTTGCAAAAGATAAAAAACAATGGACCAAGTTCGTGCATGAAGAATAGATTATTTAGTTTAATAGAACAAGAATTATGAATTATGTTATTATAAATTTGTATAACCCTACACCGAAAGGTACAAGGGGTATTTATTGATTATATATATTTGATACCAGAGGCCAAGATTTAGTTAGAAACGATACCACACTTGCCGATATCAATTTGAGGTTTTTGAGAGAAAAACAAAATAAATTTTGCCGATCTTCTTTTTTTTTCCAGGCAACCCAAGCTACTTATCAACAATTCAAACGTCAAGCAAATATTGTGAAGCCTTGAGGCATCTAAATATGATTTTTGTTCATTTATATAAGCTACAGAGTGTCATTTACGCATTTAAATCGGCAATATTTAGCCCCCTCCCCCACAATCAATGACGCACAAGGGTGTGCCACCGAGTATTTTGATATGTTATTCCTTAGGTCTTACAAGGCCCGTATACCAAATTTCAGCTTTGTGGGAATTTGTTACGGGTTAAAACCTAATATGCCTGGGCTAATAGGGCCCTTAATGACAGCAACGTAAACGTAATTACGTTCGTGCTTAATGATCATTAACCAAAAAAACGTCACTATACTACTTTTCCCCTTGCTGTCTTGGCGACAGCAAAGGAAGTTTAATGACGATCCGTAATGATCAATTAGCTTTCTAGTGTGTCCAGGGTATAAGCTATTTACAAACAAGTACAATTGGCGGAGGAGCCGTTTAAACTTGCGAATATCATCAGTTTTAATTCGCCTTTGCCTTTATACGAATTCGTCATCTTTCTCCCTCTCACTCTCTCTTTCTCTCTCACACTCTCCCTCTCTGTCTCCATTAACTTGTTACGTAATACAAAACTTCCATTCAATGTCAATTTCCTTTTCAAAAAATTTGAGTACCGCTGTTACAGTGCGTTGCGGTAGAATCTGGTTCCTTTCTCTCCTCCCCAGATATTGGCGGCGCTGTCAAAGCCCGGCCCACTTTTTTTGTTGCGCTTGTGACATTTGTTGTGAGTGTAGTGACGTTTCATCCAGCTCGGAAAATTGCTGTTATTTAACAATCCCGTTATGTTTACCCAGTGAATGTTGTCCGAATGTTGTCCAGCAGCCTACAACAGCACCCCAAAAGCTCCACGGCGATGTCTTAAAGCGACCCCATTGTAACCAGTGCTCCTCCACCAGGTGAGAGACCGACCTTCCCTAGCAAACACAAACCGTCCCCCTCATGAGAGGCGCGGCCCCTAATTATTCCCATTATCCCGCGAGACGGGATCGAAATTCAACAATAATTGAAACGGCAATAAAAACATCGAACAATCGATTGTAGATTTCTCTGCGTGACGTCACGACGTGTGTGTGTGTCTGTGTAGTATGTTAGAGTGAAATTAGCGCTTTGCATGTCGAGACGCTTTTCTTTCTTCTCCAAAAATAATCGCGCGGTAGATAAATATAGCACCCCGACGACGGTGGCATGTGCAGAATGTGACAATAATTAGAATCACCGGGGTTCGTTTTTCATTCTCGTTTCCTAGTCGAGGAATTGGGGCTTTGACCCTCCCCTCCCCCTCCCGTTGGCGCTCTGAGTCTCGCGTTTCTCGTGGTGAAAACTAAAGTGTACCATTGTGTCAGTGTCCTCGTGTTCATTATTGATAACCCCCCCTTAGCAACGACCCTTTGGAGGACCATCAAAACAAATTGTGGCGCCAAATTATTGACCACTGTCATCAGTGGTAAATTATAGTAGTAGTAGCAGCAGCCCTTTCTTATCGATAACAATGCTCTGTGTGTGGTGCTGATCGATTCCAATAAGGTGGGTCTTGTACGAAACAATCGTACCTAAGTCATAACAATGGTTATATGGTTATAAATAACAAAAACGTGACCAGATAATCCTCGTCAGGGCCGAACAGAAGCCTAAAGAGACGAGTGAAAGGGGGCGTGCGACCTTTAGACAATAAATAATTCATAGATCATAGAATTAAAATCATGTTTTGTGTTGCCGATAGGTTTGATGATAGAAACTGTCGAGGAACTGTTATATTGCACTACTTTTACTTTTTTTTGTTTTGTTTGCTTGGATTAAACCCATTGATGGGCTCCAACATCCGTAAAATTGATATTCTGTTTTACGTGTTAAATGAGATGTGAAAATCTCTACCACGGTAACTGTATAATGCACAGAGTAAGAGTAATGCAATTAAAAATTTCAAATTTCTTTTTGATGGCTGATGATTAAATTGTTCGCAATTTTGGTACTGATGCAGCAGTGCCTGTGTACAGTTGGCGCCAACGAAATGTGAATGAATTCAATTCAGTCTCTTTTTGCGCCTCGAACAAGTGGCATTATTTTCGCCGAGTTCTTTGAGGATCGAGTTGAGGATGCAAAACAATTTATCCGTCAGAAAAAAAAAATCACTTTTCGTTGGCGCTAACCGTACAGTACAGCGCCAAAACGAAGTCCGAAAGTAACAGAAAAGGGATGATGAATTGTTTCGAGCTTCTTGATTTAGTTGTACTGTTGGCTAAATGCAAAGGCTCATCGTTTGTCGCATAAGTGAAATTCCACCAATGGGTGCCGACCCCATGACTGTTGGTGTTCGCTGAAGATCCCCACCCTGTATTGGACTCCGCAGGGTTCGCCATCATTCCCTGTGTTGTAAGTGAAAGGAAACATTCACCGGCGTTGGTGCTGCTGGGTATAGGCCCTGGCAGCAGAAATAAGGTGAAGCACCCGGTGACTGGTGTTTCACCTGGACAAGATTGCATTTAGATTCCTGCTGAAACGGCGGTGGTTTCCACCACCTGAAAATAGTCATTATCAAGTCAATAAATTGATAAAACGTGACATTGATATACAGGGTGATTCAATTTTGACCTACGATACTTTGGGAAAATACTCCTCCCGTTGTCCTCTGATTCGGAAAATATAGCAGGATAAGCCTCTTACTCGCTTGCTAAGAAAAATAATGCTTAGTAAGAAAGTGAGCTAAGAAAATCAAAGTTCAATTTTCTGTTTTTTTTTTATAATAATAACCGAGTAATAACTCATGAACGGTTCAATGAATTTTGCCCTAATTTAGCCTAGGCTAGTTTTACAGGACTGCCTACCTCTCTGTTAAGTTTCAATTAAATCCAACCTGTGGGATCGGGGTTACCAGGATCCGCAAATTAAGGTACTTAATTTTTTTCAGCAGTCCTGGCAACTGCGATGCCTCTGGTTGGATTTTAGTGAAACTTGACAGGCAGGTAGACGGTCGGTGTTTGCAAACTAACCTAGGCTAAATTACAGCGAATTTCATTGAGCCTTTCATGAGTTATTAATATTCAAAAAACGAAAAAATGAACTTTGACACCCTGTATACTTTTTAGTAAGCGAGTGAGAGGCATAGTGTGTTATACAGGGTGATTCAAAAGGGTCAGACCATCTTGAAGGTACATTATATGAAGGTGTAGTAGAGTGCTGGAAAGTTGTTGAAAAAATTCCGTCTTCCAATTTTGAAATTCTGGAGGAACAAAAGTTGGTCCTTCGATCGCTTTTAACTATTTTCGTTGTTTCAAAAGATTTTGGTAAACAGTCGAAAAAACAATGATCACAAAAAATCATCCTCTGAATCTGTAATGAATTTATGTTTTGTAGGTACATATACAGAGTGAGTCATGAATCCTGAAAATTATTTTTTCTAAAAGTGTTTGCAAACAGTCACAGTGGTCCCATAACTTACGGAGAGCACAATAAAACACGATTCATTTTAAAAGAATTCTTCTGTTTCTGGTTTTCTATGAAAACTAAATTTTTGTAGTTTATGACTTACCCTGTATAGAAAACAGAAATTCAATACAAATTCAGAGGTTGATTATTATTTTTCCATTAACAGTCTGTGAAATCTTTTGAAACAACGAAAATAGAAGCAATCGAGGTCCCTCCATAACTTCAAAATTAAAAGACACATCTACTACACCTCCATATCACTCATATTCAAGGTGGTCCGACACTTTTGAATCAACCTGTACTTTCGGAATCAAGACAGAAAAAACTCAATTTCTCATGTATCGCTGGTTTAATAAAACTAAATCACTCTGTGTATTGTGAAATGTTGAATGACTTGTCAATCAATTCGACAACTACATACTTGAATTGTGAAAACATTATTAGGTTCTCGATTTTTGAAACACACTCTACAGCTCGCTCTACAGGAACCACAGGAAGGAGTTTCAAAATGAGGTCGTAATAAGTTGAGGAAAAGTTTGGATCTAAAACCAGGGGAAAGCGTGTGCCTAGCGGTTTTTCTCGCTATCTCTTGATCGATTCTAAACTAAAATTCTAGTTTCCTATGGGCAATTTCCTACAATTTTCTCACACAGTACCACATGTGGCTTTCTCCATTAAACATTTATTTTGTACACACGTAGATATTATGGTATCGCATTTACTATCTACTACATTGATTTGTCTCAGTTTGCTTCCCAGTTTACCCGTTTACGTCTTCTAGGTCGCATCGAAATTATTTATCTACTTCCTGTTATATCAGGATCGCATCGCATTTTTATTGATTCACATCACCTTATTTTCATCTATGGCGTTGATTTTTTTTTCAAACAATCAGTTTGGTGAGCCACTCAAAACTAATGGAAATGATGTAATCATTCCATATAAAATCCGCGTGGCTATTGTTACAACTTAGATAATCCTCATGAATAAGTAGGTGGAAGCAGTTTTAAAATGCACACAAGATCTTATTCAGAAGTGGGTGCTCTCGGCGCTGGCATTATGCTTTCACTGAACTAGACTAAAACGAAACGTAACTGATCGATTTCCATACGTGAATTACATTAAATTCGTCAACAACAAGATCGTATCCTAAGGCGAGGAAGTGTCGAGCACGATGCTCTATATAAGTGAGTGATTGTCAATTTTATTGTTTTACCGTTTTACTCATATAAATATTTATATCGCAGGTATTCTGTATTTCCGATAACATTATCTGTGGTATGTGGTAAGCTAGTTCAATTGTTTTGATTTTGATTTAATTCCATTCCTCAAGAGACTAACCCGAGTTCTGCACAAAAACTGACTTCAAAGACGCCGATCTGCTGGCTTTTACATTAAACATAACTTACATCGATTTTCATTATCACTTCCGCTCCCTTGATTTTTTGATGTAGGTACTCATTTGTACTACAGTTACTACACACAATCTTCACAAAAACGCGCAATATTTTTCACGACTTCAGGTCATGCCGCTCCCATTTCTCTCGTAGAGAGTCAGTAACAGTTTACACAGATAAAGTAAAGCCTAGAGTAAAGCTGTAAATGTTATGTTTGAACTTGAATTCGAACAAACACTTCTTTGGACAACTAATCTGGATTGTTGACGTGAAGCTGGCACATAGTAATAAAGAAAAATGTGAACAAAGAAAGCAATAAGTAATGTCTTCCGTGTTTTTCTTTCTGAATTTCAGTTTGATTTTCTGTTTGAATTTCAGTTTTCCAACAACCATGATGGACCCGCTATCTTTGGACCCGTACGAGCAGCAGCTGCTGTCGGTGTTCGACAGCTACGACCGCGACAACCTGGGCAGCTTGGACAGGGACGGGCTGACCCAGCTCTGCCACACGCTGCAGCTCGAAGAGCAGGCTTCGGAATTGATACGGTGCCTGCTCAAAGACCCCAAACACTCCAGGGCCACGTTTACGGAGTTCAAGGATGCCCTGTTGACCCTGCTCGGCAGCATGCAACAAAACAACAAGACGACGACGACGACAAAATCGGACGATTTTCTATCACCCACGATGAAGAACAACCAGCAAAACAACAAATCCGAGGCTAACGGATCACCCGATCGGGAGGTGGGTTAATTTAAATTTTGGTTTCCGAAATCAGATTGCCTGAAGGGCGTGAACATTTTTTTTTTACTGCGTTAGAGAAAGGCTAGCCTGCACAGCGTCCTTGAAATGGTCGTTGATTCCTGGTATTGATTTATACCGGGTGTTCGTGAATATCTGTGATGGTAGCAGGTATGGTCAGATCAAAATTCACAGTGAAAGACGTGATTTGACTGAGTGATAGGAAATTGCAAAGGCGATACGATAACAAACATTTATAAACACCCGATAATACAATACCGTATGATCAAAAACTCGTCTACTTGCGGTAGGCTGTGGCCTGGTCATTGGCAAGCAAACGAGGCTGATTTTGGCCAGGCCACAGCCTACCGCAAGTAGAAAAGTTTTTGATCATACGGTAGTAAAGCCCTGTGGCGGTCAAAGAAAAGTAGGCTTTTTCATTTTATCCAGAAAGATGCAAAATAAAAATTCCATTCGATACATTTTACCACACAGCTTACGAAATCGATCTTAGATTAGAGGAATTCACAATTTAAATAAAATTAGGTACCGTAACTATACCTTATTTACGATGACAAAATTTAAAATATAAAATTTTGGAGTTGAGCTTACAATCAGCTCGATTAATTAATTTTTGTGGCAAGTTTTGCTCTGAGCTAATCATTATCTAGTCTTCCGCAAGTTTCCACAACGTATTTCCGAGGTCTCACGATTAGGTCTAATGAGTAATTTAGGAGCTGAGATATCAATTTCAGATAATTCAGAACAAATAACGGCCTAATCTTGCTAATCTTGAATGAAAACCATACAAGCTCACTACTCAGCTAATAGTCCGGACGTTAGTGGGAAATACCTTGCACTTTTATACCAAGCATTGTCACTTTGCATGCCTGTTACTGAGACCACCCTGGACAAATCTGGATGTGGGGACATCGGCGCAAATCGTGCAGACACTTTATACAGGGTGAAGTAGAAAAAAATGTTGAAAAACCGTAAATCTTGAACCATAACCGATGGACGTATGCAAGTCAGGATATTGATGACGGATTTCATGCTCATGAAGGTGCTGCAAACAGTTTTAAAATATCTTGAGGCGTTTCCGAAGTACGCCGGAAGAAGTGAAACTCCTTCATTTTTTTTTTCATTTTTCACTAAATCAATTGTTTTTGGAGATAGAGATTGTATAAAGTGTCTGCACGACTTACATCGATGTCCCCACATCCAGATTGGTCCAAGGTGGTCTCAGCAACAGGCATGCGAAGTGACAATGCTTAGTATTGTTACGAGCAGCGGTAAACACGCGATCTTTCTGGACTCTTCCACGGCCGCAGTGTACAAATGCGTGGGGCTCTGGACCCTGTGTGCGAGGTGACATTGAAATGCATGGAGACTGCAATGATCAATCGAGACACATCTGTCCATTTTGGCGGAGGCGCCGTTCCAGAGCCCGGTAGAATTATACGGGTAATGTGTGTGATTATTCAGGAATGGTCTAGAAACCGCATATGCCGGGCCACTATGGAATTTGCTGGAAGTAGACAGAAAGTTCGGGAACACTATTCGGAGGTCCTATATAAGGCATCAGCCGGCAGCTTAGAGCAGTATTGAACTGGAAGAGACATCGAGCGGATAAGCGAGCGATAATTCCAAGTAGATAATTGTTGGCGTGTATTTATTGTAGTACGCAGAAATAAACAGTGTGTGTTTTAAAACGTTTGTCTCAATTATATTCGAACTCGTACACGAGATATCGTAACAGTATGAAAGTGCAAGGTACCCCTTATTTTTTTGCCCTTAACGTCCGGACTATAAGAAAAGATTCGTCACAAATCTGTTAGCTCACTCTCAATCACTTACGTCTTGTATTATTAGTAGAGAGCGGACTTATAATTTTTCACATGTTCTATTCGCTAAGCTGGATGTAACTGTCGACTTGCAGCTTGACGTTTCCATCTATAAGGAACCTAAATACTAAGTTTTATTTCGCATAAGATTTATTATTTTGACTTTTTACCGCATATAAATAATTGATAGTCCATATAATCGCATATAGCCGCATATTTAGTCCATATTTTTGCATATAACTGAATATTTGTCAATATTCTGGCCATTTCATCTATATTAGCTAGAAAATCACAATTTTTTCATTTCAAGAAAAAAAAATTGAAAATTTTTGAAGAAATTTTTTGTTTTACTTCTATGGTCAAAGTTGGTTGGTTGGTTTTACATATAAATGCTAGAATTTTCACTATTTTTGGAGCCCTACTCCCATATATTGCTTTATTTCAACATTTTTACCGCATATTCTGATACTTTTCAAGCGCATATAAACTGCATATTTTGAGCTTTTTTACCGCATATAAATTCGCTCCCTAATTATTAGACACTGGTGGTCTCTGATGGTTAGAGCTAAAAGTCCTCAACTCTGCTCATACAGGACGTGGAAAGGAGGAGTAGGTACCCCATTTGAAATGCGAGTTTCTCTTGAACTACAGTGAACTGTTGCCGACAATTTTAAACTTTCTTTTTTCATTGAGAAAATTTAATTCTAATCTGGAAGAAATTAGATGAAAAATTAATTTTTCCCTCCACGAGGATAAGAAAAATATTGAAAAGGTATAAAGATAAGAAATTTTTTATGATTGAATAATTATGAGTATTTTTTTGACCACACACAACTTGGTTTAAAAACCGGTGCTGTCGCTAGCAAGTACGTACATTCTTTGACCATTTTCAATTTTTATTGCTTGTAGAGATGTACAGTGAAAGCAGGAAATCCTCGAAGAAATCTATGAAGTCGGATCGAGAATGTCGCGCAATAAAGATAAAATGAATATTACACAGGGTGGTCCAGAGAAAGAGGAATGTTTCATAATAATAACTCGAATTAAACACATTGTGTTCTCATATTTTATTATATTATTGTATTCTATTATTTTACATTGCTATTTTATGATTTGCTGTTGAGTGATTACACTCGCGGGACAAAATTTAACATTGCTCGACCTCAAATAATTTTGTGGAATTCAATCAATTCGTGTTGAATTTTCAACGTCAATCAGAAATTATGTGTAGGTAGTACTAGTAGGTTACCCGTCGATAAAACGGGCAATCTTGACGGTCAAGAAAAAATATTATAATACGAAATTTTAAGATGATTATTATACAGGTGTCCAGAAAATGGCGGAAAAGCTCTCCAGTACGTTGTAAGGGGCTCTTCAGGGAACTTATATGTATTTAAGATCTCACTATGAATACGGGTCAAAGTACTCATGGTCTTATAATAATGCAGGGTGTTTCAGTAACGTTGCGCCACATTTCAGGAGGTGATTCCTCCCACAAAAATTTGCGAAGAACAAGAGTGAGTGCTTCCCAAGAGAGATACGGGACCTCAAAGATTGGTACAAAAACCTTTTTTTTTTAAATTTTTTTCATGAATAATTGAACAGAGGAACTTCAAATTTGGTGCAGCGAAGATTTGTTTGGCAGATCAAAAAAAACTATTCAAAGCATTTTGTATTCTCAAATAATTATGTATCTTTTTAGAGCTGTTGGATTTTTTGCAGTCCTGGAGTAGGCCCGTTCAGCAAACTACTGCATTCTATTGATTTTGAGGTTGACCCTCGGGTCGACCCCAACATGGAAAGGAGGGTATTGTGATCTCACAAAAATTGAATGAACGGAAAATCAAAACTTCCTCAAAGAGCTTGTGGAAAAGAGTCGAATGTTATAAAATTGAATGTATGGAAGGTCTCGACGTTAGGTGGAGAGTCTAAGGTTCCTTTGGCGGTATGTACTACATTCTGGGACCCCAGAATTTTGTAATTATTTGTTTGAATTGTCGGCGATAATTTATTTGGGTAAAACCTATAAATTAAAAATAGAACCTACCCACAATTTATTGTTTAGTCAATAAGTCGCTCAAAAACAATACTGGTGAATAAAATCAGAGCTGGTAACATAACGCAGTTGAATGTGGGAACATTAAGGAAACACGACACCCTTCAGGGCATAACCCAGCTGGTTTATTTATTGAGTACACTACACACCTAATGTTGTCAAGTCGTCTAGACATTCATTGGTCAAATAGCCTGCTTGTATCTACTTACTGGATCATTGCTAGAACATCTTTTTTATTGAATACTTTTGTTTTGCTCGCTAGCATTAGGCATCAAGACCAAAAGAAGCGTTTTTCATTTGTAAAACTTGTTAACTCCACTTAAGTTATTATATAATGCATAGTCATCTTCTAGTTCGTGTCTGCCAGTTTAAAGAATGTAATTGTGAATTCTTCTTGAGAATCGCTCTAAAAATCTTGATAAAAGCAAAATAATAGTTATTTTATTGCAATAGTTATACACTTATTTCATATATGATGAAAATTTTATCCACGAGTGGCAAGGTTAGCTCAAGAAGCATGGCGAGTGTGCCAATTGCCGCGATTATCTGATGTTGCTTGTCAATCACCAGTCATTAGAAATCATGTATTGCTTACTATGGATACTTACTTACTACGTACACTTTGTTATTGACAACGTGATACTTAGTTATTTATTTATTTATTTATTTATTTAAGAATACAAAAGTTTCCGATTATGTATTCAGACACGCAAGAAAAGTTTGGGACATGAGACTGAACCTCGATTGTTCAATTTTGTTGAGTGGCTTGAAGCCAGCAATACAAAAATGTAATATGTACAACATTTTATCTGATATCGATTGATTGGGAACGCCTGAAGGAGAAAAAGTCAGTTTGTTTACTTGGGAATTACTTTCTTTTACTTCAGTAGGTAACTCCTAAAAGTATTCGCAGTAATTCGTAGCACTGTTACAGCAATTGTATTTTATCTATCTTATCCTTGTAATTGCGTGGAAATTGGAAATACAGAGTCCTCTCCAATTTTGTGCCCTGTTTAGTTCATCTGAACCCTTAGTCCATAGTCTACCCTAAATGAGGCGGCGCGGACTCATAGCCCGCTAGCGAGAAAGAGAAAATTCAAAATTGGTTCACATTTAGGCTCGTATCGAAATATGTACAACAATTTGAACGTTCATAATGGATTTTGGAGCTTCCAGTGGGCCAGAGAGCTTCGCAAATACAAAAACTCTACAACACCAGGCACAACAAAATCGGAGCACTGCATTTAGGAGGGAACATTTTTAGAAAAACCGTTTAAATTCCTGTCGAATTGATAATTTGACAGCTATCTGAATGCGCGCCAACCGGAAATGTACGGTAGCCATTGCTGAACCCTAACAGTTCAAGTAAAATTAGAAAGTCTATCATGGCTGTCAAAGTGACACTTCACGACTGACGTTCGCCTACCTTCTAGTACCAATAAATTGTTTCTATGGGTTAAAAAGCGGTTAAACAAAACGATTCATTGACTTGAGGCGTGCCTGCTTAAATCTTGCTTTTTTTAGTGCTGTCATTTGATATCAAATTTCAATCTGCAGGTGTCCAGAAAATGGCGGAAAAGCTCTGCAGCATGTTGTGGAGGACCTTTCAGGGAATTCCGAAAAAATGATGAAGAAATTCTTCGGTTTTCATTTTTGAAGCCCTCAAAGGTCAAAATCTGGTCTTTCGAATAATTATTTTCTTAGTTTCTGACTCACCCTGTAAATAAGTGAAAAATTCAATACACATCCAGTGGTAGATATTACTTTCTTGTAATATTCTGCCGTCAACAGTAAACTGAAATTTTTGAATTAACAAAACTAAAAGGGTCCAAAGGGTCGTCCCTTGACCCTTGATAATTCCAAAAATGAAAGTCGAAGAATTTTTCATCATTTTTTCGGAATTCCCTGAAGGGTTCCGAGGGGAAGGGGAAGGTTCCGAAGGGTTACAACGTAGGTACTGGAGAGCTTTTCCGCCATTTTCTGGACACCCTATATGTATAGTTCATACTTCGAATCCTTACCCAATCCCAATATACCGTAATCGAGACCGAAATAGACTAAAGTGATAAACGTTTAATTATTGACTCCATCGAAAATTTTCAATGTTCACTAAAAGTCAGGACGATTGTGTGGAGCTGATCTTGAATACACTGTCTTGGTAAGGGCTATTATCTGAAGGCTGACAGGTTGACAATATGTTCTAATAACCCCTACAAGAAGTCGATGTAATTACACAATTAAATTGAAATAATACGAATGGAGTAAAACAACCTCTTGAATTAGAAAATACTGTCACTTTCAGGTTTCACCAAAATACGTATACGGCTCCAAGAAGTACGGGCGCAGGTCCCGTCCCCGCAGCGATGAAATCACCGTAAATGCCATCAACGAACAGAATGATCCGAACTACATCAACAAGAACTCCTCTAACGGCGGCTCGGCGGCGGTGCAGCGTTCCAACTCGCAGTCGGAGGTGTCCAATTCAAAAAAGCGCAAAACTAACTACAAGCTGAAGCGCTGCACCTCTCTACCTGGCGGCGGTGGTGGTGGTGGCGTCGTCGGCGTCGGTCACAAAGTCATTCCTTCGGGTCCTTTTGACAACAACACAGGCAACGGCAACAACTTCATAACGTCCTTGACAAGTGAAACCACCGATGTGTGGACAGAAGAAATGCTGAGGGAGGCGTGGCGGAAGCTGGGCGTCGGCGAGGACGGCTACCTTAACCAGACCGAGCTGGTGCTGGTGTGCGACGCGATCGGGCTCCACAAGCTTGCCGAGGGCGTCATTCGGCAGCTGTCCAACAATCTGACGATGGATTTCGACCACCGCATCAGTTTTCAGGTAATTTCCATTTATAATTATTCTTAACACAAATATGTACTTGCGTTAGAAATGGAGAAAATGGCCGCTTTTGCTCCAGCGGATGGCGAGGAGAATACCATTTTCTTTCTCAGTTTTTTACATGATATACATTTTTTGTCGACCTCAAGGAAAAGTTCATTCAAAAGATCAAATTACTGAATTGAACTGACGATAATAATTGTTATCATAATAAACAATAATTATCATCTTTCAGTCACGAAACAAGAGGCGAAAAGCCTGTTTTTTTCTCACAAGGGCAACGAAAACAAAGCTTTACCTAAATCGCCCCCTTCTATCTTTTCCACATTCTGTCTTGTTTGCTTTTCATAAGTTTCTCTAACTTCATAATAGTGCCGACCATGCACATCCGCAGATGTTTGCCGTCCCATTTCTAAAACCACTTAATTTTCTTCCATATGACAATATTTGATGTGTTAGTTTACACCACAGAGACGTCACACACTCGAGAATAACTTTCGCATAGAGGCGACAGACTCTTCTCACAATATATTTGAACAATCAATAATATTTCACTGTATAACAATGTGTGGTGTTGTTGAGTTCGTGGCATGTAGATGTGAATGAGCAACTTCCTTTGAATTATTGTGAGTTGAATGTTCTCTTTAGAAGGTAGATTATTGAACGTTTGGTGAATAAAAATGAACACACATGAAGAGTGGTTAATGTTGAAATGAATGACAAGATTTGTTACTACAAGCTCTATTGTAAGGAGCGTTACCATCCCTCATGCATTAGACAAAAGTAGACTTTTGCAGCAGTTGACATCGTATCAAGCTGACAAGGTAGTTTAACCACACTTGCACCTGAACGTGGATACCTTCCTCAAAATGTTATACATACATAATTTTTTTTATCAACTACGAAAATATCTTAAAGATAGGACAGCGTGCATGGAATTAATGCTCTCTAGTTAATAAATCATAGTTTCTAATTCAAAGAAATTTGTGATTGCGGTGACTGCAGGCTCTATGCAAATTTGCAAGCATTGATTTACTATCAAGTTGCGATATCAGGTCATCGTAAAATGTCAAACGAGAAAAATGGAAATATTATCATGTTGTACATAAATTCTATTTAGTTTATTGTTTAAACTTTTTAATGGATGTATCATTGCGATTATAACTTTCGGAAGTCATTTGTTTTCATCTTGAAAAAGCTATTTAGATCTGAAAGAGTCCTTACATAGTATATTTTCCATACGGCCAGCAACTATGCCAATAATTTTATCAGATTATGATTCGGTTTTGTTTTTAATTGAAAAAAGAAAAATGCATCCGAGAAGGTTAGCTTTTAAATACGAATATTTGAAATACCGCCCAGCCCTGGCAATAATTGTACTATCAGCCCAATTCTGTAGATTCTTCGCTAGGATAAAACCGATACCTCACAACCATAGATAATAATTATACGACTCACGAGCATGTTCCCAATTTCCTCAAAATCGGATCACTTACGAAAAAGCTCATTACGGCTGACCAAGGTGCCAGAGGATCATTAAACTGATTTAGACATCATATATCGTTATACGAGTTGATCGTTTGTTTCAATTTCATCTAGATCGCTTCACTTACGAAAAACTTCATCATGGCGGCCGGGCCAAGATGACGGCAAATCCTGAAATCGACCTTACATTCATAAATCGTTATACGAGACCAATGAATGTTTCAAGTTTCATCACAATCAATACTCTCAAGAAAAAGTTCAATATAGCGGCCAAGACGGCGGCAGATTGCAAAACCAAGCTTGATTTCACAATTTTCAGTATGAGGCATGAGCATGTTCCAGATTTTATTGAAATTGGTCGACTAATAACATTGTTCAATATGGCGGTCCAAGATGACATCGGATCGCGAATTCAAGAATGAAAAACATATATCTATACTAGACACAAGTATGTTCTTTTCATCAAAACCAATAAGTTGATTTGAAAGTGCAAATGGCAGGTCAAGATGGCGTCACAGTTAAAAAACAAAAATGCCCAATCTCCACTCTTCTGAACATAAGCTATTCATCAGACAAAATTGTAAGGTTCTAACTTCATTCGTCGAGGAGGTGTTCAGCGGCAAAAACTTGCACACAGGCGGACAGACAGACGAATTCAAATTTAATCTTCAAACCTATAATAATTGATCATACAGGTAAAATCTCAGTTGAAAATTCGCTCAAATAATCCGATGACAGACAAACCGGCCACAATACTACAATAGATCACTTTCTTCGAAAATGCGCTAAAAAGGGCCAACAATAACCTGTTTTGTAGGTGTTACCGTTTCTGATTTCACTTAATTGTGTTTTATGCGGTGGAAAGCCAAGTAGAAATGGTTCAACTGTGTTTTCATATTTACAACGACAACCAGATGATAACCTGTCATATAGTGGCTAACGGTACACCACAGGTGGTGGCGGCTAAGGGCTAAGCCTACGTATATAAAAATCAACTTCTTCACATACAAAATGCATTTTTCCGTTGAAAATGGTTCTGATGGCTGCAGTAACTTTCCCCACATGATAACTGAGTGATCTTAAAATTGCTGCTGCTTCACTTCTCCGGCAAAGTTTCGCCACATTGTCAGAACGAATCGTCATAAACGTCACAACGTCAAAAAATGACCTTGAAATACCACCCCGTTTTCTATCATCCACATGGTACCGTCAATCAAAGTCTGACAGATTACAGATGTATTTGAAAAGGATATTGAGGTTCATGCTAATATTTTTCATTTACAATGTCTTTAATTTTTCAGACAAATTCATTATTATGAAGTCAAGGTTACTGTTATATCATTGTTTTTTCTCTTCAAAATTCGGAACGGCACGCAATCTAGTTAGTGTATTGTTTACGACGTCGGCGTGCTCTAAATTGGTTTTCTTATACCTCAGTTGTGATGCGATGCGATGCTATAGTTTAACCTGTAATATTTATACCGGAAAGCAGTCAAATTGTTTAGTCCTTACCACGGGTTCCACAAAAAAAAATTCACGGGTTTCACAAAAAAAATTGAGAGCGGTTTAGCTAAACCGAGATTAAACGGATTTTTCAAGGTCAATCCTGGTAAATTCATTATGGAAAATCCGTTAAATCGCAAGTATACCACCCTTTCGTTAATTACTCGGCGTGAAACCTGAATTTACATTGATCATTTGGCCAGAATCCATCAAAAGAAATCTCGAGTTAGCTATCAACTGGTAAACTATTTTGGTGGAACTCACGGTAAGTATCCGAATTGCCACTTTTGTCCAATAATTTTAGCTTCTGAAAAGTTGTTGATAAGGAGTTATGTTGCGTGAAAAAGTATTTATTTATTTTCTTTGTTATGTCATTAGTGAAGGTGAATGAGTTCTCCATAATAAATTTCAAGAGAACTCTCGACTATTTCTCACGGAGAGAGGAGTCTTGCGTATATTGAATCATGTTTATTATTGACATTTATTATCTAAATGGCATGGTTATGAATTTTTAAACTATATCTATCCTTTGCTGCGTTCTAACATAACTGATAACTCATTTTTTATAACAAAAAACCTTGAATTTTCGCTTAAAATATTATCCAAAGCTTTGTACGAAATTTGTCACCATACAAGAAACAGGTTCGTATGAATAATAATGATTATGCCTGCAAAGTTTGGAATTGAATTATTATTGTTAAATTTTCGACCATTCTTCGACGATTTCTCTAAGTACGATAACCTTCAAACCGGCCTTCCCATAATAATAATTGCGTATTGCCTGGAAGTCGTCATTTTCATGCACGAAAAATCAGCAGTGTGTGTTTATAAAAATCGTAGACTTCAGTAATTGCTTGTTACAAGTTTCCTTGACTTTTTGCAGGAACTGCTGGAGGCATTGCAGCAGGACGAGACGTGGTCGGAGGTGCTGGAAGGAGGGGACCCAGTCTCAGTCAACAGCGGCAACAGTGTGGACACCATGACGTTGAGCTCGCTGAACAGTGAAATCTTCCCGGATTCCAGGACGTTCCAATACGTTACTTTGGGCCCGGACGGCAACGGCATCATAACTGCCGAAACACTGGTCGAAATGTGGGAGGCCGTCGGCATAACGTCGCCCAAAGAACTGATCCACGAGTTGGGATTCAACTGCAGAGAAATTAGCGTGGTGGATTTGGCCGTTGTGCTCGAAAAAGAAATCAAAGGTGAGTTTTTTAAAACACAGCGATCATGCGTTTACATACATTATGTATTTTTAATGTGATGCAAGATGATGAATAAACAAATTAGATGGTATACAATTTGGTGTCGGTGGGTAATAAAACAGCGAACAATAGGTAGAGAGAGAGGCAATTAGCATAACTCGAAAGACGACGTTGCATCCTGAAGCTATGGTACGGTGAAAGATTTTCTGGGAAATTGCATTGAAAAAAGTTTCGTTATGCTTGAGCGACAGGGAGTGGTGTCTGAAGTTGAACGTTGAGAATCTTCAATTCGTGTCAGTAATAATAGTGTGATATGGATCTGGGGTATAAATAAAACTACAGGGACCATTACTAAAGCCCCAGCAATTTCAGGTCCTATCCCCGCATGTTACAGAAGAGACTGACACCAAATTCCGATTTCGGTTTTTATTGTCGATATTAATCCCTCATTTTGTGCGTTGTAAAAGCGTTTTATTTCACCTGACGCGTGCGGGGTATTCGTTGCGGTATTTTTGATGCTACCTGTAAGCGCGCAAAACTTTAATTAACTTGAGAATTGATCTGGAACTAACCAGATTTTAGGAAAGGAAGGGAATCAATAAAAATTACTTTACTTGTTGGCGCGGCAATGTTGATTTACTGCAACACACAGATGAAGATTTTGATGAATTTTTGAGAGATGGTAGTGAAGCTTTCAACGAATAATTCTAGTTTACAATGACCAAACAGTAGTTGCTATCATCAATTTCAAACGTTTTTAAATTGAAAAACCTTTCTTTCCTGATTCTCTGATCATGTGTTTGTCGTAGAATTTCCCGTTATTTCCGTAGCGTTTTATTTTGCAAATTTTGGCGACGTTGCAAAGATGGTTTCGTAGTTTTGAAATAGGTTTTTGCGTTTATACGGGGTGTTCATTTTAAAACCTTTCCCCCCAGATTTCTCGTCGCCAATTTTTTCCCAGGAAAACGCCGAAATAGGTCGATTTTTATTTAGAGGGGCACACCTAGGACACGTATTGCCAATTTTCAACTTCAACCCTCTCACCCTCACCCTACTTTGAAATTTATATCTTGTAATACATCAAATTGAACGCAGTAAAATTCTTTTTTCGTCAAACATATTTACAGAAAGTTTTGATTTTTAATTAAATTTAAAACCCTCCCCAACCTTTCTAAAAATTCTCTCATTGTCAATTAATGGAAATTTGCCCGCCTTTTAGCTCCCGATTCTTGAGAAAAAGATTTCTAGCAAAAACAGGTCGATTTTTATTGCCAGTTTTTGATCTTCAACCGTTCGCCCCCTTTCCTTGATTCAACAGTGAGAATTTTTAAAAAAGTTAATAGTTTTCAATTTTTCAAGATACGTTTCACAGAAAGACAATTTTATTACCTCCAATTTGATGTGTCACAAGAAGCGCTTTCTTTTTACCATAAATCTGACATAATCTGAGTTTGACTAACTTTGACTGAGTTGAGAAGACGTTCCTTTTGTCAGCGATCAAGTCAGGCGAACTCAAAATTTTACTTCCCCCCTCGCCCTTGTCAAGGTACCTTCGTGGCCATACTAAGTTACTGAGTTGGATTCAAAAATGGAAGAAACGTCAAAAAGGACAATCACACAATGCCGCGTTTCCTCAAATTATCAAACGGTGAGTTTATAGTGATATGAGTGCGTTTCTATCGCAGCTTTCGATCCGATCGAGTTTCAATCGGATGCAAAGTGGCTTCAGTCAAGCGCTTTTCTATCGTCGCACGTTGGATCCGCTTCACTTAATCATATTTCACTATTTTAGAATTAGGTTAGAATTTATGAGAGACAACAACATGGTTTAAAACGCGTCAAACTGCGCCAAAGCGAAAAAGATCTCATTATTGAATTTTCTTCTTCGGAAAAGCATCCCTTGATTTCGTAAAAGTTACGCTTTGTTTACAAGTTGATCATCTGTCACTTCGATCCGATCCCGTTTACATCGGATGAAATACGAGCGGATGCAAGCCTTGATCCGCTTGACTCAAGTCAAGCCGGCCAAAGCACCGGATCGACTTGAACTGCTCGATCGGATTGAAATCTCAATCCTGTCCGTTTACATCGACAATTTCAAGCAGATCGACCCGATCGGAAGAGTTTCGATCGGATCCAAAGCTACGATAGAAACGCAGTCTATGTATGTTTAGACTACCACATTTGCTCAGATTAGATAAGATTCTTACCTGTGTAAGTTAGGTCAGAATCTTTGCTGAGATGTGAAGGGAAAGCGCTTAAGATAGGTAGTTCTATTTGAAATTTGAAAGTAGGGTAGGGTGGGGCCGAAAGGGTTGAAAATCAAATTTGGCAACACGTGTCCTAAATCCCCCCCCCTCGAAAAAAATGTCGGCAAGAAATCTGGGGTGGGAGGAATACGCGGTTGACCACTTAGGCAACATTTTGTTTCATGAATAATTTCAAAGGTTCAGAATAACTTTTTCATCAGACAAACCAATAACATTGTAGGCTTATCTTCGAAGTAGTAACTCAACTATTGCAGATACATCCATACTCACAGGAAATGAAATGTGCAAAAAAAAAAAAAAAAAAAGAAAAAGAACGATCAAAGAATCATCTCGATTTTAGCATTGTCGCAAAAGATACGACTTTTTGTGCAGCGAGTTCACGCACAAAGTCACATACGAGTATGTATCTTAGAAACATCAAAGAAGTAGGTTCACTTCGTTCACTTTCGTTCCAGGAATGGCCGATTCCTCCAGAATGGACGTGCAAAACCCCCACATGGTCCTCCTTCAGGCGAACCTCACCCTCTACCAGTCGGAAATCCGCTGCCTCAAGTCTTTCTTGGAACAGATGCACGCCGAACGCGAGAAACTCAAAGGCGACGTCAGCGACGCTAACAATCGCGCCAACCTGCTGGCCCAAGAGGTCGACGACAACCACGTCCGGATGGAGCGCAATACCCAGAACCAAGTCAAATTGTTGGAACAGCGTCATTCCGAAATTCTCAGGCAGCTGTCCGAACAGTACACCGGCGACAAAGAGCAGCTGAACGTCTTCAACCAGCAACTCGAAGCCAAAATCTGTTCGCTAGAACTAGAGGCGGGCAAATTGAAAAACGATCTGCTCGTCGCCCAGAACTACTCGAACAGCGTCGAAAAGGAGAACCACAATTTGAGCGGGCGCATCAACGAACTGCAGCAAATCAAAGACGTGCTGAGCGGCCAGATAAGCGCCCTGGAGGGCGAAAAGCAAAAGTACGTGGAAATGGAACAGGAGCAGATCGAACCGCTGCTAAGCAAATTGACCACATTGCAAATGGAGAACGCCCAGTTGAGAGATAGAAACGACGAGATGGTGGCCGAAATCGAGAGTCTTCACAAGCAAGCTTCGATCATGCGGACGAAAGTGTTGAACACGCCGACTTATAACACGCTGGACCAGTCGATGGATGAGAATATTTGTTGCGAAGGCGTCGGTTTAGGAGCGAAACGTAGGAGCGACTACTCGCCCACCAAGGACGACGTTCTCTTTGGCATAGGTGAGAATCTCGAACGTACAAGAATCGTTGCATTTTTCCACGGTCCGCCATTGGCATTAAATGAGGTCTCCATTGCAAGTTTCGTAATAATTAGATCGCAAGTAGTAGAAATGATTACTTGTAAAATTTTGTATCGGGCAAGTGTGGGCAGTGTGGAAGGTGAGGCGAAATTAACATTTACTGTTATGGTGAATCAATTCAAAACAAAAACGCTCAGCATTCAGTTACATATTTCATTTCACAGTCATGGCTAATTCCTCAATTTATTTTATTAAACCATTGAATCCACATAAACCAACAAAATTGAGCTTGTGTTTACTTATTTAATAACTAGCGTTGCGCTAATTGATCTAATCTCGTTTATTTTTCTTATAAACAACAATCGTAAATTATCGTCACCTGTGCGTCCTGGCACCCACAGTTTTCAAGTTTATTATTACACAAGATGCTAAAGTTTGCGTTTCATTCCTCTTTAGCTGACAGCAGTCCCAGACTTGGTAAAGTGCGAAAGTTTCACAACAAGGAGGCCCTGGACAGCCATTTGGTGGACGCGGTTGGGTTTTCCTCGAGCGAAAGCGGTTTTGAAGCGGAAGTGGACTGTTTGGACTCTTCACTGTCCACTTCGGCCGCCAATGACGAGGAAGTGAATAGACTGCAGGCGAAAATTGCGTTCCTGGAACAAATTTTGGCTCAGCATTCCATTCCAGTGCCATCGGAGGGCGCGCAGCCCGTGACGGTAAGTCGAGTTAAAAAAAAGACGTGACTGACCAATCGTGTTTGATGTATACATAAAAAATGCGTCAGATTGGTGCTTTAAGTCCTACATTTTCTTTTAAGAACACGTGATGTACGAACAAAAAACGCTGTATTATTTTTGACACTGCCGCCTTTTTTGTTTTTAAATTTTTATTGATTAATTTATTACACTTTGATAAGGTAACTGTTTGGGAAATCGGTGTTGTTGTTGTGTTTTTTTCTAGAATAGTCTATTTTATGTTATGGAATGGTTGCACTCAGAGCTTTAAAAAGTGGAGAAGCTTAGGAATTTTTCTCAGTATTATATTTATTTTTTCTCGAATCAGTATTTTGTGGCTCTGGTGCTATCATTCCGAAGCTTCTCCATGGCTTTATTTTTTTACACGTTTATTATTTGGTTTTGTGAATGTTTTTTTTTATAAATAAATAGTTTTTCATAAATATTTGAATGTCTTTTTTTTCATGGAGAAGCTTCCTGTTTTGGTGTTTTGTCTTGTGTGGTGTGGTGTGTTGTATCTTGGTATTTGATTAGTTACTTTGATAGAGCCATATCTTTTTTGTTGCACTTACTTTCATTGCTAAGATTTTTTTTTGACCTGTTTGAAACATGTGCAATGTATCATATTGAATGTTATTCAATTTATCATAGAAGCTTGTCGAGAGTAGTTCGTACTTGACCTAATTTTTTTCCATTCATACGAAATTTAAAAAAATAACAATTTTTATTATACATTAATATGAGAGAGGTGGTTCAAAATTTACGTCACTTTTTGAGATTTATGCCTGCTCTATGAAATGCGCAACGCAGCTGAAACGCGAGTGGTAACGTTTCTTATTGGCTTGCAAGGAATTTGCTGTGTTGCGATTGCTTTGCGATTACCTTGCGAGCCAAACGTTGCGCCTTATTGCGTTGTGGCTGCGGCGCGTATTTTCATAGAGCGGCTATTATGCCACACACTACACTTGCTTGCTGACTTGAAACTGGAGACGCCAATTAGGACCGCATAACTTCCCAAAAACTTCCCAAATAAATACAGCAGCTTGCTTGGTCGACGTAACTGTTTATACGCCGTTATCATGATGCTCCTTTTTCACAGGTCTATTCTCTTCGTTACAACCATGGTTACAACATTATGTTTACGAACGACATGTTCAACATGTTTAATAACAGGCGACCGCAACATGCCATGTTGAAAGGTCGATTCTGTAGCCGTCAGCTACCAACCTCTTCTAACTGCCTGCGACCCTGGTTAATATGCCCAGCCTGGCAACTCACAGATGCATATTAGCTCATAATGTTCGTATCGTGCGATTCTTTATATTTGTTGCCAATTTGTTGAAGAAGTGGAGGAAGAGAAAAAAATGGTTATATACTTGAATCACTTGTTTTGAAATGGGCATGAATCGCACAAAGAATTTTTTGCGAAAGACACTAAAAACAGTAATCCCTATATTCTTTCACAGATCAACTACAGTTATGATTACTTTTGGTGAAGATTATCGCTGGAGGAACACCATAGTACCTATCGGAGTTTAAGCAAGCTTGAGCAATAACGTGCCAAAGTTGACTCAAAACCGTACAAGTGAAACGAGTCATGTTTTTTTTTAACAAGTGATCCACTTGAATGAAACTGTTTTAACTTGCGATATCATTTTGCTTGGTCTCGAAAAATGTGATTTTTTTCTCACGAACGCTCTGAAATATAATCTAAGTAGCGTGTTGAAGCCCAGCATCTCAACTCAAACTCATTCATGAAATATCCATAAAAATCACAGCAAATCTCAAGAAATTCGAACTGGGGCACCTGTCTCTGTAATAAATTCGAATTTGGCAGAACAAAATGCCGCCAACCGATATTGTGCCACGAGTTTGCAGTGTTCGTATCATCCAAATTTCGTGTTTCCAATTTCATATTTCAATTCGTGATCGTGGCAGTATATGAACTATAGTCGTACAGGAACATACTTGTTATGAGAAAGAGAATAGGCCTGATTGCGATTTGAGCTTTAACATGATATCGAACCGTTACATTTTTATAGATGTATAAATTCGAATTTGGCAAAACAAAATGCCGCCAACCGATATTGTGCCACGAGTTTGCAGTGTTCGTATCATCCAAAGTTCGTGTTTCAAATTTCATATTTCAATTCGTGATCGTGGCAGTATATGAACTATAGTCGTACAGGAACATACTTGTTATGAGAAAGAGAATAGGCCTGATTGCGATTTGAGCTTTAACATGATATCGAACCGTTACATTTTTATAGATGTTGAAAGAAATAAAATATATGGAGTCTGGCGTCAAGCAGTATGTTGTTCCGATTCATTTTTCTATTTTGAATATTTCCGAACAAAGTAACATGAAATCATATCAGATCTAAGTTCAGTAAGCCGATGCAGCGACTCTTCCCTGATGCAAATACACACGAATGGGACACGAGCTCGATCCCTACCCAAAGTGCCGTCCCCCTATTATTCACCGTAGACTTTTCTAGTGGCGATCTGCAGCAACTGGGGAGAAACGACCGAAAAGTGAAATGTACGTCTCTTGCTTGCGGAAGTAAAGCCGGAATGTTGTAGAACGTTTCCAGTTCGTCAAAAATTGGATAATGGGAAATCGAATAGTATGCGAGATTAGCCAATTTTTGGCAAACTGCGTCAGTGTCGCCGAATGGACCTTTTCAATAAAGGCGGTCTCTCTCGCACGATTTACGTCACAGCCCCACATGACCGCAGTGTGGTGCCGCGCACTTCATAACGAACGGTCAACGGAGTTTCCCTTGGAGATATAAGGCGCTGTTATAGCTAGGCACCACCAACTGCGCAGTACGAACGCGCACGCATCTGTCTCTCTTTTCTGAAAAGGTCCATTGAAAGGCTCATCTACACACAGTTGTAAATCGTGGATCAGTGCGGGGAGCACGCCGTCTGTTTGAATTTCGTATACGAAGCTTCCGTATTTTCTATTGTAGAAACTTGCGTATTGCCATTCGTCTTTGCAATCGGAAACGATCGTAAAAATCGTGCTCGTGGATAAAGGCCGTCATATTGCTAAAATTTCAACGACGAATTGGAAAGGTGCAGATATATTATGCTAGACAAAGACAAGAAAGATCGACACCTTGCGCAAAACCTAAGATTTTCGTATTGGTACGAAGCTTGCGGGCTGTGCATAGGCACGGCTGTGGGTAGGATACGCAAGGAGCTGGTCGATTATTAACGAAATACGAAAGTGGCGTGCTCGCAAAATTGGGATACGAAAACGAACTTCGTAACCGATTGAGCGCATGCTCTGCACGGGGCAGAAGACGCAAGGGATTGGGCGATCTTCACTATTTACGAAACATGAAAGTGGCATGCTAGCAAAATACGAACACGAATTTCGTAACCGATTGACGGCGTGCTTCCACCACAGAAGTTTATAGTTTTTAGTTGGAAGAGTAGGAGCTGTATGCTCGGCAGCAAAAATAGCGTCCACTTCATTTATGAGGAAGACGACTATTTGCTAGGCCTGCTTTACCATAGCAGATCTATTATCTCCGTCATAAATTAAGTGGGCGCTATTTTTGCTGCCGAATGTACCAACTCTTGCGACCAAGCCTAAAAGTGCAACTGGCAGCTAAACTTTAAAATTAATTTGAGAACATTCTGCAAGAGACGTACATTTTACTTTCCGGTCGTTTTTTTCCCAACTTCCCAGTTGCTGCGAATCGCCACCAAAAAAGTATGCAAGAAATAATAGGTTTATTCCATCAAGAGGTTTCAAACTAGTCGGAGCCAATCGGAATCGAGAAAATCAATTTGCAAACTGATTTGGGCGCTTCTCATTGGCTCTGATTAGTTTATTTCGGATGGAACCAACCTAATATGGGGATGACAGTTTGAGCTAGGGTCGGGCCGTGGTTATGTTTCATTCGTGTGTATTCGCATTAGGGATGAGTCACTGCACCGGTTTAACGAGCTTCACTATAAAGTCGAAAAAGTGGATACAAGAAAAAGTTAAGCATGTCCCGATAGCAATCTTGGAGTGAGTACTTGATGGCAAACGTAGTAAGAGGTCTGAAATTTGAAAACAAAGCAAATGACTTTTTCATGAGGTTGTGACTGGCGCTATGAATATTATTGTTGAAGCCTTGGTTCAAGCAGATGAGAATGATGAGATCATGAAACATTGACAAGACTGACGTGACAGATTATGTCAACAGCTTGTCATATGCTTCAATAAGAATTTCTAAAGGAAACTTTATTATTAGCGATTTTCTTACTCACCCTGTATGCACAAGAATGTAATTCCAACCAGGCGTTATCAAACAAACCCGTTTTTATCCTCTCAGTGTTTTTATTTTAAAGAAACCATTACAAGCTAAACTTGAACTTGTACATTCAACTATACTCGCACATAAGTGCGGTTGCCGCTCGTAAAAAGACCTTATGTAATGGCCGCTTGATTATGGTGCTCGTGCCATTCTGGCGTTATCCCATTGACAAAAAATCTACCCTAAAAAGTGTGTTGCAATGCATCAGTCATTGCTGACGAGCTTCCAGTGATAGAAAGGCAATCCGCGATGTATCCTATGTCCCGATTTAAAGACACATTGCTGGCAATTTTCCACTTTTTATCGGGATTTCCGTGGTTTAACGTTGACATTTTTCGCCAGGATGAACTGGACTATCTCAAGAACCGCGTCCACGCTTTGGAGAGGTTCTGGCACGATCTATCGGAAATATCCACCATGATAGACAGTAACCGCTTGAGCAGCGAAGACATCAAAGAAGAACTGCAACGGGTGCTGCTGCAGAATGCCGATTGTGATATTAGAAAAACTGAGAGGAGCGAGGCTGGAGTCGGGACCGAACCTTTCGAAGAACTTCTCAAAAATTACGAAGAAACAAACGCCAAGTTAAAGACCAAATGTGAAGAGTTGGAAAACTGCGTGGACCTTTTACGAAACGAATACGAAAAATGCGAGGATTACTGGCAATCGAAATTGGACGAAGAACGACAGATTTTCGAAGCGGAACAGGTACAGAGTTCCGAAAAACTGACTGATTTGATTAATAAAATGGCAGAGTACGAGGAGCAATTCGCTAGTCAAGACATGATCGATAATAGGCTGCCGACAATCGATGAAACTTATAATCTGGAGAAGCAGTTTACGGATTTGGAACAAGAGTTCGAAGATTATAAAGCGCAGAGCGAGAACGAGATTTTCAAAAGGGACGAGGAAATTTCGATTTTGAAACAGAAATTGACGGAACTAGCTTTAGATGGAGGTTTGTATTTTTGGTTGCGTTTTTTTGCATCGAGTCGTAATAATTTTTGGGTTTGCAGGCAAAGACGTCGCGACGCAGAGCGACGACACCGATGTCGATAGCAGCCGGATACACACGAAAATGAACGGATTGTCGCTGTGTATGGTCGAAACGACGAATTTGTTCTCGGCAGATGCCATGCCGCCATCGCCTTGGACCGCCCCGACTGAAGCCGCAAAACCTCCGCTGCCTCCGCAGCAACCCCAACGGGAATTCGTTAACCCCACGTTCGTGTGGAACAAAGAGCAGGCCTCGACTTCTTCGGCTTCGTCAACTACCAGCGGCTTGGAGAAGAACTCTACACCTTGTCGGCCTAAGCGAACGAGGAAACACGACCGCAACAATTTCCTTTACAAAAAGAACGAAGCAAAGGACAATAATGCTGGTAACAACAACAACAACAACAACAACAAGAAACCGGGAGAAGGACCGTTCAGGGTTAATCAAGAACAGATGGTGATGATGCCAGTCAGTGCTGTGCAAGGACTGAACGGCAGGCTGCATCATTTGGAACAGAGGTGCAGGCAGCTTCAAATGGTGCTGAAGCAGCAACATTTCTACACGGAACAATCTTTACAACGTAAGTTTATACTCATTATGTCATCATAAGGCCCGCAGACTGACTGGACGTGCAACTTTTTCCTGTTCTAAGTTAACCTATGCTTTTTCTAACTTCAACAAACTGTTATATTTACAGTCGGAATCGAAAGTCGCTATTAATAGGACGTTGAATGAATAAGCTTTTCAAGATACGTGACACAGCAGGGTCCTTGCGCAATTTTTTTTTATCGTCCCAAATGATGCTATGGTAGCTACATAATGTCATAAACTCAGTGATTTCCCGCAAATCTGCGTGGTTTTTTCAATTTGGTAAAGTGAGACTTGAAAATTGTAAAAGGCAATGTCAATGCACCTGGGCCTCGAGCGGTAGGATGAAGACCCGTCACCGTAAGGTTATTTTGTTCTACCCCATACAGATGATTAACCTGCTTTCAAGAAATCGTATATTCGTAATGGCGGAGTGAAACAAACTATTGTTTCTTTGACAACCAACTATTTTCAAAGTGAAGGTTGTCAAGGTAAAGGTGCAACGTCATTGCGTGGTGATGTGGCTGTAAACCTCGCAAACCATAAAACACTATCGGCATGACGTCAGTACGGCCAGTACAACAGTAACCGTGTTTTTGGGCGTGAAAAAATTAATTCAAACTTTGATCTTCATTTGAAGAATGAACATTTTTTTGTCTATTTTTATTGTAGACAACGTATTTAGTGATAATGTCCTGAACATAAAATTCACGCAAGGACCGTATTACTTTCGCGCGAGCACTTATCAACTCCGTAATTCGACTGATTGTAAAACAAGTCTACTCCTTCCAATACTTGCGATCGATTTCGCTGTCCAGCAAAAAAAAAGAAATAGAAATTCAGTTGATGATAAATTGCAGAGTGCCGTCAGCATCACAGAGGAGAAAAAGCCGAGCTGCAGTGCATCCTCAGGAGCCATCAAGAAAGACTGGACCAACAAGTGAGAATTTGCAACGAACAACTCGAACGTCTCGCCAGGTCCGATATGCTGGTCAAGGAACTGTACGTCGAGAACTCCTACCTAATAGCTAAAGTACAAAGACTTGAACAACAGTGCCATATCTTGGCGCAATGCAACTCGAATAGTAGTTCAGTATAAAAATCGAAAAGATATTTTATTCTCTATTTATCTATTATAATAATAACAAAATTCATTATCCATTAATAATGAGTAATTATTACTATTAATGTAATATGGTATGATATACGACGATACCTAAGCCCACAAGAGGTACAGCTTGTACATATTCTTCAAATTCCCTTTTTTTTTCTGTAAATTTGATCTGATTAGATTAGTCTTTAAGATACCTGATTATTATAGTCGTCCCCAGATTTATAAGTTTTATAGATTTTTTTAGGTTGTTTATACATTTTATGATGCCTTTGTAGTTTTTTTTGTTACATATTATCTGTAATTATTGTACCCAAAGACGTTTAACACACATACGATGTTTATTATTGTTATTATTGCGCGCTAATTGTGTCATATTGAAATTATTAAAATAATAATTTGAAAAAAAACGGGTTTTAATCACAACATTTTTATTCCAAAAGTTACAGCTTGCTAGATCTTTTCTAAAACATTTAAAATATTCAGAAATTATAGAAACAATAACTCAACATGTTTAACCTTATAAATATCATTTCACTAAAGCGATTTTATGTAAAAAATGATACTACAGTATTTCTGCAACAATATATACACAGATTCTGAACAATATGCTCAAAAAATCAACTTCTTTTTTAGTTTACAAGTACATGCCGTTGACCAGGTAATCAGCGTCGTGGGCATAGGACTTGCCGCCTTTCCTCATTCTTCGTCGCACTCTTAAACGGCAGCCGATCAGGAGTGCCATGATGCAAGTTATAATCAGCCCTGAAAAAACCAGCAACCTTTCACATTTTGATTATATTTTCAGCCACAATTTCAGCAATGATTTTATCAACATGATTTAAGTTTTTGTCAGAATTTGGTTTGTAATGCTGGGACTAATCTGCTAATTTCGCAATAAGGCAATAAAAAAAAACACTGATCATCATCATCATCATCATCAAACATCAAATAATTAGAAACAAATATGCGGCTACATTGTATATAAATGCATCATGTTCTAATGTTGCGCCTTCCCGTAGTCTAGTGGATAGCGTATGACGCTATCACCCCAAGGAAGGGGTTTGGATCGAATCCCCACTGAAAACTTTTTTGGGGGTCCAACCTCGTCAGGTCTTTTGGTACGTACCAATCAATGATCGAAAATGGGGAACCCTGAACCTACTTACGGAGGAGATGGAGCTGAGAAAATTGCAAATACAAACCTAGGGTCAAGGAGAGCACAGCTCCACCCGGCGTCTCAGCAACACCATCCTGTAAGTCCGTCGCTTCATCGATCTTGTAAGCGACGACATCAGGATACTGATCGTGAGACACGTGCTTGTGCTTCTCGATTTTGATCTTGGCTTCTTGTTCGCCATGTTCCATGCTCTCTTTGGAGTGCTTCAGTTCATGTGCCATCTTGTCTTGTTCATGCTTGGGGTTTTCTACAATTTTTCAAAAGATAAACTCGCACTTTCTAATCAGCTCTGCAGGTAGGTACCTACCTTTACCATCACTTTTCCAATTGAACTGGCCATCAGGCGACGTGGCCTTCACATCTTTGACCTCTTGCTGCGGTGGCCAGTTCTTGGGATACTGGTTGAAATCCTGCTCTTGGGGATTTCCCGGCCAGTTTTCAGGTTGCATCGGTTGCTGCTGCTGCTGCTGGCGATAACTATCGTAATAATTGACTGGCGGAACTTTCGGGTAGTCACCTCCATAAGGCATTTGGCTTTTGGACAAAAGAAGAAAAAAACAATATCAAAACACATTTTTTCGGTCGTTAACATTTGGAAGAAAGCTATCCAAGCATTCGAAGAAATTCTGAACCTAGTAATTTTGCATGTCAAGTTTTTACACTTTCTTTTTTCAAGATTTCGGGTAGGCAGTGCTGTAGTAGGTAAATTAGAGTAACAATCGCATTGTTTCTAAGCGCTAATAGTGTGTGCAATTGAGTGAGGCGTTCTCGCTTAATTAAGAAAACAATGACACGTGAAGAATAATATGTTGTTCTTTCACTTAAATTTCTAAACAAGTCTTTTGCAAATTCACAACTCATTTTTTTATTTGTCATGCTCTGAAATGAAATCGTATGAGTTAGGAAGAATTTAGATAAGAGGACAGAAATTTTCTATATACTAATTCGTGCACTGGTGCTCTCTAAAATCTAAACTATGGTTTGGATAGCCATCTCACCCAGCACTCGCGTATCCAAGAGCGCGATGCAAATACTGCATAGCCCCCTTGTGATTATTATACCTGATCTCTTGCCCATCAGGCACCTGGAGCCCGCTCTCCTTATGGTTGAAAATGTGACTGTTTTTGTCTGAAACAATAAATCTTCTGTATACAGGTGCTCCCGAAGTGATAGCGGGAACAGAAACCATACACTCCCCATTTAATGCGAAGACCTCCTGTACAATTTGTTTTTCGAAATTCGGCTCCATGGCGGAGATATGACACCTCAAAGTTCAACTTTTTTCATGCTTTTTACCAATACATAACTTATGAACGGTTAGGTTTGACCATCCATGGGTTTGACATACCAAATCGTAATTTGAAAGCAATGGTTTGGCTCACAACATAATTATCTTTTTTTTTTTTTTTTTTTTTTTTTTATTGAATCCATGTGTATTATACAACTATCCTAAGATATTTTAGTATTTGGTATGATAATATAAACAATGGCGTTGAGGAGTTCGTCTTGAAGTGACTCCCTCCTTAATTGATATTCAATAACAATTGCTATAGTTCTGTTTGTAGCTCATGGCAGGAACAAAGGCAGAGGTCAGAATTTAGAATCTGGTGGTCAGGTCCAATGGGTCGTACCGCTTGAGGCGCCTGGTGTCGCGGGCGATGAGTAGTTCTACTGCTAATGCGTTTGGATGGAACTGAAGGCGGGCTTGATAAGCAGAGCTGAGTCTGGCGATCTCTTCTTGAACTGTAGGCGTCTCGGTCAGGCGGTGGACCACATCATTTGGGAAATATTTTGGGACACCGATGGCTGTCTTGAGGACTTTGGATTGAAAGGTCTGCAGTCTAGAGATGTTCGTAGCGCTGGCGGCGCCCCATAGTTGTATCCCGTACGTCCAAATTGGTTTTAGGATTGCCTTGTAGATGAGGAGTTTATTCGTTGATGACAGTTGGGAGTTTCTTCCTAGTAACCAGTACATTTGGGAAAATTTCAGTTCCAGTTGTCTTCTTTTGGCTGTGATATGAGGTAACCAAGTCAATCGCCTGTCCAAGTGCATTCCTAGGTATTTAACTTCGTCGGTTTGCTTGAGTTGGTTGTTGTTCAGTGAGACAGCTGGGCACGTCTTCCTGTTCAATGTAAATGTAGTGTGAATCGACTTCGTTTCATTGACTTTGATGCGCCATAGCTTGAGCCATTTTCCTATTTTATTGAGGTGTATTTGCAGATTTTTTGAGGCCATTTCGGGTATTTTGTGAGAGGCCATAATGGCTGTATCGTCTGCGAACGTTGCCAAGACTGTGCCGGTGATAGTTGGTAGGTCTGCAGTGTATAGCAGGTATAAGAAAGGCCCAAGGACACTTCCCTGCGGAACTCCAGATTTGATGGGATACAATGGAGTGAAACCTTCTTGATATTTAACTGCGAAGTATCGACCAGTGATGTATTCCCTCAAGATCTGGTAGTAGTTGTGCGGGAGCCAGAGTTTTAACTTGTAGAGAAGACCTGTGTGCCAAACCCTGTCAAAGGCCTGTGAGACATCGAGAAATGCTGCCGAGCAGAATCTTCTTGTTTCCAGGTCGTTTCTAATTTTTGTGGCCACACGGTGGACTTGCTGGATGGTGGAATGTTGCATTCGAAAACCAAATTGGTGTTTAGGTATGAGTTTTTTCTCGTCAATTAGTGGCTTCAATCTGTTTAGCAGCAAGGTTTCGAAGATTTTGGACATTATTGGTAATAGACTGATAGGCCTGTAGGAGCCTACTTGAGTCTCATCCTTGCCGGGCTTTAGGACTGGGATAACCTCCGCTATTTTCCACAATGCCGGAAAGAACGCGTTTCTGAGCATGGAATTTAAAATCGCTGTAATCCTCCGTATCGCTATATCAGGAAGCTGTTTCATTATTTGTCCCGTTATGAGATCGAAACCCGGGGCTTTGTTCAGAGGGAGTTTTGTGATGATTTTGTGGACCTCTTTCTTCGTGAACTTCTGGATCGGGGGGTCCATTTGAAATGGGGCTTCGAGATGTTCGTGAATAAATTTCTCTTCGTCAGGCAGGCAGTCTCTCGGCAGTGGAGAGAAAACAGTGGCGAGGTGTTCGGCAAAAGTAACAGCTTTTTCAGTGTCAGTCCTGGCCCATTGATTGTTTGAAGTTCTGATCGGTGGAACACGTATTTGAGGTCGTTTAAGTCGTTTAGTAGCCTTCCACAGTGAATGATCTGTTGTGTTTGTAGGTGTTAGATGCTCTAAGTAGTTTTGTATCGTTTTGTTTTTATGGGCACTCAGTAGTACTTTAAGATCTCTCGTAGATTCATTGTATCGGACTTTGTCTCTGGGGTCTCGTGTTTGCTGCCATTTCTTCCTGATCTTTCGCTTTTCTCTTAGTTTTTCCATAATGAACATAGGACAAGTGAGGTCTTTGTTGTTGGATGAAGATTCTGGAGTGGAATTCCATGATGACTCCTGTATGGTTTGCGTAAGATGCAGCACAGCTTCTTCGATGTCTTCATTAGTCTTCAGTGGCGACTGGTGCTGCAACCTCTCGCCGACCAGTTCCCTGAAGTAGTCCCAGTTCGTTCGCATGTTGCAGAGTGTCAGTGGCCGAACGACTGTTTTCGCTTCTGTGTTCAAAATCGCCATCACAGGAGAATGATCCGACGAGAGTTCCGTGCTTGACCTGACTGCAAAACGCTGAGGAGATATGCCTTTGACGATGCAAAAATCTAAGAGGTCTGGTGTACGTTCTGGGTCTGTGGGCCAATAGGTTGGCTCCCCGGTTGACAGAGGTTGGAGGTTTAGGCTGTTCAGGGTAAGGAACAATTGTCGTCCCCTGGGTGTTGTCAATCTGGAACCCCAATGGACATGCTTGGAATTGTAGTCACCACCACTGATGAATCGATTCCCAAGAGTGTTGAAGTACTTTTCAAAATCGGACTTGCAGATGCTGGTATTTGGAGGGCAATAGACCGATGAGATTGTCAGTGTTCCAATCCAGTCTTCCACTACTATACTCGTAGCTTGGAGGTTAGGTTGGGAATATCCTTGGAGTTCATGATGTTTGATTTCTGTTTTGATGATTACTGCTGATCCTCCACGTCCGCTGCCATCCGGGTGTTGCGTGTTGTATATTGAGTACTTAGGAATTTTTAGGCATGTTTTTTTGGTGATGTGAGACTCAGAAATCAGCATTATATCGATGTTGTTGTTGATAAGAAATAGTTTGACTTCCTCCAAGTGTTGGGCGAGTCCATTCGCATTCCAGACCGACATGTGTAAAGAACGAGACATTATTTCATTTTGGAGATCATAGTGGTGAGGAGGTTCAGCATTGTGTCCATTCTCTCCATTAGTTTTGCCATCATTTTTTCTAGGTTGGTCTGCGTGGCGATATCTGATTGTAATACTTGCGTCTGGTTTTGATTGGGAGTCGATGAGGTAGAGGCGAGTGCAGTTACTTGTGCATACGAAGCCACAGGATGTGGAACATGTTGAGCAAGTTGAGGTGACGTAATTTGTGTGGGCTGGATGGTCGGTGTGATTTGCGCAGGTTGCTTTTGCCTCAGCGGAGGATATTTTAGCTTTTGTAGCTCTTTGATGTATAAACAACCTCTGTAGTTGGCTGGATGATTTCCCTGGCAGTTGGTACATTTAACGTTGGTGTTGATTTTTTGTTTGTTCTCACATTCCGCCGTCAGATGACTTCCCGCGCATTTCACGCATCGTGGGTTATAGTGGCAATAGTTTTTAGTGTGATTTAGTCTTTGACATTTAGTACATTGTGGGATTTCTCTCTTTAGGTGAGGATGTTCAAATTTCACTTTGGTATTTAGTAGTTTTTCTACTGAGTAGATTTCTTTGTTATTGGAGGCAGGCTTCAAGCCAATGTTGAAAAGAGGGAGTGCTTTCTTTGTTTTTAATTGACGAATATTGCCGATGTTTAGCACTTGATGTCCCAGTATTTTGAGCTCCTCCTTGATAGCCTCTATGTCTGTACTCGGGTGTATGTTTCTCATCACAACCCTGAATGCTTTTTCTTGTTTATGTTGGTACGAGTTAAACTGAGTTCCTTTCGCATCAAGTTCTTTAATAATTTTGCTATAATGCTCTGGTTCGAAAACTTTGATCTTCACGTGATTATTGGCCATTGTTTTGATTTCGTACTTGTTTTGCGTGATTTCTCTCAGCAACTCAGTTAATGGTTTAATGTTTTCGACATCTGCTATTTTAATTTCGGGTACGTGACTTTTTGAGAGATCTGGAGTTTCACTGACATCTGCGGAATCGCTTATTGTTTCTTGTGCGAGTGTATCGAATCTATTACTAGTTGTTGGTGGCAGGCTTAACCAACTGGCTAGTTTAGTTTGTTTAAGGTTTTTGGTTTGTTCTGGACTTAGGTCACCTCTGGAACGTTTTCCATACTGAACTGTCTTCCATTTTCCCTGTTCATTTGTGTTGACTGCATCGAACGTAGGTGTTGCAGGGGGCTGGTAAATCTGAGACGTCTGCTGCTGGACTGACATTGGAATTATCTGTTGCACCGGGACCTGCATCGGCTGCTGGATGTATTGCCCATATTGGTCACAATAGAGGGCTGGTTGTACGAGGGTAAAAGACGGCTGGGACATTTATCCTCATCTATTGATGTTGTCACTTGTCGATAAGGGCTAACTCCGGCTCTGTGCACCTGAACTCCTTATCAGTAGGAGAGTGCGCGCTTTATCGTTTGACGGCACGTTTGTTTACTTTTGCGAAAAGTGAATTTCTTGGTGCTAAGTTTTCAGTTCTTTACTCACTGTTCAGGGGCTTGTCGTATTGCCCCTCACAATCAGCAGATGTTATTGGTGCTCCATGCGCTGTGCTGGAAATTGTGTTTAGGTCCAACCCACAATAAATCGGTTTCGAATTATCTCCAATTCACACGTGTGCTGCAAGTTATCTTCCAGGCTTTTTACCAATACATAACTTATGAACGGTTAGGTTTGACCATCCATGGGTTTGACATACCAAATCGTAATTTGAAAGCAATGGTTTGGCTCACAACATAATTATCTAGGTACCTTCAAGTTTCAGTAAAATCCTAGGAGTAAAATTCCACCAGTGGTTCTATAGAGTTGAGTGGCAGAAGGGCAAAAAAAAAACTCGAATTTCAAAAAAACTTCACAGTCGATCTCAACATCTTCCAAAAGGATTCTATGGTTACTTTTTTCGCTATCATCTAGAACACCTTGCAATTTTTTTTTGCAAGTACAGGGTTGCCCAGTGAATATGCTCACTTCTCGCGAGGCCAATACTGGCTTATGAATTGAGGTATAGAGAGATGAATCAAAAAGCAGAGGAAAGCTCATTTTATGCCATTTCTAACGATACGATATTAAACTCTGAAAAGTAACATCGGTCAAATGCGCATCGAGGGAAATAATGCATCGTTGCATTCTCGAGTGCAAATTCCGCTCCAAAATCGCCAGCACTAATCGCTGTAATTTCGGCTCGAATACTGGTTTTGAGGTCTTCCAGTGTGCAGGGTTTGTTGGCATAGACTTGGGCTTTCGAAACACCCCACAGAAGAAATCTGATGGCGTTAGATCAGGTGATCTCACCACTCAATGTTACCATTTCTCGAGATCAAACGTCTGTGAACCAAGTGGACATTTCTTGGCATGTGAAATTAAACCTGTCAAATTTCCAAAACATTCTCGAATTATTCGGATTGAATCTGGACAAAAATAGCTCAAACAATCGGAGTTTATTGTAAGTAGCACGGTGGTTAAGCGCCAAAAAGAGCCCGAACTATGCATTTTGAGCTCAAGCAATGCGCTTTTGGGGTTCGATTGGGGGTACCGGGTACCCAAACCTTAATTTCAAGAGTTGGAGACATCGGTGCACTCGATGCGGAGGGGGTCTGGGGGGCCCTGGAAAGTTGAAGGTGCGAGGCTTCCCACCAAATCACCATACCACCAGGTAATTTCTACTGGAAGGCCATCAAACGACTCTAACCTACACATCGACAACATTTATTACAATGTCCAAACAGTTCTTCACATTGAAAAAAATTAATTCTTATGACAGATCGAAAAAATCAGTTTTTCTCAATTCTTGATCCCCACAACGGATAAACTGCCAAGTTTTGTATCATTTTGGAGTGAACGGCATCCTCTTATTTAATTCACCGAGTCAAAATGTTTGTAAGACCACCGTGCAAAGAATGACAGGCCAAGAAGTGAGCATTTTTCAGCACCTCTTTTAACAGTAGTTTCTTGGCTGTTACCATTCGAGATGATTGATAATTTTGTCATGGGTCAATAACTTGAACTGTTTTGTAACGATAATGCATGTGCATGAAACTCGACACGAACGTGGAGGCCTGGAAAAAAATCTTTCTCCAGCGGTCGAATTTATTTCACGCCTACTGAGCGTCAGTTTGTTGGGCTCAGGCAGGGAGCGTTTGGATAGGTTTGGAGACAAAATTCTCATATCTGCCCGTGCATCTGACAAGCATAATTCTGGAAATTGATTTTAGAATCATCAAAGATTATTTTGACAGTCAGCGCCCCCAAGGGAATTAACTGCAGGGATCATGGCTGACGACGGAGGGCACTCAACTTTGAAGATGTTATTTTCTTTTTTCCTCCACCAACCTTCAAGGTTGTTATCATTTTGTACGTGTAAGTTTTCTTATGTTTGGAGAAGAAATAATTTTATAAACAACAACCGTGAAAATAACTTTCAGAGTGGCAGAGAATGAGATCTTCAACGTTGAATGCCCTCCGCCGTGAGCTGACTGGCAAAACAAACATTGATGATTTATAATTCAATTTCCAGAATAAAGCAACTCAACTTTATAGATAGATATAGAAATTTTGCGTCCAAAGCTATCCAAACGCTCTCTGCCTGAGCCTAGCGAAGTGATGCTCAGTAGGCGTGAAATAAATTCGACCGCTGGAGAAACATTTTTTTCCAGGCCTCCACGATCGTGTCGAGTTTCACGCAAATGCAATATCGTTACAAAACAGTTCAAGTTAATGATCCAAGATAAAATTATCAATCATATCGATTGGTAACAGCCAAGAAACTACTGTTAAATGAGGTGCTGAAAAATGCTCACTTCTTGGCGTGCCATTCTTTGCACGGTGGTCTTATGAACATTTTGACTTGGTGAATGGTATCAGAAGATGCCGTTCACTCCAAAATGACACCAAACTTGGCAGTTTATTTGTTGTGGGGATGAAGAATGAGCAAAAACTGATTTTTTCGATCTGTCAAAAAAATTAATTTTTTCAGTGTGAAGAACTGTTTGGACATGATAACAAATGTTGTCAATGTATAGGTTAGAGTCGTTTGATGGCCTTCCAGTAGAAATTACCTGGTGGTATGGTGATTTGGTGGGAAGCCTCGCAGCTTCAACTTTCAAGGGCCCCCCAGACCCCCTCCGCATCGAGTGCACCGATGTCTCCAACTCTTGAAATTAAAATTGAGGGACCCCCAATCGAACCCCAAAAGCGCGTTGCTTAAGCTCAAAATGCATAGTTAGAACGCCTTACCACCGGACTAAGAGTAAATTGAAAAACGAGATATTTTGGAAGCCTTTGTATTGCGCTGAAGTGTGCATTGAAAAAAATGTTTTCCCAAAACTTATCATATGGTTAAAAATGGCATGAAACGAGCTTTCTTTTGCTTTTTGATTCATCTGTCTACTTCAATTCATAAGCCAGTATTGGCCTCACGAAAAGTAGGCATATTGACTGGTCAACCCTGTATTTTGATAAAAATGCGCCAGAACGGAAATGTCATGAAAGTGAACGGTCTTCGGAGAACGAGAAGCGGACAGGAAAACATGAGAAGCGTTTAAAATGTGGTTATACAGATGCATATAACGAAGATATTTCAGACATACGCAATAAAGTACCTATGTTTTCGGTTTGAGGGTTGCATGCTTGAGGGAGTAGAACATTAGACAAAGACGGTAAATCTAACTGTGCCTTCCTCTGTCTAGTCTAGTGTACTTTACCCCGAGGAGCTCCTGCTTGCAAATCGAAAACGACTGGAAGTAAGTACCAGGCAAAGTTGGGAAAAAGAAAAAGGGACGCGTCCCGTCAGTCTGCGGACTGACAACTTTTTGTTCTAGTTACCTGCATATTGCATTTGACCTGGCATTTGATTAGACTGATGGGGCACCCAGCTGCCAGGAGCAGACATAACGGGGCCAGGACCGTATTGGGGAGGAACTTGTGGTGGAGCATCGAAAGCGATCCGTGAGTTCGGCATCGGCCTCAAAAAGTCCTGGTTATTGTCTTGAGGTTGCTGCTGCTGTTGCTGCTGCTGCTGACGAGGTGCAGGCAGTAGTTGCGCCTCTTGAGGCCTGAACTGAGGACGGTACATCTCTGGCTGAGGCAGAGCCGGTGGTAGAGGATTGAGTCTGGACGGTGGAATCTAGAACAAAAACAAACATGATATGGTGAATTAGGAAGATATTATGGAAGATTGTTACGATATTCATTGGAGACTCCGACTCGGGGATAAGCGACAAACCCGCACGGTTGTCGGAGCCATCAGCGAAGAGTCGCTGGACTTTTCTAGAGCTTTCCCAATTCGACGATGCTTAGGGATGTGCATATTTGTTGTTAAACGTTGTTTATAGCTGACCGATAGTCCTCAAATGTAACAGAGATGTCGAGCCGAAATAGATAAGATTGGTTTGTGAAAAAACGAACTCGAATGCTGAACCGTAAAGATTGAATTTGAAGGATCTTCCAGAATAATTGAACAAAAAATTTAATAGCTTTCCGGAAAAGCTTCCAAACTTTTTCCAAAATGATCTTATTGTAAAAATCGTCAAATAAGGCTTCATTTTAAGCTCCATCATTTGAGTCCGCCCTCGATAAGCATTTTTAAGTGGAAAAATATCGGAAAATTCGGAAAATTTTGAGAGAAATTGTCGGAAAATGTTCAAGAACCAGTTACCACTTGTTTAAAAAATAAATTGATGAAAATCTGTTCACGAGATGAAAAGTTGCTTCAAGGAGGAAAACTCGAAATCTGTTGTTCCGATTTTAAAAATCTCTCTATCAATCATTAATTCAATCTTTTCTCTAACTGTGACTCGCAGCAAATCTGCGCCTAAAATGAATATTTCGTGGGCTTATCGTAGGTCGAAGTTTGCACTGCAGTTTTTTTTTAATTCATGCAATAAGCAAGTTTCATTTTGAAAAAATCGTCCTCGGAAAACCGAAACTGTGTGGAATTTGTAAACAGGCCTGCATGACCGAACGTGCTACAATGCTACAACTTTAGACTAAGTGCTCCCTGAGGGAGTTACAGCTCCTCAAAGGTACAAAATGCAACAAAGTTTTCAATTATTTGCTCAAGAACTGTCTAAGGTAAGAGCTTCAAATGTAATTTTTTCGATAGATTCGTTCAGTCCAAAATTTTTATTCCTCTTGCATTTTTTCCGTAGAATGCATCGTTCTGAAGTAAAAGTGAAAAAACCACGGACGTGTCATGAATAAGCTTCAACATAATCCCAATCCCCTCTAATTTCGCTGCCACTGGTTAGATTTGTTTAGAATTTTGCATGTACGTTTGCACTGTTAAGAAACTTCCTTATACCAAATTTGAAGTCCCTACCTTTGACGGTTTTCCAGCAAATAATTAAAAACTTTGTTCAACTTCGTACCTTTGAGGGGCTGTAACTCCCTTAGGAAGCATTTTAGGGAAAAATGTTACTCCCACTTTTCGACTTATTTTTTTTGAGGGGAATCACCTCCCAAAGTATCATGCAAGGTCACCGAAACCGGGTGTTTCAATATACAGGTATACCGGTATACCGGTATCCGGTATACAGGGTGTTTCAAATTTGAGTCGCATCCTTTCAAAAAATGATGGAAAACTCCAGAAGAAGTAGACTTTTTAAAAAAAATATATGTCAGAAACGAGTAATAACGGAGATATAGGCGTTCAAAGTTGAACTTAAAAATGGTTCTTTCGTCATGGCTTTGGAATTTCTCAGCCAATTTTGTTCAAATTTGAATCATTGCTGACTGAAAAAAGTCGGTATCGAACATCAATAACGCGTTACATCAAAAATTTTCAGGAGCTTGGATAATGGGGGGTGCCTCCGCTTTTAACCCATAGTTTTTACCCTCTCCGGTAATTTTGTAAATTGTTAATATTTTTAAATTTTATGTTCAATTTGAAAGAAAAAGTTACTCCTGCAAAAAATTGATAAAAGGCTTCGTTCTCGAGATATTTGAGGCTGAAACTTTGGAAAACATCCCGAAAACACCATCATCGCACTTTCAAAAGCCAAAAAATTAAAATTTAAGGTAACTAATGATTCCTTCATTGGAATAGGTTTTCTAGGTGTTTAAAGTTGATGAACCATGAGTTTTTCTGAGAAACGAGAAGTTTTTAGGAAAAAACATTTTTTGGGCTCTTGAAAGAGGATGTATATATATTTTGATGTGTTTTTCGTAGTTTCAAACCCAAATATCTTGACAACAACGCATTCAATCAAAATTTTGCATGAGTAACTTTTTCTTCCAAATTGAACACAGAATTCAAAAGTATGAACAATCTACAAAATTACTTGAAGGGGTAAAAAATAGGGAAGAAAAAGCGGAGGTATCCCTCATTATTCACGCCCTTGAAAAATTTTGATGGAACGAGTCATCATTGTTAGATAGCGACTTATTTCAGTAATCTCAGGTTCAAGTTTTAACAAAAATCGGTTGAGAAGTTTCAACATTATGATGAAAAATCGATTTTCAAAGTTCAACTTTGAACGTCTATATCTCCGTTATTATTTGTTTCTGACATATATTTTCTCGAAAAAGTCTACTGCTTTTGACGTTCCCCATCATTTCCTGAGAGGACGCGATTTAAATTTGGAACACCCTGTATAATCAAAATTATAAATAAATTGCAGTTATTGTATCTAGCATGACATTTGTCAAAGTAGTGCCAAAATTTACAAGAAATTCGAGTTCTCTCTCAATTTAAGCAACGATTACAAAAAACGTTGTTCGACACAACGATACCTCCTAATAAAAACATTGTAACTGACATTTTGGCCATTTTCACTTTTTAGCAGATTTGGTACCTAAGAGTGTAGAAGTTTTAGGGAAAAAATAATTTGCGGCTGTAAAAAATTCCAAAATGTGCCAAAAGTATGATTTTTCGAAAATTGTATCTACCAGTTGGGAGTAATTCTGCGTTGAAAACATTGTAAAAGCCAATACAATTTCGATATTGTTGTACTTTGCATTGTATCGTCCTTTACTTTTCTTCATACGGATGCAATTTGCGGTGAAATCATGGTAAAGTCCAATACAATGTTATTGCTTGGATATTCTCAACGATTGCTACACTGTAACAAGTAACTGAGGAGTAATTGTAATGTCCCTTACAATTATGACTTTTCTATAACATCCGAGTGAAAACATTCTAAAGACACTTACATTGCTTTTACCCTTGCAGATGGAAGATTTCTCCATTGTAAGTGACATTAAATTTCTCAAAAAGCTATATTTTCAGAAAATACGGCTCACAACCTTTTCTTTAGACAATCCAGAACCTTAGAAAACAATAACCGTGTCGCTATTTCAAACAATAGTCAAAGGAGATCGATTTCAAATCTCCGAAAACTTTCAAACCGCTCTCCTGTAAAATTGCGTTTTGTTAGTTACAATGTTTTTATTAGGAGGTATCGACAAGAGCGCTTTGCGTTTAAAACGCGCTCTTGTATCGAAAAATACTATTTCGCCAGGGTACAGCCCACCCCAATTCGGAATGGTTTGGATCACACGGTATACTGTGGCGATTTGCATAAATGATTTTGAGCTAGAAGTAGGCTAGGAGACGTCCACGAGATGTATAGGACTGCCATTGATAGTAAGACTGACACTTGGTGTGTATTTGAGTGATTTATGGTGCGATTCTCTGAAAAATAACATTCCATGAAGGCTCTGTTACGCTGTTAGATATTACCTAGGCAACAGCCAATGGCCGACAGAATTTTACTTTTCCGGCCCCCTACGAACACGGAAGGGAAAGTACCTATACCTATCTATTGTAATCGTGCAGAAAAAAGTTATGAGATTTCGCCGAATATATCCATTTTGAGGTCCCCCACTGTCTCTCGGTCTGTATGTCTGTCTGTAATCTTCCACGATAACTGCCAAACCGTTGATCTGATCGACTTGGTATGCGGACATGTTTTTTTAGTGGAATGAGCCCACTAGTTTTTGACTGCCATCTGTCAAATAGAAGTGTCACTGTCAACGTGTTAACAAATGTCTTTTGTTAACAAATCTCACGGAGCTTGACTTGCGATGTGCCATTTGAAAGCCCTTGAAGAACTGTATTCAGAACAGTTAGAAGTATTGCCCTATCTGTCATTTGTGAACTAATGAAAAATGTCAAAGTTCAAAACTTTACTTATCATTCAATTATGTACTCAAAATCTATCCGATAGATTGAAACCAAATTTGGCAGGAAACTAACACACAAGAAAAGAGTCAAATTAGGTCTGCAATTGCAGTTTTCAACCAATTTCCAGTCGGGTGTTATGAATTTTTCAAAATTTATCCTAGGTGTTGCCACCTGAGAGGACCTCTCGCCCGTGTTTTGACCAGGACGACTCGCTTTTAATGTAGGACTCCAATCAAAAATTCATTCCTGCTCGGGGATCGACTTTTTTCGAAATAATCCAACTGATATTGAAAGTAGATTGGATTGCGCGTCGTGTAGACTCATACATTTTCGAAATCGAAACGGTTCCGGTTTTCTGACGGTGATTTGTTCATTATGAAATTGCCGAGGAAATTGCACATTCCGTGAGTTTGAAAAAGCTGCAGAGCAAACTTCGACATACGGTAAGCCCCACGAAATATTCATTTTAGGTGCGACGTGCTGGGAATGGAAGTTGGAGAACAGATTGATTCAATTTTTGGAGGAGAAACTTTTGAAATCGGATCCACGCCCACGGTTTTCAAGTTTCTCTCTTTGGAAAAACGGCAAATTTTCCAACTTTTATCCTGCGAGCAGATTTCCACAATTTTTTTTTTAAACAAGAAGTAGGTTGGTTCTTCAACATTTTCCAACAATTTTTCTTCCAATTTCCTGGAAATTTTCCGGTTGAAAATGTAAAACCGGCCTGGGTTTTCGAGACCAGACTCAAATTATGGAGCTTAAAGTGAAGTCTTGATCGATGATTTTACAATATAATAAGATGATTTGGAATAAGATTTGAGGTTTTTCCGGAAAATCCTCACTGGAGAGCTTATATCCGCCTCTTTGGAAATCACCCTGTAGATAATGTCGTAGGTATAAGATTATGTAAACTGTACGTATTTTGCTATTTTAGTCGAAAGATTCTAGCACATTTTCGAAGTTGCTTTAAAATTGCAAACCTATGGAACTGGAATCATATTTTGGGTCATTTCCTGCTGGACTCAACTTTTACCCAGTCACGAACTTTATTTTTATTTTTCAACAAAATCAGCAATTTCCGAGGAATTAACAAATTGGCACTCAAGTACAAAACTCCTCTGCAACATCAAATTTCGTAACGCTCAATTGTTCTAACTAAATGCCATCATCACTCTTCGTTACAAACATGCCGACTCTACACCCGCTTGTTTTACTACTAGTTCCTCTAGTTTTGTTCTCAGGAACAGCAGCCCAAATCCGTAAGTTGAATGAAAATCTAACTCTGTCAAGGTTAATATTTGAAAATTTGAGATGCAGTTAGTAAATGAGTTTTGTAGGTGACCAGATACCGCAAAAGGCTCCGCAAAACTTGACACTGCTGGAGATTAAAGGCAAACAAGCGACGATCCAATGGGACGTCGTCGACGTGGACGACGTCAGGGGCATTTTCCTCGGATATTTGGTGAGGACATGGAACCACGTCGGAAGTCAGGTTTACGCGTTCCAGCCGGAAGAGACGAAAGTTAGCGTCGAGTTTTTCCCGCATTCAAAGAATTTCATTACCGTCTCGGTGCGAAATGAGAAATACGTCGGGCCGCCGAGCGAAGCCATTAGCTTTGATGCTCCCCAAATAGGTAATAACGAAAGTGTTAAAAACGAAAATAACGAGCACGATGAAGTATTTCTTGAACTGTAAACTAGGAGCAGGTGTAAAACGAATGGCTGAATAACACTGACTAACTTTATAGAGAGCAAATAAAGCATTTTCAAAACTTGACGTTCTAGAGCCAAACCTTCCGTACGTTTTGGACGTGTACCAGCTCAGCAACGACTCGGTCCTTTTGCATTGGTCCAAACCGACGCAACCGAATGGAATTCTAGCTGGCTATAAAGTGTATTGTTCCGAACTCGATGAGGACAATTTTGATATGGAAATTTCACAAATATCCCATTCAATTCCTGATCCCGAGAAGCTCCAGGTCAAAATTGCTGGACTCAACGAGAGCAGCAAGTACCGGATCGGAGTTGCAGCCATAAACTGCGCTGGAGAGAGTGAACAGTAATTTCCATTTTTTTTTCAACAATAGTTTGATCTTTATGTACGGTTGGTCAATGAGTCAATAATTAGCTTAATACGTGCAAGTATAACATTTGCCGACTTGAAGCGCAGACCTGAAAATGAACCCGGAAAATTCAAAATAATTTTTTGTTTATCTTTAGGTAAGTAGGTACCTACTACTACCTATTTTATATAGCATATTTTCACGTTTTGAAATGTAGGTACCTGATAATACCGATATGAATAACAAAAGTGACTATTGATTGACCATTTAGTCCAGTCGTATACTTACCTACCTTATGTAAATACGTGACTATACCACAGGCACAGGACAAAATTTTTTTGTATACACACCTTATTATCTGCAGGAAAACGCTAAATATAAAAATCGGCCCGCACGAACCTGCTGAACCGTTCGTCCCGACTTTTGTCTATAAAATCGACTACGAGCCTTTCAACATGGAAGAAAATTGTGCACGACCATCATCAGTCGCTATGTTCGGCACATCAACAGAGGATCCAAGCGAACTGAAAATAATCGAAGCCAGGACCAATCCTCCCGCGAGACGCTGTCTGGTTAACACTTTGATAATGTGGGTTCCCGATGTTAAAAACAATCCCGGCGAGCACTTTTACGTGAGGCACAGAGTGAGGGGCGAAGAAGAGTATCAAGTAACCGAACCGGAGCTAAACGACGACTTTGTCCTGCTCAAGGGCTTCGATGCTTGCAAGAACTACGAAATCATCTTAACAGCCGTCGATGGAGACTTCAGTACCGATAGCGAAGTTGTTGTTACTCCAACTAAGATTTTGTATCACTAATCATTAGCATTATTGTTGTCAGTGTTTTCACCTCTATTGTTTTGTATTATTTTTTGTAATTTGTATTATGCTTGTTATACTTACGTTGGAATCGTAGTGTGGTGGGGGTGCCTGAGGATTGTTGTTGAGGTGCACTGGAATTGTCGATGGAGTTGTGAGAAGAGTTTCTGGACATCCTAGCTCAGGAGCTTCGTCACTGCCATCTGCGCACTGAGGGATGCCGTCGCAAGCGTTGTAGATGGCTATGCACTCGCTTGTTGATCGACATTCAAACTGATATCGACTGCATTTTCTTGCTGTAAAAGAAAATAAAGCTTTACACGGAAAAATGTTTAGTTCACAACTCAGCTTATACACATTTCCTATGGTCAATCAACCGGCATTGACCTCTAATTCAACAAACAAATTCCTCAATAAGCTAGTTCATGATTGAATTGTTTGGTGCAACCAGGAGTGATTGAATGAGAATGATCCAGGCAGCCACAATAATAAGATATACAGGGTTATTCAAAAGTCCGGAATAAAATTCATAATTTTTTTCCATATTTATTTCGGAAAAAACGCTCGAACAAGTCGATTTCTAAAAACGTTAAGCCGTTTTTCCATGACACGTGTCATGTTCTACCATCAACCCCCTACCCCCAAGCCACCCTCAGTATTTTTTTTTCAAATGGCACCCTATGGCTTGTGGGGGCTCGTTGGAAAGCTTGTCAAAAACTCTATTCATATCTGTCATTTAAAATTAGATCGGACGCTTCACCATGGAATCGCCACCACAAGCCATAGGGTGCCATTTGAAAAAAATACTAGGGGTGGCTTGGAGTTAGGGGGTTGACGGTAGAACATGACACGTGTCATGAAAAAACGGCTTACCGTTTTTAGAAAACGACCTGTTCGAGCGTTTTCTTCCTGAAAAAATATGGTAAGAAATTATGAATGTTGTTCCGGACTGTTAAGTAAAACTGGGGTTCCTCAAAACTTCATGGTGAAGCGTCCGATCTAATTTTCAATGGTAGATCTGAATAGAGTTTTTGACAAGCTTTCCAACGAGCCCCCACAAGTTATAGGGAGCCATTTAAAAAAAAATACTAAGGGTGGCTTGGGGTTGAGGGGTTGACGGTAGAACATGACACGTGTCATGAAAAAACGGCTTACCGTTTTTAGAATCGACCTGTTCGAGCGTTTTTTCCGAAATAAATATGGAAAAAAATTATGAATTTTATTCCTGACTTTTGAATAACCCTGTATAGATACACTGAAGATGTGCGTGGATTTTAACGAAAGACAAAAATTAGAACAATATAGGTCTATCCTTTTATACTTTGTGTATTATCGAAGGCCAAGCCACGACCAATCTTCAGCTCAGATACGGGTTTTGGCCTTTGAGACCATTAGTGATGAAGGGAGAACTTCAGGGCCAGGGCAAGGACGTTGAACAGTACACAAGACCTAGCAAGTAAAAAGCATATGATGTGTACTTTGAGTGACGTACACTATGGTGGGGTTATTTTGCAACACTTCCTGTTGCCCTGTTGACAGAAAATGTTTACAAACGCCAGCCTTAACACCGATGCCTCAGAAGTATTTAGTGTTGAAGTTTATAAAAAACGTGAGTGCGTGACCATAGTCACCCTTGGAAGAAGTGAAACTTCTATAGATATGAATCAATCAGCAAACAACGTTCGAAGAGGTGTTCTTTTTGTACTCCCGCTCCGCTCCCTCACGGTTCGTATCATCTTGTTTTTCTTATTATCAATCTTATTATTATTATTATTAGTCACTCAAAGGGCAGATTACTTTCGACATGATTTTTTCACGATTAGACTTCTTTTATTTCTTTTCTCGCTGCGCTCGGCAGTGGAGAGCCCCACCAAATGCGGGAATGAAAAAAATCCTTCGAAATTCAACTTAATTATTATATTACCGCCCCTATGACTTGCCGCCTGCCGTACTCGCCTGCGCGCCGGAATCTCTCCGTACTCGCCGCGCTATCTCTATAATAAATCACATCCGCTCGAATCTATTCAAGCCAAGTTGAGAGCCATTCTTGTCGGGCCAACAGTACGACAACAGGAAGAGCAGTCGGCGATTAGTAAAAAAAATAGAACCGAACGCGGCGAACGCTGCAACAGCTTAATCTTTTATTTCCTGGGACGACGCTGGTCACCCCAAGGTCAGACAAGACAACGTTACAGCACATCGTTACAGGCGTTCGTTACAACCACTGATGCTATGAAGCAATTTCACTCCCATGTGTGGTTCTGCGTTAGTGGTGTGTTGTGATCTAGGCGCGAGAATAGAAGTTTCACTTCAAAAACCTACTTGTTTGCGAGAGATGGATTTGAGACTCATCTTCGTCCCTCACTTGAATGATATAACACTGACATACATGACTATTCTGGTATCTCATAACGAGCTCGTTATGTGCATGTTATCTTTGTCTGTATTCTGTATCTATGAATCTCCTATACTTCCTTCTCTGTCTACATGCGTTAACGAGTCGTAACGAGAATACAGAATAGCCCTTTAAGCCCGCTCGTAAGTATAAAATCAGTTTAGTTTGGTGCTAATTCAATATCATAATATGCTTAGATCTATACCTAGCACATTCATACCTATTCGGTATCTCGTAAGGAGCTTTTTATGTGCATGCTATCTTTGTCTGTATCTATGATTGCCCTATACATACCTGAGTACATATCTCTCTATCTGTGTCAAAACGAATCGTTGCGAGATACAGTAATAGCCCTGTTAGGTAGGTACTTACCGTAGTGATCAAAAGAAAACTAGGATACCTACCTACAATACGTTGACATGAAGTATGCAAGTTTTATGTTAAACAATATATAGGGTGCTTACGGAAACTCGAATCTGTGTGACCTGCATGAAAAAATCACCCAATCCAGTAGTCGCAAATACAAAACAGAGTAAGTACTGGATTTGTTGACGTAAGTGATCTGGATCACACAGGTTAGGGTTTCCGTAAGCGCCTATAGAGTTTTCCACTGGACACTCCAATATCCGCACTTTTCTGTCCTTGTTGTCTAAAAACTACCCAGGAAGCACTAATATTGGCCTGCACTCGTACTCAGTGCGGTAAAGAATGCACTAATAGCGTTTTCCACTGGAAAGAAAGTACACATTTTTTGCTCTCGTTGTCATAGAAACTCACCAGGAAGCCCTGCTATTGGTCCATGCGCAAGGTCAGGGCAGTTGGATGCGCACTTTATTTCCAGTGGAAAACGCTGTTGAATACCACGTGAAAAATGCTATTAGTGTGCGACGAGTGACACTCTGACAGCTAGTCAAAATTCTATATACTTCGTGTCAATGTATACTATCCGACTTTTTATCGCGATAGTACCTATTTACGTATAGGTTGTACATAGGTAGTAAATAAATCTCCTGTACAGTCTAAGAGGTCTCTAAAAATAAAAATTGGTCATAGGTTGGTACCTATGGATAGTTTCAGGGCTCGCCTCTATCAAACTACTTACAAGTACTCGAGGTAATAATCATCTGCTGTCGAGATTCCGCAATTTTATTGCATGTAAATTATTGTTTGTATAGCCCTGTCTGTTGTTGTTCTCACACAATCTATTTTCAGGACCAGTTCTACCTACACATTACTGTAAAAATGAATGAAATAAATTCTCTGCGCCACTTTGCATATTATTTAAGCAAAGAAGAAAGTGGAGACTGGAAGTTTATATATCTCTATACGAAAATGGTGTGTTATTATGTTGTTGATGATAATTTTTCACCGAAAAAAGAAGTGCGAATCAATAGAAATAAAATAGAAACTCTCTATTTTCCGGCTCGAAACTTGAGACAACAAGAAAAATTCCAGAAAGGGAAAGGTACCCTAGTTCCTGTTCATTCGAAGCTCTCCGAAAAGACAATTATTGGTTCAATCATATGTTTTGTTCACTCATTCACGAGCTTGGTGTTCCAAATTTGTAACAAAATCATGAACAGTAATAAAACATCATTATTTATTCATTATTACCTATTCCAACAAACAGCGAAAATGACATTTTTCAATTATAACGGGACGCATGCGCGTGTCATGAGCATTCGCCAAAGTTGTAAACAACACGGTGCGGTTTACGAACTTCATGTCATGCACATTTCAATGTATATTGAGGTGCGGTTTTCTGCATTTGATAGAGAAAAATTTGACGATACCAACCGTATCTTGAAGATTTTAGTTTGATGAAAAGCAAGTACCTACAGCAAGTGGTGACAAGTTATTGCCAAGTTGCCATTACCAAATTAGTTCCACCTTTTTTTTTGAACAAGCTAAACGATAGCTTGTAGCCTGATTTTTATTTTGTATTCATTCATATTCAAAATTTCGGTTATGTATACCACGACTGTAGACGACCACGTGGTAGGAGAAACGGTGGCGATCAAATCTCAACGCTCTTCAAGTGTGGCCCATTCAGGGGATCTCGGAAATAGCGATATCCAAAGTCTGGGACACAATAATGCTCACATTACATCGGATTTCTTTCTACGCCAGTTTCGAGCGCATCCACCATTTGGGCGGGTTCGTCGCCTAACCGCCCATTCAATTTACATTAACAGTGTCGTCAGGAGTCGCAACCAAGCTATAGTTGTAATAAAAGGAATAAACTATCCATCTTTATGCACGTACCGACCGATCCTCTATGCATGCATTTACCAACTTCAAAAAATATAAAATACAGAAGATCCAATAGGCAAAAGATCTGAAGTAAAAAAGATCTAAATTGAAAATGTCTAAAATACAAAAGGTCAGAAGTGTCAACAAGAACAGGAACAATAGGAGGCTCAAGTCGAAAAAGCAACTTCTTACCTTGTGGGTTTCAAGAGAAGAAACTTAAAACCTTTTGTATTTTTGACCTTTTCTACTTCTTTGGACATTTTGTAGACTCTTCATTTTCTACGACTCACCCCACCATCACTTACCGACTCTGAGCTTACTTCTTTTTTCAATAATTTTTTTGTTATACTTTCAAACTTTTCCTCATATCTGACTTGAAGGCTTCTGGTTGCTTCTTTGTCTGTCTCAAGTTTCTCCTAGTAAAAAGTAGACGTTAATATTGTCGCCCATGTGCGACTTTGCCTCATCTTTGTAGTGTGCGATTATGTCCTATGACCCCAAAGATACATGAGAATCGAACTAAAATCAAGCGTTTTGATCAAAGAAAAACACAATTCTAGTAAACTAAAACGAAAGCAGTGTGTGCCAAACATTTCTTCCTTTGACGCTGAGGTTTCAATAAGTGATAGGAGCTTTACAAGATCTGACTGATCAAAAAGCTTTGAAACCGTCACTATTCAGTGCAGCTTGCAGATTTCTTTATCTAATTTGAAATATGAACTGGGGGTTGGTGAGTGATTGCGTTAGGAATTTGATAAGAAATGGCGCTACCTCACAAATTATAGGTAATTAAATGCTATGTAGTTTGACCCGCTTATACGGTTTTGCCCCATCTTCCCCTACCTTCGTTATACATTTCGCTGTGTCTAGGTACACGCTAACGTGTACGCAAAGTTGAAAATTAGGTGCACGCGAAACGTCATAGTGTGTATATGACGTCAGCTTTTAGCGTGCCCCAACTTATATTTTTAAGGTACACGCGAAATTATTGTGATGGCGTTTTGCGGACGCTGGTAGTAAATGCGGTAATCTCGATGATCGGTACTTAAGATGATGAAGTGTGGACAAACGTTCACGTCGTTTTCTAATTTTGAGCAGACAGCTCTTCAAAGCTATGAAACCGAAAATAACGAAAAGCTGGTTATAGACGGAAGTAGTCCAGAAATTTCAGGTGTTAAGATCGCAAATAGCGAAAAAAATTAAACCCTGTCGGATTTTTGTATAAGCTCAGTTAACCATGTAGTTTAACATACTAAAAATACTCAAGAATCAGGTGTGAGCTTCGGCCGTTGTGACCTCGAGAAGAACTTGAGGATCAGTTTTTTCGCGTAAATCTCGTGAATGATGGCACTTGGAAAGAAGTACCTACCTGCTGAGAAAGTGTTGGAAATTTTATTGTGTACAAGAAAGGCCCTTGCATATTTCATCGCCAGTTCACTCCTTCTCCGCCAAAACACAAGAAAAGTAAAATAGTCCCGATTATTTTTGAATTTTGGAAATGCCAATGGGCAATGGGCTCAAACCAAAGTACATCCTTGTAGCTTTCGAAACAGACCAAAATGGTAAGAATCCGTGAAGGAATAAACCCACAGGGATTGATTTGGCAACGCTTATTTTACCAATTCAACACCGTCCTTAAGAGCTGTCTCAAACTTGGAAAACGACGTGAACGTTTGTCCACACTTCATCATCCTAGGTACCGATCGTCGAGACTACCGCATCTACTACCCGCTGGCTGTTGATATGACAGCCCGTTCGCAAAACGCCATCACAATAATTTCGCGTGTATACCTTAAAAATATAAGTTGGGGCACGCTAAAAGCTGACGTCATATACACACTATGACGTTTCGCGTGCACCTAATTTTTATTTTTGCGTACACGTTAGCGTGTACCTAGACACAGCGTATACATTTGCATGCCGATTTCACAGCAACGAAATGCATGCGGTTGTACGTATAACAAGTAGATAAAAAAAAAACACCACGAAATGAATTCAAGATGATAACCAAAAGAGAGATTTAGGTGCATCCACCGAAGAACCGGCTTCAGCCAGAGTTATCTAAATGCCTCATCAAAGGATAATTTCCGACGTAAATGTTTCAGAGGCAATTTCCTCTCTGCTCAAATCGCATAACAATCACAACACATGAATAACGACTTATTGTCCACTGAACGATTTTTGGAACCCTTCCCCGTTATCATCAAGGTTTGAAACAACAACGGGACTCGATTTAGGCCCTTCCCCGTTATCATCAAAGTTTGAAACAATAACGGGACTCGATTTAGGAATCTGATGGTAAAATTCCGTTCATTCAAAATCATCTGTGGGGAAAAGAAAACTTCCAATGACTCAGTATTTTGCGCAAAGTGTTGCACCACTTATTATGGCACCTAGAAAATTGTATGACTAATTTGAACAATCAAAGAACCGTTTGTTTCTCCTCAATCTCTTCGCACACAACGTATTTATGGTAAATTGCAGGAAACGTTTATTGTCATCGACTATTTAAAGATTTAAAACACTGAGCAGAAGGACCCGCAATAACAACAATAAACATGCGATGCGAGGTCCACGGCCGTCCGCGACGGAATTTCGTTCTACTCTTTATAAGAAGATGTGCCTTGCACTCCATCCATTCCAATTTCCTATTGTACATTTCGAGCGTATGTACTTGAAGACGGCGATGAAAACAGGATGTAAGTAGAAGGTACCGAATTGAGGCTAAGTGCGCCAGGCAAAATTGGGCATAGTTAAATGGTCTCTTGACGCAGGAGATGCTGGTTGATGGTGACGAAAAGCATGACGTTAAACGATGCGTTTCTTGCATTTTTCCGGCTTCATGAAACGCCCCCGAAATTTCGTTCACGCAAGAGCGGGAACCTTCTCAATAGCTGCTAAACTGATGTTGAATTTCTAAGCATTTTGACCTTAAGGTTGACAATTCACAGTGAAGAACAGACCGTGACATACCATGAGCGAGAAAGAGGTACGATAGAATTCTTGTTCTACAGTTTCGACGCAACCAATGGTTCAAACACAAAAAGGAAAAAAGGTATTTCTAAAATCGAATCGACTATGTAGTCCAACAGCCATTTTATACCGTATGTTCATTAAAAACTTCAATAAAGGGAAGCTGTGACGCAGGCCATTCGATCCGAAAACGGCCAGGTTATCATCGGTCCACGGCCTCCCATTATTGAATTTTCTAATGAACATACTGTATAAATATTTAAAAAAATGCAAGTGTTTTGGAAGATTTCCACCAACAACAAAAAAAAAGAAACAAAATAGATTTGACTACATAGACAGTCTAATTTCAGATGTTTGTTTTCTTCAATTTTTTTTAGCATTAAAGAGCATTTAAAAACTGAAAGAAAAAAGAATTTTGAAAAGACAACGTCAACGTAAGTACAACATTTAGTCGAGACTGGTTGAAAAGTTCCCACGCACAGGAGTGAGCACAGACCGGCAGAGAACTCTTTTAATATTTGCCGGGTTGGAATTTAGTTAGCGTATGTTTCTGCAAACGTATCCTGGTGAATTTCTTCTGGCGGGTAGGAACACTCGATCACTTCCTCAAAAATAGCTGATAGAGGCTGAAGTAGTGTCTTTTATAGGTAGATAGTATTCGTATAAAATACCTCCTGTAATGCAATACAAAAGGAACCGTAGGGATTTGAGGTTGAGTCTTGTTCATCTTTTATTGTCTCGCATATGTACTTGAGTAAATATTTTCTGGCTATATCAATTCGCTATATCTATATAAGGTACCTACATACAGGGTGTCCCATAATTAGCGTGCAATACTTCACCAGCAGATTCTACGGCTAAAAATAAGAAAAAAAGTTCCTATTAACATAGGTAGAAAAATGCTCCATAAGTGAGCTACAGCCCTCTAAAAGTAGTACCCTGAAGATGGTTTTTATTTAATATCTTCGAAACTGTTGACAGCAGAATCATGAAATTTTGCACATTAGCCAATCTTTTGATTTCTAATGACATGCAATAATAATAATTTCAAAATTCTATCCAGAAATGGGTCAGACTGTGGGGGGTGGGGACTAAAATCACCCCAACTTTTTCAAGTGTCTATTTTTTGCAACTTTAGCATGAAGTTATTAAACGCCAAAGCATTTTGCATGAAAAAGGTCCTCTTGTTCAACTCCAATAGGAAGCACCGTTCTCGAGTAAAATCGATTTGAAAACTACCCTACCTGTCATAAAAATTCATAATGAAATTACAAAAAGGAAAAAATTGAGCGTAGACCATGGAACACGACTACTATGTTTGGGGAAAAATAATTAAGACAGGGTGACAGATTCATGAAATAAGTGACAGTGTGTTTGAAAGTTGTGTTTAAGGGGTTTCTGATGCGACTAAGAAAGTTGTTGACGGGAATAGGTTTTATTTTATTTTTTCGTCAAGTAGAAACTCCTCCAAGAAAAAAATGGACGGGCATTGATATCAAATTTTGAAAATTGCAAAAAAAAAAATGAAAATTTTGATTTTGATTTTCGAAAATTCAAAAACTAGATAGCATCGACAATGCATCTTTCCCCAAGAAAGTCGCATGCCAAATTTAAACTTTCTATTTTTTAAAAAAAGGTACCAAAAATGATTTCTACTAATTCACTTTTTCATGTCTATGAGAAATCATCTTCGGTACCTTTTTTTTGAAAATAAAAAGTTCAAATTTGGCATGCGACTTTCTTGGGGAAAGATGCATTGTCGATGCTATCTCGTTTTTGAGTTTTCAAAAATCAAAATCAAAAATTTTCGAGAATTTTTGGAAATTTTCAAAATTTGATAGCATTGCCCGTACATTTTCTTTTTGGAGGAGTTTTTACTAGACGAAAAAATAAAATAAGACCAGTTCAAGTCAACAACTTCTTTAGTCGAATCAGAAACCCCTTAGAGCTAATTCAAGAAGTTTTATTGCGGGTACTGTTTTGTAAAAATGGAACGTTTCACAAATCAAGAGCTGGCAGACATGCACTTTGTGTATGGCTTCTGTAATGGTCGTGCTGTGGCCTGTCACCTGTTTCAATAATTTTTTCCCAAACATAGTAGTCGTGTTCCATGGCCTACGCTCAATTTTTATTTTTTTTGTAATTTTCATTATGAATTTTTATTAAATGTACGGTAAGTTTCAAATCGATTTTACTCGAGAACAGTGCTTCCTATCGAAGTTGGACAAGGGGACATTTTTAATGCAAAATGCTTTGGGGTTTCATAATTTTATGCTAAAGTTGCAAAAAAACGGCACTTGGAAAAGTTGGGGTGATTTTACCCCCCACCTCCCACAGTCCGACCCATTTCTGGATAAAATTTTGAAATGGTTATTCTTGCATATTATTAGACATAAAAAGATTGGCCGATGTGCAAAATTTCATGATTCTGCTGTTAACAGTTTCGCAGATATCAAATAAAAACCATCTTCAGGGTACCACTTTTAGAGGGCTGTAGCTCGCTTATGAAACATTTTTCGACCTATGTTTATGGGAACTTTTTTTCTTAGTTTGGGTCGCAAAATCTGCTGGTGAAGTATTGCACGCTAATTATGGGACACCCTGTATAAGGGTATAGGGATGATTCACTTACTGAAATCGGAAAACTGCACCTATTGCATTGTATGGAATGTTAGTTAGTTGCAATATTGTAGTGGCGGAAGTAAAACTGTGAGCCGTGACGTTTTCAGTTTTTCCGCCTTTCCAACCATCATCCATCAAGATACCATCTCATCTTATCGCACCGCTTTTCATATTTACACGTTTCCTGCTAAGCAGGGTAGGTCAGATCTGCTCTGGTGGCCTCCTCAAGTTCAGTGACTTTGACATACGAACTGAGCTCTTGGTGTTCCGAGATGGTGTTCCCAAAAAATCTTCCCGCATTGTTAATCGCCATATTTTATTATTGATCTCTCGGTTTTTATCGCTTAATTGCTATGTTCTTTCGGACCCGCGCCTTTCGTCCAAAGTGATTTAATTGGCACGTCCGCGCAACAGAAAGTAACACTGTTCATCAATATCCCATACACAAAGTGTTTCGTAACGGTTCAAGTTCAGGTGTACAACCTACCGGCCGACCTACAGCCTCCGGGTTCTACACAGTGATTTCCTAACCAGTCGTCGTCGTCACACGCATTATGATCGCGAGAGGATTTGCCAGAGATGCGGCGGATGATTGCGTTGCGTGTGTCTTGGCGCGGCTGATGATATGGTTATTCTTGAGAACCACACTCCGGAGTGCGTTTTATTGCGTACGCTGACAACCTCGTTTCCTGTGTGTAGTATCTTGCGCTCCAACACTAAACATGAATGTGTAATATGGCATTCAAGAGATGTGTTATAAAGTTGAGGTCATGCACTGAGAGTTCTCTTGGATGAGGAGGAGCGCGAACATTTCAGATGGTAGTTGATGACCCGAATTCGAAGACTCTTTCTAAGAAAATATTCAGACAGTGATTAAGTATAACATGCTCGACTTGCAGAAGTACAGTGGCGTGGCGCCAGAAAGTTTGGGAGCACCTGTCTTGACTTGTCAATTTTTGAACTCAAATTATGATCCGATGATTATGATTTCGGTCATTTGGGACGATAAATTGCTCCCAAAACTTGAAGGAGACATCGTCGAAACTGTAAATGCAATTATAGCTTTCTCAGATCGCATCCACCATAGACTAAAATGGTTTGTAATCTTTCACCAAAAGTATTTATTTCTATACCTAAGTATCTAGGCTTATAGATTTTCTGTTTTGTGTCTTGGAAGGCAGTAAACTGCAGCAATTGCAACCCTTTGTTGGGTTAGGTTCAAGTTCTAGTTTTGACATTCATGGCAATAGTTTGTATTTCTTCAATTTCGTATTCAAGTTCTTCGAAGTTTTACCTATTGGCACTTCCTCTAGCAGTATTTTGAGGATGTAAAGTTGGTAAGTTTAATATTGTTCCAAAACTTGTTGAGAACTTCACATGCGAATAAGACACAAACCCGCACAATTGGCGGAGGAGCCGTACATCGAGTGCTTGCCAAAATACTCGCGAAACAAATGGGCTTTTTCTATAGCTCTCGCGAGTTCAGGTGGAATGACTTTTGAGACTTTTCCAGATGAAGTCTGGAATATTCTGGAATGCAGAAGCAGAGTTGAAATCACATGAACGCGATATTTCACATTTTAAATATGCGACTAGTATACTTAAATTATTATAGTATAGACAATACAAATAGAAAAGACCATATGTTGTCACGGATTTTTACGGTTGCGTAGGAACCAGGCAAGTCCGTCATTCAAAAAAAGGTTGGCTGATTTTTGATGCCCCAATATCCGTGACGACGGTGGTGATAAACATATGGTCTTCTCTATTTGTATTGTCTATACGCCGTTTTAAACGTTTGTGTTTTAATTATCAAAGTAGGTACTTACCAAATGCAAATTCGTAACATTTATGTCAGAAGTGACATAACTAAGAGAAATTCGGTTTGCGACTACAGGAAAATTGGAAAATTCCGGATTCATTAGATTACCTATAAATGTCGGAGACAAGAACCGCATGTCCAAGGTATGTCCAAACCGCCGGCTTTTCCAGATCCCATCACATCCATGGAGGAGTGGCAATTTTTCAAAGAACGAACCTCCCGGGCGATTTTGAAGAGCTTGCGCGGGTGAAAGAACTCTCGGTGGAGACTGTTTGTGAGATGGCTGCCATCGAGACTCCTGATGCGTTCATTTTAACAGTTTATAGACCGCCGGGCGGTGACTTTGACCAGTTCATTGAGCGTCTCTCCCGAGCGCTTAATGTGCTGTTTGTAAAAAATAAAAATATAATCGCAACGGGCGACTTTAATGTTCTTTTCGGAACCAGTGCTCGAGGCGCAATTTCGCTGGTGTGTTTGTTTGAATCCTTCGGGATGTCACAGTTAAATGATATGCCTACTAGACTGAGAAATTGTTTAGACAATATATTTGTCAGTAATGCACTGGTGTGTGATTGTGGATTGCGAATTGTTGACACCGGCTTCTCCGATCACTTGGGTGTTTTCTTCTTTTGTAGTTTCAGACCGACGATGCCACGACGGGTCAGTTATCAGCCGCTGACTGACGTGGGTCTGTTCAACCTCAACCTCTTCATGCAGGGAGTTGACTGGTCCTTCATTGACAGTGACGTTCATGTAGAGATTAGATTCCAATCATTGATTAATATTATTTCAGATGGAATGAATCGAAGTTTCCCAGCCAAGTCAAGAATTGTGGGGGTTTCTCGAGATAAAATAAATTGGTTTTCTGATGAGCTCAGATTCAAGCGCGACGAGCTTCAGAGCTTGCGCGATATGCACAGGCTGCATCCGGATGCCGGCTTGGGCGACGAAGTTAGACGACAGAGATCGGCATATAGGGCTGAATTGCGCAGAGCCAAAATAAGCGCTCACGATAGGTTTATTCGGGAAGCTCAAAACCGTCAGAAAGCCATGTGGTCTTTGATTAACCATGGTAGTTCGAGAGACCACAGTCGAAACAAAACCGGCGGGCCATCAGCCAGTGATTTCAACGAGTATTTTTCCAATATTGCCAGCACCTTGGTTGGAGACTTGCCTAACGCGGACGGAACCTACGAGGAATATTTAAACAAAATGCCACAAAACGGTTACACTGATCAATTCTCCTTTACGGAGGTTTCATACATCCAAATCAATGACATGATTGGTAAACTCGGAAACTCTGATGCCCGCGATCCATACGGAATGAATAAAAAAATTATCACGACTATCAGATATATAATTCTTGTGCCGTTGACGAAACTTTTAAATGCTTGTTTGCGGGCCGGCATATTCCCGGGAGTTTTGAAGACAGCTAAAGTCATCCCAATTTTCAAGAAAGGCAATCCGGAGAATCCTTCAGATTACAGACCGATCTCAATAATACCAATTCTTGGTAAAATTTTCGAGTCGGTTTTAAATGTTCAAATCACGGATTATTTCGAGAAACAAAAGCTTTTCAACGAGTGTCAATTCGGTTTCCGTTCGGGAAAGTCCACGACTCTTGCCATGGCGTCTCTCGTGGAACAGGTCAACACGGGATTCGAGAGAGGCCACTTCACACGGGCTCAATTTTTTGACCTCACAAAAGCATTTGATTGCGTCTCACATTCCATCCTGCTCAAGAAGTTGAAGTTCTACGGCTTTGACGCTGGCAGTTTGGATGTGATGGAGTCATACCTTGGTGGGGGGCGTCAATTCGTCTATCACGGCGGCGTTGCCTCGGACACGGCGGGACTACACGACGGCGTTCGGCAGGGGTCCATCTTGGGCCCCAGCCTCTTCCTTATCTATGTGAATGATCTTCCCTGTGCGAGTGTTGATTCCGAGTCGAGGTTTATCCTGTACGCGGATGACACGACACTCGTGCAGAGTGATCGCAACTTGAGTCGCCTTGTGTCCGGGGCGGATAGCGTCAAGTTTGCCATGACCGAATGGTGTCTTGCAAACAGATTATGTCTGAATGCTGCTAAGACAGAACTCATGGTTTTTGGACTGCGAAATGGGGTCGGGGAGACTTCGGATGCTGCTGCGTCTGTGAAGTTCCTGGGAATCACTATATGCCCGCGGCTTGGCTGGGAGACCCACTCGAGGTCGGTCTGCTCGACAGCCTCAAGAAGGATCTTTCTTCTGAGAGGTCTGGCGGGTAGGGTATCTAGACAAACTTTGAGAACGGCATACTTCGGCTCAGTACACCCTATTATGTCATATGCGCTCCTGATCTGGGGCCACTCCCCCCACGCCTCTTCTGTATTTGCGATACAACGGAGAGCCGTTCGTGTGGTTGCAGGCCTGGGATATCGTGACGACTGCAGGGAGGCCTTCAGGTCGCTGCGTATTTTGACATTACCGTCTATGTACATCTTGGAATGCTTGCTCTACGTGAGGGACCATCAACTCGAGAGTAGCGTGTCCAGGGGTGAGACCCACCGCTACGAAATCAGGAACAGGGAAGACATCCACCTGAAATTTTTGAGGTTGAGCAAGACCCGCGATGGTGTCAGCTATTATGGAGTGAAGTTCTTTAATTCTATTCCATCCACAGTCAGAACACTAGAACGTCAAACGTTTAAAAAAATTATAAGAGAGTACCTCATCGACGGTGCATTTTATTCAATAAGTGAATTCATGACATGTAGCTTCACCCCACGACAGTGATCTTGTTTTTCGTTTGCTTGGTTTGTTTGTAATGATGTTTGTTAATATGTTTCTAGTTTTGAATAATATTTTATCTTATACTTATATGTACCTACAATTTGACGTGTGTAAACATACTTATGTGTGTAAAACATTAATAAAGATTATAGGTTCACGCGAGGGCTCACGTTAGCTATAGCTTGTTAGAAATGCAGCTACAAAGACAGAAGCATCTCGAAAGGAAAGTGGAATGAAACAAGCATCTAGAAGAAACGGAAAAGAAGCTTCTTGTGAGGAAAAAGAAGACTTGAAGGATCAGAAGGTCAATAAATGAGATTGAAAAATGTCCCGCACAAACAGCCAGATCAAACGAGAACAGCGTTTAGAGGAAAAAAGAATTGGAGAGTCTTCTAGAAGAACAGGAGAAGGAATCTGAAAGCCTCCTATTGGAACAGAAAAGGGAGCGTTTTTAAGAAAAAGGAAACATATAATGACGATTGTGGAACAAAGAACGCGGTACTTCAATGGCAACATGAACACACTAGAAGAAGTATCGTATTGGCTATAGTGATGGAAGCTAATACGACGAGGCTCAAACAACAGGTTCAGAAGACTGCCGCTAGTCCCGCTATATAATGGTCACTTCGGGGAGTATATCCATCGTGTGAAGTAGTCAAATTCAGATAGACAAAGCCCATGGGGACAAGGACAACCTCTAAAAGACAGTTTGAGACCGTTGCCGAGGCCAATGGATGAAGTGGTGATAATAAAGCCACGGGATATTAATCCTGGCTCTTAGAGATCCGGCGTTAGGTACTGGAGGCGATTTCAGAGAGCGCAACAGGAAGAGTTTACCAAGCTGACCAGGTGATACATCAAACCCAGCTGAAGACTGAGAAGTGAGCAAGCAGAAAACGCCTGCAGGAATTCACCTAGCCTATATCTTTCTAGCGCATCCAGTGGATCATTTGGCCAACATTGCAGAAGACAACTTCATTAGCGGATTAAAAGACCCAGGACTGTGTCAGATGCATGATTGGAGAGGGTCGCAGAGAGCCAAAAATTTGCGATCTGGTACAGTTTTATCTCCTGATTAACATACAGGGTGTCAAATTCAAAACTTACAATTGCCTGTCCTGTAAGTCTGATACTGTAATAGAATAAAAGAAGATATCGAAAATCGCCCAAAACTGTTTCGACGGAATGGAGAGGGAACCATAGGCAGTTTGCACATTTTAAATTCCGCGCCTGTTTTCACGCCTCTAGCGGTAGAAAATTACTCCTTTGGAGGGTAGACATGCGACATGCGCATGTCACGTTGACAAGCGCTTTGAAAGTCCGTGCCGCGAGATTTTTGAGTGACTGATTGTGAGGTGTGATGGATAAATCTATATCTTTTGGGTTCAGGCCAGTATCCTTCCGGCATAAAACAGCCGGCAATGCCGGTAAAGGGAAGATGCTGAAGGAAGCAAGCCATATTTTGAATCTTGTGGAGGTAGCAGGCCAAATAAAGGCGAAGGTAATTCGCCAGACCTCAGTCAACTTGCCTCGAAGCAGTATCGCTCTTTTTTTTCCAACAAAATGGTCACTTCATACCCTGTGGTAGGCTCGTGGCTGCCACATTTCTGTTTCACTTTTACTGGACAGGTGATTGAATTTAGGTTGATCAGAAAAATTCCCGGGTTGTCTTTACTTGACTTTTTTCACATTATTTATCCAAACTTGCCGTCGATCAACTTGGTGCCATCTTCCAGGGAATCTATAAAATACCACAGATCTTTTTCCTGCATTAAAATAGGTGTCACGGCATCCAATAACACAACAGCCCAGTTTCGATTTTTTTGGTTGTACCATCTTAAAACTCTGTAGTTTGCTCTCTTACTTTCTTGAAAGGGGAGACAATTTGTTAATGAATCCAAGGTACTTACCGTAGGTACTTACCTAATGATAATAAGGCTAAAACCTACCTCAGAGTCACATACAGATAGCGAACTGAAGTTTCGCGACACCACGGTGTGACAAAACCGTCATTAATTGACTTTTTTGATGACAATGATATCAATAATACCTAGTCTTTTTGATTCTGAGCAATGATGCATTTCAGTTCATCCCTCCACAATGGCGCTGGGGGCATATCTGCTAATCGCCTATAATAGTGAAGTTGGTGACTCACCCCCACCGAGTGTCTGAGATCCAGCCCCCTCCATTTTTTTTTTCAAATGGCAACCCTTCACTTGTAAACATCATTGGAAAGCCCTTGAAAATGTTTTCCAATGGTATTAAGTGAAAAAAACTGTTTAATGGGTTTACATTGATTTAAATGAATTCACTCCACAATAAATCAAATTTTAACTAAACTGCTTGACAATTGAACTGCAACACCTAAAAATTTGGTGCGTTTTCAAATCGAGATAGCTCGAGAAATATTTGACAGATTCTAGAAATTCAGGCATGCGAGGAAAGATCATTCCTTTGACTATCGAGTGCTGGTATTGATGATAAGTTTGATTGCACAATTTGTCATATACAGGGTGCCAACGGAGAGCGTGCAGATATGGGCAATCTTTCACCTTGTACAACTTTCGAAAAAAAAGTCCGAGATTTTTTCTATCGCCTGCTTTTGAAAGGTTGTATCATTATGGCGAAACGGTTTTGGAATTTTGACCCTAATTCTTTTTTTTCAAAAAATTGTGCTTAATTTTCTAAAATATGCACTTTTTGACTGAGAAAAAGAAATAGAGACATTGTTTGTTTTCAAACGGCGTCCATATTGAATGTGCTTACGAAGATTTTCATTTGAGCCTCCACATCCCCTAGAAAGTACCCCTTTTGGGACACCGTCTCACAACAAGATATGCAATGCTCCATTTAAAAGGCTTAAGAAAAGTACTCATCAATAATTGGATTGAAATAAGGATACTACGATGACCCCACACGTACAACTCTCTAAAAACCACCCCTTGACTTCAAGGGACAGGGACAGGATTGGTATGATAAGACATGCAATACATGAAAATTCCAAAAAACGTCTTTTCCAAATGTTTCACTAAAAAAGTGATGCTACACGATGACCCTTTGCGTAGGTCATCCCAATAGCTACCCTCTCGAAAAAAGAACTACCCTTTAAAAAAACAGTACTGCCGCAATACCTCATTTGTTGGATTTTTTTTTTAAATCTGTCGCAATAGTTTGCCGCTACGATGATTTCATTCACATATCTACCCGAAACCACCCCTTCAACTCACTTCTAGGGGATGTGGAGGCTCAAATGAAATCTTTCGTAAGCAAATTCAATATGGACGCCGTTTGAAAACAAACAATGTCTCTATGATGTCATTATGATTTCTTTTTCTAAGTGCATATTTCAAAAAATTGAGCACAATTTTTTGAAAAAAAAAAATTAGGGTCAAAATTCCAAAACCGTTTCGGCATAATGATACAGCCTTTCAAAAGCAAGTGATAGAAAAAATCTCGGACTTTTTTTTCGAAAGTTGTACAAGGTGAAAGATTGCCCATATCTGCACGCTCTCCGTTGGCACCCTGTATATGACAAATTATGCAATTAAACTTATCATCAATACCAGCACTCGATAGTCAAAGAAATGATCTTTTTTCACATGCCTGAATTTCTGGAATCCGTCAAATATTCTTCGAGCTATCTCAATTTAAAAACGCAGCTAATTTTTGGGTGTTGCAGTTCAATTGTCAAGCAGTTTATTTCAAACAAAAAAAAAGGCCGAATGTTCACAATAAGTGCTCAAAATGATTGCCGTTATTTTCAAGGCAATAAATAAAATCTGTTCTCGATCTCTTGCCGAACGTATTCGAAGGTTTCTCTTGAAAACGCGCTACATTCTTCGGTAATTCTACACCGTAGTTCTTCAATCGACTCCGGCTGAGTTTAAAAACAACAGACTTCAAGTGATCCCACAGAAATAAGTCTGGAGGAGTCAAGTCCGGTGATTCAGGGGGCCATCCAATAGGTCCTCTTCTGCCAATCCACCGATCTGTATATTGATCATCTAACCATTGACTAACTGGACATAGTATAAGTCCTTGGTGAAATTAGAGTTTCCATCTAGGTCCGTCTGATTTCATAATTCCCGAACTATTAGGAACTGGGGGGATGATGATGCTGATAGGCGGATTGAGTTTTGCCAAGCTATGACGCAACGAATCACTGCAGACGCAGAACCTCAACTCGTGGAAAAACATTTGTTTCGGTGACGAATGTACTTTTCACTTGAATATAATGGTAGTGTGAACAAACAAAATTGTTGCTACTGGAACTGGACTGACGACAATCCTCACATTTTCTGGGAAGAACATACCCAGTACCCCGAAAAACTCGGCCCAATATTTTTAGACAGAAATTCGAATGCTGCGCTTTATGCAGGAATGTTGAAAATCGCCATCGAGCCCCTAATAGTTCAGGAAGTGGAAATCAGATGGACCAAACTGAGAACCCTAATTTGACCAAGGATTTACTCCATTCCATTTGCAACAAGATGGAGCTCCACCTCACTATGTCTACTTAGTCAATGGTTAGATGATCATTATACAGATCGGTGGATTGGCAGAAGAGGAGCCATTGAAGGGCCTCCCAGATCACCGGACTTGACTCCTCCAGACTTTTTTTTGTAGGATCACTTGAAGTCTGTTGTTTTCAAAAGAGTCGATTGAAGAACTGCGTCATAGAATTACTGAAAAATGAGCCTTTTCAAGAGAAACTTTCGAAAACGTTCGACAAGAGTTCGAGAACAGGCTCTATTATTGCCTTAAAAACAACGGCAATCATTTTAAACCCTTATTGTGAACATTCGGTTTTTCTTTTGGGTTTGAAATAGTTGAAATTTGATTCATTGTGGAGTGAATTCAGTGAATTCAATATAAGCCCATTGGACAGTTCTTTCCAAATTAATCAAAAATTACCCAAACAAAATATGGAGTAATTGGTACCACTGGAAAGCATTTTTCAAGGGCTTCCCAATCATGTATCACAAGTGGGGTGTTGCCATTAAAAAAAATTAGTGGAGGTGGCTGGGGCTCAGACACTGGGCGGGGGTGAGTCACTGACTTCACTATTATGGTTCCTCCTCCATTCTGTCGAAGAGGTCTAGAAATTCACCATTATATGTTTCAGATGTCCCCCTCAATATAAAAAATCGACCGGTCCGACCTTTAAAAAAAAATTAGGTGGAATGCTCAAAACCCCTCTGTTGTGTTTTCGTTGGGCCATCCTGTATGAAGCTCTTCGAGGTTAGCTCATAGCACCGGTGATGAACGACACACGCTAAACTACAGTTACCTACAGGAGAATCTGCTCGTCTGTAGGAAGAAGTTGAAGTCAGCCTATACATGTTGGATGGTTTCTAGGTTTCTTCTGAAAGAAAATGTCCTTGTCGCTGACATGGTAGAGCTTGGACGTTATGCGGAAGTATACAGATTTGTTGTGGATGTCGGACAGAGGACACCTAGGATTGGAAATGAAGAGGTAGAGCAGCTGGGATAACGCCATGAAGCCTTCTCAAGAAATTCACTGGTGGTAGAGACCCGCGAGAGGGTATAGCCGGCGAATCCGAGAAAATCGTGTGAGCAACGTTGAACATCGAACCTGGAGGATAGGATATGTTGATTGATGTGATTCAAAAATATAAAAAAGAAGCCTTCCCGCAATCACTTGGAAAGTTGAATACTTAGCTCTACTAAGAAGGGCAAGAGCCTTCTAGCCATTCAGGCCAAAATTTCGACAAAAGAAGAGAAACAGTAAAAACAATCTAGGGAATGATCATGGGGGCAATACATAGGGGCAATACCATTACCATCATGGTTAATGGTAAATAAAGGGGCAATACCAAACTAGAAATAGAGTGAAAAAGGAATGTAGAAGAGACTCCTCGTCGTCGATGTTTCCATTTGTGAGACTACTTTCATTCAACAGCATAAAAAAGACTACGAGCGAAGCGAGAGAAAAGCGCCGCAGATGAAGATATTCCTGAAAGGAGCCATAGCCTAGTGATCCTTGCTATCTGACATCCTTAATTGATGAAAGAGAAGCAAAAAAAAATATTAATTTGGATGTAGAATTTAAAATTGTGTAGTTGGTTACATAATAATTATACCGAGTTTTCCAAAATATTTCCGTTTTGAAGCGAAACTTTGTTGTCGCGCCGGCGACGCTAGCTCTTTTTGTTGGTTTCTGAGCCTTCAGGTAGGTACACCATCAAAAGAATATTTGAACGAACAGAAGAGTTGTTATTCTATCAGTGATATCGAAAATATCACGTGTAATATTTATCTAATAAACTGTTATACTTACGTAATAACGTTATGGGTAAATAAAATTTCCAAAAAAATGAGCAGACTTTTAGGGGGGGGGGAGCTAGCCCCCTTTCAAACGACGCCCATGGAAATAATCCATTCACATTATTGTGTTTTTTTTTTGGCCACCGTTTGCATACATTTTGCTGATTTCTTTGTCGACAAATTTTCAGGATTTTTTTCCATTTCACGGTCCGTCGCCGACCGAAGCGGTTCCGTTTCAGTTCCGTATTCACAAACCCGGACGACCGACCTTCGTGGTCCATCGGCTGCGTCGCCGAAATGCACCAGTGGGTCCGTCAAACTTCTCCATCGGGCCCCCATCAAATGGACGGTGAAATTATGGTTAATAGCCGTCACCTGGCGTATTTATTTGGTGTGTCTTTTTGCTCTCTAAACTCGTAACAGATCTCCGGAGTGCGCCGGGTTCAGCCTGAAAGTAGGTGAATAAGCGTGCAAACGCTCAGAAAAAAATCGATTAGCGCAAAGAGAAGAGACTGCAATTTCACTTCAGCAGCCGAGCTGCACTAGGTTATCATTATTTAATTTCTGCTGATGGTCGGCTGAACTGCAGAGCCATACATATATTCCAGGTGATGCACATTCCTTTTCACTATTACCTCATCACCTTCATTTCTCCTCCCCGTTTTCGCACTAATTAACTCATTAATTATTAGTGTGATACATGAGTGTGTGCGGCGCGCGTGATTTCTAAAGCAAAAAATCGAATTCTATAATTCATTCATAGAAAATGTATTGAAACTACAATACTTTGTTTATCAAAAATCAATTTTCAGTGTCGAGAACTCGAAATTTATTAATTTAATCAAAAAGTTCTCGAGCTCTGGATCAATAGGATTAAGAGATAACTACGCGCTTGGATTAATATAAATATACCTATATTCAACAACTTACTATAATTCAGTACTTACTACTTATCGAATGTAACACGTAACTTGGTCGGTTGATCGTCCTGAATCCATATAGTGATTTAAAAGAAGGAATTTTCAGTTGAACCTCGTTTCAGGTATGCACCGCGTTTTCCCACACCTTTGGAGAGGATCGTAGGCACAATCAAATTCCTCTCCTCTCTCTCGCTTCTTCATGCGTATACCTACTACAGTATCTACTTTACTCCTTCTCCTGTCCTATACAAAATCGCGATACTGTCGCAGTTATTCCGTCGCGTTCACCTCGTAAGTTCATCGGTTTGTTTATTATTATAAACACTCACACACTATCCTTGTTAAATTTTTGTGTGTGTCCAAAATTTTTTTTTTAATATTTCCAAGTGGTGTCAAAAATGGCTTCTAAATTGAGACGTGCGCCACTGTTTCCGTACAACGAAGGGAGCGTTTTCGTCCAGCAGGGCTTCCCACGCGACGTCACTGCGGTAAGTGTCTTTTTTAATTCCGAGTTTCGTTTCAAGTGAAAAACATGCTTTCTAAATAAATTCCCGAAAATTTCACATTTACCCAGCTTCATTTTTGAAATTAATGAATTTTCCAGTGGATAGGTAGGTAATTTACATTTAATTTTGGTTTCACATTACATAACGATCAAAAATTCATAAATTAATATTTTAACCATACACCACTTTCTATGCTTGTTTAATTAGTTATTAAATATTATTATGTGAATTTCTGGAATCCAGTGTATAATGCATAGTGATGAATAAGAGTTATGTTGTGTGGAAATTAACAAAAATAAGGTACCATTTACTTCCCTAACAGAATTTTATTTAGGTATTCTTGCAAGTTTCCAATTCAGTATTAGGGTCGTATTACATGGGAACATTTTTATTATTTTGGGAGTTTTTAATAAAAAATGCCATATTTCAAAATCATTCTGGTGAAAATCCCATTGAGACCGCTTATTGTAGCCACCTATGGGATTTCGCAGCATTTTCGTTGGATGAAAAGCCTAATACACTGGAGTAAAGAGCTCAACGTGTATAACTGGCGGATGCACTGCAATAGCAGAGCAAAGCATCCTTGTAATCCCCAGTTTGCTCTTGAAAACCAAAACAAGGAGGAAACAATTTCCGGTTTTCCTTATATCTCTGATGCGAAAATTTGTGAAACCTGTGTAAAACATAAACAAATCTCCAACGCATGAAATATGAAAATACTTACCTACTTCATTGAAAAATTTATCCCCCAAAATCTTTCAAGACAATTTAGGAAATTATTGAGCCGAAAATCTTGAGAAGATAAAATTGACGAGTTACTGAGAACTTCTCCTATATTTTTATTGAAAATCGGTTGTGTCACCCCAAAACTTCCCCAAAGAGTAGGAAGAAATAGATGGAAATCTTATTATGAGACGTCCCTCGGGTGGGAAGTTGGAATTTGAGACAAAGATTAACGAATTGAGATATTTTCTCTAAGAAGGGATTCATTTAGAGCTCCATCATTTGAGTCTGGTCTTGATAAGCTAGGCCGGTTACTCATTTTAAAGTGGAGAACTCTCGGAGAACTTGAAGAATTTCAAAAGAAATTCCCTGAAAATGTTCAGGAATCAATAACCTTCTGTTTAAAAAACGTTAGTATGAATCTGTTCACAAGCTAAAAAGTTGCAGAAATTTGCAATTTTTCATTAGGAACCAAATTATGCAGAAAGAAAAGCGAGTGAGGCAGTCAGACACATTCGTACATGGATAAAGGTGAACGATCTGGAACTTGCACCACAGAAAGATTGAAAGTAATTTGCAGGAAATGAAAATTTTGAAAATTTGAATTTTATGAAAAACCTCAAATCGAGCCTGGAATCTTTCTCCAAATCATCTTATTTATGAAGATGGTCAATTAATTACGGCTTCACTTTAAGCTCCATCATTTAAATCTGGTTTCGATAACCCAGGCCTGTTTTACATTTTCAACTGGGAAATTCCCGGAAAATTGAAAAGAAAATTATTGGAAAATGTTCAAGAGCCAATTACTTCTTATTTAAAAAACAAAATGGTGAAAATCTGTTCACGGGATAAAAAGTTGGAGAATTTGCAGTTTTTCCAAAGATAAAAACTTGGAAACCTGAATCCGATTTCGAAAATTTTCCCTCCAAAAATGAATTCAATTTTTTCTCCAACTAATGTGCTGATTTCATTTTGGAAAAATTACCGTCGGAAAACCGCGCCGATTTTGAAAATGGGTCTACACGACGCCCAATCTAATACACTTCCAATATAGGTTAAACTTTTCCGAAAAAAGTCGATCCCCGAGCAGGAATACATTTTTGAGTGGAGTCCTGCATCAAGGCGAGTCGTCCTGGTCAAAATACGGGCGAGAGGCCCTCTCGGGTGGCAACTGCTAGGAGAAATTCTGAAAATTCATAACGCTCGACTGAAAAACGGTGGACGTGGAAGATTGCAACTGCAAACCTAATTTGACTCTTTCGTTTTGTTGCTTTCTACCAAATTTGATCCCAATCCATCGGATAGATTTTGAATAATTAAATGGGAAAGTTATGAACTTTGACAACCTTAAGAGATAGCTTCTGTAATTTTTTGATAGTGACACTCCCGTTTGACAGATGACAGCCAAAAGCTAATGGGCTCATTCGACGATGAAACCATCTCTGTGTAGCAAATTTCAAGTCGATCGAATAGACGTTGCGGATGTTATCGTGGAAGGTTACAGACAAACATACAAACATACTGTATGATCAAAAACTTGTCTACTTGCGGTAGGCTGTGGCCTGGTCATTGGCAGGCATCAGGCAAACGAAGCTGATTTTGGCCAGACCACAGCCCAGTGCCGCCGAGAGGGTGGTTCAGAAGGTGATATATCATCGGGGCCTGGAGCCCCGTGGGGGGCCCTTGAGCGCGAGTCAATTTTCTTCTTAACTCAACTAACAAAAAAAGTAAAAAAAAATTGAAAAACCCAAAAACAAAATCCTGACTCTTTTACTGCCTGCTTGAAATAGAAGAATTCATTTAAAAAAATGTCACAAATTCAAAGAAAAGATATTTCACACCGACAGAAGAAGAAATTCACAAACAATAAGCTACTGATCTGGTCGATAGGACTTCGCATCCGTAAATGCTAGAAAAGCTTTTGTTTAGAATTGAACAGGAAGGTCAATTTTTATTTGTTTCTGTCGTTCTTCTTGCTTCAATTGCTGAAAATACATACATAAATATTTGAGTATTATCATTAATATCATTCAAAAAAATCTTGGCTGCGGCGCATTTGTGCCCGCTTCGCTCGCGGACTCAAAGGGTTTTCAAAAAGGGGGCCCGTAAGTGACATCCAACATCGGGGCCCGGCGAAGCTCTCGGCGGCCCTGCCACAGCCTATCGCAAGTAGACAAGTTTTTGATCATACGGTACAAACATACATATACACATACATACATACAGAGAACATTTTGTAAATGGTCTTAATCGTCATATAGGACCTCGAAACGGATATATCCGTCGAAATCTCGAATAAATTTTTTAGCGCGTTCACAATACTTCCCCTCCTCGTTGGGTGGTGAGTCTGGGAAGTAACAAGGAGTTCGATCTAAGCAGAAGCTGACTGGAAAGACAGAGGCAAAGAAGTAAAGTTTCATCACTGGGCAATTGCAAACTCTGTATAAACGGTCTTGGAGAATATAACACTTACTTTAAATCCAAAGTTCAGGAAAAAATAGAAGACGATAATCAATGATCATTCAAGGCACACGTCAAACTAACCAACGAGAAGGTCCAGTCAAGTTCTGAGCTACCAAGAAAACACCATATGAAAGGATATATCTGATTGGCTATTCAAGTTCAGGATTATCGAAATGATCGAATCGAAACATGACGGCGGCGAACTTGTTGTACTCTTTGGGGCAGAAAATGAGCGGTGTTGCAGATATACAAGGTGTCCCAGTTGAAACAACCCAATACAATTTTCTCAGAAAATATGAAGGCAAAAAAAAAATTCTTCAATTGGGAGGAAGCCTGACCGTTTAGCTTTTTTTGAGAGGGCGCTGATGCTTGTAGATGCTCTAGTTTCTAAGAAAATGCAATATCGAGCAAGTCACAAGAATTCAAAAATTTATGACTGACAAAATAAAATACTTCAGATGAAAAGAAATCTTTTTTCTCTGGGCTTTCCATTGATGTGTCGCTGATGTCGGTACCTGGTCCAGCAAGCCAGATATTCTGCCTTACAGTCCAGCAAACACAATAATCGAAATTCATGACGTCACCGATCACACACTTGTTGATTTGAACATCAGCCAGTATTCATTGCTATGGTGAGTCCAGGTATGGTAAGTGAAAAGTTCTAGTAACGGCTAGTGTTGAAATCAACAAGTGTGTGATCGGTGACATTATGGATTCCGATTATTGTGTTTGCTGCATTGTAAGACAGAATATCTGGCTTACTGGGCCAGGTACAGACATCAGCGACACATCAATGGAAAGCCCGGAGAAAGAGGATTTTTTTCATCTGAAGTATTTTGTTTTGTAGGTCATGAATTTTTGAATTCTTGTGACTCGCCCGATTAAAATTGCATTTACTTGGAAACTAGAGACCTACAACCATCGGCGCCCCCTCAAAAGAAAGCTGAAAGGTCAACCTTCCCCCCAATTGAATTTTTTTTTGTTGCCTTGATATTTTCTGAGAAAATCGCGCTGAGTTGTTTTAGCTGGGACACCCTGTATAATACTGAGATGTGATAAGCGATACTGAAAAACCATTCTCGATTGCTACTTGCTACACGGTTTCGGGTTACCGGCGAAACATTTTTCACAATGAAACTTGCACATTTCACATTTCATAAATATTAAATTGAGAAAATTTTCTGACCGATCTGACCCGCACAAAGAAATCTTTTTTTTCAACAGTAAGACTGACACAGAGATGATGACAGATGCTTCCAATGTTTGCGTAAAAGTTGTACGTTTGCATTTAAGCAAATGTAACAAAAAAGTACGAAGGTTTAACAGCTAGGTCTTTTTGCACTTTTGAGGCATCCTTTACCTTCGCGCAGATGTGGAGGAATCAGCACAACTCGTTTTTGGACGGAAACTCAGTGGTAGATAACTACTGACCTTACGAAGAGTTTGAGACCATAAAAGCTCTGGTCGGAGTTTTTTCCAAATTGTAGTGATTTTACCGACATATCGCCTGGCCTATTTTGGCAAAAATGAGTTTTTGATCTTGTTGGAAAGGTCTCACTGAGCCGCGTCGAATAAGTGAACCATTACAAGAACTAAAATAATTCTCATTCACCTGGGGCCATATTTTCGGAACCCGGGAACAACTCCTCGAGTGATGTTGCCGAGGTGACAGCTAATCACAGCCCTGGTTGCCTAGCTACTTCACATGTGAACAGATCACGTGTGTCACAAAAATAGGGCCCCTGGGGTCCTCGGGACGCAGGTTCACCTATATTGGCGCGTCACTGGTCGAGGTCATGTAACCAGCTAAGTGTTCCCGGTTAAACAGCCAATTGAACCAGTGAGCTTGTATAGTTAAAGACCTGCGCATGAGCTGCGAGCAAAGGAAACCACCTATATGTATAAGAAGGTCTATACCTGAAGCCTCAATCTTGAAACGGGGAAGGGAGTTCACATGTGAAGTTGCTAGGCAAGGACAGCTGTGATTAGCCCTCGTCCACGTTTCCCGTTTCAGGAATAGGGCCCCTGAACGAGAATTGAATTCCAAAGCCATCTTGATACAGTGACCTTTTACACTTTACAGCACTTCACGATAGATATAGTCTGTCTGATGTCTACATGATTCTGGTCGCCATCGGCCGATCGCGGCCTGAATCGCAGCCCACTAGAATCATGTAGAAATCAGACAGCCTATAGGTAAGCTGGTTATTGTATTGAGTTGTTTTGACACTCATTCCCATTTTCTTGTTCAGTTGTCAAGTCAGAATCGTTTCGTGAAAGCTCATTAAGAAACATTGACTATTTTGTGCGATTTCGATCGAAACACATTCCTGGAAATGAATCGCGCCTCACCTGTTGCTGAAGCGCAAATCTCCGAAACTAACACAATATAAAATTTTTCAAACCAGAGAGACAATAAAACAAGTGAGTATGCCTTCACGTGCGTGAGTCTCAGTAGCGCATTTTCTCAAAGAGGCATATTGTGAACGTAAAGAAATTTGGTTGAAGGAGAAACACCATTCCTTGCCCACTTTCTTCATTTGAAACTCATTGTGATATTTTGTTATCAGAATGGGGTACTTGCCAACTAAATAGATTTGAATGAAAATTCTTTCACTCATCAATATTTTTTTGTTTAGAGGGCGGGAGCTGGGAGCGGCGACTAATCAAAAGTGGCCTATCTCTTCCCATTTTTAGTCAGCTATCTATATAGCGGAACAATTAGATCGCCATGTCTTCAAGGTTATGTTTTACATTTATCTCTTACTTTGGGGGCGGCGTGTGGGAGCGGCAGAGTTTAGCAAAGAAATTTTTCCACAGTTTGAGTTGGGAGTTTCTGAATGTTTGAGGTAACATTAAAATGTAAATCAGTGGAAATTATTGGAAGTTGCACTTTTTTTCTTTTGGGGGTGGAAGTTGGAGGCGGCGTCATATCAAAAGTAGCCTATTCTTTCCCATTTTTAGTAAGCTATCTATATAGCGAAAGAATTAGATCGTTATGTCTTCGGGTTTATGTTTTTCATTCATCTCTCACTTTGATGGCAGCGTATGTAGCCCAGGCATATTAGGTTTTAACCCGCAACAAATTCCCACAAAGCTGAAATTTGGTATACGGGTCTTGTAAGACCCAAGGAATAACATATCAAAATACTCGGTGACACACCCTTGTGCGTCAATGATTGTGGGGGAGGGGGCTAAATATTGCCATTTTAAATGCGGAAATAACACCATGTAGCTTAAATAAATGAAAAAAAATCATATTTAGATGCCTCAAGGCTTCACAATATTTGCTTGACGTTTGAGTTGTTGATAAGTAGTTTGGGTTGCCTGGAAAAAAAAGAAGATCGGCAAAATTTACTTTGTTTTCCTCTCAGAAACCTCGAATTCATATCGGCAAGTGTGGTATCGTTTCGAACTAAATCTTAGCCTCTGATATCAAATATGTTGTTTAAAATTGAATTGAAACACGATTAAACAAGTTTTACTGAAAAAACGACGATTTTTGCCATCTGAAATTGTCGTTTTCTAATTTCGGTTTCCGTATGGTTAAAATCATTTCAATTGAGTATTTCCAACAGAATTCATTGTTCTCAACCATTTTATACCTGAAAACGATAAAAACAATGTGCCTGTATTCATTACAAGATTAGAAAATTGATCTGTTGTGAAAGTGATTATATGTCTAATTATCTCCCGAAAATGCATACAATTTTTGCAGTTCTTTTTTTTTACTAATGAATGATGGAGCGGTTCCACTGTTTTTGTGTGTAATACTAGGCAAAGTTCTTTCTCTATCAGAAAATACCAAAAGCTATTGTATCTGTCGGGCAATAGAAACATAAAATCATCTTTTCTGTAGCCGTTATTCCATTTTCAGAAAAAAAAGTAGGTGTAAAACTTGTTCAATAAAAAATTGATGCTCTGACTTTGTAATATAAATAGGCGTAAGCAATTGATGCTGTTTTTGTCCAAGATGAACATAAATATAGGATTTGTCGGTAATTTTTATTTTTGACAGCTTCAGACAATGATGCCCCTAAATGAAGAAACCACAATTTTTTGTAGAGAATTCATTATTTTCGGGATGAGCACTGTGAATATCAACTGTTCACTCATCAGTCTCATTACTTGGGTCTGTTTCAAAGATGGGAAGAAGAACCTATTAACAATGCTCAGCTTTATTGGCCATCACAAAATATTCCTACATGTTTCTCATTCAAAGATCCAGGAGAGAAATTCCACTTTGCGCGTACTATTCACGCCACTATCAACCAGAATTGTTTCATGGCTACCGGAGTCCACTTCATAGGCAACAATATACCGTGTTTCCTTTGAGACCCCCCTTATATTGTTAAAATGATTGGTTCGTCCACAGGAACAGTTTTAGAGAAAAGTGTCTGGGTGAATTTTTTGACTAGATATTCAAAGCCTCAAAATCGTAGGAGGCACAGAGGTGTACCTAAGTCCAAATATTTTGATATGTCCTTCCTTAGGGATCATACCAGTTATATATCAATATTCAACTTTGTGCGACATTGCTTGAGGCTTTAAATTCTCACATGGTTTTTCCTGAAATATCCGGGCGACAAATTAACACTCAGCCGCCTTTCCCGCTGAACTAACCAATCGGAAGAGTTACAAAAGCTCCCTCACACACTTAAGCACCAACAACAAGTCTCTTTTGTTCATTTGAAACATATCTTATATCGATCGGATACTCCGTTCACTTGCAGGAACAGCTTGGAGATAGGTATTTCTCAAATTCTTAGAACTTGACCTTTGAGAATGAAAATCAGAGGACGCACGAGGGTGTAAGTCCGAGTATTTTGATATGTTGTTCCGTAGGTCCAATAGATCATATATACCAAAATTCAGCTTTGAGGGAATTTGTTACGGGTTACCACGATTTTTCGTCTAAAATGCCTGGGCTAATGGGGGCGGCAGCATTCGGCAAAGTAACTGTTGCACAGTTTGAGTTGGAAGTTACTAAATGTAAGGAAAATATGACAATTAGTGAAAATTGTGAAAGTTGCATTTTTTGCTTGGAGGCGGCAGCTGGAGGCGGCGGCTAATTAAACTGGCCTGTCTTTCTCCAATTTCAGTCAGCTATCAATATAGTGAAGAATTAGATCGCTATGTCTTCAGGTTCATGTTTTTCATTTATCTCTTACTTTGAGGGCGGCGTGTGGGAGCGGCAGCGTTCGGCTGAGCAAATGTTGCTCAATTTGAGTTGGCAGTTCCTAAATGTTAAAGGGAACATCTTAATCAATAACATTTGTGAAAGTTGCACTTTTTATTGTTTGGGGGCGGAATCTGGGGGCGGCGACTAACCAAAAGTAGCCTATCCTTTCCCATTTTTAGTCAGCTATTTATATACCGATAGAATCAGATCGCTATGTCTTCGGGTTTATGTTTTTCATCCATCTCTCACTTTGATGGCAGCGTATGGGGGCGGCAGCATTCGGCAAAGTAACTGTTGCACAGTTTGAGTTGGAAGTTACTAAATGTAAGGGAAATATGACAATCAGTGAAAATTGTGAAAGTTGCATTTTTTTACTTGGAGGCGGCAGCTGGAGGCGGCAGCTGGAGGCGGCGGCTAATTAAAAGTGGCCTATCTTTTTCCAATTTCAGTCAGCTATCAATATAGTGAAAGAATTAGATCGTTATGTCTTCAGGTTCATGTTTTTCATTTATCTTTTACTTTGGGGGCGGCGTGTGGGAGCGGCAGCGTTCGGCTGAGCAAATGTTGCACAATTTGAGTTGGCAGTTCCTAAATGTTGAAGGGAACATCTCAATCAGAAACATTTGTGAAAGTTGCACTTTTTATCGTTTGGGGGCGGAATCTGGGGGCGGCGACTAACCAAAAGTAGCCTATCCTTTCCCATTTTTAGTCAGCTATTTATATACCGAAAGAATCAGATCGCTATGTCTTCGGGTTCATGTTTTTCATTTTAAAGTGCTTGGGGGCGGTTTTTAGCAGTTTTTTCATGTTGGCGGCGCATATTGAAGACGGAATGTTTGTTGGCTTACGTTTGTAAGTGGCAACTATGTATTATTCAAAAAATGAGAACACTAGAGCATCAGGTCTGGTAGAAAGTGCAATATTATGTTATTTCAAGTTTATCGGGGGCGGTTTTCTCTATGTTGGCGGCGCAATATGGACATCCAATATAGCCTAGCCCTCCTTTGGGAGTGGCAGCTATGTAACAGCGAAAAAATTAGAAAGCTAGGTCGTCTAGTTTGGGAGGAGTTCGATGAACGGACGGACGGACGGACGGACGGACGGACGGACGGACGGACAAAGCGGTTGCAATAGCGATTTTCATCAAGATGGAAAATGCGCTAAAAAACAATGTTCACACGTCTCTACTAATCACATGAAAAGTTCAGCACCTATTTAAACTGGCAAATAATGTCCTCTCACACCTCGCTCCAAAAGACACAATGCCCATTATTGTATACCATCGTATACATACGAAAGTGAAACTCGGCCGGGTGTTTAAGTGGTAATAATTAAAAAAATGTGAAGTAGTGGGTGCTCACTATGGTTATGTGATAATAATTTGTCTCTAGCTAACTTTACGTAACAAAAACCATACGCAAGCCAATTGCACATCTTGCACATAGAGGTACATTTTCCGCGAGTTCCTTTTCCCCTCGTTGTTCTTTTTTATGTAATCCAGAGTGTCTTTCGCAAAAACTCATAGCGAAACACTGCTAGGAAAGGATTGTTGAGCCCGTGAGATATGTGGCGTAAACTCTTTTTGACAGATTTTGATTTGTTGGCTTACAATTCGGACGTGTTCTGTTGGGCTTGGGCAAACATCGCAGCGAAAAGTTACGATTGTTTTATGTGGGTTAGGCTGAAATATTATCGTACGAGATGTTTGTTTTAACATCTGTGAAAAGAGAGAAAGGAGGGATCAATGTTATCCAATTAATTATTTTTTATTGCCATTTCAGAGATGGAGTGGACGATAAAAAATTCATGCGCTCCTCTCTCTATTTTAGCGGAGATTCTATTATACAATATTATATCAAGTCCACATATTTCAATAAATTTTAATTTTTTTTGTAAGTAACGTAACGTGTCGCAATAAATAAAAAAAAATCACATTTCCCAAATAATACTATAAAGAAAATTATAACAAATTTGTGTTGACTGTTACAACTTACTTGTTTTTCATTTCTAATAGGATACTTATCCTAAAGAATTCAAAGGCTTGGCCCCGTTTATCTCCGTGCGTGTGTCGCACCGCCCTTCAAAGCCTCGCAATTATTTTACCATTATTTTCCAATAGATCACCGCAAGATAGAAATCCCATAAAAATTGCTCTGTTTACCAACGCCACAAAAAAAAAGTGAAACACAAAGTAAACAGAATTGGCCTCGAAACGTTTCCTTGCGGCCCCCATTTTAATATCGCACCGCCACAAGTTTCTAGTCGAGCACGACCAAAGACGACACGAAAGAACAATGAGGAACCGTAAGCGATAAATGCCGCAATAAACCTGGCTCTGCTGACTTGTGTGTGCGTGTACCAGGTGTGCAGAAAGAGTCACTCGAGATGATGTTTTGATAAGACTCCGGCGGTCCTCTCATTGTTGTGCTCTTGTAAAAGGCACTAGTCTATAAGAAGCACCTGTTTAAATCTGGAGAGATGGTAACGCACACGCAACGGAGCGCGTCTAAAAAATGCGAAACATTTAAATTTTCACGGAAGTTCGTCACGGCAAGCGTGAAGTTCTTTATGGTGGAATACTAAAAATTAGTAGTCCAAAACAGTCACAGTAGTGTGAGTACCTACGGGAGGAGAGATAACAACGGCAAAAGCGCCAGAAAGAAGAGCTACGTGAGCTCGCATGTACTCACTCTCTTCGGGAGGCTTCGTCTTGATCTCTGACGGCAGGACCTCTTTGGATTTGATGGTGGTCGTGGAAGTTGACGCTGAGGTCATCGGGAGTTGTGGTCGTACCTCTGGGATCATCTCTGAAGGCTTTCTGTAAAAGCCGAACTGATGAGTAAGTGGACATCATGCAGTCCTTCGGGCTTCGGCTTCGAAACAGCATCCAAAACTGGTGCTGGATTTTGAAATTCTGATGGTGAAGGCATCAGCAGAGATTTATCCGGCACTTACCAAATTCTCTTGTATTGTACCAACCCCCGAATCAAAACCATGCGATTACCTGGGGTGCTGGAGCTTGAAGGGGCTGATACAATAGATGAATAGTATAATTTAGTTCCAATATACAGGAACCTGTTTTGACAAAAATTGCCGACCGAATGAAGCTTAGAAGTAAGATTCCGCTAATTCCTTTCCTAATGTATGAGCACTCAGTAATAACCCAATTATGTCTAGTAGAAAATAAGTACCGTTCAATTTCCATACCAATTATGTCAAACAGTGAGGTGGCATTCAGTTATCGTATCCTTTTTCATCAAGTTATTTCCTTTACAAATAAATATCAGTCAATATTTAATAATTTTAATAGGATAATCGATCGATAACTGCGCAATTGGACACATCTTACGATAAAATAATAATTATTATTATCGACTCAAAATCATATACTTGATGGTTGCATAATTGCTGATTTTATGCAGCATCAGAGAAGCGTCAACTTGTGGGGCAACCACAAAGCTTATGATGAATGCATTATTGTAGGCATTATCCGCGCTAATTAAGAAACAAGTGTTTTGCTGATTACACCTGCCAAGCACTACCGTATTGTTAGTAGCAATAATATTCCCACATTGTACTTAGGCACCTACTAATGGATTTAATTGTACTATAAGTAAGTCATCCACTGGTGCAATAATGATCTTAAAATATTAAAGAAAAAGCCGCCGAAGAACATTTGCAGCTGCTGGTTGTGCAAACCTGAGTTTGGTCAGATCCTGTTCGTGTTTCGTCAGTTTGATTTGGCTCTCAAGATCGGGCAGGTGGCGGTTGATGGCCAGAACTGCGCTCGAATAGTTGACATGGTGCGTGAACTTGCACTTGAAGTCTTCGGGAGGCCCGCAATGGAACAGGTAGCAGCTTCCGGAATTCTGCAACGACAGGATATTTTGTTAGTAAACTTTCAAATTGGAAAGCTCCAGTAGTAGGTACTCATCTTATTGTGAAAAATAGGTTGTGTTATGGGCAGACACTTAATTTATTATAACAAGTGCCTGGTCAAGTGCTCGGTGATTAGACAGTTGTAGAAATAATAATAAATATAACAACATCTGCTGGCGTCACACAGAAGGAACGTATTGAAATCGATTTATTTATTGTTATTGTCTCAGTTTTATTGTCGCATTGACAAGGCTTAATCGTGCAGGTGTGTGCTGGGCATGGCTTGTTGAAAAGTTGTCGGGACAGTTTTTCCTGGAAATACCGCCGCAGTAAATGGTGCTTGTCAACCTATTCTATCATTTGTGCCTTTTTCCGTGCTATACATAATATACACTGGCGTGCAAAATTAACGCAACATCAAAATTTGTCATAACTTTAAAGTCGGTTTTTTTTCAAACGTTCATCTCATTTAAGAAATTCCTCTTTTAGGTAAAAGGTTGAATTCTCAAGAATAACAGCTTGTAAGAAATAATCGAAAAAAGTCAATAATGGCTATATACCGGGTGTGACATTGGTGTTGTGTTTTTTCCAAAATTTTGGAGCCTCGCATGGGGAGTACCAGTCACAGTAAAAGATCACGATGCATGGCCAACTGTACCCTGGTCTTTTCTCAACATTTCTGTTTCTGTTTCATTCCATTATGTCAATTTTTAAGGAAGATACAATTATTTTCTTTTCACATTATGCTTTTTCTCATTTGAGGGTTAGTCACTATTCAAGAAGAGTCATCTCTGAAGACTTGTAATTCTCATCATAAAGTTGCACCGGATGGTACCCGCTTACAAAAATCTGTACCTCCCCACTTTTGGTTATACAGGGTGTCTCAAAACTCGCGCCCCAGGGAACACTGACATGTGCCGACAACAATAAGTTCCCAGAAAACGGAAGAAAAAAGTTTATTGCTGCTTACATAAAGGAGTCATGAGTCTTTTGAATCCACCAATCCCGGAGGGTCAATTCGAGATAAATTTGCAAAATTTAACCGGTTGCTAAGTTTCGAAAGTAATACCAGCTGCCTGTCATTTTGCAATAAATGTTTGGGTCACTGTCAATAAAAGGAAACCTAGCAACTTGAAGTTGAGGTAGCACACCTCAAAGGTGTAGGTCTCCGATTGGTTAACCTAACTTTGTCTTTTCTCGAATACCATTTGAGGTAGATTTTTTCCCTCGGTATTACACATCCGAATGCCGTCTAGTTTTGCCTCATTTTCTCTGGGGCGCGAGTTTTGAGACACCCTGTAAAGCGATTGTGGTATTGGTGTTGTATTTTTTTCTTTATCTTTGGAGCCCCACATGGAGAGTACCATCCACACTAAAAGATCAAGATTCATGGCCATCTGTACACTGGCCTTTTCTTAACTTTCTTGTTTTTGTTTATTTTCATTACCTATGTCACTTTTTAGAGAAGATACTTTTTTTCCACATCATGGTTTCTCTCATTTTGAGGGTTAGTCACTATTCAAGAGGAGAAATGTGTTCATTGCTCTTGTAATTATTGTCACAAGTTGCACCGGATGGTGCCCGTTCACAAAAATCTTTATCCCCTCAATTTTAGGCTATGTACCGGGTGTGGCATCATTAGTGTCGATCTTTCCGATATCTTAGAAGCCCCCTGTAGAGAGTACCGGCAAATGTATAAAATGGCAAATCAAGGCAAACAAAAGAAAGGAGAATTAAGAAAGGATAGAGCTAGGTATGTACAGTTTGCCTTAAATTCCCATTTTATACCTTTGCCGGTACCCTCTGCATGGGGCTTCTAAGATATCGAAAAAATCGACACTAATGATGCCACACCCGGTACATAACCTAAAATTTAGGGGATGGAGGTTTTTGTAAGCGGGCACCATCCGGTGCAACTTTGTGACGATAATTACAAGAGCAACAGACACATTCCTCCTCTTGAATAGTGACTAACCCTCAAAATGAAAAAAAGTATGATATGGAAAGAAAAAAAAATGTATCTTCCTTAAGAATTGACCTAATAAAATGAAACAAAAATAAGAATGCTACTAAAAGACCAGGGTACAGTTGGCCATGAATCGTGATCTTTTACTGTAGATGGTACTCTCCATGTGGGGCTCCAAAGATAAGGGGAAAAACAACACCAATGTCACACCCGGTATATAGCCATTATTGATTTTTTTATTATTTTTCACACATTGTTATTCTTTAGGAATCAACCTTCCACTCAAAAGAAAAAAATTCTCAAATCAGACGAACGGTTTGAAAAAAAACCGACTTTAAAGGTGTGGCAAAATTTTGGTGTTGCGTTAATTTTGCACGCAGTGTATATATTGTATACCTATTACCTAGGTCATGGGCTCTTCCCATGTTGCCTGCAATTTATAAAAAGGCTTGTAGAGCCCTCAGCAAGCGGTTTATCTGCAGGATGGACCACGGAAGTGGGAACTGGGAAGTTATGAAACTGCTGTCATTCAGAAAGCAGCTTCGCTTCATCTACTTTGGTTTAACAATAGGTCTGTTTCTTTGTCCTGCTCTAACTGACTCAAAGCAAAAGTTGCTTAGCAACGATCAATCAGACAGCTCTATTTCTGCTCTAAGCACTTCAAGTAAGTTGGAGCAGTACAAAGAAACTGACCTGATGGACACTTTTAGATACTGAAAGCGGTGTCAAAGGAGCAGCATGTTGGTAAACGCTTTTCAACCAATACATATATGCCGATCACGTTTTAAATTCAGCAGAAATTAAAACGCGGTTGGCCATGTTCCCTAGGGTGTAACGGACGCTGACAGACCAAGTTTCGTGAAAACGAGCTTTTTGTGGCGAAGTCCAGTGAGGTTAGGAAATTTTGACATGAAATGCCAATTCTGGCGTCTCCTTGCATCATATTCCGCTACAGTGTTGCCTTGGCTGTTATGACTGTTATCTTGTCAGAATGGCAGGTAAGTGACAGAGTGCCGAGCCGTTCTAGGTTTTAGACACTAGGCCTTCATTTCTGACCATACATTTGAACAGTTTTCTCAACCTAGTATATAATATGATGGTATATTATGATTCACTATTTTATTCAAAAAAAACTGTTCACCAGTCGCCCATTTAAACTGGAGAAAGTCTACCAAAATCAAGACGTCTTGAGCGTTCATATACAATCTTGCAACAGCGGTGTACTCGATTGACAATACGAATTCAAGGTCATCTGGGGAAATATTGATCCAACATTACAAATTTGAGCATCCCCAAATATCGCAAAATTGCCAACTTGGCGTGCAAAAATTACCGTTCTAGTGCTGAATTTAAAAGCTGATCGGCATATAGGAACAATTTATATTATTGCTATTAGAAGGCAGGCGAACGTCAGTCGCGAAGTGTCACTTGCCAAACATTTATATTTTTAGCAGAGAGAATTTCGAGTTGCCCAGCAATAATTAGGGTAAAAGATAAAATAGTATAGTCGCAGTACACGATTCTGTACTATAATAGTATACATTATTATACGAGTTTAATAAGACGTATTGTCACACTTCTTCCTTTGGAGCATTCTTTGCAAGCCCTTCGTGCCCCCAAATCCAGTTTTGTGATGATATTTCGTGTAATTAAACTCGTAAAATTATATAGGTAAGTATATTATTACAGTACAGAATTGTGTTGAAGTTTTTTGCCTATCTCCTTCATTTACAGGATGATCACAAAAACATCTTTTCGGTTTTGCAGCGATAATAACTTTTTCTGCTTGACAGATTTTGAAATTTCGAACTCACTTATATTGAAGCTGAAACTTCAATTGAAAAGACCCAAAAATCAGAATTAGCTCAAAACAAACATTCAAAATTAAGAGCTTTGACTTCGAAACGCCCCTGTCCCCTTATAGCCTGTGTGGGAGAAGCTGTGGATAAGCGAACCCACTTGCAAATGCATACTGCATGTATATCCCATACACTTTCTATTTTCAGTAGAATGACTTTTTGGAGCACAAATAAAGTGACAAGCTGGGGGGCTACGACTACGGCTTATGGCACCTGCAAAGTTTGGAAGCGAAACTATCAGCTGCCCTCGGCCGTATTTTCCCGGGGCTCCAATTCAGTGGCTCCAGCTTGTCACTTTATTTTCGCCCCAGAAAGTCATTCTACTGAAAATAGAAAGTGTACAATAATAGTAGTTTGGCAATAAGGCAAAACAGCCTCTTGATCACCTGAAAATGTAGGTAACCAACACTACGAAAATTAAAACAATGAGTAACTTAGACTGATTGTTTGTTTGTTTTGTCTCTCAAACAGTTTCAGAGAACCTTGCAACTGGAAATAATTCATATTATTCAACGAATTAGTTCAGGATGCAAGGAGTTCTAAAACACGGTTCGTATTTTGTTCCAACATGTGAGAATTTGACTGATTGATATAGGTACCTGTTAAACCTGAAATTTTGTTCCAAAAGCTCACCTTTTCTTCAAAAACGAAGACATCACAGTTTACAGTCTCGCAGCACAGCCGAAGACACTCGTCCCTGGTGCCCAGGTCGATTTCATTCAGGTACTTGGCCCCCATGTTCTGGGAGTCCTGAGTCCTGATGATTTTGTCGCGATGCACGTCGAAATTGTCCACGCACGTCTGCAAGTCGATGTCTGCACGTTTCAAACGAACTATTTCGTGTTCACAGTTGCTCACAATTACAAAAGCTACCAAAAACAACAACAAATTCTGCACTACCGGGGTTGGCGACAACATTTTTCTCTGTAGTGTTTATTTATGTGGGTTGATACAAAAACGCGTGCAAAACTAGAAAATGGCGTTTGAGGTGATCAGCTGGAGGAACAACAGGAATCGATATCCGCGCCGTCAGAAGTGGAAGAGTGGAAGTGCGCAGGTTGTGCCGGAAAAGTTCCGCGGAAAGAGCAGTTAAGTAGGGAACTAGCAGGAACAGAGTATACGTTTGATCCTGCACGCCCTTCAATGTTGGTCAAAAAAATTCACAACTCCAATTCTAGCTAATTTATGGCAATCATTGACATAAATTTGATGACTTATGGCATTATACCGGCTAAATTTAGAACTGGATCAAACATTAAGATGCTAATCAACACACGCAACCAATCTCCAATCTACCTCAATATTTATCAATTTGTCTTTTCTGTTTTCCTTTCTTTTCTGAAGTCATTGAGCAAACAGAAATTTCCATCGCGATTCCAAATTCGGTGCGCCTCGCCTGGCTTCTCTTTCGAGTTCTGTATATTTATCGTTGTTGGTTGTATAGCGAGAAACCGTTTTAGGATCTTCGAGAAGGTAAAAAAGAGATCCGGTCCTGTGCCCACACTCTGTTTACAAGGCCACGAAATTGCAACAAAGGTCGCTGACTCTGTCCGTTTCGTCACCGATGTCAAAGCAAACACAATTATTTGTTGCTACTGCCACTGCTGCTGGCAGGGTCGCAGATGCCGGATTGTGCAATTTTATTGAATTAATATACAGGTGTCCCGAAAGTACAGTATTATCTTGAAAGTACGTTATCTAGTGGTGTCATAGAATGGTAGAAAAATCTCAAAAAATGTAAGAAAAAAATGAAAAATCGAAAAGACATAAGTACCATACCTACACGTTTTGAAACATTTTTCTTACGTTCTACTGCATACAGTCCTTTTTCTCAAGTCCATTGTGGTGCAAATGGCACACACCTTCGCATTGCCATTTGCACCACAATGGACTTTCAAAAGACATGGACTGTACCCTAACGAACATTAAAGAAGTGCGAGTCTTTTGGGATACCTGTATACCCATCCATGCGGCATGTTGGTATAAAGTTTGTGCAAAAAGTTTACCCGCGGGGGCTTTGGGTTTAGGTCAAAAGTCGAGTGAACTCTAATCTTAACGTTAGCGCGCTTGATTGTTATAGCAGCATGTCAAAAGCCAGAGGAACTGTATTGGTACCTACTTGATTGGATTTTTCTAAAAAAGGAAGAACTGCATTTTTCACATGTTTGAGTTATCATGAAGGTGAAAAACTATTTGGATACCAACTTTGTTTGGAATGAATTATTCTTGGGATCAATAAGCAACGTACGTTCATTCTTTACTCCTTGGCAAAAATCTAGAAACAGTTCGTCTCCCCACCACGCGGTGTATTTAATAGGAAGCCTCGCCCAGAAAATTGGTTTACTTTGCAGCTATAATTCATTTTGGTAAATTTTGGATCATGTCCCAAAACTTCAATGGAGGAATAGCGAAACATATTGTCTAATGTCACCTGAGATGGCATAGACATTTACATTGTAATAATAATATAATAATATAATACTGTTTATTGTTCTTTCAGTGGTAACACTATGAACAAGGGAGTAGAACAAAAATCGAATAATTCAATAAAATTAGGTAAAATAACTAAAAATATTACAATAGTGCAGTATGGCATAGAGGAAAAAAAATAAAAAAGGATGTAAAAAGACTGATTATTCATTCCTACTGAATGCTCTTAACTTGAGCATTCCCACAATGAAATTAACAATTTTCATGATATCACTCTTATCATTATTCTCAATGAAACGTAGAAGCACCGCCAGATTGTCAATATTGCTCATGTAATGTGATCTCAAAGGTCTGTAAATTGGACACTCAAAAAGAAGGTGATCTAAGGTTTCTTTTTTGTTCAAATTACAAACAGAACACAGTTCTTCGGTTAATATTCGATAGCATGACCCCTTCCACGTAAATTTCAAGTACCGATCACTTCCTAGCCTCAACTGGGCTATTACCTTAGTGGCACGAATAGACAAATCCAACCGCAGGTATGGTGGGCAGCCAGAACTGAAGGCGAAAGAACTGTACAATGTGGAGAAATTGGAGGATTGCACCCTATTCAGATCATTGTGATGAAGACGTTCCGCATAACGAGCAAGAATCTCCTCCTTGTGTCTCATCAAGCTTTGCAAGTTTAGACGCGGCCACAAATCACCAAAACCAACGGACCGGAAGAGCAGCTTCATCTGAGTAGCCCAACTGTATTTAGCTTCCTCCAAATCAAGTTGTACCAAACGCTTAAAACATATCACTGGAAAACGGCTCGAGTCCATCAGAAAGAGTTTCTCCAACCAGTTTAAGCATGCCCTGAAAGTAAAGAGTGCTAAATCCGGAACCCCCATCTCTAACCTCACAGCATAATCTGGTGTGTTTTTTGCCAAAGCATACAGTCGCTTGAAAAAACAAACTTGAACTCGCTCGAGAAGGTCGGTATATCGGACTCCATACACAGCGATGCAGTGGGACAGTGAATTGACAATAACGGAATCATAAAGTCTCATGCGAGACTCCCAACAAATTAACCCAGTTCGAGACATCAATGACAATACCGCCCCGCTCGCAATCTTGGCTCTAGCCACCGACTCTCTCGCCGCCTGAAGAAACACTGATGAAGAGGTGAAAGATATTCCCAGGTACGTATACTTTTTCACCACCGAGATCTGTTGTTTGTCGTAAAAAAGTTCATCCCACTTGTACAAAAAAAGTGAAGAAACAAAAGTAAAATAATTGATTGTTTCACTACTTTGAAAATTTGAAAGACACGAGCTGAGCAAGTGTTTGAAATAGGATCTTTCCGATATAAAAATCAGCGGGGGATACTTTCATCTCTCTCATACCTCTTTTACGTCAACACCATGGAGCCGCTGAGGACAGTTTTCGCGTAGTAGTAGTACTATAAAAAGAATGGAATGAAAATCATTGGGTATAGTGAGTACTTATTATTTCCATGTTTGAAGAAGATACACTGGTACAGAAAATTGACAAGTTTCCAATACATTACACTCTCGCGTTTTTTCATTCCATTCTGTTTAGTATAGCCGCGCTTGGCCGCTTGGCCATCATTTTCTTCAGTGACCACAACTTGGCCAGCTGCGTCAGCCAGGAGCCACCAGCTATGGTAGAGACGATGTCCCTTGTCGACCACAGCAATTTTCACTCCATCCAGGGGAGCTTACATTTTTCTACTTTCGTTGCGTTGTCTCGAAAATTTTTACTTGTGGGCACATCGCGTAGAAATGACGATGACAGCTGTTAGGTTATACATAGCACATCTATCAAGCCGTCAAAGTCAAGCCGCAACATCGTACCATCCGTGCCAACACAACACATTTTTTCCATAGCTTGCTCTAATGAAAAAACCTTTTGGTTTGGTCAAAGACAACTCTTGTTTAGTACTCAATTCTCCCAGATACCTTCACTTCAAGCTATCGTCAATAGATAGCACTGATCTTATTAGGAAAGTCAATAGTCATGGTGTGGACAAATGGACATCAAATAATATCCACTTACTTATTGGGACGTGAACGCGTGGCATGAGCATTTGCTTCAGTCAAAAAACGTCCTAACTTTGACAAGCCTCGTGCAATTACTGACTAGTATTATCAGTTTAGATACTCTTTTTTGAAAAAGCTCGACGACATATTGTAACCTGATGTCTTTTGCATTCACGTTTGAAGTTTCATTTGAATACAACGCCTGTAGACCACATGGTAAGGGAAACGGTGACGCGGATTCCATTATTTTGCTATATCAGATCCGATCAAAGCTCAATACTCGGCGGCGCACGACAAAAAGTGACTGCGCCAAAATCTTTCAAATGAAAGGCCGCGAGAACAGTATAGATAAGTTCTAGAAAAAGCCTACAGCTGCAGCAACTGTAGGCACAGAAACCTGGGACACCGTGTATAGTATCTACTTGTTTTATGACTTGAGATTTTGACATTTAAGTTTTGAAAACTGCATTTGAAACATTTTATTGCTCACAATCTCGCCTCACACCATAGTAGATACCTAAGAGCCAAACTTCAAGTCCGAGTTGCAACCCGCGCAGCGTGGCGCAAGTAGTCACGTGATCCAATAATGGCATGCATGCTCATTGGCACAGAGGGATCACGTGACTACTTGCGCCACGCTGCGCGGGTTGCAACTTGGACTTGAATTTTAGCCCTTAGGGCTCGATACCAAGTTGCAGGCGCAAAGTTTGGGACGGCGTAACTCGCCAAATACAGCGGTCTGATTGGTTGGTATCCGCCGTTGCTATGCTATGGTAACCACACTTACGGCGGTCTCGGCCCCAACTTGGTATCGAGCCCTTAGACTACATACAGAAACTAACCATATGTAATTGTGGCTGAGGATGAGGAGCATAGGTAGATACCTCGTAGAGATACCTTCTTCATTTAGATACCTAAAATCCAAGCGTAAAATCTTCGGTGAAATCCAAATTGCGGAAGTGGCTCATTCTCGCAACGACTATTTTATGTATAAAGTGACACCGACTTCAGAAATAAAGCTCAACAGCGCTTATGGTAATATTTAAATACCTATGTAACTAAATTAGGATTATGCCACATCCAGTGCTCACGTTCAGCAGGATTATCCGCAGTTCTCTTGAGAACTTTGCTAGGCTGTGCTTATTATTTGCCCCCTGAAACGACGTAACTTTTGATTAATTAATCGAGAGAGAAAAGTGAACCGACCGGCAATTTTGAAACTCCATGTGCGCGGGAAAATCTCCCGCTGGTCCTGCCGCCGCCTCACGGCTGAGCGACATGCAGCAGGAAAGAAGCGGGCGCGAATCGAACCGAACGAAGACGATCCGGGCCTGTGCCTGCCGTGATCGCATCATCGCATTTGAACGCAGGCGTTTGTTTGTTGCGGGTTCGCTGGCTTTTTTTGCCCAGTGTGTGGCCGTCTCTCCGTATCATTGAACGGGTATTATCCGTGTGCGGCGCTTTGGTGGTGGCTGGAAGGACCAAGGACCACACCGTCTCTGGAGCATCAAAATTTAAAGAGAGCACACACGCCTTTTCGAGGATTTACCACCGAGTTTTGAACCGGTGCTAGCTATTCTGAGTCCAATCCAGGTGAGTTTCATTCATGGAGTTTTCGCATGCACGGGAAATGTGCGAGATTTTTGACCTCTCGAGTCTCGAGTTTATGTATGTGCGGTGCGCCCCGGGCCGAGGGTTGTTCCCACAAAGGAGAGGATAAATAATTTCATTTCGTTTCTCTCGTCTCTGAATCAATTCAACTTTTTTTCACGGTAATTAAAACAAAAGGTTTTTTCCACCCGCATGATGATGAAGTTCTTTGATTAGAAACAGAATGTTAAAGCAATTAAAGACAGAAAAGCAAGCAGCAGACGTGAGCCGCACAGATGTGCGAAAGGGGTCGATAGGGGTGGCCTCTAATTACTTGCTATAATGCGTTCTCGAAGATCTATGGCACCAGAAAGGGGTTGCGGGCATGTGGTAGACGGACAGGTAGTCTATAGTCTTCAGGCGTTTATTCGATTATTGTAAAATAATAATAGGTAGGTACGATCAAATGTTTTGACGTTGTGTTACATTTTTCTGAATGATTGATTATAGTCAACACGCATATAAAAACTAGAATGAGCCTGTGACTAAAATAGTTATTCACTCTATTATTAGCTATGAAACAGGTTAATGATAAAACAATTTTCGAATACTCAGTGATTATTACAATCATATTAGTTAGGCAGGTAGGTGGTGGGTAGGTACCTATTTATTGTTTGTCTAAACTGCTATGTGACCCCAACATTTTATGCCAAGAAAACGTCGAACACAATATCATATCAATTTTATGTGATTTTCTAGATACTGAAAAAGAATATAGATGGTCTGTCAAAACTACAGGATCAATATAGTCTATACTCTATAGAATCATTGTTAGACACCCCTACCAGGTCTTATTGCCTTAGTACTACCTTATAGGTGTAGTAGATGAGAATGGTGAAATTATCAATCATCGTGTCAAATAATTTTTGACTTCGCTCTACCCTAAGGTTCACTCTGAGGGTTTTATATGGTATCCATTCACCTTTTGGGAAATTAAAGTTACCCAGAAATAATAATGGACCTTAGAGTATCAAAGTAACATGCCAGCTAAAGGTGCGTTCAGTCAGCTTATTTAGCCGCAAGTTTTAGTTTTAGTCGTGAGCGCTGCATCTCTTATTGGCTGTTCTGAGGAGGCTGGTTCATAAGAGCCAATGGGCGTCGCTGCGCTTGCGACTAAAATTAAAACTTGCGGCTAAATATAAGCTGACTGAACGCACCTTAAGAGTGCAGCAAAATTATTGAGTCGAGCCAGCCCTCAGCTTTATCTGGACCGTATTTAGGTAAAGACACTCTGCATCTCAAAGCATTGCAATGACAACATAGGTTATAGGCATTCCTTATCAGCTTAATTATTGTTTTCATCTTCTTTTGGGTTTGCCTCTAACCCTAGTCTATCTCCGGGAATGGTCCCCGGGACGATGGGCACCATCAGAACATGCGAAATTTCGTCCACAAATGCGACATTACACTTTTTCATGTAGGTATTTTTTGGATGGGGCATGCTTCTCGGCTTTTTTTTATTCACGCCGAAAAAGAGGATGAACGTTGTCCATATGACACCATGGCCATCATTTCCACAAGTGTACCGATATCAAATCTGAAAAGTATCCGCAAGTTTGGCACAATCTGTTGATATTCTATTTATTTATGGCCTCATGAAAAATTTGCGTTACTACAATGATAGATGTAGTGTAGGTACCTAGTAAAGGGAGGCAACAATTTTAAAACACCTTAACACCTATCAAACTTGTCAGTTTTTCAATTTAAATTATGACTGTAGTGTTATGCAACTTTCTTGAGACCACGACTCTCGAATAAGACACATCTTCACAGTTGGCGGAGGAGCCGTGCATCAAGAACTTGCCGGAATATCATGCGAATTTGATGGACGTTCCTATAGAGGCGCACCGAAAGTACTGGCGGCCAACGCTGGAATATATCAGAGTATGCGTGGAAAGTTCCCGGAGATAAAATTCGAGTAAATAAGCGCAGATGATCAACTGATTTTTGAAGTTTTTTTTTCAATTTTCAAAAATATACTTATTGCGCTTTTTCACATCCCTAGATAGTGGCCCTTGAATTTATTATAGTATTTTTGGGGTACCCTGATGGTATAGAGTAGAAATTCAAACCAAAAACCACTTTTTTCAAGTCTATGTAACTGTCGTATTTATTTTGTGATGCAAATTTTCAACTCACATATTTTAAATATTTCCAATGTTTTGCTGTACAGGGTGTCCCAGCTAAAACAACCCAGCGCGATTTTCTCAAAAAATATCAAGGTAACAAAAAAAAAATTCAATTGGGGAGAAGCCTGACCCTCTAGCTTTCTTTCGAGGGGGCGCCGATGCTTGTATAGGTGCTTTAGTTTCCAAGAAGATGCAATTTTAATTGGGCGAGTCACAAGAATTCGAAAATTCATGACCGACAAAACAAAATACTTCAGATAAAAAAATCCTCTTCACCTGGGCTTTCCAATGATGTCTGGCCGATGTCTGTACCTGGCCCAATAAGCCAGATATTCTGCCTTACAGTCCAGCAAACAAAATAATCGGTATTCATGACGTCACCGATCACACACTTGTTGATTTCAACATCAGCCAGTATTCATTGCTATGGTGAATCCAGGTATGGTAAGTGAAAAATTCCTAGTAACAACTAGTGTTAAAATCAACAAGTGTGTGATCTGTGACGTCATGAATTCCGATTATTGTGTTGCTGGACTGTAAGGCAGAATATCTGGCTTATTGGGCCAGGTAGGTGCAGACATCCGCGACACATCAATGGAAAGCCCAGAAAAAGAGGATTTTTATTTCATCTGAAGCATTTTATTCAGTCGGTCATGAATTTCCAAAATCTTTGGACTCGCCCGAATAAAATAGCATTTTCTTGGAAACTAAAGCACCTACAAGCTTCGGCGCCCCCTTAGAATGAAGCTAAAAGGTCAGGCTTCCCCCAAGTGAAAATTCTTGTTTGTTGTCTTGATATTTTCTGAGAAAACCGCGCTGGGTTGTTTTAGCTGGGACACCCTGTAGTTTCAGAACGAACAAATTTGTTGAATAATACAATATCAGCTGTAGTTGACGACTTCTTATCCCATAATTATAATCAAACTTCCGTATATAAAATGTTTAGGTATCATTATTTCAAGGTCCAGTTGTTAAAACCCCTTAACCCTTTAAGGCGCAAGATTATTCTGAAGCTTTTCTCACGGAAAAGATGTGGCAATCCAATAAGTAAGACCTAAGGAACTTCTCAAATAGAAGAAAATAATTTTACATCCCTTAGTTTTTTCAAAAAACGCCGGTCGACCGTTGTACCAGTGATCAACGAGAGTTAAATATATCACGTAAGTTCACTGGTACAAGGGTTGTACCACTTCCTTTACCGATTCAAAAAAATGCCCTTTTTTTATTTGTTTTTAAGGTATACCAGAAACTAACCAGTATGTACTCTTGACCAGCAGTGTCACTGTTTATAATATATAACAAAAAAACAATAATACAAATTCTTTGATAAAAGTAATAAAAACTCTAAAAACCAACTCAAAAAAAATTATAAAAAAGTCAAACATTTGTGTGGTATGGCAAAAAACAAGGGATGCACAAGGCCACTTTACACTGGGCACATTGTGTCTCGCTTCTACTCTGTCGGCCAATTTTTGAACATTGCTGGCACCGCCGACGAGTTGTTCTCTCTGGCAGGTGAGAAATGTTCGACAAAAACACTGGAGCCAATGGTGGTCCCAGTCTTTTTCGGGCCGAAAAATCTCTGATGAGTTCGTTGGCAAGAATGGAACGGAATTTCAGATGGCACAGCGGCTTTTTTCTCGGATGAAGGTTCTTCATTGTTTCTCTATACAGAATGTACGAGTTTACGATAGTGGCGTCAACAAAATAATAGAAGAGCTTGAGCCACCATCTTCGGCTCTTCCAACAAATGCCGTAAGCCTCCATTCTTTTTTTCATTTACTGCCATAAGTACTGCCCAGGTACTGCCTAGTAGGCAGTGCTAAATTTGCCTACTGCCTAGTAGGTAGTGGAAAAGTACCTACTGCCTAGTAGGTAGTGCTCTAGTACCTACTGCCTAGTACTGCTCAAGTACTGCCCATTACCCCAAGCACTGCCTACGATGTTGTACGAGTATTGCCGACAGTGAGATACCCCTCCTATCTACTTGTTATGTATATGTTATGTTACGAGCATGTCACCATTTTTTTTTTTTTTTTTTTTGAATGTTTTACGACGCATCAACTACGAGGTTATTAGCGTCGACGGGACATTCAGTGGGTTTTTGGTACACGTTTTAATTATACTTGAATTGCCTACTGTTAACTATGTGAGGCCTCAGTACTCTGATAGCACTCAACTCTGTAGTCAGAAATCCATTTTTTCTGTAACCGCTGTAGTCAGACAGGTGCAGATATGGCATAGTAAGGTCGGAACAATTTTCGGAACAATCGGACAACACAAAATATCCATGGACGAGGCGGGATTCGAACCCGCGCGGTAGATCACGACTGGCTTGGCGCGGCAACACCAAAACCACTCGGCCACCGCCGCTCCGTCACCATTTTTGTTGATATTCTAAGTTCATGTAATCAGATTTACTGAGCGCACAGCGCTATAGCGGCAAAGTTATGTTTTTTAGGTAGAGTGGACATTTGGCATTGATGTGAAATGGCCTAATTTTGCAAAAAATATGGAGAACCTTGCTTATTTAATTTTTTGAAAATGTCACATTTGAGGTTAGATTTACCAATACTCTGCAATCATCATAATTTCTCAGTTGTCCTTTGTCACGCATGCAATTTATTCCGAAAATAAGTTAGTGCAATATATATTTTCTTGTATTTACCAAAAGTTTTCCCTTTTTTTCTCTCGAGCAGTCAGCTGTTGTTGTTAGTTGCACACAATGTCTCGTCGCTAAAGGAAAGTCATATTGCGCGTAGCTCCCTGGTACATGTGCTGTACCACACACCTAGTTTTTTTTTTTATTTAGCAGGTACCAGAGTAGAATATCCTGATGAAAATTTAAAGGCTGCTAGGATTAGTTACAAGTAACGTGTTAAACATGCATTGGATGAAGCTAAGATATTATTTCAATTTTTTTGTGGGCCGGTACAAGGGCTGTACCAGTGATACTTAAAGGGTTAATAGAAGTAAAATTGAAGGTTTCGATGTTTCGATTTTCGAACTCTCTGAAAATATGACAGTCATCATAAGTAGGTCCATTTTGTCCCAATTTCTTGAACATCTTAATTGTGACACTTTGTTGGCTGAAATAAACTGGAACACTTGCCTCTATTTTCGACGTCTCACGGAGACGTTCAGTGCTTCAGCAGAGCTTAAAAAATTTAAAACAGAAATCCAGCGATCTTTAATGTTGTTACTATTTAGTTTAGTATTACATATTGGGAATATTATTTGTATGGTGTATGGTGCATGATCAGTTCCTGAGCGACAAATGAAGCTTTATCTTTGAATAAATCAGTGGCAATTCTGTAAATTTAAACACCCTTTGAAATGCCGAAATATGCGGCTCCTCCGCCAATTGTGCAGGTGTGTGTCTTATTCTTGCGTTGAAGTCTACAGCGCGTATCAACCGGATAATAATTGATAATAAAAATTGTACGCTTCCGTTCTTACTGATTCGCTTCGTTCTTTTTGGCAATGAAAACTTCAATAATAATACATTTCAACATTCCGCATTGATACCCGAGCTATGAGACACCTCGAGGATTTTTCAAATTGACTGTTTTGATACTTCCTGACACGAATTTTGAAAACAAAATGCGCTTTGAGCTAAATTATTTATGACCAACAGCGTGTTCTTTCCGGCACGGGTTGAAAAACCTCTAAACACTTGCACGGTGTTTTAAAACAAAACTATTGGACAAAAATATTTGTCGAAAACTCCAATCTTCTAATGAACGCTACTTGGCACAGCAAATAAATAAAAAAAATTCTTTGACATCTCAACTTGTTATGATGAACACATCAAATGGATGCCCGTATAATTATTGTAGAATTTCTGAAGTGCTTTTGAAATCAATTAACACTCGCAAACGGCACTTACGAGATAGGTATATAAAGTATACAAAACTTGTTCAATTGCGCAATACCTACCTTGTAACAATGGATGCTGAAATATACATCAATTGTCTTGGGCAGCTGAAAAAATTGCTCTATATGTCAAGGTTTAGGGATCAATTTCTCATTGATTTTTGCCTGGTTTATTAATATTAGGCTATGTGTTTGAGCCTCAATAAAACGAAAAGTGTTGACGTTCGGTAGAAGGAACATACCCTTTTATGTAAAAAAAAAAATTAAAATGCTTCCCTTGTTTGACGAATGAACTAAACAGATGTTCAAGAACGTTGATTGAATTTTTCATGTCTAAGTGCATAACATATCAAATTTCGAAAGCGCACATCTGTTGAATTATACATACCCAGTTAAGTAATTATTGGTACAAAGATAGTATATAAAGACTGATTTTCAGGAACAAATCTCATTATTTGACCAAGAAAAACTGTTTGTCACACTTTTAACTAAACCATAGTCATATAGGCAAGCTAATTGGACATGAACAATCTTTGCTGGGGCAAAAAGACGGCGTATGTGTGCAATTTTCGAATAATTGGCGTGAAATTTCGTATTGTTATGCGTCACACTTTGCCGCACCGGGCACTACTTATATCAAAAAATTGCGTCGCATTTACATATAATCATCAGATGAATATTCTAATTACTTTTACTTTTTCTCCACCGAACAATAATTATATAAGTACCTAATAATGTAAAGCTGTTGAGTTGGTGAGAGACTAACGTGAATGGCTTAAAATTTAATTAACGAAATTATTAGAGGCTTCGGTGATCCGAAGTGAAATTTTCTGACTGTGGGGCCATTCGCACTCCGTTCCATAATAATTATTTTAATTAATTCGAATATGGCGCTGCTTTTCACGCCGTCATGAATTGAATTGCACATTACGGTATATATGCATATTGTATCACATTTATGGGAAACTCTTGAATATAGTGGAGAAAACTCACGACGAAAATTATTTATAATTTTCGCGAGAAAAATCAATATAGCTGTTCCACACTCACCTACGAGAAATTTCCCTCTCTTTTTCAGCGCTCGCTGAGCCTTGATGTTTGCTCCATAAAAATTTTACGGTTTACAGTGGCCCTTGTATAAGTGCGGTCCTAAAAAGTAAATTTGTTTCCCTACTCAATGGAAAAGAGGTCTTGCGTTTTCTCCAATAACTCGGCATACACACTTCCCATTGTTCCACTAACGACTCCGAATCAAGATTTGGGTACTTACTCGTTAACAACAGAATGGAAACGAGATCACTATGTTGATTCAATCGATTTGGCTCGCTCGATTTTCTTTTCTACTCGATAATGGAATAATGAATAAATAAAAAAATTATACTTTTATTTGTGCGAGGTTTAAATCAAAATATCGTGTGCCTCTCAAGCGAAAGTTCTCGAGAAAAACTAAAGCAACGACCCAATAAATCTTTTTGGTCCGAATCGATTAGCATTGATCAGCGATAAAATTTTGTAACGGTCTTCTAACCAAATCGTACTCTGGTTTATTTTGCAACAAACCATTCAGTGAGCGATTATTAATAATAACGATTCGGTGTATCCTGTTGTGGACGGTAGAAAGCCAATCCTTTGACACCAGACGCCTACACAACAATCTAATTTAATCCGCATTATTAAACTGTCCGGTTTAGCGAGTCACAATACTGATTAGTTCACGAGCCGCGTGTATGATCCTGGGAGGGCGCTTCTTTCCCGAATTTTAGATAATCTTAGAATCAGTACAATTTTTTTGTGATATACCGTCTGTGAATTTGATGTAAAAATCGCATTGAAACTGGCTTAATAGGATGAAATGACACAGTAGTTATTTAGGTTTCATTTTACGTTTATTCTAGTTGTCGCCTGTAGTTTGTTGTACCTCTGACATGGATAGAATGAACGCTTTCCATACTCAGAAGTTCCCACGATAAACCATGGAAGTCACGCAGGATTGCCAGGATCAAGATAGATTAGATAGAAAAGTTATTATTTTTCACCAGGCCAGGCGCATAAAGCGTCGGCGGAATTCGCCTAATGAAAAGGGGAACGAATAGCAAATATTTATAATGCAATAACAATAAATCGCGACTTGTAGATAACAATAATGTTGCGGCGAACCATGACCTAGTAGGCAGGTTGGTAGGTACCCAAACAAAAACGCTCTTTTTCCTAGTGGATTTCATAGATTCTCTGATGTAAATATTCTCAGGAAAACACCACATTTCTAGATTACCATTATTCTGTCCAATAGCTGCCAACACAGCTGAGCTTAGAAAAACGCAAATCTTGTCTGAAATACTTGACCGCAATCTACGTTTGGATTTTTGACAAATCGCATGACTCTGCTTTATTTTTGTTGCAATTCCTTGAAAACTGCGTTTTCTCACGAATTCGTGTTAGAGACATTGGCACAGAAATACTGGACGATCATGATATCCATACCTTCATGCCTACTACTACATATTATACTTTTCGCTAAGTACGGGGTGTTTATAAGAAACTGTGATCGCGGCAGGCATGGGTCGGGCCGAAAAACGCAGTAACAGGCGTAATGGGGCCTTGCAATTGAAAAACTCAACGTGAGGTCGCCACTACTGTAGGGGGCGCCTACTTCGATGAAGCGGCCGTAACGACGGGAAAAACAGGGGAGTTTGAGTAGTTTGACCAGTAACTGACAGTGACTGGAGACGTCAAGCAAGAAACAGAGGTTATCCAAATTTCAAATCAAGACATAAAATGACGGACGTCGGTCGCTGAAGCGTCAACGCCGTCAAAATTGTCGAATTTGCCCCCCAACGGGTGTGGCGCCCTCGGTGTGTGAAAGTGGCAGTGCAAGGCCCCATTGTAGTGATCGAAAGCGGATTCCAAAGGCGATGCGATCACAAACGTTTATAAACACCCGGTATATAGTCTACTAATACTATACATGATTCTAATCCCGAAATTCTTCTAATTCTAATTAAGTACCTATGAACTTATTTATTGGTGCCAATGTTAAGTCACAACATTTAAAAATACTCACACGCAACAAAGAATCATCCAAGATAAATGCCTTTGGTGTTTGAAAATAGAAGAACTGGACTTGAGCTACATTATCTCAATCAGCTCCAGTCCTTGATGGTAATTTCCACGTGGGTGGAAAGAGTTGCTTCCCACAACCACCGTTAATGATAGATCACTGCCGAAGAACTTTTCACGCGATCCTCATTAATTAACCCTTTATATCAAGCTCTGGCTTCCACAGTCAGTCCATTCTTGATGCTTCCATTTAATGATTTGGCTAGAACGAGAAAGGCACACCATAGTGGCTGCTGGTAATGCAGGAGAGAGAAGGCCCCAGGTCATTATACTCGCTCTCATTGACTCATCGGCTCTTGCATCTATCAAATTGTCTGGCCAGCAGAGGCGCCCTTATCCTCTTCCAAAGGTTATCGACGGAGACAAGGTCACGTGTTCCCGGAGGACTTGACAGCAATTTATAAAAAAAATCCGTCAAGCTCGTGCTTTCTATTTCAAATTTCCAAGCTATCGGCACAGGATTATGCATCAACCTGCAACACGTAGGTGAGCTTTTCCAAACAGTCGCGAAGTCAAAAAGGCGTAGGACGTAATTCCGGCGTACAGCTCCGGAGATGATTTTCCGCGAAAAACGGATCCGGAGAATTACCTGCTGGAATTCAAAATCGATAACCGGAAGCGCAGTTTGCAGACTGGCTGGCGTTCTGATGGCATATACCTACGTGAAAATCTTCATGCACCGAATACTGATGACGTCACACAGGTTTAAATTCATTTTTCTGGCCGGGATTTTCCATGCCTTCGGATAATCCTTTGCTTACCAAGACGTCTGTGAATAATTCTAGGGATTTGGGATGTTCAATCCAGGGCATGCATGGATGGAAAGTTTGATGATGTATGTTGATTCATTTGGACGTAAAGCTTGAGGTGTGTAAAGATCCGGCGGGATTTTCTGCTACAGAGTGATTCAGGTATAAGTTTCTAAACGTCGATGAAATACTGTGCTGATGTCGTTCTGAATCTAATGACGTAACATGTATCACCCTTCTCAGTAAAAAGGTACCCAATTATACTGTTTCTTACTATAAGTATGAATAAATATAACTTACTTATCAGAAACAAAACTTGGGAATTTGAACCTGAAACTCCCTGTACCTACCTATGAAGGCGAGGTCCATTATAACTATTTATGCTGCAAATGCGAGGAAAGCTTTGAAGAGATTTTAGTAGAGACCCCATGGTGAGATGCTGACGTTGTTTAGATAGGTAGGTATCTCCAGATATTATGGTGGCGCTTAGGCGCTAAAAATACATCTGTATACCTATTTTTATTTTCGGAAATTTTTCTCACGACGGGGGACTTCCTTTGCTACTTAGTACGTACATACACAAAAAACTACACGATAATATCCCAGAGATATCATTTTAACTGTGAAAAACAATAATCTCACGTAGAAATTTCGCCGCCAAATACTCCCAAACGATAATTTAGGATGTTTCGAGTAATCACTTTTAAGTAGAAAAATATCGACCTGGTATAAAAAAAATTGGATCAGAAAAAAGTTGAATTTTTATTCATAACAGTTTTGAGAAATGCCAACCGAAAATACCAACTATTATAATATGTGGCCTTCTCAAAGTTGATTACTATCCAGTCTTTCTTCTTGAGCTTTTTCTGGTATCATAATTTTCATCGTATCATATCATTTGTTGATAAGGTGCACTGCAAGAAGTGTTGAACTGCCATCACTACATTTAACAATTTTTTTTTGGATCAGTTGCCATCGGCCACAAAGTTCAATTTTTACAGAAGTAGATATAGGCTGTCTGATTTCAACATGATTCTAGTGGGCTGTGTTTCTGGTCGCCATCGGCCGATCGCGGCCTGAATCGCAGCCCACTAGAATCATGTAGAAATCAGACAGCCTATAGCTTGGACTGTTTTCTGTTCATTCAGCATGCGATCGATTCCCGAAAAGCACGTAAGAGTACCGAAAAAAAAAATTCAAAGCTCGCGTGATTTGCAAAGCTGCATTTAAACACTTCAAAATGCTCGTAACCAACACCACAAACTGTTGCTATGAGCATTTTTCAGGTGTTCACACGAGGCTTTGAGATTCATGCGCGTTCTGAAATAAATTAATTTCCTGATACTCCCACATATCAATTTTTAATAAAATTGAAGCTCCTGGTCGATGACAACAATGAAAAAATGACTGTTGAACTTCGTGTCGGCAATTTCACACTTATTACACTTGCAGTGAACCTTGCCAAGAAGAAGCTGAGCGAAATCAACTCAAGTCACTTTGTTATATTTCTGCATGAGAAATTTTTTTTCGAATAAATAAAGATAGCATTTTAGGGTTTGACCCTGAAATAAATATGTCCCTTTTGAAATTTGGCTGTGTTTTTGATAAGCAAGAAGGGAGTAGTTCCGCAACAGTGGTAACTCTGTGAAATTTTATTCTCTCTAAACTTTGAAGCACCCTGGTTGGTCTGAATGTCTTTCAAGCAATGCTGATCCACATTTTAAAACAGAATTCTTTGATTTCGCTCTTCCCGACCCACCAACCAAAGAGGAAGGAAAGTATTGTGAAGGCGCTAAGAAACATTTTTCAAGATGAACACGGAAATATCCATTTTGAGCCTCCCCGAGACGATTAGGACCACGTCCAGATGAAAGTTTGTCTGTCTGTGTGTCTGACTGTGTTTGTGCCTGGCTGTGTGTGTGGTCTGTCTGTAGTATTTCACGAGAACGATCAAAATGTTGATCTGATCGACTTGAAATTTGGTATGCAGACATGGTTTTGCTGTCGAATGTACCCACTAACTTTCGAACGTACACCACTATGTCGTTTGAAAGCCTTTGCAAAACTGTATCCAGAACAGTTAAAAGTACTTCTCTGTCTGTCATATGTCAAATATTAAAGAATGTCCAAATTCAAAACTTTGCCATTCAATTATTCAAAATATATTTGATGGATTGGAACCAAATTCGGCAGGCAACAACAGAATAAAAGAGTCAAATTAAGTCTGCAGTTAGAGTTTTCCATCATCTCCCATTCAGGCGCTACAAGATTTGGCGGCACTTACTCCTTTCTTGCCCCAAAAAACTTGTTGGACCGGAGCTTTTAGTATGTTGTTCAGCATTGGTCAAAGGCCTTTTGTGCAAAATTCCAAAAGGGACATATTTATTTCAGGGTTTGATCAAAATTCCACCTAAAATGCCTAGACTAAATCATTTGACGAAGAGATTCGATCGCAAGGAATGACACTGACGTGGCAGCAAAGGCTGTCAAGGGTTTCAGTACTCATATGGTTCTACTGCAGTAGACGAGACGGCGATGAGCAGTGGATTGGTAGAAAGTGGTTCTTTTTGGGTCTTTTGATACCACCTTTTTAATGTGGAAGAGCGAGTGGTTGCTTGCCGAGTTCGAAAGCTCATGTTGATTATCAGGACAAAAAACTCCAAATTCTACTCTTTGCGACGACTTGAAAGTTGAACTTGACGAGTCTCGAGTGTGTCAAGCGTTGTGTTTTTAGATTTAACCCGAGCCCGAGTAACGATCCTGTTTATTGACGCGAGTTTTTGTTTCTTCATCCTGGCAGTAAATGGAGGAATGCTGAGGACTTCTAAGGACTGTCTTGGTCTCCGGGTCCGTTTAAATTTGCTGCATCAGACATGGAAGTGGCTGCACCAGACCATCACCCTCCAAGAGTACTTGATCGCCCTGACAGCGTCTCATGAAAACGCCCTGTGAAGAAATCTGGACCATAGAACAGAGTTTTAAACAATTACAAACGAATAATTAAATAGAACGGAAATTAAGAAATATGGCACTAGTGCAGCGCAACTTCAGCACTCTGACAGTGGCCGCCAGATTTGCCTCGCGCGGTCTTTGCTCGTCCAAGACAACAACGGCGACGGGCGCCGCTCCCGAAGAGGACAACATCAAAAAGTCGGTGTTCATTTCCCAGTCCAAAGACATTTACACCAATCTGGCTTTGGAGGACTGGCTCTACCGCAATTTCGATTTCACCAACCACCATGTGCTGATGCTGTGGCTGAGTGACCCATGCGTCGTCATCGGCCGCCACCAGAACCCATGGCTGGAGGCTAACGTGGTCGAGCTGGCCGGCATCACCGAGCAGGGGGTCAAACTGGCCAGACGGAATTCGGGCGGGGGCACCGTCTTCCATGACCCGGGAAACTTGAACATGACGTTCTTCACGTCCAGGGATCACTACAACCGCAACTACAACCTGCAGCTGATCACCAGGGCCGTGTTCAGGGAATTCGCCACCAAGCTCGACATCTCCAAGAGAGATGACCTGACACTGCGCACCTGCAAAGTGTCAGGCACGGCAGCTAAACTGGGCAGGCCCAACTCGTATCATCATTGCACACTCTTGGTAAACGTCAACAAGGAGAACATGAGCAAATCCTTGCAGAAGTTGAACTTCGACATCGAAACGACCGCCACGAAGTCGACGAGGTCAAAAGTCGTCAACTTGTGCGAAGAGAATCGGAACATCACCGTGGAAGCTTTGCTGAAGGCCGTCGGATGGGAGTATCTGCGGACTCCAGCGCTGATAATCAGAGACGGCGGTCTGGAATTGGCCAACAAACAAAAAGGCTTCCAGATGATCAATCCCACTGATCAGTGGTTCCCTGGTATATCCGAGATCCGCAGCAACCTCGAGAGCTGGCAGTGGTGTTACGGCAAAACTCCGAAATTCAGCATCAGTCGGTCTTTCACAGTTCCAGACAATCTAGCGGGTATCTGTGGCGATTCGCATGAAAACCTCAAGGTCACGATGGCCGTGGAATCGGGCCGCGTCAGCGACATCAACTTATACACACCACCCGGCTTGACGGCTTCAGGCTTCAGCGGCGACGTCAGCATCATCACCAACTTGAAAGGACGCAAGTTCACCGAAGATGCCCTCGATCACTTGGAATTGTCCATCGAAGGTCTCGTCAGCGACGAAGATAAATTCGTCGCAGACTGTGTGAGGCAGGTGATGACGTCTGTATAACATAAGGACGAACATAAGGTCAACAGCTGAGTTTTTGTCCGCGACACAATCCATTATACGCCAAAAAGTTGGTTAGTTGCTAGTGTCATATAATATTATCATTACTTAATTTTATTATTATGAATTTTTTTTAAGTGATTATGATTGCTTCACTACGTGTAGGTAGATTAAGTTTACACCTGTTCCTTTTGGGAATGGTCAACAAGAATTATTCATATCATTATAGTACATTGTATTAATAATCGTTTATTATTCTTTTTCCAACCAATACATTATGTCTGATGGTGAACGTCGAAGCTGATTTGCCTTATCAGTGTTCCAACTAGGGCTGCCAAAAATTGTATTAATTATGAAACACTGTAAGCTTGTCGAAACATTGTGAATGGGTTACTCATTAAAAACTCCAAGATATTTTGACCATGCGATTTTTGTTTGTTTACGAAGGGCAGGAAGGTCCAACCAAAGTGCTCAGGAGGATGATGGTTTCGTTTCAATTATACAGAGTGTTCCAGAGTGAACCAAATAACGCTCAACGATAGGTTCCTCTCATCAAGGTATTGGGATTGGGCGGTCTGAGGCCATTTTGCGAAATTCCGCTTGTGAAATTTTGATTATAGGCTTGGTTTTCAAGATAATTTAGTCGGAATATTTGAAGGACTTCTTTGAAAACCACTTTTGCCTGTTGGAAATAAACCATTCTATTCTAACACCGATTTTAAAGACCTAACATTATTGAACTCTAAGATAATTTTCGATTTCTGCGTTTAATGTTGATGAACCACCATTTAGGCTAACAAACAAGAAGTTTACAGAAAATTCCATTATTTGGCTCTTGAAAATGTTGTTTTGGAGGGATTTTTAAGCATTCAGACCCAAATATCTTGAAAGGTCTTCAATCAAAGTTTCACAAGAAGATTTTTTTCCCGATGGAACGTAGAGGAGAGGAGAAAAGAGGGAGCACCCCCTTTGTGTCTTAATGGAACGCGTAACTAATTGATATTCTTTCGATTCATATTTGAACCAAATCAGAATGCAGGAAAAAAAACTATTACCTATTTCAAAATTTGAAGGACCATCTTCCTTATAGGGTGAATTTCTCAGAATGGCTACAGTTCTTCTGGTGATTTTATGAGAAGAGTTTATAATCAGGCGTTGTATAGCTCATTCTTTCTAGGACACCCTGCACAAAGTTGAACAGAAGTATGGAGTGGTGGAAATAGTTTTACCCAAGTCGAGTCTTTCAAAAAACGTTGGGAGTGATGAGATTTTGTTTTTTTCCAAGGACTGTTTTGTCAATTTTGCATATTTTCTCCCCTCCCAGTTTTGCGCAATGATGTGACTGTCATTTTTTTTTGAATAGCAACCTCGAATTTTTTTCACAGGGGTGGATGATTAATAAATTCCGATCACAGAAATATGCTGCTTGAACTAATATTCTCTGAAATTAGTGATTTTTGAAGTTGAGCAATTGTAGCAAACAAAAAAAATACAGACGGCATTGACTGGAGCAAGAGCCCTCTACTACATACCACTTCATTATTATTAGGTATGTTCTGTTTTCGTCAATGACGACTCTAATTTTTTCTTTTGGGATTGAAAAAATCTTATTTGTGCTTTTTTTCAACAATAGGAGGTATTGCTTCTGAAACTATCGGTCTAAACAGCATGAATACGCTGACAATTTTACGATCTATCCATCTCTAAGAAAAATTATGAGGGTTTAAAAAGGGTGACACTGGCGTCATTGCGTAAAAGCTGGAGGGGGTGGGAAATAATAGAATGTTATGATAGTCCTTGTGAAAAATTGGATCCCACCTGCGTCCGAGCGGTTTCTGCAGGATTTGACAGGGTCTCTATTGTTCCATAGGTACTTTTGCCTATAACCCTGTATGCGTGCTCCATAAACAAGGGTTTGTGCTCCTTTCAGTTATATTGCAATAAGTTATTCATAAGTTCCTAATAATCTATGTTTATTACTGTGCTTGAGATATGTTGTGCCTTACTAGTGTTTTGTTACTAATATTGATATAAAAAATATGTCATCATTGATAGGTATGTACAGTTGCGGCCTCATAAAAGTTTACACCGATAACAATCGTGTGGCCATGCTCATTCAGAATTACGTCAAAATTGAATTAGCATGGCCACTCGATCGCCGTCGGTGTGAACTTTTATGAGGCCGCAACTTTACTTATATTATTAAAACGATAGTAAAAAAAATTCAAAAACAGTTCAGTCATTCTCAATATTAATATTGCCATATGTACGGTCATTGCTCATAAAAACGCATACAAACTTTTGACACGGAGTGTACTGATTTGATTAATTTTGACTACCTTGTCACTGTGACACCAAGCTGAAATTCTAAAAATCAGTACACTCCATGTCAAAAGCTGTGGGTAGTTGGGTACGCATTTTTAATGCGCAACCACTGTACCTATACCCACCTGTCAATAATAAGACAATAAGTTGACATGCTCCGTATGCTCCATAGAAACTATATGTCAGGGTGGCGGGTGTCAAGTTGCGTGACATGACGCCAAAATTTAAAAAAATCTATACTTTTGTGTCGACTTACTGACCGACGTTTTTTGGCCGCAATACTAAATAGTATATCTCCAAAAGAATTCCCATCATATAATTTACAGAGTAGAGTCCTTTTGTGACTCAAACTCAAACAATTTGTACCAAACTCTCTATGAAGTTTGATACCACTCGTTGAATTTCAGTAAAATTCGACTAAAGTGGGCAGCTATGATAAATGTTGTACCAGAATAGTTCAATCCAAAATTTTTTTGTGAAATGGAATTCGAAACTTATGTAGATCTCTACACCCCTGCCCCTGCGTCTGCAGTAGAGATCTGTTTTTGAAAGATTTCTAATGGAAAATGCATCATTCTTTGTCTTCTCTTGCAAGAAAGGTAAACAAATCACTAATTTCCGACCCAGATATTTCGATATCTACATGTTGAAAGGAGAAAACAAAGCATTAATAAATTATTAATTGAATATGTTTATGTTTTACATGAGTAATGAATTGATGTCTAATTGATAGTGTGTCGTGTCTGGCTGTGAATAATGAAATAATCCATTGACAGTTTCGTAGGAATGTTTATTTGTGCCTTAGACTCGAAGATACTGAATTGAGTGTTACCACGTAATTTAAGAATGGAAGTAAATAAATTATTTAGGTATGGTATCTACTTACGACCTGTAGACTGTTAACAGTTCGTTTCTGATAATCGATCATCAATTAAAAGCTGAAGACAACTTTGTTGGAAATATTTATGAATCATGAATAAGTATAATGATCTAATTCAAGTTTACCTTGGAAAACTGCACATCGCTTTTATTTGGCCTTTTTATCACGTTTACATGAGCGCATATTTTCATTGTTTCACTACTAGCCGTGAGGTACGTCATTATTAACCTTTTCCTGAATCGTGCATGGTGTCGATTTTCTAGTAGAAAAAAAGCTGTATATACCACAGTTGTGAAAATCATACAGTCCAGCCAAGCTTGAATACATAAGCCGTGGGAAATGCGAACTAAGCGAACTCTGCCCGACTCGACGAAATATCACCCAAATCCTCCGAGCGAAGGATGGCAGCACGTCAGAGCTCATGTGGCTGGATAGCATTCATAGACAGTAGCGGTAGCATTGTAATTTCGTTGCTAGCAAAGATCACCTTGGCAATGGCGCATAACACACTCTATGGTCTATGACAACGGATCAGATTGCCATTTTGGCAAAGTTGAGCCATCTCAATTCGACTTCTAGGAAACGCATGAAAATGAGCTGTAAGTTTGTCGGCAATTCAGTATCATTGAATTCATGGCTCAAGGTTGACGACTCAGGTTATGCTGAAACTTACACTTGCGATGTATTGTGTATGTGTTCGAGCTTGGCTGGACTGTATGATTTTCACAACTGTGGTATATACAGCTTTTTTTCGGCAATTTTCAAGATACAGATTTCAAATTTCACAGTGTCAAATAGTAACGCATGGAACATCGGTAGGCACAAGTGATAAAGAAGCGAACCAATTCGTTTCACCCCTAGCAACGCCAATTTCCATTTTTCAAATGGCACCCCCTTTTTTATTACTTTCTTTGAAAAAGAATGTTATTCTTGATACCTCTGTGAAAAATTTAGAAAAAAATACATTTTTTTGAAGATCAAATTTTTCAATAATCTGAAATTTCAGCACAATAAATTTTGATGTTTCTTGTCGAAACGAGAACCTATTACCACCGAATTGTTTGGAACTTCACGCTGGACGTTACCAAACAAATTTACCTGTCAACATTTTACCCCCACCCCCGTACAAACTCCGCAATATTTTCATCAAGAAAGATGTGAAGTGAGAGTGCAAAGAAGGATTATTATTGTGTCAAATGAAAAAAAAAAAAAAAGGCTGCCATTAGAAAAAAAAAGGGGTTGCTAGGGATGGAATGAATTGGTTCGCTTCGTTCTTACTGACGCCTACCGATGTCCTACGCGTTACTAATTGGCATTCTGAAATTTGGAGTCTGTATTTTGAAAAGTGCGGAAATTATCGCAACTGTAAGCTTTCGCGCCGACACCCGGTATAAGTAAGGAAGAGATAGAGATGGCATGGCAGTGGAACGGATTGATTTATTTATGAACGTGATTGATCCAAGCAAAGAAATCGCTCAGCTCAAGTCAGCTCCACCGCGAAAAATTGCTAATCATGAATTGAGCTTTATGGTTTACTGACACTGAAAACTCTATACCTACGTGTAAGTGCTTTCGATTCAAATAAAACGCTAATAAATCAATTTATGTTTCTGCGTGCACAATAAAATGCATAGCATGCCCTTTATTCAATTTGTAGCAATAACTCAACAATAAAAAATGCATAAGCAAATCATGACCACTGCATACAGGAAACGAACACGTCTGATTGTGGTCGAGTTGACTGACCACACCTACACATGTTTGTCTGAATTGTATGGATGGTAACACCAAGCTACGTGATTCGGAATAAGCGTCGAAGAGCAAGATTCTTGAAAACACCACTTAGTTTTAACTCTTGCTAAAATGGTAATGGTTCAAAGCCCACAAACTCCCAAGTTATGATTTATAAACGCATTTAAACTTTCAAACTCAATCCAGATTTACCGCGAGTAGTCAGCTTCAGACTGATTTCGAGTGTTTTTCCACCGCGACGAACAATCATCCTTAATTCTCTCGTTAAAACTCCCGGGGTCCCAGACGCGAAAATCTCCAACGTCGTAAATTCCCGAACGATTTATGACATTCCGCGTGCTTCACTCCTCTCTCATCCCATCAGGTCTGTCGATAACAACCCAGAAAAAAGACTCCGCGCGTCTGGAATAAACTGCCCCAAACTTGTGAAATTGTGCATGCCAAGCGTCTGGATGCGAACTGGAATTAACGAGTTTTGAAGTTGCGTCTATATCTGTAAGCGCGCCGTGAAAGGATAAAGGAGTTTTTGTTATGTCTCTAGTCTTTTGTTTGTGTTTCAGAAGCACCCTTTGAAAATGGAGTGCGGCGTGACGGGGGCCTACACGAACGGCACGACGCCCGCAGGCATTCTGGCCGACGTGAGGTCGGAGAGGTCGCCGTCCAAGACGGGACTGCACGTCAATTTCAAGGACAAGGGCGAAATCAAGGAGCGTCGGGAAAAGTTCTTAACCGCCAAGTACGGCCACCATCAGATGAGCCTGATCAGGAAACGGCTGGCTGTGGAAATGTGGCTTTACGAGGAGCTCAAGAAACTTTACGAGACTAAGGTAAGCCAACGGAGTTGTTGCGGATTTTCTGTATATACTTGCTCCGTTTTCGCTTTTTGTTGTACCTAAAAGTGAATTTGATACCTGTTAATGAGCCGTTAGAAACGCCATTAGAAGCGAGTGGGCAAATTAGTAGAGGTCTAAATAAGGAATGCTTAATTACTGGACGGTCATTAGTACTACATTTCAGGTTAGTTTTTCAACCTCTCGGAACTAGTTGGGTGGGAAACCGTAGGGGGTCCAGTGACTACCATATGCATTTGTGAAAAAGGCATCTCAAGCTTCGTTTCATTTTTGGTGTTTTTTATTTTTCCATTCTTCTCGGTTATAGATTTTTCTTGGAAGCTTCGTTTCCATAATATCTTCCATACTGCTTAAAATTTCGAGTTAGTTTATTCCTTAATCGAATTTTATCTCAATATTTCGGCTATGGTCTATCGGTCTATCGCCTATCGCATTTCAGATCAATCGGTCAACCATGCATAAACAATTTTTAACAACAAATGTCTATATTTCCAAGTCTCGTCTAATTGAGAGCTCAGAAAAAGTCCAGCAGCTTTGGCAGGAATAGGCACCCGAACAACTCCTCCGCCAATTGCGCAGGTTTGTGGCTTGATCTCGAATCGGAGTCTCCAGGTTTGTAGCTTATTCTAAAATCGGAGTCTCCGGGTTTGTGATCTATCCCCTACACACGAGGGGTCAACCACCTACTGAAAATTTGTACAGTGATTTCTATTTTTGGAAATACTTGATAGTATTTTGGCTGTATTTCCAGGTATTTCCAATATATTCCCAAGTATTTCCATAGTATTTCCAAGTATTTCCATGGTATTTCCAAATATTTCCATAGTATTTCCAGGTATTTCCATAGTATTTCCAAGTATTTCCATAGTATTCCCAAGTATTTCCGTTCGCAGATTGCCTACCTTTCAGGGGCAAAGTTTGAAATTTGTTACACGTAGGTAGCTAGTTTGAAGGGTACGTACGTGTACCAAATTGTGTGTTTGTACCTATCACAATTTGCAAAAAGGTTGTGGGAACAACCGTGCACAATTTTAATTTTTCAAAATCACAACTAGAATTAGCCCGTGTCCCGATGGGCCAAATCTACATCACTTAATATGGAAATTGATATCTTCATTGTTAGACTTCCGCACCAAGAAATTCCTAAACCGTTGAGGGCACTGATTTCTACAGGCTGTCCCGGAATATGAGTTACCAAATTCACAGGGAGATGGAGGATTGAAAAATGAGGAAACTTTTCGCAATAAACATACCTCGCAAACGTAATTATGATAACGGAGATAGAGGCCGTCAAAAATGTTTTTTTTAAATAGTTACTTTGCATAACTTTTGAAACTTTTTTGGCTTGAGATAGAGAATTGAAAAATAAGGGGATTTTTCTCAATAGATATACCCTCGCAAACGTAAAATAACAGAGATACAGGCTTTCAAATGGTTTTTCAAAAACGGTACTTTTTGCATAACTTTTGGAACAATTCACCGATTTTATTCAAAGTCGAACCAAAGCTTACTGTATTGAACAATAATAACGCAGTAGTAACAAAATTTTGACTACAGACTCCATTTTCGAGATATTTGGGTTTGAAACTTTGAAACTCAAAATCGCCATTTTCCAGAGCCCAAAGTGTTTTTTCCTGAAAACACCTCGTCTCTCAACTAAAAATGAGAGGTGGTTTATCGACTTGAAACACCTCAAGAAGTTATTTCAGTTGAAGAATCACGAGTTTTATTGGATTTTAATTTTCATGCCTTTGAAAGTGGCGATTTCGAGATGTTCTCCAAAATTTCAAACCCAAATATCTCGAAAGCAAAGCCTCTGATCAAAATTTTGCAGAAGTAACTTTTGTCTCTAAATTAAACGCAGAAATTTAAAATTGGAACCATTCTCAAAAATAATTAGGGTGTTGAAAAATAAGGGAGAAAGGGGGAGGATATTCTCTATTACCTTCGCCTCTGAAAATGTTTGATGAAACGCGTTATTATTGTTGAACGTTATTAGACATATTCCAGTAGACTAGACTTTGATTTGAATTTGAATAGAGTCGGTTGAACGGTTCAAAGATATGCAAAAAAAATCTGTTTTCAAAAAACAACAATTATACTTTTGCGATGGTATAAATTTAAAAAAATCTCCTTATTTTTGAATTCTCTACTTCCCTGTGAGTGTTGTAACCCTTATTCCGGGACACACCCTGTACAGGGTGTCCGGTGTTTAATGGCGGAAACCTTGGCAATCGATAGAGAATCAAAAAAAGACTTTCCCCAAAACACCCTGTTCAAAAACGAACAATCACGGAAATATAGGCCTTCAAAGTTTAACTTGAAAATTGCTTTTTTGCATAACTTCCGAACCGTTCAACCGATTTTGTTCAAATTTGAACCAAAGTTTACTCAAATAATTATGTCTCTATTGAAAAATGAAAACGCATCTTATCGAACATTTTTAAGGGCAAAGGTAATAGGGTTACCTACCCTATTTTTCACTACCCTGATTATTTTTGGAAATCGTTCCAATTTTTGAATTTCACTTCGTGAAAACCTAGAAAACTTGGATTTGGATTCTGGATCTGAGAAATCATGAGTTTTTTTTATTTCAATTTTTAGACCTTTCAGAGTGGAATTTTCAAGATGTTTCCCCAAGTTTCAAATCAAAATAGCTCAAAAATGAAGCCTCTTATCAAAATTTTGCAGAAGGAACTTTTTTTTCAAGTTGAACGTAGGATCAAAAAGATGGAACGATTTCCAAAAATAATTGGAGGCTTTAAAATAGGGGAAAAAGGGTAGGTCACCCCCTATTATTTGCGCCCCAAAACATGTTAGATAAAATGCGTTATCATTATTCAATAGAGACATATTTTAGTAAACTTTGGTCCAAATTGGAACAAAATCCAGTTGAACAGTTCATAAATTATGCAAAAAAAAAGATCTTTCAATTTCAGCTTTGAAAGGCTATATTATCGCTGTTATTTTTTGATTTTGAACAGAGTGTTTGAGGAAAGTCTATCTATTTTTATCTACAAGCGTTAAATAATACCCGTCACTTTTAGCACGTCGTCATGGGCGACGTGACAAAATGATGATTCTGCGCATTCCTGCCATATTTTCAATAAATTCTGACATTTACCAAACATTTCAAAGACCATTGTAGATAAAATCCTGTACGATACACGGGTTAAAAGTGTCTTATTCTGTTCGCGGGGTTGCTCTACTCGCTAATGCTCGTTTCACAAGCGTCCCCGCTCACAAAATAATACCTATCACTTTTAACACTCGTATCGTGAATAGCTATTATCTACAAGCGTTAAATAATACCCGTCACTTCTAACACGTCGTCATGGGCGACGTGCTAAAAGTGATGATCCTGCGCGTTCCTATCATATTTTCAATAAATTTTGACATTTATCAAACATTTCAAAGACCATTGTAGATAAAATCTTGTACGATACACGCGTTAAAAGTGTCTTATGTTGTTCGCGGGGTTCCCGCTCACAAAATGATCTCTGTCACTTCTAACACTTGAATCGTGAATAGCTATTATATGCTCTTGTTGATTGCCAAAGTTTCCGCGAATAAATACCGGACACCAACCTGTATAAAGGTGTCCCGGAATAAGTGTTATAAAACTCACAGGGAGATAAAAAATATAAAAATAAGGGGACTTTTCTTAACAGTTTTTTTTGCATAACATTTGAATCGTTCAACCGATTTCAGTCAAATTCTAACCAAAGTTCACCGAAACAGGTCTGTATTGAACAATAATACTACATTTTATCAAGCATTTTTAGGGGCGAAGATATAAGGGGGTGCCCTCCCCCTTTTACCCCTATTTTTGACCTCCCCAAATATTTTTAAAGATTGTTTTCATTTTTAAATTTTACGTTCAATTTAAAGAAAAAAGTTACTTCTGCAAAATTTTGATAAGAGGCTTCGTTTTCAAGATATTTGGGTTTGAAATATTGGAAAATATCTCGAAATCGCCACTTTCCTGGGCCTAAAAATTAATATTCAAGAAAACTCATGATTCGTCAACTGGAATAAGTTTTCTGGGTGTTTTAATTTGATAAATCACCATTTTCGCTGAGAAACATCGAGTTTTTCAGAAAAAACATTTTGAAAAAACATTTTCAAAATGAAGCCTCTAATCAAAATTTTGCAGAAGTGACTTTTCTCTAAGAATTAGACGCAGAATTCAAGAATTGAAACCGTTTCCAAGAATATTCAGGGTGGTTCAAAATTAGGGGAAAGATGGAGGGTACCTCCTATTATTTTCCACCCCTAAAAATATTTGATGAAATTCGTTATTATTGTTCAATGAAAACTTATTTTAGTGAACTTTGGTTTGAATTTGAATAAAATCAGTTGAACGCTTCAAAAGTTATGCAAAGAAAACTGTTTTCAAAAAACAACTTTGAAGGCCTGTATCCCCGTTATTATACATTTGCGAGGGTATGTGCATCAACAAAAGTCCCCTTATTTCTTGTTTTTCTATGTCCCTGTAAGTTTTGTAACACTTATTCCCGGACACCTGTACATACATATTATAACCCTGTAGAAACTTCATCTTGAGTTTCTTGATGTTTCCTTTCATGGGATATACCTATGTCTAAGAGAGAAATGGAACTGACCAACTCAAGAAACGTAATTAAAAGTCGCCTTATGTGCACACAAAAGTTATTGGCCTTCAAATTCAGACTTTTTTTTTTAAACCGTCTACTAATTTGTCCAGTAGTTTATAAGTACAACGACCGTAGAGACCTGTTCTAGTTGTCACAGGCTTCACTAGGAATTAAATTTCGGCAGTTATGATCAAGTATATATGGAATATTTCCAAAGTATTTCCAAGTATTTCCAAAGTATTTCCAGGTATTTCCAAGTATTTCCATAGTATTTCCATCTATTTCCAAGTATTTCCATAGTATTTCCATCTATTTCCAAGTATTTCCATAGTATTTCCATCTATTTCCAAGTATTTCCATAGTATTTCCAAGAAAATGTACAGTGATTTCCACTGGTGGTTGACCCCTCGCCTACACACTACAGAGTGATATTCAAAATTACCTTGGTCCATAAGTTGAAGTCGATTTCATTATTCCAAAACCACCTTTGAGTGAGCAAGGTAATTTTTTATCTCACGGTATCATTCACTATCATTGCAATTAGAACAGCTATTTAAATCTTGATGGTGCCCTAACCCCAATATCTTCAATGCAAGCGTAGAGGTCGACCGAATTGATTCAAAATGTGCTTACTATAATGCTGATGGGAATATAAAAATGAATCATCAACTTTAACTTTATTTTGCAATTACCTATACACAGAAAATAATTTCACTTCGTAACCAGTCAAGCCAGGTCAAGCTCAATGAAAGCCTTTTCTTAGCGCGACAAGAAATCTTAGTCTAAAAGCAGATTTGTTGCTTTTGTTGCTTTTTACTTTTCACATGAAAATGCGAAATCAAGTATAGGTACATAACGTATGTGTCCCAAGTTTTCGGAAAAAAACAATCCTTGGTTATTTGTGACATGAGGTTAGATCAAGTCAAAGTATATTTTCATCACTGAGAAGGTGGTTTATTGATGGAGTCGGCCAATTTGGGAAAATATATTGAATAATGCACGCATTAGCACGCGCATACATGCTTGCTTTTTGCAATAAGACTGGATAAAGCATAGTATTCTACTCGCGAGTAATGGCTATTACTCATTTGGATGCTTTACGACACTCGCCAAGGCTCGTGTCGGCAAACTGCATCCTCATGAGTAAGAAGCAATCATTACCCGCTTGTTGAATAGTATAGGTACTATTCTATTTTCAATTATCTTTTCTTTTTCACTCTGTGTTACTCTGTATTCTGTATACTATGTACTAGTACACTTCTTTTTTTCCTAATACCTGCATTCTTTGTCTATCATACCTAAACTGGATACCAAGTTTCATTCAGTCTCTCCGTATTTGTTGTACAGGGCGTCGCACAGTGAGGCAAATCACTAAAAAACTGGAATAAATTCAGAACAGTAGATTTGTGGTTCGAGAATGTAGAATGTGTGTTAAAAACATCAAAAATGGAAATATTTTCCCCTTGAGTTGTGCTTATCAAGTTTTGTGATTTTTACTCTGAAAATTGAATTGAAAAACCAAAATAAAAATTTTCAAAAAATCAAAATTTCCCAATCAGCCTGATTATAATCCATGATGACGATGGTGATAATAAAGAAACGTCATCGTCATTTTCAAAGATCACTCAATCCTGATATAGGGCAACTGATGCAATTTTTAGGCTTTTTTTTTCAAAAAAACTAAGTTTTCTAAAAAACTAAATATAGATCCGCCGGCTTTTTAAGTCTTGACTCTTCTATTAAATCATACACATCTATTCGAGATGAAACCAGATCATTCGAAGCCGATTCTATTGAAATAAATATAGAAACACTGGAAAAATTGTTTGAGAAGGATGATTACAAAAAAAAAATTTTTTTGAAAAATGAGCAAACTTGAGCAACATTTTTTTCTTCGACTCAATCAACAAAGAGTCCTTCTGTGATGATATATAAAAATCTCAGTGCGGAGAGATGTGGAAAGATACTTTATCCCCAGTATTTGTCAATAAATAATAAGTCTTGGTGTCATTTTTGCATTGGATATTTTGACGAATTATAGCTGAAGCACCGTGCCTGAATTTCAATAGAAACTATCAAAAGTATATAGTGCTTACTTTGAGGTACAAGATTCATGATGAAACCAAATTATATCTTCACGTCTTGACGGAATACAGGGGACGAAAGTACCTTAATTTTCTGACGCGCAAAAAATCAATATCCATATTCAGTGGAATACAACTTTTTTCAAAAATTTGCTAACAGAAACTGATATAGGATTCGGAATTGATTTATATGGGACATTGTGCTCTAGTATTTGATCTTGAGAAATAGCCAATAATAATACGTGAATCTGAAATTTCATTTTTTATTTTGATTCCACATTTCACCCTCCGTTGCCTCCGCACAGTGGTGCGTCGCGTGAAGTTAAAAGTATAAAAAGACAACAAACTTGTTCATGTTATAGTGTACTTTGGCGAAGCTACCTGAGCACAACAGCTCAAGATTTTTGTCGTTTGATCTTTTCAAGAGAACTATTAGTTGAGTCACCCGAGTAGCAATTTTTGCATGCAACAGATTAACCAGAGATTTTGCAAATTGCTGTTGCAAGACATGATGTAATCAGTTTCAACGTGCAGACAGACCTGTTGCAATTTCCGGCTTAAAAATTCTTGAAATCGCACGCTTTTTTGTCGTGCTTTAGTCTATAGTCTACACACCGCATCTTCATTTCTGGGTGAATAACAACAGCCTTGGCCTGAGGATCTCTTCGCTCCGCTTACTCAAACTGGCTTATCTCCAGAGTTGGCGTAGGGGTACAGCCCTCTCGAGGCTGCAAATTTTTCCGCATCCATCATCTTCTCTTGATTCCCGAGTCTCGTGCGATAGCCCCAGGACCCTATAATTCCGCGAACTTGATACGGTCGGGTTGGAAAACGAAAGAAAGGAAAATGATTCACGATTCACGACCACCATCCAATGACCTACACCTACGAACAAAGGAAATCGAGTGAGTGCATAACCGGCAGGTGTGTGTTGTTATGAAAAAGACAGGAGAGCACACGCATCGGGGGCTGAAGGTCATGGCTCTTCATCATCGCACCACGATGATGGTTCCCGATGGTGGTGGTTGGGTTCTGCTGCTGATGGTTGTTGACCCTCTTGCTTGCTCATACGTTACACATGGTTGTTAGTCACTGTAATTGCTCGCTGCTGCTCGGTTTCATAGACCTTTCTTCTCACCATATCAGTTTGCGTGAGTGTTCTTTGGCATTTTTCTTCGACGATGATGATAAAGAAGAAAAAGAGACAAAAGAATGAGACTCGCGCACCTATTGATGAGTAAACAGAAATGATTTCATCGGTGTACACTGTACAGTTAGAGAGCACGCGAATTTCCCACAGTATCTTGATAGGTAGGGATAGTTGATGTAAGATTGGATCGTGTCACCAGCGATATGAATAATGTTTGAGGAAGTTTCTGCACCGATTATTCTTCTTTACGTCCGTGCTGTCTACATTTTTACGAGCGCCCGGCCCTTGTAGTTAAGCGATATGATCCTGGAATCAGAAGTAGTTTACCAATACACACATCAGGAGCCCCCTTGAAATCCTAGATGGCCGACAAGTCTTATTTTTTTTCTCTAATTATGGCCTGATGGGGAAAATTGCGCAAGATTCAACTTGTCGCCAAAGGAATCATCCATTACGAAAACTTTGTGACACATCTCGTTTGTCTAGGGCAAATATTAACGACGTAAGGACCAAATTAGAGCTATTATATTTACATGATGTTTTTACAGGAGAATCGAGAGGAGAATCGATGTCCTTGCTCACATGAAAATGCAAGTGGATACGAACATTACTGAGTATTCAGGTTCACAATTGACAAAAAGTCTCAAGAGACAGTTTTTGAATCTCGTAACACAGTTTACCGTGCATTTCAAGCAAGGGCATCTACTTTCTTGTAAAGACACGCATGCAGGCCTAATTTGGCTCTTCCGTCGTTAATATTTGCGACAGACAAGCAATATTGGTCTTGAAGTGTTTGCAATGAATGGATCCTTTGACGACAAGTGTAATCTTTAAATTTTTTCCCCATTACTCACGCCATAGTTACAGAAAAATGACAACTGGCCGGCGATCTTCGATTTTAAAGGGGCTCCTGGATAAAAAACGAAGTGCCTCCCTACCTCAAAATGATGAGCCTTGTGGTATGTTTATTCACGAGTCAAATTTCATAGCATAATACATGATTGCACAATTTTCTAAATTTCCTAGGCTTTGCCGCTGCACTATGAGGCACCTTGTGCTCTAAGGCCCAGTTTCCATTAAGAGCGTTTTGACGTAACGGAATCGCATATGCGTAATGCTTTTCGACGATTCCATTGGTTGGAGCTGTTGATGTCTGCGTCTTGTTTGCTTCACGCAAAAAGTTGGTTGATTTCAATATTTTTGCGTACTTCGTATTTGCGTATACCAGTTCTGACGTAAAAGTAGAGTTTTATGAGACGTCAGCTGCATGTCAACTGTCAAAATTTTATTTTCGACATCGCACATCGCATCCACTCAGTCACAGAATAGCCCAGTCAACGAAGAAAAAATTGCGAAAATAAATAGTTTCGTTTTGAAAATTGGTAGAGATGTTCTCGAAAGCTTGCTGATTACTGTGTAAAAAGTCCCCATCGATAGGTGATGTGGGAATCGCCGCCATCTTGGATTATTGGTACATTTGAAGTATTTTTTGCAATTATCTCGAATCAAGGCGATGCCATCAAAAAACGGCTTGGCTCAAATAAAAGGCCATCAAATTGTCTACAAAAAAGTTGCGTATCGCTTTCACGTATCTGTCATAACTTTGGAGAAATTGGCCTGTGAGCGTCAGGTGTGAGTCGTGGAGGAGATATTTTATTAAAACGGTGTTTTTGAAGATTCGCAAAAAACTACAATGCGGTGCTATTGAGTGATTCTTTGTTAATAAATAAAAAAAAAAAATTTTGGCCTTTACTTCAGGAAATATGGGAGGGTCAAAGGGAAAAAATTGAACCTCTAGTATTTTGGTTATTTGATAAAATTTTGAGAACATTTTCAGGAGGAATTATGAGTGGTCCATTCAAGATACAAGGTGCAAAAGACAGACCACTCATTGTACAGGGCGAGTCTGTACCCCGGATTTTTTCAGGACCGCGCGTAAACCTGCAAAGCGCATCTCAACACCTGAAAATGTCCGTAACCAACACAACGAGAATCAGAACAATGGGTAACCTGGACTGGTTTGTCTGTCACTTATTGTTCTGATTTTGGTAGTGTTGGTTACGATTATTTTCAGATGTTTAGATGGGGCTTTGCAGATTTACGCGCGGTCTGAAAAAATCCGGGGTACAGACTCACTCTGTACAATGATTGGTCTGTCTTTTGCACCTTGTAAGTTGTAAGTAAGTAAAATAAGTAAGTGTAATAAGTGTTGCAAAATGATTTCAAAAACTTCTTAAATAACCGAAATACTAGAGGTTCAATTTTTTCTCTTTGACCCCCATATTTTCTGAAGTGAAGACCAAAAAATTTTTTTAATTTTTTTATCCATTAACGAAGATTAACTGAGCAGCTGTTCTTAGCTCTGAGCACTGAGAACATAAACACCGTGAAAAATAAAATACCTTCTCCACGACTCACAACTGACGCTCACAGGCCAATTTCGGCAAAGTTATGATACGTGAAAGTGATACGCAACTTTTTTGTAGACAATTTGATGACCTTTCATTTGAACCAAGCCGTTTTTTGATGGGATCGCCCTAACTCGAGATAATTGCAAAAAATACTTCAAATGTGCCAATAATCCAAGATGGCGGCGATTCCACACCCGCTATCGATGGGGACTTTCTACACAGTAATCAGCAAGCTTCCGAGAACATCTCTACCAATTTTCAGAACTACACTATTTATTTTCGCTATTCTCCTAAATTATGCTTTCATTGACTGGGCTACAACATCTCATCAAGAGTCCTAACATTCCCTATATACCTACCTCGATACCTACGCTATACGTGCATATGCGATTCCGTCACACCAAACTCTCTATATAGGAACTAGGACTAAGCTCCTAAGCATAAACCTTTTTGATGCTCTTAACACTGAAAAAAAGGTGGTTTCGCCTATAGTATAAGTACTACTACACAACATGGTTTGCTGTTCTTGGAAGTCCACACTTTCCCCAAAATGCGTGGAGAAAAAAGGGCTCTATAATAATTTATGAAATGAGTATGTCAAATATATACGATGCAAGAGTTCCCTTCCCTTCTAGGGCCTTATAGAAAGAAAGAACATAAATCATATACAATTTTAATGCCGCCATAAAGTCAGCAGCAAGCAATAGATTATGCGGAAACATGAATCATCAAAATTCAATTTTTACGCCGTTTTCTACACCGCACGGCAGTGAAGGGTGTTTTCCTGAGTTACTAGCGGCGCCCCGTTTTTGCCATCAGGCTTTATTTCTACTTTCAATCACCTTTCAAATTATTGAAACTGAAATCATAAATCCATGGGTATCTATCGGAGATATCTTTATTCTAGATTGGGGTTCATTATGACTTGGACTACTTTCCTAGAATCAGGAAAATATCTCATTCTTGAGTACAAGCAGCAATCACCAACGAAATTTCCGTTGAAAATTCGCAAAATATTCAAATTATATCGACTTTAACTCAATTCTGAGTGACTTGCAATTAGTAACGATTCTTGTGCAAGCGTGAATGGAAACCACTTATTTTGATAAGATGACAGCTCAGGATTCAAGTTTCTGAATAACAGCCAACTATCCACGAATTTAATAAAGGAACACCCGTTAGTTGATACTGAATCATACCCCATCGTCATCAGATACCACTCAAAATAAATGAACTTCAACGTTAAGGTTTGAGTTGATTTTACTGCGGAGTGCGGCTTCGTTCCAAAGTTGCGGAAATTGCTTCTGAAACTCCGACAAATGAATCTGGAAAGGAAACAGAATAGATATACGAAACTTTTTTATTATCGTTATCGAACTTATCGCGTCTTTGAAGTTCAAACGAATAACATTTATCAATAATAATAACACGGAAATTGGAAAGAGTTCAAGGTCACGCGCGCGCCAACACCGAATCAAAAAATTGAAATCTTGAATCTTTAAAAATTATTAGCCAAATCCAAATGCCATCGCCAGCTTTGATCCTGTTCCGTCTGTAACAGTACCAACTTTCCCCTATATAGCTACACCTACCAATTTGAAAGACCGTCAATAAATCAAATGGTCATCGGCCTGACCTTTCCTCCCAAAATTTCGCATATTTAATACAAACTTTTTTTATACAGATCTGTCTCGCAAGTGGAAATATGCGAAACCAATCGGTCAAATTATATGCTTAGGTAGGTAGGTACTTACGCCTGAAACTATAAATGAAAATAAGATGATCTCAACCCATAGGCTCAAGTCATTAATTCCGTTATTAATCGAATCTGGTTTTCTGTGAGGCATCACGTCAAGTGACGCAATCAATGTTACCTCTTTGATAACCGTTCCGCTGATGGAATCAATACTCGTAATCGGATTTCGAAGTGGAGTAACGATACTCACACCTGATGGAACGCCTATCTAGCTGTTGGCAAAAAATCCTCCTTGTAAGGTATTTTATGAAGAACAAGAACCAAGAAGTTCAATGTTCAATCATAGTGCACCACTTCCTGCTAAGTGTTGTTATACCAAGCCATTAACTACTTGCTGTCTGTGTACTCCATGTGTGCGTGTGTTCATATGAATGTGTTTTAGTCTTACAGATTGACACGTTTGTTGTTTTTCAAACTATGCAGCCGGAAATGTTGGGGATCGACCTCTATTATAGCTGGCTAGAGTCACTGCGTTTTATGATTATTGCTCTTTATGGGGAGATTATCATAAAGCAAATGGAATGCTCACCCGAAATGGGCTTTATTAATAATTTAATGGGACTATGATATGGAGAAGGAGGTCCAATCGGTAGTTCTCCATGTAAACGATTTGAAGGTTCACCTGGTACTTTTTCTAACTGTGCATGGCACCAATTATTTGTGTTAATTGATTATTTGGGACTGTTATAAATAGTAGAAGATGAATTCTGGTCTCTATGATTTCAGGATAAGTATAGGTACCATGTATCCATAAGTACATCACCGTCACACAACTAAATAAATTGCGAAGTCTAAGGTCTCCAGTTCCGATTTTTTCGCGCGCGATTGTACTGTTGTAGGATCAAAAACTTTCTTACTCAAGGGAGGCTATGGGATGGGTCTGGTCATTAGCATGCAAACGAGGCTGATTTCGGCCAGGCCACAGCCTGCCTTGAGCAAGAAAGTTTTTGATCATAGTTACATACTAGAAGGCTATTTGTAGCCGGTCGGTAGTTTCTTAGCTAAATATCTCCCATATCTTCAAAACGACCTAACATATTGTTAGAAAACTCGCTGGAGATCACGACGCATGAATAAGACACATCTGCACAATTGGCGAAGGTGCATGTCATCTTCGAACGCTTGCCTGAATATAGGCGAACCTTTTGAAGAGCCCCCGTGAATGAACTGGCGGCCAATGCTGGAATTTACTGGTAGATGCCTGGAATATTTTTTATTACAACACGCGAGTATATAAGGTGCGGCACGGCCAGGGTAAGCCAGAATTGAATTCACAGCGACAGTGAAGCATCATCAAAGTTAACTAAAACGATATCTAAGTCGATGATGTATTAAACGTGCAGGTAACTCAGTGCAGGTATAGCTAAGTAGTACATAATATGCAGTAATAGATAGTGTTTGTTTGAATGTTTATCTCAGTTATTGAAGTATCCAGTGCAAATCCGTAACAATATTATATTCGAGTATTATGTTTATTGTCCACTAATTGAACCTTACCCATTTTAACTCGACACATATTCCATTTGAGAGCGATCGGTCAACTTTAAACAGATTTTGACAACCAAGATGTTCATTTCAAAGTTTTGTTTCATAAACGCAGCTTCGCAATGAATCCGGAAAAGTCTTGAACGGCTCCTCTGACAAAAGAGTTCTTGCATGAATTTCATTATAAGACTACTGCATAACACCAAAAACGTTGTTACCTAACAATAATGTCCAACAATAGATATTTATTGTATTAGGAGTATACGTGACACTTTCACAAAGGATTGATGTTCAAGCGCCGAGCGCAGCGAGGCGAAATTAATCCATACGAGTCACATAAAGCCACTTATGCTCCGAATGCAATACAATGTTTTATTTTCAAACAATCATTTTGTACATGGAATATTAGAAAAAAAAAAGAAAATTGACAAAATACTAAGTTGCCTGGCCTCGATCACGATGGTTTCTATAGGCAACAACCGCTGCAATAAACCCACTTTTACGCCGGCGGAGGTATAAGTACTCTTATGCCGTCGCCAGCGGAGTATAAGTACTTTTACGCCGCTCACTGCCGGTGTCATAGAAATGCCCCTTATACCTTGTCAACACAGTCACAAAAGTGCCATGTTACATGACGTTTGAAATAAAGAAATTGTTTAATTTAAAAAAAATTGCCCGTTCTTCCAATTAAGATTAAAAGTTCAAAAATTGTTGTTACAAAAACACGGCTGTTTTTGTACATGACCTTGAATTGGCCACACTGACCTTGAACTTTCACTTGACAACCGCCGTCATCTAGAATCAGTGGCGTAGTCAAGCTTCGCGGTTCCGTATTTAAACGGCTCGCCGGCCACAATCTCCCTATTGCACACGTTGGACACCTTATCGCTACGTCCGTCACTGAGAATATACGATTTTTTTGTGTAGGGTACTCATCTGTTTTTGGGGTACAACTAAATAACCCTAGGATGGGTCGCCATCAAACCGATCAAGACCCAAATACATGGAATTTGCCTACCTTGCAGCTTTTGAGTTTCAAAACAAATTGAAAGAAATGCAGATAAAACGATGCAGACTTACGGGAAATCATTCAGTCTGTTATGTCAATTGCCTCCGAAATCATAGCATCATTTGATAGAATGAAAAAATTCGTGCAAAACCGCGTTGTACGGTTTTGTGACTATCCTTAAGGTTGAGTCTCTAGCGAAAATCGTACCATAATCTTGAAAAGAGTATACTTAGAAAAAAACTGCGTCAGAGGCTATGACCGATCTTAATGATCCTTTCTACCTATCAACTTTTTCGTCATGTTGCCGCCACACTGAAATCCATATTGAAATTTCTCTTTCGTTCAACAATTCTCATAAAACTTGGAATATATTCTTGTCTTATACATATGTAGGGATAGACATCCTAGTTTCAAACTTGATTTCAGGATGCCAACACATTTTTATTAATCTTATTGTTAGTATTGACCGAATGACTTTCTGACAAAATAAATTTTGATTATTTTGAGCTTTTTGTTGTCATCTGTCCAACGGAAGTGTGACTGTCAAAAAATAACAGAAGCTGAGTATTTCTCATGAAATTCACCGTGCGGTATGTCATTTCTTAGAAGCCCTTGAAAAACTGTATTCAGAATAGTAAGTGATGTTGCATTTTTTGTCATCTGTCAAAAGTTATGAAATAACAAAATTCAATTTAATATATCTACCTCCCTAACTCAGAAACTACCCGATGCATTTGAATGAAATTCGGCAGAAAGCAAGGCAACGAAAAAAAAGTTTCAGTCAGGAGATGGGGGTTTTCACCATTTTCTGGTCGAATGCTGCCAATTTTCAGAGTTGCGGAAAAACCTTCTATAGTCAAAATCATTTGGGACGGCCGGACCATGATGCATTCGTGCTACATCCACTCACCATGTTCACTCGACATATAAGTACGCATATACCTGTTGAATTGAAATTAATTCCTTTGACTGACAGGGCGTCCAGTGGAACTTTCAAGTTTATTTTGGTTTCCACACCTATGATAAGTTGAAACTAAGAGAATCTCGGTAACCAGCCGCGCGTCACGCGACTCTACAGGGAAGCTTTTGGATTCAAACTTTGGCTCCTAATGTGTGAATTTGTGTTTGGGTCATGGAGCAATGTCTCCGTTACCACTACGATGCGCTTATGCAACATGATGAGGTAATCCGCCGTAGTGAATGTGAATGAGAGGTGGTTTTTGAGAAGGGTGGCATATAAAACCGAATTTCTTTGAGGTTAAGGTTCTGCAGCCCCCTGGGACTTCTTGAGCCACAGTGCTATTTGATGTGGTTGTATTCGCGAAGTTTGCTTCCAGGATGTTCGCTCAACCTGTTGGGTGTTTTTCCTTCAATTTTCCAATCAGATCCCTCTTCCCGAAGGGACGCTGCGATAAAAATCATTATACTTTCGTCGCTGGATACTGCCAGGAAAGTACCTATGGTGTTGACAAAAACAAATGTCTCATTATGTAAGTACGATGTGATGTTTAATCAACCCGCGACTACAAAATTGCTGTGTTTTAATTCGAAGAAAAACACCTCGAACATGTGCTTCGTAATTATACCTATCTACTGGCCAGGCCAGGATCGATTTAAGAATGGAATTCGGTCTCATAAATTGTGAACTCTTGAGGTTAATGGGACTCAAGACTCAAATGGAAAGCTCACTTAATAAAAATCGCGCTCGCTCAGTAAAACAACAAACTTTTACAAGCTTTTAATCATTGGATCCTGTGTCTCCCTAATTAGAAGATGTATGTGGAAAAAAGTCGCTTTAATTGGTCGCCAACACCATCCATTTTTCAATCTATTTTTGCCCCCAACCCACATATTTTCACACTTTCCACCCGCGAACGCCGGGCCGACATAAATTAACAGGTTTTCAGTGCGCTTCCCACTTGAGAACCAAATTACAAGCCGGTCTTCGGAAAAATCTCGCCTCGAGCTTAGAGGCTCAAGCTCCGCGTGTTCAAAACGTTGCTTCCAGTCTGATGATGTGAGCCGAGGTGCTTTGTGTTTGCACATCACAGCCACTCGAAATTTCCCCACGGGGAGTACTTCGCTGATTGTCCCATTAAAATTGCAAACTTTTCCGTCCGATGACCCCGGGCACATGTCCCAATGGAAAATGCAAATGAGCACTGGAAATGCAGCCGGAAAAAGCTCGGCATTGTCGTGTAAAGCTTAAAAGCTCGTTATCGCTTGGCGTGTCCTTGCAAACATGCCGCACATATTGCAGTTATCCTGTAAACAATCCTGCGGTTCACGTTACCAGTAGGATGGTGGCAGAGAGATCGATTTCTACGACCTTGGTAGAAATTGGCGTCAAGGATCAAACGGGCGACAAACCCTCTTGCTTTGGTCCGAAAATAGAGAGACCAGTACGTCGTGAGCTGCCGGAAAGCCCAAACAGTAATCCTGGTGATGCTTTTTATAAACCCGCTGGAATGCTCACCGATATATAATTTTAATGACTCCTTTACAACGTAATAGATACTTACCTGCTGAAAGAATATAGTGAGCAGAATGGAAAAAAGAAAGAAAAAACCGTGAATGTCGTGACGTGACGACATTTTTATTGATCAAGGATTATTTTGTGGACTGACGTAGGCGAGAGGATTGTTCAAACAATTGATTCCTTCACTTTTAATTATGGTTGTCTTTGCTTTGTTTGCGTTAAAAATCACGGTTTTACGAGACCGGTCAATATTGAATCGCGAAAATTTGACTGTAATCACTTATTATTGCTGATGGTAACTTTTACGATGATTGCTTACATTTAAAATTTTGGTTTGTCCAACGTCAATTTGTACCAATTATTACTGTTATTGTAACAACAAAAACATTGAGTAGGTAGGAGTAATGGTGCAATAACACCTGCAATTTTTGTCTTTCAATCGTAAAAGCGTAATAATTTTCACTGGTGATCAGTCATTTTGTTGCAGTAAATGTCAGTTAGTGTGATTACTGTGATCTCATTTTGCCGGTCTTTTGTGTAAATGATTTGCTCTAAATCACGGTTTTCCCGTGAAACTCCCAACATACCTACATCCCACTTTTCATCACAATAGAATAATTATTAGGTATTGTAATGGGAATGCTTCAAATTACGTACTATGTTTTGATTTAATTAAACATCTTCGAAGGTCAGGACCGTTGTATAACTGCCAGGTGCTTTGCTGGATTGCTGGGTGTTAGGTATGGGTAGGGTAACTTGTGATCATAACGGCGGTGGCCCAAGTGTCAGCTAAAGTCAACCGAGCTTTTTTTTAGCTGACGTATTTAGCAAAGAAGCTAGAAGGGATAACGGAAACGGATAAAGTGAAAGTTTCAAAATGATACCATCTCATGACAAACTCACACATCAACAACGTACTTTAAAGAAATCATTCATCAACAACGTACTTTGAAGAAACGCCGTGGCTCAAATGAAAATCGAGTGTAACCTAATCACACTCTACCATTTTGTCTGGCAGCGCCTTAAACCTGCTACCCTAATTCCGTTTACTTCAATGCAGATGAAAACTGAACAAATAATAAGTTTGTTATAGTAGGTAGACTTCTACTGTGACTCTAGTTGGCTGGGCAAATTGTCTACTTTAGCATTGTAGGCTTTCCAACTTTTTACTTGGTGTGAGTGAAACTGGCTTTTCTAAAAGTAAAGTTATATTTCTTATCAAATTGATATTAAAACTTGGAAAACTGACCTTGTCATACATGGAAGTGCGACTAGGGGAACGCAGAGCTGTGTTACCGTCATTTAGACACCAAAACAGCATGGAGCCGCCGCCAATTTAAGTAATCTTGATGGTGGCCCATTCAGGGCCGACAAACACTCGTCCCGGAAAGCCCCAAAATGAAAGCAAACTGCAAATTGGAGGTACTAACATCAACTTCGATCCAATACGCTACTTTGGGCGGCTGGGTTTTTTGAAATTCGATTTAATTAACTTTTCACACGTAAATTCTTTTGCCAATGACAGGCCGCACGGCGATCCTTGTATCGTATATACTTCAGGGCTTGGCTGTCTTTCCGAATGGAACAGGCGAAAGGGTTGAAGATTGCATGGGGCCCCTTTTTTTTGGACTAAGGGCTTGTACATTCTTTAATTTGAACCATCGAAAGTTGAACCGGCTTCGAGAGGTTAGAAATATTTTTGACAACTGTCAAATGTCAAGGCTCCTTTCATTTATTTGTTCATTGGCGAAAATAAAAACATGTTGAAAAATCACCACATTTTCTAATAAAATGGAAAAAAGCGTCAAACATCACGTCGTCCGGAAAAATGTTCCGTCTATCTGCAGAGGAAATACGCAAAAAATGTGTTTCAGAATTGGTCCGGAGGAATTCGTGTATCTTCGTGAATTATTGTGCCGAATGAAGCCAGAGCAGCCAGTTGCAAAGTTTTGGGGATTTTCTATACGTAGGTACTTCTCACAGCCGACTAGAATCACGGTAGAAGTGAACATGCTATAGCTCGTTAAATGACACTTCTGATGCCGCCCTGGGGCCTTATTTCTAAAGGGGAGCAATCATCAGGGATGATTGCTCCCACATGATCATGGATCAATCACTGTTGACCCAATCATAGCCCTGGTTGCCTAGCAACATCACATGTGAACGGATCACATCCTTCCTAGAAATGGGCTCCCTGATGGAGCGAACTGCGCATTCGTAATAACCTTTCTGATGCGCAGTTCGCACCAGAGCAGAGCAGCGCAGTGGCAGCCAAGTGAATCACTCTGATTGGAATAAGTAGAGAAGTGAAAATTGCGGTCTTTGATCTAAATCAAAACCGGTTACATCCCATAATCGGAGCACTCATTATCTTTATCACAAAACAAGTACATATGTTACCCAGGGATTTGTGTAAATTCACCCAACTGGCTCTTGTGTTCTCTACCTGGCAGATAACGATCATTCGACTATAGTTGCTGAAAATAGGAAAACAACAATAATATAAAGCCGTGTTGGATTTATTGGAACAAATCGTAGTAATTAACGTCACACCATGATCATCACTTATCTACTTCACATATCGTACGTATACAACACACATTATCATATACGAACAGCGGATCGTCCCATCTGTTGTAGTCTTTTGCTGGACTTTTTCTTTTTCATATATAGTGCGTTGTTTTTGTTTTGTCGCATTTCGCTGCTGTTGCATCCTGTTTTGTTCCTTCTCTTGTGTTCTTTAACATCTCAACCATGACTTTGATGCCTTTTGGCGTCGTGCCTGAAACCGCGCACTTATTTTCGGAAAGGTGCATACGCATCGCGTTTTGCTTTCGACTTACGACGTCACTTTTGGAATCTGTTTTATTTTGGATTTATGTAAGGAAGCGACACATGCCAGTAATTACTCGCGATTAGCTACTTGTCTTAACCGCATTATTCCTTTCTTAGAGCCTTGTTATATGTCTCGTATTCTTCGACGTCAAAACTATGAGAGAAAATTACACGTTTTTTATCGTTCACCTGGATTGATAGTCTAATTCTTTTGTTTCAGAAACAAGTAGACGATGTAAATAAAGACGAAGTGGAGGTGGACATAGACGAACTTCTAGATATGGACAATGACGAAGAGAGAAGGAGGCATCTGCAGGTGAGAAAAAAGGGATCACCGCGATGGGAATACTCGAGCAGGAGCAGATGGGTTTTGTTTTTCCGTGACGTTTCGTTCCCCGGGCTGGGAACATTGGAATCCTGCTGGGATCGCAGCGGCAAAGCTTTTACCGATATTGTTTCTTTTTCTTAAATTGCAGTCGTCGAACAACAAACACTGAAAAGCAGGACTGACTGGTTCTGGATATTTTCGATTTGCAATCATTTTGACGTGCTAGGATGTATAAAAATTCAACGGGTCGCAACAATTGAACAAGAATCATTGTAATAAGTGATTATGAGTTTGTGTATTGATTTTTCGAGGTTGTCTTCTACAGCTAGTTGAGTTCCTATGTAATAGATTAGTTCAAAATGGACCAGAACAGAGAAAATATGAATAGCAAGTAATATAAAATGTTTTCATTTATGAGCCCACCGCGCCAGTATAGGTAGGTATATTAAAATGAAATTTATTATCACTTTTGGTGTGAGCGTAGGTAATAGCAGTAGATATATTTATTATTCAACGAGGGAGTAACAGCAGTAGACAACATTGCTATTACCTACTTGAGAGGATGTATTTTGCCGACACGAGCCTTGGCGAGTGTCGTAAAGTAGGTATCCGAATGAATAATAGCCATTGCACGAGAGTAGGATACTATGCTTTATTTTTTATTATTAAAGTCACTTGGAACTGTCAATATTATGCAATGAGCGTGTAATGATTGCTATTGCTCAAGAGGATGCAAAAGGCTCATGTCGCAAAGCATCCGAATCAGTTATGGCCACGTACGGAAGTAGAATTAGAATAGTATGCTTTATTCAACCTATAAGGTATTATAAAATGTGCACAACTGAACAATAATTAGTACATATAAATTACTAAATGCCCATGAATAAATGTACAGGGTGATCCACCGAGATTTCCCCCCTGTTGAAATTTTCTTCGTTTGAATAAATTGGCAGGGAAAAGAATCTTTTCTATTTTGCGTTCATAAGAAAGCCATTTCGAGACGCAAATGACGTCATTCGCGTATCGTAACAGGCTCCATTTCGATACGCATCTTTTTAATCCCAAATGTTGGCAATATCTGCGGGCATGAGATCGACATGACAGCACTCACTGACAGAAGAAACAGCTTAGGTGACATCACTTCGCAAAAGGGTTTTATGTCAGAAAAATCTGGCTTATTTCTGATGATAAACTGTGCTTTCACCATCAAGAGCAATTCCCAACAATTTTGTTAGCAGAGGCACATATTTCACTTTTTTTTTATTAAAAAAGCATGGGATGGTTGCAAAATAGAAAAAATTGCATATTACACACAATTTATAAGACCTATTGTCACACTCGTCAATTAAATCATTCGTCGCTTCGCTCCTCGTGTTCAAAATGACGCGTGTGACAATACGATGTCTTATAAAACTTGTATTATAATATACTACCTATTTCGTAACAAGTTTTTCTGTAAAATTCAAATTTGGATACCAAAATTTCCTATATCTTGCAGTATACAGATGTGTTTCAAAAAAACTTTTACGTTTTTATGACACCCTGTATTTAAATATTGGAAATAATGCGGTTTCTTCTTTCAATTCCGAATAATAGGATTCGATATATAACTATGATCATATACAGGGTGTTCATTCTCAAACTTTTCAACTCAGATTTTTGGCACCAAGTTTTTTTTTCGGAAAACGCCAAAACAGATCGATTAACCCTTCGCTCCCATAAAATTTGCCTCGAAATTTTCATTCTGACAAGCATATTTTAATTTTTTTTATACCATTCCCAGAATCCTCAAAATTCTCTCATTGTTAATTAAAGGAAAGTTCTTCCCCTAGTAACTACCAATCCTTGAGAATCGATTTTCTAGCAAAAACATGTCAATATGTATTTATTTTGAAAAGGACATCTGAAACACGTATTGCCACATTTTTATCTTCAACCTCTTTGTCCCCACCCTACCCTACTTTGAAAGAATTAAGGGATGGGTTTGAAATTTTTCCAATGTACCTATTTGGCAAAAGAGGAATTTTATTAGATTCAATTTGATGTATCACAAAATAGGTAATGCTATTCGAAATTATGAAGTAAGGTAGGGTGGAGGCGAAGGGTTTGAAGATGAAAATTCTGCAATACGTGTCCTAGAGATCCCCCTTCAAATAAAAATTGACCTGTTTCGGCATTTTCCGAAGAAAAAAAAATTGGTGTCAAAAAATCTGAAGTAGAAAGCTTGAAAATGAACACCCTGTTTATTAGTGTATATGATCATAATCCCATATCATATAAGACATATCATTCAGACTCAAAAGGAAAAGCCGCATCATTTTCAATATTTAAATACGGGGTGTCAAAAAAACGTGAAAGTTTTTTTTGCAACACTCTGTAAGTACTGCAAGATATAGAAAATTCTGGTGTCCTTTGAATTCTGCAGGAAAAATTGTTGCGAAAAACTTTTTCTCTGCCAATTTATTCCAACTGGGGAAACTTTAAGAGGGAATCTCGGTGGATCCTTGTAAATTATACATGTAAGATTTCGAACAAATCTGACCAGTCCTGGTGAAATTGGAGGGAGGGGGAGCAGAGTTAGGGTAACTTGAACTGTCGGGAAAAATTTGTTTGTCAAGTGATACTTTTATTGACAAATTTGAATAGGATAGGCGTTTTTTAATTCAACCTTTCATCGGTCCTGTATCTTTCTTCTTGATTAACAAGTAATTCTTTCTTCGAGCTCTCAAAGTAACATTGAAAATATTGTCCAAATAACCGAATGTTCAGATAATTTCATCAAGAAAAAAAATTAAGGAAAGTTTGAAAAATTATCCTAAACTATTGATTTCAATGTATTGACGTATGATGGATCTGAGACAGCGCATCAGGCAAAATAATGTGAATAGGGCGATCACATGTGTAAGGAGCTCATTTGCAAAAGTTGGGATTCTCTGTCAATAGTGTCTGGCGTCAAAAATCACAACCGTGGTTACCTAGCAACTTCACATGTGAACGGATCACATCTTTCCTAGAGATAGGATCCATGGTATCTTCATCAGTTTGTCACTTTTTACACCAAAAACTGTTACCAACCTCTGATATTCGCACCAAACGAATGTCCTTGATCCCAACTACAACCTGTCGGCGAAGCGGTGAAGCAATTTCATGTTATCGCCCTATTGTGTTTTCAACAACAAACTGCGTGGAATTGGATTGGTTTTCAGTTAGAAAAGTCGGTGACCTTGAGTTTTTTTTTTACGAGAACTTGTGAGCTGACTCCTTCAGGAAGCAGTTTAGGCAAAAATGTTGCTATTGCTTTTCAGCATATTTTTACGAGAGTAATTTCCTCCTGAATTTTTTTGCAAAATTAATCAAACACCCTGGCACCAGCCAACTAAAATGCAATAACTCACAACGATTGAAGACATATTTCGTGAAGGTTGAACGAGTACAAACACGATTAGACACAGACAAAAATGCTTCACGTAATAAGCGAATATGTACTATAAAAGCCTGATGCTTAGATACCCTAATTCTACCTGTTTTTTTGGCACAAGGAAATGACTAACAGTTTATCTAATTAATTATTTCCGTCCCTGAAGATTGTTTATCGTGAAACCGAGGAGGAACTTTTTTGTTATCGTCTCGTTATTATGTAAATTGGCCGATAGCTAAAGGGGTGTTGGTGGGACGCAAACAGGAAACGTCCGACTAGATAGCTTTTGTTTATTAGATAATAAATTGTGGCGGCGGCGCCACCGGATCGAACCCTTGATGATGTCCGGCTCATTGATTCAAGGCTTACCCAGCAGAAAAACAGAATATGACTCATTAAACCAGTTAAATGCCTTTGGATACAATGCACCATTATTTATATGTTCGATAGATGGTTGGAAAGTGAAACAATGCGTCTACTTTCCCAGAATAAAACATCCGTTTTTACATATTTTATACAAATTAGGTAAAGGTACTCCTTATCATCCTGAGCATATCTGGGTACTTAACCTACCTACATGCATTCATGGTTTTCGAATTATTTATTTATTTTTGTAAAAAAAAGTGTTCATATTACATATAGCGCAAAATGTAACAATTATAAAATATGGTAAAATGAAGTTTTCTCATCAAGAAGTCAAGATGAATATGATAATGGAGCTAATTGGACATTTTTATTAAAATAATCTTCATCTGGCAGAAAAACTTGCATACTCTAGTAGACCTTGAAAGCTCGCGATAGAAAACGTTTTTCCACTCGCCACCAAGATGCATTCCATAAAAATTGTTTGACCATAATTTCTAACAATATATCTTGTTGCAGAATCTACTGATAAACGCCAAAGGCTCTCAAAATGATGTGAAGGTGAGTTTTCTTTTTGCACACTATTTATTTTTTTTAATTTGTGCCTGTCTGTTTATTTACAGAAATTCATCAACGACTTGCTCGACAAAGCAAAGACTCTTTAAATTCAAAATATCAGTAAAAGTGCCAAGCAAAGAAGCGAGGAGCTCCACGGACTTGCAGAGGAAGTCTCGCAGCGCCTGCCCCACAGTCTGCACAAGTCTTAGTGATTTTTATTACAATTAATAGTGTGTATCGATGTTTTGAGGTAAAACGTGCGTTCGAAACTATACCAATACAATATATTCCATCCTGTATGTGCGATCGATGATTATGATGATGGCGACGATGATGATGATGATGATGATGGTTTCGGACAAACTTGTTAGCCAAAATGTTAGCTTTTACACAAATTCTACATGTTACGTGGCCAGTTAATTAGCCCAGGGATCTTCACCACCGAGTTATTTGTATTTTTTGTAATTTTTTACGTGTATATTCAGCGCGCTATGTATACAAATTGCTAGTCCAAAACACTAGATCATATCAGACTGCCTCCTGGACATAAAAAATTAACAAACATTATTAAAGCTTTTGCTGTTAAAATTATATCTAATTATTATAGTAATTTCGACAGTGTCGTCAGTGCTCAATAAAATTTTCGTACGGTGATGATGTGAGCTTCCCCCTATTCTTTTTTTTTGTGTTCGAATCCTGATGTTCTTCTAATATGTCGCAGCTGTAATTACTATTATTATTTGATGGTGTACTTATATACAGGATATCCAACAGCAATCGATCAATTGTGATCTCAGCCCCCTCCCTATTCTCAAATTTGATTAGGTAATGTTATAATGTATCATAAATTGTACTATTTAAGATGTTTGTAGACGTAAGTTATAGGTACCTTTTATGAAAATAATAAATAGTACAACGCCGAAAACTTCATGCTGTTTATTTTTAACTGGATAATTCCAATAACAAATCACAAAGTAACAAAATTCCATTTAGCACTTCGATTTATGCCCATAAGCAAATGCCAGGTTTATGCACGAAATTTAAAGTTCAAAGATAATAGAGTAATGCCTAACACCAGATCAATTTCCTTAGCGATCAGCTGCCACCAAGGCGCTTGGGCTTGAGGGTCTTCAGTGATACTAAAGTGGCAATCAGTTATACATTATACATATAATAGCTGTATTACACTACACAATTTCTTGTACAATCTGCCAAAATAGTGTCAAAAAACAATGAACTTGATTGTTTAACTGACAGATTGTACAAGAAGTTGTACGAAAAATTGTGTAGTGTAATACGGCTATTATAGCTGTATTACACTACACAATTTCTTGTTCAATTTCTTGTGCTATCTGTCAAATCAACAATCAAGTTCATTGTTTTTTGACACTATTTTGGCAGATGGTTCAAGAAATTGTGTGATGTAATTCAGCTATTACACTGGTTTTTCTTAAGAATTTTCAGAAAATTGAAATAAAAATCAATATTCCACATGACTTATAAAAAATTACGCAAGTTTGTTTGTATCTACTTTCCTATAATATTGATTATAAATGGAACTAAAAAAACTTTTAAGATCGTTGGTAAGAGGAAGTAGGTGCAAACAAATTTGCAACAATTAATTAAGTTCAATTAGTTTACATCAAAATATATTTTTTTCAATTTTCTGAGAAATCTCAACGAGAAATGTATTGTATGACTCGGGGAATAACTGGTTGCCGCTTTAGTACTGGAGACCATCACTCCTCACCATCGCCTTAATTTGATCTTTGAACCCATCGGAGCAAATTCGCATTTTTAGTTTATTAGCTGGTGAAAAATTGATTATTGATGTAGATTTTATTTCAGAAAAATAAGAAGACCCAAGAAAACACTTGTCATTTAGATAGAACGAGAACATTTGTAGAACTTTTATTCGAATCTGTTTTTAAAGTAGCGAACGTAGATAGATTTTTCTAAAATTAGAGACGAATAAAAATTATAGATCCACCTGAACACTTGTTCATCATGTGATCTTGTGAATTCCAACCTAACCGTGGTTTCCACAAAAAAAAAATTAATACGGGATCAGTTGATCGCGATTTTTGTTTGTCAGTTTGTAGCTGACTGATCAATGGACATGCTGATTTATCTGTTAATCGTGAAAATATGATGGGTCTAGTACATACCTACATATTTCAGACATTTTTTGTGGTTAATCGACTAGCATTCAGCGGAAAAAAAATCAGTTAATCTGCAATCAGAAATCAACCTGAACACTGATCACCTTTTTGTGGAACTGACGGTACGGTGAGATTATGTAATGTACAGGTGCTCACGATAAAATTCACCCCCCTCCAGTAGATTTCCCTTCAAGATATTTCGAATAACTAAAAACTTTTTCTTCACGATTTTTCTCAGGGACCTTAAATCGATCTAATTGGTACCGTAAACCGGGTGTAATGTAACTTTTTTATTTTGAATGCAACATCCTATATTTTATTCCGTTATTTGGTGGAGCCTTTTTTTCTGATTACAAATATTTATGACACTTATGATTTATTTTGACAAGTAAGTTGTCGGAAAAATAATAAAATAGGTAGTCAAATAATTTTGTTTAGTGGCAAGATGGCTTTGGTTTCTACAGTTCACTTAAAAAAAAGTTATTCTCGCAGCATTTTGTCTGCAGAATTCAACTCTGCATGGATGAATGGTCTAATTCGTTCCTAATACAGGGTGTCGCGTAATTTTTATTGTTCAATTTATTTGACTACCTATTTTATTATTTTTTGACGCCTTCCTTGTCAAAATAAATCATAAATGTTATATATCTTTGTAATCAGAAAGAAAGGTTTCATCAAATGACGTAGTAAAATGTAGAGTGTTGCATTTGAAATGAAAAAGTTACATGTCACACCCTGTATACGGTATCGATTGAAAACTTTTAGACGATCGATTCAAGATCCCTGAGAAAAATCGTTGAGAAAAAGTTTTTAGTTTTTCACAATATATCAAAGGGGGAACTCCTAGAGGAGGGGTGAATTTTATCGTGAACCTTGATTGTTTTGCACGTCTTGCTCGGGTTAATGACTCTGATCGGTATTTTTCTCTTGTCCATGTTAATCAATGTCCTCCAGGTTGTCTGTTTAGTGTTGCCCACACGATTTTCTCGGAGTTGCCGGCTACACGAAAGTTTCAGCCGAAAGTAGGCGGATTTCCTCGGCGGCCTTCATGGATGTTCTAAGCGCCATTTCTTCGTTTCCGATCTTCAGCGGAATCCCTCCGGATTCGTCAAAGTTCAGCTCCCTAAGACGATGAAGGCGCGAAGCATCTTTGGCTGCCTCGATTCGAATAGCTTGGATGAGTGCGCGTCGCTGATGTTGGCTGGATTGCTGATGATGACCACCTGACGCAGATCTGGATCTCTTAGTCCGCCCACGAAAGTTTCTTTCGCGATGTCTTCCAGAACATCCGCTGGATGCGCTGGATAAGCTAGGTGAACCAGCCTCAGGACTTCGGATTCGAATTCCTGAAGGCTTTCTCCGCTCTGTTGTGTCCTGGCCTTCAGCTGGGCTTGATGGATCTGCCGCACATGATTGTCCCCATACCGAAGCTCAAGGACCCTCGTCAGCTTGGCAAAGTCATTCTGCTCACTTTCAGGAATCGTATGGAGCAGCTCCAATGCTGGGCCTCTGAGAGCCAGGACTAGAGCTGTGGCTCTCTCATCGTCGCTCCATCCGTTTGCTTCGGCAGTGGCAGTCCATGGGCTTTTCCCGTCGAAATTCGACAGTTTCACACATTGGACACCCGCTGAACTGACCATGGCAGCACTTGCGGCGGCTTTCTGGACCCGTTGCTCCAGTTTCGTCATGTTAGCTTCCACCGCTTCCATTCTTTCCTCGACCATCGCAACCGTTTTCTCTTCTAGCTTATTTACACTTCCGTCGAAATACCGCGTTTGTTGTTCAACAACGGCTAATATTTCTTCCCTCTCGGCCAGGCGTTTTTTTTCCTGCTCTTCTAGCAGGTTCTTCAGCTCCTGTTCTTGCCCTTCTAAAAGATTCTTCAGTTCTTCCTTGTCTTCTAGACGCTGCTCTTGTAAAAGATTCTTCAGTTCTGCTTGTCTTCTCGACACACTTCGACGCGTTTCTTTTCCTGTTCTTGCAAAATATTCTTTTGCTCCTGCATCATCGCCATGATGGTCGCCAAAGCGTCTTCGACTCCTGTCTTTGACATGCTTCTCGTCTCCGGCATTTATTAAATTGAGAATGTTCCGAACGTCCTGTAGTCGCAGGCCCAATTACTCTCAATTATACTGCTTTCTGACACCAAATGTTACGATATTTCGCGTACGGGTTCGAATATAATTGAGACGATCGTTTGAAAACACACACTGTTTATTTCTGCGTACTACAATAACTACACGCCAACAATTATCTACTTGGAATATCGCTGTGATTATCGCTCGCTTATCCGCTCGCTGTCTCTTCTAATTCAATACCGCCCTGAGCTGCCGGCTGATGCCTTTTATAAGGCCTCCGAATAGTGTTCCCGAACTTTCTGTCTACTTCCAGCAAATTCCATAGTGGCCCGGCATATGCGGTTTCTAGACCATTCCTGAATAATCACACACATTACCCGTATAATTCTGCCGGTTCTGGAACGGCGCCTCCGCCAAAATGGACAGATGTTTCTCGATCAAGCGTTTTCAATTTTCAATCAATTTTGACAGTTTCCCGAATGACGTTTGTAAATTTAGGTATGAAATAAGAAGAGAGTTTTTTGTCTACAAAATGACGTGCCAGATGTTGAAATCCGATTAAAAACAAACGAGCTACAGTCAGTTTCTTTATTACCAGATGAAGCCCATTTTGGCGCCTCCACCATATTTGCCTGCAGCAGATGTCAATATTCTACCATAATTTTTCATGGTCAATATTATATCTTCACGAAGTTGCACACGGCCAAGCCTTTTTTGACCCTATGCCCCCAGACTATAAGCTTACACAAGCTGACACAAACCGACACAATGTGTTTCAAATGGAAAGCACCCATTAGTGAATAGGTGCTTTCCTTTTACAACCTGAACTAAAAATATTCTGACCTAAGTTGTTAGTGGTATCTCACTTTCGCGCATGTGATTCCTCGCTTTTTCTCTCTCTAACTTAGATCAGATCAGTGAGTTTTGTGGTAGAAGGAAAGCACCTAATATGGCCTATATTGCGCAAAACAATTTTGGGACACACTGACCTTGTTTACGCGAGGCTCAAAACTGGTGTTAAGGTCCGTAACATCAATGTTATGGTCCGCATAAACACCTCTAAACGCAAGTTTCGCAACAGCTGTTAAGCTTAGCTGAATGGGATTTTAAATTGCATTTAGTAAGCAAACAAGTGCGTTGGCAATGGCACGTAAAAACGCCCATGCATATTACGACGCATGTGCAAACCAGAAATCGGTTGGATTTATATAGCAGATTTATGGGTTGGGTTGGATGTTGGATGACCTGTGAGCACCTGTTTAATAATAGTATATTATTCAACAAGCGGGTTTTGACACTTCTTTGGCAGATGTCTATTCGCGATTTCAAAAATCTAGACGCCCTCTGGCGGCTGAAATGGCAAACCCAGTTTGTAAGTTTTTACGTCATTTCTGTCCTGTCGTTTTTGTCAAATAGCCATTGACAATCGCGCGAATTGCCAAAATACTCGTATAGGTACCTAATCCAGTTATTCAAGAAAATTAACTTTTGTTGAATGGCGATCAATAATCAACTAACCCAAATACCACAAATACAACCGTTATACAACGCACGATGACAGGTGACAGAAAAGCTTACAATCCTCCATCTTGTTTACAGCGCCCCCATCGGTAGTTAAAATCGCGAATTCTTGAATCGTGTGAGAAAAGTCCCTGTAGTGGGGTCGGTACAGTATTATACGCTGCATTTTTGAGTAATGCAATGTCTTTTGGCACACATGTTCTTAGCACCTGTTTGAACAGTTTTGCCCATCGCCGCAAGCGAAATTTTAGTTTAGGTCCTGTATACAGGGTGAAGAAGAAAAACAATTTAAAAAAATTGCATCTTTTGAACCGACAAAGGTAGAGTATTGCAGGGCATGTCATATGATGCGCAATTGGATGGTTGTTGAGGTACACCAAACCATTTTGATACATTATTAACCGTTTTCGAGATATTCGAAAAAAAACTGAGATCTGTCAAAAAAAACATCATCTTCATTATATCGCTTATTTTTGAAGATATCGGAATGAAATTTTGTATTTGTTCTATAAAAGACATCATAAATGGATAACAGCTGCAGTTATTTTCTAGGCCTACTATTTTCCTAAATAAGACAGTCACCTTTTTTGGAGGGGAGCCGTCATCTTGCTTTGTGAATATCAAGCTGATGACCGAAAAAATTACTGATAGTCATTAGGCTGGTATCATGCCATTATTCTATCATGTGAAAGATCACATTGGATGGACCATTATACCATTTTTGCTGGAAGAAACATGACGCACTGATTTTATCGGGTTCCTCAAAACTAGAGGACCTACTTCCAGCCATTGATCCATTGCAAGTAATTGAACACCGCAATTCTGACCCCTGATCCTTTCTCAGGTTACTCACCAAGATTCATAGCCATAAGTGCAGCGGTTCGGTTTTAGCAGCTGTTTGAATCAAGACGCGTTGCCTTTTCGTGAAAAAAAATAGAAAATTACGAGGTCTCTGGGTCAATTCTTAGGAAAATAGATCCTCCACGGAATGTTGATAAATTCATGCTAAATTACTAGAAAAAAGTGCATTCTATAGCATAGGTTTGAAGAAACGGCTGAAAATTGTTCGAAAGCGTCTTGTTAAGCGTTAAATTATGGATCTTTTTGACGATTTTCATGCCTCCAGCCTATTTAGATGATAGGATGAAATTCTTCAATTTCTTATCACCCTGTGATGTCATCTGCATATATCGCCATCATGCCATCATTTCTCAAAGCTGAAGGAGGAATCTGAATAGAATATATTCCAAAATACATTGCGGCATCAAAAATTATAAGGTTCTCTCCATTATTAGTGTTGCCCTACCGCATAATTTGTTCGCTTCCTACCAACTGCAAAATAGTCATTCATGTTCGTCCTACATCACATGAGTACATCCTGTGCCAGTTTTTTAAAACCTATTCTGAAGAATCCACTTTTTTCTGATAATTCAGCATAAATTTATCAAAATTCCATGGAGGATCGTTTTCCAATGACCTTAGAAATGCCTAAAATCGTGGTTTTTAGGCAACTTTCGCTACAGAAGTGCAGTACGGATTATATAAAGCTCCCAGGGACTTTTCTCGCACGATTCAAGAATAGCGGCCTTGGTTAAGGGGCTGTCCCTTGACACTCCTAACTAACCACTGTTAAAATCTCTGCTAAGCCTCGCGTAAACAAGCTCAATGTATAGGCAAAGAGTATAGGTACTTCCCGTAGGTTCTGTGCCGTAGGTGAGTGATAACGTATAAGCTGTAAAATAATAAAGGTAAAAAAGGTAAAGGTAGGTGTATTCAATCAACGGTGAGAGGCTAATAATTTTGACTTCACATACCTAATCTAAAAATATAATGTCAAAGAAACTGTCAAACCTACAGATGCGGTAGTGAAAAATCTGTTGAATTGTATTCTTGTTTAGCCACTAGAAAGGTAATCTTTTTCAATATCCAATTACAACTAACGCCATGAACGGCATTAAAACCATCCACCATACATAAAATGTTGAGGACCCCCCGCATAAATTCATATTTCGCGCTTGCGGAACCGCGAGCTCTGGAGTCCGGGCCGTCGTCCATTCCATCAGCCATCTTGCACTACCTGTCAGTCTCTTCATGTCCCCGACCATTTCGCAATTTCGCATTGAACCATTCATCATACCATCACACACAGTTCGTAAATAAGTGTTAAAACCGTGGAAAAGTTCCACGAGACGTGCCATACATCAATATAGTTTTTATATTATCTTATGGCATCAGTCACAGACGCTAACGAGGAAAACGACCAAGACAGCGGTATGGACTCGCCACAAGCTCCAGAAGAGGAGGGCACCTCCAAGGATGAATACACACCAGAAAAGAAGCTCCAAGAAATCGAGGGAGACTACGATGATGAGGTAATTCCATTAAAATTACGCAATTAGTTTTGGATCTTTGAGTTGAAATGGAACTCAATCTAACCTCACTCTTATTCCAGCCTGATGAAACGCTGGGCGAACGACTTTGGGGACTTACGGAGATGTTACCGGAACCCGTGATGAAAGCCACATGTACTGTCATGTGCGGAACGAAAACCGGACTGAAGACCCTAGTAAATTTTACCAAGAATTCCACATGGATCTTGTTCACAACTTCTATTATCTTGTTCGGCCCAATTATCATAGAAACTGAACGAGCCAATATGGAAGAGATGCAGCGGAGTCAGCAAAGACAGGTTCGCTAACGCATTTATCATGTGCAAGGGAATCTTGGTATCTAGTGTTTTTCGCTAGTTGAAAAGTGCAAATTTTTAAGTAAATGTTTTGTCCTTGGTGCATAGAATTGTCAGTTCAATCACCAGGGGCCTTATTTTTGGAACCGGAGAACAACTCGTGTAATGTTGCCTAGATGACAGCCAATCATAGCCCTGGTTGCCTAGTGACTTCACACGTGAATGATTTACATGTGGTGCCCCGAAAATACCGGGTGTTTATAAACGTTTGTGATCGCATCGCCTTTGGAATCCGCTCTCGATCACTACAATTGCGCCTGTTACTACGTTTTTCGGCCTGACCCAAGCCTGCCGCGATCACAGTCTCTTATAAACACCCCGTATAAGGCCTCAGATAGGTACAGTGATTGCATTCATGGTGATTGCCCATTAAAACGCGTACAGCTGTTGACGCGCAGTGTACTTTGGCTGCTATGTTGCTGTGACATCAAGCCAAAAATTCCAAAAGTCGACACTCGGCATCAACATCTGTATGCGTTTTTAATGGTCAGTGAATCAACTAGCCAGTAGGTTATTCAAGCAGAGGCTTTTGAGTATAGTTCTCTTGATAAGTTCAATAAAAATCTAGTGATCCAGCAGAAAACTGTTGAGAAAACTGCTCTGTCCTGTAACTGTCAAGCTGTCTTATCAAAGTGACCTGTGAAATAATGGCATGTTGTTCACAGGTTGCTAAATTTGTGCATATTTTAAATTCACAATGTTTTCTTCATGTTTCAGGTGCTGTTAGGACCAAATACTGCAGCTTCCGGGCCCCCACTGATGCCACCCATGCAGCGATAAATCAGCGTGGTTAAATATGATCGTCTTTGCGTAATTTATGCGATTTGATTGTAACATACGTCATCTAATAGATACAATCAGTTGCATGTTGTTGCATTTTTTTGATGCCGAGTTAGTTGTAAAAAATGTTTTGCTTAGAATAAACAATAGTTGATGTACAACTACTTTATTGGACTTATTGAGTTGTTGCCTGTGTTCTATATTTTAAAGTTCCTATTTACCTATCACAAAGTGGTCATTTTTAGAATAATTCTTCCTTATTTAGATGAATACACACCAGGTATACTGAATTCAACCGAGTGTGATTCGAGTAAGCTGTGATTTCCCGAATTTGTCCTTTCCAATGGCGTCGCGTGGCGAGGCTCCCAGTCAACTAGAATCACACTAAAGTTGAATGTACTATATTGGTACTTATTACTATAGATCATTATTGTTATGAAAAGAAGTATACAGATTACTTAAAGATGTTGTAAATACTTTTTGTTGTTTCCATTATTTATCGAGAACTTTCAGACTACAGTCAGAGAATAGCCTACAGTTTTAATTGAGGCGTTCTTTGCAAAAACCCCACTCGTCACTTTTTGGTATAGCTCAATTGTGGATATTTGGGACCATGCTAGACCCAATTCACTAAATAGATCTCTGTGAAACCAGTGCAAAAAAATTCTAGCTGTATTTGAAATTGCGTCGCCTCTGCAGAAACATCACTAATCATATTGAGGTATCCAGAAATTCTTAATGAAATACATTGAGCAGATTTTTTTTGGAATTGTCAAGTGGGGTTTTTGCAAAGAACACCTCAATTAGATTAGTTGATTGAGAGCTTGATTTATAACTCCGTTCAAGTTGAGTTAATGAAACCCATGTTTTTGGGTATTTTTCATTCTAAGATGGAAAAAATATCAAACCAACAAGTAGATAGTAGACACTTGAAGTTGACGGCACGCCACAGGGACCTGTGGGCGGGGCTGAACAGAAAAACAAAAATCGTTTTGGACGAGTTCGTGTGTTGAATTGAAATAGAGGAAGCAACACCGTCATCAGCTGGAGTGGTGGACCATTACCAGGTCACAAGCGAACCTAAAATCCCACTGCAAATCTACTAAATCTAGGTGCACCACTAGATGAATTCAGTTCGCGCAGTTAGGCTCCGCCCACAGGTCTCTCTGGTATTCGGAGTACTCTACCTAACGAGAGTGTCAAGTTTAGTGAGAATGATTCGCCATGTTAGCGCTGATGCTAACAACAATTTGTCAAGAATGAATTTGGCATTGACAGTGGATTACAGTTTCATTTCAACAAACGAAAACGTTGTTAGAATCAGTGCTAAGCCGTGATCCCTGTGCTAACCCTGTCCCTAGCGTAAAACATGGCCATTGTTCATCAACCACAGGACTAGCGTCTGTGTTGAACTGTTGAGACGTTGAGAGATGTTGAGATGAAATATTTGTTTTGGGTAAGAGAGGTTTATGATATGGAGATATGGTTTACTATTCAATGGAATGTGAACAGCACTGTGAATCTTGTTAAGATTAATTTTTGACAATCAGTAAGTAGAGTGAAAAACCACAAGAGGCCACTTTGCTGCTCATGATACTATATTTAAAATATACTTAAAAAATCCAATGTGTAGAAAGCACACACAGCTAAAATTAATTGTCCAAGTGAATTTATATTCTTCTTAAGCCTTCCGTCAAAATCGTTGATAATAGATGTAGAAAGATGAGTAGTTGCCATAGCTACATATTGCATACCTACTTGAATAAAAGTCTATCTACATAAACAAGTACCCCTGTAAACTACCTAGAACCGTTGAGTGAAAAAATAACAAAGAGGCGCCATGGCAACCTTTTGTCATAGGCCGGTAGATGACGCCACGCTATGAAATCAGCTTTGCGACGGTCGTATTCTAATATAAATGGTGAAGCACTGAAAGGACTTTGCTCTGGTGTTAGTGTAGTCTACCCACGGATTTCTGAATATAGAGCTGGATAGCTAATACAACACATGCGTGTTGTCCGAACCCAGCTGGCCGCCATACTGTGCTAAAATGTTATTGGCTGACGGGCAACCAATCGGATTCAAAATATAAACCGCCGTCTTTTGTGCATTGGTGTTTACATTTGTTTCAAATATCAATTGTGAATAAATTATGAATAATAATTACCTGAAACTGGATGAGTCCTACAGGGAGAAAGCTAAGATGCTTGTACTTTTGTTTCGTAGAATGATTCTTGGTTCTTGAATCTTCCTATTATTCATTTTTTAATTATTGGTTAGTGGTTATGATTTCATTAATGTTGTTCGTTACAAATTGCAACTCATTTTATTTCGGAATAGTTAACTACGTACATGTTGGAAACGTAAGGTATTTGATGAATTGTTTCGAAGACAAAACGTAGAAACTCAAGCAAAAAACTAATGGCGTTTTCGACTGGCCAGAACGGAGCCAGTTCAGCTCGAAAATCGCTATCACTGATTGAGCAAGGATTTTCGAGAACCTATCGGATCCCCTGATTTTAGAGCCGAACTGGATCGGTTCTAGTGTTTTTAAAACGCTATAAACAACACAAACACGAACCTGATTTATATCACAAAAATAAAATGAAAACAATTATTGAAGTATAACATAATTGTTTATTTGTGCTTGATAATAATTCCGACATAGCTTGGCTTGTTGATGCTTTCGGCATAGCTTGATCTGGTCATGATTCCGGCATAACTTGGCTTGTGGTTGTTGGAGCTTCCTGGATAGCTTGACCTTCTGAAGCTACTGGAATGGGTCTCAGGTATACCGTGGTCTCAGGGTAGGCAAATCAAGTGAAGGAATTACATTGGGTTTCAGTTTCTTGAGCAATCCAATTCGCTCGAAGGCTTCATCCAAGAAATGATCTGAACAAACACGCTCTCATTGATACGCTGCTGAATAAATGTTTGTTGATCCCTACTGATGGCCTGGAGCCACTCCACTTTGATCGTTTTGGAAACCTGAAATAATTCTTTTGTAATAAATGAAAAATCGGATAAAAACATCGAACTTACACATGATAGGTTATGCCGGTTTTGTTTTGTTTGTCGCTATTTTTGCAACTAGGCACAAAACAGGACGGCATCAAGTCTTTTTCTTCAACAAATCACTGAAAAACGCCGAGAAAACTTCGCACAAAGAAACGGATAAACAAAAAAAACGTCAAAAAATGACAATAGATTGACATTTGGGTGACATTTGGCAATCAAAGTGACACTCAGGGATGACAATTATTCGCAGCTTTGCCAATCCACAAGCATTAAAGTTACTAAAAATTAGCACAGTATGGCGGCCAACAAGCGTTCGACAAAAATTGTGGTGGGGGTATATTGTGATTAGCTATCCAGCTCTATATTCAGAAATCCGTGAGTCTACCTCTACCTTTCAATCTTAAGAAATTCTTCAGGATAAAACCGCAGTTCTCACCAGAGAACAGCTAAGGAGATAAGTTCCTCTTGCAAAATTTTGATTAGAGGCTTTATTTATTTTTGAGATCTTTGGGTTTTAAGGTGGATTTATGCTCGCATAAAATAAGAATAACAATAAGAATAAAAATAAGAAAATGTTGAAAATGAGCTTTCAGATTCAAGCGTTTATGCTTCAAAATAAGAAATAACAATTAGAATAAGGAACTTCAACTTTCCATTCACTGTTGCGTATTGAAGATGTGCAGATGTGTCAACAGTGGCGGCGTAAAAGAGTCTTTGAGGGCAAAATGTTCCCTAAACTCTGCAGAATCACCCTCGATGTTATTGAATAAACAAGTTATGCGGTTAACTTATGTGGAATAATATTCTACAATGTGTTTTAAAGCCTTCCGTGGCTTGTGTTTCCTTCCGTTAATGACGAGATCCTAGCCCCTCCCAAAAAATACTTGTCGCCGCTACTGCCCAAGAAATTTAAGAATAAAAATAAAGGTACGTTCAGCCAGCTTATTTAGCCGCAAGTTTTAATTTTAGTCGTAAGCGCTGCATCCCTTATTGGCTGTTCTTAGGAGGCTGGTTCGTCAGAGCAGAGCCAATGGGCGTCGCTGCGCTTGCGACTAAAATTAAAACTTGCGGCTAAATAAGCTGACTGAACGCACCTCAACAAGTTGAATATTTTCAACTTCTGCTCGAAGATAAGCCGAACGAGTGACGAATGCAGTCGAGCTTTGCCGATGACGATGAGGGCTGCTTTTGTGTAATCCGCAGTACACCGATGTAGCAAAAGTTGCCTGAAACCGCCTGTCTTCGAGTAATTGGCGAGTAACATTACCGATGGTGGCGCTGCTGATGCGCTTCGCATGTAAACAAACATGTCGGATAGGGCACGGATTGTTGCCCGCGCGTTCAAAAATCTTATCAGTAGTATGCGGTTTTTAATGTCCTCCAGACGTGAAACGTGGTTAATTAGTACCTATTGCGGTGGAACTCGAAAATGGCAGAAGCGAATTGAGTGTTATGAAGGTTTTCAATCACTGGATGGCCTCAAGCCTCAACGGATAGGAAATTCTGAAGTCACAATTTCTTGTGTTGTGTGGTCGAAAGCGAACCGAATCAAGCTTCAGTTCAAACAGACATATTTGGATTGTGTTTACAAACAAGCGCATTCTATGAATCTCCTCACGAGGCAACTGAGATTGTAATTAAAAGAAATAGTAGTAGCAGTTCTCGCGAGAGTTCCTGTGAAATTGGAACGTTTAAATGCACTTGCAAAGCAGGCCACTCCGGGACATGCAAACATATCGCAGCTGTGCCTCTTCGATGCAGCCATTTAAAGTTCCTATTTTCAGCGACACTTCCCAGGCTTTTCTCGTAGTCATATTTTCCACAGTGCCGAGTTTGTTTGTCATCTTGACTACCCAACTTGCGTCTTTCGCTTTCGACGGGAAACGGTGAAAATGTTAATCTTCCTTTTTCCGGTTTCCACAGCGCGACTCGCACTCGGGAACGCAACAAATTCTCCGCCACTTTTTGTCACTATGACAAAATCACAAATCTCACCACCTTCCATTCTGATGCCACTTTTGCTTGCCAGTCGTCGTACACGTGCCACTCTTATTTAAAAATGCAATGCTTTTGCAACCGACGACACCTAGTATATTCAAGATAATGAAACGTGCGTGGCTCACGTACTTTGTTGGAAAAAATCAACGCCGCGTTAAGTCAGATGGAATCAATTAAAGTCACCAAACACCGCAACGCTCATAACAGCCCACACAAATCTGCGGTTGATCCGTGCACAAACGTCGTTTACACGTTGGCCGTCAGATGGCGTATTCGATCTTGAAACTCGCCAATAAGCGAGAAACTTCCACGGGTTGCTTCGTAACGGCGGTCCAAATGTGGCGCCATCTACCAGTTATCCTCACAAGTTCTCATCGGTGGTTTTGTCTATTACTGCAATAATTTAGATTGAGAAGTAGATACCTACACTGCACATGATATTAATTTGAAATAATGCGATGTAAAAAATGCATTTGTATACTTACCTATTCAAGTATTATCTACAGATCAGTGATACTGTATAACACTAAACAAAACAAGTAGGAACACAACCACAATAACAAAAGCATAAAGTTAAAAACTGTAACTAAAAATTTTGACGACTGTCATTTTGATGCTTCGAGTGATACCTAGGAGCAATGTTTCAAACTATTTCTTATTCTCATTTTTATTTCTGGAGTATAAATGGACAGTTGCTGTGCTTATTTTCCTTACTTTTATTCTTATCGTTATTTTTATTTTTATTCTTATTTTTCGCGAGCATAAATCCACCTTTAAACTTTGGAAAACATCGCAAAGTCGCCACTTTCCAGATTCCAGAGCCCAACTTTTTTTTCTCTGAAAACTCCTCGTTTCTTAGTAAAAATGGCAGTGAATTAACCGAGGAATTAACCTAAAACACCTAAAAGACTTCTTTCAGTTGAGAAATGATGAGTTGTGAATGAATCCATGAATCATGGATTTTAATTTTTAGGCCCTTGAAAGTGGCGATTTCGAGGCGATTCCCAAAGTTTGGACCCAAATATCTTGAAGATAAAGTATCTAATCAAAATTTTTCGCAAGAGTAACTTTTTTTTCTAATTTGAATGCAGAATCCGAAAACAACAATTTCAAAAAATAAAAAGGGAGGTAAAGATACTCGTAAAGATAGGGGAGAAAAAAGGGACACTCTCCCTATTATCTACCCCCTATGAATTTTTTTGAATAATCACGGTATTATTATTCGATGGAGACTTATTCGAGTAAACTTTGGTTCAAATTTGATCAAAATCGGTTCAACGGTTCAAAAGTTATGGTGAAAACCCGATTTATAAAAGTCAACCTCAACACCCTGTATCTTTCGAAGGAAGCATTTTAAAACCATGAATATTTTATCTCCATTCGGCCCTATTTGTGATGGAGAATCATGCCTCGAAATTTGTAATAACCAGTAGGTACCTACCTAACACCCTGTATATCTACACGTATTTTACCTAATAAGGTATTACCCAGAGAGTATAATGTGTATAGGTGGTTCCCTTTGCTCGCAGGGCTTCAAGGACTCCTGAGCAGGGCTTCAAGTATACAAGCTCACTGGTTCAATAGTGCGTTCTCCTGACCCCACGGCGCAGATGCAACATGGACGCAACTGTCGCTATTTAGTGCAAAATTTGAAACATCCAGACAAATATCGACTTTTCTATGGAATACCAGGCTATTTCATGACTGAGTCTCCAGATAAATACAAAAAAGTTACTAAAAATGTGAAGAAGAACCAGTCGCAAGCCAAATTTGTATTTTGTATAGTTCTTTTTTACAAAATAATAAAAATATTGGAAGTTCCTTGCTTATTTCGCAAATGATCCACAGTCTGTTATCGCGATGTTGTCAGATTTGGCATGGCCGCCGTTACCAATAATACGTTATATTACATATACTGTCACCTCAAATAGTCACTATAAAATCAATTTGTTTTGCAAGATGTTTCCTTGCGCTCTTCTAGTTAGGGAATCTGACACCATACTGAATGAAAGTTCAAAACTGGGAAATAATTATATCGAAGAATTTGAAATTTATATTTCTTGTTCACTTGGCAACCCCGAATACGGCTTCTGCCGTTCTTCTGCCTAGCTTCTGGGCCGGATAGTCTTATGCAATCCGCAGTACATTCATGTAGCAAGGATTGCCTGAAACGTACCATATGAGAATGGCTCTCGCGGCTCGCCTACCTTTGGCCCCAGAGGCTTTCAGTTAGAGGAGACTCGGAGAGGGCCCTGACCAAAACTTCCACGCCACGTGTTCGCGGAAACGGAATAAAATTAAACCTCTTTCTTCATCGTATCGACTCTCGCTACTACACTTGTCATGACGCAGTGTTTATTTCCATTCTTTCTTGTAAGAACCGAAAGCGTGCCTTCCTATTCCACCTTCAAAATGATTGTTTTTTTATGTTTAAAAGATTGAAATAACATCAGTCTCACAACTCACAGACAGTGAGCATCAATAGTTGAAAATTTCACTTACACAAACGATTATTGATAGTTTTTCTGGTCATGTTACGTGTTAACAGACGCTATTTGTCTGGAAGTTTCATATCAAGCGCCTAATTCTACGCGCATGGGCCCGGATAACACGTAAGATACACAGTCCTATTGGCTGTTTAACCAGAAGCACTTTCGCTTTATCGATCGGGCTAGTTAGGGTTGGGTTGATGACGGCGCCAATATAGGTGAACCTGCGCCCCGAGGACCCCAGGTAAATGAGAATGGCTATAGAGCTCCTTACATACACTATACACTTATAGTTGGATGTTGGATTGGCAAGAAAAAAAATCTCGTTCACTTTTTATTTTTAGTACTCAAATGACTTTTTGGAGCAAAAATAAAATGACAAGCTGGGGGGCTACGGCTACGGACGGCTGTTGGCACCTGCGAAGTTTTGGAGCGAAACTATCAGCGGCCATCAGCCGTATCCTCCCAGCGCTCCAGCTTGTCACTTGATTTTTGCTTCAAAAAGTCATTCTACTGAAAATAAAAAGTTAACGAGATATACTGAACCCGAGACTGAACCTATGACTATGATGAGCCTATAAGTACCTACCTACATACTTATAGTAGGTACTTTCTCAGATATCGGTGAATTCCTCGGTGAATTCTGTGATCTGCGAACGTGAACTCGTGGTGTCGGGTGTTGTGGACTCGTGGACCATCAGGTATATTCACATTGTGAGATGGACTTATTATAGCTCAAGCCAAAATTTTGTTCTCTCAAGGTGCCTTATTCACCAGCGATGAAACAACGGGAAATAAGTAATTATACCTACCTACTTTTCCACTTAGTTACATTCAACTGAAAATCAGCACTTTCACTAATTGACTTTCTTGGCAAACTGGACCGTTACCGCGTTACCGTTGGTATCGTTAATTGTTTTTCAACAATCAACACCTTAGGTTAACACCATCATTTACACTTTACACTTTACAGTAACTATATCGATCGATATCTACTATTACTTTTATCATTGCAGTCAGAATCTCAGGAGAGAATCAGCAACTCGTAACGACCGTGTAACGCCAAGCTCGTAAACAATGCTTTCGATCAGCTCTCGATTTCGAAGTGACGTTGGTGGAGTGGGAGGTCATCTTCCTCTAGTAGCGGTTGGCACTGTTGGATGACTGTTGGCCAGAGGGCACCAAGGTACTGTTGGCGATGTCAGGTCTCAGGCGAGGTCTCAGGTGTAGGTGTAACTGGTGTTAGGCTGACGCAGCTTGGCCGTTGAGCGGACGGTTGAGTGTTGAGTGTACTTACTTATATTGTATAACGTGGTACGAAGCGCTCTTGCTGTTGCTGATGTTCAGTGCTCAGTGTTGGTCTGTCGTGGTTTATTACTTCCATTTGTGATGCTATGGATGGCTTGGACAGTCTGTGCTTGGACCAAATACTAAATTGAGGTTGATGACTTGATGAACCGTGAATTCAGGTTTGTTCTTTTATTAGCGTATTACGTTTTATGCCTTTAGTTTTAGCTTATTGATATTGATTTCAAGAAGAGATTTGAACACTTCAAAGTTCATTGCTAGACTTGTTTTGATTTTGGATGATCCATAAGGTAGGGGAAGATGGTACACAATGATTCATAGTACCTACCTACACAATGGAACACAGTCCTATACCAGTCAAATCCGAGGTCAAATCGTGCGCCAAAACGAGCTGCGCGCCCCATCGCACAAGTTTATGGCCGCTTTCTTTCGACCAGAATCACGGATCATGTTCGGAAATCCGCTCGCTGGATATTGGCTGGATTGTTGGATTGATCATGATCAGTGATCCTGATCGAAAGAAAACGACTTATATGCGAAGAATCAAGTGATTCCAGTGCATCTGATCTGAGCGCGCTTGTGTTGACAGTTTCATTTTTCTCGTTAATGTGGCGAACAAAATGAACAGACAAGAGACAAGTGATATCTGAGTTCAACAAGGCCAGAATTGTAACATTGGTTGAGGGTTGAGGAGGGCCACACACAAGTCAACGTTGCTGGCAGGTTGGAGTTTATCATACTTAGTGATGTTTTCCGAATTCTAACAAAAAAATACCGAGAGACAGACTCTGTGAATAATCGACCAAAGAGTGGACAACCTAGAGCTACCACCGATCTATGTCCAAGATCCTTTTGTCAAAATCCACTGTTCGTAGGAACCACAATGACTGCATCGGCTCTCGGAAGAGATCTCCAGTATGCACACAACATTGTCATCTCTGTCCAAACGATAAGGAACAGGTTACGTGCAGCAGCTTTATTCGCCAGAAGATCTTTGTTTGTTCCAAAACTCACGTTAGTACACAAAAGAATCGGACCGATATTTTTATCGACTCCGCTATCAGTTTCAAAGTCTCCGCCCTTATACCATCCAAACCTACATTATGTTGTTTGTGAGGGTTTTGACGATCTTTAGAATCTCATGCTCATCAGTGGGGTTCAGGAAGATGAGTGATTACAGTTTTGCAGTTAATTTGCTGATGCTTAGGTAGATTTGACTGATGCATTACCTACGCCGATTATTGAGCTTCTTCCCAGCAGTACTGAAATAGTATTTTACGTGTTTGTTGTGTTGATACATAAGATATAAAGACTTTTATATAAGCTGTATATGGATTTTACAGTTTATGTACTTAATTTGACACTTGTCACAATAACCTCAAAAACTACAACATTTTCACAATTTGCACTGAAACAAACACGTAAAATGTTGTACAACACTCGTGGCTTGTTACACAAGATATTTTCCGACACTCAGCCTCTTACAGAACTCGGACTGCGCCCTCGTTCTGCAAATTTCGGCTTCGTGTCTGAAAACCACTTATGTAACAGCCAACTCGTATCGTAAACTACTATTACAGAGTTTCTAGAGAGACAGAGTTTCAAGATCGAATACGCCATCTGACGGCCAACGTGTAAACGACGTTTGTGCACGGATCAACTGCAGATTTGTGTGGGCTCTTATGAGCGTTGCGGTGTTGGGGACTTTATTTGATTTCATCTGACTTAACGCGGCGTTGATTTTTTCCAACAAAGTACGTGACCCACGCACGTTTCATTATCTTGAATATATTAGGTGTCGTCGATTGCGAAAGCATTGCATTTTTAAATAAGAGTGGCACGTGTACGACGACTGGCAAGCAAAAGTGGCATAGAATGGAAGGTGGCAAGATTTGTGATTTTGTCATAGTGACAAAAAATGGCGGAGAATTTGTTGCGTTTCCGAGTGCAAGTCGCGCTGTGGAAACCGGAAAAAGGAAGAGTTACATTTTCACCGTTTCCCGTCGAAAGCGAAAGACGCAGGTTGGGTAGTCAAGATGACAAACAAACTCGGCACTGTGGAAAATATGACTACGAGAAAAGCCTGGGAAGTGTCGCGGAAAATGGGAACTTTATATGGCTGCATCGAAGAAGCACAGCTGCGATATTTTTGCATGTCCCGGACTGGCCTGCTTTGCAAGTGCATTTGAACGTTCCAATTTCACAGGAACTGCTACTACTATTTTTTTAATTACATTCCCAGTTACTCAGTGAGGAGATTCATACAATGCGCTTGTTTGCAAACACAATTCAAATATGTCTATGTTTAAATTGATGCTTGATTCGGTTCGCTTTCGACCACACAACACAAGAAAGTGTGACTTCAGAATTTCTTCTCCCATCACGATGCATCGAGAATCCGTTAGGTCCATCAAGTGATTCAAAACCTCCATAATACTCAATTGTGCTTCTGCCATTTTTGAGTTCCACCGCAATACTAATCAACCACGTTTCACGCCTGAAGGACATTAAAAACCGCTTACTACTGATGAGATTTTTGAACGCGTGGGCAACAATCCGTGCTCTATCCGACATGTTTGTTTACATGCGAAGCGCAAAAGCAGCGCCACCATCGGTAATGTTACTCGCCAATAGTACGCAAAATGAATCTTTAGCGAACGAATTCGCTTGCTTAGGCGGCTAGGCTAAGGGCGGATGAGTCCGCTAAAGCATTTTGCGTACGTGTTGCATACAACGTTTTTTGGTATAAGTTCTCCAAACCCTCTTCAACTCCTTTAAGCAGTACCTATTAGCTGTTGTAGTTCAAGCAGGAGTTCACATGAATTTTACTCATAATCACGCTGGCTGAATTGTTGTGTTATGGCAACCTATTTTCAGTATCTTATTATGACTAGTTTTCAAATTGATCCAAAAAAAAAAATGGATGACGTTCCAATAGATATTTCGGCAAAAGCGAAGAACATTGTCCTCGGTTTTCTCCCAGCACAGTCTTGCACGCAACATGAGCGAGAATACTAAGGTACCTACTTATGATTTATTCATCGAATGCAAAAAGAAAAATAGTGTGAATATTGTGAATGAAAATGTTGGATGGCATATTCCAATAAACAAATAATTCAGTTCTCTAAAGTGTTGCCTAGTTACCTTTGAAGGACTAGTCCCCTAAAGACGTATCTTACGGACTCAAAACAATAAAACAATTCGCAAAATAAGCATTTTGGAGAGCGTATACCAAAAAAGTTATTAAGGTATTAATTTGCTATTTCTCTGCTGCAGGTAAGAATCTTTCCGTCTGTCTCCCGTATCTGGCTTAAGGCTTTGATATGGCATCCGTCTTTTGAACAATGAAGGTGCGTATAGTCAGCTTATTTAGCCACAAGTTTTAATTTTAGTCGCAAGCGCGGCGACACCCATTGGCTCTTATGAACCAGCCTCCTCAGCACAGCCAATAAGCGATGCAGCGCTTACGACTAAAATTAAAACTTGCGGATAAATAAGCTGACTGAACGCACCTTTATCAATTCCCTCATAAATGGTAATAACTTCCCTTTAAAAACGTCAGATTTCCTAGACATTTTTTATCTGTTTTTCCAACAATCATATTGAGAAACATATTTTCATCGAAATTTGATGGTCATCATTGGGTGCAGAAAACACAATTTAGTTGAAAATGATACCAAACTTGTCAAGAAAAATGTTAAATGCAGAATAAAGTAATGGTTTGTGAAAACCGCATCTGATCTTTTCTGCAGCTGCGTCTGCTAGGTCACTGGTTCGTCACGTAGGTACATTATATTGAAACTTATTCCATCGTGTTTCTCGTTTTCGAAAATGTAGGGTCGGTCGAAAAATCACCATCATGGCAAATTCTTGGACCCTCGACCTCATCCCGAAGAAAAAGTCATAAATCGGTCATAAAGGAAATTTTGCTGGGGTCCCATTCTGGAATATTGCTGAATCTGAATCTTTGTGCCAAGTGGCATTTCTGTATCACAAATTGCAGTGGATTTTTGATAAATGCTATCTACCGCCTGTGCTAGTAGGTATAGATATGCATCGGTGAGCTCGTCGGTGAGCTAGCTCGCTTCGTAGCTCGCTCTCACACTAACTCTCCAGCCAAGGGACAGGGGCGAGGGCAGGGGTGCAATTCAAGAATCATAAAATTTTCAGAACATTCTCATATAAACACTCAACAACTTACAGACACCCTGTATACCTACGCTCTGTTTACGAAAGATGGATGAGGCGCTCTGCACATCAAAATGCACATAGAAATGAGCGTCTCCGATGGCGCAATGCATCACCCGTGTGCGGTGGTGGTGGCGATGGTGTAACCAGGAGAACTAATCAAAGATAGTGCGGATCGGTGTCCGCTGACCCTGCTGGTCGACGCCGCCACACGGCCCAACAATTGTCGCCTATTTCATTATACAGTCCCACACACATATAACAGTCCAACTTTCCTCGTAAATTTACATACGTACGTATAATAAATATGGATCCCATAACGTATCTACCGCCGTGTGATGCCCTCTCGTAACAATTGCCCGTGCCGATTTGCACACTCCCACAGATTAACGGGGGCCAAACGCAAATTTCACACCCCTCGGTGATTTCGCGTCGCACTAAGAATAATTGATAACGCACCAATCTAATCTGGGCTGGATGGATGTGATTTTAAATATTCTTTGAAAATAAATTCAAACCTATACTTACGTACGTACTATCGTGGCCCCATAAAAGGAAACGGTTCATTTTCCCTTTGTAGCTATGGTTCTACACAGTTGCTCACACAATCAATTCAATTTGTCATAATAAGTAGATATTAGAGTTGTTAAAATGCTAACACAGGTTCAAAGAGGGTTTGACGTTGCAAAACTTGAGGAAACCTGGTCATTAAAACGCGTGTTGCATTAAACAGGCTGCTCTAAAATACCAATTTTTAACTTAAAATGCAAGTGAGACGAAGCGCCCGACTCACATAGACCACTAGCCACCGATGCTACAACACAGCACGCAATTGGCTTATGAGCAGTTGGTGCATTTCACTGTAGATCATCTGTTCATCACACCAAAAACTGCTGTAGAAAAAAGTAAGTGAGAAAGCAAACCTGAAAATTGCATTGCAATGAAGCAAATAGATTTCCATCAAAGCTGTATCATTGTCAAAACTGACTAAAAGCCATATGTCGACGCACTGTGACCTCACAAATATCCTGGTAATGCGATGAAAAATCGTTCCGATTTAGGGGGGTTACGATAGTACGTCGTACCACCTCTACGTAACAAAAACCAAACAGAAACAGAAGGCGGCAAAATGGTTAAAACGGTTTCGAGATATTGATGCAAGGTTTCCAAAAATATAATTCGAAAAAATCTACAATTGTTTTAAAAAAAGTTACACACGCTTAAAAATGAACCACTTTGCACTCCTTCTTTTGTCACCCTGTATATCATACAGTATATCAGCAAACATGAGATTCAAATATGAAACTTGCAGTCAGAGGAACCCCCGAGCCCGAATCATTAACACCATCTTTTGTCAAATCGGTTCATTTTTCATCTCGGTTTCTTCATTTGAACCTGAGCGAGTTTTTGGGGTGGACTACTTTATTTTTTGATCGGTTAAGTTCGCAAGTTACTAATTTTTGGAAATAAAAAAAATGTGAACTTCGACACCCTGTATCTCTCTTTGGAAGCAAGTGCATACGTGCGTATAGGCATATTTTTCTGAATCAGAAAGAATGAGAAGAATCTTATCCCAAAGTTTGATCGGTTTAAACTAATTCACCCTGTATATCTACCTACGCAGGTATTTAAAATTAAAGATACGAAATAGGTAATGGCGAAACATCTAGCAAAAGTTGTTGGTAATTCGTTAAGGATGGAAGAGATGGTGATGGGATAGTGGTAAAGCGCCACATCTGGAATTGCGAGCATGCCCCTTTCGTAGTCTACACTGACTGCGCTACATGCCGGGACCGAGAATCTGGGGCTGGGGGCTGGAGCTGAAAGAAGCGCAGGAGTGAATGCTTGCTGAGTTCGTGATTGAATTACCGGGTCAAATAAAATCAGGCACAAATTGGATCAGGCGTAAAGAGATTGTCACCCATTACTATCACATTCAATTCCGCGACTCCGCCAGCAGCTCATTTGCCAATTTATATACACCCGGTCGGCTACTTTTTCCATGCCAATATAATAAAGAACACAATGGGCGGTATTCCGCTGTAGGTAGGTACTTATAATTTGTCAAAGAAGTCGTTGCCACCTCTTTTTGAAAATTCAAATAAATGTAGGTTGAAACCAATAAACAAGCGTTATTGCATTACCTGATACGCCTGGCTGTGAATGTGATTCACTCGAATTATCTATACGCAGTAATAGTGTTCCTAGTAAATTTCTTCAGATGCCATCAGTCAAAAATTTTGGCAGTGACAGTTACTCATACCTAATCCAGACCATTTTTGCTCTGAATCACAGCAAATTTGAAGATCTGAGTTAACGTGTTGGAATTTAGGGTTTCCAATTTTTCGTTATCTTCTGTTGTGACGTCATCCGTAAAAATGTGAAATTTCGAGGTCACATTTTGACATACGACGCTTCGTTTTTTCTGTTTTGACGTGGGAGAATTGTCACATTTTACTGAACTCTCACTGTCATCACCTCATCAGTCAAAATGAAGGTCTAACCTCGGGTTCCACCAAACTTTTATCAACGCGATAACTTTATCACTCTGATATTAACTAAGCAACTGGCCATCCTATTGGCTGGTGCATAGCAACTATCAGCGTGATAGATTTAATCTGCTCTTAAAATTTTGGTGGAACCCGAGGTAAGTGGTAGTAAAAACTACTTCTATCGAGAGCAAAAGTGATAATAACTGTCGATTAGGGACGGTCCACTAGTCGAGTGGGGTGCATATAGTGCATATTGGGGCTCCATAAACCCCCTTGTGTTTTCTATAGCTTTAGCAACTAAGGTCACTAAGTTAATCCCTGCTCCAGGTTTTCAATCCGTGAACTGATTTTCATCAGTTATTTTTTAAACAATAATTCAAGTTGCATCATTAAAGACAACAGTGCGCCCAGATTTTTTGTGTCTTCAAGTATTGTTTGGGGCTCCGTAAACCCCCTTGTGTGGAACTAGCATTGCATTTTTGAGATATCACAACAGTTAACTACCTAGTTCTACCTTTTGAATTATTTCATCACCTTGGAAATGTAACCTGTCACTGATGGTTTTGTCGGCCCAGCAATGGAAGCAGGATGCTTGCTCAACGCCTAACTCAAAATAGAATTTTTTCATCAATTTCCAAATCAAATGCTCCCCCTCTCGAAGGGACACTTTGATAAAAATCATTACTGACGACTCTGGATACCGCCGGGAAAGTTTTGTGTCGCCCCACAACAGATTTTTTTCTATGTAATTGAGAATAGTTGTGAGAAACTTCTGTTAGCGCCTGCAGGAGGACTGCCTGTGGTCTCCTCACGTTTCTAGGCGAGCGTCCATGAAATGAATTGTTGCTAAAATGTAACCCAAGGCGCTGACCGATGATATCACTGCCCAAATAAGGAAAAACTAAAAAGAGCTGATCATAATCTATTTTGTAGGTGTGACCGTGTTTCTGATTTTACTTAACTGTGTTTTATGCGGTGGAAAACCGAGTGAAGATAGTTCAAGTGTGTTTTCAATGACAGCCAGGTCAGCTATTCATAAAATTGTGGGGAAAACTCTCTGGGAGCTTTATGCAATCCGCAGTACACCGTTGCCGTTGTAGTGAAAATTGTCTTGTGTAGTTTCTCCCACACTTACCAAAATAGTTATCCTGATGAAAACTGCCGAACGTTTGCTGATGACTTTACTTCTTCCGCAAAATTCTTCCATGTTGTCAGAACGAAACGTCATAAACGTCATATGGTAAGAAAATAACCTTGAAATACCACATTGTGTTTTCCTGCTAAAATTGGAAACGTGAATTGAAATGCTTTATTTCTAATAGTCAAGTCAACTTGTCAGTTAAAGGGTTGCTGATGCGACTAAAAAAGTTGTTGACAGGAATTGTTTTGTTTTTTTTTCGCTAAGTAGAAACCCTTCCAAAAAGAAAATGTACGGGCATTGCTATCAAATTTTGGAAATTTCCAAAAAAAAATAAAAATTTTATTTTTGAAAATTCAAAAACCAGCTAGCATCGACAATGTATCTTTCTTTCAGGAATTCGCATGCTAAATTTGAACTTTTTATTTCCAAAAAAAGGTACCAAAAATGATTTTTACTAATTCACTTTTTCATGTCTACGAGAAATCATTTTTGGTACCTTTTTCTTGAAAATAAAAAGTTCAAATTTGGCATGCGACTTCCTTGAAGAAAGATACATTGTCGATGCTATCTGGTTTTCGAATTTTCAAAAATCAAAATCAAAAATTTTCAAAAAAATTTGGAAATTTTCAAAATTTGATAGCAATGCCTATACATTTTTTTTAGTGTTGCTGTCTAGAGTTAGACTTTCTAGACTCTTGTCTTGAAAAGGCGTCAAGACTTAGACAAGACCTCTAGAAACTCTTGTCTTGAAATTTCTAGACAAGACAAGAGTAGGGCTGTCAAAATCAAGAGTCTTGATTAGACTCTTGAAAAAAAAAACATAAAAAAAATCAGATATATTCTTCTCCGTTGATGATTTTTATTTTCTATTGAATGTATGATTAGCTCAGAGATTTCTTACAAAGTTCATTGACAACATAAAATAACATAAATAAGGGTAAACGGTATGACAAAATGCTATTCAAAACTATATCTACTTGAAATGAAAATTATTGCAATGGGTTCTTATACCGTATGATCAAAAACGCTTCTACTTGCGGTAGGCTGTGCGGCCTGGCCAAAATCAGCCTCGTTTGCCTGCAAATAGAAAAGTGTTTGATCATACGGCACTATTTTGTTTTATTTGTTGAAATCAAAGTATCGAGATCACTACAGAATGATGATATAAAATGTCTCGTCTCAAAAGTCCCTATACTTTTCTCATAAAAAAAATCTGGGAATTTGGGAGTTTAAATTGGGAGAATAATGAAGCAATAAACCTGTTATGCGCTTGCGCACTAGGTAGGTCATCATGTCATTATGCATTGACCGTTGTTGTCAGGCTGTGTCTGATAGACAGTCTACAGTTCATGAATATTCATTAGTTATGGTTAAAAATTAGGAAAAACAAAACAACACAGAAGCATCTTTCTGTATATTGTGAATTGTATATATCAGAAGACAATTTGATTTTCGGTTTGTAGTGACAGTTCACTATAAATTCATCAATTTTGCATCAGAGAACGAGAAAGCGTTGCCAGAGAAAAGCCATTCGTATGACATCTCTTTCGGACTCTGTATGTCTCTACTGTTTTTTTCCGGTTCTCGTGCGAAAGTTTCGTCGAAGTGATTTTTTTTTTCAAGGGCTGCTCCAACATCTTCATTTCTACTTTTCCAAAAAATAGCTGCCCCTTTTAAGAAATTAGGTAGCTCGATGAGGCTTTTGGTCAATAGCTGCGAAACAAAGTGTTTCTTGTCAATAAAAGGAAAATGATTCAGGCAACATGCTGCAGCCAGATATCCTTCCAATGTACCAAGGCAAAATACCGATTAAGCTAGTGTTCTTATTACAACTTGAGTGAAGTTAGTCTTCTTGCCCGCGTCAGGTTGACACAAGCGGAAACCTGACACAGGTCTGCAAATAATCGGTATATTTTCGACAAAAATATTGGACCACGTCCGCACCACGACATCTGGGAACTCTGGATCCAGCTTAAACCCAATTATTCACATTTCTTTGTCCAGCAGCAATGTTTCGAACACCAAACAGCAAAAGAATGTTGAAGTTGGTTCTTTAACTTTTTTTTGACTGTGACTCTCTTGTTGACTGTTTCTTGACGTTCATGTGGCAACCCGGTATTGTTCTTGGCTTGCTTATTCACTCGATTCGAGCCGATGGACTGCGGTGCGTTGAATTTCTATATCCTTTCCTTGTGCCAGATTTTTTGAGTACTTTTTAAAATGAACAGTAGTTGACTATAGTTATTCAGGCATCAACCTACGGCTATAAAAATCGTATCTTGTCATTTTATGTAAGATGCCATTGCAGACATACGTCTACTAACAGGTCGGGGGTGGCGGTGGCAACCTTTTCTTTCAGAATTCACACCAATGATAAATTTCAGTGTCAATAAAAGGAGGTCTTTGTTTTGAAATTTGAACTTAAGTATACCCAAGTAGAATATTTGATTGAAGCGCAGTCTCTATTCGATAGGTGCTCCTTGCTCCTCACAGTTTCTGTGTTTTTCTCGTTAAAAGATGTTTATATTTCTGTCATGTATTTTTCTTGGAAGAAGGGGTTTTATAGCAATTTAATTTCAAGAGTCTATCTAGACTCTTGAAAAATTTCCATCAAGAGTTAGAGTTTTGTCTTGAAATTTTGAAATTATCTTGATAATTCAAGACAAGACAAGAGTGGGGCAACTCTTGTCTTGTCTTGTCTAGACGGCAACACTAATTTTTTTTGGAAGAGTTCCTACTTGCCAAAAGAACCAAAATTGAACCGATTCCCGTCAACAACTTTTTTAGTCGCATCAGAAACCCCTCAACCTATATGCACCTTTACCACAGCCTTTAGGTTTTAGGTACCTTATACATAGTAGGTTTACATACCTCGATGGAAAGTTTCATTGCAGAGGGGCGATAAACCTAGCCAGTAGCCGCCCATCATTCATCTTTTCCTTTTGATTATTATAATGTAATCAGTCGCAGTCCAGATATTTTCGGGTATCAGTACCAATTTATCATAGTTATGCTGAAATAAGGGGCTAATAATGTTATTATTTTTGGTGGCATGTTGTCTGAGGATCAAATCGATGTTTGCTGTATGCAACGACACCTCGATTTCTATGGCTTTCACGCGCATCCACCAATTGTGCGAGTTTGTTTCTTGACCGTGCATTGGAGTTTCCACGATAAAGGGAAGATTCATATACATTCAATGTAAAATCGCGATGACTGTTTATCCATAGATTTTGATCGGAACCCGCCCAGGGTATGTAGAATGTAGACTAGATCCGATACATACTAGGACTATACTAAACAAAAGAATGGCTCAGTTCCCAATCAGGTATGCTCAAGATAGAGATAACTTTGTCTACATCGAGTTTTTAGATTTAAAACTACACTTCTAAAAGGTATCATTACGGAAGAAAACAAGGTACATTGCAACGCAACGAAAACGCATTATAATATACTTAATCATTTTAATTTAACGTGATCGGTGCACCATGTGCGATGCAGCCCCAGACATATAAACTGAAATTTAACGTATCATAATAACAGTAATAATAATAACATTTTAGCCAATGCCATCCCGGCGTTCGATGCAATCAAATTGCGCGATTAGGGCTGAGAGGGCTTAACTCTGCTCCCCCTTGTTCCCTCTTTCTGCTGGTCTTTGAGTGCGGTGCTTTCAAACTCGATTCAAGGGAGGGCAAGTGATTGCTTATAGCCGTAGCGGCAAATATTATTGCGTGAAAGAATTACTTAGTGGCAGGATAGATTGTGTTTCTGCGAAGCGAGAACCATTTCGTTTGATTGCTGCAGTTCGAAGACGACGTTTATTGCCATCCAGGGAAAGGACGTGATGATTGATTTAGGATTAGGAACGTAAATAGGATGCGAAGGACAAAGAAATTGCTTACAGAGTGCTTGGGAGTGATTTTCTCTTCTTATAAGATGGTCTCATGCATCCTGGTACTAAAGTTTTCTGAACAGAACTCAAGACATCTTCTCGCAGGATAGGAATCTACCGAAATCATTTCACTTTACTCCACTTTATATTTATTTTGAATCAAGTAGTCAAGTACTAAAGTTTCGTTCCGGCCGGTATGGCCGGTAACTTATGCCGCATGCCGTAAGATGTATGATGTAGGATAAATAAATAAATAAATAAATAAATAATTTATTTTCACACATATATAAGATAGGTACAGCTTAATATGTAGAAAACATCCAACAGGCCGCACAGCCCAATTAGAGGATGAAAACCGGTTGTAAAGTTTACACAGTATACAAACAATAAACAAAGAGAAACATCAACAATCAACAGCATCATGTGAAAGTGCAAACACATCAAAAATGTCTTTCTTTTTACAACAAAAAATGTCAAGTTTATCTTCAACTTCACTGTATCTTGATATCATCCTGTGAAGTGGAGACATCAAAAGCATGTTGGTGCGAGCAGTCGGCACATGAAAAACATTTATATGTCTACTGGAGATGCGCGGAACCCGATACTCCAGCAAACTCGTCAAGGATGAGCAGTCCACGCAACCATTAATGAGACCGTTCAGAAATATCACACAGCCAGCATCTCTCCTAAGCTTAAGTGATGACATGCCAAAGCGACTCAGCAGCAGGCCATGAGGAAACCCCCGCGGAGGGTAAAAACCGTCAATAAAGAAAGAGGCTGTCTTCAGATAGCGCCTTTGAATTTTCTCCAGGTCAGATATCCTCACCACATATATGGGATCCCAAATGAGGGAGGCGTACTCCAACCTGGATCTGACGAATGTACTGAACAATACCTTTAAGGTGTCAACATTTCTGAAGCCAGCCCCATTGCGTAAGATGAAGCCGAGGCCCTTAAAAGCCGAGGATACCGTTATTTCAACATGCTTGGAAAAGGTGAGCCTGGAGTCAAACGTCACCCCCAAGTCCTTGACGTATTCAGGTCTCTGTATGATTGCCCCACCCAAACCGTAATCATATAGCAATGGGTTTTTCCCGCGAGTGAAAGACATGACGTTGCATTTGGACGGATTCAGACGCAGACCATTCTTAACACACCACTTGTGAACCGTGGTCAGGTCATCCTGTAACACTCCGCAGTCGCTCATTGTTCTCACCTCACGGTACAACTTAAGGTCGTCAGCGTATAACAAAGTTTTCGCGGAAATCCCGGAGAGGACATCATCGATGTAGACGTCAAAGAAAAAAGGCCCCAAGGGAGCTCCCTGGGGGACCCCAGATGACTGGTGGAAATACTCCGACTTAAAACCATTATGCTGGACGTACTGCTGTCTGTTCTCAAGGTAAGAGGCAACTAGCCTGATCAGGGACTCGGAAAAACCAAAGTTGCCAAGCTTCCTGCACAACATCCCATGATTTATGGTGTCAAAAGCACTGGTAAAATCGGTATATACCACGTCCACCTGACTCCTTCTGTCCAGAGCCTCACACAGAAATTGTGTCTTCACTGCGAGATTCGTGGTGGTTGAGCGACCCTTCATGAAACCGTGCTGATGGGGGGACAGGTAACAGGACACATGCCGGTATACGGCCCGGTGGAAGGATGTAAACTTAACAGTACGGACCACGGTCTATAATATGAAATATACACAGACTTGAAGGATTGCGGGGTATGTAGTACTGGTAACTGGTAGTATAATAGTAGGACTAGTAGCTAGTAGTATTAGTTGGTACCAATACCCTTGATCTTGGATGTAGAACTTGAATCTTGGACAAGTTTGACAGAACGGCATAACGGCATAAGTTAACATCCCATTGTGAACCAAAACATTGGTTTTTCAACTGTTGAAGTTTTACAGCTACGGAATAAGTTTAAGTTAACAGCCATTATAAACGCTGCTTTAAGTAGGTTAACCTTCTGTTGAAAAAAACCTTAGGTGCTTTCCTTTTACCACAAAACTCACTGATCTGATCCAAGTTAAAGAGAGAAAAAGCGAGAAATCACATGCGCGAAAGTGGGATGCCACTAACAACTTATAGGTCAGAATACTTAGTTTAGGTTGTAAAGTAAAAGCACCTCATGTCTCAACAGTCTCACAGAAAAATCTTGTGAGGTTTGATGACAGAGTGCAGATGCAATCACAATTTGACAGACTTGAGCTTATATCTGCCACAAAGCCTTGTCGCATTGATCAAATTAATCTGTTGCCATATTTCTTGAAAAAGAAACGTAACGGAACAGCTTTTAGGAAAAACTTATTTCTTGTTGTACAGTTGTAAAAAAAAATGTGTTAAGATAGGCAACAGATATCCAGGTCGACCACGGACTTAGGTACATGCCGTTTATGTTTTAAATTCAGTAGAATGACTTTTTGGAGCAAAAATAAACTGATGACAAGCTGGGGGGCTACGGTTCCGGCTGATGACACCTATGCAAAGTTTTGGAGTGAAACTATCAGCGGCCATCAGCCGTTTGCTCCCATCCCTCCAGCTTGTCACTTTATTTTAGCTCCAAAAAGTCATTCTACTTAAAATTAAAAGTGAACAGGATAATATCTACATAGAGCCGGACCAATCAATAACTTTAATGAAATCACTCTCTGACCCTCGAGAAATTGGTCATGGATAAAAATCTTTCAGGGTTTTTAACTCCTCGATTCTAAGTTGGCCATTCCGGAATTATGTTCTGTTTTCGTTTGAAAGCTGAAAATATACGATATTATAAACAATGAGAAGTTCTTTCCCTGGCTATCTGATTCATCACTTGCCCATGGAAACCCAGTAGGTAGCACGGTGAGCTCGGCCCTGCTCTCAAATGTGGAGGTCCCGGGTTCAAATCCGCACTTGGCCAAATGGCCTGTTCCGCGCATTCCTCTACTACTGTACGAAGATGCCCCAGGAAGAGGGATGAAACGAGTAGGGATGTCCAAATGTTGTCAGTGAATCGATTTGTGTTGATCGAATCGAATCGCAATCAATAGTTTGTTTCGATTAAAAAATCGTATGAAATGAATCGATGCATCGAAAAGAACCGATCTTGTTGCATTTAGTCCTGTGGGGCAACTTCTTTAGGTTCACGGTATTGCAGGATGATGCCCGCGCAACGCGCTTCGCCGCAGGTGAAAAATTTCAAAGATAATAATGAAAATTTTTATAATAATAAGTGACACCATCAATAGTGACACAAACTAACAAAAAATTGAACGGCTTTTCGGCACTAACAAGTGTCATCGCGTGCGTAATAATCGAAACAACAATCACATCAGTTAAATCGATCCACCAGATGATCGTAGATCTACATTGGAATCGGTTCAACTTTTCAGATGCATCGCTTCGATTGAATCGATTCAAGTATGAATCGAATCGGAGCTGGACATCTCTAGAAACGAGAAAGCCATCGAAACGAAACCCACTGATAAATTCCCCACTGATCCTGAAATGTTATTTCCTTGTTATCGCTCTCACAAAGAAAACCTACCAATAACCAAGTAGCTGATGCAGGCAAAAAAAGCTATGAGACAACTCTCCTTCTGACCAGGGAAGAGCTTTCTTCCGACTTGTCTTCAAATTTATTTGAACAGGCTAATACTAATACTTATCGCAATCAGACGTTTTCTGCTCTAGTTCACCAAGTCGGAAAGTAAGTGTCTATCAAACTTTTTTAAAGCTTGATTCCCAGATGCAAATATTCGCAAAAAAGACGACAAATTTGAATTGTTGTTGGTTTTATTGGCCCTTCAAATTTCACAGTCGACAAGTCAAACTGACAGATTTTTCAGAATATTTATATATTTTTTATACATATTTGATGCTGAAGGCTTTTTTGTCCAGAAATTTGTGAACACGTTTGAAGGTACATTATACATTAAAAATGTGGTTGACCATAATGTCACATTTTTAGTTCCAAGAAGAGTCCCTGTTAATTCAAAATTGCTGGCATATAATTTTATATTGGCTGCCGATTTCTCACATGCATAGGAGTGCGTTTGTTTTAATTTTTCGGTAGAGCAGTCAGCACTCAGCAATCCAGAGCCCAGAGCCCAAGCTGAATCTCGCATCCCACTTCATTATTTTCTTGATAAAGGTCATTATTATTATACAGGGTGATTCATGAGTGACCTTACATAGAGTAATGGGAGATAGAGGACTTCGAGACGAGTCAGGATCCACTGAAGAAATTTTATTTTCTCCAATGGTTACGAAGATACAGGGTGTTTTGTGTAATTCGTGTGAAACTTTGATAAGCGATATTTCTGAAACGGCCAGAGGTATTTTGTTGAAATTCACCAGTAATATTTCTCTGTTGGAACTTATCCCGAAGCCATACCGTGTGAGTCAAAATCCACAGCCGGGCTAGAAAAAAGGTGGGCCTTTTTTGTTTCATCAAAAAGTACATTTTCTGACCGCTTTTCTAAAAAACTGCTATCGGATTCAAAAAGCTAAGGAACAATGTTTCAAGAATCACTCTTCAATTTAGATGGCACACCTGAACCGTTTCGACAATAAAATTAAAAGTAAAATTTGTGGCCGAGTTCCCATTTTCGACCGGACATAATCGACTCATTGTTTGATTGAATTCATCAAAATTGATTTTTAGGCTTGTCTCTGTTGAATAGAAGAGCTTGGTTGAAAGAAAAATTCCAGAGCCGACAAATTTTTTTTATGACAAAATCGAGAGTGAAACCAAAATTTGACTCGATTTGGTTGTCAAAAAAAAAATCTTCGGCTATGGAATTTGTCTTCCTACCAAGCCGTTCTATTCCATAGAGACCAGCTAAAAAATGAATTTGAATAATTTCAATCGAGCAATGAGTCGATTATGTCCTGTCAAAAATGGAAACTCACCTATAAATTTCACTTTCAATTTTTATGTCGAAACGGTTTGGGTGTGCCATCTAAATTGAAGAGTGATTCTTGAAGCATTTTTCCTCAGCTTTTCGAATTCGATAGCAGTTTGTTAGAAAAGCGGCCAGAAATATACTTTTTGATCAAATAAAAAAAGGACACATTTTTTCAATCCCGGCCCTGGATTTTGACTTACCCAGTATGGCTTGAGGGTAAGTTCCAATAGAGAAATATTACTGGTGAATTTCAAGAAAATATCTTCAGCCGTTTCAGGAATATCGCTTATCAAAGTTTCATACGAAACACACAAAACTTGGTAACTTGGTATCTTCGGAACCAATGGAGAAAACAAAATTTCTTCAGTGGATCCTGACTCGCCTCGAAGTCCACTATCTCCCATTAGCCTATGTAAGGTCACTCATGAATCACCCTGTATATATCATCAATATTATTATTACTATCATCAATATTATCATTATTATTATTTATTATTTATTACACCATTGACTTCGCAAATTTTCACTTTTCACTTTTCAGTTTTTTTTAGGCCAAAATATTATAAAAAAATACAAGCTGAAACTGTTTGCTAACGACATGCACTTCTTAGCGGGCAACATCTTCAAAGATGCTGCTATTGAAATTTAACGCCATAAATGGGTTCAATATATTATACGAGTTATTGTAAAACAACCAAAATACATGTTGCCCGATGGTTTTCTTGTATGGAGAAACAATTCAATGTGACTTTTTTCTTCAACAGAAAGACTGGCACAGCGATGATGACAGATGCTTCCAATGTTTGCGTGAGAGTTGTGAGTTTGCATTGAAGTGAATATAACAAAAAAGTAAGGGGATTTAACCGGTCGTTTTGCACCTTCAAGGCATGCTTCACCTTTGCGCAGATGTGGAGGAATCAGCACAACTCTTTTTTGGGGGGAGAAACTCAGTGGTAGATCCCTACCGACCCAACGAAGAGTTTGACATTGACACCATAAAAGATTTGGTCGGAGTTTTTTCTAGATTGTAGTGATTTTACCGACATACCGCCTGGCCTATTATGAAATGGACCCCAGGTTTTGCAAATTTTCATTTTTTTTTATAACTTCGTACAACTTTGATAAGGGGTGGAATGTAAATATTTATAAATTTTACGTTGAATAATATTCTGTTTATTTCCGATAACTATACTTACTGAAGCGATCCTCATTATCTAAACTTCATTCGACAAAATTCATTGGGACATAAAAACTCGATGGGAGTGTTAATCTGTTTTGACCAGGGATGAGGCAGAGGGATAGATGGAATAGCATCAAGAAGGGACGGCGGGCGGCGGCACAGCTAGTGGAGGTGGTGATGGCTCTCGGCGGGGGATTAAAACAGTTGGCAGGCGATGCGACATGGTTTCGACATTACTGTGATTGCCGGAGAGACGCGGGCGCCTCTGACGTCGGTTGCCCACATATCTGTTGCAGGCGTCTGCGTGACCCCCTGCGCCACCCCTTTTCACTTCTGCATGTTTATTTACCTTACAGGATAGGTAAATCAGATACTGTTGCTACGCGGAGTAGGTATGACACAGGGTGTCTATTTTGATCGTTCAAGATGAATTTGCTCTTGTTGAGTAAACCTATCTTACTTAAGGTAAGTTATTTGCAAAGGTAACTATGCAACACACAAAGCGTACAGATTTCTAAAATTTTCCCTCCAAAAATTAATTCAATAATTCTTTTCTCCAACTTTCATTTCCATGCAGTATATCTGCACCTAAAATGAATATTTCGTGGGGCTCACCGCATGTCAAAGTTTAGATTGCAGTTTTCTCAAAGTCACGGTCCGAAAAAAGTCGATCCCCGAGCAGGAATGGATTTTTGAGTGGAGTCCTGCATCTAAGGCGAGTCGTACTGGTCTAAATACGGGCGAGAGGCCCTCTCGAGTGGCAACGGCTAGGAGAAATTTGGAAAATTCATAACGCTCGACTGGAAAATGGTGAAAGATTGTAACCGCAGGCTTGATTTAACTCTTTTGTTTTGTTGCTTCCTGCCAAATGTGGTCCCAATCCATAGGATATATTTTGAATAATTAAATGGTGAAGTTTTGAACTTTGACATTTTTTATTATTTGGCAGATGACAGGTAGGGAAATACTTCTAACTGTTCTGAATACCGTTTTTTTATGCGGGCTTTCAAACGCCGTTTCTGTCGTTTTTTGACAGTGACACTTCCATTTGACAGATGACAGCTAAAACTAATACATGAGCTTATTCGACGGTGAAACCATGTCTGTGTATCAAATTTTAAGTCGATTGGATAGACGTTGCAGCTGTTATCATGGAAGGTTACAGACAAACAAGCATCATACTGTTACGTATTTCGCGTACGGGTTCGATTATAATTGAGACGATCGTTTTAAAACACCAACTGTTTATTACTGCATACTACAATAAATACACGTCAACAATTATTTACCCTTGGAAATATCGTTGGGACTGTCGCTTCTTCTGCCGTGCTTTAGAACCGGCGCCTCCGCCAAAATGAACAGATGTGTCTTGATCGAGCGTTGAAGGTTCCCAATGCCAAGCCATTGCGTACACCGCGACCTGATGGATGGAAGAATCTAGAAAGATCGCGTGCATGTTCACCAGAATGCACGGGATCGCCGCTCGTAAAAATACAAACGTAGGTACCTACATTCAAACATACATACATACATACATACATACATCCATACATACATACATACATACATACATACATACATACATACATACATACATACATACATACATACATACATACATACATACAAACATACATACATACATACATACATACATACATACATACATACATACATACATACATACATACATACATACATACATACATACATACATACATACATACACACATACAAACAGAGATAATTCTGGAAATGGTCTTAATTCAGAGAAAATAATAAGGAAATAATTGTTTGTCTATTTCGGTTTCACTGTTACTACTTTGTAGCATTGTTTTTGCGGAAAACAGTGTCACAAAATGCTTCTTTGTGCAACTGAAAATAGAGTCCTTTGTGGCACTGTTTTGGCTGTCATCAATGACATAAGCGAAATTCAAATGTCAGTTTGTACATTTTCTTATTTTTAACAATAGGTAGTTGAATTGGTAAAATAAGCGTTGCAAAATCAATCCGTCGAGGAATGAACCCACAGAGATTGACTTAGCAACGCTTATTTTACCAATTCACTTCGTTCTCAAGGCGAAATAGACAAAGTAGTATGAAAATCATGTGTAACAATTCCTTTTTGTAATACTCCTACATTGCGTCGTAAGTATTACAAACTTACAAACTCAGTCGTATTACAAAAATCGTCGTTGTCACACTAGTTTCAGAATAGTATATTATCTACAAGCGTTAAATAATACCCGTCACTTTTAGCACGTCGTCATGGGCGACGTGAAAAAATGATGATTCTGCGCATTCCTGTCATATTTTCAATAAATTCTGACATTTACCAAACATTTCAAAGACCATTGTAGATAAAATCCTGTACAATACACGCGTTAAAAGTGTCTTATTTTGTTCGCGGGGTTGCTCTACTCGCTAATGCTCGTTTCGCAAGCGTCCCCGCTCACAAAATAATACCTGTCACTTTTAACACTCGTATCGTAAATAGCTATTGTAGACTGGAAACTATAGCTTTAAACGATCTGTGTAGTTTAGGTTTTAACATATGCTAATTCCCCCTCTTTCGGAAATGTCGGCATCATGTCGCCATCATCAACAAGAAGTGCACCAGCGTGGTTTTTGCCGAATATCTCAATTTTGGGTCATCTGACAGCAAAAGATGTGGGGAGTCATTTTGAAGCCAATTAAATTCGCTACAGTTTGGGGTTCAACTTAACTCTTTGAGACCTATGATCTTTTAGATGGAGCTTCTGGAAGCGAGAGTCATTGTCGTGTAACCTCCATGGCCACTTGACTCGAAAAACTAAAATTTCGATGTGAATAAAATTTCGAAATGAGATTTCTCGAGAATCTTCCAAGCTATAGTTGCGGTAATGGACTTAAACTCTTTCTCTTGAACCGTAGATTACGAAAATTGAAAAGTCAAAAACGTCACATTATACATATACAGGTGTACTAAAGGAATCAAATCAGATCAGAGAAATTTTCATATTTCAAGCATATGCGAGACTAACCCTGGGTTGCATCAAAAAGATAATACGCAATCAACCCTAACACGAGAATTAATGGATTTCAATCTGGCCAATGGGGTGTTTTCTCTGCAGTTGTCTAGGTGTCCAGTAGATGGCAGCAGGGGCCAACCCGGGTTATTTTCCCGCTACTTTTTGAAGGGTTCTCACAGGGGGGGGGGGGGTTTCCTTTTGACTTTGATGTCTGCTTGCCGGGTCGGCTGTCATGTCAAGTCAAGTATGAATGTGTGTCGTCAGAAGTGAGGAAGGAATTGAGGTCTCCAATTTTCTGTTGTCTGTCTTTACTGTGACGTCATGCGTATAAGATATGGTTAATCGAGGTCATTGAGCGCTTCCCAATAAGACGTATAAGGACACAATTCGACACATTTGGACACAATTTGACACAGCTAGCGTTCCAATAGCAGTAATAGCACCACATGTCGACACAATCGAAACATTGGCGAGGCTGAGTTTAGAATTGAGCTGGCAAGTGCACTTTGACATTGTGTATCCGTCTTGTCGCAGTTATTGGAAAGCGCCCTATGTTTCTTGAGATATGACATTTCGTTTCTGACAATGGGAAATTTTTCGAATCTGACAAGCGCTCTGTCGTGTATTTATTTGATTTCAGCATGGATTTCATTATTTCACTTGTTCTTACCCTCGTTCTTGCCAATAAGTGTGTTATATGTAGTGGAAAACTGAGAAGATACTTACAGAAATGGTTCAAGGGTGTTGTGTCGCTCTATGCGAGTCGAGAATAAGACGAATTCACCCAGCATAACCATGCACCGGTTCACGAAAGACCCAAACTTAATGGAAGTGTGGCTGCACCAGCACCAGCACCAGCAGGGATCACGCTGCACCAGACAAGTGCATCTTACTACGAAAAAACTCTATTACTTCGTCCATTAAAAACTCCCTTATGGGCTCTAGTGACTTTCCCCACATGATAATGGGAACAGTATAGCTATCCGATTCAAAATTCCCGCAAAAGTCAGAAACGAAACGTCCAAACGTCATAAACGTCAAAACGTCAAAGGTGACCTCGAAAATCCATGTATTTTCTATCTCCTAAAATTGGAAAGGTCAATTAGATTGAAAAAATTACGTACACTTGGCTTTCAGAGCAGAGGTTTTTAGTATAGATGTTTTTGAAGAAGAGTATAATAATTGTGTTCTTGAACATGGACACGGCACGGTGGCAGGTAGGTTGCAATAGGTTGCAAATCGGCCGACGCGACGTGCTCTCGTGTCCGCGAACTGCTCCTCGAGTGCTGTCTCCCGGACGATCCCTCTGGCCTCTGGCAAACATTTGCACGGTCATTGGGCCTTTTCAGCCCGCAAAAATCACTAAAACCGACCAGTACAACCCCACGTTCAATATTTTTTTCAGCAAATGTCAGTCATATGGTCGTTGCTGTTATTTTCATTGTTCGAATGATCAGTGGCAGGTGGCAAAGTGCTGGGTGTTCATGATGCTGCTAGGCAATATAGCGTTACGCATACACAACCAGACACATCCCTGACAGACACCCTTGAGACACACAAACGGGCTAAAGAGATACGAAATACCAACATGGAGCAGGTAGGCTTACCAACAAACAGTAACCTAGTGATAAACCCGGGTTGGCCCCTGCTGCCATCTATCGTCTTGTTCAGCGGCGAAACACCCCATTCTAGTAGGGTGACCATGGTAAATGCATAAAATTTCTAGCTAATCCAATCATTGGGTCAATTCTGTGAAACGAGTACTGACCACAAGAAATTTCACTAATCTCGTATTATAATAATTGAGCGTTGGTGGTTGGTGCAACCCAGGGTAAGTATACCTATCACGAGTCCAAAATATCAATTATGCATCTGCTCTGTAAGCTTCACTTATTACACTCAAGAAGTGGTCAGCTCATAGTTTTCCTGTAGAGTGTTTTACAGTCCCGCGGTTTGACAGGACTGTCGTAGCTTACTTTGTTGCTCCGTCAATGACATCACGTAAATCTCTGGAGATCGCGACGTGCGAATAAGACACATACCTGTACGACTGGCGGAGGAGCCGTGCGCTTACTGGTGTATTCGCGAAGCCAATGGACTTCTCTAGAACTCTCGCGAATGGACTGCTGCCTTATGCTGGCCTGGCATCTACGGGATCGACAATAGAAGTGACAGGAATCTTCAAGGCTTTTCCGGAGGAAGCTGGAATATTCTCGAATACAAGACGCGAGTATATAAAGCGGCATGACAACGGAGCAGGTCAGATCTGATGCACCAGTGACACTGAGCACGCATCGGCGAAGTTCAGTAGTGCGACACCTTAGTGCGACGATTTACCTCGGCAGCTACACGTCCAGCTACTTAATAGATATAATTTTCCAGGCTGGTAGGTTGAAGTTGGTCAAAAGATGGATCACCCTGATTTGGAAAGGTTCCCATCGAAATTCACTGCCCTTGTTTCGAGAATATTGTTTTGTATATACCTACTTGCGGGTTCTGTTGATAACAAAGCAGCGAAGCACCTGTCAGTGAGTGTGGTCTGATCAGTTGAACTTGATCAAAAAGACGTATACGAAAGTGTGTTTTTGAAAATTGGTAAATTAATTTTTTTCAAAAGGCACCTAGTGTTTTTTACGTGCTTTACGAATGCTGCCTTGTATATAGGCATTTAGAGCGCGCATGAAGTTTAACAGTCCTTTACTTTAACAAGTCCAACTTATTTTTATCAAGAATCATTTTTCTTCATTTACTCAACGAATTGGCAATGCAGTACTATAAAATGCTAACTTTGAACGAACTGCTTGTATAGATAATAATGGATAGACGACAGGGTATATTAGGTATCTATATCTTATTGTATAATTTTGTGCAATAACAAAAATTACTGGAAGCTGATGGATGAGTAGTCACATTGGATTTCTACAATGGTCGTCAACAGATAAAACGTCATTTGCAAGGTGTGCCACCTGGTGCGAAGACTTGGAAGACATCCGTCCTGCCCTGTCCCCCTTCCGGTATATACGATCCACGTCAAACGGTCTATCCTTCAACCACCTTAAACCCTCCGTCCTGCCGAAGACAGAGACGCAAAGGTCCTGTGCTTCTGCATCGAACGTTCCCACTTTTCAACCCATACTCGTCCTGACGCTGATGCATCAGCAGGATTTTATTGTTTCGTGTCGAAGAGGCGGTGCCGTCTGTTCTGTTGGTTGACGTGGCCCATGTTCAGGCAGAAGCTCCGCAACTCCTCTCTCATCGCATTGTTGTCCTGTTTGTTTGATTATTTTGTTTTGACGTATGTCATAACCAGAACACCGCGCGATATTTATTTAATTCGCCCATATTCTGCTCGAGCACAAAGGAGCACCCCCAACTGAGCTAGTCGCAAATTCAATTATCGAACAAAGTCAAACCGAGGCTCATCACCAGCACATGTTTTAATATTTGTATTATGACACAGAGTTGATGTTTTTACAAAAGGTACCTGGGATAGGTATTTTTTTTAGATTTAGGCATTCTGCTCGGAATCTGTATGCAAATAGTAGGTATTCAGGTACCTACATACTCGTAGGTATTGCTGACTTTTAAAACGGGGGCTTAATATATATTATTTTCAGTTTTTTTTCACCTCCCGACCGGTTGAGATATTGCCTGTAAAATTTGACATTCGCGATAGAAAGAATACATTTTCGGAGTCCGGGCAAATTTTATATGGTAGATTATCATCAAACGTTCAAGAATTGATGATTAGCTTTCATCAGATATTTACTCAGTTTAACTTAGAAAACGCTTTCTTTCTAGTGTAAATCTCAAATTTTACATCCGCCCGCGATGTCACATCATTTGAATTGTACTAAAGGCATATCAAGCATTCAGGTGCCTATATTTGATGTCAAAGGATCTGTGATCAATATGACGGCAACTAATCAGAAGTGATGTAGATGTAGTACGTAGTATGTACAGTCGGCACAATTAGAGGCTGCACGTCATACTTCAATTTTAGAGGAGTTGCTAAGGAGATTTTGCTTAGAAACTCTTCCAAAATTGAAGTATGCGTGCGGCCTCTAATTGGACCGATTGTACACAGTACAGTCATTGCCCATTAAAAACACGTACCTACAGCTTTTCACACGGAGTGTATTGATTTTTGGAATGTTGGCCTGATGTCACAGTGGCCAGGGTACCCAAAATTCATCAAATCAGTGCACTCCTATATCAAAAGCTTGTACGCGTTTTGAATGGGCAGTGACCGTACCTATATCTACTTATATGCCGTTCACGTTTCAAATTCAGTACCTATATATAGAATGATGTTTGGAGAAACATTAAGTGACAAGCTGTGGGCTACGGTTTTCGCTGATGGCACCTGCAAAGTTTCGGAGTAAAACTCAGCGGCCATCAACCGTATCCTCCTAGCGCTCCAGCCTGTCACTTTATTTTTGCTTCAAAAAGTCCTTTGTACTTAAAATAAAAAGTGAACCGGATATATTCAGTTTAGTTACAGACACTGGTCAATGGTCATCGGTCATTTGACGTCGGAAGTACATAAACACTCACGCCAGGTTGCTCACTTCGAGTTTAACTTTGAACCTGTTTTGGTTACTAAGGAAATAATTGTTGCAACAATTAAATCTATATGACAACCAAACCAAGTTTAAAGTTAAACTCGAAGTGAAGAACCCGGCGTCAGTTAATTAGACATTAACCCTTCCTAATTTTTGAAACTGCCGGCGCCGGCTAGTACCTAGTCAAACTCGAGCTTTCTAAATCTAAATTACTATCAGATATTATTCTTACCTACTGGTTAGACTTCTAAAAAAAACACAATAGGCATTATTGACATCAATTATTGAATTTTATATCCATCACTGATGGAGAAACACACCACTCGCGGTATGTGTACATCCAGCGGTGGATCAAACCTTCCTATTCGGTCTTCGTATAGCTATAATCTATCTCTTCGCACTTGTTCCATAAATAACCATTGCCTATGTCCCTGTCGTCTTGTCAGACCGTATCAATTTCTATCATCCAACCAACACAACGTTTGGAAAATAGAAAATCCGCCCTCCCTTAAAAGTACTTACATAAAAAAGCCCGATGGGAAAAATCAGTAAAAGGCGACCCAGTTGTCTTCGCCAATTATTGACTCCGGGTGCCAGGAACATCCCCGGAATGTAAATTAGGGGAACTTCACTTCGAATCAAAGCAACAAGCCGAGGATCTGCCACTTCGCTGTGCCTTTGTTCAAACAGTCGGCCTGGTATGCCACCGCCACTCTGCTGTTCATTTTGATTTCAATTGACTTATTATTAAGCAGATGAGCTCTGCAGCGGCGGGAGCAGAACGCGAGATTTTGTTCCTGCTTGTCACGGTGGTAATAAGTTAATTCGAAAGTGGATTCAATTATTACCGAAAACCCACGTAAAACGGATCACGAAATTATATATGATTCACTTTAATTTTTGCAGTTCTTCCACAAAGAGTAATGTTCAATGAAAACTGCAAACAGACATATCGAACATTGTCCACTCATGGCATGTTACACAACACAAACAATTTTGCGACACAGTACACCCTTTATGAACAGTTATTTGGATGTGTTTTGCACACTGGCATGGCGTTGCGCCTGACCAACGCAAACAATTATCACACAGTCCAAGGAATATCATCAGCCCATTAGACAAATGTAATTGGAGACGTAAACGATATCTGCAATTGCGATGCAAACCTACCCTAACAGTATTGCAAATGTCCAATGTATGGATAGACACTTACCCCATCTACCCTTATCCGTTCATATAAAATGCATCATGTTGTCTGTTATCCCTTAAACAAACACAAAGCCTCTATGGTGCGGTAAAATAACATGGAATTTTTTATTTTCGACATGTGTGCCCCGCATTTGGGTGCATCGGCCCGCGTGATTTGTTTATTCGCCTGTTGAATTTCATTTTGTGCTCATGCAAAAGGCTCGAAAATTTTAATTCAAAACAATTGCTGACATTACGTTACTGCGTAGGTGGGTGGATAATTTCGAATGAAATTTCGCCTGAGTAGATTATTGCGGTAAAAGGTAGGTAAATAAAATTCTACAGTGCCGACCAGCGTTTTTTCATAGAAAGGGACGTTGTAGGTGAAAAGGCCCCCTTTGGTCAAATGGATTCATTAGCTATGTCACTGAATACATAGGAATTTTTGATGCCACTGAAAAAGTGGATTAATACGGGGTGTTTATAAAAGACTGTGATCGCGGAAGGCTTGGGTCAGGCCGAAAAACGTAGTAACAGGCGCAATTGTAGTGATCGAAAGCGGATTCCAAAGGCGATGCGATCACAGACGTTTATAAACACCCGGTAGAATAGAATACGCACTCTTGATCATACAATACCTACACTTACCTACGAGAACTATACGGGCGATGCTATCCAATTTTCAAATTGCATACGGACGAAATTATCGAACTTGGAGTTACAGAAACAAACAAGCTTTTGCGACCACAGATTTCTTTTGATAAAAGAGCACTTGAATTTGTTGACATCCTTTGATATTTGAACAAAAAACAACAAACAAATTCAAAACTGACTGAAACTCTGATTGCTGATGCCTCCGGATTGAATTCCGGATAACATATCTTGGAGTTTTAGTCAGTTTTGAAATTGTTTAGGTTATTTTCCTACCAGTTTAGTCTGCCGATGCTCAGCGGCTCAGCGTTCTCCCTAACCAAACCAGCGTAGTAGGTATTGCGATTCGATCGACTGAAATAAAAATAATTTATGTACTCCTCATGCGTGGTTTAGAATTGCTTGTTTCAAAATGTTCAGAAAACAGTTCAGTCTATCCATTTCTAATGATCATATTAAGAACGTCTTTCTAGACACTGAAAAAAGTATGTTGAAAAAATACCAACTTCTTTGCTTATACCAATCAACCAAATATTGAAAATTCAAAAAAATGAATTTATAAATTATTTCTGGGATTGCCGAGTAACGGATAAAAATACAAAACATGTATGAAAAATAATAAGTGGTTGTTCTGACCTCCCGAAGAAATTATTTTTTCAAACATTAAGATGAAAGATACATGGCGACCAATGCCGTCAAGATATAAGAGAAGAAGATTCACATTATCCTCATTTGAGGTGATACAACAGAATAAAACATGGTTTGGTAGGAGTTCAAGGACCATCAACTTGACAGGGCTTTCGACGCCCTTGAGAGAAAGTTTTTGTGCTTTCCCTCTGAATATCGTCCTGGGATAGACCTTGTAAAACACTTGTGCAAAGAGAATTTTTTGTATCATTGCCGTATAGCTATGACTACCAAACTAACCCGCCAACGCCAACCCCACTGTAATGGTATCTAGAAGTTTCGCAAAAGTAGATTAAATGCTCATGGATCTATAGTTCTCGATTAGGTACATCCCGTGATAATGTACTTTATTTACAAGCGGTCAATAATACCCGTCACTTTTAACACGTTGTCATCGGCGACGTGAAAAAATATTGATTCTGCCCGTTCCTGTCATATTTTCAATAAATTCTGACATTTACCAAACATTTCAAAGACCATTGTAGATTGTAGATAAAATCTTCTAGATTCACGCGTTAAAAGTGTCTTATTTTGTTCGCGAGGTTGCTCTACTCGCTAACGCTCGTTTCGCAAGCGTCCCCACTCACAAAATAATACCTGTCACTTTTAACACTTGTATCGTAAATAGCTATTTTTTTGTCGTGCGTCAACTGACATGTGATTGCTCGAATTTTTTTTCCAAAGCGCATCGCACGGCTACATAATGTACCAAATGATGTCAAGTTAATAGCAATCAATTATTATTCATGTTCTCGTACACCCATACATTTTGAACCTGCTGGCACAATCAACGCACATAGAGAGATCGTTAACGCAAAATAATGAAAATTCAGCACCATGTTTAAAGGCAACTGACAGTTTGAAGCCTTCATTGTTTGCCAGGGCAACAATGGGCTCTGCTCGTTTGTAGGTAGAATGTTTCGTGTATGCGGTGGACTTTTTACCTCTTATCGAATTATTCAAAACATGAAAGGTACGGTACGAAAGAAAAAATTGAAAATTGTTTGTGCCTGCATCAGGTTTTGTTCCCTCGATTTATTTTTAAGCCGTTAAACCGATCTCAACCATATTTGTAATGCACATAGGATCTATGGTAGAAAAGTGACAATAAGTTTTCCACCATGATATCTCAAACGGAAATGTCAGTCTACGAGTGGCAGAAAATTTTGATGCAGGATTTTTGGCTTAAGATAGCTCATTCTCAAGTCATTGAGAAATTCTATTCGAAGCATGTGAAAGTTAGGACGTATCTGTCATATGTCAGAAGTTACAAGCTGTCAAAGTTAGAGCATTGACGTTCAATAACTCGAGAAGTACTGAAAGGATATAATAAGTTTTCTGACAAGAACAAGTGAAAATGGGCCTCGCTTTTTTCCGTGTCTTTAGATCATTCACAATAGAACTTTGTGGACATGCATCTAATAGAAGCCAGACGTAAAAATATGCGTTGGCTCCGAGAGGTTGATCAAGAGTCACAGAACATAACAAGAAAAAATTGGTTGTGGGCGACACAAAACTTTCCCGGCGGTATCCAGAGAAGTCAGTATGATCTTGATGTAAGCATCCCTTCGGAAAGGGGAGACTTGACTGAAAAATTTGACAAAAAAAATCGATCAAGTCGAGCGACCATCCTGACGGACTAACTCACGTACGGATACTACAGAAGATACTACTATTTTGCCTCAAATATTTGAAAGAAATTGGAAAATTCCAGAGGTAGGAATGCCGTTCAGTGTCACAAAAGTCGAACGCTAGTACGACACGCGTTTGCATGTCGAAAAGTGGCCAGTATACGATACGGGAGTAGATAATAGCTATTTACGATACAAGTGTTAAAAGTGACAGGTATTATTTTGTGAGCGGGGACGCTTGCGAAACAAACATTAGCGAGTAGAGCAACCCCGCGAACAAAATAAGATACTTTTAACGCGTGTATCGTTCAGGATTTTATCTACAATGGTTTTTGAAATGTTTGGTAAATGTCAGAATTTATTGAAAATATGACAGGAATGCGCAGAATCATCATTTTTTCACGTCGCCCATGACGTCGTGTTAAAAGTAACGGGTATTATTTAACGCTTGAAGATAATCTTTTTTATCTACAAGCGTTAAATAATACCCGTCACTTTTAGCACGTCGTCATGGGCGACGTGAAAAAATGATGATTCTGCGCATTCCTGTCATATTTTCAATAAATTCTGACATTTACCAAACATTTCAAAGACCATTGTAGATAAAATCCTGTACGATACACGCGTTAAAAGTGTCTTATTTTGTTCGCGGGGTTGCTTTACTCGCTAATGCTCGTTTCGCAAGCGTCCCCGCTCACAAAATAATACCTGTCACTTTTAACACTCGTATCGTAAATAGCTATTATCTATTCCCGTATCGTACTGGCCACTTTTCGACACTCAAATGCGTGTCGTACTGGCGCTTGACTTTTATGACACTGAAAGGCATTTCTACCTCTAGAATTTTCCAGTTTCTTCCAAATATTTGCGGCGGAATAGATAAAATAGTATATTACACTCGTTTAATAAGACGTTTCGTCACACTCCTTTCTTTGGGACCCTTCTCACTGCGTTCGTCGTGCCCCAAAAACAGTCGTGTGACAAACTTCGTCTTATTAAACTTGTATAATAATATACTATTATCTACTCCCGTATCGTACTGGCCACTTTTCGACACGCAAACGCGTATCGTAGGTACTAGCGCTTGATAGGCGAGCGGCCGTTAGCGAAAAACGTGCATTTTAAGGGGTTGAGTGACCACGGGCGTACAACAACAATTTTTGATTTTCAATAGTAAGTACTAGATGGGGGTGTGCCGCCTATGAATTTTTTTCAAAATCGCCCCATGGGAACTCTCGTCAGGGCCCCATTTCCATCTTTTTTTTCAAGTCATCTTTTCTTCATTTTTTGCATTCGGCAGCTCATAACTCAGTGACTATTGATGATAAAGCGAAGATTTTTTCACCAATACGATGTCTGGATATTACTAATACCCTCCACATTACTTTTGTGTTGCATTTCGTGATAATAACCTTCCTGGACCATAAAAACACAAGAGGTGCAGAAATACGTCACAAGAACTTTGATATGCGGGAAGCTATATCAATTTCTCAAAATATGTGCACATATATGCGAGAATATATGTCGAGAATACTCCAAAGATGTTTTTGGGAAAAGGGCGTTGTAGCAGGATTCTTGGTTTTTGAATTATGATTTTTTCAAAATCCGACACTGATATATGCGAGCGGCCGAGCGGCCAAATTGGCGCGAAACGAGGATTTTCATCAATGTGATTGAAAAAACATCACAGTATGAGCCACAACAGCGGTCTTTTTTGTGCTTCACCTAGTAGTAGGTAGCTCAAGGTTCAACTAGACTTCAACCAAAGGTTCAACCTGAACTACCGTTTCCGTTAAACCGTTCTAAGGAACTAAGGAGTCGTCTACTCCACTGCAACATTTTGGAACAAAAACTTGTATTGCACTGATTTCTGTATGGATTATATGTAAACCTCAGCTTTCGATTATTATTCTATTGTGTACCTATTTCAACATGGTGACCTCTCTTCCGAATGCTGGCCTTACTTGTCAAATAAAATGACTAGACACTACACACAAAGGTCAATAACAGCTTCAAAGCTTCATGATAGATCGCCTTGAATCGAGAAATAATGATCGAAACTTCTATGCACCTATAAGAAACTCAAGCCCGAAGACGTTTTTGCCGACATGATGGATGAAGAGATTACTAATTACCATTCGCCAAGGTGGATTAAATGTTCAGAAAATTGTCTCGCTCGTCGCTCGAAGTCCTATTTCATCGGTGAGCGCTAGCTTTGTCAAAAAATCAAAATGATGTCGATTTAAAAAAAGTCTCAAGTTATCCGACCACATCCGTTCCATTTACAACACTTTGTGTCGGTTTGTGTCAACTGAAGTCGGCTTGTGTTTGCTTGTGTCGATGACACACAGCAACACAAATCAAATGGAACGCATTTGTGCCGATTTGTGTCGACACAAGTCGACTTGTGTCGGTAAATGGAAAGCGCCTAATAACAGCAGCAAAATCCAAATTGTATTGGAGCGAGTGAAGTCGCTACAACCGTACAACGACCGTGTGTTTGGTGGATGGCTGAAATGCCTCAAAATAATTAATTCTAAAAAGCGTTGCAGACATTTGACGATCGAAGTCGACACTGTCTTGGAAAAATAACAAGGTTTCTTAATGCCAGCTAAGTTCACTTAATTTTTGATCGGTACGACGGCGACGCGACGATTCGCGACATAAAATTCGCAAGTTTCTAGAACAAATACGCTGCTATGCTACCAAAGAAAAGTAGGTCTATGAAATCCAGAGAATTCAGTCAACACCAAACTGGAGATTATTTTTTGTCGTGAGAAAGAACAAGAGCGATTCGTGTGACTTCTTGTCTCAATGAATAGAGTAGGATAATGCGCCAAAAACAGTTAGCAGACATCTCGGCAGACATGGAAAACAAATGAATCAATTATTTTATTTTGGCTGGTGGTTACAACAAAAGAACTCTTACAAAAACAATCAAGGTTCCTGGTTCAGGTACAAATGAAACGGAATCGTGTTCCGACGCCGGTGAATGCTTTCCTCCACTATACCGGAAATTTTGCCGAACTCTTCCCTGTGTAATGTGTATTCCAACACATGGTAGAAATTTTCAACGGCCACCAACATCGCATGGGGTCGCACCATCGTTCGTAGTTTACGTGCTATGCAACACACATTTGCATTTAGCAAGACATTCCAACTAAATCGAGAAGCTTTTTCTCGAGACAAAAATCCGACCGTCCTCGGCGAAGATAGAACCCGTGACCTCTGGCATAGCAGTCGAACGTGCTGACCACCACACCACAAGCTCCTCATATCGGATTTTTGTTGAATCGCCCGACACCGACGTTCTTGTGCTCTTACTGATGTATTGCCAAACAATGTGCAATAGACCTAGTTTGTGGGTAGAAACACTCCACTTCTGCCACCTTGGAGAAAACTTTTGGGAAGCTTTGCAGGATTGCAGGTCGTTTTATCCTTCAACATAGTGCAATACAGTGTCAGCAATGTATGGCGTGGGCAAGAAATAAGCCTTTCAAGCGACAAGGAGAATGAAAATATCTGTTGGATCTGTCACCTCACTTCTTAGCGTCCTATCACTCCTATCATCACCCAACACATATCAATGACCGATAAAGTTTTGGAAGCAAGAAAATGTATTGTTTTTGTCTAAGATGCAAGCAGAAAACATGCCACCGATCATGGATCCGTGAATGATCTCCCGGCTGGCTGATCAACTGGCTGTAAATAGCGGAAACAACATTGATAGAGTGCCACTTTCGGAACCTGCATTAAATTAAGCAACATGTGGCATATGAGCTTCATGACAAGCACAATCATGCATGAAGGACTCGATGAAGGAAAAGCTTCGTCACCCGAAAGTAGTATGGAACCCTCCTAACCAGTGAAAAACTGCGGTTAGATGATCAAAATTTCAAAGGTCAAACCAGCATAGAGTTGGAGTTTCTTCAGAATTGATTATCTTTGCAATTTCCATGGGAAGAAACCTTGTAAAACCATCTCCTTTTGCCCATGCAAGGCAATTGGAATGTTATGCTCTGAAGTCTGCGGTCCTGTGCTGCTCGTAATTTATGTAGGTGATAATAATAATCATTAAAAAGACACAAAGTGTGATAGAGGTGCCTACCTATGGAAGGTTGAATACCTATGAAGAGGTAGAAGGTAACTGACATTGAGTCTCGAAAAGGAATCGAAGTTTATACATAAAAAATCCACATCAAAATCACTGCAATACAAGTTTTTGTTCCAAAATGTTGCAGTGGAGTAGACGACTCCTTAGAACGGTTTAACGGAAACGGTAGTTCAGGTTGAACCTTTGGTTGAGGTCTAGTTGAACCTTGAGCTACCTACTACTAGGTGAAGCACAGAAAAGACCGCTGTTGTGGCTCATACTGTGATGTTTTTTCAACGACATTGATGAAAATCCTCGTTTCGCGCCAATTTGGCCGCTCGGCCGCTCGCATATATCAGTGTCGGATTTTGAAAAAATCATAATTCAAAAACCTAGAATCCTGCTGCAACGCCCTTTTCCCAAAAACATCTTTGGAGTATTCTCTACATATGTTCTCGCATATATGTGCACATATTTTGAGAAATTGATATAGCTTTCCGCATATCAAAGTTCTTGTGACGTATTTCTGCACCTCTTATGTTTTTATGGTCCTGGAAGGTTAATATCACGAAATGCAACACAAAAGTGATGTGGAGGGTATTAGTAATATCCAAACATCGTATTGGTGGAAGAATCTTCGCTTTATCATCAATAGTCGCTGAGTTATGAGCTGCCGAATGCAAAAAATGAAGAAAAGATGACTTTGAAAAAAAGATGGAAATGGGGCCCTGACGAGAGTTCCCATGGGGCGATTTCGAAAAAAAATCACAAGCGGCACACCCCCCTCTAGTACTTACTATTGAGAATCAAAAATCGTTGTTGTACGCCCGTGGTCACTATAGTTAAAAAATAGGGAACGGCCGCTCGCCTATGACTTTTATGACACTGAAAGGCATTGCTGCCTCTAGTATTTTTCAATTTCTTTCAAATATTTGAGGCAAAATAGATAAAATAGTATATTGCATTCGTTTAATAAGACGTTTCGTCACACTCCTTCCTTTGGGACCCCCCTCACTGCGTTCGTCGGGCCCCAAAAACAGTCGTGTGACAAACTTCGTCTTATTAAACTCGTATAATAATATACTATTTAAGCGGAAAACAATCGAGGAATTGGGAAAAATTGTAGGCAAATGATCAAGAACCAGTTACCCATTGTTTAAAAATTATTAGTGAAAATCGGTGTACAGGTTAAATTCCTGGGCCGGAGATCCATCAGTTATCAGTTATCTGCACTTCAGAGCCCCAAACGACATATGAAATGAGCCTTCGAGTCCATCAGAAGGGTAGGTCGTAGCGAACCACACCTGACGGCATAAGAGTTTTGAAAACTAAAAAAAGGGGTGGGCTCAACGAGAGAAGATACAAGAGGACACCAAGGGACCGATAATCGATAGGTTCCTAAAATTCTCTGTGAATGTCCAACTGATTAATCTTGACCTCTCAATTCTCTCAGTGCAGTCGCCGTCATCCCGCACAGCATCAAGAAAGAAAATTTCCTGTAGAAAAAGTGTCTCTTTGAAATATAAAATGACACTACTCACTTTGTGATATATCGAATTGAAGGAAATTTAATTCTTTTTCTACACAAAATATTCAATATTCAAAAATCCCCCATTTAATCTCCTCCAATTCGATGTGCCTATCACAAAGTAGGTAGTGTTTTGTTAAATTTTGTAGTTGGTGCATGTGGGGTAGAGCAAAGGGGTGAATTTGGGTAGCATTTTTTCCACCAAAAATTCTCTTCGAAGTAATCTAAGATGACGCTGAATAAACTGAAGGTAATTGAGGGGTCCAGAAAGAGAATTTGATGCTCTTCAATGTGATCTATCTCAAAGTAGATGGTACGTGTGATGTCATTTGAAATTTCAAAATTAGACTGAGTGGAGGCGAGAGGATGAAGATAGAAATTCGCCAATGTATGTTCAAGATGCCCCCCTTACCCCCCCCCCCCCCCCTTTGTTCTCGCTCCAAGAAATATTCAACAGTAATATCACAAGATGCTTATAGATTCTCACGATAATTTTGGCCAGACGATCTCGAGTTCTGGTTGTAGCGATGAATGCCGGACTCCGTAGGAGGAGAGCATTTATCCAAGGACAACCAGAGAGAAACGCTTGACCAATATTATCTTGGAAAATCTCGAGCACAAGTGATATTTTGATGATTATTAATGCAAGAAAGAAGTTCATAGTGACAGCTGATGTCAGATTTTGTTGTGTACATCAAATTTTATTCTGTTGCCATTGACAGTTAAGTGGGATTTGGATAAGTGAATATTATCCTTGTAAAGGTCTAATAATCAAGGGCGTTCTATGTAATAATCAACAGTAATATCACAAGTGCTTAGATTTTCACGATAATTTTGGCTTAGCGATCGCGAGTGCTGGTTGTAGAGATAAATGCCCGACTCCGTAGGGCTTCAAATTTTCTTGATTTTTCAACTTTTCATATTCCTGCAAATTTGTTTTAATTTTTACCTCAAATTCCAACTTCCCACCCGAAGGAACGTCTCGAATAAGAATTCCATAGGTTCCTGATAGGAATACTAGTCGGGAAAGTTTGTGTCAGACACAACAGTTTTTTTCTCAATTTAACGAGGAGTTTAATAAACAGAGGTTGTGGTGAGCAATAAATCTAGAAACATTAGTATTTAGATTAGAATTTAGTATTGAAGACTTTTAAGGGGTTATTAAAGTGTTACGACACTGCTTTCAATACCTGTCGTACTGAAATATACGGAGTACTGCTTTCACCCTGAAACCTACCGTAAAGTTCCGGACCTGATGCTAATACATATAGATTGATTATAAGTAAACCGAACCTAAGCTCAAGCGCTTTCGGTTTTTAAGCGAGCGAAATCCATTCGAAGTGCTAATCCACTCTCATCATCTCACCCCCACAAAGCCGCCCTTCCTTTCTTCCATACTCACCTTCATGGCGACTTTTCGGAAAACTTTCAAACTATGAGAGCAAAATCATTGGAGATCGAACACGCAATTCTTCACCTGCACAGCAGTGAATCCAAGCTGGCGCCACCGCATAACATGGAATAAGCGCCAGACTCCGGGGCCCCGGAGTTTGAGGGCAGAGGTCATTTGGCATGGAGGGGCTCCAATGCGAGTAAAGAGCACGTCAGACCAATGGGATTAGCGGCGCCCAGCCAATGGCGCACCACCAACCCCGCCAGCCACCACAAATCAACCCCTGCGTCGTCGAAAACCACCTCTAACCATATACCGCCGAACGAAGCATTTATAATTATCGTGATATTACTCGCGGACTGCAGTGATTCGCAAAATGGAAAAAAAAACTTTCAATAGTTTCAAGTAAGCGAACGCGCGCGAGATAGGAACGAGAAGCTCGAGGGATGATATGGAAAGAGGAAAAATCCCGCGAGGAAGAAGGGGTTGTCGGGGGTGGGTGCAGGGCGCAGCCGCGTGCTGCGACAGAAGTTAAACACAGGGTAGCGAGCTCTGATCCCGCCCATGGATGATACGCCACCTAATACATGGTGCTACCCCCTCGACTCGCACAGGGGTAGCTTCCCAGATACACACTACGCAAACATCAAGTGACCACTGAAGCTGTAGCACATACTCACCACCTCTGTCTATACTCAGCACATACCTAACACTTTTTTTTTATATCATACCAAAACTAAATTTAAAAGATCACACGCACGCATCAGAATGGAGAAAGTATAAAAGGAAAAGTTTGGGATCAGTGGATAATTTTCCGGATGGTCGGGTGCATGGGGTCTGAAAATAGGGGCGCCTAATTCACCTATACCTGAACAGGACTACACACACACACAGGACTAGTGCTAGCTAAGTTTATCATCATCTTGCCGGTCGCCATGGATTGTTCCGTGTCGCAGGCGAATTCGATCATGCCGAGTCTGCACCAGTCCTGCTCGCCGGAGCTGCACTCGCACCACCCGAACGGTAAGACTTGTAGTTGTTGGTTTTGTGTGTGTGTGTAGTCAAGGTGTCAAAAAGTGTCTTTTTCGCGCATTTTTTATCCAATTTCGATTTTTATTAACTGTGCCGTGACCGTAAGCTATGACGAAATGGCAATAGAAAAACAGAATTCCACCAGTCATCAGCCCTATTTGTTGGTATATTGTTTGCTAGCAATATTGATAAAGGAAAAGTTAGGTACCATGACAAGGGGCTTTTTTCTTCTTATTAATAAGAGGACATTCTTATTCTAACGACAGTGACGTATAATTATTATACCTACTTATACAATTCACTTTTTTTGTCAATATTTCAAGAGATGCTAGAGCATCGAAAAATAAGTAGGTACTTTCGGCAAAAAAATTTTTTTTTTTAAATATGAAAAAATACAAATCTTAGAAATGTGACAAAAGTCAATATGCATGACCAGCTTTTAGGTATGTGTCAACTTACTTTGTGTACCAAATTAGCTGAAAATCCAGTAACTGAATTTGGAGTTACTTATTGCAAAAAATATTTTCAAAACATCTATCTCCGTTATAATAGGCCAGGCGGTATGTCGGTAAAATCACTACAATCTGGAAAAAACTCCGACCAAAGCTTTTATGGTGTCAAACTCTTCGTAAGGTCAGTAGTTATCTACCGCCCAAAAACGAGTTGTGCTGATTCCTCCACATCTGCGCGAAGGTAAAGAATGCCTCAAAAGTGCAAAAAGACCTGTTAAACCTTCGTACTTTTTTGTTATATTTGCCTAAATGCAAACCTACATTTCTTACGCAAACATTGGAAGCATCTGTCATCATCTCTGTGCCAGTCTTACTGTCGAAAAAAAAGATTTCTTTGTGCGGGTCAGATAAATCACATTTAATTGTTTTTCCACACAAGAAAACGATGAAGCAACATGTATTTTGGATGTCTTCTAATAACTTGTACTCACTGAGCCCATCTATGGCATTAAAATTTCAATTACAGCATTTTTGAAGATGTTGCCAGCAAAAAAAATAAGAATTTTCACCCGCCTGTTCAGCAGTAATTTTTTAAATTTTACCAAACACCGTTTACGAAAATTTTATGAGGAATGAAAAGCTCAAACTCTTCTCTAACGACATCGTGCCTGGCTTGACCGCGGCACGCACTTGAAAGTCTAAAAAACTGTTTTTGGCCGTGCCTACTTGACATAGACCGGACTGATTACACGAGCTTGGAAATGTACTTTTTTTCAGCTTTAAAACGCGACCATTATTATTGAAACTTTGTACATTGATTTATGAAGAAATCATGCATTATTTTATCATCAATGGTCGTGTTTCAAAGCTGGAAGAGAGTACATTTCCAAGCTTGTGTAATCAGTCCGGTCTATGTCAAGTAGGCATGGTCGCACGCGGGTAAAATAGAACCGCTCGGAAGAAATCAGTTTCCTACACTTTCAAAAAGCGTGCCGCGGTTAAGCCCGATATAAAATCATTAGAAAACAGTTCCAGCTAGTCATTTCCTATAAAATTTTCGAGAACGGTGTTTGGTAAAATTGAAAAAACTCCTGCTGAACAGGCGGGTAAAAATTATTCACTTCTTAGCAGGCAACATCTTCAAAAATGCTGTTATTGAAATTGTAATGCCATAAGTGGGCTCAGTGAGTACAAGTTATTAGGAAACATCTAAAATACATGTTGCTTCATCGTTTTCTTGTGTGGAAAAACAATTAAATGTGATTTATCTGATCCGCACTAAGAAATCTTTTTTTTCAACAGTAAGACTGGCACAGAGATGATGACAAATGCTCCCAATGTTTGCGTTAGAGTTGCACGTTTGCATTGAGGTAAATAAAATGAAACAGTACGGGGGTTTAACAGGTCTTCTTGCACCTTCAAGACATCTTTTACCTTTGGGCAGATGTGGAGGAATCAGCACAACTCGTTTTGGGGCGGAAACTCAGTGGTAGATACCTACTGACCTTACGAAAAGTTTGACACCATAAAGGCTTTGGTCGGAATTTTTTCTATCCAAAATGACCTACCGCCTGGCCTATAATGCGTTTCCGAGAAAATTTTCTTATTTTTTTACCACCTCCTGAATGACAAAAAATGTGAATGGAGCTGTATCTCATAAGCCATCAAGAATCATGAAAAATTTGGATAAAACGATATCTGTTGCAAGCAAATATGGTGGAGGTGCCAATATGGGCGCCGTCTGGTAATAAGGAATTGGCTTCCTCAATTTATATCAAATTTAAACGTCATTTTGTAGACAAATGAATTCTCTCATCATTTCATACCTTAATTTCAAAATCACATGCTGCCGGGAAACTGTTGAAATTATATTTATTAAGATATGCTTATTCAGCTTGGGCGGCCACAAATCATTAATTTCCAGAAAATCGGTAATGGTGAAGGTTGTTGTAAAACTACCTACAGGGTGAATTCAAAGAGCAAATTGAATTTAGAAGGGTATGGCTTGAGAACTGTAGTCGCACATAGGTGGTTCATATGCCAAGTTTTAGAGGATCAAATAGGCTTTCATTTTTATATAAATTCTACGGCTATTAGTGCGCGCACAAGCCAATGTGCCGTTGAAATTGAAATTGAAAATTTTACATTTTCCAAAAACGTCACACGTAAAAGCTGTATTACACTATACAATTTCTTGTAGAATTTCGTGTACAATTTCTTGTAGAATTTCTTGTACAATTTCTTGTACAATTTCTTGTACAATTTCTTGTACAATTTCTTTTGCAATTTCTTGTACAATTACTTGAAAAATCTGTCAATTAAACAATCAAGTTCATTGTTTTTTGACACTGATTTGGCAGATTGTTCAAGAAATTGTACAAGAAATTGTGAAGTGTAATACAGCTATAATACTTATCAATATCAATATATTGAGAAAAGTTGAATTATGAGAATTTTAACAATAAAAATTAATAATAATGACGGTCGGCGGTCCCCAAAATGCTGGTGGCATTTCCCCGTTGGATGCAAAGGCTAATCTTTTGCAAGAGCCATGATTTGGCCCTTTTTTCGCCCGTGTTTGCGATGATTTTCCGCCCTATTTTGTCAGTTAGGGACTTAGCTTGATCCCCGAAGGAACCAAGGGTTTCAACGCCGAAGGGGATGAAGACGTAGTTCTCCAGGTCTGCGTATTTTCTCGTTTTGAGAACTTCAGCGTGGTTGGCGGCAGCAGCAGGTTCCTTCGTTGTCCGCGGAATATGGGTGGTGGCGAAGGTGTCAACACATGTTGCGTCCCAGATAAGTGCTTTTCCGCGGTGCCAGGGTGTCTATTGTCTATAATACAGCTATAATAAACTGCTCAACAATGAAAGTATTATAAAGCAAAGATTCAACCAATTTTGAACCGCTGTAACTTTTGATTGGCACAAACGAATCAAACGATTCTGATTCTGTTTCAAGTTCTGGATTGCCCAATCTTTTGGCCATCTTTTTTGTCAATATGAAATCCATTGAGCCCCTCATAAAATTTCTACAGGGTGATGAACAGAGCAGTGCAAAATTGATGGAAGTTCAACATACCCCCGTTTTCGTTAAAATTTTTTTTTGGGAGTATCAACACCAACTTTATGAAGAATGATGTGTTCCCTCGAAACGGTTTTCGAATTTTCGAAATTCCAGTCGAAACAGCCAAAATGTGATTTTTTATTTTGAATACTGTATGTTATTCCTGTAGCAACGCAAAAACATTGAACTTTTCATATCAAGATGACGCCACTTGGTAGGCTTGTTCACTAAACAATTCTGAGAAATTAGACCTGCAACACGTTCCTATTGTCCAGTGTAGTGGTGAAGAAAAGCCCAATTGGCAGCGTTCTTTTACTTCTTTTTGATACTACTCTAAAAATTCGGGTTTTCAGCATTGAAAAAAGGGTTATTTTTCACTTTCTTCAGTTAACATGGGACTACGTCATCAGAATTGAATTGACCACATTTCCGCCATTTCGGAATTTTTTGCCTTTACCTCAAATTTCAAAACGTAGGCATGTTTGGTATCATTTCTTGAAATGTTGGTCCCCTGAATGGGATTCTTTCAATAAGATCTGTCTATCTGTTTGTCTATCTCTTTCCAAAAAAATATTTATACAATTTTCAATCCCACCCCCCTTCTTCCTGAAAATCTCTGATTGCCCATTATAATATTCTTGACCTCTCAATTCTTTTCAATGCAGTCAACGTCATCCTGCATAGCATCGAAATAGATAATTTTCTGTGAAAAAAATGCCACCAAAATTTCACCCTTCTGCTCTCCCACCTCATCTGAAAAATCTAAAATGGCAATACCTACTTTGTGATACATCCAATTGAAGGAAATTGAATTCCCTTCATGATCCATGAATAACATTTTTCCAAAATTTTAAAACCCCCTATTTTCCTCACAAAATACTCGAAATGTCTAATTTATTTGGAGAGGGGTTGACAATTCCGTAAAATTTCTTTTCGGAAAGAAAATTCAGTTTCCTTCAATTTGATGTATCACAAAGTAGGTGGTGTTTTGTTAAATTTTGAAGTTGAGGTGGGGGAGAGCAAAGGGGTCTATCGAGGTAGCACTTTCTCCACCAAAAATTCTTCTCTTCGATGCTTTCTATGATGACACTGACCGAAGTGAAAATAATTGGGGGGTCCAGAATTGAAAATAGGACAGTCAGATAATTTTTAGGGAGAAGGAAGGTGGGATTAAAAATTTTTCAAATATTTTTTTCAGAAAGAAAATTTAATTCTCTTCAATTTGATATATCGCAAAGTAGGTGGTGTTATTTGAAATTTCAAAGTTGGGGTGAGTGGGGGCGAGGGGGCTGAAGATAGAAATTCGCCAATGTATGTTTTAGATGTTCCCTTTGATATAAAAATCGACCTGTTTTTGCTCGAAGAAATATTCACCAGGAATCGGGAGTTATTGCAGGTGGATAGTTTTTAAATGATCGCACCCGGTACAGTATTCACAATAAAAAAATCACATTTTGGCTATTTCGACTGGAATCCCGAACATTCAAAAACCATTTCGAGGGAATACATCATTCTTCATAAATTTGGTGTTAATGGTCCTGATTTTTTTTTTACGAAAACGGGGGTATAGACAATACAAATAGAAAACACACATGTCGTCACGGATGTTTACGATTGCGTAGGAACCAGGTGAGTCCATCATTCAAAAAAAGGTTGGCTGATTTTTGATGCCCCAATATCCGTGACGACGGTGGTGATAACATATGGTCTTCTCTATTTGTATTGTTTATATGTTGAACTTTTATCAATTTTACACTGCTCTGTTCATCACCCTGTAGAAATTTGATGAAAAGCTCTATGCATTTCATATTGACAAGAAAGATGGCCAAAAAATTGAACTATTCAGTACTTTCAACAAAATTAGAATCGTTTGTACCAATCAAAAGTTACAGCGGTTCAAAATTGGGTGAATTTTTGCTTTGTAACACTTTCATTGTTGAGCAGTTTATTTGAACGAGAGAACCGATTTTGAATAAGGTTTTGCTGATCGTTAGCCCCTTTATTCAGCGATCTATCCTACTGCTTCAAAACTTTTGCCTCTTTTGATATTTTTATTTTTATTACAGGGTGATATGTAAAGCTGTGAAAAATTATTAACTTTCAATTTTATTTTATTTTATTGTCCAAATCCAATCCACACAGTTCCTCTACAGAAAAAAATTGACGCGTTTCGTCTTTGTCAAAAGAACATCATCGGAATGGAAAACGACAGCATCAAAGGATGCACCAAAGGCAGCATCCGGCGCCTTACGCCAACTTGGCGATTTCCTTCTCTCACCACTTTTTCTTAATAGGTTGTAGTAAAAGAGGTCTTTCCCACTTTGGTTTTGGTGGTTTGCATATTAAAAGCCGAAACTCGAGCAAACTTATATAAAAACCAGTGGAGAAGACAAAGTTTACTACAACCTATTTTTTTTATTCGTTTATTCAACGTCGGCCTATTTCTGCAACGAGGCCTAACACCGACGCCGGTGAACGCTTTCCTCCACTATACCGGAAATTTTGCCGAACCTCTGTATTCCAACACAGGGTAGGGATTTTTAACGACCACCAACATCGCCTGGGGTCGGAACCAACACCATCGTTCGTATTTCACGTGCTATGCGACACACGGCATTGCTTGCATTCAGCAAGCATTGTAACCGAATCAAAGAGCTTGTTTTGAGACGGAAATCCGAGCGCCCACAGTGGGACTCGAACCCACGACACCTGGTTTGGCGGTCGAACCACCACAGCACAAGCCCCCCATGAATCCTCATATCACTTTTTCTTAGATTTTTGATTACACATTTTATCCAATCCTATTGAATAATGCACGCATTATCACGCGCATACATGCCTACTTGCTTGCATTTTTCAGTAAGACTGGATAAAGCATAGTTATTCTATACTCTATACACTCATAGAAAGGACCACCAGATTCCTTCGCTTGAAAAGTAGACCCGAGCGTTACCCGCGAAATTTGGTATTCCAGTTAGAAAGAGGTGCTTATTTCCGGTAATCACAGCTAAATGGTAATTTTAAATGACACCAGTTTAATACCAATTTTAATGAATAAGAAAATATTTTTTTTTGAATGAGGCTCATTTTATTCAACTCAACACTCACAACAGCCGAGCCGACTAAAAATAACAAACATCATAGAGAAATGGAGGTTAGAAATCGTACGTAGGTGTCAAACTCGCTGAATGTAATGCCATTGGCTTGGCGTAGGAATAATTTGCCCGGGTAAGACTACCAACCGAACAAAACTAATATTAGTTCCAGACGCGCCCATGTTGTTACAGTCTTTGGTGCTTTTATTTGCTATAGGTTACATCACTGAAATTCAAAAAAGTCCGTTCTATCGGTGTACAGACTATACTCGCGGGTAATGGCTATTACTCATTCGGATGCTTTACGACACTCGCCAAGGCTCGTGTCGGCAAACTGCATCCTCATGAGAGTCATGAGTAAGAAGCAATCATTACTCGCTTGTTGAATAATATACTAATTCTGTATTGACAAATATAAGTAATTAATTCACACACGAACATCATAAAAATATGATCAAACTCAAGTTACAGCAGTTTCTGTTTAGACGCGCAAAAAAGTGTAGAATAAGACTCGGGCCAGATTTTCGATACCATCACATTGACTTATGCACATGCAGTTTGTTTACCTCATAGAGTTTTGTACTTTTCTACAATACACAATACATCCAAAATATCACTTTCAAATGCTTCAGAAGTGATACGCCTGGTGCCTCAGCATTCTTACGCTGCGGTTATGTCGACAGTAGGTACCCACCATCTGCCTTCCACCGCCAGAACTTGTACCGAGCTTTTGGTAAAGTAATCCAATCCAAATGACGTGGCTTTTTCTTGGTACGAAATTTGACAGCAAGAAGATTGTATATAGAACTGAACTTTTTCAAATTTTGTCTCCTAATGTTGACAGGATGACATGTGCGATGACTGCGATGAGCAGACAATTAAAATAAGGCATTCACTTGGCATGCAGAGGTGCACGTTGAAGCCATGTTGTAATCTTTTAATCATGTTAGCATTGTGTCTCTTTTCTTGGCATTGAAAATGTATATCTTCCATCCTGCTCCGATAAATCAACTGACTCTAGTCAGTGAGTTATGAACCAAAGTCCCGCCCCGTGAGTAATAATTGGAAAATCATTGGTTGAGACCCGTTACAAAAATGCAACTGTTAAGTCATGGAAACGCAGTGGTTTTTGTTCAATTTAATTATTTGGAATTGTCACAATAATTGTTCAACCTGAAAATTCTTTTTCTGCTTAAACTACGAGTGATGCCATCACACGAGAGTAGAGTAGATATACAGGTGTCCCACGAAGTAACCGACATGGCTTGAGGGTAGATGTACTTTTTCAAGGCAAATCAGAATCTGCATTCGAAATTTTTCTGACGTCTTCCGTTTCCGATATACAGGGTGATTTATGAGTTCAACCGAAAAGTTTGATTGGCCATATCTCAGGAAGGTAGGAATTTTTATTAAAGTGTATAAATATGAGTATTACATACAACGCCCTTGATTATTAGACCTACAAGGATAATATTCACTCATCTAAATCCCACTGTCAATAGCAACGGAACAAAATTCATGTAAACAACAAAATCTGACAGCTGTCACCAGTGGTCGAAATGTACCGGAACAGACCGGAACGGCGTTCCGGTTCGTGAAATATTTTTAAAAACCGTTCCGTCTCGTGAAACGGGATTGACGGATTTTGTCAAAAGTTGTTTCGTTTCGTGAAAAATGTGCCTATCAGACGTTTAGACTTGTCTTTCGATCTAATTCTGTCTTTTGTTGAATTATTTTGATTTTATGGTCTTGTCATCACATTTATTCTGTCAAGAAATTATAATCATACATTATTATTGTACGGAGATATGTATCCATCCACGAAAAAAATTCATTAATATCACTTTTTGAGCTGTTCGTGAACTTGACGTAGAGTGATATAATGACCGCAACCCATTTTTTCTGGAACTCCAGCAAAATATTTGTTGAGGAAATCGGGCCCAATCCTATTACTGAATTCAGGTACATCGTAAATGGGATATAATTGTCTACTGATTAGTACCTATCCTGAGTACATTAGAATTATCTAAAAAAAACTGCTTGACCTTTTTGATGGAACAGAAATGGGGACGTCTCGGATGGGAGGGGGTAGTTTCGCCTGCAGCGCTTGCTCGCCTCGCTCGCAACGAGAGTCCTAGCGTTCCGGTTCGTAAAAATTGCCATTTCGACCACTGGCTGTCACTTCGGACTCCTTTTATGTAATAATCTTCAAAATATCACTCGAGATTTTCCCAGATAATTTTGGCCAGGCGTTTCCTCGGGCTGATTGTCGCTGGATAAATGCCCTCCTCCTACGGAGTCGGGCATTTATCGCTACAATCAGCACTCGCGATCGCCTGACCAAAATTATCGTGAAAATCTAAGCACTTGTGATATTACCTACTGTTGATAAATACAAAGAAAGGAAAAGGAAAACATGCTAAAGAAAAGGGATAGAATAGATCAATAGAATCGATCGAAATTTTGCAGGTGTATTTCAAAAGTAAGGGCCTTTGTAGCGCCCTATTCATTTATAAAATAAATACAGGACCGTACCCAAAAATTTTGTTTTTCGAGTTTCCGTTGAAAAAGTCACCCTGTATAGATTTTTTTTTAAATCTGATGTCATATTCGGAGACTACATAAAAAATGCTACAAAATGCGGTTCCTAAATTGTTTGGCACTAATTTAGCTGATTCGAAAAAAAATTAGTACCATGCAGAAATATTTGGGAATTTTTTCAAAAATTTCAATTTGAATCAGTGAAACGCTATTCCAGATGGTCAAACAAAGTCACAATTTCAATGCTGATGTTTTTTTTTACCAAACTATGGATCATTTCAGGAGATTTTCGGGAAACATAAAGGGTAGGAATCTGAGGTACAAAATTCATGTTTCCAGAAAATTCTCCTGAAATTTACCCTTGGTTAGTTAGAACACCACAATTCAAGTAATGACTTTGTTTGACCATCTGGAATAGCGTTTCGCTGATTTAAACTGAAATTTTCAAAAATATTCCCAAAATATTTCTGGTAATAATTTTTCAGCTAATAATAATAATAAATAATAATCAGCTAAATTAGTGCCAAACAATTTAGGAACCGCATTTTGTCGCATTTTTTATGTAGTTTCCGAATATGACAGAGGGCAGAGGGCTATACAGAGGGTCAGAGGGTTACTTTTTCAACAGAAATTCGAAAAACAAAATTTTGGGTACGGTCCTGTATTTATTTTATGAATGAATAGGGTGCTACAAAGACCCTTGCTTTTGGAATATACCTGCAAAATTTCAATCGATTCTATTGATCTATTCCTGAGATATGGCCATAATCAAACTTTTCGGTTGAGCACATAAATCACCCTGTATATCGGAAACGGATGACGTCAGAAAAAATTTGAATGCAGATTCTGATTTGCCTTGAAAAAGTACATCTTCCCTCTATGTCTGTTACTTCGTGGGACACCTGTATACTATGATTTATAAACGACATCATTCGTACTTTTAGCGGGGGCGGGGCTTCGGTTATATCTATTATTCAATGAGCGTGTAAAGATTGCTATTATGCTCATGAAGAAATGTTTGCGTAATTTATTCGAATAAGGCCTAGTTCAGCATTCTGATGGGTGAATAGATCATAAGTTCAGGAATGAGAAATAATTGTGTAATTCTTTGGCCATTAAATTTCTTACAAACTTTGTGAGCGTACTTCACCTTTGAACACGTAGGTTAAAGTAGGACATCATCAGGAGATCCGCTTGATGGTCAATCCATTAAACGAGAATGTCACTGCTGGAAACTAACACTACGCTTAATCTAATTCAAAATCAAATCATGTTCCGTCAAAGTCGCGACAAATAATCCCTTAAATCCCCACCAGTGTCGCATATTGACGAATAAAGCGACGATTTACATAACAATATCACCCGATGACTCTCCCCCTCCTGCTGATGAGTATGCCAGAGCTGAAACTGCAACCTGCGCCAAAATTTGTGCCATATGTAAAGTGCTAGAGGAAATATTTTTGGCGCATTGCACACCCCGATTGGTATACGAGCATGGTGCGGTGGGTGCCTCTGCGTTACGGCCGAAACTTTAGCAGGGCTTAACTCCAGAGGAGAGCGCAGCACAGCATAGAGTTGAGAAGTGCGACCGAAAGGGACGGGGGGTGAACCGAGTCGTGGGATTACAGGGTGTCTCTATTTAATGCCAGTGTATTAATTTGTATTATATGGGGATAAAGTGGTGGCATTATGATATAGAAAGTTGGGCTAGGGTAGGGCAGGAAGAATCTATTATGCGCCGAGGAGGAGGCCTCCGCGTGAGGGTGGCGATGGCTTTTACCCCGGCCGATCGGGAGCCAGAACGCGTATCATACCATGTGGTCAAGCAAATTAAAAATCTATTACACAGCACAGAGGGATTTTGACGGATTTATGATGTATTTGGGCCTGTCTGTTCTGTTGTTGATGCTTGTTGTGTACAAGGCTGCTGATCGAAATTTCGTTTGGCATTGTTTTTGTCAGTAGGTGTTGGTATATATCTGTCTACCAGTCTACCTATTTTTTGTTGAACATTCTGTGGTACTTCACGAAATTTTTATATCAATTATTGGCTTAAGTACCACTACCAAATCACAGCATTAGTAGTGAGATGCTAACTCTCTAACGTCAGGTAACAGGCTCGCAGCGGCTCCCCAGCCTTCAGTAGGCTTTTGCGTCACATGCACCATAAGTGCAGTGATCCATTGGACGGAACGACTAATGGTTACCTTAGTATTTGTACCTATATAATGCAATGATCGTGTTTCCTGTTCGGTAAAGCTTGACTGTAACTGAACTGAATTATTAGGTATAATTGTAACTAATGGCTAATAACGTATGTCAGTGATCGAGATCTGGTCAGCTGAAGTTGTCAAAGAACGGATATAGAGCTTTATTGTCCGATTATCAATTCAGTATAGTCAGTCTGAAGTCAAGCATAGTGAAAATTAAATTTTATCTACTATAAAAAATATTATAAGCCTAGTTTGGCTTGTTCTTGAGGTATTAGGTAATTTAAAATCACTAATTCGTTGTTGTGTTTACCTATTATTTTTCTTCGTTAATCTGATAAGAGCATATCCGTGCAGAGACCAAATTCTCAAACTGATGCACAAAGGTGACGAACACGAAAATACGTAATTGTGTTATAATAGCTTCGCTTTAATAAGGGGGCGCATCTGTAAACAGACGACGACGAGGGGTCGCGGCGCTCGCAAGGTTTGACATATGGGGACATATGAGGCACCCATTCAAATGATAATCAAGCACACTTGATTAATACTCTAATGTCAATTTAGCCGTAACTGATTTTATAAACTCGATACACACCAGTTCAACATCAATACATCAGGGACCACTTATGTGCGATGCGCTTGGTGGGGTGCGGCGCTGATGACCTCGCAAAAATTTGTTCTTCAAGAGCCCTACATCACTAACCACCTAAAGTCTTCTTTTAACCATAAATCCAATTATTTCAGTCTGATGAACAAATATTGAAACATTCAGTCATGATGTCAAGAAGTTACCGAAAACCTGCACAACTGAATGTCGACCTAAAATATCTCATTTTGTGCATTTTGTCTTTTCGTGTTTATTTGGTTTCGGCTGCGTTCAAGTCAAGTTTCGTCATAAAAAATTATCTGGAAAGGCTATAAGTAGAATAGGCCAAAACTGAAGTGGATCATCCCGAAATTTTACCTTTAAATGATATCGAGAAAAAATTTTATCCGATTTTGGAAAATTTTATGGTACATACTCGATCAAGTAGATTTTTGACTACATGAGGTACCATTTTAGATAACCTGGTTGTTAACTTTATGTATAACATACAGAGGTAACAACAAAAAGGAGTGCAAAATGCGACCTGAAAGGGTTCGAAGAAAACAAGGCAAAGAATAAAGAATTGGTCCGTCACATTTTCGAAAGATGTATGAGCGTTGTATGAACGCTCAAGACGTCTTGATTTTGGTAGACTTTCTCCAGTTTAAATGGGCGACTGGTGAACAGTTTTTTTTTTGAATAAAATAGTGAATCATAATATACCATCATATTATATACTAGGTTGAGAAAACTGTTCTAATGTATGGTCAGAAATGAAGGCCTAGTGTCTAAAACCTAGAACGGCTCGGCACTCTGTCACTTACCTGCCATTCTGACAATATAACAGCCATAACAGCCAAGGCAACACTGTAGCGGAATATGATGCAAGGAGACGCCAGAATTGGCATTTTGGAAAATTTTATGGTACATACTCGATTAAGTAGAGTATGTACCATGTCAAAATTTCCTAACCTCACTGGACTTCGCCACAAAAAGCCCGTTTTCACGTAACTTGGTTTGTCAGCGTCCGTTACACCCTAGGGAACATGGCCAACCGCGTTTTAATTTCTACTGAATTTAAAACGTGATCGGCATATAATCGTACATACATTGGTCAACAAGCAGGCAGCAGGCTAGGTCATTTGAAATATATCTAAGAAGTATTCAAAAAATAACTTAATTGAGCAGCACAAAAATCTCCAAAATTGGATAGGTATCTTTCTAAGATATATGATGAGAGGAGATAAATTCCACATTTACCGCTCCTACTATATTCGCGGTGATTCACGAACAGTTCAACACTTTTCGCGTGCATTGCGTGTTCTGGAGCGGCACCTCCGCCAATTGAGCTGATGTGTTCTGCCCGCCTGTTGATATCTCCATGTAAATCAAATGGGCCAAAGCTGCGCGTATGTTGTCGAAGGCACTAGAGTTTTGCAAAACATAACGCTGTGCTCTTGAATGCACGAGAGAATTGCCACTCGTGACAATACTAAACCTATGGGTAATTGTTTAAAATAAGTCCTTCTATCATTTCAGATTTAACAACCTCTCCCGGAAGCGGCTGCTACAGCCCCGAAGCCGACCACCCTCTGGCCCTTTGCCTCCCCAATACGCAAACTTTGGTCCAAGCTTCCAGAACCCCACCGCCCCCATGGAGTGTGCCCACAAAAAAAGGCACCCCAGGCCTCATATGCGTCGTTTGCGGAGACACCAGTTCCGGAAAGCACTACGGAATTCTGGCGTGCAACGGTTGCTCTGGGTTCTTCAAAAGATCGGTCAGAAGAAAGCTCATATACAGGTGAGTGTTGGCTGATTTTATTGTTGAACTGAATGCTCGGGTTTTGCCGGTGGCGGCGTAATTTCGTGTATGTAGATGGGATAGCGCGTCTTTGCCAAGCCGGTGGTACCAAAATCGATTCTACGTTGGTTCCTACGGCACGGGAACAGCGCGCAGTTTTAACATCAGCGCATTTGGGATAGTTTGGTCGACATATAGCCTATATTTTTGAGGTATGTACCGGCAGGAGCACAATGTTCCACATCAAAAATAAGCTAAAAGACTTCATTTCATGGTGAATGCACTACGTAAGGGCTCCTTCATGCCTTTCTATGTCACTTTTTTTGAGTTACAAAAAATTTGATGTATGTAATACAGTGCTCCTGGCAGTATATAGGAGACCAAAAATCAAAACTTGAAACGAAGAAAAAACAACACGCAAATGGATGCGCATCGCATGCGGATGGCTGGACTGAATGCCTGCGCACTGATGAGCCCCCAACAGGGGTGAAACACGCGTCTGTGCAGTTTCGATCTGATCGTCTGATATTGTGGTGGTCGAGCTTTGTTTCATTAGATATACAGGGTGATTCAGAAACATCTGGCCAAACGAAAACCCTGGCCTCCTTGACTGAAATGATTACGATCGATTTACTTCTGAACAATGAGCTATATACAAAAAGTTCAGCCTAATGATATGTTCAAAATGAGAATAGATAATATTTTTTGCCATGACATTGATTTTGTCAAAAAATTATTAGATGAACAAAAAATTCATCACATTTTCAAGAGGAAAATTGATGCTGTATAAGTAGAAACTCAAACAGCTAGAAGTAGAAACAAACTAGCTCAAACGATTCTTGAGATATAAATTGAAAACTGTCCCCGGCGAGTCAACTTCGAAGGCCTGTATTGCCGTAAGGGTACGAGTTAGGTGGTGTAAAATTAGCGTCAATCGTCATCATTTGAGGAGAAAAATCTATACGGTTTTCTTTTGGCATCAGGGTGTATCTGAATCGCCATTCATACTCCATGATAGTAACAGGACTGGACCTACAATGTTTTTCTGCAGGTAGGTACTTACTTGTCAGTGTTTCTGGACTTACTGTAGGTACCGTTAGGCATTTGAATAAAATGTGCATTCGCAATCAAAAACTCCCTCAAAAGAAATGTATACCTAGGTATATTTCATTCAGCCGCAGCAGCACCGCGCTTGGGATATGCAAATTTTCCAAACCAGCAATCATGAAGTATTACCAAAGAATTTCAGCTATTCGGATTTCAATTAAAGTTATGGCCCGCCGTCCCGCATACTGTAAAAAGGGACGTCCGCATAAAGTGCAAACGTTTCGTTTTTCTGCCATCCGCGCGCGTGATGACATCACAGCAGGCAGAGGAATAACGGTAAGGAGATGAAAAGAAAAGCCAAAGAATTATGAAGGAGATGGATATTTCTATATCGTGCTGGAGAAAAGCTCGTTCGTTAAAAGTTTTCGCGAATCCTGTCAACACACTATACCAGCCAGCAGCTATAGCACCGGTTCCGGTGGTGTATTGATCATTTTTTGATTGTTTCTTCTAAAAGAAACGGCGAAAGGAGACAGAGCGGACACTAATCATTATGAGATGAAAAGATTTAATGGCCGACCGCATAGGAGAGGAGGACGCTTTTCTTTCCGCGGCCCCGACCGACCCCTTGCCACCTCGAAACGATTTTTTCCGTTTCGGGGGGTTGGAGAGCGTGACATAACTCCAGGCCGCAATTTTTGTAAATCCCTTCTTCAAAGCTGAGGGCTTTCCCATTTCTCCCATCTGCTTCCGCAGTCTGCCTTCTACGGAGCTATAGTTCATGAGGCTTTATAAGGGGCAGGGGTGGCTTCGCCAAAACATAAGGATTTCTAGATTTTTCAAGGACTGCGAAAATTCTCTCGAGTTTTGCATTCTTCAATCGGCGGAAGTTTTTTCGCAAGCTTCCATTGTTGGTAATGATGCAACTGAATAGTCTGAATAATATCCCCGACCAATCATAAATCATGCATTATAGTCGATGGATATTTTATATCTGCAGAGTTTATGATTAGTAGGTGCTAAAGAAGATATTTTTTTCCCTGCATCAACTACTAGCTTATTGACAAGCTTTTTTCGATGAGTTTTCCATTAAGAATAACAATGAACGACGACACAACTTGTAGGTAACAGTTTTTGGAACAGTGCGGAGAATTTTCAGTACGGTTTTTATTTCTGGCCGTGTGCCAATTTGAACCCGGGACCTCCACCTTTGACAGTGGGCTTCGCTCCCTTCTATTTTTGTTGTTTGCAGTGATTTTGGGGAACTGGGAACTGTTTATGAAAGGCTAATCAGTAAAAATCATCAACCACTTCGTGTGCACTGAACTTCCATCTAGCATATCTATAGTAAGGTGATTCATGAATCTCAACAATTCATTTTCCTTCAGGAACGCCACTAAAAAATTTTCTATGAAAACGAGAAGAGCCATATCTTGTTATAAATCATTTTAGGGACCAATCGAATATTTCGCAGGCATTGGTGAAAAAAACTAGATTTTTGTTATTAATGACCCACCCTGTATCGTAAGATTCGTAAACCGTAAGCAGAAATTCAGTGCACACCCACTAATTGATTATTTTCATTGATAAGCCTCTCACAACCAGTTCCACAAAATCAGTTTGAATAGCAAAAATAGAAAAGGGGTGAAGTCCCACCCAAATATTGTTCTCGTATTCTTGAGTGGATTCCCCACACCACTCTGGACTCGGAATGCGATACTTTTGAGACATCCTGTATACGAAGATAGAAGGTAGAATGCTGCAAAAAAAGTCAAGTTTTTTCAATGGGTCCTTCGACCCGTTCTATTTTCGTTAGTTCAAAAGGTTTCACAAAATGTATGGCTAAATAATTAGTACAAAGTATAAACCACAAAATGTGAACTGAATTTTCATTTGCTATACAAGGTGAGCTCTAAATCCTGATTTTTCAAGCCTCGCCAACCGCCATACGTAGTGGCGGAGGCTATTTTGTGGCCGCTTTTTTCGTGTTTTTCCTCGCTTCCTGGCCAAAATTTAACTAAATCTTTCGTATCTTCCGAACGGTTTAACATAGCGAGTTCGTTCTTTCGTTGATCGAATTATATTTGTTTCTGCTCGATACCGATGGCATTTGAAGACGATCGGTCAAATATAAACAATCCTTAACAATAATAAAGAATGTACGGATCGCGGAATTCGTCTCAAATACCGATGAACAGATCTACTAACCTTTACGTTCGCATATCTTTGGATCTGATTAAGCTAGGTGTCTGATTTTTTTATTAAATTGAAGTTCACATACTGACCTTTGTAAAGTTCAACAATAAAGACACAATTGTTTATCAATTTAATTATATTGTTTATGTTTATACAGCAGAGGAAGATCTTGAAGATCCGCTTTTAACGCAGCGTCACTTTTAGCAATCGAGAAACTTTTTTGTCTTCGGAAATTTCATTACAGGGTGTTCCAAATTTAAATCGCGTATTTTCCGGAAATGATGGTAAACTTCGAAAGAAGTAGACACTCTTTCTGAAAAATATATGTCAGAAACGAATAATAACGGAGATATACAGGGTGGTGAAAATTTCGATGCTCACCATTGGTATCTTGGAAACGGTAAGAGATACGAGGTCGGTTAAATTAGAAAAAAGTTGCGCATTTTTGTGGCGATTGAGAATCTGAAAAGAAACTTTGAATATTTTGATTGGTTTACGATTCATCACGAAAAAACTGAAAATTTTGATTTCAGAAATAATTTTTATCTTTTCAACCATTCAAGCTATTTTAATCAAACTTGGTAGTTTCATGTTTTTGATCACTCCGAGTCGATCAACGTTGACAGAAATTTTCCAGGCCTCTTAGATGTCAAATTATGATAGTCAACTTTTGTTTTTCTTATGGCCGCCATATTGGATTTTTGCACTAATAGATAGAGAATTAAATTAGCTTTCCGAATAGGTAACCAACATGTTCTTTTTATGACATCTTTGGCGTCAAATTTTGAAATTCTCGTGAATTATTGACAAAATCGGGAATGCTTTGAAAAACAATTGAAATATTATCAATAGCAACAACAAAAAAGTGACAGATGGTGTGCAACTGACGTATCTAACTTCTTAATCGTGTTTTGTGCTAGTTTGTACCGGTAGTTCATAAATTGAATGGGTCAAGGGTGTCTGTGAGTTCAAAGACGTCTGTCGGAATTAGCATCGTTCTTGTTAAAGTTTGACAAATTTTTCAGAAAAGGAATAAGGATTACCCTAGTTTCGACAGACGTTTTTGAATTCACAGGCACCCTTGAATCATTCAATTTATGAACTCTCGGTACAAACAAGCACAAAACACGATTAAGAAGTTACGGCTCGATACCAAGTTGGGGCTGAGACCGCCGATCTATAAACCGCCGTAAGTGCCGTTACCATAGCAACGGCGGATACCAACCAATCAGACCGCGTTGTATTTGGCGAGTTACACCGTCCCAAACTTTGCGCCTGCAAGCCTGCAACTTGGTATCGAGCCCTCAGATACGTCAATTGAAGACAATTTGTCTTTTTTTGTTGTTGCTATTGATAATATTTCAATTGTTTTTCAAAGCATTCCCGATTTTGTCAATATTTTACGAAAATTTCAAAATTTGACGCTAAAAATGCCATAAAAAGAACATGTTGGTTACTTATTCGGAAAGCTAATTTTTTTCTCCATCTATCAGTGCAAAAATCCAATATGGCGGCCATGAGAAAAACAAAAGTTGACTATCATAATTTGACATCCAGAAGGCCTGGAAAATTTCTGTTAACGTTGATCGACTAGGAGTGATCAAAAACATAAAACTATCAAGTTTTATTGAAATAGCTTGAATGGTTGGAAAGATAAAAAATAATTTCTGAAATCAAAATTTTCAGTTTTTTCTTGATAAATCGTGAACCGATCAAAATATTCAAAGTTTTTTTTCAGATTCTCAATCGCCACAAAAATGCGCAACTTTTTTCTAATTTAACCGACCTCGTATCTCTTACCGTTTCCAAGATACCAATGGTGAGCATCGAAATTTTCACCACCCTGTAGACGTTCAAAGTTGAACATCAAAAATCAATTTTTCGTCATAGGTTTGGAACTTCTCAACCGATTTTGTTCAAATTTGAATTAACGCTTACTGAAATAAAACTGTATCGAACAATATAAACGCGTTCCATGGAAAATCTTAGGGGCGTGGGTGATGAGGGATGCTCCCGCTTTTTTGCCCCTATTTTCCAATCCCTGATGTAATTTGGTGAATTGTTTATACTTTTGGATTCTACGTTCAATTTGTAAGAAAAAGTGGCTCCATCAAAGTTTTAATTTAGAGACTTTGTTCTTGAGATATTTGAGGTTTAAACTTCGAAAAACATCTCGAAAACACCACTTTTAAAGGTCTACAAATTAAAATTCAAGATAACTAATGATTCCTTTATTGAAATAGGTTTTCTAGGTGGTTTAAGTTGCTAAAACCATGAGTTTTTCTATAGGAAACGGAAAGTTTTCAGGAAATACATTTTTCTGGCTCTTGGAACTGGATATTTTGATGTGTTTTCCGAAGTCTCAAACCCAAATATCTCAAAAACGAGTCCCCTAATCAAAATTTCGTAAGGGGTAACTTTTTCTTTAAAATTGAACGTTGAATTCAAAAATGGAAACAATCAACAAAATTAACTCAAGTGATAAAAAAATTGGGGTGAAAAAGCGAAGGCATCTACCATTACCCACGCTCCTTAGAAATTTCAATGAACCGCGATATTATCGTTAGACACCGATTTATTCTATATAGTGAGCTTCGGTTCAAATTTGAACAAAATCGGTTGAGAAGTTTCAAAGTTATGACGAAAAATCGATTTTGAAGTTCAACTATATCTCGCCTATAATATCTCCGTTATTATGCGTTTTAGGCCAGGCGGTAGGTCATTCTGGATAGAAAAAATTCCGACCAAAGCTTTTATGGTGTCAAACTCTTCGTAAGGTCGGTAGGTATCTACCACTGAGTTTCCGCCCAAAAACGAGTTGTGCTGATTCCTCCACATCTATCCAAAGGTAAAGGATGTCTTGAAGGTGCAAAAAGACCTGTTGAACCCCCGTACTTTTTCATTTTATTTACCTCAATGCAAACGTACAACTCTTAGGCAAACATTGGAAGCATTTATCATCATCTCTGTGCCAGTCTTACTGTTGAAAAAAACGATTTCTTTGCGCGGGTCAGATAAATCACATTTAATTGTTTTTACACACAAGAAAACGATGGAGCAACATGTATTTTGGATGTTTTCTAATAACTTGTACTTACTGAACCCATTCATGGCGTTAAAATTTCAATAACAGCATTTTTGAAGATGTTGCCCGCTAAGAAGTGAATAATTTTTACCTGCCTGTTCAGCAGCAGTTTTTTCAATTTTACCAAACACCGTTCTCGAAAATTTTATAGGGAATGACAAGCTGGAACTGTTTTCTAATGATATTATATCTAGCTTAACCGCGACACGCCTTTTCAAAGTGTAGGAAACTGATTTCTATTTGAGCGGTTCTATTTTACCCGTGTGCGGCCGTGCCTACTTGACATAGACCGGACTGATTACACAAGCTTGAAAATGTACTCTTTTCCAGCTTTAAAACACGACCATTAATGATAAAATAATATATGATTTCTGCATAGATCAATGTACAAAGTCTTAATAGTAATGGTCGCGTTTTAAAGCTGGAAAAGAGTACATTTCCAAGCTCGTGTAATCAGTCCGGTCTATGTCAAGTAGGCACGGCCGCACGCGGGTAAAACAGGACCTCTCGAAAAGAAATCAGTTTTTTAGACTTTCAAGTGCGTACCGCGGTTAAGCCAGGCACGATATCGTTAGAGAAGAGTTTGAGCTTTTCATTCCTTATGAAATTTTGGCGAACGGTGTTTGGTCAAATTGAAAAAATTGCTGCTAAACAGGCGGGTGAAAATTGTTAACTTTTTTGCTGGCAACATCTTCAAAAATGCTGTTATTGATATTTCAATGCCATAAATGGGTTCAATGGATACGAGTAATTAGAAAACATACAAAATACATGTTGCTCCATCGTTTTCTTGTGTGGAAAAACGATAAAATGTAATTTATCTGACCCGCCCAAAGAAATTTTTTTTCTCAACAGTAAGACTGGCAAAGAGATGATGACAGATGCTTCCAATGTTTGCGTAAGAGTTGTACGTTTGCATTTAGGCAAATATAACGAAAAAGTACGAAGGTTTAACAGGTCCTTTTGCACTTTTGAGGCATCCTTTACCTTCGCGCAGATGTGGAGGAATCAGCACAACTCGTTTTTGGGCGGAAACTCAGTGGTAGATAACTACTGACCTTACGAAGAGTTTGACACCATAAAAGCTTTGGTCGGAGTTTTTTCCAGATTGTAGTGATTTTACCGACATACCGCCTGGCCTATTTCTGACACATATTTTTTTGAGGATGTTTTTTGACGTTTTCCATCATTCCCTGAAAGGACGCGATTTAAATCTGAAACACCCTGTATACAACCTGCGAAGCAAATAAGGCCAAAGTTTATAGTATTTATAGTTTTCTAGATGTGATTTTTTTATGAGTCACTTCCAATATCAGGCCGTCATACTGTACAAAACTCATTCCATAGAAGTAGTGGGTTGGACGTTTTTCGACAAAAATAATCAGTTATTTGTTCTTCATAACAGAAAAAAAGACTCCTGTTGAAGTTAGCTAAGTTATGGGGTGAAAACCGCCCTCAACGGTGCCATGGTATCAACGTAAAATAGAAAATAGATATGACGGAGATGAAACTATCCACCGCTAATTTCTACATGTAATAGGAAAGGTCCTATTTCAAACATTTGCTCTGCTCGGGTCTCTCAAACTTCCAAATTAGTTAAATAATCTCCCATTTTCACCGCAAATCGCAAATGAGATGTATTCCTAAGTGTCACATACAGTTTTTTTTTTTCTTTTCGTTCCCTTTTTTTTGCATTAATGACTACTAATTTTATCTCAGGTCACATTTGGCAAATATGTTCCGGTATCACTTTCGTTGAAGCTTTAGAGTACCATTATTATTAATTTTTTGCCAAGCAAGTTTTAAACAGTTTCCAGGTTAACAACGAAACAATAACGATACTTATTGTATGTGTATATTTGTTTTATGTGTATTTTTTGTAATAATGTACCAAAATGATTTATTGCTGCGAAGAAGACCATTTTTATTGGGCGAGGCTTCCTATTAGACACACCGCAAGGTGGAGAGATGGACTATGGTTCCTAAACATGCGAGGCAAACAGAACTAGAGTGGTCTTGTGGACGATGTAGAGTACAATAAAACACAATCTATTCCCACAGAAAATTTTTCTTGTGGTTTTATAGAAAACAGAAATTCCACATTTTTTTGCCATGAACAGTTTGATGATAGTGTATATTATTATACGAGTTTCATAAGACATAATATTGTCTCACGACTGGTTTTGTCGTGAGAAGTGTGACAATACGTCTTAATAAACGAGTATAATAGAAATTCTGGCTGCTAAAAATAGAAACGTTTGACAGATGACACTTCAGAATTGCCGTTCGCCTACCCTCTGATGGCAATAAATTGTTCTTATTAGTTGAAAAACAGTTCAATAATATACTCCATTAGAGCACTGTTTTTGATGTATTAATTAATCCATTAGTAACGCAAAGAGATAAAAAATCTTTTTAAATAACGAAAATAGAAAAGTTTCGATGGATCAACTTTTGACTCTTCATAACTTCTAAATTGAGAGACCTAGATTTTTTTCTTTCTATGAGATGTTTGAGTGTAGCGCATCGACTATATTATGTTTGGTTTATAACTACAGCTCCATGGACATCATCACAGTTTTTAAGATAAACTAAGACAAATGGCATATAGGTGGATAAATAAAACGTCAACTGTTTATTTTCGTGCAGTTCCTATTGATTGTTTAATGCGGACCCAAAGTCCTGCCCTGTGCTCAATATGGCTTTCCGATAGTTCAGTTGACGGCGGATTGGTCCGCCAGATGATTCCCTAGTGTCATATCCCCGGGGATTTCCCGGTCGGGATGAGCTGTATGCCGTTCCTCTCCTGCCAGCTATACACACTACCTTACTGTATATAAAATGATTCCACTAGAACACATGTCTTTTACTGCTTCCAGCAGGAATAAGCCAAGGCAGAGGCACTACTACTGGTGAGGCCTTCTGCTGTTGGTGGCTGGGGCAATTTTGCGCGACGGCAAAACACTTCGAACTTCGCTCGTTACTAGTTTCATGTGCGCCGGGATTTGGGTTTTACTGTTTTCCATCGTCCTTAATGAGATATCCTGCAGAACAACGGCGTTTTATGCCGTATGGAAGGAGGAGAGATCCCTCTATATATCAGAGCCGCACCATCCTAAAGCCCCGCGCATTCAATTTTACAACATTTTTACTGTTACTGGTGAGTGGGTGGGTGTGTGTGTGTGTGTGTGGCGTATCACGACGGAAGGACGAAAGGACCACAACGACGGCGGTTCTTGAAAGTTTTAATTGGAACGTGTTGGCGGAAAAGCCCTCTCGGGCTTGTCTTCGGCGGGTATAATTGGAACTGCGGCTCTGACTGCGAAAATAATCTCATTGCTGAGGCGCGCTTTCGTTTTTATGGCGAAACTTCATAGTCCAAACACCGAAACTTTACGATTTCCATTTTTTTAAGTACCACATTTTTTTAAGGCTGACTGTCACGAGGATTTCTTGGTCGATTTCAGACTATACTAAATAGATCCCAGTGAGCGCAACATTGTTATAAAACGTTTATAGCAGGTATATAAAACCAAACGTCGAAAACGTTTAAAAAATTACGCTAAATAAACGGCCGGATGTCATGCGTTTAAACGTTTTGTCAACTAAATATGTATAAACGTTTATAAAAGGCTTGAGCTTCAATATTGTAAAAACGTCTTTGAAACGTCGAATCAATTGTGTTCAAAACGTTTTATTAAAGTAGGTTCACTTGTACCGTGATTCTAGTCGGCTGTGAGATTTTGTTTCTAAGTTTCCAAATGTGAAATATAGAAAATCCCCAAAACTTTGCCGTTGGCTGCTCTGGCCGGACCAGTTTTGAAACACATTTTTTGCGTATTTCCTTCACAGATAGCCGGAACATTTTTGCGGGACGTGATGTCTGACGCTTTTTTCCATTTTATTGGGAAATGTAACCATTTTTCGACCTGTTTTCAATTTTCGCCAATGAACAAATAAATCAAGAGAGCCTTGACATTTGACGGTTGTGAAAAATATTCCTAACCTCTTGAAGCCGGTTCAACTTTCGGTGCTTCAAATTAAAGAGTATATAATGCCCTTCGTCCAAAAAAGGGGCCCCATGCAATCATCAACCCTTTCGCCTCTTCCAGTCAAAAATACAAGCCAAACCCTGAAGATATATGGGCGATACAAGGATCGCTCTGCAGTCTGTCATTGGCAAAAGAGTTTACGTGTAAAAAGTAAATTAAACCAAATTACAAAAAACCCAGCCGATCAAAGTTGCGTATTGAACCGAAATTGATGTTAGTACCTTCAATTTGCAATTTGCTTTCGTTTTGGGGCTTTCCGGGACGAGTTTTTCTCGACTCTGAATGGGCCGCCGTCAAGATGACTTAGATTTGCGGCCGCCCCGTGCTCCTTTGGTGTTTAAATGACGGTAACACAGCTCTGCGTCCCCCTAGTCGCACTTCCACATATGACCAGGTCAGTTTTCCAAGATTTTAATATCAATTTGATAAGAAATATAACTTCACTTCCAGAGAAGTCAGTTTCACACCAGGTGAAAAGGCGGCAAGCCTACAATGCTAAAGTAGAAAATTTGCCCAGCCAACTAGAGTCACAGTACAAGTGAACCTACTATACCTAAACGTTACTTTCAGCCTTTCTGAGACATCAAATCAGAGTCTCCAAAACGCTAGAGCAAAAACGGAACTTGACGTTTACATTATGACATAATCAGCCCGTCTTGTCAAATGTCTATTGAATGTCATCTTCAGCGTTTCCAAAGCGTTGAACAAAACGATTTCGAAAAGTTCAAACTTCTAGAACCCCTAGATCGAGGGGTAAACCACTGACGGAACTTTGGTACACCGATTTCCAATGATTTTCAAATGATTTCCAAATGATTTCCAAATGATTTCCAATGATTTCCATGAAAGTGTATACACCAGATTTCCAAGGTGGTTTACCCCTCGCCCTAGATCAAGTCGCTGTGAAATGAAAACACAACATCAAGTCAAGTACAACTATACTGAGTTCGACCTTAGTGTGATTCGAATGAGCTGTGATTTTCTAAATTTGTTCTTTTACAAAGGCGTCGCGTGGCAAGTCTTCCGGCCAACTAAAAATAGAATTACGCTAGTGTTGAATGCATTATAGCAGGTCTTCAGCAGACAACTTCGAGTCTGATGAGATGGATTATACTTTTGTATATACTTAGACTGGCATTGGCCAAAGCAGTGAGTTTGAGGTCAGAACGCCCTCAGTGTGGCCTTGATTTACTGGGGAAAGTGACATATTTCAAGGCACGCGCACACCGTTTATACAGGTTGACCAGTCAGTACGCCCATTGTTCACGAGGCCAATACTGACTTATGAATTGAGGTAAAGAGATTAATCAAAAAGCAGAGGAAAGGGAAAGCTCATTTCATGCCATTTCTGATGATATATTAAACTCTGAATAATGACATTGGTCAAATGCGCATCGTGGGAAATAATGCATTGTGCTCCAAAATTGCCACCACTATTAGCTGTAATTTCGGCTCGATTACTGGTTTTGAGGTCTTCCAGTGTGCAGGGCTTGCAAGCATACACTTGAGCTTTCAAGAAACCCCACAGAAGAAATCTGACGACGTGAAATCGGGTGATCTCGCCACCCAATTAGCGTCATCATTTCTCGAGATCAAACGTCTATGAACCAAGTGGACACTTCTTGGCAAGTGGAATTAAACCTGCCAAATTCCCAAAACATTCCGGAATTATTCGGAATGAATTCGGACCAAAATAGTCCAAACAAGCGAAGTTTATTGCAGGATAAGTTGAAAATTGAGATATTTTGGAAGCCTTTGTATTGCGCCAGTGTGCATTGGAAAAAATAATGTTTCCCAAAACTTTTCATATGATGACAAATGGCATGGATTCATTTGCTATTTGATTCATCTCTCTAGCTCTCAGTTCATAAGCCGTATTAGCCTGGCAAAAAGTGGGCATACTGACTGGTCAACCCTGTAGCTACTATATGAAATCCTTACACCTATACTTTATCCTGCCATCTGCCTACTCACCTCCATCAGTCTTCACCCGCTCTTTATTATTTATTAAAATTGAAATAAACAAATCGGGAAGGCTGATGTAATAATTTTGCAAGAAAAATTCTAGGGGTTTGGAATTGCCTGCTTGTTGCCGCGCAACGCTTTGAACTTTGAAAACGGCCATTGTTGAAAACTGACTCACTCTGTATGATTAAATAAATTCACTGCAACTTGTGCAAATTTCCACCGCGCCGTTTGGTGGTGCGGTAAACGTCGCCTCCTGCGATGCAGTGCACCTGATGCCTCCACATCAAGCGAGCCGGGAGAGAATCGGCTTCGGGGGCGTCCCGAACCACCACCCCGTATAACCGCGCTTTTTGCACGCCCTTTTAAACATTGATCTCCTCGCCACATAAATGGGAAATTGAAATTCCGGTTCTCCCAGACAAATTACGGTCGTAGTGAAAAAAAAAAACAGAAGGGGAATCATCATCAGCCCAATAGACGGATAGGTTTCATTTTTCTCTTTTAGTGCTCGGATGCCAATCAAATCAAACTGATACTGGTGATTTTATCGTCATGTCGGAATTGAAGGGTTGTCGGTATATGGACAGCAAACAAAGCGGATCGAGTAGGCGGAGGGGGGGGGGGGTTGTTGGGGGTGGGGGAGGCGGCGTGCTGGTGGTGTTTCTGTATCATCTGTATCGATTGGGCGGCAGAGTCGAACGCGATTTCTGTAACCAGATTAGAGCACAAAGGGCGCAGCACGAGGCCGATGTACCAGTGCTTGCTGCACGGATTACAGGTTCCCTAATTGATTGTGGTTCGCACACGGGTCCACTCCGGCCTGAGCCCCCTTCATCATCCTGGAAAGCGCACATCTCTCGTGTGTAGCAACCTCAATCATAATGAAATACGCGTTATGTCATGTGTTGAAGCTCATTTAACTAAAAAGGATTTCTTTTGCGCGACATGATTGATCCCGAGGATTTGCCCGTCAAGGTCCGGCGGTTAAGCGACAGAACGTGCTTAAATCTTACACTCAAACTCTTGCTTTGAAATTTGGGATGCTGATAACATGTAATAAAGAGGCGAGACTTGAGTTGAAAATTGTTTACTTATAGCGTAGTAAAAATTGGTGTTTACAAAATTTTCACTTGATGAATGCATTCAACGGATGCGATTTAATCGAAAACAAAACGATAGAATCCCTTAATTTTAGCATTTCCTTTCTTGAGAAGAAATTGAAACCAGATAATTTCGCTTGGTTTCACAATATAGCTGTTCGATTCTTTTGATAGCTATACGTAATAAACAACGATGGTAATGATGCGATTGATTCTTCCGTGGTAGTTTTTGCAACTTCAACTTTTCAAGATCCTCCAAATTTCAGGACTATTTTACACCGACCTCGATTGTTCAAAACTGACCAACCTCCAAAGTTTTAAGGTATCATAATTTTTCATTTTTGATTTCCGCCCCACATACACACCGGACTTAGTTTGTAGACGTATATAAAGAAGTTCCCCAAATTAAAACGAAAAATTCTGCGTTCCAGATGCCAAGCGGGAACGGGAAGGTGCATCGTGGACAAGGCCCATCGGAACCAGTGCCAGGCGTGCCGGTTGAAGAAGTGCCTGGCCATGGGCATGAACAAAGATGGTAAGTTCAAAGTAGTAAAAAATATTCGCCAGGGTTGTGCCCTTCGCCGACGGAAACTCAAGACCCAAACTGCGTTATTGAATTATCAAGAGTGCGGGCGGTGTGCGGCGGAGGTTGAAGGGAATGGGTTGGGCTGGTGTGGCTGAAAGGGGGAGTGAAGCAGGAAAGGTCCGGGGGTGTGAGGCAAAGGATGAAAGTTAGGAAGGCGAGGTCCTGGGAGAAGTGAGAAAGCTCTCGATGAACATTACCGAAACTGCGAAGTTCTTCAACGCCCGCGCCGCCTGCATACTGAACAGCTCGGGGAATTTATCACGAAAGTTCAACCCTCTACTGCATATCCAAACCGTGGATCCGGTATACCTACCTATGTATAGGATGTAATTCTTTATTCGCACGCTACATGGTGCTCAATAAGTGAATTGTACAAATGATGCACCTACACTTTAAACTTTATGCTAATCCAAGTTGATATAGATGTACCTACCATTGCGGTCAAAAATAAGCAGAAAACTCTTATTCATTATTTTGCCGTTGTTGCAAAAATTTGGGCCCAAAATGCCCTTAATTTTGGTCGTGTCGTTTGCAACTAACCAGGATGAACATAATAATTATTCAAGTTGCGGAACATTTGGAGCCCAAATTATTTCACACGCGTCAAAATAATGAATGAAACTTATTTTTTTGGCCGCGATCGTATCTACCTTAATGGTGTGCTTTCTTTGATATGGATAGACTGAAGTTATATACCGTAAGCAAGCAATCGCAACAGTTCATGCACGAATGATTCCTTATTTCCTAGCATAGGTAGGTTACAACGGCGACGGCTAAAAAAATAGCATCACTATACAAAATTGTCAGTGCAAAACTATTACACCTCTACATCCAACTGATTGCGCTCCTAAGGATATAACTAACTAAATTTGACTTCAGACTTTGCAATGACAAGATAAAATAAAGATAAAACTATACCTGATGGTATGGTGTATCCTACTTTTTTTTTGTCCCCAATCGTACACCCGCCCGTGCGATGTACCTATCTATTTATACCTATTGTTGAAATAGGTTTCAATATTGTCTGTCACAGTGATGGTGATTAAAGATTATTCCATTCTATTCTAATACCTAATTGAACAAAACATTGAAAGAATGAAAATTTTGAAATTTGTCCATTTCCAACTGGAGAACTTTCGAAAATAAATTGGATAATGTTCAAGAACCAGTTACTTCTTGTCTAAGAAAAATTGGTGGAAATCTGCTCACGGGATGAAAACTTTGAAATTTGCAGTTTTTACACAGTTTCCGTTCCAAGAAAACTCGTTGGTCCCTATCATTTTTTTTCTACAACTATGACTTTTAATTCACGGAATAATATGCAAGATTCATTTTGAAAAAAATACCGCCGGAAAACCGAAACCGAGTCGCAATTCTGAATGGGCCTATATGACGCCAAATGCAATCTAGTTTCAATATCAGTTGGAATTTTTCGAAAAAACCGATTTCCGCGAGCAGGAAACAACGTCTGAGTTGAGCCCTGCACCAAATGCGGGGGTCCTGGTCAAAATCCAGGTGAGTGGCCGTCTTGAATGGCAACGACCAGGGGACAATTTGAAAATTCATAGCGCCCGACTGGGAAATGGTAAAAAACTCAAATTGCTGACGTGATTTGATTCTTTTGTTGTGTATCTTCCAGTCAAATTCGTGTTCTCGTCCAAATTTTCATATATTTTTATAAGTAGAGGTGTTACGCTCTGCGTTCAATCCGGGTATGATTCTATCTGGCTGATGATCGCGCTACGCGACGCATTTGTGGAGGAGTATTTCGGAAAATTCATAGCTCAGTTTAGAAGCACGCGTTTCTAGAGCGATTTGGGGAATAATTTAATGCCGGTAACAATCTAATAAGAAAAGTTGTATTAATAGCCCAGGCGCCAGGGAGCAAAAATCAGCTCAATAAGGAAATAATTGTTTCCTGGCTGGACACCAGCTTAAAACGATCTGTGTGGCTTAGGTTTTGACATACTAATTTCCCCCCTTTCGGAACCGTCGGCGTCATGTCACCATCATCAACAAGAAGTGCACCAGCGTGGTTTTTGCCGAATATCTTGATTTTGGGCCACCTGACAGCGAAAGATGTAAGAAGTCATTTTGAAACCAATGAAATTCCCTACGGAATAGTTTTTAAATTACTTTTCTGCGACCTATGGTTTTTGAGATAGAGCTTCTGGAAGCGAGAGGCATTGTCGTAAAAGCTCCATGGCCACTTGACTCGAAAAACTAAAATGTCGATGTGACGAAAAAATTTCAAAATGAGATTTCTCGAGAATCCCTCATGCTATAGTTGCGGTGATGGTCTTAAACTCTTTCTCTTGAACCGTTGATTACGAATATGGAAAAGTCAAAAACGTCACATTGTACATATACAGGGTGTACTGAGGGAATCAAATCAGATCAGAGAAATTTTATATATTTCTTCGATTTAGCCTATATGCGACACTCTAAGCACCTAACACGAGTTCAATATCAATATGGATTTGCTCTAGCTTCACTTAATACACTAAAGGAGTGGTCAGCTCACAGCTTTACTGTAAAATGTTTTGAAGGCCCTCTGAAATCATCAAAATATTAAAAATGTACAGTACCAAGGAATGTATGTAACAGTATATTATATACCAAGGAACCAAAGTGAATTTTTAATTTTGGGATTTGGACCCAAAGGGCCCTCGAGCAACAAACTTCACCCAAGGGATCAAAAATTCACTTTGGTTCTTTGGTATATAATATACTGTTACATACATTTCTTGCTACTGTAAATTTTGATGATTTCAGAGGGCCTTCAAAACATTTTACAGGAAGGCTGTGAGCTGACCACTTCTAAGGTGTATCAAGTGAAGCTTACATAGCAATGCATAGGTATTGATATTGGACTCGTGATAAGTGCTTAGAGTTTCGCATAGGCTAAATCGAAGAAATATGTAAAATTTTTCTGTTCTGATTTCATTCCCGTAGTACACCCTGTATATGTACAATGTGACGTTTTTGACTTTTCAATATTCGTAATCTACGGTTCAAGAGAAAGAGTTTAAGATCATCACTGCAACTATAGCATGAAGGATTCTCGAGTAATCTCATTTTGAAATTTTTTTTGTCACATCGACATTTTAGTTTTTCAAGTCAAGTGGCCACATGGAGCTTTCACGACAATGACTCTCGCTTCCAGAAGCTCTATCTCAAAGACCATAGGTCGCAGAAAATTGATTGAGAAACCAAACTGTAGGGAATTTCATAGGCTTCAAAATGACTTCTTAGATCTTTTGCTGTCAGATGACCCAAAATTAGGATATTCGGCAAAAACCACGCTGGTGCACTTCTTGTTGATGATGGCGACATGACGCCGACATTTCCGAAAGGGGGGAAACTAGTATTTCAAAACCTGAGCTACACAGATCGTTTTGAGCTAGTTTCCAGCCAGGAAACAATTATTTCCTTATTGTTTTCCCTGGCGCCTGGGCTATAAACCGCACTGGCACGACTGATCTGAATTACAATTTAAGCTTTCTGAATTGCAACTGAATCTGAATCACATCAAACCTATATCATAATCCTTGATAGTCGTGTCGATAGCGCATCCTTACTTTGAGCGTATATGAATACATACCGAAACATGGACATCGATCTCACTTATGATCGCACATGAACTTGTTGTATCTCAATTTGAAGATCTAAATCTTCGGTTAAGAATTCTTCATTTTTATTCTGTTCTACAGTTTCATCGATATCATTTTTAAATCTTATGCGCTTCGAACAATTTCAATTCAAAGTTGGTGATCGGATTTCTGCGAAACATTTATTTGAAAACTTCGACAGAACAATCCTCCAACCTCCAACGGAAATAACATTCCCAAGAACAAAGATCCATCAAGGAGACGTTTCGTATACATCTCTCACTTAATTCCTCCTCGGATAGAACCGCTCCTTCGAAGCGTATACCTATACCCTCATAGTACACACATGATGGCGGTTGATGGAAAAGCAAACATGGCGTCTCTCTGCCACCCCCTTGTCTGCCTCCAGCATCAATACAGTCGTAATCAGGTGCTGTCTGTCAATGTCATTATGCAGAATCCCGTAGTCGTAAAAGCGTTTAGCCGTTTTAGTAGTTATACGTACAGCTCCCAAATGTTGCTGCTGCTGCTGCCGCCGCTGCTGTTCCGGGTGCACAACACCCGCGGCAGCAAAGCGCGCGCGGGGGCGGCAAAAGGGGAAGCAGCAGGAGCTGGCAGAGCAAAGCAGGCGTTGGCTGTAACAAACAGCTATAGCCAGGATTTAGAAGACGCTGATTAATGGGATTCAAAGCTGGTTAATTCCCACCAAACGCTCTGCCAAAACTCCCGGGATGCGACGCCAGAACCTGACGCTGGGGCAGGGTCGCCCGTCGCGAACGGTCACAGTCTGGCGGGGGCGGCGGGCAGGAGCCGGCAGGCGACTTGATAGTGCGCCGCCGCCGCTGTTGTAATTTACAATCTTGAATAGATGGCCGCGTCTAACGGTCATGGAGTCCTTCCGTATTCCTTCTTGCCTGGCTGCTTGCTCCGGAATGGAATTGTTTTTGATGCTCTCTTCTCCTTGCGTGCCTCGTCTGGATTAAGCGGCCCATCAATCTAGCGCACGCCTGGCCATCAGGGCCGGCTCGAGGAGGGACGGTGTCCCTAATGCGTTTCTTGCGCGACACAGCCGCTTGAAGTTGTTGTTTTCTTTATGCTGCACAAGTGCTTCGTCCTTGTCTTGATTCATCGTTGTAAGCAGACTCATTTCACCACTAATAATAAGTTTACGTTAACTTGCGGTGGAATGATCGTTTCAGGAATCACGCAATTAACCCAACTGAAGATCCAAAGTAAGAAGTTCGAGGAGAAATTGTTTGTATTTTTTGTCACTATGCGCTTATTAGCTCTACAGTATCGCCAATAGGCCTTTCCAATTTTACCTGAGCTGTTAGGTTTGGGCAATGGTTATTACACATTTTCGGTTGGCGCGCATTCAAATGGCTGTCAAATTGTCAACTCAACAGTGATTCAAATGGATTTTCTCCGTGATTCATTTGTAACTGCCGTGGTCCAATTTTGTTTTAGGTCCATGTTGTAAGGTTTTTTATGTGTGAAGGTCTCTGGCCTGAATATTTGGACGCTCCAAAATCTATTAAAACGTTGAGAATGTTCGATTCCAACATGAATCCAAATATGAACCATTTTTCTCGCTAGAGAGCTATGAGACCGTGTTCCACAGGTAGATTAAAGACTGAGGATTCAGCATGAACTGATAGAACACAAGCCCACAGCTCTGGAAACATTACTAAGTCTTCTGCATTTGATTCATGCACTGACTGTCACTTCCAACAATTTTGTTTTGACCTGCGAACTCTGAATTCGAAATGTGCTGCCTCCATAGAGTATAGACGAAACCGAACAGATAAATTTGAAAAGGTCTAGGTTTACTAGCTTCCACGGAACCGTCATGCGGCTGCGTCTATTAGATCACTAATTCGTTGCGCCAAGGGTGCAGTCAGTCAGAAGTGGATTCAATGGCCGGAACGACGACTGATTATGGATGCTTGGCCACGGAAATGTCTCGAGTGATAATTTTTCCATGTTTCGGGAAATGTTCCATGTCCGGAAACGCGGGGAGGGCCGCGTGGATATACCTTTTCGCCACAGCAAGGGCCTCTGTCAGTTCTTGCCAGGAGGCCCAATTTTGAAGTTACGCCACTGATCACTGACAGAGACTACAAATACACTGACGCACCACCAAAATTTTGACCCGAGTTTGAAGTCATTTTTCCCGGACTACCCATCAGATTTCGATCAACAGATTGTAGCTTCATTCTGTAAGAATGTCACTGTGTAGCTCATCTTTGGTTAACATTTGGTATTGACAGTATACTGGGTGTTGCAATGAAGGTATTTTTTTCTGTACCGCAAATTCGGGGCACCTTATGAAAATGACTAGCAGAAACAGCAGGACATACTGAGAACCAAATTCAAGTCTCAACCTTTCTAACAAATGTACATTAGTTTTGTTTCAATATTTTAATTTTTAGGGGAATTGAACCAACCATTTTATTGCACGCCATGTCTTTATTGCCTTTTTGGTCGGTAGGACCGAGAACACCTCTCGGATTTTGATGGTCTTTTTTGCTGGTTGTGAATTGGCTCTTCTAAAATGTTATTGACTTGCTCGTGTTTAAAAAGTATACAGTTTTGCCTGTATACTGGGTGTTACAATGAAAAGGTGTTTTTTCTTCGAAAATTTGGAACACGTTGTAAAGACCACTAGATGAACAGCAAGTTATACTGGGTGACAAATTGAAGCTCCCGCTTTTCTCAACAAAACTGCGTTTGTTTCACTTCAATATGTTTATGTTTCTGGGAGATACACAGTGTAATAGCACACCATATTAGGCGGGGGCTGAAAAGTGGCCACTGCTCGAATTTTGTACACCTTCAAAGCCATCAGTTCCTTCTTGAGCCATACGCCCGATTTAAATGAAATTTTTTTATGTGGTAGGAAAATTCGTCGCAAATCTCTATTCATTATTATTATCCATTCCGTTCAACTTCTATACTGGGTGTTACAACGAAGGTTGATAAGATAAGATGTACAACTTTCGTTGTAACACCCAGTATAGAAGTTGAACTGAAGGGCTATTGAAGATGAACAAACCGGTAATATTTGCTACGAATTTTCCTACATGTAAAGAAAGACCATCCAAATTGAACGTATGGTTTAAGAAGAAACGGGCTTTGAAGGTGTACAAAATTCTACTAATTAGAGCAGTGGCCACTTGTTGGCCCCCGTCCAACCCAATGTCGGTAAAAACATAGGATGCAATAACAACTGTGTATCCCCAACAAAAATGAAGATAATGAAGTGAAACAACGCAGTTTAGTTGAGAAAAAGCTGAAGCTTCAATTTGGCACCCAGCATAACTTGCTGTTCACGCTGGTGGTCTTTACAGAGTGTTCCAAATTTTCGAAAAAAACACCCCTTCATTGTTGTAACATCCGGTATACAGCCAAAACTGTATAATTTTCAAACACGAGCAAGTCAATAACATTTCAGAAGAACCAACTTACAACCAGCAAAAAAGACCATCAAAATCCGAGAGGTACTCCCGGTCCTACCGACCAAAGAGGCAATAAAAACATGGTGTGCAATAAAATGGTTCATTGTTCATCTCCCCTAAAAGTTGAGATATTGAAACAAAACAAACGTTGATGTGTTAAGAAAGATTGAGACTTGAATTTGATCTTCAGTGTGTCCTGCTGTTGCTGCTGGTTATTCCCACAGGGTGCATGCCCCGAATTTGTGGTACAGAAAACACCTTCATTGTAACACCCAGTATACTGCCAATACTAAATGTTAGTCAAAGATGAGCTACACAGTGACATTTTTAAAGAATGAAGCTACAACCTGGTGGAAAGATGATCGAAATCGGATAGGTAGGTAGTTCGGGAAAAATGTAACTTCTAACTCGGGTCAAAATTTTGGTGGTGCGTTAATTTTGTACGTCAGTTTACCAAGTAAGAAACTGGATGGAGGACATGGAACATCGGGTTGTAGAATGGGGAGTTGAATAATAGTACCAATGAGTGAATTCCATTCCGATTAACCCGTTGCGCAATGACTTTGGCGAGGTCGGACTTTAAAATCAGGAACCTTCCAAACATCACCGTCGTCGTCTTGAAAGAATGGATAGGATGGATGGAATGGATTAGAGGTGACTCAAATATGGTTAAATGTAAGCTTGGGACTGCTTGGGTCGCTAGGCGTTGCACATTTGTGAGGACCACTCAAGGAATAGGTTTTCCAAAATTGGCAATCAAAAGAATCAAAATCAAACTAATTTGAAGAATAGTTTTCTCAATTTGCTTGAATGCACTCTCGCTTGAATAGAGAAACGAATTGATGACGCCCTCACACACCCATGCATAAAACTTATGTGCATCATTCTACTAGGCATACTTTAAGGGAAACCGCAAAGGCAAAATTATAAGTGAGGCATCGTTTAGTTTTAAACGCAACGCTCAATTATCTCGCACACGCGTTTTTAACGCGCGCGGATTAAGGCACGTGTCGACCTCAAGAGGCGCCGCGAAAGGGGTAATTTGGCACGCAAATGGGCGCCCCGTTGCGACAATTGCGCCCCCTACTCTATACCGTATCCGACCTCAATGAACATCATCATCAATTCGATTATGTCTGTGTCCGATGATGAATGAAGCCACAAAGGCCTCACTAACGTCCACCATATCCTCGGCACATATTTCGTATTCGTATACAAGGTACCTATACCCTACGTATAACATTTCTATGATATTTTGATTTGATGTGATTTGCTTATTCACCTAGGTATATTCTTGAGTTCTGTCGTGATGTATTATAGTAGCTACTATCACAATAAACTGGAAATATGGAAAATTACGAGGCAATTTTTTTGTCATAGGTACATATAATAAAGTCAAGTCAGAACTTTGCAGTTTGCAGTTTGCAGTTAGCAGTCTGCATGGTTGAATATCGACGGATACCGAAGTACATCTTTTTCCTCGCCTATCCTGAGCTTACCTTCAACTATACTTACTCAGTTGTCCAAAAGTACCTACTAAAACTAGAATCATCTTAGTGCATCGCAAATTGAATACCTATCTGCGCCCACTAAAATCAGTCTTATCATATTGTTACGTATTTCGCGTACGGGTTCGTTTACAACTGACACGATCGTTTTAAAACACATCATCTGCTCATCACTGCGTACTACAATAAATGCACGTCAACAATTATTTACGTTTTTAGACGACTCCCAAATAATCACACACCTTTCGCGTGCTTCCCGTGTGTTTTGGAGTATCGGCGCTTCCGCCTATTCGGCTAATGTTTTCTGATCGACCGTTGAAATCTCCCCATTGGTTCCACGGGCAAAAGCCTACAAGCGCGTTCAGGAACGCACCAGAACTCCGCACTTGCACACTGCGACCTAATGGGGAGAGTCTATATAGATTCTCGAAAGGTCGCGTGTTATCCAGAATCGCCGCTCCTAACAATATTATATCCCATACACTTTCTATTTTCAGTAGAATGACTTTTTGGAGCAAAAAAAAGTGAAAAGCTAGGGGGTTACGGCTACGGCTGATGGCACCTGCAAAGTTTTGGAGCGAAACTATCAGCAGCCATCGGCCGTATTTTCCCAGCGCTCCAGCTTGTCATTTTATTTTTGGTCCAAAAAGTCATTCAACTGAAAATAGAAAGTGTATGGGATATATGTACTTATCTCTACCTATTATTCATACCTCTACCTAACAGTTGTTTCTTCTCCAATGCCTCTCAATCCGGTGCCAGTGTGCTTCTTTTATTCCCTTTCGACTTTTTTCATAACTTTTTCTACATCAATAATAAAGTCCACTGGCCTCAAATGAACATCGCTTGGTTCAGACAAAGTTCAGAGTTCAATGTCTCAAACAATTCAGTCTCTGAGTCTCACCTCCCCCGATGTGTCTAAGTAGATACCTAGGTGTTGTATACAACAAACAAAAAATGTCTCGTCTCGCATTAGATCTGCATTACTTCTCACACCATCCGTTTCGCCCTCGAGCCCATCAAAAGACCTCGCCGATCTAAACTACAAAGACCTCTCTTCTCGGCTCGAAACTTTCTCTCTCCGGTTATTACTCATTCAAATTTGGCAAAGCTTTGTGGTGTAGCGGCGGCGTCGGGTAAAACCCTTAAAAATAATTTCCACGCCGTGTGGTCGACACAAAGACGCAAAATAAAACAGTTGACGGCACGTCGTCGTGAAATGGGCGTCACGAGGCGCCTCTCTTTTGCTCGCTCTATCTCTCGCATGGCATCAGCAGCAGCAGCAGGATATAGCTAGTAGTTAGAGAAAACACGCAGAAAGCAAAAGGAACCAGGCGGCGAAAGGGGTCGGGTCGCCGCTCCGCGCAGAGGGTAGCAGGCACATCACAGGAAGCATAATTGGTGGAGTTACAACAGAGTTACAACAAAGGATAGGATGCAAATCCAGACGACGACACGACGATGCTGACGACGCCGGGCGTCGCTTAGCGTGTGGCTTGCCCACGGCCTGATGCTTTATATTCTCGTTGTTATTATTATTGGCTTCGTTTACACGAAAATTACGACGTGATAAAGCATATATTCCATCTCGTAATGGCGTTGTCTCTGCGTCCCGCGGTAAATGTAAAATATTAATAACGCCGTTGTTTGAAGAGCGCATAACGATCAGGATCAAAGAGGGTGACACGGCACAATCTAGCGAAAATTTTGACTGAGCATAATCATATCTGTCATCATTATCACACATTTCTGAGAAAACCAAATGCTTCGTCAAAAATGTGCTGCATATTCTATTGATTATGGTCTCATGGCACGTGACAAGTCAACTGGTCAACATCATCAGCATCAGCATAGCATCAGCATGGCATCAGATTAGCATAACATTATTATACTAATCACTCAATTTATAGCCCAGATAATTTTTTCCTTCGCGGTTTTTCCGTTAATGAACTAGGTATACAGATTGCTGCCTGGTAGGTTGAAAGCCAAAAGGTCTTCGGACTGACGAGATTCCTTCTTTTATGGTCAAGCGCGCGTGCTGCCACTCTTTGCCGAGCCCCTAACATTTTTGGTAAATTTATTTTTCGAAAACGGAGTGTTTCCGGAACTAATTGAAACAAATAAAGTTTTGTACCAATATTTAATAAAGGTAGCCCTCTTTCAGCTGAGAACTTAGACGATATCAATTGCATCTGTTTTCTCAAGATTGTTTGAATTTTGTTTTTTTTGGCTAGATTCCTTGGCTTCCTAGATAAATTCAATATCATTTCTAGCAGGCAACACAGATTTCGTGGCGGGAGATCGATTATGTCAGCCGTGGGTTCATTTTACGAGGAAGTAATAGAAAGTCTGCAATCTAAGTAAGGCGTTTGATTGCGTTGATCATAAGCTTTTGCTCGATAAGCTGTGGGGCTACGGCGTCAGAAGGACACCCCTTCAGTGGCTATCATCTTTTCTGAACAACCGTAAACAGTTTGTCTCTCTTGATTTCGAGGTGGGTGACGGGGTTAGGAGGTTCGATTCCGGCCTGAGAAATGTTAATATAGGTTTCTCGCAGGGCTCTACTTGGTCCCTTGCTGTTCTTAATATCCTAATGATATCGACAGACTGGCAAGTCCGGCTCTGTGGACTCTGTATGCCGATGATATTTCGCTGGTAATGTTGGGAAGGACCGAGTCCGCTGACAAGTCATCTTGTGATGCTGGGCTGGGCTGCCTTGATTCTTGGTTTTCTTGTAATTCTCTCCACCTCAATGCAAACAAAACCTCATTCGTTAGATTTCACTATAGACAGAGGGAGTGCATTAGGCCTGCTCCTCGGCCTGCTCTATGCATTAGCGGACGCCCACTCTCATCTCAGACTTGTGTCAATTTTTTGGGACTGCTTGTTGACGAGAACCTCAACTGGAAAGAACAGTGCAGTTAATTTGTTTGTATATTTTTGAGACCTGTTTATTAATCTTTTGTAACAGGAATAGCTTGCCCAAAGTATTTGACATACACACTGTACATACAAGAAGTAAGACTGACTTGTTCATCAACAAGTACCGTATATGTTCGTTGAAATCATGAATTAGGGCAGGCTCTGAACTTCGAAACGTATGTCCAAGATATATTCTATGACGACGGCTCATCATGTTGACATCAAATTTGAGTGATTATTGATAAATTCACGACATACGTTTTCACTTCCATAGCCTGCCTTAATTCATGATTTTAACGAACATACGGTACAAGTTCAATGTGGGAATGAATTCCCCTAATTATATGTATTGAAATCAAGATTTACAATAAACTGCCACATGAAATTGAGAATATAGGTAACCACTGACAGTCACAAAGTTCAAGTCTGAGCTGAAGAATTATTTGGTAATTAAAAATTGCTATCACTCGGGAAATTAATGTTTAATTGATGACTGTATTAATTTTTACCGACATTATCGTTACTTTTTGTGTTTATGTTAATCGACATACTTAGGTACCAATTCCATGTAAACTCATCATTCAACATTCAACATTTAACGTAGGGGAGGCGCGCCTAAGAGTACGCACCAATTTTACACCATCAAAATTTTGACTCAAACTAATTCAGCGGGTGCAAATTTGTGAAAAGCAACGTGTTGCACATCTCTTTATTAATTCTTTGTGTTTGAAAATAAAATAAAACCAGTTTTTGTGATCTGCCGAAGAACTTAATTATTTTCATGTTGAAAAATTCACGTGACAATAAGGCAGTAAACGAAACACGGTCAATGTTTACGATGTATTCATAAGTTTCCTCTTTATTTAATAAAACGATACTGAGAAGCAGTTTGGGAGGAGGTCTAGCACCTTCAACAGCTCCACCGACCTCTTATCTGAAAGAGGGGCTTATCCTGAGTATGTGTACCAAATTTCATGCTTTCATCGCCATTTGCAAGGTTCATTCCGATTTTGGCTCTTAGCGCCCGCACTAGAGGTATTTTTCTCAAGAACTAAATATTCAAATTCGTCAGCCTGCTATTATGCTTAATATTATATGATATGCCGCTGAGTCTTCATGATTGTTCAACTGGAAGATTTTCCAGGTGTCTTAGGTTAATAAACCGCCATTTTTGCTGACAAACAAGAAGTTTTCTTCGATTTTAATTTTAAGGCCCTTGAAAGTAGTGTTACCGAGATGTTTTTTGAAGTTCCAAGCACAAATATCTCGAAAATGAAGCTTCTAATCAATAATTCGCAAAAATAGCTCCACCAAAACTGAACGTAGAACGTAGAAAAACAAAAATTAACCAATACCATTTTCAAAAATTGCTGGAGAAATAAAGATAGGAGGGGGGGGGGGAGGAGAGATAATATCTTTGCACCTGAAAATGTTTGATGAAACACGTTGTTATTGTTCGATAGAGACGTTTTTAGTGAACTTTGGTTGAAATTTGATTGAAATCGGTTGAACGGTCGAAAAGTAAGGATCAAAAAACGATTTTAAAAATTGAACTTTGAGGGGCCGTATAACTTTCTTGAGGGACACCGCTCGCAATTCATTCTTATCTCAAACTTCATATTGTTGAAAGCTGAAGCCGACGACATACAGGTGTCCCACGAAGTGACCGACGGACGTAGTTTAAGGGTAGATGTACTTTTTCGAGGCAAATCAGAATCTGCATTCGAAATGTTCCTGACATCTTCCGTTTTCGATATACAGGGTGATATACTGATTTAATATGTTCAACCGAAAAGCTTGATATTGGCCATATCTCACGAAGAAATCAATAGAATCGATTGAAATTTTGCAGGTATATTCTAACACCAAGGGCCTTTCTAGTGCCCTAATTATTCATAAAAAGAATACAGGACCTTGCTATTTCTATTCACTTGTGGTTCGGAATCCACTATAAACTGTAGGTTCCCTATTGAATATGAATAGGGAGAGAAGCAAGCCGAAACTCTTGACTGGTTGAATAATTTCAACAAACCAGCCTTTGCTAAATTCAGGCTGATTTTGTCAAAACGTTTTTGAATTCCAAATTTTTCAAAATCTGAAAAAGTGAACTTTGAAGGGCTGTATCTTCATCGATAGACTGAATTTTACGGAACGCTATGTGACTTTTCGTCGTATTTTGATGAGATCTATCTATAGCAAATTTTTTCGAACCATATCAAACGTTCACGTTTTAAATTCAGTAGAATGACTTTTTGGAGCAAAAATAAAGTGACAAGCTGGGGGCTACGGCTGGGGCTTATGCTAATGGCACCTGCAAACTGCAAAGTTTTGGAGCGAAACTATTAGCGGCCTTCAGCCGTATCCTCCCAGCGCTCTAGCTTGTCAGTCTTGTCACTTTATTTTTGCTCCAAAAAGTCATTCTACTGAAAATAAAAAGTGAACGGGATAAAGGCTACATTATTTGATTAAATAAAAAAGATTGATGATGCTAAGTTTTGATAAATCTTCTTAAAAAGTTATAATTTTAGCTGTTCAAAACGAAAGGCAACCAAGAAACACCGCTACGATTCGTCCAGAGACTTTGCGAGACATGAGCGTCGAGCAAGAAAGGGCCCTGCGAGAAGCTGCTGTTGCAGTAGGAGTCTTTGGGTGAGTTTTTTGCAATTTTAATTTTGTCACCGAACGAGCAACAGTAACAGTAAAATATAGTGAAATCAAAATATAAACGGTTGGCGTGCGACTGTCCTTTTTTCGTGGGGATGTGATTCTCCGACTCGCACGACAACTTGAGAACGTTCGTATATTTGTTCACATGTTAAAATCGACGACTATTTTTGTTCAATGAATTCATAATTGTTCAGGTAGGCTGTGATGTGGAGAACGTTGACATATGTCAGTCAAATTATAATTATTTACGAGCGACGTTCGACCATCAGCCCAGTTCAAGAATCTATAGGCTCCACGTTAGTATGGTTTTTCTGTCGCAATCGAACACAGCGTGGGTACCTAAATCAAAGTATCAGCTACCTATAGAATTTATTCGATCACACGACAGATACCTAATATGAGACACCAATACGATAAAAAAAAGTCAGACAGTAAGTTAACGTAGAGTGTATAGAAATTTCATATCGGCATGACAGGCCTTACCAAAGTGTTTCTCTCGTTGCAGCGTTGAATGAAAATATACAGAGATGCGCCATCTTAACCTTTTGGTATTGGCCGTTAGATAACGCCACACTACAAGCAACTTTTGATATAAGCTACTTTTGCTATACCAGCTTTGCAGCGGATCATTTTTTAATACCTATAAAAAGTGAAGTACTGCAAGGGCTTTGTTCTGTCGTCAGTCTGCCATTTTCTGATTGATTCTTCAAGATAAAGCCCCAAATATCGCCTCACCATGTGGGTCGCAGCAGACGAATGCGAATACCTTGTCAAAACCTCGGTCAAAACCATTATTCGAGCCATTATCAGTGAAGGAAGTGTCACCGGTGGAGGCTCTTCATAATTTTTTACTCAACAGTTGCAGTCGCAAATAAATTGTCAACACATATCATATGTTCAAACATACTTATCAAGTACATAACTGTTGCTTCTCGGGGGACGCAGACTTTTGTCAAGAAAAGGTTTAAAAGCCAACGTTTCGGCACCGTTGTGGTGCCTTTTTTCAAGCCTGATATAGATTGTGAAGATATTCCGAAAAATGTTAAATTTAGTACAAAAAGTCAGTATCACAAATATTATACACATAGTGTTCTCGAAGTTGAGTCATTTTTTCAACACTTGGCTATGCTGACAATTCAAGAGATCAGAGAAAAAGAGTAAAAAAAATTCTTTACCGTGAGCTTCTCGGCTTATGAAGACCTAAAAACTTGACCCCAATAAACTCTATACAGGTTGTCTCAAAAGTATCGCATTCCGAGTCCAAAGCGATAAATGGTCTCTTCTCAAAAACGAAAAAAATATTGAAAAAAAATTGATGACGTTTATTTTTAAAGATATGGGGGATCAAAGGGTGGGACTTCGCCTCTCTCTAATTTTGTAAGTTTGAGTGATTTTGGGGAACTGTTTGCAACAGACTAATCAGTAAACATCAACAACCACTGGGTGTACACTGAACTTTGATTCAATGTACAGGGTGATTCATAAATTACAAAAATTCATTTTCCTCCAAAAACGCCACTGAAAATTTTTCTGTGGAAACGAGAAGAGTCAAATCTTATTCCTAATTATTTTAGGAATCAATAGAATAATTTACAGACATGAGAAAACTGGATTTTTGTGATTTATGACTCATCCTGTATTTCAAACAGGAGTTCAGTGCACACCCAGTGGTTGATAATTTTGACTGTTTAGTCTATCATAAACAGTTTCTCAAAATCACTTCAAGTAATGAAAATAGAAGGAGACGAAGTCCCACCTTTTGACCCCCCATATCTTTGAAAATAAACTTCACAATTTTTTTTTAATATTTTTGTCGTGTTCTTGAGTAGATTCCATTTATCGCTCTGGACTTGGAATGCGATATTTTTGAGACATCCTCTGTATTTACAGATATAACTGTAAAATATTGACTTCATAATATACAAAATAGCATTTGTCACTATAATTTCAAGAAAAAAATTTCACAGAGGTAATATCCATTTTTCAATTAAATATTGAAAATTGAAAAAGAGGAAAATAATGTTCAGATTAGAATTAATGCTTCACTATTTTTCTCTAATCCCTTGACATGTTAGTAACAACATATTGAAAGAAATGACCCAACGCGAACAGCCTGTATTGAATATCAATATAAATATAAACATTAATACATTATGTATGAATACATTCAATTTAGGTATAGATATAATACGTCTAACTCTAGTGTGATTCTAGTGATCTGGGAGTCTCGCCACGCGAGGCATTTAGAAAAGAGAAATTCGGGAAATCATAGCTCATTAGAATTACCTACAATAGGGTGGAACGTACTACAATACTTGCACTGATACGTACTATAACGATACTTGTCATGTAGTATTTGTATGCATACAATTTATATTTTTCTGAATATGCTTACAATTTATACCTACTTTCTTGAAAAAGAAACCGGTATTGATATACCTGTATTAGGGAGTTTACGATTTCATTAAACGTGCGACGTAACGCAACGTAGAATGTAAAAACTCCCCTGTAACTAACAAATTGCAGATAACAAACTCGCCAATTTACACGTTGAAAGTTACGCTACGTCGTACGTACGTGGGCACGCAAACTCCCCATTGTCTTTCCAAAAATATTACCTACCTTTTTTGATTGTTCTGTTCCTGTTCTGTCTGTTCCCCGAAGAGTAACAAGAACGAGAAAATATACGCGATACCTATCAAGTTAGGTTGTACTTATCCACATTCATTTCACCTCAAATTTTGTCTCCCAGGAAGAAGCATTTTACTCACACTTCCGGGTTTCACTTCCTAATCGTAAAATATTGATTGCGATCACTGAACTGTGTTCACACGAGTATGGATAGCCACAACACCGATCAAAGCTTTTGATGTCACGACATGACATGTAAGTAGCGCTCAAAGGGAGTCTCCTATCATACGTTAAAGCTTCAAAAGCGCAGATTTAGCTTTTGAAGCTCGACCCGTATCGTTCCTGAAACGGTTTTTATTTATATTATAACCTTTTGATCACACAGATGATGATATATTGAACACGAGAGCTTTGTCGCCATTAATTTAATGCAATAGGTATCATTCTACCCATACCTCGACTTATAAGTACATAGATTTGTTTCCATTGTTTTCATTATACATAGATACTTCAAATCGGGTTCAAACCATCCGAAATGAACTTATCATACCTACTTATCTCTTCAATGCTCCAAGTAGGTAGGTATCTTGGTAGGTACTTATTATGCTAGGTGTACTGTTCCACTAATTTCCAAAGATAAAAATGTTTTGATAGCTTCAACAAAAAAATCTTTGAAAATTGTAAAAAAATGTTCAAAATCTTTTACATCTTCTACAATCAGTCAGTCATTGGCCGCATTCATAAGTCACAACAGTTGTGGAACTGTTACCGATTTGTCCTGTGAACGGTGTGCTACTTTTCCGCTCCGCTCGGAGCGGACGGCCATGTTTTGTAGCGGCTTGGAAGTTCGCTACATTTTGGTAGCATAGAGCGATAGGAGTGGGAGGTGGAAAAATGAGAGAAACGTTAAATTTTGATGTTCGTAAGTGCCATTCTGACACTTTATGGGTTCGAGAGTGTTGTTCGATGCTGTTTACTTTGCGTGCTGTTTTGAATTTTTGAAGATTATAAGTTTTTTCTCAGCTAGTGTGAATCGCTTGTTAAATATAGACCATCGAGCTATAGCACTGGGTGAAATTCTCCAAGACCAGATTATATTTTCGGCTATTCTTGACGCGGCGCTGGATGTGTCACCGCCAGTCACTGCTACTTCCAACAATGCGTTCGTAAGACGCCAACAGTTCCGAAGGAGCGTAGCGGTAGCTGCTCCCGTCTTATGAAAGCGGCCAAAAAACAGCTGAAAATATAATCTGGTCTTGGAGAATTTCACCCAGTGCTATAGCTCGATGGTCTATATTTAACAAGCGATTCACATTAGCTGGGAAAAAACTTATAATCTTCAAAAATTCAAAACAGCACGTAAGGTAAACAGCACCGAACAACACTCTTGAACCCATAAAATGTCAGAATGGCACTTGCAAACATCAAAATTTAACGTTTCTCTTTTTTTTCCACCTCCCACTTCTATCGCTCATCATGCTACCAAAATGTAGCGAACTCCCGAGCCGCTACAAAACATGGCGTCCGCTCCTAGCGGAGCGGAAAAGTAGCACACCGTTCACAAGACAAATCGGTAACAGTTCCACAACTGTTGTGACTTATGAATGCGCCCATTTTCATTCATCTTACATCAAAAATGAATTGTCAATGTCAATGAAATCATTGACATCAGTCATCAGATGATTGTCAGTTACTCTGCTTATGAAAGCGAGATTGATCTCTTCAACTGTTCTCTATCCGACATAAAGACGAAGGTTACGAAGGTTTTTACCTAAGTATGTACCCCCCCTCGGATTTATCTTTGGGGAAAAATTGAGGTTTTCCCGGAAAATTCTAATTTTCAAAATTTTCAATTTCCTGCAAATTATTTTTAATCTTTCTATGGTGCCAGTTTCAGATTGTTCACCTTCATCCATGTACCAATGCGTCTGACTGCCCCATTCGCTTTTCTTCTCACTTCAAGCTCCATCATTTAAGTCCGGTTTCGATAACCCAGGCCTGTTTCACATTTTCAACAGGGAAACCATGTCTGTGTACCAAATTTCAAGTCGATCAGATACACGTTGCGGCTGGTATCGTGGAAGGTTACAGACACACATACATACAGACAGAGATTATTTTGGAAATGGTCTAATGGTGCTATTCTGCAAAAAAGATACATCGATGTATAAGCGCCGTATCGCTGTAAGATGACACATGTGACAATGCAAAACATTATTACTTTTGTCATTTTACAGCGATGTAGCACTTACATCGATGTATCTTTTTTACAGAATAATAGCATTAATCGTCATAGGGGACCTCAAAACGGATATATCCGTCGAAATCTCTCGAAAAACATCTAGGGCGTTCACAATACTTGCTTTCCCTCCTCGTTGGGTGGTGGGTCGGGGAAGTATAATACCACATCTCCGATAATGTCTTATACGATATGTTGGTGGTGTCCTAATTGTGATCGTGGTTGTAGAAAAAAATTAAATGCTTACTTCTACTTACGCCCTAGCGCGGAAAGTCACTCTACTGAATGTTTAGACTTTTTGACTACTATCACCTTTATGTATGTAGGTTACCCACTTCTTTGTGACTTTCCATGCGTGTGTTGTAAATAAGAAAATTTTTATTATTTTGCGACGGTTTTCGAAAGTATCTTTTTCAAATCAAATGCCTGCTATAATGTATTGTATGAAAGTTTAATTACTAGACCACCGGTTCCACTGACGATGGCGCTAACTTCTGCCCGTTACCCTCACAGTCTACTGCCTCCGGTTCCTCCGCCATCTCTGCCGAACAGGGAACCTTCGCCCACAAAGGACAACAACAGCGACAACGACGGTAAGTTGTCCATCATGCGTAGATAGATCTGTATAATTATGTTATGTCATTAAAACAGGATCAATCAGTATGCAATCGAAAAATAAAGGTTTACATCATCACGCGACGAGGCCTTCTCTCCCAGAATTTTAATCCTGAGTGGGACATTAGACGAGTTCGACGCGCGAGAGTTTAATCTTTAGGATTAGCTGCTGTTGCTGACGTCACATCACTAATTATCCTTTGGGGACACTAGGAGATCTGCATCCGGAGAGAGAAATTTTAAAACACGCACATAACGGTCCCACTGGGGGGCTTAAGGGTGTAAAAATCGATCGCTCTCTCACACGACTCTCCTCCTCTCGACTGTATCTGCGGGAAATTAATAAATTCAATTTGAATAAATTCAAAGTCGGCTATTTTAAATTACATCAAGAGGGAACTTTAAGGGAAGTAGGAATGCGAATGGGAAAGAGAGATGTTTAATTCCAATTCAGGATATTCGATTTCAGACCCAACGCACATTTAATACTTTTGTTCCTTTCCCGCGCGGGCGTTTAGACTCACTGCGGAAATCTCGGGTGGTAGATACGATGTTGTTCGGTGGGATGTTCCAATAATTCTTGAGTGAAATGAAAGATCCGTACAAGGCAACTAGAATTTATTCGAAATTTCAGAAGAGAGCATAGATGTGACCAATGAAGAAGACGACACACCGACTTCGGGATGCGGAGTTTCGTCGAGCAGCGGCCCCTTGCGGCCGGAACCTCAACCAGCGCCAGGATTAACGACAGGACTTTACCCTTCAACTCACGAAACAATTTATGAAACATCAGCGCGGTTGCTATTCATGGCCGTGAAATGGGCAAAAAATTTGCCGAGTTTCGCCAGTTTACCCTTCAGGGATCAAGTAAGTTACCTCTACCTTATAACATATTACATTCCTGCTTGCACCCTCGCTTGTATCTGACTGTATATATGTAAAATTTCAAACGATTTTGAAAATTGACCGCTCGTCAATCGAAACGGTCCATCTAAAAATTATGTCTGCTATTAATTAATTGATAAGTAATTGTTGAATTTTTTCTTATTACTAAGTGCATACTAAATTAAGTAATATTGATTTGATTTTTGTTCGTATGTACATACAGCATGTCTCAAAAGTAACATGCCGTGAAACAAAACAAAAGCCATCAAAACAAAACCCCACTGATGAATTCTTCACTCATCCGCAAATGTCTACAAACCTATGGAAGTTTTGTTCGAAACGGCCTTTCGGGTGGGGTGGGAAGCTGAAATTAGAGAGAAAGATTGAAAATGTTCTGCAGGAAATTGAAAATTTCGTCAGGAAAATTTGAATTTTCCAGGAAAGCCCGAAATCTTTTTCCAAATCATCTTATTGTGAAGCTTCTCAATCAAGGCTTCACTTTAAGCTCTATCATTCAAGTCCAGTCTCGATAACCCAAGCCGGTTTTACATTTTCAACGGGGAAATCTCCAAGAAATTGAAAAAAAAAGTTAAAAAATCTGTTTGCGAGATAGAAAGTTGAAAAATCTGCAGTTTTTCCAGAGAGGAGAACTCGAAAACCGTGGGTCCGATTTAAAAAATGTTTCCTTCAAAAATTACTTCAATCTTTTCTCCAACTTTCATTCCCAGGGGGCCAATTTTTGAAAATATACGTAAAGTTACGTATGCGCAAATTTGCGTACGAAGATTTACGTATACGTTTCCGTTTGCCAATTTTTGAGCAGTGTTCGCAAAACGAAAAACGTTCGAATTGGGTCTTCGTAAATAAACGCATGGTAGACGCGACAACGTTGCAAATATCGGTGCATTTTATCTACTCAAGCCACGCCAAGCCTACCAAAGCTTTCAAACATCAGTTTCTGATGTTCGTGTTTTCATTCAGATGAATAAGTTTTCATAACCTCCATATTTAACAACAAAGAATACTGGAGACTTCCCCTTGAACATAATTCAGGAAATGAAAAACGATTACAACATAATTTTTTCCATAGGCTTTGAATCTGTCGACGAAAAATGTCTGTGGATATCACTTACAGGGTGCAACATAGAAAATTTTTCTTACATTCGACGCCCTATTCTGATATGGTAATCGATTCCGATTTTTATCCTGATTATAAATATGCATCACACTTGATAGGGTCATCAACAAAACACAAATGCATGTGAAAAAAGTGATGAAGTTTTAAAATGATCGAAAAGTTATTTTTTGTTTTAAAGTAACTCAATAAATTTTCTATCATTTTAGTAGGTACTTAAATTGATTTCACTATGGTTTGAAACTTTTACTGAGCCTAACTTGACTTTACAAAATCAAACTTTTGTAAAAGAAATACAGGGTGTCCGTTTTTCGAGGCTAAGCATGGGTATCTCGCTTATCTTGAGAGATACAGAGTCGGTTGAGTTGGGAAAAAGTTGCGCATTTTCATGACGATCAATGCTCCAAAAAGAAATTTGACGTATCGATTTTAGTTTTTGAGATATCGTAAAAAAACAGGAATTTGAATTTTTGTTTTCATTTTTTATTCAAAAAACAGTTGAAGGTGGCTTTTTCTAATCTTGACATTGTCAGGGCACTTTTTCAAGGGGAATTCAAAGCTGCCAAAATCTTTATCCTAGCTTTCAAAGCAACCGAGATACGACATTCAACTTTTTTCTCTAATGGGCGCCATATTGGATTTTGATATTTTTGAATACGGTATTCTTTTCTGGTTACAACGATGTGCCACATGTCACTGTTGAATAAATGTTCAAAATTTACTTTTTTTTATTGTCGGTGCTGATTTAGTTTTCAAAGCACTCTTAATCAAAACATTTTTTTGCTCAAAAGCATGAATTCAACAGTGGCATGTGACACATCGTTGTAACCAGAGAAAAATATTGTATTTAAAAATGTTTACTATGGGAGAAAAAAAAGTTGAATGTCATATCTCGGTTGTTTTGAAAGCTAGAATGAAGATTTTGGCAACATTGAATTCCCCCTGGAAAAGTGCCTCCACAATGTCTTAGTTAGAAAAGGCTATCTTCAACCGTTTTTTAAATCAAAAACTAAAACAAAAATTACAAATTTCAGTTTTTTCTCGATATCTCGAAAACTAAAACTGACAAGTCAAATATATTTTTAGATCATTGATTGTCATGAAAATTCGCAACTTTTTTCTAATTCAACCGACTCTGTATCTCTAAAGATAAGCGAGATACCCATGCTTAGCCTCGAAAAACGGACACCCTGTATTGCTTGGTAGTTTTCCTAACTAACCTATCGAGTGGGATATACGATATACGTATATGTATTTATAATCAGGATGGAAAGCTGAATCAGTTCCTATAATTACATACACGTGTCTAATTTGAGAAAAATTCTCAATGACTCGCGATAGACGACAGAAAATTTGAGTGCCTTCGAAACCTGCGAAAAAAAGTGGTCTTAAATTTTTGAAACTATGTTTGAGCGGAAGCCTCCAATTTATACGTGAACACCCTGTACCATCATAAAAATTGGAAAAGTAGCCAATAAAACCAGTCAACGCTAAATTCAGGCTAATTTTGTCGAAATGTTCCTGAGTTACAAATTTTTGAAATCCAAAAAAATTAACTATAAAGGGCTGTATCTTTGACAATAGGCCGAACTCTACAAAGCGGTTTATGAGTTTTCGTAATATTTTGACAAGATCTATCTCCTCACCGTTGATTTTGTTGTTCAGTTGAAGACAACTGAACATTATTACCTATTTCCAAAAACCTGGATCTCGTTAGTGGGGAGCAAATGCAAAGCTTTACTGTAGACTGCAGACGATGAAAAGAAAAAAATTAAACATCATCGTGACAAGTTTTAAACAGTGTCCCTGAAGCTGATGATTGAAAAGAATGACAGAAGAGTGAGTAATTTTTTATTGAGGACGCATTCGTGAAGTTATTCCGTGCTGTATCTCATTAGCCACCTGACTCGGCACCATGATCGCCACATACCTTCAGCAATGCTGTTTGTTTTATTGATAACAATGAAAACATTACTACCTAACCTCACTTCATCATGAAAGCGTATACGCAAAGTGACTTGCGCCAGTCCAGGTCCGCTCGCAGCAAAACGTATGAAAACGTGCGCATCGATGCGCATACGTAAAGAAACGATGGCTCAAAAATTGGAATTTACTGAAATCGCAAACTTGCGAACGTTTTTTAAAGTTGCGAAGAGTAGAAAATTGGCCCCCAGCATGTCTGCACCTAAAATGAATATTTCGTGGGACTCACCACACGTGGAAGTTTGCACTGTAGTTTTATCAATTTTGAGAAAATTACCGTCGAAAAAACCGAAACCGTGTCGATTTTGAAGATAGGTCGCTACACGACGACTAACCCAATTTACTTTCGGTATCAGTTGGAATTTTTCGGGAAAAAACGATACCCGAGCAGGAATGAATTTTTGAGTGGAGTCCTGCATCAAAAGCGAGTCGTCCTTGTCTGATCAAAACCCGAGTGAGAGGCCCCTCGGATGGAAACGGCTAGGAGAAATTTTGAAAATTCATAACGCCCGAGTGAAAAATGATGGAACACTGCAACTACAGACCTAATTTGATTCTTTTGTTGTGTTGCTTCCTGCCGAATTTGGTTCAAATTCATTGGATAGATGTTGAATAAATAAATGGAAACGTTTTGAACTTGAACATTTTTCAATATTTAACAGATAGAGACATACTTTTTACAATCTTGAAGACAGTTTTCCAAGACCTCTCAAATGACACACTGCAAGTCAAGTTTCACGAGATATAATTCATATCTCCCGTTCTCCCGCATATCTGCCAAAACGGTTCAAGATCATTGATTCATTGAGTTCATTTTTTCGACTTCATATTTTGTCTCGACAGTCGACACTATTGCATTTGAGGACGATCGGTGAGCTATAAACAATTTTCAAGAACAAATATGTACATTTCCAAGATTCGTTGAATTGGGAGAGCTCCACGGATTGAGAGCTCTAAAAGAGTCCAGCAGCCTCGCTTTATTTAAATCTGGCATGCTGTCGAGCGGCTCCTCCACCAATTGTATACAGGTTTGTGGTGTATTCTTGAGTTGGAGTTTTTAGGTTTGTGGCTTACTCCCCAGTCGGGGTCTCCAGCGAATCGCATAATTTCTAAAAAACAAATAGCGAAGTTATCTGTGTTTGAAACTTTGGAAAACATCTCGAAATTGCCACTCTTTCAAAGGCCTAAAAATTAGAATAAAAAAAACTCAATATTTCTCAGCAGAAAGTGGCGATTTCGAGATGTTTTCCAAAGTTTCAAACCCAAATATCTCGAAAATCAAAATTTTGCAAGAGTAACTTTTTTTTAAATTGGACGTAGAATCCAAAAATTAAAACACTTTGGCAAAATAGCTAGAGGGGTAAAAAATAGGGGAGGGGGGGAATATGTAGACACCCCCCATTATCTACGCCCCTGATTTTTTTTTTCTAAACACGTTGTTATTATTCGATAGAGACCTATTCTGGTTAACTTTGTTCTAAATTTAGTAAATTTGAACAAAATCAGTCGAACGGTTCAAAATCAAAATGTCAAAAAATCGATTTTAAAGAGTCAACTTGAACACCCTCTATCTTTTCAACGGGGCATTTTAGGACATCGAAGTTATATTTTTTCCTGATCCATTTTTGATGGGGAATCTCCCCTAGGAGTTTGTATCACCATTTTGGAAACACCCTGTATTTCGAATGTGTTACTGCAAAAAGCAGCATACTAACCAGTAAGATTAGTAAGAAACACAATGAAGGAGACAGAACAAGCCCGAACAGCGAACAAGACTCTTATGAGAAAGTTCAATCGGCGGGTTAAGCCAATCGTGGAACCGACTTTAAAATCATAAATCATTATACGAGACACGACTCACTTTTATTAAAATCAGTTAATTATTAATGAAGAAGTTCAATATGACGGGCCAAGATGGCCGAAGTTTGGGTGACATTTTTTATGCCTATGCACTGCCCGGAAGTGGTACGTACGTAATAGTAATTAAAAATGATGGTTATAGGATAAGTGTATATTTCACGAAAAAATCAGTCATACGTACAGAGTGTCCAGAAAATGGCGGAAAAGCTCTGCAGCACATTGTGGAGGGCCCTTCAGAGAATTCCGAAAAAATGATTGAAAAAATCTTCGACTTTCATTTTTGAAGTCCTCAAGGGTCAAAAACTTGACCTTCGAATAATAATTTTCCCAAGTTTCTGACTCACCCTGTGAATAAAAAAAAATTAATTAACATCCAGTGGTAGGTATTTTTTCGCATAATTCTGCCGTCAATAACAGTAGACTGAAATCTTGTGAATTAATAAAATAAGAAGGGTTCAGACCGTCTCTTCACTCTTGATAACCCCAAAAAAGAAAGTCGAATCGAAAAGAGAATCGTTCATCATTTTTTCGAAATTCCTCGAATGGTCCCTTACAAACGTACTGGAAAGCTTTTCCGCCATTTTCTGGTCAGCCCGTATATATTTTTCAAAAAACAAAAGGGAAGTGGGAATCGAAAAACTATCTCGAGGTAATAAGACATCACGAATTTAGTTTTGGAATGGAGAAGCAATTTTTTGGGAAAATGGAGGTTACGGAACTCTCAGCAACTTTGCACTCTTTGATGTGTCACCCTGTAGAAACAATATATGACATTTTTCATATCCCGCAAAAACAGGGTCTGATACCTAAAGGATTGTGCTGTTCACTTGTTTGAGAAAATCGAAAATCGCTCAATGGATTATTATGAGTGGGATTTTTCTTCTCTAACTGTCGATTTTTTCGTTGTTGCCAGGTAATCCTGCTGGAAGAAGCCTGGAGCGAGCTGTTTCTTCTCAATGCCATCCAGTGGTGCATGCCCTTGGACGTATCGGCCAGTCCTCTCTTCAATGTCAACGACCACGCCAAGAATGGCCATTCCGCCGGCGACGTCCGTGTTTTGGCCGACACCCTCATGCGCTTCAAGGCCGTCCATGTTGACCCCGCCGAATTCGCTTGTCTCAAAGCCATCGTCCTGTTCAGAGCAGGTTGTTCTAGAAAAATATTACAAACAAAGAAAAAAATGACCTGCTGTTTTTTTTCTGACAGAAACGAGAGGTCTCAAAGATCCAAGCCAAATCGAAAATCTCCAAGACCAGGCGCAAGTGATGCTGTGGCAGCACTGCAGGACCCAGCTACCGGGACAAGTCGCCCGTTTTGGACGGCTACTTCTGATGCTACCCCTGCTGCGAATAGTACCGGCGTCCAAAGTGGAAGCGGTGTTTTTTCAAAAGACCATCGGAAACACACCCATGGAAAAAGTACTGTGCGACATGTACAAAAATTAAATTATCTATTCTTTGTAAATGGTGTAATAATTGACGACAACGAAACGTTGTTCTTTTGTAGGATGAGGCACTAAGTAGGTACCTACTAAACAATCAAAATAAATGTACCTAAACATTGTGAAACTCCAGAGCTCTGACGATGTCGTAATTTTTTATTCTGTTCGATAAGCGACGATCGACGTGATGTTAAATAAAAAGTGATTTTGAAAATCGGTAGGTTGTCACTGAACCTAAGCATCCCACCCGGCATGAATATGAGAAATTTCAAGGATAGAAAGACACATATTTGGAGCATAAATAATTCATGTTTCATCAACGATTCGTGTCACTGTATAAACTTTTCACCTAATAAGGTGCCAAAAATTATATAAATCGTTATGTATGTATTGTATGGTATGGAAATAAAATAAAATTACAAACTCTGCGTCAGCTAATCTCTGCAAATACCTACCGGTTCGGCGATATTGTATCATAATCTATTTCTTAACTTTTTTCAACTTATTTGCACGAATTCGCCCAGATGGTCGACCAGTACCCACGGATTTTGATGTTGCTATTGGAAACTCAGTTTTGAGATGTAGCCACATGCACTGTTGTAATTACTCAACGCCTGAGGATTTCTTGAGGCAGCCTGGGTCCCATTTCCCTTTTGTCTTCTGACGTAAAATAAGCCAACAATCCGCGGGCGTGTAACTTCTTCAGGAAAGAATGTTACTCCGATTGTGTTTGACTTATTTTTTTAAAAGGAATCACCTCCTCAAGTTTTATGCAATGTCACCAAAGCACCGTGTTAAAAATATTTAAAAAAAAAACGAATTTTCCCCGTTTTCAATTTTAAAGTGGACAGCAGCTATATAGTCTGTACACCGATAGAACGGACTTTTTTGAATTTCAGTGATGTAACCTATAGCAAACAAAAGCACCAAAGAATGTAACAACATAGCAAGGAGCAACATATATGCCGATCACGTTTTAAATTCAGTAGAAATTAAAACGCGGTTGGCCATGTTCCCTAGAGTGTAACGGACGCTGACAGACTAAGTTCCGTGAAAACGGGCTTTTTGTGGCGAAGTCCAGTGAGGTTAGGAAATTTTGACATGAAATGCCAATTCTGGCATCTCCTTGCATCATATTCCGCTACAGTGTTGTCTTGGCTGTTATGACTGTTATCTTGTCAAAATGGCAGGTAAGTAACAGAGTGCCGAGCCGTTTACGCCCAACCTGAATTACAGCTGAAGAACTCCAAACTGCAGATTGCGAGGTGAAAAGACACTGGAAGGACATATGGGACACTGAAGCTGCAGTCAAAAACAGAGCATACATACAATCTTGCAACAGCGCTGTACTCGATTGACAGTAGCTGCGTTCGGTTATTACGTCAGATGCCCGATTTACATCTACATCGTTCGGTTATTGCATCTCAAGCAAATCGACGCAGATCTGAAGCGTTCGGATATTCCCTGCCAGACGCGTCAGATGTACATCCGTTTGCTCGGAGGTTTTTGGCCGAGGTCCCAGATCTTTTTTTGACGTATGTCAACTTGTCATTCCGCGTTGCTCGTTTGAGGTTAGGGATTAAGCATATTTTCGCATTTGAGTGAGCAACAAGTGTGACACTGCTGGCTGGGGCTGGTTATTTGGCGTAAAAATGGCAGAAGGAGCGAAAGTCGATACTTTCTATGTTTGCCAGACACCATACCATAATAAGTGCTTGTTTATCTAGGGGAAGTTGAGGGTGCCCTTTATGAACCATTAAAGGCTCTACGGTATGCAGCTTTTGTGAAAAATCGTCAAACGTGTCTGGGGTCATTCGAAAGTTCCTTTTGAACTGGTGCGCTGTGAATCGCGGAACTGTTTCCTCAGCAACATTTTCAATTTTCTCCAGCAGGCAAATTTCCTCCTCCTCGTCTTCACTAAACATCATTTCCCAACCAAACGCCAGCATGTGGCCAATCACCCTGTTTTGTCGAACTATTTGATTCATGGTAAACAAATTCGACTAAGCGGGAGCGCACGCCGTCAGCTGTCAACTGCTGTCAACTTCACTTATTGTTTTACCTGTCATCTGTCATTATTTCATCTGCATCGTTCGGTTTTGTCAAATCATATTTTGGTCACGTGACTAACAACCAACACATATCAGACGCATCTGCATCGCCTCTCACATGTAATTACCGAACGCAGCTAGTACGAATTTAAGGTCGTCTGGGGAAAAACTGATCCAACATAACAAAGGACCCCGCACGATTCTTATGGAAAATGGCTCCCGGTTAAATTCTCTGAATTTTCGATATGTTGTAGCTCATGAGATACTAATCAAATACCGTGAACCCCAAACTCAAATAATGGACAGTTTTTTACCCACAGGGGGTTGAAGTTGGAGGTTTTGACGGCTTAAAAATGATATTCTGACGTAAATAAAAGCTTTCTATTTTGTTTCTCTTCAAGTTGTGTTTCATGCTAAATATATTTATTTGGCAGAAAAATATCAACCCCCTCCTCCACCTCCAACCCCTATCTACCATCATAAAATTCGAGATTACTCCCAAAAGCCATGCGGATGGCTTCTGTGATTTAAATTATGAATTTTGACATGAAAATTATTTTCCACCCCTAATGTTGGGGTGCCGATTTTCCAATTTTCCTCGGTTAATTTGGCTGAATTTTTGGTATTGTGTACATCTAATTTTGCTGAACAAAAAGTTCTTATACCAAAACTTATTCCTATGAACAGTTTTTGTTCTGCAGGGGACTGAAGTTCAATATTTATGCTCTCAAATCTTCAACTTCAGTCCCCTGTAGAACAAAAACTGTCCATAGGAATAAGTTTTGGCATGGGAACTTTTTGTTCAACAGAATTAGAAGTACACAATACCAAAAATTCAGCCAAATTAACCGAGGAAAATTGGAAAATCGACACCCCAACATTAGGGGTGGAAAATAATTTTCATGTCAAAATTCATCATTTGAATCACAGAAGCCATCCGCATGGCTTTTGGGAGTAATCTCGAATTTTATGATGGTAGATAGGGGTTGGGGGTGGAGGAGGGGGTTGATATTTTTTTGCCAAATAAATACATCTAGCATGAAGCACAACTTGAAAAGAAACCAAATAAAAAGCTTTTATTAACGTCATAGTATCATTTTGAAGCCGTCAAAACCTCCAACTTCAACCCCCTGTGGGTAAAAAACTGTCCATTATTTGAGTTTGGGGTTCACGGTATTTGATTAGTATCTCATGAGCTACAACATATCAAAAATTCAGAGAATTTAACCGGGAGCCATTTTCCATAAGAATCGTGCGGGGTCCTTTGAACATCCCCAAATATCGCAGAATTGCCAACTTGGCGTGCAAAAATTACCGTTCTAGTGCTGAATTTAAAAGCTGATCGGCATAATATAGGCGCGTTTGGAACTAATATTAGTTTTGTTCGGTTGGTAGTCTTACCCGGGCAAATTATTCCTACGCCAAGCCAATGGCATTACATTCAGCGAGTTTGACACTTACGTACGATTTCTAACCTCCATTTCTCTATGATGTTTGTTATTTTCAGTGAACTTTTTTAGTCGGCTCGGCTGTTGTGAGTATAGGGTCCTTGCATGAATTTTATTTTGAGACGATTACCTCATAAAATCATTAAAAACGTCATCCACAATAATTTCCGCCCAAAAAAAAAATTTTTTTAAATTTCCCTATCCTTTAAATGAAGATCAGAGTTTGAATTTTTTTTTTCGCGCCAAAAACGCGGTCGCTTCTACAATGACCTTGAATGCTCACAATGACGTCATCGCGAGAGTTCTATTTTTTGTTTGCAAGTTTTTTTTCTTTTCGAGGTTGCAGCCCTGCGCCCTGAAACCCCGCGAAATTTCAAATCGTCATTATTTTACCCAAGGAGACTATTTAAGCTATTAACTTGCTATTAACCTAAATCAGTCCCGAAAAATTCAAAATCATTGCATTTTCATTCTATATTTTTATTACCACAGTACCTGAATAAATTATAACAAATTGTCCATTAACGAAACAATCAAATAAATAAATTATGTATCAACAGAATGTTGAACTTCCCTTCTGTCTTACGACCATTTTTCTTATCTTGCTTGTGTGATTATCATTCCGCCTTCTGCACTACCAAAGAATACCAAACATAGCAATGATGCATCTTCTATTATACAATTTGTTTCACGGTTTTTGCAGATAAACCAAGAGAAATCTTCTTTTGCTCTCATGTAGAAGTAGAATCTTGCATTTTTTTCTAGTTCTGCTCTAACGTCACATAGGTATACGTTCTGGTACGGAATCACTTCAAAAAATTGCAGGATGCTGGACCAAAACAATAACTATTTTATAGCAACGTGATCATCGGACACTTCAAATTGGTCATCTGGTCCATTCCTTTTTCATGTTAAGAAAGGATGTGCATCAGAACTGGGAATCGAAAATAGTAGTGACGTTATTATTATAGGTGTGCTCTGCTTGGTATGTATGATGCCAGGGTATTCAGATTGCTGTTGCAGGTCTGGTATATCGTCGGCCTGGTATAACATCCGTTTTTATGAATGATGATTGATGACAAGATCGCTAGAACAAGCTGGTGTGTTCTTTCTTCTCATAATTTCATAAAAAAATTGGTTTGCTGAGCTCGAGGGTGAGCTCAATCAAAATTTCATTCGTTGAACTTGTAACAGCTGCGATTGATTTGCCACTAGATGTATCTGTAGGTACGGTCCTCGATCCTAAGGTATTTAACAAAGACAATCTTCATTTAGCGCCCTAGCTGTGGATAAGTAGTGGCCCCATTTTCCTCCACATATTTCCAGATCAATGCAGTCGTTCTAATGGACACATCAGAGATAGCTTTTACAACAGAAGGAGACGACTTCTCTTCAAAGTACCTGTGAAAAAAAATAGAAATATTTTATTATTGAGTTCTTACGTAAAACAAACAATTTCGCCATGAAGCTCATTTTTAGCCTTTGTCAAATTTCAGTAACAGTAGAAGTGAAACCAATTTCGCAAGTAGTAAAATGGATTTCAAAAATTTTTTCTATCAATTTTGAAAAAGTGCTAATATTTTGATTCTGATTCTTGTCCATTTGGATTCAGTAATGAAGGATTTCCTCTTGGGGTATATTTTTGGACACAAACAATAAAAAATTCTAGGTATTTGCCGACGTTTCGATTTAATTAAAATCTTTTTCAAGACTCATGACCTATTGACTTGAAATAATTATTGAATGAATTGTAACTGACATTTTTGTGCAGCAAGCTGCTTAACAAGTCAGGCAGGAATGGACCCCAAGAGGAAATATACCCCAAGAGGAAATCCTTCATTAGTGCTTGATATCAGTTTCCGAGAAAAAAATCTGCCCAAGAGGCGAGTGCAAAAAGACTGCAGATTCTTTCGGCATGTGATACAAGATCCTGATGAAATACTGACCCAAACATACTTTAAATTGCGATTTCCGGGCACCGCACAGACACCTCAAAGGTAACAGTGTCTCCAAAAATCTCTCTTCATTCCTGCATCCACGTTTGGCTGCACTTCCCTGCAGAAATGCAGATAAATCTTGCATTTTTCTGAGATAACTTGGATAAAACTTCGAAATCTTCTGGGGACATGGGGGCGAGCATGGTGTTGGGAGAGTACCATTGATTTCATGTGAAAATAGCACAGAGGAATTTCAGACGCCACCAACCGCAGCCTCCCAGCATCCTCGTGGATGGCTACAAAAAAAATTGTTTCAGTTGAGTACATTAGAAAACACAGGATTATGCCATGACAAGTGCTATGTACCCGCCATATGGAAAACTAACTGCGTTATTTTATAAACTGCTAATTCACTTGTAGCCAACCCACAACAGAGGCAGACTTCAGATGTTTTCCATATTATTATTCTAAATATTAAGTTGGACCTTGAACTTTGCGTTTCCCCATTTCGTGTTCTCTGTGCAGTCTAATGAGTAAATTGCTGAAAAAATTTGTACGAAAGAGGTCAGCCCCTAGTTTCCCTGCTGAGTTTCTTCACAGTTTCCCCAGGCTCTTTTAGTCTTTTTTCATAGACCCTCCGAGTTCCAAGCGGTTCACCTGGCGAGTGCCAATAGAAGAGTTCTCCTTGAGATCCTTCAACTTGTACAGAAGGGGTCCCTAGCAATTTAGCATTGGATTTATCCCTCAACGGAGTCATGTCTGGAATGCCACCATGTGTCATAGCCAGAGTAATATGGCTACAATCTATTTCCCATCGTCTGCTCCTATTTATTACATGAAGCGGTTCAGGCTTAGTCATTAAGCTAGGTTCAATTCACAAGAAAGAGAATAAACGACCTTCACCTTTTTCGTTTTTCTTTGTGCATTCCAAGGCTTAATCGTGTTGAAAGCAAGGGTCCGTACTCCATAACTTCTCGCAGATTTCATTCCTGCAAAAGATCAGTAATGATTGTGCTATTATTTAAAACAATTCCTCGTCTTTACCTCTTCAACCGTGGATATTCGAACCGGCCAACCCATCAACGTTCAAACCAATCCAACGGCACGCCACAACATACATGAAATAATGACTCGATCACCTCTCTTCAAGACTCTGGCAGATTGTCCAAGTCCATAGGAATGACGCTGTCTCACCTTGTTCTTGTTCAAAAAATCACTTTGTGAAAAATGATCTCCACACTCTATGTTTCCACAAACAACGAAGGACGGTTAGTATCTACAACCATTTACTACGTAGTGTCACTTGTCTGGCAAATATTCTTCCATTTCCGTCGCAATTGGGGGTCCCTGGCGGAGCGAAAAAAAGTTTTGTTCGTTGCCTCCATAGCATAGCTGTTCCTTCCGGGGAACTCTTCTCCTGTCCTCCATGTAGCCCTATAGCTAAACAAAACAGACCTATTTCAATTTTGGGATGTAGCGCCTGTGTCAGCCAACCTTTACCTGTTAATATTGCACTTATTTCCGTACACAGGACACCAGAATACACCACTGGAATACACCCACTTTTACTGTTACATCTTACAAAAAACTGACCTCACGGAAAGCCGCCGCGCCATAGTTAATGGAAGTATGAAAGCCGCGAAAATGCGCCGTCGCCTTTTCTCACGTGTCAGGGCGATCCCCAAGCTCGTGCTGCGCGCTTTTCAACCTGAACTGAGGGCATGTTCCGTTTTAGTAATATTCGTACCGAAACTCCGGTTACCCGGTCCGAATTGATAATATTACTTGTATTATTCGTAAATCGGACCACGGTTATTTCAACCAGAGGGAACCGAAGCGACCGGCGTTTGAGCTTGGTTACTCCGGTTAAAAACATGGCGGATGACATTACTTGCCAATTTTGAAAGTTGGTTTTGAGTTTTGTCATGACACGAATCACGAAACGATCCCAGAAGACTACAAATTACTTTTATACCGTCCGTTTACATGATTTTCTGCGATATGGTTTGCCCTTGGAGCCAGGTACAAGCATACCTACAGGAGGGTACCTGCAGAAGAAGAGGCAGCTACCCTATACGTTGGCGGCCCAGCAGCGTGTTCTGCATTCTGCAGCTAAAGTCAGACACACTTCTCAAGCTTGCTCGGCCCAGGCCCTCGTTAAAAATGTCCATCTTGAACGCGAGGTATGTCTTGGACTTGAATTTCAATGTAACCCCATGTCTCAAAATGATAAGGGTTTGAGCAACGTAAAGGTAGGTATAGGTAGCGAGGTAGGTAGTAAGAGAGCTGGAAGCTTGTGATGTGATTTCAAAACATGTACCCTTCACCATTTTTTGCTCTGCATGCTTTGCAGGCAGCCTGGATGTTTCAAAATCAAATTTCAACGTTTGACAACTTCACATTGACGGAAGATTGACCAGAGCGTTCCGAAATAACCGGTAACCATAAGGTACCGCTTTTTCGGTTACCGGTTCGAAGAGTTGTAAAACGGAACATGCCCTGGTTTCAACCTCACAGACGTCTGAAACGGTGACAGTTGGATTATGTCAAACATTTAAAATTCGTAGTCGCAATCTGTTTGTGTAAAATCAAGTAGCCCCGTCCGGTGCATAATGACGTCATCGCGCAGGTGACAGATGGGTGCATGGAAGTTGCATACCTAACAGTTTTTGTGTTTTAAATTTACAAAATAAAATAAACTATCAAGAATTTTGAAAAACCGTTCAGTCTATGGTGCTATTTGGCTACCAAAGCATCATTGGAGGCAATAAAAAAAAATCGTGCAAGGACCCTATTGTGTAATAAAATCAGCTTCATTCAAAAAAATTATTTTCTTATTTATTAAAATTGGTATTAAACCGGTGTCATTTGAAATTACCATAGCACGTAGCTGTGATTAGCGGAAATAAGCACCTCTTTCTAACTGGAATTTTAAATTTCGCGGGTAGCGCTCGGGACTACTTTTCAAGCGGAGGAATCTGGTGGTCCTTTCTATCAGTGTATAGAGTATAGTATGGGAGCATAGGTCGTGCCGTGTGCAGCTTCGTGAAGATATATAGAGTTATGTCTTAATCGATTCCTGGGAGATCAAGGACTATGAAAAATTATGGTGGAATATTGGCATTTACTGCGGGCAAATAAGGTGGAGGCGCCAAGATGGGCTTCATCTGGTGAAAGGAAACTGGCTGTAGCTCGTTTGTTTTTCAACGGATTTTAACATCTGACACGTCATTTTGTAAACAAAAGAATTCTCTTCTTACTTCATACCTAAATTTACAAACATCATTCCGTGAAACTGTCAAAATTGTCTGATAAGATATGCTAAATTCCGCCATTTTTTGAAGGTTATCCGATATTTTTGAAACCTGGCAGTATCATAGATCTTGAGGTGCTCTTTCCGAATTTCGACTTTTCCACTTCGTATGTTTGCCGTTTTGGCCGCCATATTGAAAAGATGGCGCCCAAAAAACAGTTTTTTGTCAATATCTTGAATTTAATTGACTCAAAATTGAAACGTGTAGATGCGGAGGAAAGCCCATTCAAATCTCTACAATTTGACATATCAGTCATTCATGTGCGATTTATGGTTCTTGAGTTAGAGCTTTCAGTACTTCCGGAAGCATCAACTTTCGGCATTCAATCAGCATGTTAAATTGATACCATCGTCATGTAGTAAGCAAATTAACCATAAATAGCTTTCGGCCATTAACCATAGATGTTGAAAAATTTAAAAAATCGATCATGGTGATGTTATTTGTGTAATTACAGGTTGAACTGTGAAAGTAAATTGACTTAAGAAAGAAATTAAGGTAATATAGCATTTGAAGGATATCAGATACATTCGAAACTCATTATTATGATGAAATTTGGGGTCATTATTCAGAATATTCCCTTTTCCACTTCGTGTCTTTGCTGTTCTGGCCATAATTTTGAAAAGATGGCATCCAAAAAAACATATTTTCGGAAAATTTTCGGGAAATTTGTCATAAAATTTCAGGCTTCATATCAAAAGTGAAAGTCTGTCAAATTCTCTAAAATTTGACATCTGAATCACTCATGTGCGACTTACGGTTCTCAAGCTATACCCTTTCAAAGTCAATTTTCCCTTAGAGTTCACTCTGTAGTTGCATAACAACCGTTACCATGATTCATTTTCTGGATATTAATGATCTGTGGTTGACAACTTATCATTATTTATGGTCAATTTGACTGCCACGTGGAGCTAAGATCAACTTGATATGCTGATTGGATGATAAAAGTTGATGCTTCAGAGAGTTCTAGAAGCCATAACCCAAGAACCGGAAGTAGCACGTACACGAGTAAGGTGTCAAATTGTAGAGAATTGAATAAGCTTCCATTCGCATATAAACGCTTCCACCTCAAAATGACTGAAATGAAGATAGTGGCAAACAACTGTTTTTTGGGCGCCAATATGGCGGCCAAGACGGCAAATATACGAAGTGAAAAAGTGGAAATTCGGAAAGGGCACCTCAAGATCTATAATACTGCCCAAGTTTCAAAAATATCAGACAACCTTCAAAAAAGGCCGGAATTCAGTATATCTTACAAAGACAATTTTGACGGTTTCCCGAAATGACGTTTGTAAATTCAGGTATGAAAAAAAAATAGAATTTTTTTGTCTGCAAAATGACGTTCCAGATGTTGAAATCCGTTGAAAAACAAACGAGCTACAGCCAGTTTATTATTACCAAATAAGTCCATTTTGGCGCCTCCACCATATGCCTGCAGCAGATGTCAATATTCCACCATAATTTTTCATGGTCCTTGATCGCCCAGGAGTCGATTTGGACCTATCTCTATATATCTTCACGAAGTTGCACACGGCCAAGCCTTTTTTGACCCTATGCCCCCAGACTACTATAGATATTTCATTTTAATTTCAAGCGAACAGAAACAGATCTGTACTTCCGTAATCTTTTGTTTTCCTTTCTGTGGGTCTCATATAACAAACGCAGTTAGACCAAGAGCTAGCAACGTTTTATTTACCTCATAAGCAAAATGCGGTTTGACTTCTGGGGCATGTAGAGATTATGATGGGCTTCCATAAAATCTTTGTCTTATGAAAATCACCCCTTGCTTTCTCACAAGACAAGCAAAGAAATGTGCCATTTGACAGCAGTATTCAACAGCGGATTTTCTGGGGTTCCTTATCGATATAAATATCAATTTTATCAGGAATGGATAGATTGAACTATCTTTCAACTAAATTGAATAGGACCGAATCTCGTAATGTATTAGAAACTACCAAAAACCAGACTTTCTCAACTGGCATGTTCAAGCTAGTAGGCTAGACCGAGCTGTTTGGATCGCATTTGATGGCCGATTCTCGAATCACGCCTACTAGAAAAACCGGTGCCAACTTCCGTCCGCTTGGAAATCTGGTTTTTGGTCAATTCTAATACATTTCGGTGTCTTTTTTCATTCAATTTAGTTGAAAGATAGTTCAACCTATCCATTCCTGATAAAATTGATATCTATATCGATTAAGAATTCCAGAAAATCCGCTGTTGAATACTGCTGTCAAATGGCACATTTCTTTGCTTGTCTTGTGAGAAAGCAAGGGGTGTTTTTCATAAGACAAAGATTTTATGGGAGCCCATCATAATCTCTACATGCCCCAAAAGTCAAACCGCATTTTGCTTATGAGGTAAATAAAACGTTGCTAGCTCTTGGTCTAAGTGTTATGTACGTGTGTTGGGTAAAATAAATAAAATTTCCCAATGTAAACATTTTGTTTTTGGTGTATATTGGTATTTCCACGATACATTATTATATTTTGTGAACGTAGGTATTTGGTATTATTCGAAAGGCAATGACAAGAAACATTCAACTACATTATTTTTTAACAAATTTGAAAATGTCCATAAATGTCCGGGCATATGTCGGACATTTACACCGTGTCCGGACACGAAAATAAATGTCTGGACATTTTGGCAACTCCGAGTGCACCCGTACGGAAAAATACTACTGAAAACTACAGAAAAAAACTACTTGGAAACTACTGAAATTGCCAGTAGTTTCCAAGTAGTATTTTGGACCTACTACTGCAGCAGTAGTAACCACTGCAGCCAGTAGTAACTACTCCCAGTAGTAACCACTCCCAGTAGTATTTTGGACCTACTACTGCAGTAGTACGACTACAGCCAGTAGTAACTACTCCCAGTAGTATTTTGGACCTACTACTGCAGTAGTACGACTACAGCCAGTAGTAACTACTCCCAGTAGTATTTTGGACCTACTACTGCAGTAGTACGACTACAGCCAGTAGTAACCACTGTAAGTAGTACGTACGACTAGTAGTACCTATAATAACTACTGTCAGTAGTCCTCTGTAGTAGCCCCCTGCCAGTGGTGCGTAGGTAGGTAGGTAGGTACCTGTAACAATAACCGTAAATGTAATGTAACAATAACCATGTGTTGAAACACAGATGCCATTGCATCTCAATCTACTTAGTCTAGGCAAAATAAATTTCTCTAAAGCCTGTTTTTCAGAATTTTAATAAACGGATACCTTTCAAAAATTGACTGTGTGGCATTATCCTTGAGCCTGACGAACTCCCATATTATAATACTTCAAGGTACCTACCTAGGTATTATCTACTCACCACTCACAACCAGCACATTTTCTCGTAGGCAAAAATCTTTCATTTTTCCCATTTTTAATTGGCCTAGTATTACATTTTCACTTTCTGGCAATTCTGTTATGATTTTTTGTCTCACTTCAGATCCTTTAAAGGGTGGATTTTTGATCCAAGACTGAAACCGAGCTTGAACGGGTTCCCCATCTTCATAAATAAGTTGTGCAATAAAACACTTCTCATGATCGATTTCTAATTACCGGGAGCACACACAACACACGTACGTAGGTATAAATAAAATGTAGAACATTGTACTTCATCAAATAATAACTCATTAGACCAGGAAACGGCTAACTTTGATTTCAAACGAGTTTGGCTTGAACTAACGCAGGAGCAGAAGGAAACAGTTGACAGTTGAAGTTTTCCTGTCAGTGCTGCCAACGTGGCAACTCATCCCCAGATTTGTGAATGAGACAATAATGAGATGAAACCATGGTGAAGAATCATGGCAAATATAATAAATTGCTAGAGAAGAGAGGTTCTAAACACCCAATAAAAATTTCGATTACATTTATTACACTAGAGGTCGTGAATGTTTTACTTTGAATGGTGACACTTTCAAATTCCGTGGTTGTTGTATTGGTGTTGGCGCTCTGTCTTCTGTCTGTCAAGTCAATGACAGCATCAAAAACTGTCAATTTGGGCCTCGGGGCCTCCTCGCACCTCAAACTCCTCAAAGTGCAACTGCAAATCGTCAAACAGATGATTAATCCATGAAAAACAAAACAAGAGGTTGAAATATAATGAATAAGCGAAGAGGGCCTTATAAGTATAAACGCGGTATAATTACACTGATAAATTGTAGGTATTTACCTACTTGTGAATTCTGTAAAAAATGGTAACCTACTTAATATTTGTTGGAAAATATCTGTGTTTTATTCACTAATATTGTATATACAATATGTACAATATACGTGTAGGTACCTATTCGCAAAAGTAATTTCCATCATCAGTAGTTAAATAATGAAACTACTCAGTAAAGAATAAGTAGTCCTCAGTAGTAAAAACACCAGTGATTTTAGTAGTTTTAGTAGTCACTCCGAGCTGACTACTGAACTCTACAAAATCTCTCAGTAGTTGACTACTGAAAACTACTCAACAGATATTGATCAAGTAGTAGTTTTAAGTAGTTACTACAGAAAACTACTAACGATAAAATGATGGAGTAGTAGTAACTACTGAAAACTACTGATCAATCAGTGTTCAAGTAGTCAACTACTACAGAAAACTATTAGCGATGTAGTAGTTTTGAGTAGTTCACTATTGTAAACTACTGGTCAACTACTGGTTTTTAGTAGTTTTTTTCCGTACGGGCAACTTTACTTAAAAAGGAAGTCAGCAATGGAGTTCATATGAAGCATTGTGATCTGCGAAATTGGGCTTTATGCTTCACGCATGCAGTACGTCTCTTTGTCTCGACTTGTTTTCCTTTCAGAATGAATTTAATTTTGATTTATTGTAAATATAAATAGCATTGATAATATTATGATTGATTATTGTTCATTTATCAATATAAATATGTGTTATTTAATTTTTTTCCAAGTAGTGTTTGTTTCAATTTCAGACTTGAACATTACCTAAAAATCAAAATTTTAGAACAAATAAATATCGGATATATATCGAATATATCAATAAGTATCCGATATTATGATATTTTGATATTTATATAAATATCATGATATTTTCCAACCCTGATTGTACAAGAAGTTGTACAAGAAATTGTGTAGTGTAATAGCTGTATTACACTACACAATTTCTTGTTCAATTTCTTGTACAATCTGTCAAATCAACAATGAATTTCATTGTTTTTTGACACTATTTTGGCAGATTGTACAAGAAATTGTACAAGAAATTGTGTAATGACTGTAGTGTAATACAGCTATTATATAGGAGTAAGTAAACAAAAATTCTATCGACAGATGTGACACTGCAAAATTGGAAGAATACGACAACCCTGTCGCCGTTCGCGTCGTATCTCTTCCATCTATCAGGGTTGCAATTCTCGAGCGTGTTCGAAAAGTTTTCGTATACGACTTCTCCTTTCCGACAGCCCAAATGCACACGATGTGCACTTCGTGTTCTCTTATGGGACAACGTGTAATTAATAACTGTAATGTATTAAGTTTCACGCTTTAATTAATGGGCATGCGTCAGCGCCCCACTTTTACGCCGACAGGCACCGCAGCCTCGAGCACGCTCAACACTCCACTCCGCCCGCAGCATCGGCAGCAAGCGTTCGGTTAGTTGTATACATCATGTCCATTCGATGAATAAACCTAGCCCATATCAACCAAATTGTACGAGTGCTTAATTCGCCGATCCTCACCACCCCACACCAAAGACGCTTCACAAGATTCTTCAATAACTGATACCTAATTATTATTATCAAGAACTATGATTCTGTGAATACCTAAATAAAAATAAGTAAGTACAGAGTAGAGCTACGCCTCGCGTATGTAAGTAAGTACATTTTATAAAAGACATAAAACAAGCGCGTTTGTAAAACATAAAACAATCACATACAGCTATTGCACACCTTATATTAGCTGGAAAAATGTTCCTTGGTCTTAATAAACTGCAACCCCTGCTGTTTTTCTATTTCCGCTACTAGGTCCGGCTGGGTCACCATTTGTTTTTTGAGGCAAGTATAAAACTGATTCCCGTGGAAGAATGCCGGGAACGGCATGTCCTCCAACGAAAATACTGTGATATTTCCATCCAAGTCACCCGCCAGAAAACATCTCCCGTCTTTTGTGAATTTGGAAACATTGTACTTCACACCGTGCGGGTTTTTCGTGGAAGACACGGATTCCAAGAGTTTTCGTTGTGCATCCCAAACCGCTATTTCCATAGTCCGGATGCTCACCACCACGGTACAGTGACGGGGACTGGCAGCCGCATCTGCGATGGAAGTAAGATTCGGCGGAGACTGCACAATCGGTCTTGTGATTCCTAAAATTCCGTTACTGGTTAGTAGGTACTTGTAATTAGTGCAGCAGATGCCTTTATGTAAATGAACAATATTGCGTGGGATTTTGGATAAAGAACCATACATAGTGACTTTAATCATTTTCACGGCTTTTTTCTTTAGAGCAAGTCATTGAAAAAATGTGTTGTGTTGGCACAAATGACACGATGCTAACCTAATGCTAACCTAATGCTGACGCCTTGATAGATATTCTTTGTATAATGTATAACAGCTGTCACCGTCATCGCGATGCGGTGCATGTGCAAGTGAAAAATTTTCAGGCTACGCAGAGAAAACAGGAAAATGCGAGTCCCCTGGAGTGAAAACTAGTGCGGTCGACAAAAGACATCATATCTACTGGTTAGCGGCTCCTCGCTTATGATGCTAGGTGAGCGGTGGTCACCGAAGAAGTTGTGGCTCAAGCGGCCAAGCGCGGCAGTATACTAAGGAAAATGGAACGAAAATCACTGGGTAGTGAGTATCTTCTATAGTACGTTCAGCCCTACCGTGATTCTAGTAGTCTGGTCTTGGAAAATGTTACAGTTTTGCATTATAGACTTGACGTCCAACTGCCAAGTGTGCGTCTGGCTTGAGTCCGGAAAGATATAGAGGTTATTGAAATTATTGGAAATCACTTTCTGTTACGACGCCTTTTCAAGAAATCCCGGGTATCCCTGGCATTCAGGTAATTTTCTTATTTGACAGTCACTCAACAGTGGGAATTCCCATTCCATTTTCTTTAGTACTGCTACGCTTGACCGTATGGGCATCATTTTCTTCAGTCATTATCGCTCACCTAGCAGCTCGCCAACCAGTATAGACGACGTTTCTTGTGGGCCGCGGTGGTTTCCACTCCAGGGAGGCTCACGTTTTCATATTTTCGATGCATAGTCTAGAAAATTTTCACCTGCGCGTGAATCGCGTCATGATGGCGGTGGCAGCGATCACAATAGCATCATCCATAACACATCTATCAAGGCATATCAATCAAGTCAGCATCGTACCATTCGTGCCAACCTCGGTGCCAACACAACACATCTTTCCACGGCTTGGTATACCTATACCTAATGAAAAAAGCTAAGAACTGATCATACAGGATGTCTCAAAAGTATCACAAAACATGAAACAAATAATAAATGCTCTACCATCTCCCAAAAAATCCCTGTAGATATAATAATTTTACATACAGAGTGCTTCAGCCTCTGTCACCCTGTCAAACGAAAACCCTAAATTCCTTGACTCAAATGATGAGAATAATAGACACCATTTTCAAAAAGTTGTCTTCTTTCGTCAAAATATGAGGAAATTAAATAGAGGTTAGGTAGAAACGAGAAGTGTTATAATTATTGTCACAAGTGACAGTTGGCGGCGATCCCTTGTTGTTTGGCATGCTGTTGCCATTTTCGTTGTTCCTGTAAAGTAGGTTCACTTGTACTGTGACTCTAGTTGGCTGGGCAAATTTTCTACTTTAGCATTGTAGGCTTGCCGCCTTTTCACCTGGTGTGAAACTGACTTCTCTGGAAGTGAAGTTATATTTCTTATTAAATTGATATTAAAATCTTGGAAAACTGACCTGGTCATATGTGGAAGTGCGACTATAGGGGGACGCAGAGCTGTGTTACCGTTATGTAGACACCAAAAGAGCACGGGGCGGCCGCAAATCTAAGTCATCTTGACGGCGTCCCATTCAGGGTCGACAAAAACTCGTCCCGGAAAGCCCCAAAACGATTTGCAAATTGCAAATAGGCGAAATTCAGTGCCATTTCTGCGCTGGCGCAACCATGCTAGGGGATTTGAGAATACTGCCGTATGCTAACACATGTAAAAAGCGTAATTTCAACATTGTCTATTATTGAAACGGCTGGAAATGAAACTTTCAAATAAGGTATGGAAAAAAGAGTGTTTCTTGATCTTTCATTGTGTTCAAGACCAGCAATGATGGATCAGTTCTAGATACACAATGAGCGAAAATATGGTGACGTGTTTATCAGTTGGTGTGTTTTTGAAAATACCGCCCTACTTCTGGTATTCTTCTCTGCCTTACGGTTGCCGTCCTGTCTGTCAGTGGCATGAAACTGCATGTAAACAAATGGTAACTAAAATTTTATCGGGTTATATCACGGTTATATCGCTGTGCTAGAATGATAGTAAGATAACTTCAAATTTCTGATTTTCGGATTATTTCAAAATCTATAGCTCCAAGCTATTCTCTACCTGGGAAAAACATCGAATTACTCAGAATCATCATGGAAGTACATAAAAAATGAATATCTCACTGTTATAATTATCTGTTTTTTAAACAGTTCTGGTCTAATACTCGGACATCTCGAAATGTTCTATTTCTTCTACTGAGAAATAGATCGAATTTGATCTTGCCGTCTGGTATAATACGAAGACATTTCAACATGTCCCAATTTCACAACAAATCTGATTTGGAAATTTCAAGTTGTCCTTGTTTTTTATGTTATCTCAGTATTTTACTGTGGAAGATGTCTCACTCTCATACCAAAAAACCAACTGATTCAATGAATGTCTTCAGATATTTCATTTTAACTCACTATTGCACAAACATATACTGTTATGTATACTTACACAGATGATCACTGAACTAAATTTCAATAAAACGTTTTCTTTGAATTTCAAAATGGTATCTAACATTCAGCCTAATTATTTGTGGAATTTTGGGTACACTTCAACATTTGCTAATGGTCATTTCCAATATTGGTGTACGAAATTATGGAATTCGCGCCACACATACGCACTCAAAAAAAAAACGATACGACCTCTTGTTGCTAATTTTCCCCGATCTAGGTACTGCTCCCCTACCCATCGGTACCCTTGCTCGTACCGTTACGGAGATACAGCCCTTCAACTTTGACTAGCCGAGAATAGTTTTTAATTTATATAACAAAAATCATTTGAGCTAACTTGTTCAAACTTGGTCTGCCACTTACACAGCATATACATCCTAATGTGTATTGACGGAATTGCAGCAAAACTGAACCCGACCAGTTTACCCTCACGATATCTTTAGAATTAAATGTTTTTTGGAATGACATGAACTTTGTCCAAAAGTTATTGGATAAAAAATGAAATACATTTTCCAAAGAAACTGCTGTGTAAGTAGCAACCCAAGTTTGAACAAGCTAGCTCAAATGGTTCTTGATATAGATTAGAAACTATTTGCGGCTAGTCAACTTTGGAGAGCTGTATCTCTGTAACGGTACGAGTTGGTCAAGGAAAATTAACGTCAATCGTCATCATTTGGGTCAAGGAGTCTAGGGTTTATGTTTGGCAAGATGTTCCTGAATCACGTATTGTATTGGATAATAATAATAATAATAATAATAATAATAATAATATAATAATATAGTATAATATGTACGAGTACAATAAAGGGTGACAATAAGAATCACCACTTTTTTTTCAATTACAAAAAAAAACAAGCAAGATATTGCATGATTTTTCTTTTTAGTACGTAGCTCTAACATAAAGTAGATACAGTAACTTTTCACGTAGCAACCCTATCTACTATTTTGTAGAAAGAGTACACATGTAAGTTTTTCTTGTATATTTTAAATTTTAACGCTTAAAGATAAACATTATTTAAATGACCACCATTTCTATCAATGCATATTTGCGCTCGACCAAAAACTGACTTCATAACACGCTGTTATCATTGTTCAACTTTGGGGAGAGCGATATGAGCATAATTTGCGGTATTTTCGATTATCTTGCTTGTTTTTTTCCTAATTGAGAAATAAAAAATTGTTATTATTTTGTCACTCTTTAAATAAATCTTGAAACTTACCGTCAATCCAAAGTCGCATATGAAAATCATCGCCAACGGTCATGAACATTTTATTGACGATCGTTGAGAACAAAATATAGCGTACAGGGCCAATATGTGCCCTAAAAAGTTCCATGTGCTGATTTAAATAATGAATCGAGCACTTGTAGACTACACCTTCGGATGTCCCTATGTAGTAAATCGAAGGATCCAAAGGATGAAGAACTACCGCCCTTGCGGCGGCATACGTCGTCACTCCAATTTTTTTCTTCTTGCACACCGTGTCAGTCTTTAACCCCTTGAGCTTGCCTTCAGTCATTGACGTTCGCATGATCTGAATTGGTTTCAAATAAGCAGACTGGTCCAATTCAAACTTGAACACATAACCATTGCCGAAACCACCAATCAAATATTCACTCTTCTTTGCAGTGCCGGGGTGCCAAATCAAGCACCAGCAAGTTTCAAAAACCACCCTGACTTCTTTGATGATACAAATTTCACGACGGCTAGCGTCCAGAACCTTGACGTAACCATCGTCAAAGCCGACAGCCAGCATGTTCGGCGTATCTTTTGAAAAATCCACAGTCATCGCTGGACTGGGAAATAAGTATTTGCGCTCCGGCTGGGTCGGGTTCTTTATATTCCAAATCATAACTGCCCCAGTTGCATTTTGAGCGTTGAAGAAATAGCGACCGTAAGCCGCGGCCACGATGTCTTCATTTATCGGGTTCCATGACAAACCCATAACGCACTTGTCTTTCGTATCGTCATTCGCGTAAGTCCACAGATGGTCGAGTCTGTAATTGAATTCAATGTCTTCGCGAAATTCGTACGGATCTGACAATCCTTTGTATCTCTTTTGCTGTTCGTTGTAACAATTATTAGCCAAGAGTCTTTCGATTACGTCTACTGCGTCGAGAAACCTCGGATTTTTCATAATCTTTTCCATGCATTTATCCTCGTTGGTGTGTCTAAAGCTGTCGACTGATCCGAGCACATTCAATTTATGGTCTTCATTTCCAAATTCATCGTTTATATCATCGTCATCCTCCTTCTCGTTTTCTGCTTCCAGGTACGTGTCGTACATGTCCCAAACCGAAGCAAAAGCGCCATCAGTTTGTAGTTTTATATCTTGGGTGACTGTGTCACGCGATTTTTGCAACATTGGCACAGTCTGCGCTTCGACACTGACCACTTTTCGATTTCTTCCTTTAGGGGAAGTCAAAAACTCATAAACTGCGTTATCCTGTTCGGCCGCGGCGCCTTCGTCTGTGGCCCTAAGCACTGTTGAGCTTGGCAAGTCAATGAGAAATTGCGTTTCGGTTTCGGTTAAAGTCAAACTGATCGTCGTCGGGATTTTCGCCATGGCTGTGGCTGTGTCTTCTGGGACTTCCGAGGTTTCCTCTACAGTGGGAGTCGAAACACTTCCGCCGCTGATATGGCTGTCGATGTAAACGTCGTCAACATATTTCGAAATGTAACTACGAGGATTGAAGCCTCCAGTGTCTTGACGCTGTTGGGTCAAATCAGCTTGAAATTTGCTGGATTCTAGGGGATTGAAGGACGACGAGGTGTTGCTGGTTTCGGTGACATTGTGGACGCTGAGTTGGCGTTCCCGGACTCCTTCAAAAATGTAAGGACCAAGCGTTAGAGGTGTCACGTCTACTCCATCTATGATTATGGGGTAAGGGAGGATAGATTTTTTATTAAGGATCCCCCCGCCGGTTTTTATTACAACGTCGCGGCTGGTCTTGCTGCCATGGGGGGAAGTAGAACTTGACTTTCTTTCGTTTGAGATGGAGCTATGTTTTTGCTTGGAAGATTCATCTTTGGACATTTTAATAACTGACCAGTGATAATTGACTCAAAACTGACACTCAAAGCAACCTTTGTTCCTGCTAGTGGCATGCACGTGGGCATGCATGAACTGAATGCCTCACAAACACAATGATGGATGAGTAGGTTAGTAGGCACTATTTTGTGCCTAAACTGTTAACGCAGTACTTGAAGATATACGTTGTTTCAGAAATAATGCTATCCCAGTAGGTCATGAAAATCTAAATGCAGCTTTAGATTTAGTTACAAAAAACGTCAAATCAAAAGTGTAAATCTCATGGAAACTTCATTATTTATTTTCAGGTTATAAGTCAGATCTTTCACTCCTTTCAGTCAGAAAGTATTTCTTCAGTTTTTTATCGAGTATCATGTGCGGCACCCCATTCAAGGTGCACTTGAAGAAAGATACCTACATGCAGTTTTGATGTCGAACCGTCTCTGTTTCCGATCTCGGGACTAAAAAAAATAGGCACCTGGGGAGTCAGCAGATTTCGTTCTTGCCACAGACTCAATCAACATTGTGCACATATCACACAGGTAGATAGTGAAGCAGTAAAGCAAACTCCATGTCCTTGAGAGGCATCAGATATCAAGGAAGATCTGCTTCTAAAGCCGAGTTACGCTGTTCTACTTCAACTGAGCCTTTTAGTGAAGACAGAAGCACGAAATCTGGTAGGATATGGCACAACAGACTGTACTGTACCTACTCTTTTGATTGAGAACGGGCGCCTGGCTGATTTTTTTCTCGACTGGGCTCAGGGATCCACGGCCACTTTTTGGTTGTAAGTAGTGACCATGGAGGTAGTGACAAACCTTGGCTTCTTTTTGCCAGTATGCGTTTGACCGTGCAGTACGTTACTAAAGATCAAAGCAACGCACTGAATGCTGGCAGCTGCATTGTTGGAATCTCTGAAGAATTCTTCGTAACAGCGTCAAAGTATTTCACGTTCTCTCGCAGATAAACCAGTTCGTTTCCTCACACATGGCGTGAAAATTATCAGGTAGGTAATCACAACCAATGAATGTATAACGTAACAGGAACAACAGTAACTGTATAAGTAACACGTACAGATTCTTAAAACTTGCGTCGATAGGTGCTTATTACGATTTTCGTTCCAAAAGCTATCTAGGTGGACAGAAACATGACAGTTTGGACGACAGTAAAAAATTTCGCGGTTGATTTTGATTCACATGTCATACTGACTTGGGACTAAAACAATAAACGTTTTAGAACTAGACAAAGCTAAAGCGACTTTTACCATATACTTCCAATGCCTACTGAGATAGCAATCAATCTGAAACAACGTATATTTAGGTTTTCGGGTTGAAAAAATTAATTCCTGAAATTTTAAAGTTGATAACGATTCAAAATTTCATCCTCTACCAACGTACTCAAAATCCCAGAAAATGTCAGTTGGGTAATTTTTTTGCGGCGCGGTCAAAGTATATCATGTTTGCTGCAACCAGTCCAAACAATTTTCCAATAAAAAATTCTCAGTTCTGGTCTGAGCAATTCTCACTACTGAGCAATAAAAATTGCACGCTTCTTTGTCTGGCATTCTCCTCAAAATAGACGGGGAGCTAGCGACGGATTTTTCATATAATAATAATAATAATATTAATAAACTGTCTTTATTGATTTTCCAGTATTAAAGTATAATGAATAAAAATTAAAGTCAAATAAACAATGAAAAATCAAGGGCGAAGTTCAGATGGGTGACTATCATTTCAACAAAGCTACAATGTTGATTTAAACATCCCCCTACACCTCCTGATGACTAGAACGAACCTTTCCCGGCTGATAGCCGGGGCCTTTGGATGTTATAGCTCTTTAAAGAAAAAAAAAATTGTTTGTGTCCTTTATAACGGACTATTTTGAGACGTCAAACGATTACCCTGATAGCTCGATTAAAAAAGGCGAGCAAAATGTTCGCAGCAGCTAGAATGGGCGCGAGGTCCAAAACGGGCCCAGGTTCGAGACCCACCAAGTCTGATTTTTTTTCGAAAGAAAATCATTCCTTTCAATTTTTAAAGCAATCCAAATTCAAAATACTGATTCCTTACTAGATTCTTGACTTTTTCCGATAATTCAGTATAGCGTTCGCTTGTTAAGTACCTAGTCCGTTTGAGAAGTAACAAGAAAAATTTGAAAAGGCGTTACTGAATTATCGGAAAAAAAGTCAAGAATCCAGTAAGGAATCAGTATTTTTAATTTAAATTGCTTAAAAAATAAAAAAGGAACGATTTTTTCAAGAAAAAAGATCGAACTTGGTGGGTCTCGAACCCGGGCCCGTTTGGGCCATGGCTCGCTGAACCTCGCGCCCATTCTAGCTGCTGCGGACATTCGGCTCGCACCTATTTGATCGAGCTGACAGGGTAATCGTTTGACGTCTCAAAATAACCCAATATAAAGGACACGTAAGAACAATTTGTTTTTTTTTTCTTTTTTCTTTAAAAAGCTATAACGGCCAAAGGCCCCGGCTACCAGCCGGGAAAGGTTTGTTCTGGTCATCAGGAGATGTAGGGGGATGTTAAAATTAACATTGTAGCTTTGTTGAAATGATATGAAAAATCCGTCGCTAGCTCCTAGACTAAAATAGGACTATCGCAATTGCATCTTCATAAATGGAGACGCCGATGCAAGAATGTGAGAAATGACATCAAACGCACCAATTTTTCATGTTCTTGCAGGTGAAAAAATAGATAAAAATTTCGCACAAGCCGAATATTGTCATAATAGTGACATAAAAGCCCTAGGTGAAAGTTCATCCCTTAAATATAACAGGAAGGCACGTGCAGCCTAGAATGTGAGCGAATCACTCAAATCAGCAACAGTGGCGGATCCAGAGGGGGGCGCAGCCCCCCCCCCTGGACTAAACTAAGGGTTGCAATTATTGCTCTTAGCTTGTCAGGATGCTTTTCCATGTTACAATATTTACTCGAGTATCTTTTACTACGCGTATTACTATTCGACTCTCAATGTACACAAACACACACAAATACCACTCAGTCAACCCATCGAGTCAGTGGCTGGTGGCCGGTGGCCTTCTTCTATTTTCACACAAAACGTATCAAACTACCCTAATAAACTTTCTAAAAACATCACACAAAACGCGCCCCCTGCGCCTTTCTTCTCGCCCGCGACAAAGAATTCACATCTGGTATCCATACTTACTATCATAAAACACACCAACTCACCTACCTGCCGGAGTGCCTGCCTGCCTAACACAATAAATATTCGATGAAAAACAAACTAAATGGTACATTAGATTTCAAAAACGACGACAGTCAAAACTGAAGAGCCATTATACCTACCTATCTTCTCGAATAATTATACATATGATTGTTTAATTATGTATTAAACTTAGGGTTGCTTGTTACTTCATATTTCGCGGCACAGATAGCTTAAACGAACGCCTAGTCAATAGGTAGGTAGGTAGGTACCGCATAATCGGCTTTCGGCATAATCGGAGAGACTCAATTATTGTAATTGTATAATTCTTTTAAATCTTAAATTATTATAGATACAATGCCCGGAAAAAATTGGCCGGTGTGCCTATGTGGAAAGCCGGGTCTAGTACGAGTAGTACTCATATTATTGGAAATAGAATTTTAGCTGGAATTAATTCGAACAAAAATGTTTTTTTTTTATCACGGCAAGTTTTCAGTCCCCTCTTCAACATGTCAAAAGTCCGCATCCCTGGGACTGCTACAAATCAGTATATAGGGTAAAAGTTTGTTATTTTTCTTTACTTTCTTTTTCTTTTGGAGAATTTGTGACCGTTTGCTGTGCATCAAGTTACAGGGTGAAATGAAAACTATTTTCCATCTTCAATTTTTCTTGGTAGAATTGATATATGTAGATTGAAGCCGGTTTCGTTTTTTTTTTGCAAGCTTATAATGTCATGTTGAACATAATATGGAAAGGATACATCCCTGTGACTGATGACTTTCAATTTACAGAGTGAAAAGTCATTTTTACGATTTAATTTTTTTTCTTGGTGAAATCGGCTCAAACAACAACTGCGTGTGATTTTTCGGTCAACTTAGAGTTTCTAGTCAAACATCTCAAACATAGACATTTCTGCTACAGCTGCATTTTCTATTTGCAGATTTAAATGGTTGGTTAAATTGCCTAAAAAAATTTCGCTTGCGGCGCTTCTTTTCTGGCATTGGTCGCTGTTTGTGGTGTTGTCCGCTTTGTCAGCAAATCGCTTTCCTGCGTCTGAATATAACATGTCACCAATAAGCTGGGGCGCCATTTTTCGATCCCTGAATTTCTAGGGCGGAAAATTGCCTAATCCGGCACTGGGGGTGTCTCCCCCGGGTGGCAAATATGCTAGGTACGTCACTGTGTTGCGCCCCCCCCCCTAGCACAAATCCTGGATCCGCCACTGATCAGCAATGCGGTGCATTTCCCATAAAAATGATGAAATGCTGAATAAAGACTTGGCACAAACAAAGCAAACACCTACCGGAAATTGCAAGAGACGTCACGGACCTGATTTGGACGATTCGATAAAAAGACTTGCTATACTGGAACATGCATTGATTTTATTCATTGATTCGGTTGCGGTCATTGTCGTGGTGGATTGTACCATTGTTCAGTACTGTTGGTGATTTATGCAGCTTGTTCATCAAGGGACTGAGGCTGTGCCCTCAGGTCCAAGTATAATTAATTGTTTATTACAATGGAAGTAAAACAATTTTTATATCTACGATGCGAGTGCAAGGTGTCGAGTGTCATGTGTATAACATTCTATAATAATGAATAAACTTGGTATAGCAATGTATGCGTTCCCATTTACCTCTCCAGATTTTCAGCTGTGCGTAAAACAACAATAAAGAGAAAACTCCAAAAACATGGATATGGAAAGGGCCAGCCCTTTTCCTATTCGTGATAATATTTCAATTTTTTCAACAATAAAGAATGATAGCGACATGTCGACTGATGTTTATGATGGAGTCAAATGTTTCCTATTCATTAGGCAAAACGATATTATTATGTGGCGATACTGAAAAATGGTTTCGTAGGAGCTTCAGCACTTTCAAATTTCAAAGTCCTTCTGTCCTGTATATACAGGGTGGCCCATCGAAAACGAAACAGACAAGATTTTCGGACATTCGCCCTCAGTTTTTCGAAATAGCCCGGACAAGTCAACTTTTTTTTCAAGAGGGACGTTCAACTACTATTAATTTAACCGTGGAGTTTCACCCCCGTAGTCAGGGTGGCAGCCCCTTCAAAGATTTTAAATGACAATTGTGGTTGAGTGATACATCATTAAAAAGCTGGTTCAATTGTCTTTATAGCGGTGTTAATTTTTTTTTCGATTCGATGCAAATTTCTCAAAATAATGCTAACCCTGTATGATAGATATTATAGATAAATAGATAGATATCATTTATTTGTTCGTCTGAATCATATACAAACAGATGGTATATCCCATACACTTTATATTTTTAGTAGAATGACTTTGGAGCAGAAATAAAGTGACAAGCTGGGGGGCTACGGCTACGGCTGATGGCAACTGCAAAGTTTTGGAGCGAAACTATCAGCGGCCATCGGCCGCATTCTCCCAGCGCTCCAGCTTGTCACTTTATTCTTGCTCCAAAAAGTCATTCTCTGAAAATAGAAAGTGTATGGGATATACATGTATATATTTATTTATTTATTTATTTGTTCTGACAAGTCCTAATACGCCTAAAAAAATCCTTATAAACATTACATTACCTTGAAAACTCAACCAACAACAACAAACAAAACAAAACATAAACTCAATTTTTTTGATAATGTTTGTAATGGATGAAAAATCGAATGAGAAAAACTGAAGTACATTTTCCACCGAGCCCTGGACTGAAACAATGTAAAAAAAATTTGGAAAAGACTGAAAATCTTGCACCGCTGTCTTTTTCATGAAACGATAAGAGCTACATTCAAATTGCAGGGAATTTAATAATTTACAAAAAAGTCTCCGAGGGCATAAATGCCTAACTTCTTCCGTTTAGTTGTTAGTCGCGTTCAAAGTTGTGCGGCAAAACAGACGCGACGGCTCGTACGACGGTTTTCCCATTTTACAGGACTGGCGCGCAACTTTTAACGCGATTAACAGCTCAACAGAAGAGGTTAGATATATGTTATCGCAGACTTTTGTACATTATTGATTTTCCTACAACAGTTTTCATATATCTCTATCTCAAACCCTAATGCCCGATTGCACATGAATCACATGATACCAAACGGGTTAAAATGTTTAAAAATGAAATTGAAAATGCAAATCCGATTAGGTACTTCAATAAAAGAACATGATGAGAATACGAAATACAGGTGTCCAGAAAATGGCGGAAAAGCTCTCCAGTACGTTGTAGAGTTGACGGCACACCACAGGGACCTGTGGGCGGAGCCTAACTGCCCGAACTTAGTTCATCTAGTGGTGCACCTAGATTTGCAGTGGGATTTTAGGTTTGCCTGTGACTGAGTAATGGTCCACCACTCCAGCTGACGGTGTTGCTTCCCCTATTTCAACACAAGAACTCGCTCAAAACGATTTTTGTTTCTCTGTTTAGCCCTACCCTCAGGTCCCTGTGGTGTGCCGTCAACTCTACGTTGTAAGATTCAACGGTTGTAAGGGACCCTTCAGGGAATTCCGAAAAAAAATATGAAAAAATTCTTCGACTTTCATTTTTGGGGTTATCAAGCGTCAACTAGACTAACTAGGGTAATTAGAAGGGCCCTTTGAACCCTTCTAGTTTTCTCAATTCAAAATATTTCAGTTCACCGTTGACGGCAGAATTATAAAAATATCTATACCACTGGATGTTTCTTCAATTTTTCTTTTAATCGCAGGGTGAGTCAGAAACTAACAAGATTATTATTCGAAGGACCAGTTTTTGACCCTTGAGGGCTTCAAAAATGAAAGTCGAAGATTTTTTCATCATTTTTTCTGAATTCCCCGAAGGGTCTTGCACAACGTTCTGCAGAGCTTTTCCGCCATGTTCTGTACACCTGTATAGCTCCATGAGATTATTTTTATGCCGAAACAATCGTGTAATACCATGCACTTGTCGCTTATTTTTTATTAAAACAAGTGAATATCCCCTCACGTGCGTGAGTCGCAATAGCGCATTTTCTCAGTGTAGATCTGTCATTGATAGAAATGAAGTCCGGCTTGAAAATTAAATGTTCATGCGAGACAAGAGTAAGTTTCACGTTTCATGACAATCGTTCCACTAATGAGAAATTTCAATATTGCGGCCAAGATAGCGGCGGAATCATGAAATTCAGCTTGAAAATAAGAATGTTCATATAAGACAAGAGTAAGTTTCATGTCAATTGTTCCACTAATAAGAGATTTCAATATGGCGGCGGAATCATGAAATTCATTTTAAAAACAAGAATGTTCATACAAGACAAGAGTAAGTTCCAAGTTTGATGTCAATCGTTTCACTAATAAGATATTTCAATATGGCGGCCAAGATGGCGGTGGAATTATAAAATTTAATTTAAAAATAAGAATGTTCATACGAGACAAGAATAAGTTCAAAGTTTCATGACAATCGTTCTACTAGCACTAATAAGAGATTTCAATATGGCGGTCAAGATGGCGGCGGAATCATGAAATTTAGCTTGAAAATAAGAATGATCACACGTGACAAGGGTAAGTTCCAAGTTTCATGAAAATCGTTCCACTAATAAGAAATTCCAATATGGCGGCCAAGATTGTGGCGCACCATGAAATCCAATCTGTCTACTGGCCACCCTTGAGAACCTAAGCTATCCATCGGGAAAAGTTCCAGGGCTCTAGGTTCATTCCCCGAGGAGTTCAATTTCTTGGAAGGGCACAGGAAATCTTTGTTTTTGATAATAATAATAGTGATAACTATGTATGGATAATATAAATTACTCATTGGCCACCCTTAGGGACATCAGCTATCATAAAAAAAAAATTCCAAGGCTCTAACTTCATTCCCCGAGGAGTACAACTTCTTAATTTCTACACGGACAGACAAACGGAAGACAGACAAACCGGCCATATAAGCGTCATTTTCTTACGAAAATGCGCTAAAAAAAGATCTAACAGTTCCGATCATATGTATTCTTCAAGCCAAAATAATATTTGTCTCATCTGGATTTTGGTATTCAAATAATCGCGTGGAACTATATTTTGTACTCCCCATCATATTCTTTTCTTGAAGTTGTTGGGTTTGCATTTTATTATTCACCTTAAAGATTTGATCCCTTGTTTAGAACGTAATTAAGTTTGATACCACATTGGTGCAATCCGACAAACGCAGTAAAAAATATATAAAAAAATCACTCACCTGCTGAGAAAAGCAACGTTTGGAAGTGACTGATTTCAGTCCAACAAAATTTACGACACGTTTTATCAATTCACATTTGGTATTGATCAAACAATGGCCCTATCCTTCAGAGGTTCTACACACTTTTCAAGGATGAGCTAAAACAGTAAAAGACAAGTTAATAAATTTTAATGATTTATTTATAATAATTGTACGGAATCTCTCGTACCAACATCGAATTATGTTATATGTACAGCCATGTTATATATTAAAATAGTTATTAATTTATCCAATAATAAAATCGTTGAAATTTCATTGACAATAATTTAGACGAGTGTTGGCGCCTTGGTATTCGCCTCGTTTCGTCAGTTTTTCTTGCGTATATAAATAGAATTAATACTGATTGTAAGAAATGTTTCTCCTTAAATTTTTTCAACGAATTTTATTACGAAATTTTGTACAATTTTACACGCCAACGAAACAAATACCAGGGACAGTTTACATCACCGGAAACGGTCACACGCTCAATATGACCAATACAAACTACCAGAAAGGCTGTGATCATAAACAAATCTGAAAAAAGAACAAGCAAGAAAAATGAAAAGAGGTTAACACTTGATCATTTGTTATTATAATACATAAACAAAACTTACAACACTGGGGCTTTGCAGTAATAATAGTACGAAATTTACAAATTCATATATAAATATTCGCTTATTTACACATAGATTATGATTAATATTATTAATGTTATTAATATGTACAGGACGATTTCCAAACAACAGAAATTATATTAGTAGATTTATATCGAATAAAACTTTTGTATGTGATGTAGAATTCATGCCGTTTCTGACAACGTCCATAATTACAAAATTATACATTAACAAAAACAGGAAATCGCCCAAAAAGCTGAAGAGGAAGAAAACACTGGGGACACAAAATGAATGTTGCAACACTCTAGGTATGAACAGTTGGCTATTTGATATTTGAAATTCACCTATCAACCCAAACAGTAATTAATAATCAACATGGATAATAGTAATGTTGTAACAATTTTTCATTTTACTCTAGGAAAACTATTATAATATTAGTAATGATAATAAAAAAGAGACCGTCTACACAATTTAAAAACACGAGATCACCTCTTAAATAATTTTGTACTTTTATTACGTGTACACACGTGTCACAATCGATTAAATCGACTAGCATTGACAATTTTTAACTATACATGATTGATAGCGTCATTTGTCAATTTATTTACACTTGGGGTGGTGCTACTTCCAGATTTATGCAGATGATAATGTAGTTACCATGCCTGTTCAATTCAATCGATCACACACGAACAAAAACGAAAAAATCAACGATTTTTCTAATTCCAGCTTAGCAATACAAAACTCAAATATTTATATTTAATTATATACACTGTGTACATGTTTCTTCACGTTTTCATCATTTACTTTTCTTACATCACCTCTACAAAAATATAAAAGATATATATGAAGTAAATCTCGAAGAACAAAAAGAACAAAGCTCAATCGATTGTTTCACCTGTCAATGGATGAAACTGGCTCAGAACGAAATCGAGAAGAGGAAACTTACATCACTGCACTGGACTAACCTATTTTTTTTAATATATAGTCATCTATCTATAAATTCTATAATATGAATATTTTTAAAAAATAAATCTCCAAAAATAAAAACAAATATATACAACACTGTGCCTCACGCTCTGAGCGGTATTAATACTTGAAATATAAATAAATATGAATCATGGTGTAAAATCCAATCATTGCACGCGCCTTTTAAGCTAGCCCGTTTTCAGTTCACGTCTCTTGTTCATGAAAGGTGGCGCCACCACCTGTCTCCAGCTCAGGTGGTGGCGAAGGATTGCGGCCTTCGTACCTTCCTTCCTCATCTGTAGCAAAAATTCAAGTTAAATCACACACTTCGTGAAATTCCAAATTTCTATTACCAATGCTAGACGTGAAGGCATTGAAGTTACTGTCATTTGGATATATTGGGTTATTGAATGGCGGCACGTAATCTACCGTTGCCTCCTCCAATTCTCCTTGGACTACTAACTGGCTTTTCTTTGCGGTAACTTCTTCCTCGTCAGGGGTGTAAAACATGAGCTTTCTTTCCGCAATTCTGGCCTCAGTTTCACCTATCTGCTGTGCTACTGCTGCTACCACGGGAACTTTTGCGACAGGAACCATCATGGGTAACGTCTGCTCTGGTTCCAAGGCCGCAGCAGCAGAAGGAACATTCCCCACCACCGCAGGACTTCTTCCTGGACTCGCTGTGCTGTCCAAAGAGGGCGATAAAGCGGATGCTTTGGTCAAATTACCATCACAACTGCCCGGTATAGGAAAATTTGGACACGGCGGAATCGTTTTGACCATGGGCGGAATCTCACAGTTCAATATGGCATCTACGTCCAAAGCTAAGAATCAAAGATACATCCGTTAGATTTTATGGAGAACACTTACTAGATTCCTCAAAACAAAGAAAATAACTCCCTTTTTTGTTATTTTAGATGATACTTGAATTAATTAAAAGGTCGGTTCAAAGTGGACTCATCCAAGCAGCGCTTCGCGGCAGAGGCGAGGCGCATTGCGACGCGTCCGCGGAGCGCTATTTCTCAGTTGGACTAGTCTAAAAATCAAAAGAATCCGTCATTCAAACATGAAGTTGATGATTTTGCAGAGGCCCTCATAACAGGGATCAAAAGCAGACCATGCCTTTGGAACACCAAGCTGCCTTTCTATAAAAACAGGAATCTCAACAGGCGTGCGTACTTTACTTACGCCAAAGTGGCAGGAGTTTTGGGGATTTTGGGTAGGTATCCTGCAACGACAACAGGTTGCTTGTTTAATGGTGGTAGGTAGAAAATTGTTGCGACGCACCCACATTATTAGCCAACTCTGAACCGACTTGTAACGACGCTCAACCGACGTGACACGCCTCTGCCGTGATGCGCCGCTCGAATAAGCCCACTCTGAACCGACCTTTAATCGTGTTGGTACGAAAAATGTACGGCGTCTTGTGAATGTACATTTTATGCGATTCTAGTGATGCACCCCGAGCTCCAATAACTCTATAATTATGATGAAACAAAGCTCTCCGACTACCACAACATTAGACGGTCGGACCGAAACTGCACAGACACGTGCTTCGCCCCTATTGGGGGCTCATCAGTGCGCAGGCATTCAGTCAAACCATCCGATGCTGTGGCAGCCGGAGATCTCATGGTAATATACACCCAGGAGGACTCCTAATGTGAGTTCTATAATTATGAGTGAGATATGCACCTACTCGACCGTTACGTTGCAGGTCTTGTCTTTTTCACTCCTGTTGCAACTTCTCAGTTCCCGTTAGATCAGCAAATGGGATTCAATTTGGAAAATTCACTCTCACATTGTAGCGCGCGTAGAAAAGATTCACTTCAAAAACAGACAAAATAAGCTGGTAATACATACCAGGTTTTTTCGGTTCCTGGGGTAAAGTAATGCCAAAGGCCTTCTTCAATCTCATGCTCGTTATCTCTCGCTGCCGCTCCAACTCAGTCGGTTCCGAATTGAAGGCAGATGGGGCTGATAAAACAGTAAATTAATCATACAGCAAGGTTATCAACAGCTAAAATCTAAAAACGGTTTTCATACAAGCGTGCGGAAAGTCGGTACTTTTCTCACGAAAATGTGTAGAGAAAGTTCCACTTTTCCGCACGTATCTACTTACCGCACTCATATGAGTGCGAAAGTAAAATTTTATCGAAATTATAAACTTACGCAGTTATTTTTGTTGGTGGCTAACGATGTTTAAATCATTTTCGCTTTTTTCCAATAAAGTTTTTGATGTTTGATTTTGTATGCATATTAATTAGTTTCAGCACGCTTGTATGAAAAATATTGTTCTTAAATCTTGTGGAAAAGGAAAAGTACTACTTTTTGAGAGTGAAGAAATGGACATTCCAATATCATTTAGTCAGATTCATTTTGTAACTCGAAAAGTTAGCTGGGAGAACTGTTTGAGATTCGATTGGTTCTCAAAAATCCCTGACCAATCAGTGATATCGACTTTCTAGCTGAGCTAGCTCGGTTCTAATGACTTGAAAACGCTGTACGGCTACGCTCTACTAGTGAAAAATACACTGTTTTGCGTTTGAACCTTACTTCCTGTTTAGACATTTTGGTGATAGAATGTAAAAGTTGAGTGAGAGAATGTGTCAATTCAGTGAGAATATCAAGGTCGCAGGAAAATAACTATTTCAATTTTTTTGTATTAATTTTTTGTTTGTTCAGTTATGTTAATTAGTAAATTATAATAATGTTCCATATCAAGAGGTAAGGACTTCATGGGGTTTTCTTTTCCACCTTCCTTCCTTTTCCATTACGAATTTATGAAAATTGTATTACTAATGACAACCAAACTAATGCAGGCATAGGACATGACAAAAAGTCAAAGCCTCACCTTTGCCGACGAGTTCTAACGGAGCGGCTTCATCGTCAGACGATGTCATGGACGTGCAACTGCTCGTGCTATTAGATCTCGGCCGCAGCGACTGTTGCTGTTTTGTTGATTCTGAAGAATTGCTTTCGTCAGGACCGACTTGTTCCATTTCCTGCTCCTGCTCTTCAATGTTCTTATCATTGTTATTGATTTTCTTCCTTTGCCTATACTCAGTGATGGAAAGCTATAAAAGTAAAACAACACACATGCAGTTTCATGTTTCAACACAATAGAATGACTACACTGACTTTTCGTTTAGCAGGAGTTATCGCCTCTGGCTTCCGATCCTCAAAACCCAAGATGCTGAGCGTTTTCTCAACGGTACCGACCAAGTGTTCACTGTTTGTGAAAAGATGATGTGGATGGTGATGGTCACGTGCCAGCCTGGGATCCGACAGGCAACCAACGGCCGTTACCAATTCCGACGTTGGCGTCGACATGCTGGGCGGCTTCAATAACGATGGAGGCGGCGGAGGCTGGAACTTCGCGAATTCCTCTTTCATTTCAGCAGCCCGTTCTTCAAGTACGGCATCGGATTCGAGCGTTTGGCTAGGACTGTCGTCGTCGGCGCCACTGTAGACTATCTCTACGCAACCCTCTTGCGACTGCTGGCGTTCGTTCTGAAACGTTCAGATTCAGTTTTGACATAGAATCAACTTTACTGTTGGTCGAGTGAGTACAGAGCCTCTGTAATGATCTAACGCGGGGGTCATGATAGATACATGCCGTTCACGTTTCAAATTCAGTAGAATGACTTTTCGGAGCAAAAATTAAGTGACAAGCTGGGGGGCTACGGCTAGGGCTGATGGCACCTGCAAAGTTTTGGTGCGAAACCATCAGCGGCCATCAGCCGTATCCTCTTAGCGTTCCAGATTGTCACTTTAATTTTGCTTCAAAAAGTCATTCTACCGAAAATAAAAAGTGTACAGGATATAAACTAGATTCAACACCTACCGTGTTTGTGACAGGAATCACGCTGGTTGGTGTGGTAGGAGGCGTGTTGTCATTCGATAAAGACTCTCTTGGTAAACGCCGTTTCTTTGGAGGAGCAACTGAATCACTTAGCGTGGGAGAATCTGAAACAGCGAAACGAACATTGATCACTCATACGCACAAAGAATAACCATAACTGACGATGACTGACTGAGGTTCCTTGATTCCACTGGGAAATCCCACTCGTTAAATGAAAAATCATCATTCAATAGATAACACATGAAAATTCAACATACAGGAAAAATATAAATATTTACCTGGTCTCCCAGATGGACTGTCGCACTGGTCTTCACTGATGGCTTGTCTCAGCCAGCGTTTCTTAGCACTACCTCCCCTAGGCTGAAGGTTTGTGTCGCAAAAACTGGCAACTTGCGCTAGAGCTACAAGACTTTTTCCAGGCGTATAAAAGTTGGACTCATATTCGCTGTTTGAAGAAGTGTTGATATGTGGCGTCAAGGACGAAGGTGATATCGAACTTGCTGATTGCACGGGCTCTGGCGCCTTGTTCAACCATTCATTCATCAAACCCTAAAAAAAAAAATTATCACCATTACAATGATCAAACGAAATTAACAAAATGGAATGCAAGTGTGGTACGCGGTTATCATTCAAGAAAATATAATCAATCGATTTTATAATGGAGAATAAATAGGGCGATTTCTAGCCTGTTTGACGACGCATTGGCATAGCAACGCCCTTTTCATAAAAAAGGGAAAAGGGACAGCGCTGTTGGTATCCGAGAAAACCGCTCGAAAATCAAACGTAATCAATAACAATAAAATAAATTGAAGGAAATTCACCAATACTGTGGGGATACATATATTGGAAGCATTCTACAATAGCAATTTCAAGTTGTTCTGAATTACTTTGAAACTGAAATGTGTTCATTTTGAAAAACGTCCACTCACCTTCTTTGTTTTGGGAAATTTGAAACCCGGCTCCATAGGTTCAACTGCGGCCTGCACCAGCAAGCAAGCTGAGGAAAGATGAGTCTCAGGAGAGGACTGCACTGAGTTTGAATTCGAGTTGGAGTCGCCATCGCGGTGCGGCGACTTGTTCTTGTCGCCAGCACCGCCATTCGAGAGGGCCAACAGCAGCCCAACGTCTTTGTCACCAACGTCCGACTGGTGGCGGTGGTCCTTCATAAGCGAAGGGCGAGAAGGTGGCGTGCCGTCCCGAGGCGACAGCATCGTCTCATCGCCAGATGTCAAGTACGAATCGGTGGAGTTGAGACGATTACGTCTGCCGCTCGTCGGAGTAGTCGTGCTGGTCGTCCTGGCTCTTCCCTTCCTTCTCCTTCGCTTCACCTTGGGTTCACCAAGTTTATCGTCTTCTTTCGACGACGGCGTCGACGTCGGTTCACTTTCCCTCCTGTGTGCCTGCTTGGCCTGATGCTCCTGTTTACGCTGGTCGGCCTTCTCCATTTGCTCGATGGCTCGCAGTATCGCTTCGAGCTTCCGTTCTTCTCGGCTCAGTTTCTTGTTTTTGTTCTTGTTAGATTCTGTAGACGAAGCTGGCGGAGGAGAGGCTAATATTAAAGCGAGGCATATCGCAATTTATTGTTCTATCACAACTTACCTTCCCTACCCGAATCTGATTCCTTTGAATCGTCCTTGTCCGCTTTATGTGATGATCTTCGAGTGCTGACCTGCGACGGAGTGGGAGACAAAGAAGGCCGCGGACTCATCTTCTCATCCTCCTCCTTGATCTCCTTAAGTTCCACCAAAGGTTTGTTCTCTTCCATGGTGTCTTTGTTCTCTTCGATCTCTTCCAACATCTCTTCCTTTTCTGATTTCATGACGACGTCAACGACTTCAGGTTCGACTTTTGACACCACTGCTACCACAGGTTCTTCCACTATTTCTATTTTTACGTCGACAGTTTCAGCCGGCTTAACAGGCGAGGTTGGAACAGGAGAAGGCAGTGAATCTGCCCTTTTTACTTTGGTATTCGTAGGTGCGACAGACGGCTCCAGCTCAGCAGAAGTGGATATTGTTCGCCTCCCTCTCCTTTTCTTATGCCTATATTTTCAATGCAAAATTATTTGTTGATGAAAATGAATGATCATTAATTCAATATTGGGTCCTTATCAATAATCTTTGGTAGTAATACAAAACTGCATCTAATCTACTGACAAAAGTTCGAAGTCAAAAGAAAATTGAAGAAAGTTACAACCAGTACAACCTGGCTCTCAATAGGATCCTTGCATGGCTTAAATTGTTCAAATAGCGATTCATAAAATCATTAGAAACGTAGTTTGCAATAATGCCCAGCTAAAAAAATCCAGAAAAAAAAGGTATCCTTTCTTGATTAACTGAAGATCTGTCGCCAAATTTTATTTGTGGCGAGTTCAAATTTTAAAATACGTCACAGTTTGCTTTTCACATGGATTTTCCTCCTCTACTCTGAACGCAGGGAATTACATGGTGGCACGTCTACTTACATTTCAGTGGTGTCGCCATTCTTCTTGATCGTCGATTTGTTGACAGTGCATTCATCGGAGTTGCCACAAGCACAGGCGATGTGAGTCGTCCCGATGGCCGCCAGATCGTGCGACTCGTGTTTGATCGTCAGTTCAACGTTTTTATCCACATCGGCGATTGTCACGATGTACAAATGCAAAGCACTCTTGACGATCGAGTGTCTCAGTTCGGCATTTGGCTTGCACGACCGTCTGATGAAGCGCGCGCTGTTACCGTACGTCCTCGTATCAACGCACACTTCGGTGTTCTCCTTGTGCAACCTGTAGAAAAACACGAACGGTCCCGGACGTTGCGCGTGCTGCCTGGTGTTCAAGGTGCTGCCGGTGGTACGATGTTGCGTCGACAACATATACTTGCCTCGCAACTCCACCACCGGCGTGTTGGGGGCCAAGCTCCCAGTGGTGTACAAATGTTTTATGTTCGTCAGTGGCTGCACGTGTACACGGCACTTCTCCACGGGACAATCCAACGTAGGAGTCGTTGGCGCGAGCTCTGCGTGCAAAGCGCCGTTTACTCGGATGTTGCTGATTCGAGCTCGTAATTCAGGTGAATAGTGATTGGTGGTCGCTTCCTCGTACTGGTCCAGCCATTGCCTGAACTGTGGCAGCGGCGTTGACGAATTTACTGAGTCGTGGTTCTCATCATCACTATGATTCTTCACTGGAGCCTTACCCTGGAGAAGCAAATTCAAGATTCGTCAATTAACAAGACCTGCAACAAAATCACGACAAATTTACATACCTTTCGTTTTACGACTTTTCGTTCCCTTTTCTTGGGCTGTCGTTTCTGGACCGTCGGTTCTTTGACCGAATCTCTTCGCTGCCTCGCATTATTACCCTTTGGGTGTGTGTCGTTCTTCCTTCGGTTAGGCAAAACTGCTCTGCTTTTACCCATAACGTTGTTATTGTGACCGCCTACTAATTCACCATCTGATGTATCGCTATCGCTTACGCTTTCCTTGTGCTTGTTGAACACCTCTTTTAATTTGGACTCTTTGCGAAGTTTGGGGTCGGCAAATTGTCGATCCCTCAACCATTGCTGCTGCATCAACCTAGCCTTGCTCCTGTCTACAGATTTTTGTGGATCGCACATTTCACACAAATAGTCATCTGGCACTTGTTTGTTCTTCACCACACATTGCACATGTTGCCATACTTTACACCTGTCACACTCTATCATGTAACCGTCATCATGCAAGAAACCGCTGTGCAAAAATTTGTATTAGCAAGAAAATTCATTTTAGAAGGACCAATTAACTTACCAAATACAGCGTGTGACGTAATCGCCAAACTGATCTTCTTGGTTGACAGCTTCCGCTTCTGGAGCGGTATCAGTCTCTTCGCCTTCAGTGTCATGTTTTCGATCGTCGTCGCTAATATCGGAAGCCGCATCATCCTCTTGTATCATAGAATTGCTGTTACTAGGAAGGCTTGATGAAAGATTAGTCAAACTGGTAGCAGCAGATATCGGATTTGATGTTGGCAAAGATCTCCCTACACCAACAGAACGAAACATGTTACTCTCAATGGGAAAATAAGCAAATAAATAAAAATCTAGCGTGCGACTTCTTGCTCGCCAATAAATAAAACACACACTCTATTATTGTTTTATTTATCAATTTCTTTTTATCAAACAAAAACTACCACTTACTTTTTGCACTGGTTGGTGAATACAAGTTGCTAACTGAGACGCCGTTTATTTGCGTTTGGGCGCTGACTGGCGGCACAGATCTGGAAGGAGATTCTCGTGGAGGAGCTGTTGCATTATAGTTGTGATCCAATAGAACCGCCTGGCATATCAAGGATAGAGTATCCAATCCCGATTCCGTTCTCTTTTCTATTACAGGTTTTATGGGATCGCTGCAAAGCGATGCGTTAAATTTGTCTCAAGCGAAAAAATAATTCAACGTTGAATGAAATGCTACACTTACTATGGTTTGGCTTCGGCCTGGTAGTACGAATTATCGTACCGTGGTGGCAATATTTCGTAGCTCTGCTTGACGCCCGATGGGTGTGAACAATTTGCGCCACTTTTTCCATTGCCCAGCGTTTCCAAAATTTCCGCCGTCAAGGCCTGATTGAACGTCAGATGTTTTTCTAACACTGGCCCGGCGGAACTGTGGAAATTGTTGAACATCGGCGGCGGTCCATGGTGGGCAACAGATTGAGGAGGAAGCTTGGCCGCCTTCGGCTTGTGAGTCGGCTTCATCTTTTGCGCCTGAACGGCGTGCTTTCCAATGTAATTCGGTTTATTTGGAGGAGGTTTCTGCGGTCGCTGAGGCGGAATCGTCCTCAGCCCGGAGCCTGTCCTCTGCACTGGAGCTCCAGGAATGCCCTTCATGTGAGGGGGCAGAGTTTTGATGCCGCCGCCGCCACCACCGCCACCGCTACTACCACCACCACCACCACCTCCGGGTGGACCCTTGTGCATGTAGTTATTAACTGGCGGTATGGTTTTGATCTGGCTCTTGTGAGTTGGATAAACTACCCTTTGTGGAGGACCGCCACCCATACCGCCAGTGCTATTGCCTGGCATCGAAGACGTCATCAGTTGCTTGCTGCACATCGTTGTAGGATTAATAATGTTCGATTTGTTCATTAAAGTGCTGGGTGGTTTGTTGAGATATTTGGTGGTGGCGCCGTTATTCGACGCTACCAGTTTTTGCCGCGGAACGTAGCGTTGAGATAGCTGTGCTGTGCTGGGCGTTTTATTGAGTAAGATGTTGCCTGGAGGCTGAGATGGACCCGGCATGAGGACATTTTGTAAAATTTTGACTTTATTCCTTTGTCCATTCACTGGCTTGGGGATCCCGACGTCGGCCACACTAATGGCAGTCGTCAACACCTGAAAAATCATTCAATTTTTGTGGACTGTAATGCAAGTGGAAAGACTCAACTACACGGTATTCAAAACATCCTAAAGCTGCACTTATACAACCAACACATCAGTTTTATCGTAAAATATATTTCTGGAACATTTTCCGTATAAACTTGCCTTTTTATTTCAGTGGCAATCGTTAACTTTTTATTTTCAGTAGAATTACTTTTTGAAGCAAAAATAAGTGACAAGCTGGGGGGCTACGGCTACGGCTGATGACACCTGCAAAGTTTTGGAGCGAAACTATCAGCGGCCATCAGCCATATCCTCCCAGCGCTCCAGCTTGTCACTTTATTTTTGCTCCAAAAAGTCATTCTACTGAAAATAAAAAGTGAACGGGATATAGGCTCAGTTGCTCATTTCGAGTTCAATTTTAAATCCGGTTTGGTTACTGTAATTATTGTTGCAATAATTCAATCTATGGCAACCAAACCAAGTTTTAAGTTGCAAGAGTTTTTTCTACACGTGGGATATCCCAAATTTTTTGGAAATCATCATCAATGCAAGGCAATTCATGAATTTCAAATCATTGAATTGATACATTTTTCAACTATGTATTGACAGTTGTCACAACGGGCTGTTCACGCACTGCATCAATCAGGCAGCAAGTGCTGTAATGCTTGAGTGGTGGTCGAGTGAGTAAAGCGCATACTTTACACACTGTTGAGTAAAACTTTTATTTCGTGTTAATTGTTATGGCAAATTTGAAACTCGGACTAATGAAAACTCCTAGCAAAGGTAAAAATTTCCATCAACGACACTCGTATTGTTATCTCGAATCCTTATCTATGTAAATGTGTGCTTGTTCAGCAGAACTAGGCATGTAATTTAGCCTAAGAACTTGTGAAGGGAAAGAAACAAAACATTAATGTCACCCAAATGGGCACAGTAAAAACATTACAAGAGACTACAGGGTTGTCCCCGATGATAAAAGTTTTGGTTTTCGAGGCGTCGGGACGAACTCGCCATACTATCCACAAAAAGTTGTTACAATTTCATAAAATACGAAAATTCCCATGTAAATAAAATATGTAATGTTTGTCAATAATTGCTAGAAATTCTCCAGCTAAATATACCAAAAACTTCTCTCCATCCATTCATATCAACTGAAGCTACTCGACAGCAACAAGTGGGAAACGTTAATCGACGTACAAATTATTAGTTAATTTATTTAAAATGATGCAGTTACTGCAGTATTGTGTTCACGATTGAAAATGAACTTTAACCCAAAAAACACATTTTACAAATTTCAACTTATTTAGACACCTTCCAATGGGGTACTTGCCAATGGAATAGATTCAGCTGGAAATACTTTTGATTGCTAGTATAAGTGATAAGGGGACTCTACAGAGAATTTCACAAAAATCCCCTCGTTTTCTACAGAAAAAAACGAATTTGAAAATTCCTCCTAAAAGCTTCGCGCCAGGACAGGGATTTTGAGTGGGGTTGGTCTGACTGTGTGACAATGGAATAATCAATAATGCCAGGGATGTCACTGTGACACTGTCATTTTGAACATGCTATCGCAAAACCGGTTTCCTATCGAATTCTCTTACCGTGAGCATTTAGACAATAAAATCGAACAATGTTTCGTAGAAACTGACTCCAGAAACCTCTTATAACACTGTCTCAGTCGATATAATTTATTTCCAGGGGAAAATCCGGAGGATCACCAAATAGCACAGAAATAAGAGGCCGAAAATGAACAGTGAGCTTTTATAGGTTCATCATTAGCATACAATTCCGGATAGGTAATACCATTCAACGGTAATACTTTAGAGCTACAAGAGGTTTATGTGGGAAGGACACGATGAATCTCCAATTAAAATGTGGGGAGCAGGAACACTGATGTCCAAAATGAAGCCGAGGGTCAGCCAGGTCAGAGCACGGGTGACAAACATGCAAAAGGCTTTTAGGTGGACAGCACTGAAGACTAAAGAAAGAGACTAGTTAGGTTGAAGAAGAAATGAACAAAACGAGTAGGTACTTACCGCGTAGATCAAAGCCTCGATCAAAGCAGTCAAAGGCAAAAAAAGGGCACAGGAAGAAATTACGGTCGGCGGTTTGACGTTGTCAGTCAGACTCAGATCTTGTTGTTGTTTGAAAACGGCACCTTGACGACGTTATATCAGTGCCAACCCAACGAGGAAAAAGAGCCCTTCTATGTTCTATATCTAATATATTTGTGACGTCACAAATATATTTTTAAAACACGCATTGCGGCCGCAGTTTTGGGAATTTAGGAAAAAGAAAAAATACGGGTACATTATTTTCAACCATACTATCGATTAAGCCAATAAAAAAAAATTAGGCAAGTACCCCATTACCGAGACAGGTCGCAAGCGTACACGCTGCTAATTCACTGCTAGATTGTGAACACTATTAGCAAAATACCACAATATGTAAGATACAAGATACAGTCGTATCAGCAGGGAGCTGGATTTACTATCGAAAGAGTAAGCACCCCAGTTCGTGGATGATGAAAATTGATGCAGTGGAATGGAAGGGGAGAGCAGAAGACTTTTGGACATTATGTCATTCATTTAGAACTTTTTATTTGTAACGGTGGTTTTCGGTGATTTGTAAAATGTGTAAATGGAATTATTACTTGATGTCAAGTATGAATAATTATTATTGCAAATTATACTGACTTACCTGCATCAATTATGCATTAATTCCATAACGAACGCCTTCTACCGTTTAGGTATATGAAGTATTTATACTAGGTATTCATTATTCATCATGGCAATCAATAGTATATTATTCAACGAGCATATAATAATAGTTATAATCCACAAGGGTGTAGTTTAGGACACGAGGGACAGCGAGTGACGTAAAACACCCCAGTGGATTATAATCATTATATGCAAGTAGAATACTACGCTTTATCTGAGACAATTCAAGAATAAGAATGATTTTGTTAAATGAACTTCAATTATTATTTTGTCTAATAATGAAGTTTCTACCACGTAAACCGTTCAATGATTGAGACGCAAGGCACTGAATGACCACCTGACAAATTACCGTATGTTCGTTGAAATCATGAATTAGGGCAGGCTGTGAACTTCGAAACGTATGTCCAAAATGTATTCCATGACGACGGCTCATCATGTTTACATCAAATTTGAGTAAATATTGATGAATTCACGACATACGTTTTTACTTCCATAGCTTGCCCTAATTCATGATTTCAACGAACATACGGTATTTTGTCACTGCGGCTGCAAGGGATTGCAGCACGCACCGCGTTAGTGGATGGTGGACGGCAGCCCGCCAAGAAGAGAGCCAACCTGCAATCAACACAAGTCGACTTGTGCCGAGACTTTTCCGGTAGTAGATTCAGGACAACTGATTTCGCCGCTTCTAAAATTTCTGGAGGTTCATAGTTTACTTTTTCGTAGAAACCCATTCTGGCTTCGTGAATGTATTAAAATAAAAATTTACAGTGACAGGTACCTGATAAATTTTGACAACTGACGCCACGCGGTCGCTACCATGTTCGTTATCATAACAGAAGTTCTCAAAAGATTATAGAAAATCTGCAACTTGCATCGGAACGTTTTATACAATAAATATTTATCGATATAATATTAGTTCATAATAACAGATTCAATTTACAATTATTTATTTTTTCCTTCGAAAGTAGCCATCAGGTTTATTTCGTTTCGAAGAACTCATGGCAAGTTCGCGAGTTGAAACAGTCATGAAGTTTTGAGAGTCACTGTCTTGCGAATTTGGCGAAGGTTGCTTCAAAATCAACGCAGTTGCGATTAATCAGCTTCACACCAGAAAGCGTGATCTCTGCACCAGAGACGTCATTCTGACAGTTTCGTTTGTTTCAACGTCGGAAGTTTTTGGGTTTGTGGTGTCAAATTCGAATTTGGTGTGTTTTATAACTTCCTAATTCGTTTAATAAGAATATTCTGTGAATTACATAACTTATTATCAGTAGTTCTGTGAAAGACAATGCACGGAGAAGGAGCGCAAGCACTGTCGTTTAGGCAGCACAAACCACAGCTACTTCCTACTGGACCACAGCTCGGGCCTTGGAAGTGTTTTCTCTTCGTAAATAAGATTCCCAAAACTTGAAAAAGAGATGTCCACTTCAAGGCCATGGACGCGATTGGGCTGTTCGAACTTCGAACTTGATCACATGGTCAAGTAGGTAATTTGAAACGAACTGATAGGGGACATTGAGGTGACTGTGAACACTGAATGTATCACAAGAAGTAATAAACGTGAAAACGAACATGATCATCATAATGATATTTGCTCACAATTTTCAGAATGAATTTTTGAATGTTGGTGTTCTGCTGAAAGTTCGGTACTTTTTTATAAAATAATCCATATTTAATTGCGTTAGCTTAGACACTGTTCCTCTACAGCACAACATCAGTTGAAGTATGTTTGGTTGTCTACATCTGAGTGTGGCTTTCAAATTTATTTTGAAAGTTACTAGAACATTCAATGCTAGAACGCAATAACGCATTTCATTTTTATGATTCTGTGTTTACGGCGTGTTCGTGTAGTCGCAGGTCGCAGTTCAGAGTTCGGCATTATTCTGTGGTTCAGCTGTTGTAAAATCTTCAGCTCAGCGAAGGTAACTGTTGTATGTTGTGTTGCCTATTATTATGTTCCAAGCACGATGTAGCGGCTCCAAGCTTCATCGAAATTCGAAAGTAAAATGAGTACCTAGGTGCATCTCATTAGATTACGTTGTTATCGAGTGTTAGAACGGTCAATTAGAACACCAACATTGCAATAGTGACTTTGTGAATATATGGAATAGCGTTTGACTGATCTAAATTGAAATTTTTGAAAATATTCCTGAAACATTCAAGTTGCTTTTTTTTTATTCGAATCAGCCAAAGTGTGGCAAACAATCAAGGAATCGCATTTTATAGCATGTTTTATGGTGGCCTCCGAATCTTATATCAGATTTTGGAAAAAAGAAATTTCAAGCTATGAATTGTTATTTGATCTCAAAAATTTATTTCTTTCTCGTTGCGTGTTCTACAATAACGGATGAAAAAGTAATGTTGAGGAGAAATTATAATTCGAATAATTTTAAGGGTGGGTATATTCATTCTTTGAGATAGTTCAATTTTGGAGATTTTTTGATCTTCAAGTTTATTCAATGTTCAGGACCACCTGACTTTTGATAAAAGGCGCGCCTTCATGACCTAGTATTGAATAAATTTCTACTATTTTATTACAGAATACAGAAAAACGACAAAGAACGGCGACTGCAGGTCATTGGGAAGACCAAAGAAAAAAGCCGAACGGCCTAGTGCCCGACAGCAGACCGTGTATTCAACACACTTCACTCAACAATTTTTGACACGGAATATCGTCTCTTCTATTAAATTACCGGAACCCATAAACACAATCATGTAGGTACAAAGTGCTGCAAGCGACCAAAAGGCAACGGCTATGCCTCTCAAGCAAATTTGAGAATGTAATTTTGACACCTAACCTAAACTTTACACTGCCATGTCATGTCGCCATCAGAGAAAAGCCATTATAGCAGAACGGTCAATATTAATTGAGGAAAATAAAGTCCCTAGGGATAACGAACATGTGGGCATTCTACTGGAGTCATGGCGATATACGGTATTATAAGACCAGTTCAAGTACAGGTCCATGAGACTGCCACATAAAATTTATTTTCCAACGTGGACAAGTGAACACCTGTATTTCATAATTTATAATATACAGGCTTTCCAGAAAATGGCGGAAAAGCTGGCCGTTGCTATAGTAACCGCACTTACAGCGGTCTCAGCCCCAACTTGGAATCAAGCCGTCAGACGTCATACGAGACTTGATAGTATTGTTACGTACGCTTGAATAAAATGTAAACTTGGCTAGTATAAGAACTAACTGGATAGTACACTTAGTTCAAGACCTAGTTCAAATTTTAAACTTTTGGGGTAATAGCAGTTATAAACTTATAAATAGGAAAGATGCAACTGTAATAATTTCCAACTACTGTAATAATTTGTTTCAATAAGAGTCACATGTTTTTATTTCTTCGTCCATGACCTTTCCAGTCATAAATAATAAAACCCTAAATGGCAAAACAATACCTGATCTGCATGTCAATGTGCCGCCTCAAACCGCGAGTTCAACCGCAACATTCATTATCTAAAGCTGTTTTAGCTCAAGATTAAACTTTACTTGGTTATTCTTTATGAAAATATTAAAATATTCAGTGCCACTCACATTGTTAGTCGGAAAGTTGTTGGCAGTCAGTAATTTATGGCTCTGGGGAACCATGTCCTGCTGCCCAGCTGTGACAACGGGCGGCATTCCTCCATCAGCACATGAAGCAGTGTTCTTAACGAACACATTGTGCCCCCTGTTTTCGATAAGGGCCGGCATAGGAATGGCAGTGGCCAATTGCGTCGTGACGGCTCCATCTTGAACGATGTTCTTTTCCTGTTGCAAACCGCCAGGCGGGATTGTCTTGACCACAGTTACTGGCGTATTGATCAGAGTGATGGTCTGTGGCTTCACAGACGGATTGTTAGAAATACTCAGAGGGGCTGCCGAATTGACTACCGTAAACTGGCCCGTTGATACCGCCGGCGTGACACAGAGGCTCTTCACATTGCCCAAGGGGGTGTTCAGCACGGTGATGAACGAGGCCTTGGACAGGGCGGCGTTGGAAGCTGGTATTTTGGTTATGGTGCGCACGGTCGTCGTAGTCTGCTGCGGCGTAGTTTGTTGCGGTAGCTGGGGCTGCTGCTGTTGTGGGGCACCGGCTTGGGGCTGCTGCTCTGATTGAAGGGGCTGTGGCTGCGGATCGGACAGCTGAGACTGAGATGGGGGAGCATCGTTTGGGTGCGTTGTTGACGCCTGGCTGGCGACCACCGTACTTTCTGCACAACAACCACATTAATAACACGCGCAAATTTAGAGGTTAGTCAGTACTTACCAACACAAACGCTCATGTTTTGAATGATGGCAGTTCCATTGTGTCGTTCACTATTACGGCTGCTCGAGACAACTTCGGCGGCTTTCTCGCAGCCACCTTCAACCGACTCACTCGGTCGCTCCAGATCAATTCCTACGAGAATTCAAATTGATGATTGAAAAACGCCAAAATTTAGGGTTATGTTGCTACAAATTTGACAGCATTGACAGCAACGGGGCGACGGTGTTTTGTTTTGTGTAGTGTGTCATGATTTCGAAATTTTGACGTTAAATCAATCACGGAATGCTAGATTGAGGTAATCGAGCTGATTTTTTTTTTATTGCCACCGAATGTGTTTGTCCTTCCGGGATTGACAGTGCTAGAAATAAACATAAATGGCGGAAGCGCAACGACGACGTTATAAAATCATAAAAAGCTGCGGTCGGTCCGCGGCGTATAAAGAATCGCGATCGGCGGCGGCTGCGCTTGTGGAGCGAGGTCGCGCATGCCCAGCGGTCCAGAGGCCCGTGAAAGGAGAAAAACGCAAAATCGACAACACAACAGCTAACAGCAGCGTTGCATCCCATCTCGCATCTCTTCGGATCAGCGGATCTCTGCTGTTTGCTGCTGCTGCTGCTGGAACGTTTAACAACAAACATGCAAGTGATTGTTATGGAAATGCCAAATCGAAGTGGGCGTGTGTAGTAGCTCCAGCTCTCGTACGAAACTAACGCGCAATTTGCGCATTTCTCGAGTCAATCTCGATGTAGTGACCACGATTCAGCACCATCCAGGGTCCCGAACAATCGAACGTCGCCGTCGTCGTGCGTCGCGATTACGTAACGACGCCTGCTAGCTTCTGCGAATGTCGCACAGAAACAAACTTGATTTTTTCCAAAGAAGGACTCAAAACGGAATGATTCTGGAAGCAAACGACCAAAATAGCCGCGAATCCCGGCTGTAGGCCAGCCAAAGCAAAAAATATACGTAATAGAACGCGTTTATTTATTTAATCAGATAAATAGGAAGCCGCTACGAGCCGTCCTGAATATATCGGTCGCGATTATGGCAATTGCCCCAATAATCAATCGGAAGGCCCACTGAGCCCCTCGGAGCACCAGAAACGCCTTTTTCTGCACAAAAAAAGTCGCAACACGCCCCCGTTGCCCCAGTGAACCCCACAAAAACGCGTCTAGCGCAATCCAACTCAAATGACATCCATTGACCACAACAAAACGCTCGATTGAATCGACCGCAAACTCACAAATTTCGCGATTTTACCCAAAATTCACAACCAAAACAAAAACAAACCCCAATATCGGCGACGAAAGCTTCACGCCAGAAATTCCAAGATGAACGCAACGAACTCATAACCCCAGAAAAGACGAAAACTGGCATCGCCTCGTGAATCGCACTTGGGGACTGCGCCCCGGTATTTGTGCACGGCAAAAGGGCCCGCACAACCCCTTTACTCACCTCGAATAACAACAAATCACACCGGAGTCCAGGACAGTGGATGTAAACACTAGCATTTTAACACAAAAACTGCTCGGTACGGATTCCCAAAACGTCCACGCGAATTTCACCACATCCCGTCGTTCGTTTCCACTATCCCACGACAATTTCGCTACAATTTTAACACTAAACCAGCGCGAATTCGGTAAGACTTTTGAAAACAGACATCTAAACGAAATATGGCAGCCATATTCAATGCAAAACAAAGGAAATGTAGCTACGAAACCTGCTCAATAATCTCGAACCCACATCCGTTCTGCGATAGACGCCAGATGGCGTACTCGAATTTCTAGCGCGGGAAAATTCAAAACACCACCTACATTTCTACGCATTTATTTTTGTTGTGATTTGGATCTAAAAGTATTTACAATGTGGATTTTATTTATTCAAAGCTTTGGCTTGGACCGGTGGCCACTGCCACTGGTTTGGGGGCGCTTCACGCAGAAGGGGTTCCCACGGTTTCCAAGTCAGCATCTTTCGGGCCAAAACCAGTTCGTTTTCTGCTTGCACTATGAGCTCTTCGACTTGACCACATCCAATTTGCTTTTCGACTTCGGCCACGGATTGGGTCGACTTCAGGACTCCGGCTCGTTCTTTGATTATTTGCTCCGTGTACTTGCGATAGGCTGCCTCCTGGGGCATCTTCTGTAGGGCGCGTAGGATTTTTCCATAGAGCACTCCAAGACTATGGTGAGGGTGTTTCGAGACCGCCAAGCCAGTGAGACCGGTGCTCTTCTTCAAAACTCCTGCCATGATCACAGGATTTACGTAATTTCACCTTTACGTATTTTAGTTCTGATTACAGGTTATGTTTCGCTGATGTCACCAACACCAACACGTAAAATCCCTAGAATAATTTGAAATTTTGAAACCCCTTCAACCCAGAGATATCTTTAACCAAAAAAGACTCAACCAAGGACTTATCTCTCAACCTCAACCCAACCCAAGTTCCATCCTTTTTTGCCAGATTTTGAACTCGGAATAAAAAAGGGAAACTTTTCTTTGGCTCCAGTTTGGTTGAATTTCAACTAGGGGAAAGCGGCCTATTCGCGGATTATCCTTGTGCGTATCGCCAAAAACTGTGAAGTAATCAATTTGAACCATTGTGTTCCAGAATTGCCAGTGAGGGATCATGTGATATGAAAACGCAACTTTAATTCTTTTTCTGCCATGTCCTATGAAGGAGGCCATGTCCCATGTACGATCGCACGCAAAAAAAAAACTTGATATACCTACGTAGGTATAGAGGTACGATCGCACGCAAAATAAACGGAGACAGTGTTTCGTGCGGAGTGTACCGATTTACTGAATTTTGGCTTGGTGTCACAGTGACAAGAAGGCTAAAATTCATTACATCCCTCGTATATACACTCCGCGCGAAACGCGAAACACTGTCTCCGTTTATTTTGCGCGCGATCGTACCTAAGTACCACCTTATCGCTCTAGACTTCTAATTGCACCGAATATTCCGGGATGTTTCCGAAGATTCCAGACTATTCCTGACCATTCCAGAGCATACCGGGAAATTCTGGAATGTTATGGAATGATCTCGAAATGTTCTACAATGATCTGTAATGTTCCGGGATGTTTCCGAACGTTCCAGACCATTAACGAAGATTCTAGAACATACCAGAACATTCTGGAGTGTTGTGAAACGATCTCGAACGTACCACGATGGATTGGAATGTTCCGGAATGTTTCCGAACCTTCCAGACTATTCCCGAACATACCCGAACATTCTGGAATGTTTTGGAATGATCACGAATGCTCCACAATGATCTGGAATGTTCTGGGATGTTCTTGAACGTTCAAGATTATCCCGACCGTTCTAGAACATACCGAAACATTTTGGAATGTTATGGAATGATCTCGAATGTTCCACAATGATCTGTAATGTTCCGGGATGTTTCCGAACGTTCCAGGCTATTCCCGAATATTGCAGAACATACCGGAACATTCTGGAATGTTGTTGATTGATAAGACTATTCCCGAACATTCCAGAACATACCGAAGCACCCTGGAATGTTGTGGAATGATCTCGAATACTCTCGAATGTTCTGGACTGTTCTAGACATTCCTAGAGAGCGAAAAACTTCCAGCCCTTATATCTTCTAAAGCACGCCCTTTAGGTAAAAACGGAAACCTTCTTCATCGATGGGGGATATATAGGGCTATTACACTATATAACTCCCATGATCGTAGCGGGACTCGGTTAATTGCCCTATTAGGCGCTTTCGTTTTCGGGCAGGATAGCTGCTCCGGGTAGATCACTAGAGAGAGAAAGTAGATACATACGGTCAAGCTAGATCCTTTCTTCCTTTGTCTAGTGATCTACCCCGAGCAGCTCCTGTTGGCAAAACGAAAAATTGCATTTTTTCAGTTTCCTAAGTCGTCACCTTGAACGCTGTTGTCGACTCTTCCCACATGCGGCCATGTGCATTCAGTCGAGTAGCGACATCTAGCTACCGAAAACAAGACAGCTATCGACTCCTCCCACTTTTTTGGCGAACGCACATAGCGCATACCAGTCCTGAGATTACCAGTCTTCAGGCAGGCCGTGGGAAATGGCGATCCCAAGGCAAGATGTTCGTTGTTCATCTCGTTTTCCGAAGTGTCTCTGGTGTCTCAAAACTCTCAAACTATACACGACCTCATGACCATACTCCCGAAAACGAAGCCCCTAGCTCTAATCAACATTTTGCGATTAACGATTGAACCGTAGATAGAGAAGTGCTTCAAAAGTAGCAGCAAAATGTTGAAAAAAAATTTAGGGCTTTTATTTTTGAAAATATGGAGGGTCAAAAGTGGTATATATACAGGGTGATTCAAAAATGGCGCATTTCTTTTCGGGCACGTTATAGTGGACGTTAACGGAGCATGGGAAAAATAATTGAAAAAATTAATCGGCTTCGATTTGCAAGTTATTAACAAAAACAAATCTGTCCAATCTGGCAGCATCGCATTAGTACCTACCTGGCACCTTTAGATCAAACCGGTACATCACAACAGGGATCACGTCATCACAATAGCATTATTGTATTGTTACCCTGGAAACTCCGTAGAACCTGCCAGACCATACCAAACATACTTGCCACATGTATTTTCACGGCACTTTTGAGGTGAAAGACGAATTTTGAAATTTGAAAATACGACTCAAATCTCAATTGCAAGAAAAAATTTCAATCGGGAACTACTAACGACATGTGACTGTTCGCAAGTAACAATGCTTTGCTTTAAAATCATGCAAACTGAAGAAGATAAATTCTCAACTTCACCTCTTCATAACTCGAAGGATAAATGAGCCAATTTTTTTTTACTATTTTTTCCGTGCTCCCTCAACGTCTCCCACAACGTACACGGGAGGAAATGCGCCATTTTTGAATCACCCTGTATACTTATTCGACCCCTCTATTTTCGTTATATATTTTGAAAGATTTTAGTCGACTCTTTTCAACAGACCAAACGATTTTGAACCTTTGGTTGTGTTTTGTAATTTCATTCACTTACAGGGTGAATCGTAAATCCTGTAAATCCAGTTTTCCTCAAAAATATACGCAGAAAATCTCATATGGGAGCTTTGAGACTTGTGTTATTTTGTTGCTTTAGATCAGTTTTATAACCTCTCTAAGAACTTTTCATGAGCATTTTCGAGAAAAAACAGATTTTCAGGATTTATGACTCACCCTGTACACTAAACAAAATTACAGAACGCATTCAAAGGTTAAAAAAATTTGCTTTTTAGTGTGATGGAGAGTTCACTAAATTCTCTCAAAATAATGAAAATGGGGTCCAAGGACCAGCTTTTGACCCTCCCATATTTCCAAAAATCGAAATAATAAATTTGCTTTTTTCTGGCACTTTTGGAGCATTTCCCTAACTGTTGTTCAATTTTTCTACCTCAGGTTTGCAAACATCCTGTATATTATCTTTGCCCCTAAAATTTTTTGATGAAATGCGTTATTTATTGTTCAATAGAGACCCTGCATGGCTTTAGTTAACTTTGGTTTGAAAAATTTGAATAAAATCTGTTTACTGGTTCAAAAGATACCTATGCACTTATGCAGAAAAAACTGTTTTAAAAAACCAATTTTGAAGGCCTGTATCTCCGTTATTGAACGTTGACAGGGTATGTTTATCAAAAAAGTCCCCTTATTCAATTATCTGTCTCCCTGTGAATTTTATTGTAACACTTATTCCGGGACACCTGTATAGACACCTGTGTACATATCTATTTTCCAAGTTCAAAATGAATTTTTGACCTATATACTCTCGGATTATATAACGTGAAAGAACTAAAAAAGTGAATAAAATGAAGAGAACACCTAAATTTCCTCCGAGTTTGAAGGACCATAACTTCTCGTCCACGAATAAAAAAATAATATCATCAGTTCCGTACTCACACAATTTTTCTTGATACAAGGTTGCAGGATTCAATTCCTTTGGTCCAATTATGAATCATCCTGTAGGTATTCGTGTAAAACTACATTTTCAACAGCTGAATACAGAGCTGTCCAAAAATTATGTCTTTTGAAACACCTGTATAGTTCAAGTGTCCCAGACTCCAATGCAGTTTAGAGAGATATTTCAAATGTGTCAGAAAAATGTAAAAAAAATCTAGTTTTTATTTTTTGGGGAAGTTGGTCGAAGGGTGAGGCTTCCCTTTTATTTTCATCATCTGTTGAGATTTTAGTAAATTGTTAGATTACAGGGAGACTATCAAAGCTCAAAGATCACAAAAAAAATCATTTTGTTTTTCAAAAAACAATTGCAAAAGGTTCCAGACGTCCCAAATGCAATGTAGATCAGGAAGTGGAATAATAATGATTCGTTTCGATAGAATTCTTTTGCATACGATGATTGAGAACATGCTCCGACCGAAACTTATTGCGACTCGCTTTTCGAAACATATGTTCTCAAATTTTTGAGAGCTAGGCAAGGCTAGGTCCACACGGGCGATATCGATATATCCCTGTTTGGCGACATAAGTACGTATCGTTTTTTTTCATATAACGACAAAGACAACAATTGCATTTCAGCGGTATATCCCAGAATTTCTGCGAATATGCCGCCCGTGCGGGTGCGGACCCTAAATCATCTTGCAAAATACATGATCAATCATTAAAATTCAAATCAATTTGCATCGATTGCATCGATTGCATCGTAGATCCGACTGATACATTGAAAATTCCTATAATAACTGCATTGACAACTGTTGAATTAAATTCCAAGGTCATCAATTATTCTCAACTCGTACATTACTAGGTACATGGACATCCTTAGACGCACTCCTTAGTAAATGGCAGATAAATGTAATGAATTATTATTAGACATACAGAATTGTAAACTCAAATATCAAATCAATTAAACACTTTATTTTATGTACAAAAAATAAAACACGACTTTGCGTAACAAAAAAATTTCTCTCCACAGCTCTACTTCTTCATATAATTCTCTTGGCTGAACTCGGTCAAAGCGTTTTCTTTTATCATCCAACTCTCCTCCCAAAACATTCTCAACCTGTCGTTCATATTGGCGCAAAAGTCCCGGAAATCTTTCAACAATTTAGTCTGGAAGCTATTATCCACCATTTGGTTGGATCGCCAACGACGTCCAACCATGTGGTTCCAAGACCACAGAAAGCCTAGCTAAAAAAATAAATCAAATAAGATATTTTCATCTTGAAAAACCATCTTCTAGAAACCTTTCTGGAGTTATCATAGTCGTCTTTATTCTTTCCGCTGACATGTCTCGTTATATAAGCTTCATGTGGGCTAGGCACCACGTCTGCATGGACTGAAAACCGTCCCGTGGATCGAGGCTTACTCCCTACCGAAGGAACCCTGCTGCGTGGCTTGGAAGCGGGCCTTGAGACTAGCAGAAACACCGTCCCAGTGGAATGGACGTAATGGTGTTCGCGTGAAGCGATATTTGGATTGTTCGGTGGGTCCAAGAGGCAATTCAAAAAACCAAAACGTTGAACTATGGCTTCTTGTAATAAGAAAAGACGTTCCATGTACGTCCCTTCTCTGAACTCTGAAATTGATTCGTGTTGTAGAAAAACGAACCATACCTTCCAAAAGATAATATTAAAAATATTAGTCAATGATATTAGGTACCTTTGAATATCCTATCTTTGACTTCAAGACATTTAATGTTGAGTGGAATATAAATTGGTCCTCGGAGAGGATCCGATTTGTTTGAATATGGCAGTGCTAAGGGATCATGCGGAATCGGTATCATTTGCAGCCCACATGCTTGAGCCTTACGGTGCCAACTCGACAGCTGAAAACGCAACTTTGTAATTATCCAAAGCATCTATGATTTGCATATAAGCACCAGTTCCGCGACTATCGATCCCGATGACGTCAACCATTCCACAATGAGCTCATACGCCTGATCAGGCACGAAAACTGTCTGGTACCGGACGTGGCCCCATTCAACGCGGTCACTCTTGCATGAAAAATCAGTTTCCAAGCGCATCCTTTTAAATGGCACTTGAAATTTGAACATATAGGTGTGAGGTGTGAGTATACATGTGTTTGCAAGAGAGTCTGTTGATTTTTTTTAAATCATTTAGTTTACCTGTCAGATCGCTCTCGGAATAATCAACGTTGATGTCCTCACAAAGAAAGTGTGGGACGCCGTATTTCCTATCACAGAAGGCATTTGGGACGTCTATGCCGCCGGTGGGTTCGACGGACAAACCCCAATTCAGAGCGGGCTTGACTTGCACTTCCAGCCATTCGTTCTCGAACGTTTGTGGATCGCCGATTAATTGGAATATATCCGCTTTTTCGTCTGGAAATCAACTTAGTTATAAAACCAAGTCACATGAGGCGAAGAAATACAAAAACACCTTTATCGACTATGTAAAAGAGGAAGAATCCATAAAAAAAGTTCTTGTTTTCACCAGATGCATGACGGATCAAACCGTCAGAATGTAGACCTTGTAATATCTGCGAAGAAATCAATAATTTCAAGGATCAAAATTATTCCGAAGCGTTGTTTCGAACCTGCACGGCCTTCTCAACGCTTGACACCCCTTCCATGCGTTGCATTAACCAGCTTACGGAATCTGAAGCGATAAAAGTGGAAGGCGGCAGCGTCTGTTGGGCGCTGATGAACATCAAGCCGTTATTTGGATTTTTCATGACCTCCACTATTTCGAGATTACTGGCAGAGCTTTTCAACAAAGGCCCTTGTTGTGCCAAACTGCAAAGACTCTCGATTAACATCTACTCTGCACAATCATGAGTATAATTAAATGCTCAACGAATGAAGTGAACAACTTAAAAATTTCGCTTCACTTCGAATGCAAATATCTCAGGAAAAAATTCACCAATTTTAAAAAGAGCAGTATTGCTGGATAGCCCCTTCTGCTGACTACAAGACCCGTTCACTGTTGAGGAGATTAATAGCTGCATTCATAACAGGGTGACAACTGAAAGAGTGTCAAAATGGTCCATTTTTAGCCAGCGCGTCCATTGCGTGGAAAAATCACAGAGCTTTTTTCTGATTTACTTTTGGACAGCCCACATCAATATCCCGAAAATGACCGCATCTTGTTGTACAAAAAAGTTTTTTTTTCGGGAAATATGCATTTTTGCATGTTATATTACACAATATGTAATATACAGGTGTTTCACTTTTTCAGTCAATATTTTTAGGAAATGGTAGACAGAGAAATAATAAATAAAAATTCAAAATTACAAATTTTACGTACATAGGTAGAGTTGACGGCACACCACATGGACCTGTGGGCGGGGCTAAGCAGAAACACAAAAATCGTTTTGAACGAGTCCTTGTGTTGAAATAGGGGAAGCAACACCGTCAGCTGGAGTGGTGGACCATTACCCGGTCACAGGCAAACCTAAAATCCCACTGCAAATCTAGGTACACTGTGTCTATGAGGTACACCAAGTATGTGGATGAACTAAGTTCGCGCAGTTAGGCTCCGCCCACAGGTCCCTGTGGTGTGCCGTCAACTCTACCGGGTGATCATTTGAAAACTATCCACCTGCAAGAACCTACTACACGCTATACGCGCCAAAGACTGCCCTTTTTAAAATCGGTTAATTTTTTTTCTGAGAAATTCGCATTCAAAGTGAAACGAAATTTTCGAATGACTCACTTTAATCGTTGAGCAATTTAGATAGACACTTCAGTTAATTCAAAAGTAATTCCGAAAAACTGATACAAGAATGAAATTTTGTAGACACCTTTCTACTTCACAAAGGTAGATAAATGCCTTTATAAAAAGGCGGAAGCTTTTACGCTGAAGCAATAACGATGTGAACAATGAGGAAAGAAATCTCTGAATATCAGATCGACCGAGCAACAACCATCGAAATCCAGCACATCGGTCGGTCTCATGTTCTAAGATTCCGTTACTCATTGATTAAAAAATTAAAAACATAACGACAACCATGAGACAGTGTTATCGGTTTTTCAAGAAAGGTATTTAAGACAATTCATCATATTATGGGGACAAAAAGAAAAGCTCTACATTTACTATAAATGATGCACAAAAGTTCAACCCTTTAGTCTTTTTTTCAAAGTAAAAAATCATAGTACTGAAGTATCATTGTCCACCATACCTTTCATCTGGATTCGAATCGTGCGATTGAGATTCTTGACTGGACTGAGACTCCTGCGAACTCTGCGAACCCCTATTTCTATCCATGACCTTTGAACCTGATCTGTGACAGCACATTAGTTTATAAAAAAGAAAACAAAAAACTCAGCAAAAGCACAAAATAATTATTAGAAAAACTAACCGAAGTGAGGATGCAAATAAACGTTCGCTGGGGCGTGAGTTAGGAGGGTTCTGGTTCTAGAAAAGCAAGCAGACCATTACCAACACAAAAAAGCAGAATACAATAAAAGAATAGAGGTATAGCTGCACATGCTCCAAACCAAGCTGAAAGAAAAAAACAACAGAAACGTAGCGTCAACGAAAAAATCGAACCTCGGCCGAGGGCGGTCAGACAGGCGGTTGCTTCCCACACGTTCTCGAAACGGAGAACTGCAGTTGACATTCTGTAAAACAAATTCTTTATCGTTTAATTTTATTTCAAAGCAAGGACACATTAGTGTTTGTGAAAAAGCGTGCTACAGCTTTAGAGCGTGTGGTGTGGTTTTAGAAAAATTAAATACAAGCTACACTACTGTACACTGGATATAAAATTGAAAAAATAAAATAAAACCGTAACAGCGCGATTCCGGCCCAATAATCAACAGATTAATATTATTAATAATACCTGTGAGAAATTGCTCATACTGTTACGTCTGGGCTGGATCAAGGGAGCGCTGTTTATAACACTCAGTGACATCTACAACATGCAAGTAATAAAAAAAAATAAGCTGGCTACATGCAAACTAAAAAGACAAGATCATTAATAAATTTTGAACAACAGATATTAGTGTGGCGACAGAGTGGCGTGAGACGAACCCTCGGTTTTTTCGACGTGGTAGCACGTTTGATCTTGTTGACTGCAGTTTCGATAAACTTGAGCAAACCGTCGACCATCTGCTGGTGATCGTTGGCTGTCGGCAAGCCGTAGATATCGCAACGATCGATACCTTCAATAATCTTCTTGGTAGCTGGATTATTCAGCGGCAAAAGTAATACGCGAAAGCGCCAATACTTCAGCGCATCCACCAAGGCGAATTCCGTATCGCCTCCAGTACAAACGTAATGATCCAAGTAATTCCAATTAAAATGTTCTAGCTTCTCAGTTGTGAACGATGCATAGGATTCTTCGTATGTATCGTGATGTGGGGCATGGAATCGGTAACGGTACTGGTAATTAAAGCCTGGATATGGGTGCCTGAAAATGATTTCTTACGTCAATGTTTCACAAAAGTACCCAGAAAGTACCTAGGTCTGTATCTTGTAACCGATATGGTATTTCCAGACAGCGAAATCTTGTGGAACAACCGTCCAATCGAGAGGTAGAAGGACTCGTCGCTTTCCAAATGAGTATTCCTGACTACGGCGCCGCGCATTTTAGGATTTGGAATGTTCATCGTACCGGCACTTAGATTTTCCGTACCGGGGGCCATCAAAATCAACTGAAAGCCTTGCGCCAGGCGCTGTGAGATTAGTTCTTTGAAAACTTCGACGGTGCTCAAAGGTTTTTTGCAGTACGTTGAACGTTGTTGGGCAAAATCGGCATTGACGCTGTCCGGCAAAAGGCTGTAGAGTGAGACCACGTAGTCGATGTGCAAGGCCCTCTTGTCAGGAAAGTAGTCCGTGGTGATGGGAAGGCAGGCAGGAATAGTCAGGGATTTCCAATCCACGCCTTTTACACAAACATATATTAGTTTAACGTGAAAATGATGAGAGGTACAGCAAAAGCAGCCAAAACTAACAGGTGTGTACAAGCCAAGCTGAGAGTTTAGTACGTGCGTTAACATTGACTTTGAGATCACTGGATAAAAAGCAATACAGTTAGTTGAAGATAGTCGATAATTTTACGATATAAAAATGAAAGATGATTAATGAAAACCATGGCGGTTTTATGTTAAGACAGAGAAACCTCCAATTTCACAAACGTGGGCCCCGGCTAAATTTGACAAAAGGATTACGTTGGATTAACAGCACACCCTTGGGCTTATAATTCAGTATTTCACCTATTTTAAGTTGGTATTTTTAAGACAGATACATTTTTCAAGATTTTCGCTCTGATTAAGCGCTCTGCTCTCTGCTAGTCCAAAATCAAATCCTCGTCTTCAAGTGAAGCCCGCGTTTGTGAAGCCAAAAATATTTGTAGAATCAGCTCAGTAGTTCACAAAACCCACGACAAGCTACACACTAAACGCCACATAGATTCTACTACTAATTAGATCTAGAATTCTGCGCGAGATTCTAACTACGTGTAGTGAAAGTAGATAAAGAAAAAAAAACACGGTGTCATTGTCATTTATTACCCAAAAAGCATTGTGTCTACCAAGGACTGAACTAAAAAATCCTATTCTGTAGTTCGTGAAAAAAATAAAAAAACGTATAAATGTTTGATTCAAACCTATGATGACGTCATTCACTGCTAATCCGAAGTGTCAATCCCAGCGTAGACCATGGAACAGAAACGTAGGGAGTAAAGTCTCGTGGCAGTATGCAGTACATGTCCTAAATACAAACTGAGATGACGGGACAAAAGGGGGGTATACGGGTAAGTAGAAGGTAGGTAATCCCAAACAAAACACATGAATGAAATTAATTCTACGTATACCGAACATGAGTGTGTTCAAAACAGAGTCTGGTTATGCCAGGTTTTTTTTTAGCACAGGAACAATAATAGGTTCTTGGATGTAACAAATTCGGAAGCTTTAAATATGGCTTCGTTTTTGGAGTCGAGCAACACAATCCAATTTCAGGACGTTCGATGCACTAACAGGGTAGTAAAAAGGCAAGAAGATGGGTATTTGTGTTTTACTGCCGAATTTTAGTTCAGCCGCTAAAAAATACCTTTCTAGACCAATTTAGTATTCTTCTTGAATAAGTACTATTCCAAAATCACTATTGGTCCTTGACATAACAGCCCCTCTTTTCAGCCATTTTACTACGCCATTGATTGGTGCAGTGTAAGATTCTATCAACTCTTTCTATATGATTCATCTCCAAAGCGAAGACTGTTCGTGTTTCAAGACACAGTCGGGTAACGCATCACAATCACATTACACCACCTAGCGAATTATCGCATCAGTAGCACGCGTTCGACCAATCACAATGTGATGTGGAGTGATGCGTTCCTCGCTTCAAATTGAGACCCCAGAGCAAAACATTATCACAAAACATAACATCCATTACAATCATATAATCTCATCCGAATTTGTTGCAAATACCACAACTGTACTAAGTTTCTGGGCTTTTTTAAATATACGGATACGTATACATAAAAAAAATGTAAGCACGATTGAATGGTCGCTGAAACAACCAAAATGGTCTGACAATATGTACTAACAGTGATCCATTGATTTCAAGAGAGATCTTCGTGTATCATCTAAAAAATCAGATCGTTGACGCGGCATCTGAAAACGGACTGTATACCTGTTGTCAACGCCGGCGTCCATTCTTGCTCCCCAGTTACACCCCATAGAAGCGTGACACTTTTAGACGGGTTCTTCGGCACAGCAGGCATGTGAGAGGAGCTTTGCGAGTTGGGTCGCTTCTTGCAATCTAAAAAAAACATGAACAATAACAACAGTTCAATATTATTACTATCATCATCAACTAACATTCATGAAGAGCTTGAGTGGCGCAAAATGACTGAGTACTCAACGTAGAAACTGAGCGGTCATATTTGGGGTTGTTGCTCTCCTCAGGTGGCGGATCTGGCTGGGCCGGAACGGCTTGGTAATGATGCTGTTGGATCAGCACACCGGTCGGGCCTTTGGGGAAGATATGCGTCCACCTTCTCCTGTTCGACGTCAACTTGATCGTGACGTGTGAAGGATCGAATGGATTGATCAGGGCTCGCGATTCCAAAGGAGGCGAGCCTTCGCTGCCGACCACCATGCGAACAGGAGGGGACAGTTCCTTGTCGGCATTGAAAACTTCAGCATGCGGGGACGCAATCGGGCTGATTGCGGCCGGAGGAATGGCTATGGGCTCCGATCGTGTCTTTGTGTCGACCTTGTGCGGCAAATCGGGATCGGACATTTTCCTTCGCTGACCTTTCACCAGCTCTTCGGAGTCCAACAGGCTGCCGGACGTGCGCTTGTACCGAGTCGGGACTTTGTGGTGCATCGAGCTGGTTTCGTGGACAGCGTGCACTGCAGGCATTTGGAAAATCTGCGCATCGTACGCGTCGTAATCGAAGAATGATTTGTGCATGTACTCTTCCTGAGGTACGAGCTTGTTTTTTGGGGAATCTTTTTTGGAGCGACTGGCCGGAGGCGGTGGTGGCGGTAGTTTGATGCGCGGTATGAAGTTTGAATAGGCAATCTTTTTGTTGGTGGAGTAGAACGAAAGGTTGATCCAGTGCGGCATCGAGTAGTCATCGGGTACGTTCAGATGCGTTTCTTTGTTGTGGAACTGCGAATAAAATTTGAATTTTTTATTGTTGCTTTCATCGGATTTTTTTCTCACTTTGAACAACGGAACTGCGTGCAAGGGCTGTTCGCCGACGCAAACTAAATCGCTTCCGACGCCGTTGTCGATGATTCGTTGTTTGGTGATGTTGGTCAGTTCGCGGTCAACTTCGAAAACTCCAACCCCAGGAGTTACGACCACGCTCAGCTGGCCAGTTCGATCGAAGCTTCTTTCCAGGTAATGTTTTTCAAACACTGAAGAGAAGTCATGAAATTCAAAATTTGAGGACAGATAAAAATATAGGGTGATATAAAGATGACCAATTTGCTGTGTTGCGTTACTTCAATCGGACTTGATGCGCAGTCTGCAATGGTTGCAAAACGCAAGTCGCAGGACCTGTCAAGGAACGCAACGACGCAAGTAGCTGCCAAGTCCCAAATTTCCAATTCAATGCGAACTGTGTATCGTGAAATAACACAATATTTCATGGATATCATAGTAATCTTCGCCAGATACTACAAAGAGGAACCACTAATGTCGAACTATAGTAGCTTTTATTAAATGGTAACCTATCGGTATAGTCCTTCCAGCGGAACCGTGATTCGAGTGCCTTGAGAGATTTTGTTTCTATAGGTCGCGGGAACATAACGTCACCTTGGCACCCGCTATGGCAACAGTGCAATGCGAATGCTTTTCGACGCTGAATTGACATAAGACGTCCGCGCCAGCGCATGACAGGGTGCCAAGGTAACGCTGTAGAGATTCGTTTGTTTTTAACATTACTCGGACAGATCTTGAGTTTAGCACAATTTTTTTTTTTTGATAAAGCGGCAACCAAAATTAAGCGACCCAGAAGCAATTTTGCTGTCGAAAGTCGGGTTGCTATTTATTTATATCTATAAATTAAAATCAAGCCTGTAAGTCGCGAATCCACAATCATTCAGGCAGAAACTTTGTGTGTGTGTATTTTCCCCTTGACTCTTCTACCTTCAGTACGTACCCTCCAATATAGATTATTCTTCCTTCTTTTGAACATTTTTCTTTCAACAGGATAGAGTCTTCCTTCACAAAATAGAGATTTATGTAGCAATAGTGTAAAGTGACAGTCCTAGGCCTGGATATTTTTGTCCAGGGAACGTTCTATCCGGAGACGTTTTGCGGGGACGTCTAGTCCTAGTTCGAATTTACCACATGAACGGGATTCAAGTTCCTTGATCTGAACTGTGGAGAATCCCCTAAACTTTGTGGCTGGTTGGCACTGGTGACATTCGGTACAATAATTTTCGGCGACACACGATGTCGTCCGAGCTAACTTTAAAACATATTTTTCGCACATTTTTGCTACAGATAGGTGGTACATTTTTGGGAGACGTGATGTCTCATGCTCACGCTTTTCTCCATTTTCCAACTTGTTTTTAATTTTCGTCAATAAGCAAGGAAATCAAAGTAGCCTGTGACATTTTTTGACAGCTGAGAAAAATATTTCTTACCCCTTGAAGCGAGTGCAACGCTTCAGTCTAAATAATGCGATGACGTCGGCGCTCAAAAAAAAAGTGTCGCAATGGAAGCACCAAATTTCAAAGAACCCAGCCAATCAAAGTTGTGTATTGGACCAAAATTATTGTAGTTACTTTCAATTTGTCATTTGCCCCCGTTTTGAGGCTCGCGCAAGACGGGTTTGTGTCGGCGTTGTCTGGCTGTCAGGAAGATGAATCCCGAATGCTGTGAAATTCGAAGAAGGTCCGTGTGGTTTTGGTGCCTAAACGACGGTAACGCGTCTCTGCGGCCCGCGAGTCGCATTTTTGAGCATGACACGGTCAATTTTTCAAAAATTGCAACATTTTGATGTCAGTTTGACAAACAACGTAACTTTTGGACACGCCCAGGTCACTTGAATCACGGCTCCGCTGGAAAGACTATAATATTTCTTTTTATTTGTAGTTTCTGATTTCAGATTTATCTTTTGAATTCACAAACATGCCTATGCCTTTGCGCTAGAGCTTCATCTTTCAACAGAAATTATTTATTGTTGAGGTCGACATTGAACGAAAAAGAATAGCTCTTGTCATTCACACCAAGTTTTTGTTTGTGAGCTTTTTTTTAAATCTTAGTCATATTAGACAAAATGAAAATAGAATGTTTCAACTTGTGAGCTTTGTTTGTTTGAGAATAAAAAAATACCATTCAAAGACATATTGAGCACTTCCAAAAAGTTCCCTTGCGCTGCCGTGCTGTTCGTAGCTGAAGGAATATCCAACTCAGGTCGTTTGTGATATTCCAGCACAATTTTCAAATATTCGGAAAAAACTTTTCTCAGCTGAACTAAAATTCCGCTCCAATCATCATAGCGTTCATTTTGCACAACAACCCTACAAAACAAAAGAATTAACATTTATACTGGCAAACTTGAAGCAAGAAAAACCTGTAAAAATCCTCATAAAACCTCCCCTTATAGTCCCGTTGCAAACATTCTCTCATGTGCTCTGGAAACTCCTCCAGACTGTTTGCTTCATAAAATGTTCTTGAAAACAACACAATAGTAGCTTCGTGATTGCTACCATTCTTCTTCCATTTCATAAACAGATCCGACAGAAAACCATTTACAGCCTTTTCAAAGTACAAATCGCCATAGATATCAAAGTCCCACATCTCGGACGACATCTGCAGGAACAGATACACCATGGACGTGGAGGAACGGAATACAATTTTCGTGTCTTCATTTATCACCCCGCAAGCGACTCGATCGCCCTGCGCCCACATTTCATACACTTGACATCTTACAGCGTTGCCGCAGAACTCTATATTTTTCTTGATGTAAACGCAAGTATTGACTAGACTATTTTTGAGCCGCCACATTTCAGAACGACCCATGTATTGATCTTTGAATGTGAGCTCGATGGAGTCAAGAGCTATGTCTGGCGGATCCATTATCTGAACGCTTACGTTCTTGTAAGTTTGCAGACCAAAGGCTTGGGCGATGCTTTGTTCAACACTGATTGTATCTGCAACAAAAACAGTTAGAAATGATAAACTGTGTTAGAAACAGAAGAACCTTTTTGAAGTGTATTCTGTTGAATGGAATCATCTTGGAATGCTTTGATTTGGAGCAGCAGGCGAGGGTACTCTTCCTCTGGCTCCTTTTTTTTATGTTTGTCCTCCTCAGGGGCTGGAGGTGGGTGATAGATTTCGACTATGTCCCCAAGTTTTGATCCTGGGAAGTCTTTGGGATTGATAATCAAATCTTCTCCTGTGGGAAAAATGCTTCAGCATGAGTATTTCGTTGTTTTGTTTGTCAATTTACCGCTGAAATTTTTTTGGTGTACGATGAGGCGAAAAAGTTTCATGTTTACCACCACCATAGCCTTCGCCTTGCTATTTTTACTGTAAAATCGATCTTGATATCCTTGGGCAAGTGGACTTCGTCCCTGCAAGTGAGCGACAGCGAAATCAAAACATATTGATGGATCACTTAAAGAGGTGCTGGCATTGTTTTCACGGTAAATTAGTGGAAATTTCCACAAAATTAGGAAATCATTTTGTAATCAGCTCAGCTGTCACTGCTGTCAGTGTCACAATCAATTGAAGGTTATGTCGCCGCTGACGTTTCTGAAGTAGGGTGCAGTTTAACCAACTTGACAAGATCTATATGATTATTTATTTATTGAGGTAAGCTGATTTAAATCATTGACTACAATACTGCATGCATGGTTGTTCGAATTCCATTTTATTTTATCTTACGGAGTTGATACAAAAATGATTACGGACAAGAAACGGGAAGATAATAGAGTTGACAGGATTAATCATTCTTCGTTATGTTGGCAGCAGGCCTTCAGACTGCCCCCCACCTTCATCCCCTCTTCTGAGTTCTGTCTGCCTTCTGCCTTTCTGCCTCTTCTTGACAGTGAACCCAACACACGTGACAAAAAAAAACTCCAAAAACCCAACAAACCTTGCATTGAGTGCACTTGAACGTGGAACAGTTTTTGTGAACAGTTTAACAAGATGGGCAAAAATAAAGGGCCTAGTCTTGGCCGTGCACTGGTAAAAAACAGATTTGGGGCGAAAAGCGGTAAAAAATTCGTCGCAGATGGCTCCATGCTGCACACCACGGAAATCCAAGACGGCTACGAGTGGGGCCGTCTCAACTTACAATCGGTCACCGAAGAGTCTTCCTTTCAAGAGTTCATCGCTACAGCCGAACTCACGGGTCAAGAATTCCAAGCAGAAAAGCTCAATTCTAACGTCATCAATATCAGAGGACAGTCCTCTGGATTGTTGACTTCAGTAGAAGAGAAGAAAACCAAAAAACTTCACGATGAAAAGCGAAGTGCTTTGAAGATTCCAAGAAGGCCAAAGTGGACACAGGAAACTACACGTGAAGAGCTGGCTCGGAATGAAAAGGAACATTTCTTGGAATGGCGCCGTACCTTGGCCATGCTTCAAGAGGAAGAAGGGCTCATGCTCACTCCGTACGAGAAAAACCTGGAATTTTGGCGACAGCTGTGGAGAGTAGTAGAACGCAGCGACGTCGTAATGCAAATTGTGGATGCCAGAAATCCACTTCTGTTCAGATGTGAAGATTTGGAAGATTATGTTAAGGAAGTGTCAGCAGATAAGAGCAACATGATTTTAATCAACAAAGCTGATTTCCTGACTGATACACAGAGACAATATTGGGCTGATTATTTCACTGCAGTCGGAGTCAAAGTTATTTTTTACTCTGCAACCCAGCCTGTTCCAGAGGATCCAACAACAGAGAGTGACCAAGAGGAAAGTACTGAAAGTGAAGAAGAGGAAGAATCAGAAAGGAAAGCTAAACTGAAGGCAATCAAAGAAAGTGTTAGAGAGCTTGAAAAAGATATTGACAATGAATCAAAAAAGCTAAGCGAGATTCTGATTTCACTAAATCCAGGAAATGGTTCTGCTCATAAGAATTCGCCTGAAATTCTAACACAACTCCAGTTGACCGAGCTGTTTAGACACATACACAGAGGACCTAAAGTTACGCCAGAAATTACAACAATTGGCTTGGTCGGGTATCCCAATGTAGGCAAAAGTTCAACGATAAACTCGCTCTTCTCGGTTAAAAAAGTTTCGGTATCAGCGACTCCCGGTAAAACGAAGCACTTCCAGACGTTGTTCTTGGACAAAGACATTCTTTTATGCGACTGTCCTGGTTTAGTTATGCCAAGCTTCGTTTTTACCAAAGCTGAAATGGTGATAAACGGAATCTTGCCGATAGACCAAATGCGTGACCACGTCCCACCAGTCACTCTGGTGGCCAGACTTATTCCTAGGCACGTGCTCGAAGACAGATACGGAATTATGTTGCCCGAAGTCGACGGCGAAGACAGAAGCCCCACGTCAGAAGAACTGCTGAATACCTACGGCCATAACAGAGGTTTCATGACCGCCAACGGACAACCCGATAATCCTAGATCTGCCAGGTACATTTTGAAAGACTACATTAACGGTCAGCTCTTGTATTGCCATGCACCCCCGGGAATCAAACAAGAGGATTTCCATTTCTGGCCTGATAGGCAGAAGATTCCGTCGTCGAATAAAACTCCAGCAGCACAACGCGTTATTAGACCCTATCTTAGATCCAAGATGGATATCGATAAATCAATGGTTGCACGTAGGAAGATGTGTCCCTATAAGAGTGGAGATCCCCAGGCGGAGATTGGCAACTGCGAAGTGGTCGGGAGCGAAGAGAAGCCTTGGAAAATGCGGATCAAGAAGAACAGAGATGAAACCGTTAAACATTCAAAGAAGAAAGAAAAACTTAGGAGAACTTTTGTTCATTTGGACCAACATTGATTTTTTTACAATAAGGAATGTTGATTTTGTTACCATTTTTATTGGCAATAAATTTATTATTCTAGTAGTGAAAGCATTATGTATTCAACAGAATAGATAATAGAGATCTGACCGAGGATCTGACGCTTCAGAAATATTCCAGTTTACTATCATCTGTTTTAACGATTGTATCAACATTGAATAGTGGGGTCGGTACAGTATTATACGCTGCATTTTTGAGTAATGCAATGTCTTTTGGCACACATGTTCTTAGCACCTGTTTGAATAGTTTTGTCCATCGCCGCAAGCGAAATTTTAGTTCAGATTCTGTAAACAGGGTGAAGAAGAAAACAATTTTAAAAAATTGCATCTTTTGAACGGACAAAGGTAGAGTATTGCAGGGCATGTCATATGATGCTGAATTCGATGGTTGTTGAGGTACACCAAACCATTTTGATACATTATTTACCGTTCTCGAGATATTTAAAAAAAACTGATCTCAAAAAAAACATCTTCATTATATCGCTTATTTTTGAAGATATCGGAATGAAATTTGGTATTTGCTTTATAAAAGACGTCATAAATGAATAACAGCTGCAGTTATTTTCTAGGCCTACTATTTTCCTAAATAAGACAGTTAACTTTTTTGGGGGGGAGCCGCCATCTTGTTTTGTGAATATCAAGCTGATGACCGAAAAAATTACTGATAGTCATTAGGCTAGTATCATGCCATTACTCTATATTATGAAATATCACCTTGGATGGACCATCATACCATTTTTGCTGAAAGAAACATGACGCACTGATTTTATCGGGTTCCTCAGAACTAGAGGACCTACTTCCAGCCATCGAGCCATTGCAAGTAATTGAACACCGCAATTATGTCCCCTGATCATTTCCCAGGTTGCTCACCAAGATTCATAGCCATAAGTGCAGCGGTTCGGTTTTAGCAGCTGTTTGAATTGAGAAGTGTTGCCTTTTCGTGAAAAAAAAAAACAGAAAATTACGAGGTCTCTGGGTCAATTCTTAGGTCATTGGAAATAGATCCTCCACGGAATGTTGATAAATTTATGCTAAATTATTAGAAAAAAGTGCATTCTATGGCATAGGTTTAAAGAAACGGCTGAAAATTGTTCGAAAGGGTTTCTTTTGTCTTGTTAAGCGTTAAATTATGGATCTTTTTGGCGATTTTTATGCCTCCAGCCTATTTAGATGATGGGATGAAATTCTTCAATTTCTTATCACCTTGTGATGTCATCTGCATAAATCGCCATCATGCCAACATTTCCCAAAGTTGAAGGAGGAATCTGAATAGAATATATTCCAAAATACATTGCGGCATCAAAATTTATAAGGTTCTCTCCATTATTAGTGTTGCCCTACGCATAATTTGTTCGCTTCCTACCTACTGCAAGATAGTCTCTTTCATGTTCTTCCTACATCACATGAGTACATCCTGTGCCAGTTTTTCAAAACCTTTACTGAAAAATGCATTTTTTTCTAATAATTCAGCTAAAATTTATCAAAATTCCATGGAGGATCTTTTTTCAATGACCTAAGAAATGACCCAGAGACCTCGTGATTTTCTGTTTTCTTCATGAAAAACCGACACTATTTTATTTAAATAGCTGCTAAAACCGAACCGCTGAACTTATGGCTATTATTCTTGGTAGACAAGCTGAAGAATGATCAAGGGTCATAATCGCGGTATTCAATTACTTGCAATGGCTCGATGGCTAGCAGTAGATCCTCTATCGGATCCACCTCTGGTTCCGAGGAATTCGATAAAATCCGTGCATCATCTTTCTTTCAGCAAAAATGGTATGATATGGTCCATCCAAGGTGATCTTTCACATGATAGAGTAATGGCATATGATACTAGCCTAATGACTATCAGTCATTTTTTTGGTCATGCATCAGCTTGATATTCACAAAACAAGATGGCGGCTCCCCCCCAAAAAAGTTGACTGTCTTATTTAGGAAAATACAGTGCTCAACAATTGAAGTGGAACACCTGAAAACTTTGGTCAAATTAAAATGGTCGTATTTTCTTAAGAAAAAACCGAATTGCAATAAGCTTTTTTTCCTGGGCAGCTGATGTTTTAGACTGCAGCATGATGGAATTCTTTCTTGTTACAAGCTTGTCATATTATTTATACAGGGTGAAGTAGTGAGGTACTGCAAAAAATGTGAAGTTTGCACCTCTCCCGATCCGCGAAAAAATTTTTTTCAATTTTTTCAACTCTGAAACCGCCTACGAATTTGCCCCTTTAAACTAGACAACCCAACATACAACAGCAAGCGCCAGAGAGGTTCTTCCCCGTGCACCGAAGGATGAGGTTCGAGAGGTTTCCCGTACCTCCTCCGAGAGCACGTCGCACATCTCCAGCGCACCCTTATGAGACCGAGGTTTTGACCGGAGGAAAAGAGAAACGGCGGTCCGAAGAGCACCGCGATCCTAACCATTCTCTGTTTCAGTCCACCAGCACAAGAGTAAGCGAGACGCAGGCCGAAGCGTACCACCGAGCCATCGTTCCAACACCCGCTCGGCGCTCAGCCAATCGGATAGCGGTGCTGCGAGAGACAGAGAGCAGAGACAAGTAGTACGCCAGTCAGACAAGGACCGGACCATCCAAAGCGGTGATGTTGTTGTTTTAGCGCTTCCGTTAAGTCCTTTTGTGCCTTCTCCGAAACCGTTTGCATACCACAAAGTTGCATCCCTATTCCACCGTTAGACAAAGAACGAACGCCCTCTGAGTCCATATCATTCCCTGCGATAGAAGGAAACAACTAACACTTCTGTTGCCTTTGAATCATGTAGATGAATAACTCCCCCGCGACACCCCTTGACTAAAGTAGAAGCCCTAATCTTAACTTACGCAAGAAAGATGCAAATACGAAGTTTTCTTATATAAGCGTATATTTCTAGCGGACCAAGGACCTTTTGCGAGGTCACGGTGAAGGGTTACGTTCGTCTTATAGGGCTGAGCTACCCGGAGCCGAGCAGAGAGCACCCAGGTTGACCACCTTATGGTTGATGGTTCCCGGCGAGCTACTGAGAGGAAGTTGAGAAAAACCGCCCTCACCCCCTTCGTCGAGACCCACACCTTCCGCGGCACCAGCCGACCCGGTTCCCACACGGAACTACTCCGCCTGCCTCGCAGCCACCGAGTCCCTGTTACCGACTCAAGAATCTCCGGCTAGCCATGGACGAGGTGCCCACCACCGACAGCCTACCCCCGATGTCGCGTCCGGACCAGAGACCACCTCCGACCCCGGCAGGTATAAACCGAAGAACCGAAGACGCCCTAAAGAGTAAAGTTCCGCAATTTATTAAATAATCTGTTTGTTTGCGATCATACTGAACTTTTGCCTAAGTCAGTAATTTATACATGTTTTTGAAAAGAAACCTAAGAATGAAATAATAATTTACCAATGCACATAAACTTTCACAAATTACTAAATTCTATTGGGTTGGAATTACCATTGGAATTCTTTAAACTAATTTGCATATCTCGAAAGTGAGTCCTCCAAGATCAGACGAATTGAATTTGAAACTGGATTGTTTTTCGTACTTGAATCATAATTGTTCAGCTACCCTAATAATCATCTAGAGTGGGTTTGACTGCTAACGTAATGAATGAACTAAGTCTCCTGTCATGGAATTTGGCCCATCGTGAAAGGTCCTTACTTACAGGTTACTGGGTAAGGATGACGTTGCTTACAGGTTTCAAAATACTGGGCAATTGCCAAATAACTATGTCAAGAGTTGACGACGAGTCCCAAAAGAGGCTGGCGTTTTACAGGTGACCTGGAACGTCCTTTCAACAAATCTGTTCTCATTACGAGGTTTAATTAACCCTACTCTAACACAAACATAAATCAAACTGAACAAAAAGTGATGGAAGTACGAACACGACTCCACTTTCTGTAAACAAATATTGCATCAAGTCACTCACTGAAAGGACATGCAAATTTACCGAATTCAATGGCAATTCTCGTTCAATAACTGAACTTGAATAAAATGCTCATGAAAGGTATAACTCTGGTTTCATTTCTATTTTTACAAGTGTAATATTAAGCTACGTCAAATCGAACTATCAGCGTGGGGTTCTTTGCCTTCTACTAGACGACAGCGCGGGCCAATCCGAGTATGAGAATTCAAATGAGCGGGAAGTAAGTATTTGAATTTGAATAATTAGGCGGGCTTAGCACATGAAGGGTTACAACTCGTTCTCGAAAAACATTGAGCCCATACCTCAAAACGGTTTTTTGGGTTTTTGTCTAGCTGTGTTATTTACAGGGTGATCTCAAAAAAGTGAAATTTTAGACTTTCAATGATAACTTCTTTCATTGTTATCCGATTTTCAACATCTTTAGTTCATATTAAAGCTGATACCTCAGGCGAGAACGTTGTAAGGTCGCAACTTATTGAAAACATTAATTCAATATAAGGGGACGTATCAGAAGCGACCCGAATGTTGAACAGCTTCCGAGTATCTGTTTGATGAAAGACAAAAACAAATTGAAACTTGTCCTCAGAGGATCCGCTAATTTGGACCATTTCGATCTGCATCTCGCTTTAGTTGTCCAAGAAATTTCCGTGGTAGAATCAAAACTTGACTGCGTGTTTCTGCGAAAAAATCGCATCCCTTGTTTACCTGAAGGCGGCCGTAACCCAAGTTACAAAATTCACAACAATTCCAAAAATACTCCTTGACAATAAAACACGTATACCGTCCGTTTTTTTTTCTAGGCCCCAGCGCGTAGCGCCTTTATTATGGGTTCCACACCCAACATATTATATATTTTTGAAATCAGAAGAACAAAATCTTTCGATTGATGGTATGTCAAATTATTTTTGACAGATGTCATTTTTTGACAATTAACAGAATAGTACTTGTGATACATCATTTTGAAGCCCATTCAATTCTGAGGAAAACTGTGTCTTCATTTTTGGAATAGAATGTCTTCCACAACTTCTGGAGGTCTTCAAATAGGAAAAATTGTTGAAATTCAGAAATACTCAATAAATACGTAAGTAGGCAAAACAGGTATTTTCAATAATAACTAATGATAATAATCAATAAATAATCACAATGAAACGGAAAATGTCCTGAAGAAGTAATTTGAAATGACCGTTCCCTTGTTCCTTGAATGAGAGATTCAACGACCGGTGAATTGGAACTGCCAGCCCAACGCGATAGTATCCGAGGTGGCCAGGTATGACCTCCTCGATTTTTTTATGATCCTATTTGAAAGATAAGGTGTTGATTCAATCTTCCGCTGATTTGGACTATTCAAAATCAGAATATTATCATTAGTTGATATTAAAAATACTTATTATTATTGAGTAAGTATTTCTGAATTTTAACAATTTTTCCTATTCAAAGACCTCCAGAAGCTGTAAAAGACATCCTATTCTAGAAATGAAAACACAGTTCTCCTAAGAATTTTATGGGCTTTAAAATGGTGTGTCACAAGTACTATTCCGTCAATTGTCAAAAAATGACATCTGTCAAAAATAATTTGACATACCATCAATCGAAAGATTTTGTTCTTCTGATTTCAAAAATATATAATATGTTGGGTGTAAAACCCATAATAAAGGCGCTATAAGGTGGGGCCTGGAAAAAAAAACGGACGGTATACCTGCCAGTTCTGAATCTTGTAACTTGGGTTACGGTCGCCTACAGGTAAATAAGGGATGCGATTTTTTTCGCGGAAACACGCAGTCAAGTTTCGGTTCTACCACGGACATTATCTTGGACAACTGAAGCGAAAAGCAGATCAAAATGGTCCGAATTAGCGGATCCTTTGAAGACACGTTTCAATTTGTTCTTATCTGTTATTAAACGGAAAGTCGGAAGCTGTTTTGCATTCGGGTCACTTTTGACACATCCCCTTATATTGAATTGTTGTCTTCAGTAAGTTTTGACCTCACACTGTTCTTGCCTAAAGTTTCAGCTTCAATATGAGCCAAAGAAGTTTAAAATCGGATAACAATGAAAGAAGTTACCACTGAAAGCCTAAAATATCACTTTTTTGAGATCACCCTGTAATTGACAGAGATAAACGAAAACCCAGAAAACCGTTTCGAGGTATGGGTTCAAAGTTTCTCCAGAACAAGTTGGAAAAATTCAAAAAAATGTTTTCGCGGATCGGGAGGGGTGCAAACTTCACATTTTTTGCAGTACCTCACTACTACACCCTGTATAAATAATATGAAAAGCTTTTAACAAGAAAAAATTATGTCATGCTGTAGTCTAAGACATTAGCTGTCCAGGGAAAAAAACTTATTGCAATGGGGCCTTGCACTGCCACTTTCACACACCGAGGGCGCCACACCCGTTGGGGGGCAAATTCGACAATTTTGACGGCGTTGACGCTTCAGCGACCGACGTCCGTCATTTTATGTCTTGATTTGAAATTTGGATAACCTCTGTTTCTTGCTTGACGTCTCCAGTCACTGTCAGTTACTGGTCAAACTACTCAAACTCCCCTGTTTTTCCCGTCGTTACGGCCGCTTCATCGAAGTAGGCGCCCCCTACAGTAGTGGCGACCTCACGTTGAGTTTTTCAATTGCAAGGCCCCATTCGGATTTTGCTCCCGAAAATACGACCATTTTATTTTGACCAAAATTTTCAGGTGTTCCACTTCAATTGTTGAGCACTCTGTAATAGGCCTAGAAAATAACTGCAGCTGTTATTCATTTATGACGTCTTTTGTAAGGCAAATACCAAATTTCATTCCGATAAAACAGATCTCAGTTTTTTTCAAATATCTCGAGAACGGTTAATAATGTATCAAAATGGTTTGGTGTACCTCAACAACCATCAAATTCCGCATCATATGACATGCCCTGCAGTCAGGGCTGGGCGGTATTTCAAATACAAGTATTTGAAAGGTATACAAATACAAGTAGGTACAAATAAAGGTACAAATACAAGTACAAGTACAAAGGTTCAAATACAAGTATTTGAAATTCGTATTTAAAATACATTTGAGTATCTTGTATTTTGAAGACATTTCATGTATTTTGTCATGTATTTTGTATTTTGTATTTAAATACATTTTTCAAAGTAGGTATTTTGCCCAGCCCTGCCTGCAGTACTCTACCTTTGTCCGTTCAATAAGATGCAATTTTTTTAAATTGTTTTTCTTCTTCACCCTGTAGGTATACAGGATCTGAACTAAAATCTTGCTTGCGGCGATGGACAGAATCTGCTCTAAGGACATGTGTGCCGAAAGGCATTGCATTACTCAAAAATGCAGTGAACAGGACTTTTTCCGAACGTGCCGACTCCACTATGAAGGGTTGCGATTGCACAACATTTCAACAGCCACCCCACGTGCCCCACACCCCTCTGCTCTGACCTTGACCCAGAGCGAGGGCAACCCCAACCCCAACCCTGACCATTTAAAAATGGCGGGTCCTTATGACGTCACGCCTTGGATTTTGCCCTGCACAGTATTATTAATAATAACGGCAGTATTGTACAGTATTTCGTCGGTTTTATTTTACGGCAAAGTACTCAGTTTTTACTTTTACTTCAAAGTAAAACAGGTAAACATCAACATAACCTCAAATCCATGACAGTTTCATCAACCACTACCAATTTTTTAGAAATTTCACGTGTTTGCACCCCCGAAAGACAACGTAGTAGCGCTGCCCAACAACGAAAGGGTCCGTTAACTCACACGCAAAGCTTACCGAGTGATGTCATTGAGCATTTTCAGGCTTTCGATGGCGTTTGTTTTGAGGCCTCCGACAATGCCGGAAGCCACTTCGTGATCGCAATAAAAAGACACGAGAATGGAATTTTCGAGGGTTTCTGCTACCTCTTGCTTGACAAGTGCGGATACGGTCTTTTGGAGTATCCGAAATTGCCAGGAACGGCGGTGTACCAGCAAGAGGTCATGCAGGCGTTCTGCGCAGAAGACATGCGGCTGGAGCTTATCGAGCACCTGAAAAAGTGGAGACTGAGCTATGACGGAGTCATGTGTCAGTACGCGGACCGCGACAATCACATCCCGGTCAAATTTGAGCTAGAATGGAAAGCCCACACCAAAGACTATTTCAGTTTCAACCATGACTTGGACATGTGGAGCTTGGCCAAGGCGGTTGCAAGAGAAAAGTGGTCGTCAGGTTTTTTCAAAAATTTAGACAGGTTTTTTTAGCTCTGTTAATTTACACAGTGTAGAAAGAAATCAACGAATTTTATTGCAGAATCGCTTCTCAGATTTATTTTGAGCAAATCGGTACAATCCAGGGAAAAGTTAGCATTGATGACCATGGCTTGTACAACATTAACATGGAAGGTGTGAAATGTCGACAGTACGGCAAAAGGAAGAACTTGCATGACTTCCATAGATATGTTTTTCATCACGTAGTACTGGAGAATGGAGATCGATTTACAATAGGCATTGTTCACTTGACTGGCCTGATTTCTCGGTAAGTCCCAGGCCAGGTGCTGCTTGGTGCTTCTAACATCCAAATCAATCGGGCGGGCTGACTGAACATTACGCATGCATTTAGTAAATAGAGAGTTCCTAATTAAAATTACTTCAACTTGACCTGCTACTATTCAAGGCACTTATTAACTTGACGAAAATGTATCAACAGCGAGATTAAGAGCGTCTTGACCTCTGGACCTGCCTAGGTAAGTAGGCACCTCCATGAGGCACCTACTCCATGAGAGAAAAGTATAGACAATACAAATAGAGAAGACCATATGTTATCATCACCGTCGTCACGGATATTGGGGCATCAAAAATCAGCCAACCTTTTTTTGAATGATGGACTCGCCTGGTTCCTACGCAACCGTAAAAATCCGTGACGACATAATAATATGGTCTTTTCTATTTGTATTGTCTATACTGATATTGAGGTCCGTGTTACGGATTTCGCATTTCGGCTCTGTTATAATTGAGACGATCATTTGAAACACACACTGTTTATTACTGCGTACTACTATAAATACACGTCAATTATTATTATCTACGCTGAGATAATTCGCTTTGATTGAATAACTTCGCCTTTCTATCAGCTCATTGTCGCTTTGAATTTAAAATTGGTCTGTAGACCGGCCCATCAGTGCATGATGCTTTATACATACTCCGACTGTAACTTCTGAAACTTTCCGCCGATTCTCTGGCAAATTCCACGTTGATCGCCGCTACTACATTCGCGGCGATTCTCGAACAGTCCAACACTTTTCGCAAGCATTACCAGCGTGTGATTCTCGAATGTAGATGAGCTTCGCAACTATCGTAATATATTATGTTCGAATGGTCTAGAAGGACCGCGTGTGCTCTCGAATGTACGAGAGTCTCGATCGCCATTCGCATTCATAACATATGTGTGGTTTATAACATGTTCCAAAGCTCACAAAAATCGAAACAAAAAAGTTGTCATATTTGTATACTTATACAGGGTGGTCCGACTTTTATGTCATTAAATTTAAGGATCGATAGAGAATGAAAAATTAAGAGGACTTTCTTCGGAAAACGTGGAAAACATATTTGAGAAATGCCCAATAACAGAGATACAGCCCTTCAAATTTGGAAATAAATAATCGTTTTTTCCGCATAACTTTTGAACGGTACAACCGATTTGATTCAAAATTAGACCAAAGGTTTACTGAAGTTATCCCCTGTCGAACAATCATAACATGTTCCATAAAAAAGTTTCAGGGGCGTAGACATTGAGGGGTGTCCCTACTTCCCCCCCCCCCCTATTTTCACCCCCTAGTTATTTTTGGAAACTGTTCGGAATTTTGAATTCTACGTTCAATTTAGAAGGAAAAGTCACTCCTGCAAAATTTTGATTAGAGGCTTCGTTTAGAAGATATTTGAGTTTGAAACTTTGGAAAACATCCCGAAATCGCCACTTTCCAGAGCCCAAATTGTTTTTCCCTGAAAATTTGTCGTGTTTTGGAAAAAATGATGGTTTACCTACTTAGAAATTCTAGAGAGCCTATTTCAGCTGAGAAATCATGAGTTTTTTGGATTTTAATTTTTAGACCTTTGAAAGTTGTGCTTTTGAGATGTTTTCCAAACCTTCAATCCTAAATATCTCCCAAACAAAGCCTCTAATCAAAATTTTGCAAGAGTGATTTTTTCTTCAAAATTGAACGTAGAATTCATAATTATGAACAGTTTCCAAAAATAACTACGGGGGTGAAAAATAGGGGGGGGGAGTAACGACACCCCCTAATGTCTACGTCCCTGAAACTTTTTTATGGAACATGTTATGATTGTTCGACAAGGGGATAATTTCAGTAAACCTTTGGCTTTGGTTCTGTTTTTAATCAAATCGGTTGAACGGTTCAAAAGTAAGCCGAAAAAACAATTATCTATTTCCAACTTTGAAGGGCTGTATCTCTGTTATTAGGCATTTCTCAAATATGTTTTCTGAAGAAAGTCCCCTTCATTTTTTATTCTCTATCGATCCTTAAATTTAATGACATGAAAGTCGGACCACCTGTATACAGGGTGTCCCAGCTAAAAAACTCAGCGCGATTTTCTCAGAAAATATCAAGGCACCAAAAAAAATTTCTCAATTGGGGAAAAGCCTGACCCTTCAGCTTTCTTTTGAGGGGGCGCCGATGCTTATTGTAGGTGCTCTAGTTTCCAAGAAAATGCAGTTTTAATCGGGCTAGTCACAAAAATTCGAAAATTCATGACCAACAAGAAAAAATACTTTAGAGGAAGAAAAATCCTCTTTCTCTGGACTTTCCATTGATGTGTCGCCGATGTCTGTACCTGACCCAGTAAGCCAGATATTCTGCCTCACAGCCCAGCAAACACAATAATCAGAATTCATGACGACGTCACCGATCACACACTTGTTGATTTTAACATCAGCCAGTATTCATTGCTATGATGAATCCAGGTATGGTAAGTGAAAAAGTCCTAGTAACGACTAGTGTTAAAGTCAACAAGTGTGTGATCGGTGACGTCATGATTCTGATTATTGTGTTTGCTGGACTGTGAGGCAGAATATCTGACTTACTGGGCAAAGAGGATTTTTTTTTCATCCAAAGTATTTTGTTTTGTCGATCATGAATTTTCGAACTCTTGTGACACGCCCAATTTAAATTGCATTTTCTTAGAAACTAGAGCACCTACAAGCATCGGGGCCCCCTCAAAAGAAAGCTGAAAGGTCAGGCTTCCCCCCAATTGAAAAACATTTTTTGTTGCCTTGATATTTCCTGAGAAAATCGCGCTGGATTGCTTTAGCTGGGACACCCTGTAGAAATTGAGCGCAGGTTCTTAAGATTCATAAGCACATCATAACAGCACAGAGACGCTTATAGGGTGATTGCATGAAATTCGTTCGCCTGATCACCGGCAGGCAGCGCAAGGATCGAGAGTTGTTTTGACGTTTGTTAGAGAATTGCATATTGCTTTGGGGCACATAACACATAACAGGTGTAAGGTGCATTGTTAGAATGATGAAAAATCACAATCTCGATCTCGTAAACGCCGAACAAAAACAGTATGTGAACAAAACCCGTAAAAATTACAGTATTTAGTGAGGTTAGTCCGGTTGATGTTGACTCCGACATGGACGAAACTTGACAGATGACAGTGACACTATAGGTCGCGGGAAGAAAAATGGCTGCCTAAAGATGGGTATATGGTATAATGTTATCTTCACTAGTACTTGGTAATATAATTTTCTTTGGTTGTAATAAATACAAGGATAAATTATCGAAGAATTGTCGCTGTATTAAAGAAATTAATGCGCTGAACTCAAGATTTGGCTGAGTAATGAGTAAAAACGAGCGAATCTCTACTGCGCTACCTTGGCACCCCCCAATGCGCAAACGCGGGCAAGAAGCTGGCAAGAGGCGCTTCGTTCTCCGCTTCGTTGTGCCGGCGTGCCTGCAACGTTGCCATAGCGGGTGCCAGGGTGACGGTTATCTTCCCGCGACCTATTGACATTTTGCCATAAACTCCCTCTACATGCAATCACCCTATTATAACCAATTCATTGGGTGCTTTCCACCTAGCTCCAATTTTGGTACACCTGCCATTTGCGCATGTGCGGGCTCCAAACGGTGCTTTTCATCTACGTGGTCTTACCTGGTTTTGTGCCGTCCCGTGGATCACCTGAAATTTTGTGTCATCGAAAGGCATACAGGGTAGCTATAGGGTGATTGCATGTAGAGGGAGTTTATGGCAAAATGTCAATAGTGTCATTGTCATCTTCAAGTTTCATCCATGTCGGAGTCAACGTCAATCGGACTAACCTGATAACCTCACTAAATACTATCATTTTCACGTGTTTGGTTCACATACTGGTTTATTCGGCGTTTACGAGATCTAGATTGTGATTTCTAATCATTCTAAGGCCTTACACCTGTTATGTGCCCCAATGCAATTCGCTAACAAACGTCAAAACATAACTCTCGATCCTTGCGCTGCCCGCCGTTGATCAGGTGAACGCATTTCATGCAATCACCCTATTCTTGAAAGTGTGGGAGAAACTCCCTGGGAGTAAAATACATTCCGCAGTACACTGATGTAGCGAATGTTGCCTAAAATCGTGTTTTTCAGGCAACTTTTGCTACAACAGTGTAGTACGGACTATATAAAACTCCCAGGGAGTTTCTCCCATACTTTCAAGAATAACTACCCAGGAAACGGATGCGAAAAATGACTTACCGTCAGCTGTCATCCAGCACTCCGTTGTCATTATGTCTCTCTCTGTGTCGTTTCATCCATCATGCATCCATGTTTTATTTCATTTCTCTGCAGGGATTACGTACGGTCGATTACGATTTACGCTGCCATTTCTTCATTTCTGAATGACATAGTCATCTGTCGCCTAAAGACCAGAGATATCGCGTCGGTCAACGATGCCGGTGCTTTCCATCTAGGTGTACCAAATCGTGGAACATGTTCCGTCTGATGGTATTTGTACCGTCTAGGTGGAAATCACCCATTACATACCAGGACCAGGTGATCATTTGAAAACTACCCACCCGTGATAACTCCCGATTCTTAGTGAATATTTCATCGAGCAAAAACAGCTCGATTGTTACATCGAGAGGGACATAAAACATACATTAGCAAATTTCTGTCTTAAATTCCCCCGCCCCCATCCACCCCAATTTCAAAATTTAAATTGCACCGCAGCTACTTTGTGAACATTAAATTGAAGGGAATTGAAATCTCCTTGAAAAAAATTCCAAAGTTTTAAGCTTCTCCCTAAATAAATTGGGCCTTCAGAGAACTTCAGAGAAGAAAAAGGGGGTTAGACAATTCTAAGATTCTTTTTTCATATCACAAAGTAATGATGCAAAAATTTTTGAAATTGGGGTGGAGCGAGCGGAAAGGTGAATTTAGGTAGCTTTTTTTCAATGAAAATTCTCTTTCCGATGCTGTGGTGATGCCTAAGTTGACTACAAAAATAAAAATAAAATGGGTAATGACGCACTCACAAACAAACCTCATCAGCCTCTCTCATCCCTCATAAAATCAACAATTGAATCAAAAATGCTTCTTTTGTCTGCAGCCAATATCGATTTAATATTATAAGCCGCCGTTCTCCTGTGGGATTCTAAAATTTGAGACTCGCAACGATAATATTTCTGGCATTTACATATTTTTCACAATTGAAAAAAAAAGTGAATCAAGTCACCAATTATCTCATTGTCGCAGTCGAACTAGATCTGTTATAAATAAATTATGTTATAATTATTATAACGAGTGATCGAATAAATTTCTCCTCAAGTCGCCTTTGATTCCTGAAAATCTGGCGAAAAAACATGCCGAGCGAGATCAAGGCCTACCTTGAGGAGAAATTTATTCGATCACTTTGTATAAACCATGTGAAAAAATTTATATTAGCTGGAGACTTCGACTCGAGAATAAGCTACAAACCTGGAGACTCCAACTTGGGAGTAGATCACAAACCCGTACAATTGGCGGAGGAGCCGTTCGTGAGCTTGTCTGATTCACAAGCGAAGCTGCTGGGTTTTTTCAGAGCTCTCTCCCACGTAGGAGTCCAGATAAAACTTAGAGATGTAGGACATAATTTATTGCTGAAAGTTGTTTATAGTTAACCAGTGCACTTCAAAGGCAATAGGTGTCGAGTCGAAATAAATAAATAGCGAAAAAATGAACCCAAGATGTTGAACCGTTTGGAAGATACCAGATTTAGTTACAATGAAATAGCTGCCGAAAAAAAAATCGGATAATCACGAAAAATAAGCGGCTACTGTACTACTACTTCGAGGCTTGAAAAATCAAATTAATGTTTCAGGTGTTAACAAGTAATTTTTTTATGAAAAGAAAAAAGCTTGAGCTTGCAAAAGATTGATACATAATGTTAAATTATCTTGCTTATTAAGATTTTTTTTTGGTCCTTAGAAACTCAGAACTGATTTTTTTTTTCAGATTGGTGGTGGGTTATGCTTGTCTCAAAGGTTCTTACTACCCAGTCAAAACCTGCGATCTACAGCTTGAGCAGCACGGGATCGGTGGCAAGCCACCGGTGGATTACGCCTTCACGTTTGGCACATCACTCAAAAACTATTTCATAAAAGTCGGTGTCGAACATTCCCCCCATTATTATCTCGGGAAGAATTGGGAGTGCAAAGTTTTCGAGAGATTCTGCTCTTTCAATGTCGACGGCTTGAAAGGATGGGGGACAGCCCAGTGGCAATACCAGAATGCCAAAGGTAGGATGGTGGGCGACTTTTTTGAGACGCCCTACGTCCCCAAGCGGCTCGAAGGGGTAAGTCGACAGTACAACGATTCTCATGTAGACTCTGATCGTGATTTCGATGCTTTTAGTTACATGTAGTCATGTAGACTGTTATGTAGGTACTTACATAAGCTGTATTATATGTGTTTAATAATTCTGTGATAGATGAAAGAAATGTTGAAAATTGTTCATATTTTGATCTCAATTTAATTAGATTAGGTAACTGTTTTCCTTTTATGAAAATATTACAGAGAATGTGCTTATTTTGAAATGAATAACGCTGAAAGGGGAGACCATGCAGCATCCTACTTTAGAATCATCCTACCGATAAAACGTCCCACGACGCAACAGCCTACTGAAAAAATACCCACAAGGTCAAGACTGTCAACGTGCAAAATCCCCCTGCATTTGGCATCCTACGACTTTAGCAGCCTACCCATAAAGCAGCCTACTGAAAAAATACCCACAAGGTCAACTGAATTAGTATGGACGATGAACGGAGCATGGCAGTATGGAATAAATACGGTGTGGTGCTGGTCATTGCTGTCAGTTGTCAGTGTCCAACCAGGAACCAAAAATCTCATTGACAACAACAAACTAAATGCACATTGGAATTATTGCAGCGAATTATTGTTCCCTCAAGAGATTATTACGGTATTTTCCCGGGCTCAGTTATCCTGGTATTTACGACAGTGGAGTAAACTTTTGAATATTATTGTAGTTCGGTATAGGCTCGGGCGAGGGCTTGGGCCTACCTCGTTACCTACCAAATTTCCTTATCGAGCGTTACAAGCGATTTATAGAGGTTCAAATTTCTTCCCTCTTGCTGCTTGGGACCTCTTCTGTCTATTAGAATAAGCTTGGGAATAAGTCATCAAGGGGTTTTAGTCGAGGAAAAATTCAAATGCCGGAAAAGATCGACAGAACGGCAGGTCTCAAGAAAAGGTCGAAGGTCGAAGTGTTCGCATAACACAAGTCACAAGTCTCACGTCGCCGTCCTTCGGTGGGATGATGCGAACACTCTGATTATTTTTTCTATTAGGTACCTATCTAAATACTATGGTGAATTAAGAGGGGGCCCAGGCCAATTCATTAGTCCAGTCGAAAGCGCTGTGTCGTTTTAGCGCGTCCTATACGAGTATGAGCGCGTATAAAATAGAGCGTGAACAAAAAAGTCAGGAGAGCCTCTGCTTCCTTCCCAGAATATTACCAGATAAAGGGAGTAGAGCTCGGAGCAGAGGGAAACGAAATGCTCATGTGGCATGTGGCCATGACTCAGCGCCAGTTTTGGCTGACGCTTTTATCAAGTCTAGTCTAGCGCTTGCAAATGGGCCAACGTCATTTTGGACACGACTTTTTTGGGACGCGCTAAAAAGACAGCGCTTTTTCGTCGCACGCCATTGTTTCCACGCGCTTTTTTAACCTAGCGCTTTTTTGTCCCGCGCTATTTTGTCCCGCGCTATTTTGAACACGCGCCTTTTTGGGACAAGCTTTTTTGAGACACGCTGTATAGACACAGAGCCGTTCCCATAACACACTACTTCACCGAGCCAAACCTTGAAAGAACATTCAAGCTTCCAGTCCATCTGTTGTTGTTCGCAATGTTCGTATCTTTCCAAAGAAAAAGTTATGGACGACGCGCAGTATGGGATTCTGCCATTCCTTCAGCGCGCAGAGCATTGACAGTCTTGACCTTGTGGGTATTTTTTCAGTAGGATGCTCTGTCGGTGGGCTGCTTTGAGCAGTAGGATGTTTTGGAGTAGACTGCGGCGGCGTAGACGTCATCAAATCAGTGGGTATTTTTTCAGTAGGCTGCTTGCGTCGTGGGACGGTTTAGCGGTAGGATGATTCTCCAGTAGGATGCTGAGATGGGACCCGCTGAAAGTGATGCTGCATTTTTGTAGATAAGTAGGTACTGATAGATAGAAACAAGTCTTGCACCAAAGGAATAATTATTTGATTGCTTAGCCTTTTGGATTAGGCAATTTTTTCTCCACTGAATTCTATGTGTAATAGGCAGGTATTTTTTGCACCTTGGGGGTGTGTTTCAAATTTCTCAGCATACATTATGGACTGACACGAATTACGCATATGCAATAATTATGATATTATGCAGCGCTTCACTGTTTTGGAGCCCTTTTTTTCGATCAATCGTTGATAGAGAGCACATAAATTCAGTTTTTTTTGCGAGGTACGGCAATCCGTTATGATGCAAAGCTTGAAACTGTACGTTGTGTTTAGACAATATAGACTAGGCACAATATAGAAAGTAAGAGAGTTCAGTGGTATCACTTGTTACTGTTTGACAATATGACGTTATAGACCAATTCGATCCTGCTTATATGAAAATTCCGGTCTTCACTTCGAAAACTTCACCGGCAGCTCCAGAATCCAAGATGGTGAACAATGGTAAAAGTACACCAGATAGTTCTCGTTTCAGGACAATAGTTTTTATAGTTAGTTTTTAGATATAAAAATCTGCAATTTTGCTTGAAAAAATCTTCACTTGGAATCGGGAGTTGGGTGGATAGTTTTCAACGATCACTCGGTATAATCTCGCATATGTATGAAGTTATTGTTGAATTTTTTTGGAATCCAGCGAAGTCGAATTAGTCTGATAGTTTTATCGCCAACCGGTAACCTTTCCATGCCGCTGAACACAGTTTAGAGAGCACTTTGAAAAAATTTAGCCTAGACTAATAAAGTACAAACGTAGTTTGTTTATTATACAGACTTCGGCAGCGAATCCCAGTGGTTTTAACAAGCTCTGGGTATACAGAGTGATTGAGAATAGCACTCACGATTAACCGTGCCCAATACCGAACTAAAAATCTACTAATCTGTTGTGAAACAATCTCACAAATTAAAAAAAAAACAAACGAAGCAAACGTAGTTTAATACATACTTGATTCATGCGTATAGAAGTTTCACTTTTTCCAAGGGTTATGTGACTGTGGTCAGGAACCAATGTTTTTTTACTCATATTTCTGCCATAACTAGTTCCCTAGAATCTTTTGAAATGACAAAACTATAGACAAGGGGTCGAAGGACCACGACCCTGCAATCATCAAAATTTCGAAAATTAAAGTGGAAGAAATTTTTCATCGAAAGAGTCACGAACATCATCCATGCATGGATACTTCAAGATCTGAAACATGCAGTGAAAAATTAACTTGATTTTTGACTTGTGGGCTTGATTTGTTGTAATTTATTGTAGTTGAGGAAAATGTCAAAAATGTGATGAGGCTCAACTTGTTCAAAAATACTGGTCATAACTGCCGGAGGCTGCAATTAAAGATACACGAAATGCGGGTTGTTCTTCAAGAATTTTCAGTTTTTTTTTTAAACCACACAGAAAAATTCCAAGTCGTTCAGTGTGACGTCACGATTTGCCACAAAATTAGCCTTTGTAACTCCCAAACGACTTTTTCGATTTTTCCGTGTAGTTTTGACAAAAAAAATACCATGAAAAAATAAATCTCGTTTTAAATTCTAGTCTGGACAGGTGTATCTTTAATAGAATTAGGATCCAACAAAAGTCAACATGTAGTTTAGTTCTGACACGATTGTGACTAATTATTTCGCATTGCCAGTTTATTAAGATAAAATAAATTTCGCAATTCATCCTTTTGTCTAATATATTTCATTTCCCGGGTATACTCCCTAGCTCTACTGAGGAGCTTGTAGCGCATGGATTCACGCGTCAGGCTGTTGTCTGTTGTGCTTGGTGCGGGCAAGTTTGAGCCATAGGTGGTTCGATTCCCAGCCCGGGCCTAGAAAAATGAGCCTCTTGGCTTATTTAGGATACTTGCTAAATGCGAGGACGCATTGTATGATTTGTATGTCGCATTAGCACGTAAATTTTGAACGATGGTGCCGACACCGTGGATGTTGGTGGTAGTTGAAGATCCCGCCTTGTGTTGGAACACGCAGGGAATCGACAAAATTTCCGGTATGATGGAGGAAAGCATTTGCCGGCATCGGTATTAGGCCCTTACTGACATCGGAAATAGGCCGACGTTAAATAAACAAACAGTAAAGTTAATTCTGCGGTAAGTACATAAATAGGTGGTAGCGAGGGTGGTAGGTACTAAAAAGTAATCGAATCGTAATCGGCACCTCAAAATGGACCTTTTCAATAAAGGCGGTCTCTCTCGCACGATTTACGTCCCAGCCCTACATGGCCGCAGTGTGGTGCCGCACACATCTTTGTCGGACCAGCGGCCAGAATATTTTAAAAAGTTCGTTCACAGCGAACGGAGTTTCCCTTGGAGATATTAGGCGCCGTTATAGCTAGACACCACCAACTGCGCGGTACGAACGCGCACGCGCACGCATCTGTACTTATTTTCTGAAAAGGTCCATTGGCGTGAAAGGCAATGGCATTTTTGACACTTTTCAAGAAACACGCCTATTACCCCCTATTTTAGTTTTTGTTCCAAATAACCACATCATCAGTTTGAGAGGACTTGAAATGATCACATTATTTTGATGCTCAAGAATTGAATCAATGTCAAATAATAGTATATATTATTCAACAAGCGGGTAATGATTGCTTCTTACTCCGTAAAGCATCCGAATGAGTAATAGTCATTACCCTCGAGTAGAATACTATGCTTTATCTAGTCTTATTAAAAAATGCAGGCATGTATGCGCGTGATAATGCGTGCATTATTCAATAAGAATGGATAAAATAATTTATTGAATATTTTGGAATCAAACTTTGCCCCCCCCCCCCCTCCCTAAAATGCCTTCCGATGGAAATTTTTTGTTGTCCAGCGGATCAAATATCTCAGAATGGTCTGAAAAATATGTGTGCTAGGCAACATCGCGTCACTCCGAGTTTTACGCAATTTTTGTGTATCGACTAAAATACCGCTCAAGAAGTAGACCTCTGCCTACATCTGCCCCTAATGAAAATTTTTATTGGCCCGATGAGCCTTGTTTCACTCATCATATTTTATTCAACAATTCAAAATGTTTCGTCGATGGAATTGTAACTGACACCTCAAAATTGAACAGAAAAGAGGGTGCATGGTATTTTTTTCATAAATCCTCTCCCCTTCGCCCCCCTATTCAATTTTTTTCTTTAAAACAACCATCGTCAACTTCAGAAGACTCGACATGATCTTTTATTCTTATTTGATTGAATCAGTGACGAATAAAATATTGGTTGAACATTTTGGGGTCCGACTTTGACCCCCTCCTCCTAGAGTGCCTCCTAATATGGGAAATTTTTTGTGCTCCGACCGGTCAGTTATCCACAATTATCATAGAATGGTCTGAACAGCATTAGCACCAAACGGCACTGCGCCACTCAGAAGATGCACGGAACTTTAGTGTACCGACTCCTTTAAAAGATAGGTACTTAAATGTTGAGTTAAATGTATACAGGTGGTAAGATACAAGTAAAAAGCGACTGAAAAACAATAAATAGGTACTTGAGTATACACGCAGAGGGAACCGCAAAGATTTTTCTTGGAATACAGAAATAGAACTACCTGCCTATCTTACTTCAAGCGGGTGAGAATAGTAGAGTTGATGGTGAATGGAATGGAAGATTGTGCCTACCTATTCCTCATTATTAATTACATCAAGCGTTATTGCAGAAACTTGCGATAATCATAACTAATGCAAAAGATTGTCAAGTATGAAGGACAAGGTAGCAACGCGCATACATGTAAAAGTTATATAAAAGCTTTTTACTCTCAAATTGCAGAGCATTTGCAAATGTGCTTACCTCAAGAGTGAGAAAAAAATGCGCGAAAAAATATTAATTTTTCTTGGTGTTATGGCGGCGGGGGTGGTTTCTGAAGGACTCGTTGGCAAGCTAATTTTTCCACCCTTGCCGGTCAGTGTCCTCGACTCTGAGAATGCGGAGTGTAAAGCACACAGTGATGTTTACGTTCAAAATTTGGAAAATTTCACTTTGTGGGCATCCGAAAGTAAGTGAACGTTTTTCTTTTTTTTTGGAGAGGGTGGAATTTTGTTGTTGGACAAGCTGATGCACTTTATAAAGGTGTCTCAAAATCGTCACATTCCGAGTCTATAAGGCAGTTTGGGGAAAGGCTTTGAAAATAAGTGTTCTTATTCCTTGAAAATATGAAGGAATCTGAAAAGTATCGCATTCCGACAGTAAATACAGGGTCATCCAGCGAGATTTCCCCTGCTGGAAGTTTCCCTATTGAAATATTTTTGTAAACGTAATATGTTTTCCACAACAATTTTTCTTGTAGAATGCAAATTTGAGAACCGACATTTCCGTATTTCGCATTATGCAGAGTGTTTCAAGACAACTTTTCGAACGCGTCGGGCTTTCCAAGCACCATTCCTGTTACGAGATAGAAAAGTCTAATTCATAAAATACTCGTAAAATTATTATGAAGAATTCATATTTCTACGGTCACTCACGGCTTAATATACAGGATGAATTATATTTTTCTTCCACTTTTGTTGTGTGGGGGGCTGCTAGGAAAATTCTCCTTAGCAACTTCTCGCACAATCAAAATCACGAAAGTGCCTAGTGCCATTCGTAGCCAGTAGTTGCAGTTGCAGTGATTGCAGAAATGTGAATTTATAAGGACGGAGTTAGATTGGTGAAATAAGGCGTTGCGGAATCAAGCGGAGGGGGCTTTATTCCTTGACAGAAATTTACCATTCAGGTCTTTTTTGGAAGCTACAAGGAGGTACTTTGGTTTGAGCCTAAGAACATTTTCAAAATCCAAAAGTATACTTTTTCATTTTGAATTTTTTTGAATGAGAGAAAAAAGGCTTTGTCTAGAGGTTAGTGACATGAACCTTATTGCACTTGGTGACAAAAGCACGAAAAATTGGTAGGATGGCACAAACGACCGTGTTTTTTCGATTAAGAAGAAGCGCTACGCAATTTTTTTCCCGGGAGGTCGCCAGAGGGTCATTGAAATTTGAAAGTGCTGGAGCCCCTACGGAACCTCTTTCAATTATCGCTATACCCAATGGAAAGGAAACGTATGACTCTACCATAAACCTTAACAGCATCAGTCACCATGTCGCTATCGTTCTTCACTGTTGAAAACAATAAAGTCTTCGTGTATCCTGATATTCCTTTGCGAGTGAGATCCCTGACCGAGATTTTGATTAGTGAAATTATGATATGACAACTTGAATTCCGAACGGGATAACAATTAACAACGGTGAAAGATACGATTTATCTGATGATGCAGTGTTTTTTTTTTGTTTTTTTTTGTTTTTTTTTTATTTTGGACGTGCCTAAAGGTCAATTCGGAGTGGACTCACTCGAGCGTCGCGTCGCGTCGCGTCCGTGGAGCGTCGTTTGACACCTTGTCGTGGAACTTGTCAGCGCTGCGTCTGATGCCGAAGATGACTTGGCAGAGGCCTCACTAACGAAAATTATTATAGGACCGTATAGCTTAGTATTCAAGGGGCATGGTCTGCTCTGAATTCCCGTTATAAGGACCTCTGTAAAGTCATCTTTGGCATCTATTTGTCAATGACGCGCCCCTGCCAAGTTCCACTGTCAAACGACGCTCCACAGGGCCGTGACGCAACCCGCCTCCCCCTCGACGAGACGCTCGAATGAGTCCACTCTGAATTGACCTTAATCGTTCTCAAATGCACTTACGCTCTTACTTTTATACTAAGTATAAAATTGCATTGTCAATAATTTTTTACTCCGTATTTTTAATATTTTATTATAATAATTATTATACTCTTTGGATTATTTTTACAAAATGTTACCTATATTATGTTCTAGTATCCTTTGTATTTTTGCAGCTAAAAATGTTGAGAAGGCGAAATAAACTAGGCCAAAAATCAAGTGGACCAACTCGAAATTTTACCGCGGTTAAAGCGAGGATTTCTCGGAAAAAATTGCTAGATTCGAAATTTTTGTGGTGCTTGATAGAGTAATTCTTTCACTACAAGGTACCACCTTAAAACATCAGATTGTTGACCTTATGTACAATATACAGCGTGACAATGAAATGAGTGTAGAAATGACCTGACTTGCCGTGCCGTTTTAAGAAAACAAGTCGCAGAAGTCGTATTTTGTTTTTCAAAAGAGCTCAATTTTTTAGCGCATTTTCCATCTTGATGAAAATCGCTATTGCAACCGCTTTGTCCGTCCGTCCGTCCGTCCGTCCGTCCGTCCGTCCGTTCCTCGAACTCCTCCCAAACTAGACAACCTAGCTTTCTAATTTTTTCGCTGTTACATAGCTGCCACTCCCAAAGGAGGGCTAGGCTATATTGGATGTCTATATTGCGCCGCCAACATAGAGAAAACCGCCCCCGATAAACTTGAAATAACATAATATTGCACTTTCTACCAGACCTGCTGCTCTGGTGCTCTCATTTTTTGAGTAATACATAGTTGCCACTTATAAACGTAAGTCAAGAAACATTCCGTCTTCAATATGCGCCGCCGACATGAAAAACTGCTAAAAACCGCCCCCAATCACTTTAAAATGTAAATCATAGACCCGAAGACATAGCGATCTGATTCTTTCGGTATATAAATAGCTGACTAAAAATGGGAAAGGATAGGCTACTTTTGGTTAGTCGCCGCCCCCAGATTCCGCCCCCAAACGATAAAAAGTGCAACTTTCACAAATGTTACTGATTAAGATGTTCCCTTAAACATTTAGGAACTGCCAACTCAAATTGTGCAACATTTGCTCAGCCGAACACTGCCGCTCCCACACGCCGCCCCCAAAGTAAGAGATAAATGAAAAACATGAACCCAAAGACATAGCGATCTAAATTTTTCGCTATATGGATAACTGACTAAAAATGGAAAAGGATAGGCTAATTTTGATATGGCGCCGCCTCCAGCTTCCGCCCCCAAAAGAAAAAAAGTGCAACTTTCAACAATTTTCACTGATTTAGCTGATAATGTTACCTCGAACATTTGGAAACTCTTGACTCAAACTGTGCAAGAATTTCTTTGCCAAACTCTGCCGCTCCCACACGCCGCCCCCAAAGTGAGAGATAAATGTAAAACATGAACCTGAAGACATAGCGATCTAATTCTTTCACTATATTGATAGCTGACTGAAATTGGAAAAATATAGGCCACTTTTAATTAGCCGCCTCCAGCTGCCGCCTCCAGCTGCTGCCTCCAAACAAAAAAAATGCAACTTTCACAATTTTCACTGATTGTCATATTTCCCTCACATTTAGAAACTTCCAACTCAAACTGTGCAACAGTTACTTTTCCGAATGCTGCCGCCCCCACACGCTGCCCTCAAAGTGAGAGATGAATGAAAAACATAAACCCGAAGACATAACGATCTAATTCTTTCGCTATATGGATAGCTAACTGAAAATGGGAAATAATAGGCTACCTTTGACATGGCGCCGCCTCCAACTTCCACCCCCAAAAGAAAAAAGTGCAACTTTCAATAATTTCCACTGAATTACATTTTAATGTTACCTCAAACATTCAGAAACTCCCAACTCAAACTTTGGAAGAATTTCTTTGCCAAACTCTGCCGCTCTCACACGCCGCCCCCAAAGTAAGAGATAAATGTAAAACATAACCCTGAAGACATAGCGATCTAAGTGTTCCGCTATATAGATAGCTGACTAAAAATGGGAAGAGATAGGCCACTTTTGATTAGTCGCCGCCTCCAGCTCCCGCCCCCAAACAAAAAAATGCAACTTCCACAATTTTCACTGATTGTCATATTTCCTTAAACATTTAGAAACTCTTAACTCAAACTGTGCAACAGTTACTTTGCCGAATGCTGCCACCCCCACACGCTGCCCTCAAAGTAAGAGATAAATGGAAAACATAAACCCGAAGACATAGCGATCTAATTCTTTCGCTATATGGATAGCCGACTAAAAATGGGAAAGAATAGACTACTGTTGATTAGTCGCCGCTCCCAGCTCCCGCCCTCAAACAAAAAAAATATATTGATGAGTGAAAGAATTTTCATTCAAATCTATTTCATTGGCAAGTACCCCATTCTGATAACACAATATCACAATGAGTTTCGAATGAAGAAAGTGGGCAAGGAATGGTGTTTCTCCTTCAACCAAATTTCTTTACGTTCACAATATGCCTCTTTGAGAAAATGCGCTACTGAGACTCACGCACGTGAAGGCATACTCACTTGTTTTGTAATTTATGGGCTGAGAATTGAGCATAAAAATAAGCATCTGTGATGAGACAATCTGGTAACTATGGTGATGTTACAAATTTCGCGTTAAGGTTCGTTTATAATTATTGAGACGATCGTTTTAAAACAGACACACTGTTTATTACTGCGTATTATCATAACATACACGTCAACAATCACTTGCGCTTGGGCTATCGCCGATACTACTCGCTCTTATCGCTCTGAATTAAATACTAGTCCGTAGGCCGAGGATCGGTGCTTTATATAACTCCGACTATTGTTCTGGAATCTTCCACCGGTCCTCCAGCAAATTCCACAATGGTCCGGCATACGGTTTCCAGGCGACTCCTGAAAAATCCTACACCTTTCGCGTGCATTCCTCGTGCTCCGGAACAGCGGCCCCTCCACCATTTCGGCTGATCTTTCCTACTCAGCTATTGGAGCCTCCAATTTTATTTAGATGGCCGAACTATCGCGTATGTTTTCGTAACACTGGGATCTGATGCGAACAGTCTAGAAATACCGCGTGTGCTCCAGAATGCACGCGGGAATCGCCGCTCGTACCAGTAATATCAGTGAAATGGATACTTGCCACTGGTGCATTTTGAACCATTCCGGGGCCATTAACAGTATCGGTGCCCTTCTGATGCTGTAAATGCAAGATTTCATACCCGTACCCTCGCCATCATACGTATTTACTTCGGAGTCGCTCTTTTGAAAACGCACCTTGTTCACTTTGGCAGTTCTGGAAATCCTACACTCATCGATGACGACTAATCTTTTTTTATAACCCGTTTCCACTTCTTTTGCTACTTGCGTACACGGTGTTTGTTAAAATCATCAGGAATCCAGAGGTTTCTTGACCATCCATCTCCACTTCTCAGTAACATAATCAAATTATTTCGCCTTCTCAACAATTTGAGCTTCACAAATACAAAGGATAATAGAACATAATACAGATGCAGGTAATCACTGGTAACATTTTGTAACAATAATCTGTGAAGGTGTGTAATGTAAATTGTAAAATATAATCCACCTTTCCCATCAGGTAAATTCCTTCCACGCATACCTGTGACCGCAGATTCCCGCTAGTACAGACCGCCACTTGTGCCCTCTCACAGGTATGCGTGATTTTCTCATGGGAAAGGTGGATTGTGCATTTGAGAATGATTACACACATCTCCAAGTTACGTGATTTGATTCTTTTTTTGCCCCTGTTTTGATTAAGCCAGACTTGTTACTGCTTTTTGTTATGTCATTGGTATTGGTAATAGACAAAATAGACAACAGGAGCGGAATTCAGCTTTTCAAAAATATAGCAACAGTTGTTTTTCGACTTATAGCTTTTACCTTGACCAATGGCCGATGACAGAGATGGTGTACACCTCTGAGAAATAAGAGGGTATCACAAGAGAATTATTGGGTATTACAGGAGAATTATCGGGTATTACAGGAGAATTATCGGGCATTACAGAGGAGTTAGTGGGTATCAAACGTCAACTGCGCATGCGTTGGCAGCTTTGATTTTCAACACAGTAGGCGAGCATAGGGTGACAGGATTCACCCTGTATGAGGTCAGTAGAATTCCTTAGTTTAGGTTATCGTCACCCTAATGATTTCTATAAGGTTTTTCATTTTATAATTTTTAAAAGAAAGAATAAATTGCTCAAGCTTTTCTGTGAGCGGTTGGTTTACTTCTCGTCAATAGGTAAAGCTATTGGGTTACATTGCAAAACAGGACGTTAATGTTATATAAGAGTTAAATTCTTAAGCTTTTTTTACGGATTTTGCGCAATTTCGGACCTACCATTTAAACTAAATTTTAAAGCTAGGTATAGGCACGTCTTTTTTTGACCTAAAAGTACATTTTTAGTGTGGGACTCCACTGCTAAATCCCCATCGGGATTTTTGAGCGGAAGTGTATTTCACATGGGACATTTTGAACAATGCATCAATGCTGAAGCGCCTTTCCAGACTCAGTACTGCTTGGCTATGCTGAAAGCCAACGTTCCCAAAGCTGAAAATGGAAGGGATGAAATTTCTTTGTACTTCGATCCAGAGCAACCACTTTGGGAGAGACTCTATGTAAGCTGTAGTGTAGTAAAACCGATAGTAAAACAGACCTCATAAGAACTTTGTTACAAACTTCTGGGGGCAAAAAGAAATTCTACTTAAGACCATCGAAGCTTATAAGTTTATTAACACTTACCTGATCAGGCATGTTTTCTTTGACCAACCAACGTTAACGTTAGGTAGATAAGTAAACCTTCCAACATGTTCCTGCATTAGCCACAGAAGTTTGTAACACCTGAAGAACGCCTTTACCTTTACCAAAGCAATAAAAACCTAAACTTACCTTATCATTGTAACTTTTAGCCCAATGAAGACCAAACACAACAGCCAAGAAATGTAATCCAAATGGGCTGGTGCATACCTGCGTCGTGCTCCCCAAAAAACCTCGAGGACTTTCTCAACAGCTACATCAACGAAATCGACTTACCTTTACGAACCAACAATGTGACTTTTACAGCAAAATTTAGCGAATTGACTTGTCATACAGCTGCTGAACGAGGCGTAATCAGCGGAGCGGACATGGCTTTCTGGTAATGTTTCTAAATCTATGGACTTTAATAGGAGCATCACTCATTTATTACATTTTCTAGTTTACTAACTGGAGTACTAGTCCTTTTAGTGGTGGCCGTCACAATCCATGACTTTAGATCTGAAGATGAACAACAAGACAAAAAGCCTGTCAGAAGTAAGTCTTCTGCGAGTTTATAGAATATAATAGCTTCTGACAATAAATTAGAATCGCTCCTAAACAGGTTACTGGTGTCATTTTCGGCGAGGAAAAATATTGCCGAAATGAGCAGAGCTGACGAGTCCAACCCTGCCATGACGCTTTTGTACGGCATGAGGAACTACTGCATCCTGATGATAATTCTGGATCACAGATTCGCCACGTTCACGTCTTCGGCGCTGACAAATTTCGATTACGTTGAAAAAGTGTGTTTGAAAAATTTGAAGTTTTCTATTCTAGTTTTTGCTTTTTTTAGCAATACAGATCGCCTTTTGCATGCTTTATATTCCACGGAGACTTATTTGTGGATTCATTTTTCGTTCTCAGTGGACTTTTAGTGGCGTACGGTCTTCTGGCACAATTCGATAAGAGGAGGATGAATCCCGGATTTATTATTATGATGAGATACATCAGGTAAATAGGATCTTTCTTTCAGATCAGATAATTGCTAATCAATTAACTCAATTATTCTTGTTTCATGATTGCGCATTCACATTATTAGCAATGGAATTGTTCTTTAGTAGTCACACATTACTCATAATTAACACCCTCCACTTATTTCCATGTTCGAATAGTAGTTTTAATAACCAGTGTTTTGAATAATTTTGCTGTTTAACCGGAAAAACAAATTGAGTTTAGGTATTACTTTACTACCTCCAATTTCGCAAATGCTGTGATCTAAATGAAGCGCGTAGTACCTTATTGTTGAAAAAGTCAAGATTCAGCCTTCATCTGGATTCAACTACATTTTGTGAGCCGTTTAACGATATGTTTTCTTCGTCAGAACAAATCTCTAGTACCCTAATAAATTGACAACTTTATACGAACACGATTAACTATGTAATTAACAAACTACTACGAATAATTTCTCAAAAAAAAAACTTTCCTCTGAGCTGGAAATCATTATACGGGAATGCATGTATACCTACATAATGGGTACCTTGTGCACGAGTGCATGTTAAAGTTTTTAAACTACTTAACAATTGTGATCATAATTAAATTTTAATGTAAACACACTCAGTTTATCAATTTTGCTTCGAGTTTTTTCAGCAATTACATGAAGTAAACAGGTAGTCCGGTCTCAGGTGTAAATAATGCCAGTCCTCTCACCTAGTTCAAGGACGATGCAAATATGCAAGTCTGCGGATCCGTCTGCTTGAAAAATCTCTTCCGTTTTCAGATTGACCCCACCATACGCCTTTGTCATCTTCTATTACGCCACCGTATTTGACCATACCGGTTCGGGTCCGCTGTGGAAGCTCATAGCAGGACAGGATTCGCAGGACTGCAAGGACAATTGGTGGACAAATCTGCTCTATATTAGCAATTACGTTAATGTTGATCACATGGTGAGTGGGCCGGGGAACCTACCAAGTATAGGAACTTGCGAATGCATTCCATTACAAAACATTAGGTTTTCTAATAATTATTATTGTTGTTCACAATTAGATTTGTTAAAAGTTGCATTAATGCTGAAAGAAAGGAGACAATCACGTTGTTAATGTGTATGCTGGATATCAAGGATTTTCAATAAAAGATTATGCGAACAGTGATTCAACACAATATTTAATGTAGCGCGAAATTGTTGATAAATAATAATAAGAAAATTATCGAAGACTACCTACCAATTGAAGAACGTATCAGGAGCACCGTAACTAATGAGGATATTATGCGAGCTGGGAAAACGCTTGATAAAACTTTCAGTTCTCAATTTATTGAATCAAAAGCGTTAATAATACAAAGCTTCCTTTAGCTGAAATGACATCACTTGAAACTGACGTAATTTTCCAGCGATTTGCACAACAGTCCTTGTGGTCAGTACCACTGGATTATTTATTTACTGCGAATACTGCTATTAGTGCCATTGTTAAAACCGTAATTCTTTATTGTAACAAACCTGGTACAAGTTGTACTATGTACTATAAAATATTTATATCTCCATTATACTTGAGGATGTACAGGGCGATTCAAACTCGACGCGCGCCTATGCCATTTTTCTCGAGAATGATAAGAAATGGAGGGACATTTTTTGGGCTTTATATAGACATCGACCTTATGTAGGAATTACCACCATACCAATCATTTTATCTCACCGATGATGCTGGGCGTCACGACTCGCGACACTGAAATATTTTCTCCAAATTTTGAGGTAGGGCAGCCTATTTGAAAGTTCGGAAAACCAATTGTAAGAAAAAATCAAAAATTGCAGAATTAATAAATTTGAGCTTGATTTTTTCTTGAAATTTGTTTTTGAACCTCGAAACAGACTGTCATACCTCAAAATGATTGTTAAATGTGTAATAATGATTATAATAACAAATAAACGTCATTGTTTGGCGAAGTCTCGCTAAAAAGCTATTTACTATCAACGACACAAAAAACTGAACGACAGATGTCACAGATTGATGATTTTTTGAAATTTATGTCGAAGACGCGAGTCGTTCGCATTCTGGAAAATTCAAGGTGCGTGCAGCAAGGATAATGGGTCATTCTTCGGCATCTATCTGGATAACTCTTTATAAGCTTTATTCTCAGGACAAAAGTGTAGAATGTCATTCATCTGTGGTTCACTTTTAATAGTAAGTTGTCAATTGTCACTTGTTAATAGTAATTTTAACCGTATGCCGTATGACATAACATTCAGTCAGATTGATATTTTTTTATAGCTGTCACTGAAAATTTAATTGAAATAATTCTCAATTTTTCATCATATTCCTGTTAATAACTTTTGGAATTTCAAATAGAAAGCAATGAGAGCCATTTAAATCAGAGAAAATTAACTACCGAATGACATTATTATACCATATACAGGATGTTTCAAGGATGATAGCAAAGAATTCAACTGTGTGTAGTCTCGTCAAAATATGACGAAAACCTATATATCGTTTTGCAAAGCTCGGCCTAATGACGAAGATACAGCCCTCCAAAGTTCACTTTTTTTCGGATTTTAAAAATTTGTAACTCAGGAACGTTTCGACAAATTCAGCTTTGATTCAGCAGAAGCTGGTTTGTCATAATTATCTGTCAACCTACCAAACTTGGAAAGAATCCAACCAGTTGTTCAGGAGTTATGAGGGTCAATAATTTAGAAGCATCCGAAGAAAAGTTGACTTGAGGTGACCCCTCGTAACTTCTACGCCACTGATGATTGGATTCTTTCCAAAGGCAGGTTGATAGATAATTATGACTAACCAGCTTATGCTGAAACAAATCTAAATTTGTCGAAACGTTCTTGGGTTAAAAATTTTTGAAATCCGAAAAAAGTGAACTTTGGAGGGCTGTATCTTCGTCATTAGGCCGAACTTCGCAAAATGGTACATAGGTTTTCGTCATATTTTGACGATATCTGCCCACAGTTAAATTTTTTGCTATCATCGCTGAAACACTCTGTATAGGTTTCTGGGGAAAAAGTATTTCATGCGTCGCGACGCCCAGCGTCGGTGAGATAAAATGATCGGTATGGTGTTGACTATTCCTATACTTGAGATCTATGTCTATGAGGTTCAAAAAATCGCCCCTGCCTTACCATTTTCAAAAAAAAATGGCCCGGGCATTGATTTCGAATTACTCTGTACCTGTCTATCAAGGTTTTTTTTTGACAAGAACATTACAATAATCACTTTATTCTAGTGCATGGCTCATTCCTGGTACCTGCCTTGTGATTTCCATTACTTCATAATTGGAATAGGAGTGTGCTTGCTAATCAAGAAAAACAAGAAGATGGGACTCACAGCTCTCGCTTGTATTACAATCGTTTCGATCATTATACCGTTTGTGATCACCATAATCTACATGCGTCCAGCTCTGTTATATTTTTATCCAGAATTCTTGACTGGGCCGAAAGTCCACCCTGATTTCAAGCTGACTTATACCAAGTCACATACCAGAGCAACTCCGTATTTCATTGGAATGTTCACCGGCTACATCTACTACAGGCTGAAAGGAACAAACAAGCACGTTTGCAGGGTAAGTGGTCAAATATTTTTCAAGGAATAAATATTGATTACCTATTATTGATGTAGCTACATGTGTGATTGTGTGGAGAGTTATACATAACAAGCAGGGCAGATTTAAGCATGAGCTGCAAGCTGCAAGTCTACGAATTCAGAAGGCGAGTTTTCAGTTTTTACGCTACTATCGTACTAAACGCTACTTTTCAACTACAAACAACTAAAATCACGCGACGCTTGAAAAATAAAAAAGCTCACTTTTGATGTGACCGTAGAGAAAACTAGACCTATTATTCTTCTTAAGGTTGTTACGTTGCTCGCTGGAGACTTCGATTCAGGAATAAGCCACAAACTCGGAGACTCCGACTTGGAGATAAGCCGCAAACCCATACAATTGGCGGAGGAGCTCTTTGACAGCTTGACGGATTCATAGCAAAGCTACTGGACTTTTCAACGGCTCTTCCAGTCGGACCAAACTAGGAGATTTATATGTTTGCTGTTAAAAATTGTGCATAGATAGTTGACCTTTCGTCCTCAAATGCAATACTTAGATGTCGAGTCGACAAGATTCGATTAGCGGAAAAACTAACTCGATATGTTAAAACTATTTGGAAGATATATGGAAGCTGCAGCTTAGCTACCAAGAAAAGTAAATGGAAAAAATTGCGAAGAATCAAACAAAAGCTGCCACAAATAGCCTCCGCCACTTCGTTTGGCAAGGCTCAAAAAGTTGTCAGTTTTCCTGCTTTATTGCCTAATTACTTATATTATGTATTTTCAATTTTTGCTTCCAGATAAAGTCTTATGGCATTTTGTTGGTGTCCATATTCTTGATCCTCATCGCCCTCTTGAGCGGCGCCGTGTTCTACAATCCATACCACGAATACAACTCAGTCGAGGCAGCTTCGTACGCCGGTTTGCACAGAGCTGCTTTTGCCGTCGGAACTGCCGGAATTTTATACGTGAGCAGTTTCGGACACGCCAAAATCGTCTACAATATTCTTTCGTGGTGGCCTTGGATTCCTCTGAGTAAACTAACGTACGGGGCTTACTTGATACACTTCCAGTTCCAGCTACGATCTGCTGCGAAGTTCATGAATCCTCGTGCCTTTTCCTACTTTGATGTGGTAAGTTGACCCGACGGAATTTTCTTTGGTCGACCAACAACATCAACACCAATCGTTTTCTTCCAGATGAGCCTAGCGCTCTCCGACATTATCCTGGCTTTCGTCTCCGCGCTCGGGCTGTACCTGACGATAGAAGCTCCTTCGAGAAAAATTTTCCGCGAACTGCTCATGCCGCCCAGAGAGCCAGCCAAAGAACCAGTTGAAGTTGCCGCGAGAGAAAATATGATCGCGAATAACGGAACCGTAGACAGCAGATTGTAGGTTTTGCGAAAGTTTGTGTTGCAAAGAAATGTGCCAAAGTGTCTGTCGACGAGATGACAAAGCATTCGTCAGTCCTGGACATTAAATTGAATTTTTTTCTCGAAATAACTACTAGACCAAATGAGTTTATGAATTTGGCCAAATGGTAGCGCAAATCAGAATTATTCAATTTGAGAATTAAAATCAGTTCAGCGTCCAGGAGCTGAATGTAAGTTTTGAATGTAGAGCTTGAGCGGACTCCCCATTATTTAAAAAAATATTCCTTGTATTCTTTGAATACAGCTTGTATTACATTGCTATTAAAAAATCTTTACATTTTAACCATGACCTGACGAGGTCACTTTACCAAATATTTCCCATTAGACCTTAGACCAATGCTTGGATCGCACAAAAAATATAGGTCGCAGTGCAGAAAGGAGCCTCAAAAACCGAACGACCACCTCTAATCAACAATGCTTGGATGTAATAAGATCATGCAGTTCTTAGGTATCTTAGGTACCTACCTTATACAAAATTTCATTACACAATAGCTGATAATAAAATTAGGGTGCATCCTCACTCCATCTGAATTTATTGTAGACTGATGTGAAAAAGAAGTGAAGCAGGACTCTATGTCTTGAAATCGAGTTTTTGATGGTAAAATTACACTTGAAATTTGGCTTTAAATTCACCCGCTGAATGGTATGTGGTAAAGTCCTCCCTCGGAACCCGTTACGGGAAACGACTGCAAACAGCGAAACTAACCGAATTGGCCATTTCTCCCACAAGTCAAGAATAGCGGCTCAGTTATTGCGGATCGTCACTTGCCACCAAAAAAGTCTGCAATAAATAATAGCGGTTTGGCAGGGGCCGGGCTGTGCTCGTGTCCCATAGATCGTTTTCCTATTCGTGGCGCATGCGTCAGCCTGGGCGGTACACACGAGCGCGACCGGTACAAAAACAGATTTGGTTTGCGACTGTAATAGGAAAACCACCTATACGTTGTTTCAGATTGATTGCTATCTCAGTAGGCATTGGAAGTATATGGTGAAAGTCGCTTTAGCTTTGTCTAGTTCTAAAACGTTTATTGTTTTAGTCCCAAGTCAGTGTGACATGTCAATCAAAATCAGCCGCGAAGTTTTTCACTGTCATCCAAACTGTCATGTTTCTGTCCACCTAGATAGCTTTTGGAAAGAAAATCGTAATAAGCACCTATCGACGCAAGTTTTAAGAATCTGTACGTGTTACTTATACAGTTACTGTTGTTCCTGTTACGTTATACCTACTGTTACTGTTGTGTTGTTCCTTCATTGGTTTTGATAACCTGATAATTTTCACGCCATGTGTGGGGATCCAGTTCGTTTATCTGCGAGAGAACGCGAAACACTTTGAGGCTGTTACAAAGAATTCTTCAGAGATTCCAACAATGCAGCTGCCAGCATTCAGCGCGTTGCTTTAATGTTTAGTAACGTACTGCACGGTCAAACGCATACTGGCAAAAAGAAGCCAAGGTTTGTCACTACTTACAACTAAAAAGTGGCCGTGGATCCCTGAGCCCAGTCGAGCCAGGCGCCCGTTCAGTACAGTCTGTTGTGCCATATCCTACCAGATTTCGTGCTTCTGTCCTCACTAAAAAGCTCATTTGAAATAGAACAGCGTAACTCGGCTTTAGAAGCAGATCTTCCTTGATATCTGATCCCTCTCAAGGCCATGGAGTTTGCTTTACTGCTTTACCACAGAATAACGCTTTACTATATCTACCTGTGTGATATGTGCAAAATGTTGATTGAGACTGTGGCAAGAACGAAATCTGCTGACTCCCCAGGTGCCTATTTTTTTTAGTCCTGAGATCGGAAACAGAGACGGTTCGACCAAGGGTTCGACATCAAAACTGCATGTATCTTTCTTCAAGTGCACCTTGAATGGGGTGCCGCACGTGATACTCGATAAAAAAACTGAAGAAATACTTTCTGACTGAAAGGAGTGAAAGATCTGACTTATAACCTGAAAATAAATAATGAAGTTTCCATGAGATTTACACTTTTGATTTGACGTTTTTTGTAACTAAATCTAAAGCTGCATTTAGATTTTCATGACCTACTGGGATAGCAATATTTCTGAAACAACGTATAATCGTGTGTATTCACATCAGGGATGAGTCACTGCATCGTTTATGTGAAACTGAGTATATGGTTTAGGTATGTACTCGGGTACGTACAGGTGTTTTATTACTTGAACCAAGTAGACATTCTTAGCAATGACAAAAAGCTTGTGCTTGAATTCATCCATTATTTTCAGCAACAATGGGACCTTGCACTGCCACTTTCAGACACCGAGGGCGCCACAACCGTTGGGGGCAAATTCGACAATTCTGACGGCGTTGACGCTTCAACGACGGGCGTCCGTCATTTTATATCTTTGATTTGAAATTTGGATAACCTCTGTTTCGGGCTTGATGTTTTCAGTCACTGTCAGTTACTGGTCAAACTACTCAAACTCCCGTGTTTTCCCGTCGTTTAGGGCCACTTCATCGAAGTAGGCGCCCTATACAGTAGTGGCGACCTCACGTTGAGTTTTTCAATGGGATGTTTTCCTGACAGGTTCTCAATAGATGTCCCTGGTAGTTCGTAAGGGGCTGAGAAACATTCAATTATCATAAATTGGCGACACTGACGCAGTTCGGCTGCCATGATATTTCAGCGGGATTTTTGAATGTGACGGTTCTGCAACAGGTTGCGGTCGTTGCCATAGAGTCGTTGCCAAATATGTCGAATGCTAAATTGTCTATGTGGCAGCTGTTGTCAGTTCCAGATTTCCCATTCCCGTATCATCACGCACGGCCTTTGTACGAAAGCTTCTCGGTGCTGAACAGCTTGGTATAAATTAAGATACAATAATAGAAATCGATTGAACATCGAACACAATTTTCTTATTGCTGGAGGATGTGACGAAATTGCGGTATAAATTTCTGTTCACACAAAGAAGAGAGAAGCACGCACCCTGTGGAAGGCGCGGCCACAAATGGTTCTGTGGATAACTTCGTAGCTTGTGACCCTGAAGAGACTAGAAGGTGTAGTGCAGACTGCAGACTACAACCAGAGAGTAGCCACAACCACTGAATTGAACGTAAACTCCAGCGCGCTATGCGAGGAGGTCGAGTGAATGCCATGCAAATTATTTTAGGAACGTTTTTAATAAACAAGATTATGTAAAAACTACCAGGTTTTATCAATGATTCTAACTCGTATTCTCATGTCGCCTTTTTTTTCACACAAAGCAGGAAGCAGGAGGAGACCAGAACCATAACACCCAAACTAAACTCTGTTGAGCATCTTCAGACGAGCACTTCGGCGAAGTGTTGAATTTAAAATTAAGTAGCGTCAGTTGCAATTTCTTATTCCTTGACCTTACAGGCATGGTTTTGCTGCAGTTCACGTTCGTTGTTAATGTTCAACGAACAAAGAATGGCCAGCGAAACTCAACACTTCAGACTTTGACACTTTATTTGATAAACGTCGCTCAATTTTTTGGGTTACATTTCAATTTTGAACGACAACAAGCAGTCGGTTGAGCTGTCAACATACAGAACACAAAATAATTGGCTGCGTTCATCCGCACAAAGCGCTTACTAAGCTCTCAGCCGGCTGCGGCTGAACGCCACGTATCAGCGAGAGCGCTCACCGAGTGATAACTCATCGGCCGCCATTATCTAGCGAAAATATTCTTGCTCACTTGATAGGTTGTCGCTCAGTTAACCAAACTCAACGTCAAATTCGGCGTCAAATATGACAAAAATCGCAGTGTGGAAGAATAAATTATGGAAGTGTGTGAACTGTGAATGCTACGAGATTGCATGGGTGGTGTATTAAATAATCGAAAGAGCAGAAGTTCACGCCCGTTCAAAAACTGCTAGGAATAGCCATTCTCATTCACCTGCGGGGTTCTCGGGGCGCAGGTTCACCTATATTGGCGATTGGCGCCGTCATTGGTCGAGTTCATGCAACCAGCCCGGCCGATCAACGGCTCCCGGTTAGAAGACCTGCGCACGAGCTGCGAGCAAAGGAAACCGCCGAGGGAACCGTCTCTATATGAGAAGATCTACGATACAAGTGGCATTAAAGAGTCAGTTATTGGCGAAAATCAGCGGCCACCAGAATGCGCTGAACGCAGTCAAACATGGTGGCCCAAGGGGCCTTGACAAATAGGTACCCAGCGCACAGCCCAGCGCCGTAGCGCAGTAGCACTCGACAGTTGACAGTACCTACTCCAAATCATAAGAATATTGACAGTTTTGACAGTTGAAAAATAATTAAATTTTTTTGTCTTCCTTGTTTTCCACATCGTCGTGAATATCTGGGCGAGTGAGTGTTGTAGCTCTGGTTGTAGTTTGACTTGAATTACTGCGTTAGTATACGCCGATGGACACAATGCACAATGCAGCTGCGAAAAACGATACGTAAGTTGGTGAAATGCTGGCCGAAAAATGCAATCTCTGAATGCTTATTTTACATTACAGATGTTGAGTTGTGTGAGCCCCTTGCACACAAGGTGGAAATACTAAGCCCCCACAAGACAAGGCATAGGTACAACAGGACGCATCACGAAAATGTGCCAACAATTACCGTTTAGGCCAGAAAGATGAACATTCTTTTGGAGTAATCGTACGACTCATACAATGACTGTAAAGTGAAATTTCAGTAGCTAATAAGCATTTACCGCTGTCTAGAATAATAAAAATCATAGTTTATCAATAATAATTGAGTATTCTTCAATCATAAGTTTAATCATAGCTCATCGGTTGATGTTAGTGTTTCTACAATGGAAAATATTTTCATAACGATTAAGTTGTTCTAAATCTGAACTGATGAGGCGAGTGACGGATTCTGATTTGCAGGCCAGGTATCTTCTCTCAATACCGCTGGCGTTGATCTCCAGGCTCTCCGTCTGCTCTCACTGGCTTATCGGAGATGGCTTCACGAGTTCACAACACTGTTCTAACAACTGGTCCACAGAACCCAACCTCCAAATGGTTTTCAATTATCCATTTATGAGGCATAACAAAGCACAAGAGTCTCAGTCACAGTGAGCCCCAGTCACCCCACACACGATTAAATGACCTGCCTCAATCACTTCTTCGCACTTTGTCGAGAGGGGGCTGATTTGGTCACCAACATGACCATAAATATTGGGCAAATGAATCTGTATTATCGGCATTTTCTAAAACAAAAATAAGTTAGAGATACTGCAACGAAATTCCATTCCCAACGAACCTTCAGTTCTTGGCCCACTGTTACGAGTTCGTGACTGTTACGCTTTCACTGACAGCTATCACTGTTGACAGCTGTTGTGATGTAAATGCGCACTGCGTTTACTACCTATTTGTCAAGGCCTCTTGGGCCACCATGTTTTATTGCGTACAGCGCCACCACGCGGAAAAGATTTTCGCCAATATCCTGACTGTTATTTCAAGAATGCGCGTTCAGTCGCAGCTACCTCTGGAGCGCGTTCAGGAATGAAGAGACCAAATAGAGCGTTTTTCCTAGAGCGTTTTTCCCCAAACATCTGAGAGTGCGCTCTAATTATACCGATATCTGAACGAATGAGAGTAAAAATATAAACACTGACAGATTTTGACAATAATAACAACAACTCGACCCAGGTATATTTGGTTTTGTGCCCTTGTTTTACGGTGTGCGAAACAGGCATAATGAATTCCTCAGAGGAAGCTTTATTCGGTAACGCTATATACATGTAGGTATTTTATGGATTTTCATTGACCACGCGTCGTTCCACGATGATATGGGCAGTCTTGCAGCTCACTGCGCTAACATCTAGAAGAGCTCTGTGATCTAGAATAAATCAACTACAGCTGTACATATAGCATACTAGGAATTGAAAAGGTCTTACAGAGGGGTCTTTTCCATGGCACCCGACTGATTCCCGGGGCTGTGGGGCGCTGACAGGGCCGCAATGCCCTTTGGGTGAGGAGCGGATTCTCAGGTCCGGTGCAACAAGACTGGGGCCAGTTCACAACTCCACCACGTTCGATTATTAGATATCAATTTATTTACACACTGCATAGACGATGCAACTGGTATTAGTTTTGGAAAACTTAACAAAACGCTCGTTCTTCTAGTCAAGCATATTTGATTTTGGCATTGACAATACTGACATTCATGATTTATCCACTTGTACCCACTCTGAAACGAGCACAAAAGAGCGCGCTCTAAAGTTTTACTCTACTCATTACTGAACGACAAAGACTAAACGATCGGTGCGTCAATTTCTCGTTTCTGAACGTGTATAGACTAACCAGAGTGTGCTCTATTTAGTCGGAGCGTCATTTCTGAACGCGCTCCTGCTCACTCAACATCACGTGACCATTAGTAAGCGCTAGGCTAGCGCTACATTGCGGATGAACTCAGCCATTGTTCCCAAGCCCCTTACGAACCACTAGGGACATCTAGCAGAGTTTCTTCAACTACGCTGAAAACATCCCATTGCCAGGCCCCATTATTATTATCATCTCTTCAATCTAGTGATGTGCTTGAAATGTTTCTCAATAAAACATAATAAGGTAACTTTATTAGTTCATTTTATTGAATTTTTCAGGGTACATTTTTAGAAACTAACTGGAAACAACGCAAAATTGCAATATAACTTCATTGGTCATCATGTATATCGATTCATACTATTATGGCATTGAAAGAAGTGAATATTCGTCATTTTGCTTTACATTTAACAATAATAATATTAAATAGATATTGTAGGGGAAACATCAATAATTATTAATGAGATTGGTGCTGTTTTATCCAAAATGTGAGATTTCTTCGCATTCTGCAAATGAATGCACTAAATGTTTCGCCTTTTTTGCATGTCGACTCGAAGCACCAATTCAGGACTTGGATCTCCTATTAAATGCTCCTTCACACCAAAACTTCTGTGCCAAAACTACGGTTGAACTTTAGCACAATTATTCGTAGAAAATGCTTCCCAATACGTCTAAATTTGATTTCTCAACCAATTACTACTTACATAACAATAACTTTTGCATATTCATCAATATGGTATTAGTAGTTAAGTAGGTAATTATTTAGCACTGTAGGTATTAGATATTAAAAAAACAAGTCGACTGGATGATATACATAAATTATGTATACTATAATCACAACGTAATATTTTATTATCTATATAAATAAAAATTCTCTTAAAAAAATATATAGTCCAAGATCTAGCGTTTCTAAAATATTCGCTTAAGGCTCATATCTGATCACAACTTATTGTGGGACACACAATGACAGTACGATATTTGGCTATTATATAGAAAAAGAAATAGTGACGGATCACTGAAATTGAAAAAAAAAACAACACAATAAAATCAATAACGAAAATAACAGTACTTTCACGACAAGTAGATATGTAAAAAAAGTCAGCACAAAAAACTCGAGTCTCACGATTTCGGCTTGCGTATACTAATTAAGACTTAAACTGAGAAGAATATAGCATAACATGAAATTCATTTTTCGGCAGATTCAGGTCTAACATGTACTTTAAAGATGTTCGACAGTTCGTCAATGAGAGTTTCGTATCTGAAAGCGACGCGAATATCTGGAACGTTGGTGCGGGCAATGTCGTTGCCGGCGACACCTTCTTTGGTATAATTTGGACCCAACCAGTACCGCTTGATTTTGTGCGGGAAACCGGACATCAACACGCTGTTTCTGGCCAATTCGCACATGTCGCAGCTGGACAATTTCCATACCTGAGCCGCGATGCTGTACTCCTCCATCAGTGGTTCCTTGGTGAAATGGAACTGGAGCGGATCGTCGGTCGACAGCGACACCATCAGACCTAGTCGAGGGGCATAGGGTCAAAAAAAATCACGCCTATACAGATGATCTAATATCTCGGTAAAAAAAAACTGGTTCAACCCACACGTTTAACTATGCATCACCGCTTCTGCATCATTGAAATTCAGACATATTTAGATGCAGTTTTTCTAGAAACAAGTAGTGGATTTGATTAGGTACTTAAAATCAATTATTTATGTTTTATTTTACTTGATTTATTCTTGAAGTAAAATTGAATTTTATGGTTCAACCATGGTGGTTCATGGTGTGTTCATGTAATTTGCATGTTTGTCAAACGCCACTTAGTTCAAGAACCATTGGGCAACAAGAAGGAATACGAACGAAATGCGCAAGCGGATAGGTAATATTCAGTGCCCTTTCTGCGCTTGCGCAACCATCGAAAAACAACGCGCGAAGTTCACTTTTCCGAAACAATATTCCTTTCATACAACGTCAGTGTTTAACTACGAGCCGATCAGAACTCGGACCAGAATTGGCTTTGGGAACCAAATTTTCATTAGACATTTCACCATCTATATCATTATTACAATAATTATCGATTGTACTAACCTCTGGCCAAGTATTCGGGCAGTGGATTACGGTGGTAGTTCAGGAACAGGCTGTTGTTTGAAAGCGGACTCATGGCGATGCCGATCTGGGCCAGGTAGTACAGATATTGCAAAACTGGTACTTTTCTCAGCAACAAGCCGTGCGAGATGTTTTCGGAAAGCATGTAGCCGCACACCAGGTGCTGAACGGGGCCAGCTTCGCCGCAATGGGGTCGCATGACGAAAGTCGGCAGGCCTTTTTCCGCCCTGAAATGGTTGAGGACGACCAAGTTTGCGTACATGTAGTATTGGTAGTAGGCATAGTTGGGATTTTCGTCGTAGCACCATTTTTCGGGCGTCGGTGTGTCATTGTCGAAGAGCGGGTTCTTTTCGGGCTTGCTTTCGTCGTCCACGGAATCGAAACCGATTACGTACTCGAGAAATCGGTGCAATTCCGGATGGGTAGAAGGCCGGGCGGTCACCTCGAGAAGCGGCAAGAAAATATTGTCGATGACTTGTTGGAAGTTTTGCAGCATTTTGTTCAGCTTGAAGATGTCGCTGGAAAAAGTTTGATTGTTGTTAGTATGTGCAGGTGCTATTGTTATGTAGGTACTTACAATAATCGAGGAATTTGGATAAGCCAGCGCACATTGTCTGAATAAACGTTCGATTCTAACGCCCACTTCGCCAACTTGTCCCATTCATCCCTGTTCTTTCCGTAGATGCTCAGTCTCAATTCTGCATTTTGATATTTGGACTCTTCGAGATCGCTGGCAACTTCCTTGATGATCCTCGCGTAGTATTTACCGTTCATATAATTGTCTGTTTTCAAGAAAACCTCCCTCAACCTACTCTCCCCTATCGGATTGTATTTGGCGTTGAACTTGTCGAACCTATGGAACGTGTTCCGGTCGGCATGAACGTCTAACATATCCACAGTCAAATCGTACGTTGTCAAATTCATAGACTGAAACAGCAAAGGCTAAGTACAGACATAAGCCAGCAATTGAAACATATTGTATCGTCTCAATTCAAAAACGGAAAAAAGTAAATGTTGACTCTCCTAGAGCTTCTATTACCTGGAAAACTTCCTTGAGAGTCATCGCTTTGCCATTGGTCACTGTCACAATTTCATCGGCGTGATTCTTCAACGTTTTCTTTATGAAACGCAAGAGATGTTTTTGATTCATGCACGAAGCGGCATGAATATGCGTATCGACCTTACGGATATTATAGAAATCTCTGTGGGGTACCGCTTTTTGAGATGCCAATTCGCGGAGTTCATTCAGAAGTACGTGCAGTTGGAATTTGGATGAAAGGTAACTCAATCGGCGATAACAAAACGATTTTCTGAAATCATCAGTGAATTATCCAATAGAATTTCGGTGTGATTAAACTTACAAAGGCCCATCTGCAATCATGTTGCACATTGCGTTCATATCTTTAACGAACGTGCTCAAATCGGGATATGAATATTCGCAAGGCTTCTCTGCCTCCACGTCGGTTTTGTTGGCAAAGATATGATACACCCCTTCCTTGCTCTTGAAAATATGGTCCGTATCGGGAACGTTGCGTGGTTCCCAAGGATGATGAGTTGGAGGATGAATTCCGTGTTCTGAACAATCCAAATTTGCACTTCAAAATCAAACAGGTGTATCACACACAACGTGTTATGTACAACATGTTTCGTTCATTTATAGTTAGTGACAAAAACATTAGTGTCGGAGCTGTTTCATCCATCTTGATTCTTAAGGCTTATTTGTTTCAATCACAATTACAACAAGTACACGTGGATTATGTGCGAATGCAAAAACCGTTGATTTATTGTTAACGAAAAACTGTTCACAGGAAAAAAAACTTCAAAACGCATTATATCACAGTCATAAAGCAGAACGTTGTCTAGACAAAATGGACCTGCTCTGAAGGGCGGTATGTGTATAATTTGTGTACATCATACAAAATCATTACCTTCCTCGTCCAAATCAATTAAAAGAGAATTCAGAATAGCGTCGCTCATCGACAAACGCGATAAATGGACGACCTCCGTCGAAGAATCTGGGTCGTATTCTTGCGAAGATTCATCTAATAAATCGCCGAGTTTTATAAATGCATGCAAGAGAGTGTAATTTTATCACTTGGGAGCCTTGAGTGTATAGACGTAAAACCGAGCGTAAAATTATTATAGAACGTATAGTTAGACCTGTCAAAACACTCAAGAAGCCATGCAATAAAATCACGACTTTTCAAATAAATAATATAAAAAATTAAAAACGGGTAGGTATATAAGACACAGAAAGGCAGACGGCATTATACCTTCTATTGTTTGTTTATCATCAAGAGGATTTTGCTTTTCCTCTTTCTGCGGGTCCAAAAACCTAGAACAAGTCGATGAAAATGACTGATGCGACACCTTCATGTAACGCTTCCTAATCTCCAGAGCTTGGATGATGAGTTCCGACGCCTTCTGTAAATCTTCCAGCGGCACCTTGAAGGAAAAAATCATATGAATTTAATACGAGTCAGACTGTGCAAATAACTTGTTTGGATAGGTGAACATGAGGGTTAACATCTAAAACAAATTTGCGAAGATCTTGGAGTAGGTTAGGCCCATTTATTGGATGTGGGATGTTCTACATTTTGGTAAATAGGTACATAAATAGCAGGTCAACTCAAAATAGGAAAGGACGGGAGTAAGCCTCCAGTCTGTCTCGGGAGTCATACTTCACGATTATGATGACTTGGAAACATCGTAAAAGGTATACCATAGGAATATTAGAGAGGAAAAGTCTCAATTCAATCAATCAGTAAATTAGAAATTCGAAGGGTTTACTCCAGTGAAGACATTAAAATGACTGTTGAGTAAAATATTCATGCCAATTTCACCTTGCTCCGTAATCCGAGAAAGAACTGCGAAACATACATATAAATTTAATATAATCAGCAGTCGACTTTTCGTGATTTTCCTGACAACTGTCGCGTGAAAAACTCAAGGGTTTCACGCGTATATAAAAAATCTGACACGTCAAGGTTTCCCTTCTATTAATAAAATGAAACTATATGGATCAAATAAATGGACTGTTTCGAAACATACCCCACTGTTATCTTCTCCGGAAATTGAAACTCTTTGGAAGTGAGGTACGTAAAGTTCGTGGTCTTCCAAAGTATATATTTCGGCGTCCTCCGGTCCTTCGACTTCATGATGGCTCTGAGTTCGTTTTTCATCAAAAAATCTGCAAGTATCACAAATCAACTTACGGATACGGTATAAATATACGGTCTGGGATGAAACCACTCAGGAACAGATGCAAACGAGGATGCAAACATGCAAGGTTTAATATGAATTACTCGAGTTCCAAAACCCAATGCCACTTCTGGATCGTAAGCATCCAGGACTGATCTAAAGTGTGATAAGCAGCACAACCCGAACAACCATTTCCCTTTATTCCCTGCGAGTCTCTTTTATACTCACGGGCTCGCTCACGGGACATATACCTACAAAATTTGCTACTTATCAGGCTCACAATCACAATCAATTATTATTACCAATACCATATACATTTTTATTTCTGCACGTAGGTAGGTCAAGGTTTTTTTTGTTAAGTGCTGTTGGATAACTACTGAAGCTTATGTCAAAGCAATTTAAATTGGGTGCCCATCGAGCGTTTCCAGCTCTTAATTATGGAAATGGACGTTTCACGTTTCGCTGGCAAAAATGAAATATGAGTTGGTCAACAATAATTAAACACAGTTCTCTGGGTTTCTGCTGTTCATAATTACGATGGAGAACACGCAAAGCTCGATCGTGCCGCAAAGTTACCCGAACGTGTGACATTTCGTGGTTTAAATACAATTTGAACCATCAACGGCACGCGACTCAAAGTTCGATTACCAATGAACTTTTAGCAATTAGGGTTTTCTTAGTTGAAATATGAATGGACAAAGAAAATACTCACGATTTGTTCAGCTGTCTCTGTATGGCCAACTTTTTCTCGATCTGCTCGATGGGGAATTGCGGCACTTCATAAGGAGCAGACAGTTCATTCGTTTCCGGCTGTTGGTTGTTCGCAAATTGAGCGTTGTTCAGAAACGACGGACTTTCATTGCCTAAAAATTCCATCTATCATTAGTCAAAACTTGTAAGCACCCCTCTCGTCGACAATTTGAGTTCCAGATGATGAGTTTGTTTACTTCAACAAATCAAGTTCCTGGTCTATTGCCAACAAGGCAATAAAAGTACGTATCATTCTATGCCGAAACCTTGGGCTCAAGCCAGCAGAATAGCAAACTCACGCAAACTTGCGTTAGGTCATTACTGCCAAAACAAAGAAATCCAAACTAGCAGTAGGTATCTATCACCACATTTCCTCTAAGAGCTCTTGAGCAACAATAACCTTTCATTGAACTCTAGGCTACGAAAATATCCCCCTTATCAATAATTACTAACATTCGCTTAAACCACGCGGCAACCTGGACTTTTTTGCCACATTAGAAAAATCGACTGCCAAAATTTTCATACAAGTTTAACATTGAAAGAAAAATATTTACCAACCCGATTTCTGGCTGCTCGATGATGCTTGGCTATTGCTGGCACTACTGGTGTTATGGTCTGTTTTTGGGTATGTGACGTCGCAGGAATTGAAAAACATGCTCACGGAGCAAAGAATTGTCTAATTGATCAGGCACTTTCGATTTCGAAGACCGAACTGTTTCATGAACCAACGTGACCGAGGCTTAAGTACGTGACTCCTTATCACAAGAAGTGGTAGTAAACACCATTAACGTAACTTCATCCATTCTAATATCATCCACACATCCATCCACTTATCCGCATATGCACTTCGACTTATTGAAGCGCACTGGAAGTCTCCGAATGGAAACTGTTAATAATTGAATTAGGTACGTGCGAGGATCGATCGTAAAAATATAAACTTCCGGGCTTAGAAGGCGGACTTAAACAATACAATAATTGAATTATTATACGCTCGAGCGATACTGTTTATTCACAGTCATCACTTACACCATCTGCTAGATTTCCATATTCAAATTTCAACTCTGGGTGCTTTGGTACCTATTCATTTAATTGTTTTCACTATATTTTTTCAAACTCTACAAAATTGTTGAAACACATGTCATGGGACAGAACCCCTGTATTTTTGATTGTCGAATCAAAAGTGCAATAATAGAACGGTGTTAAAGCTGTATTACACTACACAATTTCTTGTAAGTACAATTTCTTGAACAATCTGTCAAATCAACAATCAAGTTCATTGTTTTTTTGACACTATTTTGGCAGATTGTTCAAGAAATTGCATACAAGAAATTGTATTATGGGCAAGAGTTACCAGGTCCTGTTCTGATTTTCAATTCAAATAAAAAGGAAGACACAAAAAAGATCCTCGCTAAAATACCTATCCCAGCGTCATTATAGGTGCTCTGCACATTTTGAATATCCCGCCCGTTTCAGCACCCTCATGCGGCAGTTGCGAACATATCTATGTGTAAGGAAAATTGTCAATATTGAAGTTTATGAATTGTTGAAATTTACATTTGCAGGTGGTGTGATTATTCAAATGGCATTGTTGTTATGGAAACAGATAACTTCCTGCAGAAACTGTAAAAAAATCGCAACTTTTGGCGCTGATGAATCAAAATTCTCTCGACATTGTTAATTGAAGGAAAGTTTTCCTCCTATTAATTGCCGATCCGTGAGAAATAGGTTTTCCAGCAAAAACAGGTCGATTTTTATTTCGAAGGAGACATTTTAAGACACGTATTGCCCAATTTTCATCCTCAACCTCTTCCCAATCAAGAGAATTCTTGAAAAGGGTTAGGGGGTGGTTCAGAAATTTTGACAAAATATTTTTTCACAGAAAGAGAATTTTATCATACCCTGTACACTTTTTATTTCCAGTAGAATGACTTTTTCAATCAAAATAAAGTGACAAGCTGGAGCGCTAGGAGGATACGGCTGATGGCTGCTGATAGTTTCGCTCTAAAACTTAGCAAGTGCCATCAGCCGTAGCCGTACCCCTCCAACTTGTCACTTTATTTCAGCTCCAAAAAGTCATTCTACTGAATTTAAAACGTGAACGGCATATACCTTCAATTTGATGTATCACAAGGTGTAATATCACTATTATCACTATTTAAAATTTCAAAGTAGGGTAGGTTGGGGGTAAAAGAGTTGAAGATGAAAATTTGGCGATACGTGTCATATGATGCCCCCCCCCCCCCCCCTCAAAATAAGAATCAACCTGTTTTCGCTGGACAATCTTTTCCCAGGATGAGGAGTTAACAGGGGGAAGATTTCATTCAACTAACAATAAAAGAATTTTAAAAAAAGTTGGGAAGTGACTTGAAAAAAATAAAATCTTTGACAGAAATATAATTTTACTACCTTCAGTTTGATGTATCACAAGATAGGAAATGTTATTTGAAATTCAAAAATGGAGTGAGGGCGAAGAGCTTGAAGATAAAAATTTGGCAATGCGTGTTCTAGATGTCCCCCTAAAAAAGGGACCTGTTTTGGCGTTTTCCTGGTAAAAATTTTGGCGGCAAGAAATCTGGGGTGGGTCCTTTTTCAAACGTCTTTTTCTGGCGTGGGACTGATAGACAGATCTGATGCTCACTTCAATCCCTAGGCAAATTCAGATACTGAAGTGGGGAGAGAAGACCCTCATAATATTCGCCCCATGCTGGTACTGGGCAAAACAATATAAACACCCATGAACAATTAAACATGAGATGCAATAAAATAATGGTGAATAGTCCACTGCCACTCGATGCACGTACTCTTCTTGTTAATTTTCCTCGTTACCGATGCATCCAAGAATAAAAACTTGAAAAACAGTATATCTAACGTTGATGGGCTGTGGTATGTAGGTTGGTAATTTTCCTACAGCACTAGGTGGCTTCAAATTCAATAAATTTTTGCGTAATGTTTGCACTGCCTATTTGCATTTCGCTCATCTACACAAACAATTTCCGACTTGAAAATTTTCATCGTTGCGATTTTTACCTGAAGTACAAGAGTGTGCATCGTCGTCTACGAAGGAATTCACTCTCAAGAAATTGGGCGTATTGACCACTTCGACGTCTTCGGGGTTGCACAGATAGACACCACGTGAGCACATTGTTGAATAGTATGTGGCACGCGAATGTTCGAATATAATGGATCCACCAACTCTCAAAAAATCAGACACACAAGCAGTTTACATGCGAAAAGCACAATAAAAACTGAACTTGAACGGACTGGCACATGTACAACACGCCGGCGAAAATACCAAGAACAAAATTTATCTTGGCCCAAAAATAGTCCCGGAAAAATCTCCGTGGAAAAGTGCCCACATTTAACCGGCGCTTATTCACGGAACCGTTGAACTCACTGGCGTCGCACCTACAACCCAGAACGCGGTATTTTCGTTCGAGAAAAATCACGCACTGGATCTCTGTAGATAACCGCGAAACAGATGACGTTTTTACATTGTCTGATTGATAGCACATTTCAAGGTTGTGTGCTAATATAGCACAGAATGGCTTAGCACAAAGGTAGCATATTCAGCGGTTCAAACGATTATATGATGAGATTTATAAGTTGTTGAACAATACATCTCCACAGCAATAATTGGCTAAAGACGTTGCATTATTGACCATAAAGTGGTTATGTAATCTAGTGCTGTATTCTAAAATGAAGCCCAGCCGGATTTTTTCATGTAAGCTAAGTTGAGCATGTAGCTTGACAAATTAAAAGTCCTCAAGAAGCTGAAGAAGCTCATTGTAGCGAAAAGCGCCACATTATATCTCAAGACCCAAAATAGGTGGAGACATGTAAATCGCTTTAAATAATTCTGATTCCATGGTCATGAAGTCGTCGTGAACTTAATTCAAATATCTTGAGCCGTTCCTGAAATATCTTCTAAAGACTGAAGTTGTTAGCAAAAGAAGTAGTTATTCCGTATATCGGAAAAAAGTCGACTGTTTGTCTTCTTTTTAAATTGTTGGCCTAGAGAGTGTTTCTCACTCACTTTTAATTTTCAACGTGATTGTAAAAACACCAAGTTTCGATTAAATATCTGAAGAATTACTGATATACGAAAACATTTTTTTTTTAACAACTTCGGTCTTTTGATAATATATCGCAACATCTCAAGATATCTGATTAAAGTTTACGATGATTCCATCACCATGAAATTAGGATTATTTATGGCGATTTACATCTCTTCACCTGTTTTGGTTCTTGAGGTACAAATGTTCAACTTTTTATTTTTCTTCCACCCCGTATATGTCACCGACATGGTTGGTATTGATGGCTCCAAGTTTCAATCGAAAGGGAATGAATCAAACAACACCTCAACCAAATGGCATCCCGCCATCATAAATCTCAAGGTCCATACAGTGTTCAGCATCGAGCATCTAGACTACTTTACTTTTCTTGTGTTTTGGCCGAGAAGGAGTGGACCTAGGAGGATGTGGACTGAAATGAAATTTGTGAAGACCTTTCTTGTAAATGATAAAATTTCCAAAAATTTCTCTCTAGATACTGTTACGAGCGGCGATGTCGTACATATATAGGTAAACACTCGATGTTTCTGGATCTTTCCACCATTAGATCGCAGTGTAGAAGTCTGGAGCGATCTCGTGCATTCCAGAGCGTTCGTGTATGTGAACCCAATGGAGACTCGAACGTTCGATCAAGGCACATCAGTCCACTTTGGCGGAGGCGCAGATTCCAGAACACATGGAAAGCATACGGGTAACCTGTGCGATTATTCAGGAATGATCTAGAAACCGCATATGCCAGACCACCATGGAATTTGCTGGAAGCAGACAGAAACTTCGGGAAAATTATTCGGAGGCCTTATATAAGGCGTCAGCCGGCAGCTCGCGGCAGTAGAGAATTGGATAGCGAGCGGTAACAAGGGAAGTACCTGCGAGATAATTCCAAGTGGATAATTGTTGGCATTTATTGTAGTAGTACGCCGAAATAAACAGTGTGTGTTCTAAATCGATCGTCTCAATTATATTCGAACCCGTACGCGAGATATCGTAACAATACTTTATTCCCAAGTATGCCATTATTCACAAAATAACCGCAACAAAACTGATCCTCAAGTTCTTCTAGAGGCCACAACGGCCGAAGCTCACTGAATTCTGGAGGACTTTTAGTATGTTGAACTACATGCTTAACTGAGCTTATATACAAAAATCCGACTGGGTTTAATTCTTGTTCGCGCGATTTTAACATCTGAAATTACTGAACTAAATAATTAGATCATAGGTATTGATTCGGCTAGAAAGATTTGCTATCTGAATGAGGGATACGAAACGTAGAACGTATTGCTTCCGTATAGGTTTTTATTTTTGGTAGCAAGCCCAGCGCCCGGCAGTCCCTAGCGAGGTAGAACATTTTCTTTGTTATTATGTGCTTCAATAATTTAATATAACAATTTAAAAACATACCCGAAGGAATAGTGGTGTCGCTCCCAAATGATGTTTGACTTGTATTGATCCCTCTTTCACTCATGTAAAAACTGTGAAATTGTAATGATTATGAAGGGCCTATCATTTAGTTTGTCAAAATAACAGATGTCCAGTGATAATCATTTTGACAATTATTTCGGTCTCTGTTTATGAAGTTTCGACCGTTCAAGTCAAGGACGGTTCAAGTGCTGGGCATTATTTTTGTTTGCAAAATTCCTTGCACCTACTACAGTCCTTTCTCTCTTTTCATGTTGGCACTTTCACCATTTTTCATTCGAATCAATTCATCATCATCCAACCCGGCCGGTAGCGCGGCGGACTCCGTCTTTGGAAGCAATTCCAGGGATCGTGGGTTCGAATCCGGCCTGGGCCAGGTGAAAATTTTCATGCGCTCTTTAGTACGATCGCGCGCAAAATAAACGGAGACAGTGTTTAGCGCGGAGTGTACTGATTTAATGGATTTTAACCTTCTTGTCACTGTGACACCAAGCCAAAATTCAGTAAATCGGTACACTCCGCGCGAAACACTGTCTCCGTTTATTTTGCGTGCGATCGTACCTTGGCGTGTACCACCGTGCAGTCACGTCAAGGGAAAAATTGTGAAACGAGAAGGACACCGAAAAAAGGGTGCTAATAACCTCGCTGTTGATGCGCCCATAAAATGGTGGGTGGTGTGGGAATCACCCGGCGTCGCTCTTAGTCTACTAAGACGGCGCTAAGGAGGTACTGCCAGTGACTACACGGATACCCGCCCATCGCAAAAAAAAAACATCATCAGGATGTTCAGCTACGACAAAACCTCCATTATTTCTATAATCACAACGTTCAGCACCTCCACCATTTACGAAGGTTTGTCATTAATTTAGGTTCGTCACTTGACCACGAATTTAAGTCTGCCACCTCTTTTTCCTCGATTTTCATTCCAATCTTCCATCGCCGCGCCGTGGCGCTTATAAGCATCTTGCAAAATAAGTTAATAACCATCGATAAACAGGTTAATGCAGGTTTATCACGAGTGAACTTTTTGTCAATAAGTTAGTATCAATAGTATCATACAGGGTGGCCCAACGGAAACGTAGGTAACAAACAGATTTTCGGGCATTTGACCTCATTTACTGCGAGGTATACTGTAATATGTTTACCAGAGGGACATGAGTCTCGTCATGGGTTCGGCAACTTCGAGGCAGCCTCCTGGACACTGAAATTAGCATTATCTTGAAAAATTTGCACAGATAAAAAAAAATAGCATCGCTGTAAAGACAATTGAACCAGATCGAAATGATGTTTCACTAAACCCCATTTGTCATCTAAAATTTTTTGAGAAGCTGCCACCCTGACTACGGGGTAAAACTTCAAGATCAAATTAATAGCAGTTGAACGTCCCCCTTGAAAACAAAGTTTTCAGGCAGATGTCCGAAAATCTATCTGTTTCGTTTTCGTTGGGCCACCCTGAATAATCCAAGCTCTAAAAAAAACCCTGATTGCTATGAAAAATTCGACTTTTGTTGGTGTCCCCGATTTTTGATGTTTTAATGTCATTTTAATACAAGGGAGGTTACATTAGAATTTCTGTCCCTATGACATAAAACCTTTACCTGAGCTTGTCAGATTGTCATTCTGGGGACTGCGTCGCCAATTTGCTCACTGACGTGACTACCTGGAGCCACTTTCTTTCGGCCAGGATCACAAACCATGATTCTAACGCAGAAAATGAGTGCACGTGAATTTTTGACTTGATGCCGTCAATTATCTAGTTCTTATAGGGCGCCAGCGAGGCCCCTTGCTTTAGCCCGTCCGGCATAAATGATGGTCCTGCATAAAAGTCTGTAATTTTGTATGACACACTTACGCGCTTATCTGACCGTGCCTCTAGATTGGTGGCAAGAGCTAGAGGTCATAAGCTAAGATCACGAGATCACTTGCAACAAAATCACACTTCAGCGCTAGAAATGGTCCTCCTTGGTCATTTTTGAAACAGTATGTTTTCTACCCCATTTTGTGCATATACTTTTGTTACTGTGGCACCTTCCAGCACTTCTCACTATTAAAAGTAACGTGGCTAACGCCGTTTTCAATGTAAAAAAAGGATGAAAATAATGTGTCAGTTTCAAAATTTGATCTTAACAATTGAATTAAGTGGCAATCCAGCATGGCAAACATCATTTTGACAAATTTGATTAAATCATCTTGAATTTTTCAATCTATCAACTCGTCAGATTGTCCAACTTGGAGAAGAAATATCCATAGGCGATTGAAGTTTTTTCAAGCTTGAAATGGATAATAAGCTGCATTCCTTTTGCCATCAGTCTCAGATAAATCCCAGTTGTCTCACTCTCGATCTCACTTGAACCTAGGAGGATAGAATATTAGGGAGGGAAGGTTAGCCAGCTTGTGGACGGACAAAGCTGTCGCCGGGAGACGAAAGGGGATTGCATGAAGTACGCCCAGTAACCGTATCAAGTCATCAGTGCAACTTGACATTTGTGATTGCGATTTGATGGAAATGACATTTGTAAATAAACATAATTTGAGGCTATGAAATGTGACTGCTGTCCAGTGCTGTGCTTCTTCGGATTTTTGGCTGTTATTCTACCTAAAAGACCGACAGGATCAGTTTTAGAAGACGTGTTGAAAGACATGCTGCGGCATACAACGTGTAAAAGTGATGATCCCCGCATTGGAGGCATTGAAATGGACGTCATTTTGCAAGGTATGTTGATGGGTGTCATGAGGTCGTAATTTTTGAGCTTGTGAAACATTTTTCATTCCCTATAGACCATGTCATATCCTACGGGATGCAGGGAGCAGGGATTGCAGGAAGTTCCTATGCCCCAACTCAATAATCACGCATCGATGCAGATATTGGCCAACACACTTCAAAAAATGACGTCCATTTCAATGCTTCCAATGCGGGGATCATCACTTTTACACGTTGTATGCCGCAGCATGTCTTTCAACACGTCTTCTAAAACTGATCCTGTCGGTCTTTTAGGTAGAATAACAGCCAAAAATCCGAAGAAGCATAGCAGTCATATTTCATAACCTCAAATTATGTTTATTCACAAATGTCACTTCCATCAAATCGCAGTCACTAATGTCAAATTGCACTGGTGACTCGATACGGTTACTGGGCGTAGTTGATTACCCCGCATGGCTACACTTTCATTGGCGTATGTTCCCTCCTTACTATTCTATCCTCCTAGACTTGAACAGCGTTTCTATTGTTCGGACAACTGAGCTGACGTAAGAATATCTGAGATTTTGGATAAAAGGAAAGCGTTTTATTAGCCCCGGCATTTTATGTGAAATTTTGGTCGAACCCCGATATACAGGGTGTTTCGCAATTACGGTTACAAACTTCTAGGGGAGATTCCCCATCAAAAATGAACCAGGAAAAAATATAACTTCGATGTCCTAAAATGCTTCGTTAAAAAGATACAGGGTGTTCAAGTTAACTTTTTAAAATCGATTTTTTGACATAACTTCTGAACCGTTCAACTGATTTTGTTCAAATTTATAACAAAGTTAACCAGAATAGTTCTCTATCAAATAATAGCAACGTGTTCAGAAAAAAGTATCAGGGGGGTAGATAATGGGGGCTGTCTTCATATTAGCCCTCCTATTTTTCACCCCTTTGGCTATTTCTTCAAATTGTTCTAATTTTTGGTTTCTACGTCCAATTTAGAAAAAAAAGTTACTCTTGCAAAATTTTGATTAGAGGCTTCATTTCTGAGATATTTGGGTTTGAAACTTTGAAAAACATCTCGAAATCGCCACTTTCCATGAGCCCAGTTTTTGTTTCCTGAAAACTTCTCGTTTTTCTAAAAAAATAGTGGTTTATCAACTAAAAAATTCTAGTGAACCTATTTCTGTTGAGAAATCATGAGTTTTTTTGGATTCTAATTCTTAGGTCTTTGAAAGTGGCAATTTCGAGATGTTCTCCAAAGTTTCAAACCCAGATATCTCAAACATGAAGCCTCTAATCAAAATTTTGCAAGAGTGACTTTTTTCTTTAAATTGAACGTAGAATCCAAAAATGAGAACAATTTGGAATAATAGCTAGGGGTGTAAAAAATAGGGGGGAAAATACGAGGACACCCCCCATTATCTACGCTCCTGAACTTTTTTCTCAACACGTTACTATTATTCGATAGAAACTTATTTCAGCTAACTTTGTTCAAAATTTGAACAAAATCGGTTGAACGGTTCAAAACTTATGTCAAAAAATCAGTTTTAAAAAGTCAACTTGAACACCCTGTAACTTTTCAACGGAGCATTTTAGGACATCAAAGTTATATTTTTTCCTGGTTCATTTTTGATGAGGAATCTCCCCTAGAAGTTTGTAACCGTAATTGCGAAACACCCTGTATAAATATGTCTATTTTGAAAATTTACACAAATGGCTCTCAGTCAATGCTGGACAACATACTGAAATCTTCGGTTCGGCAAGTGTGCGCGTCATAGGTTTTTTGAGCAAGAAAGGAATAAGTGCCGTCAAATCTCGTAGCGCCCGACTGAGGGATGGTGGAAAACTCCAACTGCAGATTTAATTTGATTCCTTCACTGTGTTTCCGTCTGCCTAATTTGGTTTCAATTCATCGAATAGATTTTGAATAATTAAATGGCGAAGTTTTGGACTTCGAGATTTTTCAATATTTGGGAGATGACAGTCAGAGAAATACTCTGAACTGTTCAGGATACAGTTTGTCAAAGACATTTAAATGACATTTTGTATGTTAAGCTCTGTGAGTATATAGCTTATTGTCATTTTTTTAATAATGACATTCCCTCGGACATTTCCGTTTGACGGATGACACTCAAAATAAAAAAATATTCAGCTCATTCGACAGCAAAACCATGTCTGTATACCAAATTTCAAGTCGATCGGATTAACTATTCGGCAGTTATCGTGAAAGATTACGAACAGACAGACACACACGCAGACATACAGACAGACAGACATCAATCTAGAAATGGTCTTAATCATTCTCGGGGGGCTCAAAATGGATATTTCCATCTTCATCCCGAAAAAAATTTCTAGCGCGTTCACAATAGTTTCCTTCCTTGTTGTTTGGTGGACCGGGAAAGTAAAACTGAGTACCGGTTACTATTAAAAACTCATCGTCAAGCAATCGTTTTTGAAATGTTTTTTTATTCGTATACAGATATAAGATTTTTAATGTAACCATGACCTACAATAAATACCTACATCAATCCAATCCAATCTATAACTCTTGATTGCGTTGAAAATCGAAACTTGGGAGAATCTGTAATTTCTCAGTAAATTCTTGATTCCACAACTTGCATGGAAACTTCAAGAATCTCCTCTGATATCTCATCTCAGTTGACTTCACTTATTGATCCTCATTTCATCATCGTTAAGCAATACACGTTTCTAATTGAAAGAGACAAAAATGATAAGCCCCTGAATGCAACCAATCATACATAATCACCGCAGTAATAGTAGGAATATATTGAAAAACGCTACAAGAAACGCAGTCAGGTCAGGTCAGGTCAGGTTCGTATTTTCCTTTATTCGCATCCACATCAACTGTTCAAAACATATTCAAGCATAAATTCTTTTGCACTGACTAACTGATCAATTCCCATAATTTGGTGATCATTTATCTCAATTATAATTATTGCACATTAATTAATTTCATAATTATTATAATGTAAGTATTACTCTGTTTATTAAAAAAATTTAATGATGATAATTTGAAAAAATAATACGCACTTCACGCTGTCTCATATGGATCGGTAAAAATTCACTGACTTGCATCGCAAAACCACATGGCGAAATTTATTTATGATCAGCAGAAGTCTAAAATTATCCAAAGTTCTTAAAATATATTTTAAAGGAGTATGTGTCACGTCAGACGGAATAAACTGGTGTGCCTCATAAAAACTTTAACCGGTACCCAATTAGCCAACTGTCCCCTAAAAACACGAACACTCATCATTACTCATCAAGATTCTGGAGCACCATCTCATTGTCATACATAATGTGCTGCAACGTGTAGTTCGATTGGTAGATACCGCCTAACATCACTTAAAAAAATAATATAACCTCTCATACGTACCCTCTCTCGGTTCCAAAATGATGTCGACTTCCGGTTCTCCATCTTCAAAGCCCGAATAAAAACTCATAGGCCCCTTCGGTTTGGAGAGTCCATTTGTGTACGGCAACGGCTCGGCCATGATAAGAGGTCAACAAACAGATGATCACAGACCACAAAATGTGTTCACACTGATATGGAAAACACCTATTTTATGGCATTTATATTGAAACGCTACAACGCAGAGCCGGATTGAGGGTATATGTTGTGTAGACGTGGTATATACGTGTCCGCACCAACATCAACACACGAAGATATTGATTTTGGCACCACCGAGAGCGAGGCGAGGCGCCTTCTGGCTAGACGCGCAGAGGAAATTTTAATGGTTATTTATTATCGGCGGATTATTAAATATTAGAACAACGCGAAGTTCATATTTCCACTTTGGCGGGTAGATCAAATTTTCAAATGAGTTGAAGTACTCTAGAGGTTGGTAGGTATATTAGGCGAAGAACCATCTGCGGAACATACGCCGCGACGACTGGAAATTGAAAAGCACTCCATAAATACTTATCTAGCTTCAGCATTACGCATTTCATTTCATATGTGTTGAAGTGCTATAAATAGAGTTAGTTATAAACAATGATTTTTTTTGTACCTACTTCTAGGTATCTATATAGGTACCTGCCTATACTGACTTGGAAATTTGCTTGTGTCTAGCTTTCTGTTAAGTAGGTAGGTACCTCATCTGTGCTAGTTTCCGAGAGGCATTAGGGCCTCACGGCTGTAGGTATGATTATATGATTCGGGGAGATAAGTTGCTCCCAAAAGTATTGTTACGACTGGCGATTCTGCTAGAACACACGCGGTCCTTCTAGACCGTTCGATTGTCGTGTTACCAGTTGCGAAGCTCTAGACGTGCGTTCGAGAACATACGCGATGGTTTAGGCCATTAAATTTACATGGAGATATCAACAGGCGGGTAAGACACATCAGCACAATTGGCGAAGGCGCATTAGTAATGCACGCGAAAGGTGTAGGATTGTTCGAAAGTCGCCTTGAAGCCATATGCCGCGGCCAATGTGGAATTTGCGAGTGAGCTATATGATTTCTCGAATTTCTCCTTTTTAAATACGCGTCGCACCCAGCCCACTATAGAATCACCACTAGGGTTAGTATGGTTGAGGGTTGAACGAACCTACTATATACAAATACCCTAAAAGAATAGAAATAATGAAAAGATGAAGACTCAATGAAGGGTATAATTATATTCTTATAAAAGGTTGTATCTATTTACACTTATTATAGGTATATAGGTAAAGGTAGGTATAGGATAGGTATAGGTAAAGGTAAAGTAGGCTTATAAATATACCTACTTATAAGTATTCTTTATCAAGGCATAACATGGTCTACAGAGGCATAGTTATATAGCTAGGGTGCTTTCTATCTAGCTCCAAATATGGTACACCTACCGCCTGCGCATGTGCGGGTACCAAGTGAGTACTGCTTTCCATCAAGGCGTTTTTTGCAGTTTCTGTACCGTTTGGCGGATCACCTAAAATTTTGTGCCTAACTAAAAGATCATGCATATTTCGTCTGGCACTGCGGCCTGGTATTTATTGTACCGTCTAGATGAAAAGCACCCGCATAGTCCGTAGGTAGAAATATGTTTTTGGAGGTCTGCTGAAGAGTTTGAGAAGGCTTGGAACTTGACACTCCACCGTCAAACATTCATATGCCATTTATAATGAATCGACAGAGTGTGACAACCTCGGTCACAATAATATACTTAATTATAGTTGTTGGCCTTTACGATCGCCTGATCTGACAACACCAGATTATTATACAGGGTGTGTTTCAGCGATGATAGAAAAAAATTCAACTGTAAGTAGATCTAGTCAAAATATGACGAAAACCTATGTACCATTTTACAAAGTTCGGCGTAATGAGGAAGATACAGCCCTTCAAAGTTCGCTTTTTTCGGATTCTAAAAATTTGTAAATCAGGAACGTTCAAAAAAATTTAGTTTTTATTGAGCATAAGCTGGTTTGTCATAGTTATCTATCAACCTGCCAAATTTTGAAAGCATCTAATCAGTGGCGTAGAAGTTATGAGGGGTCGCCTATAGAACCAACTTTTCTTCGGATGCTTCTAAATTATTGACCCTACCCTCGACCCTACCTAATAACTCCTACACCACTGGTTGAATTCTTTCAAAATTTGGCAGGTCGGTAGATAGTTTCGACAAATCAGTGTATGATGAATTTAGTTGTTTTCGTCAACGTGAGCTACAGTTTTTTCAAATCCGAAAATAGTCAACTTTGAAGAGCTGTATCTTCGTTACTAGGTCGAACTCTGCAAAATGGTATACATATAGGTTTCCGTCATATTTTGACGAGACCTACCCACAGTTGATTTTTTTGCTATCATCGCTGAAGCACCCTGTATATTTGTGGAGTTTTGAGATCTTTAGCTCCATTTTGAGCGTGGATACCTACTCGCGCTGCACTGTGCGGGTTCGAATCCTGCTACATCCATGGATATTTGGTTCTGTCCCCGAGGTTGCATGGTAGAGCAGCTAATAGCTGAATGTCGCTTCGTTATATAAGTCGATTCAAATAAAAAAACAAATAAAAATGTTGGTGGCAGAATCATGAACAAAAAATTACAACTACTGGGTGTGTAGATAATTGACTTTCATTTACTATTCCCACAGGGTGAAAGTGAAAAAAAAAGTTTCTCTAAAAAATTCTTTACATAAAAGTCTTCGCTACAAAACCGTGTGATCTAATCTACTTCGGTTTAAGCGAGAGTTTGAGGGATCAACCAAATGGTTATTCCAGGCCTTTTTGAAGAAGAATAATTTTCTAGGTTTTTGACCATCTATAAGTACCTACCTACCTACTTACCTATAAAAAAAAACAGAAATTCAATACAGATCCAGTTGTGGATATTTCTTTCTCATGATTCCGCAGTTCACTAGAATCTCTTGGCATAGAGAAAATATTCAGAAGGGGAAGGGGGTCAGAGGACCACTCTTCAAACCCTCCTCAAAAACCTCAACCTAAAAAACCTCAAAAATCGGTTGTGTCGCCCCAATTTTTTTTCGGCAAGTAGCAAGAAATGGAAATTTTTGTTCGAAATGTCTCTTTGGATGGGAAGTTGGAATTTGAGAGAAAGATTAAAACAATTTTGAAGCATCTTCATAATTTAACAAAAAATTCAAAAATTCTCCAGAAAAACCTCGAAGCCTTTCCCAAATAATCTCTTTGTAAAAATCGTCAATTAAGTTTTCATTTCAATCTCCATCATTTGAGTCCGGTCTCGATAAGCCGGAGTAAGAGGGAATTGGAATTTGGAATGACAAAGAATTTGATGTACGAAATCCTGTGCTCTCCACTGTAGATCGATATCTACCTAGCTATAGTACCTAGGTACCTATAAGTACATGAGTATACCGATACCTATTTTTGTAACTATACCTATTCGTAAACGAATGATCCTGATCGTTTGTTGCAAATCATTCAATCGAATCAATCAATTTATGAAATCAACATACATTATTATCACCTATTATTATTATTATTGTTAATTACTAGTTATGACTAATAAGTAAAACAAACTTAGGGCAAGGCACATAGACAAGGCACGAATCAAATCTGGGGAGTAGGGGAAACGGATCTAATATGCGATCAACAAAAAAAAGCATTCATGCCCGACTGCACAAATGTGGTAATAATTGTGTTACTTGATAAAATTTCAGTACCAAACACTGGTTCAAATGTTTCAAAGTGAAATAAAATGCAAATCCAATTACCTACTAGTTAAGAGGAAAGAACATCATGGGAATACAAAATGTAGCTTCATACTTCGCTTCATACATTATTTTGTGCACGGAAACAAACTTGGGGTAACAGTCCTTACTATCGCTTATTTTTTATTACAAAAAAAAGCTTGAAGCGTTTTGATTGTTTTGAAGTTTACTAACTGGGTTTGCATTTTATTCCACATTAAAAATTTGATCCCGTGTTTGGTACGGAACTAAAAATTGATACCACTTTTGTGCAATTGGGCATAAGGGCTGGCTTTAGTGTTGAAAAATTCGGTCATCCAGCCAATCTAATCTCTCTAAATAGTATTTTGTTTCGAAAGCCAAGGTATAATGCTAATAATGGAAATACGGATGGATACACTGCGATATGTATTTGCTCTATTATGCAGGCAGTCTAGGCCATTGACAAGTCTAGGTCTACCTAGCAGGCTTATGATTATCCAGATTATCCAGTTTAGTACAGAAAGATATGGCGGTTTACTTAGGGGTGATTTTTTATAGGAATAATGAGTTTATAGTACCTAATTATTTATGTACGCTCCGCGCCGCAAACAACGCTATATAGTCATGGAATCATCAAGCTCGACTCTTGCCAAATTCGTTTAGGAAAAATATTTAAAACATTGATTCTGCATAAATTTTCTAAATATTTACAAAGTAGGTAAGTATCCTAATCATAGCTGATATCACTTGCTACCACGTCAATATTTACGTACCGACTTGGGTAACTCTACCTGGGTATCTACAGTTGTAAAATTTGAGAACAATTTAAGCAAAAACAATTGATAGGTACGTACATATACTTATACGAGAGTTTTACAGATTGAAGAAATAGGTACCTAGGTACAGTTGGGAGCGAAATGATTCATACGGCACCACTAGGAAGTCGGCTGGATCTCAGAAATGTTAGCTGCTTGGATTGTTCTTGAGTGCCAGTTTTGATTAGGGATTGATCGTAATCAGAATTAGCATTCAAGAACGATCCAAGCAGCTAACATTTCTGGAATCCAGCCGACTTCTTAGCGGTGCCGTATGAATCATTTCGCTCCCAACTGTACCTACTCACATTTTTGTTTTCCTATCATTATAATGGACGATCAGAAACAACAATGACGCTAACAACCCCCAAAACCGACCATCATCCATCGATCAGTTCTAACGAACTGCATGTAATATCCCGAGTAATATCCCAAAGGACAAATAGGGATGGGTTCAAATACCTACATATCTGAAGCATATCTGTCCCATCCCACTCGTATAGCATATAATGCCATTTGAGCCTATATAGCTTTGCAAGTACCTTAACGATTGTTAAAAAAAATGCATGGACTTCGAACCAATTTAATCCTCGAATTTAGTAACATAGTAACAATAAACTTGTATGCACTAAGATATTCTATAGATAGCAAAGAACACAATAACCAAAATATACAGTTTTGTTATTTACTATACAGTTATTTATTATTCGTACGGTTACAATTATCAAATAAGCGAATCCTGGATATTTCAGGCCGCTTTCATGTCCCAATGATTAGGTATAAGGTATAGTAATCGCCGATGTGATAATGGGGTCTTCCATGGGTTTTGGGAAAAAATGAATTCAAATACTAGAGTCATCGGGGAGATCACATGTTTTTTATTTGATTTTTTCCGTTCATTTTCGGCACCGAAAAAAAAAAGAAAATTTTGCGTGACGTACTTTTGGGAATCAATCCAGTGAACGACAGATGAAGCCATGTGAGAAGGTGAAATTTAAAATTTTGTTGCCGATTTTTTTTTGCTGAATGTCGTGTGGACGCGAAACGATTAAAACAACAATAAATTACAGCTTTCAATAAATTTGAAGTCCCGAATTACACTTCAGAAGTGATTTGGAATTGTTCGGAATTAAAGGCAACAGAAATCCTGAAAGCGGGTCACTTCTGGTTTACGCCTAAGCGGCCTAAGGTCAACCGAGTGACGTCATAAGATTAAAAGATTTTTTAAACCAGCGGAAAAATGGACGCGCTTGTTTTACGATGTGAACATTTTGATCAGAAACGATGAGAAAACTCATTTAAAATCGTTTTTTTTTCAGTAGAACACCCCATATTGCAAGTGTTGCAACCGTACGGAAAAAATCCGTACCTACCTAATTATTCTATGTAAGTATATTTTTAAAACATAATTTTTTGATATTTTATCCATTACTGAAGTCAAAATCGCTCTCATTCGACACTTTGGCAGTGTCTTGCTTGACGCTACTTTCAGTATCAGTGTCTAGCATCTCCATCACTTTGCTTGTCTTTGTTTGTTCTATGTTTTGCTCAGTTTCTAATGTTACTGTCTTTTGCCCTGCATCTGCTTCTGCATTTCGACTTTCTTCGCCATATTGGCGTGCAACACTGCTTCCGTCGTACTTCGGCTGAATCACTTCTCCATTCTCGTTATACTGTTGTTGAATCAACTGTCCATTTTCGTCGTATTGTGCTTGAATCAACTGTCCATTTTCGTCATACTGTGTTTGAATCAACTGTCCATTTTCGTCATATTGTGCTTGAATCAGCTGCCCATTCTCGTCATACTGATGCTGGATCAACTGTCCATTTACGTCGTATTGTGCCTGAATCAGCTGCCCATTTTCATCGTACTGTTGCTGAATCGACTGCCCATTTTCATCGTACTGTTGCTGAATCAACTGCCCATTTTCATCGTACTGTTGCTGGATCAACTGCCCATTTTCATCGTACTGTTGCTGAATCAATTGTCCATTTTCGTCATATTGTGCTGGAATCGACTGCCTATTCTCGTCATACTGATGCTGGATCAACTGTCCATTTACGTCGTATTGTGCCTGAATCAGCTGCCCATTTTCATCGTACTGTTGCTGGATTAGCTGCCCATTTTCATCGTACTGTTGCTGGATCAACTGCCCATTTTCATCGTACTGTTGCTGAATCAATTGTCCATTTTCGTCATATTGTGCTGGAATCGACTCCCCGTTCTCATCATACTGTTGCTGGATCAACTGTCCTTTCTCATCATACTGTTCCTGGATCAACTGCCCATTTTCATCGTATTGTTGCTGAATCAGCTGTCCATTTTCGTCAGGCTGTTGTCGAATTAGTTGTCCATTCTCATCATATTGTGGTGGAATAATTTGTCCGTTTTCGTCATATTGCTGCTGGATCAAGTGACCATTTTCATCATACTGTTGCTGAATCAACTGCCCACTTTCGTCGTACCCCTGCTGAATCAGCTGGCCATTTTCATCATACTGGGCTTCAATCAACTGACCACCTTCGTCATACTGCGATTGAATCAGCTGGCCATTTTCATCATACTGCGCTCGAATCACTTGACCACTTTTATCGTACTGAATCAACTGCCCGTTCTCGTCATACTGTTGCTGGGTTAACTGCCCATTTTCATCGTATTGTTGTTGAATCAACTGACTGTTTTCATCGTACTGCTGTTGAATTAATTGACCGTTTTCATCATACTGCGGTTGATGGGTCAACTGATCACTTTCATCGTACTGTTGTTGCATCACCATCACCTGCCCATTCTCGTCGTACTGCTGCTGAATTGGTTGTCCATTCTCATCATAAGGTTGCTGAGTCAACTGTTTATTTTCATCATACTGGAATTGACCTTGGTCATACAGTTGATTATCAACATGCTTTTGAATTGCTTGTCCACTGTTATCAGGCTGTTCAAGCAACTGCTCACTTTCGTCAAATTCCTGTTCTAAATATGGTCGACGTATCACATCTTCATTTGGCAAGTTTTCAATAATCTCCCGAGCTTCACTTTCCTCGGTATCTTTTTGAACTTCTTGTCCGGTTACAACAGGGTTTTCGGCTTCACTTGCAATATTTTTCGTGTTTTGCCGAATTGTTTCATTCATTTCCTCTTTCACGCTGCAGTCTTTTTCTTCGTCATTCTGATTCGTAATTTTTGTTCTTATTTGTGCAACTGTTTGCTCATATTTTGAATCGTTCAAGACTGCATTTCCAGAAAAGTTTTCTGTTTGTGGTATGATTTTGAAGAAATCACTGTCGGTAATAAGCGACGGTTTTTCAACATCTCTGCTACCCAAAAATTGATTGTGAACTTTTTGCTTTGATCCATTTTGATCAGTTAACTGGACATCATGTGATTTCGCAGAAATTTCATAAGCTGGCTTACTTCCATCAAAAAAGAGTGCTTTGTCAGACAACAACGATTCCGTACTGTTCTGGAACTTTTTATCACAAACATTTTTATACAAATCCAGTTTACTAGGGTTGCTTTCGTTTGGAGACAAATCTTCCGATTCGCTTTCTTCGAAACTTTTACGCATAGTCTGAAGGGGGACTTCCGAAATGTTGTCTTTTCTTCGCGAATCCCGTGGAAGTTTTTCCGGCGATTTTTGTTTCGAATAAATCGAGTTCATGATATCATCAGCTATGGAATTGGCGTAGTTGTACTTATTCCCATCGCTGTAAGTGTACAGATCATCGTAGTTGTTTTCGAGTTTATCGTCGGATGATAAGGAAAATGGCAATCTGGATCGTGCGATTTCTTCTTTGTCAAGCAAATTTCTGAGCCTCTGAGAAGACATATCTTGAAGGTATTTCTCGAGGATGTTGTTCTTCTCTTCGAGTTGTTTTGCGTAAGTTTGTGGTTCGCTGAATTTCGGCATGGAAGTGGGTTCGATGATTCTGGGTGGTGGAGCAGAAGCCGGCTGAACTTCGATCTTTTTCACGGTTTGAGACTTGTAAAGTCGTTCTAAAAACGCGTTGTACTGTTGCCGCAGTAATTTGAAACGCTCAGTCTTTGCCGTCAGTACTGCAACGCGGCTGTCGATTCTTTCCAGCGTTTTTAAAATCCGATCGTTTCGGTCTTGGCGACGGCGGTCTTCTTCCAGGAAACGCTTGTACTGCGACCTTAGTTTGCGGTAATGCATTTGCTCCCTAGAATTTTCGTAATGTTTTCGATTTATTGATTTTGATTTTATAGTTTAATGCATATTACACACCTAAGTGCAAATATTTCACTATAATTTAACAGGGCCTGACTGACTTTTTATCTTTTTTAGAAATTTTTGCAGCTTAGGTATAGCTAGTCTGTTAGAGAACTAGAACTAGAAAAAACTCACTCTTCTCGCGTGATTTGGACCATTTCGTTGAATTTCATTTCAAGCTTGAGTCGTTCTTCCTCGCTGCAACAGCAGTTCCCCTTCATGGTAGTACAATACAAACAAACGTAAATCAAAATAATAACTCACCTTTTTCGCAATTTTTCTTGTAGTTCGATAAATTTTTTGTAATATTCCTCAGTCCTGTGAGTGAACGACATTATTGAATGTTTATGATGACAATTCCGTTACGCAGGTATTTATTTTTGGAAACGCACAACGTACCTACAAAGAGCGATGGGAACTTTATACACCCCTATATTCATTCACTCATTATGACAAGCAGGTGTAGGTGTAACATGCGCGTTTGATGAAAATTACGTGACGATGTTGTTGAAATTAATGCAATAATCGCACACCCCACTGAAACCAATCAACTCTGCTGATGTGTTTAATTAAAAGATGCAATCAATTCAACCACAACGCGGTAATGGTCTTTGCGTGATTTCCAATTTTACTTGATTAAAAACGACTTTTTTGGAATTTTCTTTGTGAAGGAATTGTCTAGATAGAAGCTCAACAATAATATGTGAACTCACAAAGGGCTCGTTAGAAACTAGGGGAAGATAATATGTTTTCAACATTTTGTTACATTACGAGAGTCGATATAATATCCGCAAATAATTTATCACTGCGAGGATGGCACGCAATGCTCGTACCAGGACAGTGACGACACTAAACTTGACCTTACCCTAGAAAAGTTCCCTGTTGCCTACATTTTGTAAGTAAATAGGTATACAGCTGGTGGAAAGACCTGAATCTCGTTTAATCAATATCAGATTATGCTTATTTCATGGAGCACCCTGTAAATGTGTGGGTACTTACCTACCTAACGCAAAGAAATTTTAAATAATCACCACTGCAGTTACCTACGTATTTTTGGAGTTTTTCAACTCGATTCAATAATAATTGAATAATCATCATAGATAGAGGACGTACAACAATCCCTAAATAGTTATGCAGTTCTTGCACCCAAAAAGCACAAAATTATAAATCACTTCCAGAAACAGGAAGTCTAATACTTGAACCTGTTGGACGCCAAAGAAAGGGTGTAAGTATTATCTTTGGTACTTCAACACACCACAACCTTATTGCATAAAATGCACAACAAAACAACATTTATATTAACAGTTTATTTATTTTTCATAGAAAAATCAACTATGCACGCAATATACAGCTGAATAATAAAAATATAACAAATCTGAAACAACGTTCTCAATATTAATTAATAGTTTGTAAAATTTGATACTTAGTTTTTATTATAATATATTTATCATTCTTGCAATTAACCAACCTCACCCTAAGCTAAAATTGCAATTATATCACACTATAAAATATATTGTTTTTATCACATTTTCCCTTTGCAAAGCTTTTTGATAGAGCACAGAGATTTGATAATAATACAAGTACCTAGTAGGTAAATCGCTGAGTTTTTGCTATGTCTTGGAAGGAGATTCCCGTTGTGATGCATTTTAAAACTACACCAACTAGCGCTATACCTAAATCTAACCATCGACTACAATAAATAATAATGATGTTTGTGTGTAATGATGAATTTGTGTTATTTACGAAATACCTCAAGTCAACAATCCAAAAACTTTTTCAACATCTAATTACCTTCAACATCTATGACTAACCAACAAAACATTAAAACTCGAAAAACATAAGACACTACGATTGACTTGATAATATTTCCTAATTCTTAGCAATCTAAATATTAATGAAAATGAAAAATTAATTAACTATCGGCCGTAAATTTAAAACAACAATTACGTGTGTGTGGTTCAACATAAAATAAATTATATAATAATTATCAAAAAATGAAATAATATTTCGGTATTCTGTCTACTAATGGATGATATATCAAGAAGTGCCGTACTTTCCGTTCTCGAACACGCCTTTTCGGAAGAACGGCGAAAAACTGATCAAGGCCGCTTTGGTTATAGGACCTCCGTAAGCCAAGGGACAGGACGGGTGGCTTTTGCACGTGTCCACAAGTCGACGCAGATAGAACTCTAGCTGGCGCTTCCTGGACTTCGCCACCGTTTCGGAATTCGCAAACAGCTGCTTTGACGGAAAAGGAATGCTGGATACCTGATCTCCATACCTGGCTTTCATGGCTATGTGCAGATCTCTGAACCTTGAGTACCGTCGCAAAATACTCCAGCGTTCATCGACTGTACATATTCTCACTTCGTATTCGTAGTGAGTCTTGCTGCCGGCACCCCTGACGCAATAGCTACATATTGTGACGATTGCATCGTTATCGCCATCTGAAATTTTCGATTTCGAACTTTCTCTTTTTTTCCCTTGCTTAGAAGACGTCAAGGTCAAAAAACGGAAGTACAGGAACTACACACACACTCATACCGAGCAGAAATCTATCGTTTCTAAACATGCATGAACACTTACCAAACGCTATTGACGGCATGGATCTATGCAGGTTGTAGTTGCTGTAAGCCGAGAGCCTGCGATTTTGAGACTGGAAATAAAAATGATTGAAAATTACCAAAAAAAGAAAATCTGTGCCGCGACTGGAACTATCTCCTCCCATTCCCCCTCCTTTGGTAATATTGACATTTGTTGTGGTGAAGTTTTACTGTGAAGGTCTACTGCATTGATAGACGTCACTTTTGAATCAACTCAATAACCGACTTCAGTTTTTGCCCCTGAAAGATAGGCAAATTGCAACTCTGACAGCTGCTAGGCGGTTCCATCGTGGGTCCACCTCATATATAGTAAAGGACAGTCTGTCGAACGTATATGCTAAGTTTCACGCTTTTATCACAAAATGCAGGGTTTCTCTGTAAAATGGTCGTTAACCGCCGCACTACATAGCGTCCTATGGCCATAGCTATGCTTTATTATTATGTTGTTGCTTGTTCTACAGACGCGTCGTCATGTTAAAAAGTCTGCTGGCTATTGGCTGGAGCCCAGGCAGATGGTAACCTTTATGGGATGTCAACTCCATAAAACACAACACAACATCAACACAACTCACGACCTTGTCGAAAATGATCTCGATATACCACTGTCTGCCCGTAAACGCCTGTCCCTACCATGAAGTTTAGGCAGGCAGTTCAACGACCCTGTACTAAACAGCTTTGAAATGAACTCTCAACATGCTCTACTTTTGGAAAAATTCGTAGGTTTGCTCAGGATGAAAAATAATCAAGCGTTCAACCATTATAATGATTGGGATGACGGAAGCTTTGAATTGCAAAAATAGAACAATACCTGAAGCGGAGGTGAGTACAGAGCAGATGTCGAACCAGTATGCAAAGGCCTTATTGGACTTGGACTACCGCTGTCGACATCTTGCAGTGGATGTTCAGCTGCTGGCGAAAGAATCGCAGTTTGGCCGTACTTCAGTGACATGTATTGTCTTTGCAATTCTTGCAAGATCTACAACAGATTTCATTGAGGATTCAAAATATTATTATCTTTTAATAATTCAAGAACTTACCCCAATTTGAGCATCCAAATGCGACTTGGAGCACCCTGAATCTAAGCCACGCACGATCACTTGCTTCTGCTGGACAAGTCTTTGGCTTAGTCTTCGCAATGCTTCAACGTCTTTTCTCTTCTTTCGGTTCACAGGTGAATGATTCTCGATCGAACTTGTTGATTGTGAGTCACTCATCACACCCTATCACACAAAAAAAAACGATAAGATATTTTTTTGTTTGGCAGTTTGTTTACGTTATCACAATCTACAGACAGATAACCAGTTGAATTATCTGTGAAGCTTGAAAAATGATCTTTTGTTTATACGGTATAGGTTGTGTAAGTAAGTATACTGAAAATGATTACTTTGAATTCCTCATTGCTGGACAAATCGCTGTCGTCTTGGATGCGGGGCGAGGGTCGTAATTCCACTCCGCTGTCGCTCATGAGGTAGTCGGGTTTGTTAACTGGGATTACAGGTGAGCAAGCACTGGCCGCCGTGTGATAAGTGTCGCTGCTGCTTAGCGTACTCAAAGTGCCCCTTTCTAAGCTACTTGTGTAGTTTGTCTCGCAAGAATTTGGACTATCCGCCGAATTGATTTTCTTCAAGTTCAGTTTCAAGCTGGAGAATATTTCAGGTCAGTTTAGTTAACATAGGTAATTCATAATTATCAAGAGAAAATTTCAAAGTTCATAGAAAATATCCAAGTTCATACCCCTGCTTCTTTCTTTCGATTTTTTCCAGTTCTTCTTGTGTGCGCGACGCCAAAGATTCTTTCAAATCTTGCAGGTGGTTGTTATCCTTTGTGCCCAAATCAAGGGCAACTTGTTCGTCCACCAGATTCACCAGTTTTTTATCGATAATTTCCATTGCCTTACGCCGTTCTGTTAGAGCTTCGACTCGTCTGTTCAGCTCGGCTTGTAATTCTGCTAATTCTTTTCTCTGCATAAACATCGGCAACGTGTAAGTATTTAATTCAATTTAGAATTATTGCAGTGTAGGTGAATAGGGTGAATGAGAAAGAACGAAGTTATGAAATCATTACAAGTCCCCTTTATACGTGCCCGCCTTCATGAGGGATTGGAACGCGTGACTGGTCAAAAGAACGTTGTGACCTAATGCCAAAACGCGTTCCAATCTCGCTTGATTTAAGTCGTTGAAATAGGGTCCTTGCATGAATTTTATTTTCAGAACATTACTTCATAACATCATTGAAAACGTTCTTTACAATATCCGAAGGAAAAAAGTGAAGAATATTTCTCCATTCTTCAAATGAAGATCACATTTTGAATTAATTTTTTCGCGCTAAAAACATGGTTACTGTTGTAAGTACTGGTCGTAATGACGTCACGCGAGTGTTTTTCGGTTTGCGAGGTTCACAGCCACGTCACCACGCGATGACATTGTATATTTACCTTGACAACCGAATCAGCAGTGGCGTAGTGACTCTGCGCGGGTCCATATTTAAACAATTTGCTGGCCTCAACCGCCCCCTTTTACTTGAAAAATAATTTACAGTAGTTTGTTGTTCATATTATTATTGTAACAGGGGGTTTGTGGGTCCCCTAAGACTATGAGCCCGTGTCTTATGCACACGTTGGACACCCTTCCACTCCACCATTGAGAATATACGATTTCATTTACGCAGGGATGACGCAGGGCATTAATCTGTTTGCGTTAGAAGAAAATACCCTAAAATTATCGAGGCCGATGCGCATGAAAGTTGGCAACCTGACGGTTTCTAAGTTTTAAATTTGAAATTAAAAATAGATCATGCAGATCTGGGGGAAACCACCCAGTTCATGATGTTATGGACTACAATAGCATCATTTGGGACAATAAAAAAAATCGTGCAAGGATTCTATTGCGTCAAAGTTCAATGTAACTTCCACAATGCAAGGTGAATCTCTAGATAACTTACATGTTGATTGACTATATCTTGAATGAGCGACGGGCCCCTGGCGTTATTCAAAACATCCACCAAGACGTCGCATTCAGCCTCGGACAATGAATTCGATTCAGATTTCACGACGAGTTCCTGCGGATATATTAAACCAAAAAATTAAGCTGTGAAAAAGCATGCATTTACAGCAAACCAAACAAAAATTTGTATGGGCGTAAAACGAAAGAACAAAAAAAAAACAATGCAAGTACCTGAAAAATTCGTTTAGCTTGAGGATTTGGGAAGGTAAAATCATTGGCATGCGACGTGATAAACTGGCAGGTATTGTTCAACTTAATCATAACGTCTGTTTTAAAATCTTGCAACTGTTCACATTCACTGTTTATCTATGAAAAGAAAAAAGAAAAATAAATGAAAAACACAAATTCGAGTTGTGGACAATTTTTTTGAATTATTACTTCTCCCCAGATTTTGTGCCGTTCGCGTTCCAATTCTTCGCGCCTCAGGATCAACTCTTTTTCTTTTTCCTTCAGTTCGAATTCGCGATGACGCTGCTGGGCGGTCACGGTGCGCCAGTCTTCTTGCAGCTGGCGAGTCTGACAACAACACTGTGATTGTAGAACAATGTTTTGGGAAAAAAAGAAAAAAAATTACCTGTATCGCATGCTCTTTCTGCATCAAAACCTTTTCCGCTTCCAGCTTGGCTTGTGCCTCTTCCAAATACTTTCGTTTCCGTTCAAAAACCTCTTGTTCTTTCTCAAACACTTCCTTTTCTTTTTCCAAGTTCAGTCTTTGCGTTTCAATTTCACATCTTTCATCTTCTTGATACCTACAACCACTCAATTAACTTGGAAAAAAAATATAAAATCAAATTTACGGTTGTAAATTTTCCATTGACAGTGCCAAGTCTGGAGTAGACCAGCTCAGAAGACTCAGTCTAGACAAGTTGTAAGTACGCTCGCCTTTTCTTAACTGCGCTGCTTCCGCTGGATCATTGAACCTGTGCATCAGTCATTTGAAGATCGTTGAAAAGATTTTTTTAATGCATACTTTACCTAAAAACGTGCGCTTTGCCTAAGAAAATTATAGCACCTTGAGAAAGCCGCGTTGGTGTTTCGATTAGGGAATTATTGAGCATCACGTAAGCTCCTGAATGAGGAATGAGGGTAACGACACCACTTTCAAAAGTTATGGTGCAGTGCTGAGGCTCCATTCCGGCACCTTTGAGTTCAATGTCTTGTTTGTCATCAGAATCTTCAGTACCAATAGTGGTTTTTCCTTCCTAAATATGAAAATAAAAGACAAATGTTGAACCAAAAGCAATTCAACCCATTTTCCAACCCATGAATTGGCAAGCTCGACTATTTCGAGTTTCTGATGTGACCTAACAAGCAGGTTGCAATAATCGGTTTGAGAGAGCCATTTCTGAAAATAGAAAGTCAAGTGATACATGCCAATGCTCTTCAATTTTACAAAACCTTTGGAATTTGGGTTTCCGTTGAAAAAATAAATTTTCCATTCAACCGATTCTTGCAATCCACTTTTTTAGGCAACTATCATTTGTTATTCTTTTGCACAATATCTGAGAAAAAACATGTTGGAGAACATTCAACATGTCGAAAAATGAATGCCTGCCTTGTAGCCAGGTATTTTAGATTTATGACGTGAATAATTTGATGAATCACTAAAAGTATGCAAAACTGACCCTAAACGGTCGCGGCTATAATATCGGCCAAAATTTTCCCCGCGGTGGTGTTGTCGAAAAAGCTTTGCTTCATACGTCGTATACTGGAGTTTGATCCTACGCGGAGAATTTTTTGTGTAGAATAATTGATCCTTTTTATTTCTCCAATAATTTTTATATCAGTCATACGAAAATTCTACTAATTCCGGAAAAGAGTATCAATAGGGTCCTCGCACGATTTTTTAACAGCCCCAAATGATGCTATGGTAGCCACATAACATCATAAACTGAGTGGTTTCCCGCAAATCTGCATGATTCTATGTAATTTAAAACTTCAAAACTGTTGAGAAATCGTATTATTTTCAATGACGGAGTGAAAGGGTGTCCAACGTGTGCAAAAAACACGGACTCCTGGCCTTGGGGGGGTCCACGGATCCCCTGCTACAATAATAAGATTAACAACAAACTATTGTAAATTATCTTTCAAACAAGGGGGCGGTTGAGGCCGGCAAGTTGTTTAAATATGCACCCGTGTAGAGTCACTACGCCACTGCTAATTCGGAATTCGGTTGCCAAGATTCGCGTGATGATCTGACTGTAAACCTAGCGAACAAAAAGAAACTAACAAACAAAAACAAAACTGTCGGCGTGACGTCAACATATTCAGCACAAGGTCACTGTAGTGCATAAAGCTTCCAATGGTTTAATAAAGTAATCGTCTTGAAATAAAAGTCATGCAAGGACCCTATTCCACAAAAAAGACTTTCCCAGAGGAGAATCGAACCCCAGTATACGACATGTGAAGCAAAGCTTTTTCGACAACACCACCGCGGGAAAGTTCCGACCGGCTGATACGCTGTTTTATTCACTATTTAATTTTTTTTTCGCCAAAAGATGGCTGCGAAAAGCATCAACGCATGCCGCTTTTGGCAGCTATCTTATGGCGGGAAAACTTGATTTAAATCGCGAATAGATGGGCACGATAAGTGATCGTCAAGAAAAAGCCCTGAAAAACAGGGAAACTCACTATGATCAGAGGGGATTTTTGATTTGAAGCTGAAACCGTCCAGGGTCGGTATTGCGTACTTTTAGTCGGTTATCAGCTTATTCACGCTTCTATTGAAATAGCACCTAAAATACCTGGACTATGTATGCTTTTTTTTCAAGTGCGTACCTACCTTTATATGGTAAAGAGTCACGCCTGTACTAAGGGGATCATCATCGATCGCAACCAAATGAGGCCTGTCTGAATCTAAAACAACACCAGGGCCGGCCTTTCTCAACCCTAACGCTCGTTGCTCTCTCAAAATCGCTTGAGCTTCACGCCATTTTCCAGCCCATTCTTCCGTCAATTCCTAAGAAAAATAAACAATGACAATTACTACAAACAATAACCAATAAACATTACTTTTTCCCTGGCTTCTTTCTCATGTAACTGAGCCAGCATGTCCGACCTCTGCTCGCTGAACATCAACGCTTTGAGTTTGCTTATTTCATCACGAAGTTCCCTGATAAGCTTAACATTCGGATCCTCATTCACAGTCGGCTTATTGATAATATTCTTGGCTCTGTTTGCGTAACGCAATGTGCTAAGGGTTTCGCCGTAATTGCAATCTATGACATTAACACATTCAACAAAAATTCATAAACGTTGCTTGAAGAATCTACCTGCTGGACTAATTGCTGCTATCATGATGGTTTTTGAATTTCCGCCCAGGCTGTCTTTCAACAGCCACGTAAGAACAGAATCTCGATATGGAATAAAGGAAGCTTTTCGTTGTCCGTTACTAGAATCGACGGAAAGTTCAGCCAGGGCCGATATCACAGAACCTAAAGTCACAAGTGATTTGTTGATATGGGCACCCTCTTTGAGCCTCTGCCCCGTTGCGCCAGTGGCATCTGCTCTCTCACTTCCAGCCAAATCTACTAAATGAATCTGAGAAAGAAAGGAAGATAAAAAACAGCACTATTCAAGAGTCAACTTTCAGAAAAATTAATGGAAAAAATGAAACCGCGTTGGAATTTGTAATGCTCATTGAAACATGCATTTTATTAGGTTATCAAAAATCACGAAAACCGCACCAGCCCATAACTTTTTACTTTTTTCTATCTGATAATGTATATAGATTCGCAATTTTCATGGGGTATTTGAGAGCACTTTTGCTATTTTTCGCGTTGATCATGGAGCAACTGCCACTTCCGGAAGTAATCGGAAGTGACATCAACTTTTGATTTTCAATTGGAACATCTGTATATTTTTCGACATTCGGATAGACTTTTTTTATTGACATAGTGGTGTTCCTCAAAATTCTCTATGGTGAAAAATGACGATTTTCATTCGGATTGAATATAATTAGATTATCATTACCAAAGGTGACTGCGACCACAAATAAAAATCTGAAGTTGGAAGTTTGTAAATTGTTTATGTCGATTTCAACCGGCAAGGCTTTCTGATTTGTAAGACGATAAATTACTGTGAGCCAGGAAATGCCGGAAGGGCATCTACATAGTTACTCAAAACGAAAAGTGAAAACAATGATTTGAATTAACGTTTCGTTTCATTAACAATCAACTCTACAAATTAATGAAACAATCCAACAATCTTGAAAGCAAGTGGAAGGCGGCGGTTTGGTCATGGTCATGTGGTTTTGAAAAGATAAAAACGGGTGTGAGCATCGATTCCAACCGGAAACGCTTTTTGACATGAACAATAAACAAACTTCTAACTTTAGAATTTTATTTGTGGTCGCAGCCACCTTTGGTACTGATGATCTAATTATATTTCTGTTATATTCAACCTGCTATGAAATCGTCATTTCTCATCATGAAGAATTTTTAAGACCGCCATTCTATCAATGAAAAAATCACTAGCCGAATATCAAAAAATATATGAGAAAGTATAAACAAAAAGTTGATGTCACTTTCGGTTACTTCCCAAGTGAGAGCAGCTTCATGATCAATGCAAAAAAATATGAAAAGTGGTCTCAAATACCCCATAAAAACTTCAAATCTATAGTTTTTGAAAAACACATGGTATGTTCAACTACTTCCCTCATGTTTTTGCGCATCGTTTATCGTACGTCTAAGCCAAATGTTTCATTTATTTTTTCGTTTTGAGAGAACAAGGTGGCGCCCGAGCGATGTTTAGCAATGAGCTCCAACTCCAACACAAGCTCCAGGGAGACATGCATTGCACTCCAGGTGAGAACACGAGTTTCATTTTTTCCGCTCTTTGGATTGATCAGAATGATCGACCTGCCTGATAAAATTTGACTAAAAATGAAAAATTACTTTTGACACAGTTTCACTGGGAACTCCATCGCAATAACCCGCTTGGACAAAAGTTATCGTAAAAATTGCGTGGCTCCTGCTGCTCACGTCGTTCATATTTGTGGCAGCCGTCGTTCTGTGTGAATTTCCCCTGTTCATGCATTCTTGAATATGTCCATAATTTGTTACAAGACAGGTAGTCAGCCCTTGAACGTAGGGCCCTTTCTTGGGATGCTCACGAACTTTCAAAGACGAGCTATCCCTGCCTCGCAGCAAATCAGCCACGCGCTCCTGGTATATCTCCAAATAACTAACTTGAACTCGATGTGTCGTTCCACGTTTTGAATTTTCAGACATCCTTTCGAACAGGGCCTTGCAAATTCGCGGTATTAAACCTTGATTTTCCTACAAAAAATACTGTTGTCATCAATGCACTGACTTGATAATAAGCTCGCAAACCTGAGAACCCATCATAGTAAATGTTTTTCCGCTTCCTGTCTGACCATAAGCAAAAACACAAGCATTGTAGCCTTCGAAAGCACAGTCCACCACTTCGGTGCCCAAATCGTTGTACACCCGTTCTTGGGACGTAAAATTCGAGCTTTCGTCATCGTGCGACCAATAGGAGTAATCGAAGGTGAACTCTTTGTATCGGATGCTTTCATCTCTGGTGTTCGCCTGCAAAAACAGTTACTTCACCGGGAACATGAATAAGCATGTGTGCTCACTTTGGAATTAAGTATGCCAGTGGTTTTTCCGGTCATTTGAATTATCAATTGGGCGTCCATGTCCAGCTCCCTGAAAAAGTTCATTGCTCTTTGTGCTGTCGACCATAGAAGGAACTGTTGAGCTCACCTCTGGTTGAAGGGACGAACCCTGACCGCTACCTTTACTGATGCCATTGCTTCGTAGTAATATATGAATTACAGTAAAACAACCCACATTTTTTGCAATTCACGATAAATACGCATTCGATGTTTATTTTGATACAACAGCAGCTGTCACTTTGTCACATATGTCACACACCCACGCCATGGCGCCATGCTCTTTTTGCTGTATTATTCCATTACCAACATTACCACACTAAGCTCCAATTATTTAAATTATCAAAATTGTTTTGTCACGTCACAAAGTCACAAAGTTTTTTGTCTATTTCTTTGAGTCCTGAATACCACCTACTGCTTTGGCTATTTGTCCAGCCAAACTAAACTAAATTGGATTATGTAGTTTGAACCGGACTGTTTGCGAAATTAAATCCAGGGAAAGAAGAGGTTGTCAAATCAAAAGTCCCTAGGCTCAAGGCCAGTTTTGTTGTTTTTCGGTGACAGTGACAGTACTGACAGTCGTTGACAGTAGCGACAATAAATGTGGTTATGTTTATATGTTTGCATCTGTTTATCAACGGTTTGCAGAACACTCATGAAGAACAGATTGGTAAGTTGACAAATATTTGCGACTATACTGAATTATTCCATACCTTGTAGTAATTCAAATTTGTAGAAATATGGAGCTGGAAGAAGAACGTACGGAGAATAATGGCGATAACTCTGAAGATGATCATTCAGACATCGGGCTCCAAATCGTGGAGGAAAGTCCCAGACCGAAGCGAAAACCTAAGAAAGATCTCGATGAATCCGCCATGAAAGTCATAGCAGGTGTTGAAGACGATTTGGAAGTCAACTTGGAAGAGAAAGCTGCTAAAGCCAAGCTGTCGGCAACAAACGTGAAGAATTTACTTCGACAGGTCGTCACAAATGAACACGTTCTGGCCTTGCTTCGCCACGTGGAGAATCCGGAAGAAAGCAGCGAACCCATTACGGCATTTGAGCCTAAATTCACCAGAGCCAAATCCAAGTAATCAATTGTTTCTTTAGTAAGTGCTTTTGAGGTCACACTGTTGATTTACAGACAACTTGGAAATGTCCAGACCAACATAATGCCATGGGCTGCTCCCCCAAAACCCCAATCTGAAGTGCATGCTTTGCTCACGCAAGAACTGCAGGAGGACGATTCGGGCGATGAATATGTTCCTCAGGACCAATCAATAGAACTCGATTCTTCTTTTGCAACAAACAAGGATGATGGAGAAGAAGAAGCCAATATTGCTCGACGAACTCGTTCGAAGTTTTCACTGAGTCATACGCCTCTGGAGGAAATAGAAAAATCTTTCATTCCCCCCGACATTACCACAGACATGTACGATATGGACTGTGATGATGAGAACTGGGCAGATTTTTTGAAGACTTTCACAAGACCTCTGGATGAACTGACAAAACCCACTGAGGAAGAGGACCTAGAATTGGAAGATGAAGATCCGACTTACAACATTCTAGCAGATGAAGAGAATGACAAAGGTACCTAAGGGCTCAATTTCAAGTTGGAGATGCGCCCGCGCAAATGTAGCGAAGTCCTGCCACTATGGCAACATAACACAATCTGACGCGATGATTTGGTTATCAATGCCTTGAATAAGTGGCGCAAGTTGTGTCGCTGACCTGAAATCCAGTCCTAACAATTCTAACGTCGCAAAAATATTCGTCAAAAATGCGCTGTTGTGGCCAGGTCAGGTCAGGTACATCTTTTTTCTTGGTAACTAATCTTCCATATCTTGCATATAGGGTTTCACTTGAATATATTTAGCTCGTCCTTTCGCTATTCGGATCGCAATGTTTAGCAACAATACTTCCTTAAATTTTCGAAGCTCTGTCTGTGTGGGAGAGCTCAAAAAAAGTCCAGCAGCTTCGCCACGATTCCCGTGAACTCTCGAACGGCTCCTTCACCAATTTTACGGGTTTGTGGCTTATCCTCGAATCGAAGTCTCCAGCGAATTCAGCCCCTCACCCATCATATCCTCCGCCATATTGAAATGTCTTAATAATGAACGATTTTTATGACAATCGGAATCTGCTCTTGTCTTGTATAGACACTTATCCTGAACTCCGAGTCCTACGTCGAGGCCTCCTAGTAATCACTTCCTCTTCGACCAAATTAATTAAAAAATTGCCAGTCTATATACATGGAATGGAACAAATTTCACTGTACTCTACGATTATACTTACAACATGCTAAATTAATAATTTTTTATTACAACATTTGACGAGTACATTTTTGCAATAACATATTATTTTCTTCACATTTTTTCAAGTATCTTTATTGTGAAGGAACTTGAACATCCGGGAAAATAATTGTATTTTGGGCTATTTTTGGAACAATACTTAGATAGGTAGGTACCATAATATTATGTATAACGCTTTATACCATTTTTTTAGTCGACAAGGAAGAGTTACGTGCTGATAGAGCTGTAACTGTTTCACGAAAAGAATTCAATATCCTGTTGTCTGAACTATTCGAGTACGAAGACATGTACGATCCCTATCAGTCTGTAGAAAAAACTAAGGAGGTCCAAGATGTCATCACTTCTCATCAAGAAATTCTGCTGCCTGACCCTCCGGTAGTTGAGTCGGACCCGGAGAATGATCCTAACATAATCATTAAGAAATACCAAGTTCCAATTCTGGCTCAGCAAATGCGTCAACACGTTCAAATGCTAACGCAAAACTTCATTCTGACATATGAACATCCGGAATTTGCAGAAAAATCTGGATCATTCAAAGATCAATTGGTAGGTACATATTCCTAAGATGTAAAAATTTAATTATTTTGATTAAGTTGAATTTTGAATTATTGAAATTTATATTGCGCGTTCCAGTTGGAACTGAAATCAGCCTCTGAAGGAAAAGCAGTTTCGATGTTTCACGTTGTAAATTTAACACCCGCGTTGAAACTGATTGAGGACTGGGAGAAATTGTTTGCCAGTAAAAGCAAGAAAGTTGAAGAAACTAAACAGCATGTGGCCAGAGTGATCGTTGAATCGATACAGGCGAAGTATGCGGGCACACAATACGTTCCTACTTTTCCACCTCTCATTCTAGAGACTATTTCAAATAGTGAAGTGTTCATGTACTCTCACCTGCTGCCACGAATCCCGTTTCGAACAAGCAACCTGTGTCAGAGTCGCTGTTATAATTTCACTAACACCGATGATCAGTAAGTTTATAATAATTGTTGTTTTCAAGGAAACCTATTACATATTTGTTTTTTTTTTTAGCTTAATTGCAATATATCTGGAAGTCTTAATTCCATTGCTCAAACAAGACCCTTTCCATATGCATAAAAATAATGTCAGCATGAGGCATGTTTGTCACTACATTCACAGTTGGGTGATGCACTTGACACCTGTAATGAAATTGGAGAGGCACATCCGCAATCGCAAACATCCTGATAGTGAAGACAATCCAATCAAATTTTACTTTCTTAACAAGAAAACGCTCAGTTTTGTCCATTACGTGTTCCCAATGGAAAGCGCTGTGGCACCAAAAGACGTCAGTCCAGAAGGATTACCATATCAATGGAGGCGTTATATCTATCCAAATTATCAGGTATAAAACAGTAATTCGATTTTTTTAAATGAAAATAACGTTCACGTAAATCAATTTCCTCTCATCTCCCTAATGAAACGATTACGAAAAATGTTGTTCGACACTCGAGGGCTGTGCCATTGTTTCGCCCCTTATTTACGGCTCATTAGTGCAGAGCGAGGTGAAATCTCGCTTTGTGTAATTATAGGTAATTGAGCCTCTGCACTGATGAGTCCTCAATAAGAGACGAAGCACGTGTAGGTATGTGGAGTACTTGTTCTGGCCGTCTGACATTTCGAAGCTTATTGAGATGTTAGGTACCTAATTCAAATACGATTTCTCGAATCCATTTAAGCAGAAATATACCTTTACAAAGTGGTGCTGACAGTTTTCAACAGTTTTATTATACAAATACGCTTTGTCTACACTTCCGGTAGGTACCAGTTAAGTCAAGGTTCTGGCGGGCAACGCTTTCAGATTTCATTACCTACGTTGAACCTTGAACTTGTCACGTACTTCTTTACATCATGATCACAGGTATGACCTGGTGGGGTGATATTTTTACTCATGATCTACTCTGCCATTACCAGTTTACTAAATTCTTTCGAAATAACAAAATCAGAAGAGGTCTGAGCTTATCTCTCTACCTATATTCATCATGAAGCCAGGGATCCAGCCTTTTATCCTATCAGGTCAAGATTACAATGAAGAATGAAGCAAAACCTTGTCGTTGTCGCTTTTTCGGAATTACAAAAAATTGGATGTGAAAAATTCCAGGTTCTTCACTGTACGATCGCGTAAACCTCACTGAACAGTGGGAGATTTCATTTCATTTTCTTGGTCGCTTGGGCATCGTTTTCGCCAGTGACCACCGCTCACCTAGCAGCATTAGTGAGGAGCCGTCAACCAGTAAAAACGATTTAATTTGTCAACCGCACTAGTTTCTACTCTTTGACGAGGCTCACGTCCTTCTATTTTCGCTGCGTAGTCTAGAAAATTTTCACTAGCGCGGGTATCACGTCACGATGACTGTGTCAGCTATCACGCGGCATTATACGTAGCACATCTTTGGAGGCATTAGCATCAAGTGTTAGCAACGAACCCTCCATGCCAAGCCGTGAAAGCCGTGAAATTGATTATAAATTATACTGACAAGGCAAATTTTCATGAAACATTTTTAGGGGTGAAGATGATACAGGGTACCCTTCTCTTTCCCCAACATCGCAAAATGTCAAATATAAGTTAAATAAATCAAGCTGCACTGAGATTTGAAAAGCTATAATTGAGTAGGAATTGTACATTTTTGTGAGACCAGTTATTGAACTGGTATAAAAAACTTTTAATTGCGAGTAAAATCAAAGAATCTATAGAAAAACGTAAAATGTGTCTTCTCCTTGACAATCTGCCACGCCACTGGTACCTAGTTACGTACCTACATACTGGCCCTGATAGTATAAACATGGTCCAAGCTCTTGTTGAAATATTGCTCACATTCCCTTTATAAATTTGCGACCATCTGTAATATTTTCAGCATCAACCGTTCCCTCTCAGAGAGTTTTCAGCTATTATATTCTGGGACTCCAGAGCTTCAGGTCTGAAAAATTCAAGGAGCCGGCACCAAATATCCAAGAATTTTGATTTACACAAAATTAGGTAGCCAAATGCCTGTCCGAGATAGCCCAGAAGAAACTAAGAAATCTCTGTATTGTTTTGCGAAAGCTCAATATTAATCGATAATAGCTATCGATATACAGCTCTTTAAAAATTTGACTTTTTTTATTGTTTTTCATTAATAATAATTTAAAAAACGGGTCGATGTACTCGGCTGAAATTTGCCAGAAACTCCCAGTCAAATTCCACTGAAGTTCAACCAGTGGTAAAAAGAAACGAATACCGAAAGAAAATGAGATCTCTGGTTTCTTCTGGGTTATCGCCAATATAGTCCGGATGTTAAGGGCAAAAAATTAGGGGGTACCTTGCACTATTATATTAATCATTATCACTTTTCATGCCTGTTGCTGAGACCCGACCTCAACCGATCTGGATGTGTAGAAATCGGCGCAAATCGTGCAGACACTTGATATATGGTGAAGTATAAAAAAAATGGTGAAAAATCGGAAATCATGAACCATAACCGATAGACGTACTGTACCTATGTAAATCACGATCTTGATGACTGATTATGCTCATGAAGGTGCCTCAAACAGTTTTGAAATATCTTGAGGCGTTTCCGAAATACGTTGGAAGAAGTCAAATTTCTTCAATTTTTTAACTTGATACTCCAACAAACAGTTATGTACGAAATTAAACGCGAAGTGGAAACATCGACAAAGCCTGCTGGATTCAAAACTAAGATCTTCAATTTTTTTTTTCATCCTGAGCGCCACCTTCAAACTGCCCTTTGTGAAATTGTTGAAAAAGCAACAGGTTACCACTTTATTGGTAAATACACACGATCGTTTTATTATGAAAAACCAAGTCCTGGATTGCGGCAATGAGTCAATCACCTCATTCACCCAAGAAACGTCATCAAGTTCGTTTTTCTTGATTTCCTTAAGCATTTTCCGGAAATGCCTCAAGCCTCAAAATATTTCAAAACTGTTTGCAATACCTTCGTGAGCATGAGATCAGTCATCAATATCGTAATTTACATACGTCCATCGGTTATGGTTCACGATTTACGATTTTTTTACAATTTTTTTCCACTTCACCCTGTATAAAGTGTCTGCACTGCACCAGGTCTTTGCGCTGATGTCTCCACATCCAGATTGGTCGAGGGTGGTCTCAGCAAGAGGCATACTTATGCAAAGTGACAATGCTTGGTCAGAGACGCTTGGTATAAAAGTGCAAGGTACTTATTAGGTACTTACTTCCCACTAAAGTCCGGACTCCGGACAAATCAAATAGGTGGCTAAGCTGATGGGTTCCCAGATGCGAATATTCGCGGTCGCGGGAAGAAAAATGGCGTGCTAAAGATGGGTATATGGTATGATGTTATTTTCACTAGTACGTACTTGTTGATACAATTTTCTTCAGTTGTAAAGTTGTAATAAATATATAGATAATTTATTGTCTATATTGAGCGAACAATTGTCGCTTTATTGTCATAAAAATTAATGTGCCAATATCAATATTTAACTGAGTAATGTCAAAAACAAGCGAATCTCTACAGCGGTACTTTGGCACCCCCTCAGGTGCAAACGCCGGCAAGAAGCTGGCAAGAGGCGCTTCGTTCTCGGCTTCGTTGTGCCGGCGTGCCTGCAACGTTGCCATAGCGGGTGCCAAGGTGACGGTTATGTTCCCGCGACCTATTGGTCAATCAGAGCCCTCGAATTCAAAATTTGACATACAAAATCGCATTTTCTGTCCGAATATTCGCATCTGGGAACCCATAAGCTATATTCTGGGACCCTGTATTGTTTCTTATGGCCAATAGAGTCAATATACCAAAAATTGGCGTCACGAATTTTTTCTAGGCTCTAGAGCTGTTTTACCTAAAATTCGTGGGGTAATCGGTAATCGGTACCTACTGTAAGTGCTGACACGGACATGGTGGAATGAGGAATTAGGCGCGGGCAGCTAACTGTCAAAGATAGGCAACCAGTGTGTTTGGTGGACCAACAAATGAAATTCAGCATTGTGCAGCATAGCAAGCGAGTGCCTTTCTTGCGTTTTCTCACCAGAAGAGCGATGTCAGGACAAAAGGGCACTATTTTGGTATACTCTAGGATCTTACGCAGATAATTCCGGAAAAAGAAAACGGACCGATAGCATCCTTTTTACGTATTCCATTGAAAAAGACCACTGTGATGTCTACATTACCTCCAAATGTTACCCATGATTTTTGCAAAACCCAAGAAGGACCTGAGTGTTGAAATGTAAGCAACGTTAGCTCTTTCCTTGGAGTTTCACACGAGGTAGGTGAAAATTTTATAAAAAATTTATTGTGGGAGCTATGAGTGGCATCGAACATCAATGACATAATGCTCGGTTCATCATCTATCGAGTTTATTTTGTGAAACTATCTCATGCTATTGTTTTTTCAGGCAAGTCAAGCAAACTACAAGCCAACTTGGAAGTTGTGGGCTTGAGTACCATACAGTTTTCAAAGGATCGAACGCCTGTATAGACACCCAACTTTACGGACTCACTTCGGACTCCGAGTCGGACTCCCACGATAAAGCCTCTGAACCAGAATTGTGCTATTTTATTCTAATACCTACCGCTCCACTGCAGCTCAGGTTATCTTTTTTCTTGGAGTTTAACATGGGGTGTGTGAACACTTTATCAACAAATATGTGTAAAAGCTATGGATGGAATCGAACACATAATTATGCTTGGTTCATCATCTCAGGCCATCTTTTTTCAGGGCAAATCAAGTTAGAGGGCAAACTTCAAGCTAACTTGGAGGTTGTAGGCACCGATTGTGGTCTTCCAAGAAATAAATTAATGACACCCAACATTTCCGGACTTATCCAGACTCCTACGGCAAAACCTAAGGAACATCAAAAGTGTGTGCTAAAATTTTAAAATTTCAAGATTAACCACAGATCTATCATATAAGCTTTATTTACACTAGGAAACAAGTGAAGCCTTACGAAAATAAATCCTGAGAGGATTACACAAAATGAACTGAGATGATGAACCGAGTGAGTGTTCGGTTCCACTCATAGCAGTCATATCTCTCACACTTGATAGTTCTATTTATCTATTTCCACCCACTTTATGTTAAACTCCAAGAGAAGAGCTAACTTGAGCTGCAGTGGGGCGGTGTTAAGATGAAATAGCACAATTGTGGTTCAGAGATTTTATAGTAAGGAGTCCGACTCGGAGTCCGAAGTGAGTCCGTAAAGTTGGGTGTCTATACAGGCGTTCGATCCTTTGAAAACTGTATGGTACTCAAGCCCACAACTTCCAAGTTGGCTTGTAGTTTGCTTGACTTGCCTGAAAAAACAATAGCTTGAGATAGTTTCACAAAATAAACTCGATAGATGATGAACCGAGCATTATGTCATTGATGTTCGATGACACTCATAGCTCCCACATAAATTTTTTTGTAAAATTTCCACCTACCTCGTGTGAAACTCCAAGGAAAGAGCTAACGTTGCTCACATTTCAACACTCAGGTCCTTCTTGGGTTTTGCAAAAATCATGGGTAACATTTTGAGGTAGTGTAGACATCACAGTGGTCTTTTTCAATGAAATACGTAAAAAGGATGCTTTCGGCCCGTTTTCTTTTTTCGGAATTATCTGTGTAAGATCCTAGAGTATACAAAAATAGTACCCTTTCGTCCTGACATCGCTCTTCTGGTGAGAAAACGCAAGAAAGGCACTCGCTTGCTATGCTGCACAATGCTAAATTCCATTTGTTGGTCCACCAAACACACTGGTTGCCTATCTTTGACAGTTAGCTGCCCGCGGCTAATGTTGAAGAACATGGATTTAAATATCCCGCGATTTTCACACGCGCCAGCTGCCGGAAAGCAGCCGAAACCTTTTTGACGTTTCAGGGATTCGTTTGTTTTTTATTTTGACTTTTCAATTTGACGTTTTGATTGCAGACGACTCCAAATTCGAGTTTTTCTGGTGACTTGAGCTGGACTCAAAATACGCCGGTGATTTATATAGCTCGACCCGAGCAAAGTTCTTTCAGTAAAACAATCCAACTGCCATTGATTTCGAATGATACAAATCGTAGAATCGCATGTGCAAGTTCGCGTACCAGCCGGTCGACGGGGACTGTGAATTACAGTCGCAAACGGAACAGGGGCAACAACACGGAAAGCCCCAAAAAGAGGGTCCGCAAAGCCATCAAGTTCACCAGTCCCATTACAATCAGCGTCCCGGAAAGAGAAGAAATGGTGTTGCCGGACATGCCAAGCCTGGGAGCTTCTCTGAAAAGTAGTCAGAGTGCCGAATCCCGATCTGACAAAGCTGTCGGCAATCAATCTGGGCAACCTGCCAGCGATGAGTGTGACAAGTGTGCCGGCCAAGAGCTTGACGAACCTGTTGGCAAAGAACTCGACAAAATTGTCGGCGAAGAACTTGACAAAGCTGTCGGCGAAGAACTTGACAAAGCTGTCGGCGAAGAACTTGACAAAGCTGTCGGCGAAGAACTTGACAAAGCTGTCAGCGAAGAACTTGACAAAGCTGTAGGCAAAAAGCTTGACAGACCTGTTGGCAATGAGTTGGACAAGCCTGTCGAAAATGATTCTGAAAAACCTGTTTGCAGTGAAGCAGGCATAGAACAGAGGCAGGAATTATCTTTTGAAAACATTGCCAGGTTTGAGGTGCAAATTTTCCAGCCCGGAAGCACTAGTTTGAAAGGCAGCGATTCACAGTGCACCTCAAGTGGAAATAACATCGAAAAAGTAATAAATAATTGATAGCAGTTATCACTTAATACAGGTTTTATTGTTCATTGTAATAATTCTAGGATAATCCAGATGAAATCAATGAGCTGATGATAGCTAGTTGTACAGTTAAAACTACGAAGAATCAGCCTTCAGGTGCAGAGAAAAAGCGCGCGAAAATGCGGAGAGAATTCCTAGCAAATTTGGCAATGGCAACTCCAGAGGATCCAGAAGTTGAGTGCCAGAAAGAAGATGGTAGGTTGGTTTTAAGGTGCGTTCAGTCAGCTTATTAAGCATTAGCCGCAAGTTTTAATTTTAGTCGCAAGCGCAGCGACGCCCATTGGCTCTTATGAACCAGCCTCCTCAGAACAGCCAATAAGCGATGCAGCGCTTACGGCTAAAGTTAAAACTTGTGGCTAAATAAGCTGACTGAACGCACCTTCATTGGTGGCAATCCAGGTGTCGCAAAAGTCGCTCACCATCTTGAACCCGTTTGGTGGAACCCGAGGTTGGTGGTGTATTCTGAACTTCTATTTAAAGTATATAGAGTATAATGATAAATAATATACAAGATATTTCACTTTTTTTGTCGATATTTCAGGAGATGATGGAACATGAAAAAATTAGTAAAGAGTGATCGAATAAATTTCTCCTCAAAGTAGGCCTCGATCTCTTTGTAGCCGCGTTTTTCGGCCAGATTTCCAGGAATCATAGGTGACTTGAGGAGAAATTTATTCGATCACTCGTTACCTGTTTTCGTAAAAAAAAGAAAAACAAAAATTTAAAAAATACCTAAAAAATTACAAATTCTACAAATGTCAATATGATCAGCGTGTTGCTAGAATTCCCCTGGACTGATCACCCGGCGCCAGTACATACATAGTGCAGGCGCCGCATACTCAGTTTTTTACGCTGATACAATCTGTCAATCTGATACCGGGTCCCTGTGATAATAAAAGTAATTCCGCATCAAGTGGGTTGAGTGCCGCATCAAACTTTGTCCGATCCAAAATAGGCATTATCTGGCGTTTGGTGAGGTGTCAGAATAGGTCGGTACTAAACTTTGAGCCCATGTCAGATTTTTTTGTTTCTGCAATCCATTGTGCTGCTTAGTCCGGTATTAAACGATTTGATACCGACTAAATATTTAATACCACGTTTGTGCAATCGGGCATAGATGTTTTTGAGTTAATAAATTTACATTTTTCTAAGAAACGACATGTTTTCAAGAAATAAAAAAAATTGTATCTTGAAAGTATGTACAGCGTGTTCAACAATGATTGTCCTTGCCGCCTTTTCGAAATTTGGTCCGCATTAGACATGCGCCGCTTCAATGAAATAATATTGGAATACCGTAGTAACGAAATTGATAGACGTCACGTCACACTGGCTGATGAAAAATCTGAGGTTAACAGTGACGGCATTGACGGCTGATCCATTCCCGTTCCGTCAGGTTGCTTGTTCACTATTTACCAGCAGTCAGAGCCGTCACTGTTAACCTCAAATTTGATATCAGTCAGTGTGACGTGACGTCTATCAATTTCGTTACTACGGTATTGCAAAACGATTTCATTGAAGCGGTGCATGTCTAATGCGGGCCAAATTTCGAAAAGGCGGCAAGGACAATCATTGTTGAACACGCTGTACATACTATTTTCGAGATTTTTTTTTTAAGTTTCAAATCCAATCCAAATATCTGAAAACCGTGTTTCTAATAAAAAAATTGCAAGAATAATACCCTTGACAGACTGCACCTTAATGATCATTAAGTGTAATGATCATTAACGTTAAATGACGATTGCGAATTTGGGGGTGACACACTGCAAATCGTAATAAGCCTATGAGCCTGCGCCGTAGCGCATGAATAAACGTGGCGGATCAATTTTCCCCCAAAATGTCAATGTTAAATTGTCGAATGGTCCGGAGTATTGGGCTGTTATTGTCCTTATTACCTATAATTATAATGATAATTTCATATTTTCGGTGAGGTGTGAGGGGTATTTAGCTTAGATTCCATTCAATCAAGCAAGCGTGGTGTGAACATTGCAAGCAATAACAAAGTAATTATTGCTTGCAATGTTCACATCACATCATACTATCTTTATTTGTTGCCAAAATATGTGTTGAATTTGTATTGAGTCGAAAGAAATGGAGGAAAAGAAGAACAAGAGACTGATGATTTAGTCAATATAACCTGATCAAAATCGCATAGCCCCATAGTCTAACCAACTTTTAAACGCGGCCCTGATTTATGTGCGCGGCTGGCAAGTGGCAAGGCAACCGACAGATGCATTTTATACTTCATTATGTTTGTATCTATCGTGTGGTTCATTATAACTTTTTTTTACAATTTTTCAACTGCTTCAGCAATAAGTACCTATTTCCTCATCAATAAATTCGACTTTGCAAAGATAGAGTACCACCAACCGATACTGTGCTACAACTTCGCAATGTTCGTATCATCCAACTTTCGCGAACAGGTGCAGGCGGTCATTTCTTATGTAAAGCGAGGAGATTTTTCAATTTTTCGTACGTGTTTATATGTGTACGCTACGAGAAGTATATACCTACCTGTCTCACGGATACTTACGGAAACCCGGAGACGGAAACCCATCTCCTCATCAATGAATTCGACTTTGCACAAAAATAAAGTGCCGCCAATCTATATCCTGCTGCCCGTTTGCAATGTTCGTATCATCCAAATTCCGCGAATAGGTAGTAATTTCTTATGTTTTTGGAGTTTTTATTTTTTCGTACGTGCTTATACGTGCACACTACGGGCATAATCTCATAATTTGGTACAAGAGATGTTGTTGCAAGAAGCAAGACACAAAATCCAGTTCCTACATTCCAGAAATACGTGTCTGAATGGCGTACTGAAATGACGGACTTGATGACAAATGACAGATATCGCGATTCATTGCGGAAAAGCTGGCCAATGGTATTCAAAAATCACGGCGATGATGCACGACCACCGGCGATTATTCGGCGATTATGGTTACTCCTAGTTAATGACCATTAAGGTTCTAAATGACGTTCTAAATGATCATCAAGTAAATGACGACGTGACACACTGGTCATTTATATCGTAATTTACGCTTAATGATCATCAAGTTTTCCAGTCTGTCAAGGGTATAACTTTTTTTCAAACATTCAATATTGAATAAAAAGGAAGAAATAAGGGTCTATTTTTATAAGTCAAGAAACTGAAGACAAAGATCTTGTATTTTGTCTGGATCCCCGATGACTTCCTTACAACATAACTGGAAACTGTGTGCGCTGTGGCGGCTTTTATTATCCACAACCATGGTGTAGTGTGCCGTCAATCAAGGTGGTGTGCAACTTTCAGGATATCTGCATGTTGCTATTAGTAGGTACATATTGATTTCACCAATGAATGAATAACAACTGTTCTAGACTTTGTCAATGCGTATTTTGAAAAATTGAGAACAAGTCTGGAAATGGAGGAGTGGGGAAATGTAATGCAAGTCTTGACACGCTTCACAGAACCCAAGACCACCTTCAAAGACACTTACATGCAGTTGCATTCAATTCTTGTTCCAAAATACCAGGAATTGGCCGAGGAATTTCTGCTGTTCTTGACGATCATGCAAGCACACGAAGTGGGACAATTGATGCCGTATTTAATGATAAAAGACATGGCTAGGTTCATGAAAAAGCTGCAGATCTATTTCAAAGATCAACCGTCACAAATACGAAAGATAATGAAGTGCATCACAGATCTTGCAGAAAGCACAGAAAATGTGAACATCGAAACAATCAAAGAGACAATTTTGCCACTTTTCAAGGGAAATAAGGTCTTGGCTGATTTTTTCTTGCAAAACTTCCCAGCTGAAAAACCCCCTGAGTAGTAAGTTGAAGTGTATATAGCAGTAACGTAACATTCGCAGTGACTATAATTTTTTTTCAGTTTGGCCAATGGACCGAGTGAAATGATGGAAATGCCCAAAGAACTGTCGAAGCTAGTCAGTGAAGAAATTTGTGAAACCATAACAGTTCCTGATACCGAAGATCCATATGGGGGCCTCAGTTGTATATGCACTTGCCATAACGCCGAGGACCAGCAATTCAAGTCGAGACTTCAGCATTGTAAACGTTGTGGGGTCAAGGTTTGTATCACTATTATCATTATCAAAAAAAAAAAGAATGAATATGAAAACTCTTGCAGTTTATACAAGGAAAAATATTCATTCAGACGGGCAAAGCATTACGTCCTGCTGTTGTTTCTTTCCTCACTGATCCAGAAAAAGATCGCACAAAACGTCTGAGCGCTGCTGAGCGGAAACGTTCCGATACTAGTCCAAATAAACAAGTGTCTCCTAATAAAGACAATCATCCCCACGAAGAGGTAATTACTTTTTATATTTTTTACTATCATTATATGTCAGTAGTAGCTGCGTTCTTTTCACACCATCTGAACTGAGTTCTCATCTCAGTTGGTTGGTGTATCTCACTTGCTCCTTAGCGATTTCTCGCGTTTTCTCTTAACTGAGGTGTTACTCAGTTCAGATGAAAGAACACGACTAGCATGTAAAGTTGCGAAAATACGAGGTTGGAAAACACCACATTGAAGTTTAAATTACACAGGGTTGTTGAGCCTTTGCCCCACATGATTCACCCAAGTATTTGGATTAAGTAAAAGCAAAATTACACAGGAAAGCCGTAAGAGAATAATGGCGCCCAGTCGCACCTCCTCGAATGTGTAGAATCAGTATGCGTTACTTGGCATAACTACATCTCTTTTCTTTGGAACCTCTATTGTAGCTTGACTAGACGAAAGAGTACATAGAAGAAGCTTTTGTAAAATGGAAAAAAATAACATTCTCTGAACGCTCTGTTGTGTAAAAAATCTTGTCAGCCATTGGCTGTTGCTTAGGCAATAACAGCGTAACAGCGTTTATGGAATGTTATTTTTTAGAGAATAGCACCATTAGTCAGTTTTTTAGGTGAAAATATATTTTTGCCCCATAGCATCGAAATAGCAACAACGACAGCGAAGAAGATTGTGATGGATCTAAGAAAAAATCAAAACGGAAGCGCAAAGTCAAAGCTGGCACCAGCAAACAAAGTGGAAAAGCTAGAACATCCAAGAAATCCGAGTTGGTGACTAGCACCCCTAAAGTTCCTAGGGCTCCAAGAAAACAAGTCAAAAAGCGAACGAATCCCAAGAAATCAGCTGTCATTGAAACCAAGCCGGGGTCTTCATCAGGACAACAAAAAAGGCTAGCACCTGAAGAGCCATTAGAAATAGAATACACTGAGCCACCAGAGTTTGTCGAATTGAAAGTTAGCTCAGACCACAGTGGAGAATCTGCAAGCGGTAAGTCGTTGATTTGAAATTCAAACGTCAAACGAGCTTGTGCAAGTGCAGTTTGATTTTAATATATCGAGCGTTCCCGATAGCGTAGTGCCGCTATGCCTGGAATGTTCACTTCAAATGTATATATTCAAGCGATAAATATTGACTGACCCATTTGAACAATCATAGGCATATGACAAGTCTGATAAGTACCGCCTTTTGGCGAATTTGGTTGTGAATCCGGCTGTATTTCAAAGATGAATAAATATTGATTGATTGATTGATTGGGGTATAATATTGATTTATTTGTAAGAGCGTATAAAAATGTAATCAAAATTCGGCAGAGTTTGGCGAATCATCTCAAGAAATAACATACACTGATAGCGACGCTTCGAGCACATCTTCAACGAGTCCATTGCGTCAGCAGAGCAATGAATCTTGGACGCGGGAAGAGGACAGGGTTATCTTGCAGACCTTCCAAAGCCACAGCGATCACGAGAAAACGTTCCAGCAAGTCTCTCAGCTGCTCCCAAACAGGACAGTGATCGAAATCAAAAGTCGGTTTCACAGACTCATGAGTCTATTGCATGAGATGTCATCATGAACCTTAATTGTTGTACAAAAAAGAGCTGTGAATTAGTCGTAAGAATAAAAATTGTTTTTATTAAAGAAACAATAATTTTTGCACCTAGTCAACAATAACAATTAAAATCCAGGATTCCACTTGGAAACTTGTGAAACTGATTTCATCTGGAAGCAGACGATAACGTCTCCAGCTTTGAATGTTACCGCACTGTCGGGAAGCTGAAGACCGCATTCCTGGTTGTTTGTTACGGTGTCGACTTCGTTCTTGAAGTGACGGATCGAGGACAAAGGACCTGTGTACAAAACTTCTCCGTCCCTGACCAATTTGAATTTGGCGGATTTCTTCAGGAGACCTTTGGTACACCTGCAGCCCGCGACGGGGATTTTCTTTCGTCCTTGGCTGATTTCGAACATTTGCAGGACCGTCGCCTCGCCGATTACGTCTTCGACTTCTAAGGAAGGAAGCCGAGAATTGATTTCTTCTTTGACATCGTCTATGAGTTTGTAGATAACGTTGTGGTGTTTGATGACGACTTCGTCATCTTCTGCCCTTTTATCCACATTCGGCAGGCACTCGACGTTGAAGGCGTAGAGCACGCCGCCGTTAGCTTTGGCCACTCCGACGTCATTATCAGAGACTGCACCCACGCCGAAGCGGATCACTCTCATTTGGCAAATTTCGTTCTCGTCGTAAGTGGCGAAAATGTTGAGCAAGGCTTCCAGAGAACCATCCACGTCAGCTTTCACCACCAGTTCCAACTTGGGAATATTGTCGACTTCTGAAAATTGAATTAAAATGTTGAAATGAACCGGAAAATAATTCATTTACTTTGCGTTACTAACAACAACAACAACAACAACAACAACAACAACAAAAACAACAAAAACAACAACAACAACAACAACAACAACATTACATCAAAAACAGTGCTATAATAAGGCATTATATTGAACTGGTTTTTAACCAATATAGCTGCTTGTTCATTGTTAAACCAAAGTAGATAAAAAAAATACACTCATATTAAAGCTTGAAAACCCGAACAAGCAAAATAATGAGGCATTTCATTTACAATCTTTTTGGCTTCTTCTCTTCCCTGTTACTGGTGCAGTTTTTAGATCCCCTTCTATCAATATAAAAAAAACAGCACTCTACCTTTGGGAGTCTCAGGCAGTCGTGGCCCTTCGGGTCGCATTCTGTAAAGCCCTAAACGCCTCTTCTTCTGCAAGTTTGCCTGGTAAGCCTTGCGTTCTTCAGCCCATTTCTCTGCCATCCCCGGGACAGCCTCTTGCAGCTTTTCCAGAGTTTTGATGCTCTCCCTGATTTTGATGACCTTCTTGGCCTTCTGTCTCGTTTCCACTTGAAGAATGATGTCTCCAGCAGAAGGCAGATCATCATCCCATTTACCCACCTCGGCCGGATAGCCTGGAGGAACCTCTTTCATGTCCTTGCCTTCGGCATCTTTGAGAACTGTTACTTTTCCCATGACTGTTCCTGCTACCAAAATATCACCAATCTTCAGAGTACCTAGATGAATTAAAATTTATTAAGTAATGTTTGATTCTCGTACAAAAATCCTGTTTAATTCACCTCTTTGCACCACAACAGTGGAAGACTTCCCCTGGTATCGGTGCATTGTGCTCTCGACAACCGTTGCCTCTACCAGGCCTGTAGGATCTGCCCCAATTTCAAGCATTTCAGCTTGAAGCACCAGAGCCTCAGTTAGCTTATCCAAATTTTGTTTCTTTAATGCTGATATTGGCACCGCCTGTACATCACCTCCGAGGTTCTCCACATGTACACCAACTTCAGCCAACATTCTCTCTGTTCTCTCTATATCAGCTTTAGGCGAATCTATTTTGTTGATAGCGACCAAGATAGGAACTGCAGAAAATTAGTGAAGAAAACAAACGAATTATTTATTTGTATTATTTTGAATACCTATTAGTGGTATTAGTCTATTCCATAATATACTAATCCTTCAGTAATTGTGCCCATTTTACAATAGGTACCTATAAAGTGGTCGTCATATCAACTGGCTTACCTCAAAATTCAAGTCGTACACAAAGTTCTGCTTCCTAAAGTTATGGACTACCTAATAAGTGACATACTTTTCGGAATAACTGACTTATTAGCTATAACATGCCGTTAGACATTTTCCACGCAGATGCTCTAATTATTTATACAGGGCGACATAATCGGGTAGTGCAAAAATGTAAAAAACTCGAGTAACTCTCAATTCACGGGAAAAAAAGTTGCATTTTTCAAGTGGTTTAGGAGACTTATATCGGTACCTCTAAACGGTTTTAAATTTCCACCTATCTTGTCTAGTTATAGGGTGACCTCAAAAAAGCATCTTTTCGGTTTTACAGTGGTAACTTTTCTCTTTTTCTTAAATTGAGGCTGAAGCATCAGGGAGAAATCGATTAACAGATCTGAACAAAAACAACATTTCAAGAAGGGACTGCATCAGACGTGACCCAAATATGATTCAAAAATATGAAAATAATCAATGTCCTCGTTCACCTGAAAATGCACGTAACCTATGTTACGAAAATTGCAAACTGGCTCTTGACCGTTCAGTCGTGAAGGTGAATAATCAGTAAATTTTGTACTCAAGTTACGTGTATTTTCAAGTAAGCAAGGGCATCAAATTCAGAAAGTATAGCATTTCAAATACGAATGCTCATCACGAATCAACACAATAATACCTAAATGTCAATTTTTCAAAGCCACCTAAGTAGTTGCGACGTACTTTCAAGCTGGCCTTACTCCATCATACGAACGTGATTCCTCATAACTGTCTACTCTGGTCTGATAGTACCTACCTTGAGCTTCTCTGGCCATTCGAATGGACTCCAAAGTTTGTTCCATGACGCCATCATCGGCAGCCACAACCAGAACGATAATATCAGTCAGAAAAGCACCTCTGGTTCTCATGGCAGTGAAAGCTGCATGGCCCGGAGTATCCAAGAAAGTAACTCTAGCTCCCGTCTCCAGAACGACAGAGAAAGCTCCAATGTGTTGAGTTATGCCTCCAAACTCTTTATCCACAACCCTGGAATTTCTCAAAGAGTCGAGCAGTGTAGTTTTGCCGTGGTCCACGTGGCCCATAACAGTTACAACCGGAGGTCTCGGTCTCAATTCGGATTTTTTGGCTGGTGGTCTAGGATACACATCCTCCCTTGCTTTTTCTTCAATTTGATCTTTGTAATTCCCAATCAACGTCACAGTGTATCCATTGTCTTCGAGGGTTTGTCTGAGGAGTTCTGTGTCGCTTATCGGCGTATTGCCGTCACTCACTTTATTTGAAAACATTTCTTGAACATAGATCAAGTCCTTGTTCAGAACATTCGCTAATCCATTCAATGTTATGTTCTTCCATACCTCTACAATAGTTCTCTTCGCTTTTGGTGGATATTCTATTATTTTTCTTTTACTTCCCTATAAAATACAGAACAATTCAGGAACATTATCAATAGCCATTTGCGAAGTGAGTAAAGGAAGGAATAGTGATTTTTTTGTATAAGGCGAGGCAAAGGTGAATTTTAAGCGAGGTAAGGCCGAAATTAAATGGCACAACGCCGGCGCCAGCGCCGCCAGCCGTGTGCAGGATAAAATGCTTTTCCTATGTATTTCACACAAATTTTTTTACTGCCCGCCCGGCGTCGAAAATAAATTGAAAACGTGTGGTTCCCAAATTTCAGTAATTTTTTACTCAAGGACAGCATTTCCTACTGTTTTTTCTTTAAATGTGAGTTTCATGAAAACCAGTGGAGTAGGAGAATTGAAAAAAAGAAGGGTAATCTAAAATCAAGCATGAAAACGAAAACGTATAACTATTTTAAAATTCGAAAAAGTCGATATTTTTTCAATTTTTTTATATATTTTTCGAAAAAAGACCTTCATTATCTTCCTAGCCCAGATATGAATAACTAATTTTTTTTGTTACATTTTTAGCTGCACAGATTTGGCAGATACACCACTAGAATCTATCTGTTTCTCTTTCGCTCTGCAGCTAATCCGCAGTCTACTGTTTCAGCCATTTTTTATGCTAGGAAATGCCGTCCTTAAAAACCAGTGTGGATAATCCGCAAATTTTCTTTCGCATAACCTTCTTGGACACTGTTCTTAGTTTATTCCTGCCAAAACCTACTTTTGGAATTATCGAAATCGCGTGACCCTTTACGACACTGGACCACAAACCTCACTGGACCCAAAAATTGAATATTTTATGCACAATTGCACAATAGGCCAGGCGGTAGGTCATTCTGAATAGAAAAAATTCCGACCGAAGCTTTTATGGTGTCAAACTCTTCGTAAGGTCAGTAGGTATCTACCACTGAGTTTCCGTCCAAAAACGAGTTGTGCTGATTCCTCCACATCTGCCCGAAGGTAAAAGATGTCTTGAAGGTGCAAAAAGACCTGTTGAACCCCCGTACTTTTTCATTTTATTTGCCTCAATGCAAACGTACAACTCTTACGCAAACATTGGAAGCATTTGTCATCATCTCTGTGTCAGTCTTACTGTTGAAAAAAAAAGATTCCTTTGTGCGGGTCAGATAAATCACATTTGATTGCTTTTCCACACAAGAAAACGATGGAGCAACATGTATTTTGGATGTTTTCTACTAACTCGTACCCACTGAACTCATTTATGGTGTTACAATTTCAATAATAGCATTTTTGAAGATGTTGCCCGCTAAGAAGTGGATAATTTTCACCCGCCTGTTCAGCAGCAATTTTTCCAATTTTACCAAACACCGTTCTTGAAAATTTTATAGGAAATGACAAACTGGAACTGTTTTCTAATGATATCATATCTGGCTTAACCGCGGCACGCTTTTTGAAAGTGTAGGAAACTGATTTCTTTCGAACGGTTCTATTTTACCCGTGTGCGGCCGTGCCTACTTGACATAGACCGAACTGATAATAAGCTCGGAAATGTAGTCTCTTCCAGCTTTAAAACACGACCATTATTGATAAAATAATGTATAATTTCTTCATAAATCAATGTACAAAGTCTTAATAATAATGGCCGTGTTTTCAAGCTGGAAAAGAGTACATTTCTAAGCTCGTGTAAACAGTCCGGTCTATGTCAAGTAGGCACGGCCGCACGCGGGCGGAATAGGACCGTTCGAAAAGAAATAAGTATTTTAGACTTTCAAGTGCGTGCCGCGATTAAGCCAGGCATGGTATAGTTAGAGAAGAGTTGGAGCTTTTCATTCCTTCTAAAATTTTTGCAAACGGTGTTTGGTAAAATTGAAAAAATTGCTGCTGAACAGGCGGGTAAAAATTATTCACTTCTTAGCGGGCAACATCTTCAAAAATGCTGTTATTGAAATTTTAACACCAGAAATGGGTTCACTGGGTACGAGTTAGTGGAAAACATCCAACATACATGTTGCTCCATCGTTTTCTTGTGTGGAAAAACAATCAAAAGTGATTTATCTGACCCGCACAAAGCAATCTTTTTTTTCAACAGTAAGACTGGCACAGAGATGATGACAAATGCTTCCAATGTTTGCGTGAGAGTTGTTCGTTTGCATTGAGCCAAATAAAATGAAAAAGTGCGGGGGTTTGACAGGTCTTTTTGCACCTTCAAGACATCTTTTACCTTTGGGCAGATGTGGAGGAATCAGCACAACTCGTTTTTGGGCGGAAACTCAGGGGTAGATACCTGCTGACCTTACGAAGAGTTTGACACCATAAAAGCTTTGGTCGGAGTTTTTTCCAGATTGTAATGATTTTACCGACATACCGCCTGGCCTACAAAGGTGGCATCAAATTTTTGTTGGGTGCTAAACACGGGATCATTTTTTTGAATAATACTCCAAGGAGAGATTGGGTCATATGCATAAAATCGGAGTATGTGCTCATGCTCCAAATTTGGAGGAGTTGCTAAGGAAATTTTGCTTAGATACTCCGTTTTCATGCATATGACCCATTATGATGGGAACAGGGGATGGGAATACAAAATATATATAGCTCCAAGTGGCTCCGAGTACAGCTCCAAGCAATTGCTTGGATACCAAAACCCACAGGTGAGACAGTCTTTATTTTGGCTTGTAGAACCAAGTGTAGAACACATCTTACTGGAACTGTCAGATCTTTTCTTTGTAATAAAAAATAAGTAGCAAGAGCGTGATACCCCAAGTTTGTTTCGGCATACAAATAATCGGGCATTAGAAATAGGCTGCAATGGACCTAACATAGTTATGGTAGAGTAACGTTCAATAAAGAACTTATTTACTGGATGGATCGCAAAGAACCTTCAAATAATCCAAGTCATTTTGACAAGCATGAATGCCACAGCTGCAAGAACCCACCTGTTCCGCCTTTTTCTCCTCTCGAGTTTTTCTTTTTTTGAAAGCGCTAGGAGTTGTATGAAACCCACAGCAATGTGCGGCAGATTTTCTGCGGAACCGAAACAAGTCATTTTTTGTTTCTTCATAAATTAGGAACGAAATTCTGCAAAAGAATAAAAACTTTAAATGGAAAGTTGGGAAGGCAAAACGCTACAAAGTTACCTTTGGTTATTCCTATGAACTACTAATGGTTTACTCACAAAACCTTTAACTGTGGCACTGCATAAATGTCTTAATTTGGTACTTAAAGCCATTATTTCATTGTTTTCATGCCACTTTTTCCATTAAATAGTATTATTTCATCCAACTTGTCCTCTACGAGAAGTCTTGCGGTTCTACACTGTTTGTTTCTGTGTATTTTTTAGGTTATTTCATTTCATAAGAGCAAGAGCCTTGCCTTCATGTCATGATGAGCCGGTATATAAATATATGTGTATGTATGTGATGTGTACATAAATCATTTTGTACATAATACACACGGGCAAGCACCACGTGACCTTCGTTGCTCAAACGTCACTGTCAAACTGACAGCGACAGAGCTACCAACTCTAAAAGCATAAACGAATTAATGAAGACAAGACAACTTACTAAAATATGCGATCAGTTTAATGATCACGAATCATACAAATTTTTTTTACACGTTTTAACCTTTATCTCTGCTATGGTTTTGATCAAGAAGGTCGTTTTGATCAACATTTTGCACTAAAAGCATCAATGACAAAAGTGAACTTTCTCAGGTTGGCAGCACTGGCCGTCAAAATGTCTAGTGTCTCCGTAACCTCACTTTCAACGTTTGCGTGACGTTTGAGTGAAAAGTTTTGTTTTTTCGTAAAATTTCATCGTTATAAATTCACAAAAATGCCGAAAGATAAGCGGAGGTAAATTTGGATAACGTTTTAAACACCTAAAAAATCTTTGGCTGGAATTTCTTACTTGAAGCTCACAATTTTAGGTCAAGATCCAGGGATCGTCACAGATCTAGAAAACGATCAGAATCAACCAGTTCTTCCGAAGAAAGGCGTAGAAGGAAGCGCAAAGAAAAGAAACAGAGCCCTTCGGCCAGCCGGAACAGTAGAAGAGACGACAAAAATTCCAAAAAGCACCAAAGAAGAATGTCTTCGAGTTCGAGCTCTTCAGACAGCTCGACGAGCAGTAATGATTCAATAAAGCTTCTGCAAAAGCTCAAAGAGGAACGACTGAAACAAGCCGAAGAAAGGAAACGCGATAAAGAATTGAAAAAAGCCAACGAAGCGCCTGAGGAAAAAAGGTTGAGAAGGCTCATGAAAAAGCAGGCCAAAGAACGGAAACGTAAGGAACGCATGGGATGGGACAATGAATACCTGCACTACACAAATACTGACAATCCATTCGGCGATGGTAATCTGCTTTCAACTTTCGTTTGGAACAAAAAAATGGCCAAGGAAGGCTTGGTGGGGGTCAGCTCTGAGGAACTGGAAGCCAGGAACAGATTCAAACAGGAAGAAAACAAAAGGGAGCTTGAAAAAGTGAAAAAAAGACGTTTGGAACGAGAACTTGAGAGGCAAAAAAGGGAAGAAGAAATGCAACTGATGCAACGAAATAAAGAAGCAGCTCAGTTCGAAGAGTGGGAACGGCATGAAGACCAGTTCCATTTGGCTCAGGCTAGGCTGCGTTCACACATCAGAATACAAGACGGCAGGGCCAAGCCGATCGATCTTTTGGCTAAGTACATAAGTGCGGAAGAGGAAGTGGATGCCGTTGAAATGCACGAGCCGTATACTTACTTGAACGGGCTCCACGTCAAGGATTTGGAAGACTTGGTGGAGGACATCAAAGTTTATGAGGAGCTGGAACGCGGGAAGAATCTGGACTATTGGACTGATATTACCGTGATAGTCGAGGATGAACTCCAGAAGCTCAGGAAATTGGAAAAGCAAAATGAGTATGACATGGGTGCTGGAAGGAGGGAGGGCATCAACCAAGCTGTGGCTACTGATGTTACAGCAGTTTTCAAGGGGAAAACTTCACTTCAACTGGCCCAACTTCAGACTCAGATTGAGAGTAAGATCAATGGAAAGGCTGATGGGATCGACATTGGCTATTGGGAATCACTGCTTTCCCAGCTGAAAGGTAATAATTAAATGTTTGATTTGACTGAATGTAGAGCTGAAGGTCCCATGATGCATTCAGGGTGGAATAAAGTTGAAAAATTAAAAATTATTCCTATTTCAAGAACCAAAATAAGCGGAACCATGTGAATCAACCTATATAATTATGTATTCATGATTTTTTTTCTTGAGAAGGTGTAATAAACACTCATAAATATCCCGAGCCGATTCCTAAATAAATATCTTGGAATTCCTGAAATTCTCAAAAAGTGATATTTTGGTAATAATTAATAAATCACGGATTTTCAAGCCTCACCAGACATAGCGGCGGGCGCCATTTGTGGCCGCTTTTTCTGTGATCTTTTTTATTCGTTTCGTAGGAAAATTCTCCTGATCTTCCATATCTTCCAAATGGTTCAATGTACCTATCGAGTTCGTTCTTTCGTTAATCGAATCTTATCTATTTCGGATCGATATGGACGACATTTGAGGACGATCGGTTGAATATAAACAATCTTGAACAACAATAAATATGCACGGGTCGCGAAACTCGTCCGAGATAACGACGCGCGAATATGCACTGTAGCACTTGCACTTGACCTTTACGTCATCACTATCTTTGGACCTAATTAAACTATGTGTTTGATTTTTTCCATGCCATGCCAGAGGGTAGGTTCGATTCCTACCGTGGGCGGTCGGATTTTCATCTCAAAAACAAGCTCCTTGATTTAGTTGGAATGCTTGCTAAATACAAGACGTGTCGCATAGCACGTAAAATACGAACGATGGTGCCGACCCCATGCGATGTTGGTGATCGTTAAAAATCCTTACTCTGTGTTGAAACGCACAGGGGTTCGGTAACATTTCCGGTATAGTGGAGGAAAGCATTCACCGGCGTCGGTGTAAGGCTTCGTTGCGGAAATAGGCCGACCTTAAATGAACATACATTTGTAATCTCGTTTGTAATAGTGTAACAGCGATTAAGAAACGATTGTTTTGTAATCCATTAGTTTTTGGATGTCATCTATCAAACAGAAGTGTCACCACAGAATAGGTGTCACTATCTCGGTCACTATCAACAAATGTCAGAAGCTATATCCCACGAAACTTGACTTGCAGTGTGTCATTTGAAAGCCTTTGAGAAACTGTATTCAGAACAGCTGGAAATATTGCCCTATCTATCATCTCTCAAATAATAATAAAAATTCAAAGTTCACAACTTTATCATTTAATTATTCAAAATCTATCCAATGGATTGGAACCAAATTTGGCAGGAAGCAACACAACCAAAGAGTCAAATCAAGTTTGCAGTTGCAGTTTTCCACCATTTTCCAGTCGGGCGTTATAAATTTTCAGAATTTCCCCTAGCCGTTGCCACCCGAGGGGGTCTCTCGCCCGTGTTTTGACCAGGACGACTCGCTTTTGATGCAGAACTTATCTCAAAAATTCATTCCTGCTCGGGGATCGACTTTTTTCGAAAAATTTCAACTGATATTAAAATAGATTGGATTAGGCGACACGGTTCCGGTTTTCCGACGGTAATTTTTTCAAAATGAAATTTGCACATTCCGTGAATTTTAAAAAATTGCAGTGAAAACTTCGACATGCGGTGAGAGGTGCGTGGGTCAGCCCCACGAAATATTTATTTTAGTTGCAGCCATGCTCGGAATGAAAGTTGGAGAAAAGATTGAATTAATTTTTGGAGGAAAAATTTTCGAAATCGGACCCACAGTTTTCGAGTTTTTCTCTCTGGAAAACTGCAAAATTTCCAACTTTTTATCCCGTGAACAGATTTTCATCATTTTTTTTTAAGAAGAGATAACTGGTTCTTGAACAATTTTCAACTTTTTTTTCCAAAATTTCCCGGGAATTTTCTTATTGAAAATGTAAAACTGGGTTATCGAAACCGGACTTGGAGATGGAGCTTAAAATGAAGCCTTGATTGACGATTTTCACAAGAAGATGATTTTTAAAAAGATTTGGGGTGTTCTCGGAGAATTCAAATTTTCTTGACAAAATGCTCTGCAAATTATTTTCATTCTTTCTTTCTGATTCCAACTTCCTACCCGAAGAGACCTTTCGGAAAAAAAAATCCATAGGCTCCTGGATACTAGTCGAGAAAATTTTGGGCGACACAACCGATTTTTTTGTATTGGTCTCTGACAATCAAATTTCTGTTATATGTTTCAACACAATTATCGTTTTGTGTAACTTCTTTAGTATTAAGGAGAAGGTTTTAAATGTAAAATGTCAGTAATAAATCATAGGTCGGGCGTCGAAACATACCAAAGAAGAATATACCATCACAAATATATCAGTCAGAATATGGGTACCGTACCATGGTACCATACCATGAATATATACTAACTTTTTGAAATTTGGGAGAGGCCTATGAAGCACTGGATATCCTGGTGATGACTGTTGCTGAACATGGCGAGATTTCTTTCCTGTTATCTTATTCATATTGGGCCCGGTATTTCCATCTCCGGATAAGTTCCGAATAACTCTATTTAGTAGATGAACGCTGCGCTGTACGTTCTGCGAAGGACTTATCTGCCAAATAGAATTATTCGGAACCTATCCGGAGATGGAAATACCGCGCTTTAGTGAAATATACATTGTGGTGTTTGTACATTGTCGATAAATAAATAACATTAATTTGCTTTCCAGCCCATATGGCAAGAGCTAGACTGAGAGATCGTCATCAAGAAAGCTTGCGACGAAAACTTCAAGTGCTAAAAGCGGAACAAGCTGTCACCTCACCGACCCACGACGATGCAACTCCAGGTACCTCGAGTCAGAATCCACAACATCAAGAGCCCCAAGAGGACGTCAAACCTTCCACCAGTGCTGCAACGGAAGACGAAGAAAATTCCAATGATTTGGAAAAAGCTTCTGAAGATGCCGCAAATGATATACTCAATGAATACTTTGACGCTTACGAAGCCGGAGGCTACAGTCCCAAGTTCCTGACTCCCGATGCCATTGAACCGGGAACTATCGTGGTCATCGAGGAGGACGATTTGAAACGCCTGGAATTCGCCAGGCTGCAAGTAACTGGTAGCGGCAAAAAAGTTGAGGTAAGTGGGAAAGACCCCTTTCAATAAAACGTTCATATTATATTGTAGATGTTAGCAAAAGTAAAGTATTACAGAAAAGATAGCTCATCCCTCATCATTGTTTTAAGAACTTTTTCTTTTGGAGAAATGCATTGGTTAGCTAATCATCACATGATGATGATTGATGATGGTATTAAATACATGGTAATAATGGCGATTCTGTATTAAACCCGTTAAAATTCAAAGGCTGTTGAAAAAATTCAGCCAATCGTAAAGCCGATTTCTGATCGTTCCTAGGTGACTAGCGCCTTTCAAAATTTTACTGGCCCGTTAGAACGTTACAGAATAAATCCTATTACAACACTATTTTTTGCTTACAGAACGTAATTACTAAAGAAGAACTGCTCCTTCAAAAAGAAGCGCGCAAAGGAATGGGCGACGATGAAGCGCAATTTTCCGTGGAGGCGGCTCTGGACAGTCAAGTTTACTTGTGGTCCGACAAGTACCGGCCCAGAAAGCCCAGATACTTCAACAGAGTCCACACCGGGTTCGAATGGAACAAATACAACCAGACCCACTACGACATGGACAATCCACCGCCGAAGATCGTCCAGGGATACAAATTCAACATCTTCTATCCGGATCTGATTGACAAGAATGGAACACCAGAGTATTTCTTGACGCCTTGCGCCGAAAACAGGGAGTTCGCGATCTTGCGCTTCCATGCAGGACCCCCCTACGAAGATATCGCGTTTAAAATTGTTAACAGGGAATGGGAATATTCCTACAAAAGAGGTTTCAGATGCCAGTTTCATAATAACATCTTCCAGTTGTGGTTCCATTTCAAACGATACAGATATAGGCGTTAGATTTATGTGACTGATCTATTCAGTTTTATTATGTATGTAAGTTATTAATAAATATTGTATAAAGCTGTAAATAAATAGATAATAATTGAATAATTGTTGTGAATTTCATGATGCATATTTTGGTAGAGTAGTCGGAATACCAGAGGGACCTGTGGGCGGAGCCTAACTGCGCGAACTGAGTTCATCTAGTGGTGCACCTAGATTTGCAGTGGAATTTTAGGCTCGCCCATGACCTGGTAATGGTCCACCACTCCAGCTGACGGTGTTGCTTCCCGTATTTCAACACACGGACTCGCCCAAAACGATTTTTGTTTTTCTGTTCAGCCCCGCCCACAGGTCCCTGTGGTGTGCCGTCAACTCTCAAGTTCAACTATTATAATAAATTCACGGGTAGCCATGGACGACTTTTGCTTCCGTCAGAGTGCGCTGGGGTGAGTGAGGGAACTCTAGGGATTCTATAGGCGGGCATAGGTCCATGGCGGGCATACATCAGCCTCAAATCCCCATTACACAGTGTGTCTCTAAATTAGCCTGCCAGACTTGAGCAGGACTCAATTGGACGATGAAATTTTTCTAAGGCATGGAAGGCAAAAATCGATTCTTTGTATACGGTTTTTGTTTTTGGATCATGAGGCCCATACATCGATTTGACTCGAAAATGGTGCATCTTATCAATGTTCTACAAAAGTACCTCAATCAAAACAGAAAAAAAAGGTAGGTACTTGCAAAAAAAGTTGAGGCTCTTTTTACCCACCTCACCCTAGGTTGGATCTAAGGAGCTGATCACTGCTGAAAATTTGTAAGAGTTGACGGCAGACCACAGGGACCTGTGGGCGGGGCTGAACAGAAAAACAAAAATCGTTTTGGACGAGTCCGTGTGTTGGAATAGGGGAAGCAAGACCGTCACCTGGAGTGGTGGACCATTACCAGGTCACAGGCGAACCTAAAATCCCACTGCAAATCTAGGTGCACCACTAGATGAACTCAGTTCGCGCAGTTAGGCCCCGCCCACAGGTCCCTTAACAGGTATTGCAGCAATAATATTCTAGGTACTTATTGCATATCACTGCAGCCTGTATTGCAGAGTAGGTATTGCAGAGTACACATGGGCGCCCGCAGGATTTTTGTCAGGGGGGGGCAAATAGCTTTAGTTAGAGAACGTCACATACCTACCTGGCCTAATTTGCGAAGTCCTTCAGATTAGCGCCGCAGGCGAAATTTTTTTCGAATAATAATAATAATGGTGATAATAATTATTGTGCGAAAAATAAGGAAATATATTTGAAAATTAAACTTAACTTTAGAGAAATTGCTTTCAATCCAAAGCTCTTGACAGTGTTTATACCAAACGGGAAAAATAACATAATCATTTCACCCTATATTGGGCAGTGGAGCTGGTAGCTGGAATGCACAAATTGCAGATCGTTACCTACCTACCTACCTATCTACCTATTTTATGACTTTACGGGTAGCCATCTAATTTAGGTAGAAGCCTAATGAAATTTCAAATTGCTCTAACAATTCAAGAAAATGTAAATTACCCTCTCAAAGTTTTTTCTTTCGAAAATGATTTTTTTTTTCCTTTCTCTAAATTTTTTTTTTTTCGTAAGGAAGAATTTATTCAGCTGCTCCGGAGCCAGGGGGGGGCAAGTGCCCCCCCTTGCCCCCCCCTCCGGGCGCCCATGAGAGTACATAACGCAGTGTATTGCAGGGTATTTCGGAAGTAGTTACTTCAGAAGAATTGTAGGGATTTTGTACAGGAATTGCAGCCTGTGTTCAGGGGCCCACAATTAGCGATCTGTAGCTCGACCCTTGACCCTTTACGAAGCATTATTTGTCGGTCCATGTTATACGAACTTTTTATCTTATTTCCGATAAAAAATTGACTGGTTTCACTTTTCAGTAATAAAAAACAAATTTGAATTTTGCGCGCTTTTAGAAGCGGAAGTCAGAACCGAACTCAGCCGATTCAGCTTCGGTTGTTTTTTTTTTTAATGGGTCCATCTGTCACTTTGACAAGATAGGTTAGGATGATTTGTAAAACAAACTTGTGATTCATTTTATACTTGAAAGTTCCAGAATAAAGCGATTCCCAACAAAGATGAGTGAAAATTCCGAAATTTTGGCCCAATTTGCGGCGATCACGGGTGCGGATGAAGACCGGGCCAAATTTTATTTGGAATCGTCTGCTTGGAAACTGGATGTAAGTGCATCGCGAAGATGGCAATTGGCCTGTGGAGGTTAAATATTTGAAATTGAAACTTTCCAGGTTGCCATTAGTAGATATTACGAGAACGACGGGGCCGAAGAGGACGATGACGTGCAAGCCATTCCAGACGAACAGCCTCCTCCACCGGCGCTACCAGCCTCAGCAGCGGAAGCGGCAGCTGCAGTCCCAAAGCGAGTGCCAGCCCCTAGAAGCATGAATTCAAACTTCGCCACTTTGAACTCTCTGCAGGCCTCTAGTGATGAGGACGACGAAGAAGAGGGGCAAGCGTTTTATGCTGGTGGCTCGGAGCATAGCGGTCAGCAAGTTCTGGGGCCTTCCAAAAAAAAAGATGTTGTGTCCGGCATGTTCAAGTCTGTGCAGAGGTTCGTGCTTTATCTTATTTCGTTTTGTGGGGAATACAAATTCATTTGTACACTATTTCTAGGCATGGTGTTGAGGTGGTCGAACCTAAAGCTGGAGGTTCAAAAATGTTCAAAGGAACTGGGTACAAGCTGGGCCAAACTACTGATGATACTGTGGTAATAGCAGGCGCTTCGGCTCCGGCACCTCCTGAAGTTAGCCTTAAATTGTGGAGGGAGGGTTTCAGCGTCAATGATGGTGAATTGAGGTCTTACACTGATCCTGCTAATGCTGAGTTTCTTCAAAGCATCCGTCATGGAGAAATCCCTCAAGAATTGCGCCAGGGGAATTCTGAGGTGATTTTCATTTATTGCTTCAAGATTTCTTAATTCAATTATTGATTATATAATGAAAAAAGGAATTGATGAACTCTAATTTAAATTAATGTTGTCAGGTATATTTGTCCATGGAGGATCGCAGGATGGAGAGTTTCAAGCAATCTGAGGAGAGTAGAAGACCATTCCAAGGCCAAGGTCATACATTAGGCAGCCCTGCTCCACCTGTCGTTGGTGCTACTGGTGAAGAAGATAAAGCTGTGAACGAAGCTCGCGCCAGAGCCGACCTAAATGTGAATTCATCTCAACCAACAACCAAGTAATATAAAATAGATATTCTCATAATGTCACAGCAAACAAAATAAGCGTGCTCAAAAAAGCTGTGGTGAAATAACTTCCAGGTCTGAGTACGGCATCCCAGACTCAATCCGAGATGAAAAATTTCAAATTAAAAAAAAAGGTTTCTCAAAGAAATGTCCACATTCTCATTGTGTTCTGAACTAAGACAAAGTGAAAATATATATATCCACAATTCTTTTTGGGCTGTAATTTTTTTGCGCTTTGACTTTCTTCGCTGTGATTTTGACTTAGCAATAAACATTTTTGACCACAAAGTTGAGTACTTAACAACTTCTTTTTCCAGCATCCAAATTCGCTTGACTGACGGAACCAGGTTAGTTGGACAGTTCAATCACACGCACACTGTGGGCAACATACGATCTTACATTGTGGCCTCCAGGCCTCAGTATGAGACGAGAGAATTCAACTTGCTGTCGAGCTATCCATCTCGCATCTTGGATGACGCCGAAACCATCGCAGATGCAAACCTGCTCAACGCAGCTATCATGCAAAAGTTGATCTAATGGTATCCAAAACACTATTATTATCGTAAATAAATTGAAAACTTTCATTTATCATCAGTTCAAATTTTGTAATACTTATAATCGAATTTAGCTTTTAGCAACTGAATCTTGCCATACAACAGCAAGATTTTGTAATAAAGATTTTGAGACTAGTGTGTTTACAATGGCAGAGTCGTCTTTTAGGAACGTAAGAGGTTTTTCCGGGTATTTCAATTTAGGAATTATAGTTCTCTTCTATCTCATGACAAATGTTTATTGATGAAGTTGATTGGTTTCACTTTGATATTGATCTAAAATATTGTTTACTGTTTGTTTTGAGAAACACTTTCAGATTTGCCACTGCTTGTGCCAACAATACAAATTGCTAGATTGTTAAAATTGTATTTATATTTAACAAAAAAAAAATCTAGAATACGGCCGTGTTAATGAAAAGGGCATATCTGCAGTTTTGTACAAAATGGAGCTCAAGGTATATTTTAGGCTCACTTGTGTACATAATCAATTTAACGGCTTTCTTCATTAGAGCAAGCTATGTATAAAATGTGTTGTGTTGGTACGAGTCATACGATGACGAGTGGATGGCAGCTATTTGTCTTCGTGTGCAATTGTTTTTAAGTGAGGCGTCATGTACGCGAAAGTGATTTTTTGTCATACGCCAGGTCGCCAGGAAGTGTGAGTTTCTTTGGAGTGCTTTGCAGTGTGGACGATAAGGGTCATTGTTTTTACAGCTTAGTGGGTATCTGCCAAGATTATTAGGTTTTTGCTGGCCAATGAAAACATGATTCCGAAAATTTGTAATGCCGTGAAGAAATGGAATGTAAAAACTCACTGCCCAAGAGAAAACTCATACTTTTGATGGACAATATGGAATTTATGGAGTTGAACTGAAAGAGACAAGGCACGCACGTGAGTACCTACACTGTGTTGTCCATTTCCTGCACCTCTGGGTATGTATCTTCATACCTTGCTTGCTGTTTCAGTATAATAAGTTAGAGCAGGTAGTACTCACTACACAGTGATGTGTATCAGAAGATAGAGCCTTTGGGCGGTCGGCCTTTTCATCCAAGTACTGCCGATCTTCGGCATCATTAGTAGCCGGCAAAAACCTAACAACCTAGGTGGAGACCCACCAACCAGCAAAGACAATGTCCCTTATCGTTCACCTGAAAACCACTCCAAAGAAACTCACAATTCCTGGCGTATGACAAAAATTTTTACTTTCGCGTACATGACGCCTTGACACGGTGACAAGTGTCACATTAAAAATTGCACATCTAGACAACTAGCTGCCATCCACTCGTCATCGTATCATTCGTACCGACACAACACATTTTTTCCATACCTTGTTCTAATGAAGAAAGCCGTGAAATTGATTTATAATTAGAGAAACAACAGGTGCTTTCCTTTTACAACCTGAACTAAGTATTCTGACCTAAATTGTTAGTGGTGTCTCACTTTCGCGCATGTGATTTCTCGCTCTTTCTCTCTCTAACTTAGATCAGATCAGTGAGTTTTGTTGTAAAAGGAAAGCGCTTATTGGTACATTAATTTTCTTATTCAATTTTTTTAGCGGATCCCCCCTTTTCAATTAACATGGCAGAACAGGCTTGGTTCAAGATTGGTGTTTCTACCAATAAATGCAAGTTTGCCACAAGAAGTCTGAATAATTTGTTGATGTTCACTCGACAGCACTTCTCATTTATTAGCAAGTTTGCAACTATAACAATAAAATATTGACAAATACATTTCATATTTACACAACTTGAATATTTTAAGTAGATAAAATTAATATTAGTAAACTTAATACCTATCTACAGTATTAAGAATAATCATTAGAACCCCACATTCAATTATAACAATAGTTATTGCATCAAGTATAAATAATATAAAAAAAGTTAAGTCTTAATTTTTTGTGCTCCATAGTGATTAGAAAAAATAGGAGTTTCCACATTTTCTTTATTCAGAACATCCAAGAAAAGTACTTCATTGATGTACACACATCAAAAGAATCTAGGGGACAAGCAAATTCAGACGATTTCTAAAATCATCATAACTTTTGATTGCCGTCAGCGATTTCATGTCTGTTTTCAGTGTTCGATAGCCCAATCCTTCGTTTTCATGTCTTGATCACGTCGAATACGAACAATGTTTTATAAAGTTTCTACAGGGTGATCAATGGAACAGTGTAAAATTGCCGAAAGTTCAGTACGAGCGCGATTTCCCAAAAACAAATTTATATGCATTTCAAAAGCACAGTTATGAAAACTGGTATTTCAGCTTCAGTAACGTTTTTGAATTTTGAAAATCGAAGGTAAATTGCCAAAGATATTGATCATTTTGTGCCGCCATGTTGAACTCCCAAGAAGTGATCCGATTTCATTGAAACTTGGATCACATTCATGTCTGGTTTCAGTAATTAAAATTTCAAGGTCAAATGTCTTTCTCGGTCACTTCCAAGCGGCCATTTTAAACTTTTATGTAAATGATTCGATTTTAGTGTGTTTCAAGTTTCATTCAAATTGAATCATTTATGTAAAAAGTTTGATATAGCGGCTCGAAAGTGATCGAAAGTGACATTTGACCTTGAAATTCCAATTACTTGAACTAGACATGAGTGTGTTCCAAGTTTCAATGAAATCGGACCACTTTCTTTTTTCTTGGAAATTCAACACGGCGGCACAAAATGATCAATATCTTTGGCAATTCATCTTCGATTTTCAAAATTCAAAAACGTTACTGAAGCTGAAACACCGATCTTCATAACTGTGCTATTGGAATGCATGAAATATTTTTTTTAGGAAATCGCGCTCGTACTGAACTTTCGGCTATTTTACACTGTTCCATTGATCACCCTGTAGCAACCTTATGAAACACTGTACGTATTTGACGTGATCAAGGCATGAAAACGAAAGATTGGGCAATCGAACACTGAAAACCGATATGAAATCGCTTGCGGAAATCAAAAGTTATGATGATTTTAGAAATCGTCTGAATTTGCTTGTCCCCTAGATTCTTTTGATGTGTGTATGTACAATTTAAAGCAGTGCATTTTTCTTTACACTGACATTGATTGGGTACTTATTTCCATCAGATTTCCTATTGACTAGAACACTGGTCAGTAAATAGAAATATGTAAAAAATATGTAGTATCATCTTCAGTCATTATTTGTGAAACTGAACTGCCTGACATTTTAACCGTCGTAGTCGAATTTTTCGTTTGAGGTAAGAGTGAAATGGGTGAAGAAATACAATAATTCCAGCACTTTCGAACTCTTACTAGATGAATCGACCAGAAAATTGAACGTTTGGCAGATAGAAAAATCAACACTCGTTGCAGGGGAGAAAGAAGGCGAGAAACTACACCTGGTTTCTGGATTTAATGAGGGGAGTTGATGGAACGTATAGTTCCATATGGCATATTATGGCGCGTAGGCCTCACTTGTGGGCTCAATGCATTACCTCCCCAAATCACCCGGATTCACTGAGCTGCATTTGATGCTTGGATGCTTGATGGTCGGCCATCCAAGTGCTGGGGATGCGAAGTGAACGGTTCATCGGGATTTCGCGAGACCTTCAACGCAGGTGCGGATATAATAATATCCTCTGCCTACCCTGGTTAATTTTTGACTAGTACGTCCCCCGCCTATACTGGCGGTTATCCTCTACACATTGACGTACTGCCGGGTGCAGGCGTAAATCTTGGAGAGGCTTGCCCAAGGCCATTTGAGGGGAATTCATCAGCTTGTTCACAATTCGATGGATGAGTGGGGACTGACCCATCCAACTTCTGATTTCGCTTCTGCGTTGCCATCGAGTTTGCGGTGTACTACGCGCTATGTAGTCTCTAGTCGGTATCACAGCCTACTTTACTCTGCTAGAAAAAATTAGCTTTTATCAGATCGCGCTAAAGCGACATGTTCAATTCGGCCTTTACTTCTTTAGTCTTAACACTCTTATTAACAGTACTTCGAAGCATCAAGATATATACTAAACAGATTTGAAATCGTTCGCGGCCTTAGATTCGAGGCAACCAAGTAATTTCTTTTCGAAATATTAAGTAGCGAAAATCTCGACCTCAACGTTTTTAATGTTGATCAGTTCAGATGTTGAGCGATTCAAAAATAACATTATTTCGCAATTTGAAAGCATTTGGGAAGTAACCACAGCGCCAGTCTTTTACTCAAGTATTATTTCAATGACATTACTTCTCGAACTTTTCTCGAACTCCACCTTTTGCTTTTGATATCGCGCCAGAAACTCATCGATTTCCACGTGCCCATATTGTACTGCAAGCTCTCTGGCAGCGCACACATCAACGCGCCCCGTTATACACTTGACGTAATATTCTTGCTTTTTCTCTATCAAGTACTTGATAGTTTCTAGATGGCCGTTTCGTGCAGCCGTAATCAAAACAGTGTCGCCGAACTCGTTCCTCTGCATAAAATCGCAGCCTTTATCCAAAAGATATTTGACCATGTCTAAATGGTCATTTATCGACGCCAAAATTAGTGCATTGTCTCCGTACTCGTCTACAACGTGCGGATCACCTCCGACACTCAAAAGGAACTCCACAATTGGCAAGTGTCCTGATCGAGCCGCGTAAATTACCGAGTTGTCGCCTTCGCGGTTAATGTGATTAACATCGCTGCCGGCTGACACCAAGAACTTGACGACTTCCAACCGTCCATACTCTACAGCTACCATTAACGGAGTGCTCAAGTCCCCGACGCGGGGTAGGTTTACATCACAGCCTCTTTCCACAAAAGTCTTGACCACAGCCAAATTATCACTCGCCAGCAAGGCGATTGTCAAAGCCGTATCTCCTATCGTATTATCGTTGGCGTTTACTTCGCATCCTTTGTCTATTAGTAAATTTATCAAATCCAAATCAGTGAAATTGGCCGCTTCCATTAGAGGCGTCCTGCCAATTTTGTTTCGTTTGAAAATATCCGCGCCTTGTTCCAACAAGTACCTCGAAACTTCGACATGTCCATACCGAATGGCCGTTATCAGAGCCGTATCGCCGCAGCTTGAACCTGCGTTGACATCGAGTCCTTGCTCCACCAAATACTTTAGGAGTTCAATCGACGGTGTATCGCAACGAATCGCCGCGATTAAAGCCGTAAAGCCTTTTCCGTTAATACCGTGCTTGTTGATTCTCTTTTTTGTTTTCTCCATCAAATATTTAACCATATAAATATCTTGCTTGCGCGCAGCCAATATGAGAGGCGTGTCGCCTTCAAAGTTTCTCAAATTCACGTTGCATTCAGCATCGATCAAGAACTCGGCTATTCTTCGGTGTTGATTCCGAATTGCAGAAGCCAAAGGTACGTTACTGAAATAGCCTTCTGCCAAGTTCATATCCGCGCCGTTTTCTACCAAGCACCGCACTATGCTGCTGAATCCCAACGTGGCAGCCAGGTTCAAAGGAGTGTTCCCGTTCATTCCAGTTTTGTTTATCCAAGCGCCTTGCTGCATCAACTCAAGAGTCGTGTACAGATTCCCACTTTGTACAGCCGCCATCAGCGGAGTGTTGTAATACTTGTTGCTGACATTAACTTCCGCGCCTTTGGAAATCAACAACTTGACGGCTTGCGTGAACCCTTCTTGAGCGCACAGCATCAGCGGCGTGTTTCCGAAATCATCGGCCACTCTCACGCTCCTAGGATCGTGGTTTATGAGACTCCTGATGACATCCAAATTTCCCATCCTGCAAGCCAGGATTAGGGCAGTGATTCCGCCTCGAATCGTAGCACGTGTATCAACTCCTTTGTAGATCAACATCGGGGCGATCTCTGGGTGTCCTTTTCGCAAAGCCGTGATCAAAGTTGTACTTCCATACCTGTCGATTGCGTTCACGTTAGCGCCGTTTTCTATCAAATATTTGACAATTTCGATGTGGTGAAACCGCAGGGCTAGTATGAGAGCTGTTTCCTTAAATCGATCTTCTTGGTTAATATCCGCGCCTTGCTTGATGAGGTAAATCACGCTATCCAGCAGTCCCATTTGTGAAGCAGAAAGCAACGTAATTTCTTCTTCGTCTGAAATCTCGAACTTGTGCCATTCCATTTTCGACGAATCTTTCAATCGACGCTGAGTTTACAAAAAACTGAAATAAAAATTCCATCTCTCAAGCAAGCCACTCATATTATGAAACGCTATAATTATCTTATTGTAAACAATTCTATTCCAATTTATAGTTGCTCGGTTCTTTACTAAGATTCTTCAAATGGCCTTACCTAGTTACAAGTTGAATTTGTTTAGAGAAATTGCGATGCGAGACAAATACTAATACACCATAAAAATTGAATAGGTATCATCATCTGAGAACATTGAAAAGATAACGTGTGATAAGATAACATTGGGCAAGTTTTGACAATGAATTACTTAATTGTGAGATCGTATTAGTTATCTGCAAATTGAAATAATTAAAGCAAACATTGCGGTGGGCCGGTTGGTATATGAATATCTTATACTTACCATGTTCAGTGTATACTGTACAAACATTGATTGATGCGATTACGTATGGCAACAGGTCCTAATACACGATTCCAATTAAAACGAGATAGACGATACATCCCTGGTACCTACTATGAAAGCAATAATACATACAACTACTACAACTACACTCTGCAGTAAGAGTAGTCATCATGATACGAGTACGAGTAGAGATTTTGCTAGGTAAAAATGTACTTTGTACATAGGACATATCATAAGGTAATATTTGTAAGAATATTGTAAAAATCTAGGCCTTTTTAAGCACAGATCTGCCCCTATAAAATATTTCAATTATTACATTTTTGGCCCGAAGAAGTATATTTCCCAAACTTTTTTTTATGTATTGTATTGTATTATTTCAACAAACATTGATTAATGGCATTGTATTATGGCAAGCTGATTTCCATATATTTAACGTGTCAAAAGTATACACATACATGCCTCATCCCTGTGACTAGTGCAAATTAGTGTGCAGGACTGCAGGGTGAAAGTTGAAAAATAAATCTTTTTTTTTTTTTTCATTTTGATATTATGATCCTTGAGAGAAACAGTCTACATTTACTTAGCAACCTTATTTGTGGCCATTGCACAAAACTGTTATATTACTGCCATTGAATACAGGGTGAGTCAGATGTAATCGTGCAAACTTTAAGGGTAGTTTCTCCTGGACGCCTTGATTCAGAAAAACCTTATTGGTATGCCTCTATCTCGCTTCCGAAGAAAGATACGGGTGTCAAAGTTCACTTTTTTCGTTTTTTTTTTTTTAAATTTGTAACTTGCGAACTATTCAACCAAATAAGCTTAAATGCAGCATAGGCTGGTTTGTCGGAAACATCTACCTACTTGCAAAATTTCGAAAGAATCCAATCTGTAGCGTAGGAGTTATGGGGGTCATTAATTTGGAAGCATCTGAAGAAACTGTAAAATAATGTTCTCTTCAGAACTCCTATACCACTGGTTGGATTCCTTTGAAATTTAGCAGATTGGTAGACAACTCCGACAAACCAGCTTGTGCTGAATTTATAGGTTCATTTGGCTGAATAGTTCGCAACTTACAAATTTTTAAAAAATGAAAAAAGTGAACTTAACACCCTGTATATTTCTTAGGAAGCGAGATAGAGGCATACAATATACTAGGTTTTTCTGAATCTAGTCTAGGAAAAACTACCCTTGAAGTTTGCACGATTACATCTGACTCACCCTGTATATAAAAAAATTCCCCTCTATAGCAGCTGAATTCTACGTAGTACAGAGTGAAATCTTTTTTTTCAATATTTTTCGTTTTGATGGAATCAATTATTGTGACCGGACACACGCACGCACACTCGCACACGATTCCTTCACGTAGCTGGAAGAATGAGAACGGCCTTGTTTGATCGTCGAATTGGTAGGACACTGTTGTTGTGACGAAGCACTCCAAGTAGCACAGGTAAGTGAAGATTTGATGAATGAGAACTCAAGATTCTAAATCAACAAAGAAAAATTTTATTCCAATACAAATACATCAATCTATATCAATTCAATGCAATATCAATATCAATTCAATAACTCTTCCCTCTTATTATTTAAAATAAAGTGCGCAAGCCACTGATGCAGAGAGAATAAGAGAAAAACGAGATATAGAGAAATATCGCTCTCGCTAGAATTGCAGAGGAATCTGAGATTTACAGGAGAAAGAGAAGATGAACATGAATAACAATCAATAAAATATCATCAGGGATCACAATCACTAAATCAGTAGGTATAGGTCCATAGCCAAACCATAGTCAATAAATCATCAGCAGTAGATGATAACAATAAATCAAGGTCAAAAAATCAGCAATAAATCATAGTAGGTTAATATTAAAACATGTACCTACGTCGAAGACAAGTCCTGACAGTTGGAAAAGTAACTTCTCTCTGCTTCTCTCACAAGACACAAAAGTAAGGAAAAGTATATCCCGTTCACTTATTTTCAGTAGAATGACTTTTTGGAGCAGAAATAAAGTGACAATCTGGAACGCTGGAGTATACGGCTGATGGTCGCTGATAGTTTCGCTCTAAAACTTTGCAGGTGCCATCACTTGCGACAAAATCACACTCCAGCGCTAAGAATGGGTCCTCCTCGGTCATTTTTTTTAAACTATATTCTTACTGTTGCACCTCGCAATACTTCTCTATTGAAATAACGGTTCTAACGGCGTTTTCAAGAAAAAAAAGAAAGAAAATAATGTGTCAGTATCGAAATCTGACCTAACAATTGAATTGAAACGGCAATCCAGCACAGCAAACATCACTTTGACAAATTTGATTGAAATCGTCTTGACTTTTTCAATTCATCAACTTACCAGATTGTCTAACTTGAAGAAAAAACATCACAGGCGACTGTGGTTTTTTAAGCTCGGTATCACAAGACAGGAAAATAAGAAAAAGTCAAGATGGATCAGGGTAAGATTGTAAATATGTACAAGTATAAAGAACTTATTCAAGCCGTGCAACTTGGATAAAGAATGAAAGCTTTGCCATTGTATCAAGCCTGAAGACATACTTTGACGTCTTAAATGCCCTGTCATCTGTTCTCATCTGTCGTCGCATGTTGTACTACTGGGTCTTGGTGCTCTTAGTAGGTCGACTGCTAGAGTCGTGACCTCGTTGAACTATTTCGTCTTTCTTAAATCATCAACAACAGTGACCCAACCCTACATGCATCCTCTCGCTTGACTCAACATGATTACACAATTTTCCCCATGAATTTCACAACAGTTGACGTCTAGGTCTAGGTACAACATGACAAACAGATAGAAATTAAAAACTATCAAATAAACTTAGCTTCGAGCGTTCTGGAACAGACATCCCAGATATCTGCCGACTACCCCTCACTATCCTCTCGCTTGACTCAACATGATTACACAATTTTCCCCATGAATTTCACAACAGTTGACGTCTAGGTCTAGGTACAACATGACAAACAGATAGAAATTAAAAACTATCAAATAAACTTAGCTTCGAGCGTTCTGGAACAGACATCCCAGATATCTGCCGACTACCCCTCACTATCCCCTCACTTTTTTTCAGCTCACTGGTTCACTGGAAAGCCTAGTAGAGTTTTCCCCAAAACTAATCAAAATTTACATTTCAATATACAACAAATAGGAGATACAAAAGCAAACCTACTTTTAGATTATTTTTTATGGTATTGCAGTTATCTACTAGTGCCTACCAGGCTACTAGAGGTTCCAGTATGGATCCGTTTTAAAAAAATCCTACACGATTAAGTACCGAGCTCTACCGCAGGTGGCGGTCTTTAATTTTTAATCGCCTATGGGTGCTTTCCACCTAGACGGTACAAATACCACCAGACGGAACATGTTCCATAGTAGTTTGGCACAAAATTTTAGGTGAACCATGGACGGCACAGAACCGTGTAAGAAAGAACACGTAGATGGAAAGCACCGTTTGGCACCCGCACATGCATAAATGGCAGGTGTAATAAACTTGGGCTAGGTGGAAAGCACCCTATAGTTCCTGTCATTTTTTGACAGTGACTTCCGGTTGACAGATGACTGCCAAAAACCAATGGGCTCACCGCCAGAGATCTACCGCAGAGTGAAACTATACCACAGAATACTATACGTTGTTTCAGAAATATTGCTATCCCAGTAGGTCATGAAAATCTAAATGCAGCTTTAGATTTAGTTACAAAAAACGTCAAATCAGAAGTGTAAATCTCATGGAAACTTCATTATTTATTTTCAGGTTATAAGTCAGATCTTTCACTCCTTTCAGTCAGAAAGTATTTCTTCAGTTTTTTATCGAGTATCACGTGCGGCACCCCATTCAAGGTGCACTTGAAGAAAGATACATGCAGTTTTGATGTCGAACCGTCTCTGTTTCCGATCTCAGGACTAAAAAAAATAGGCACCTGGGGAGTCAGCAGATTTTGTTCTTGCCAGTCTCAATCAACATTGTGCACATATCACACAGGTAGATAGTAAAGTAGTAAAGCAAACTCCATGGCCTTGAAAGGGATCAGATATCAAGGAAGATCTGCTTCTAAAGCCGAGTTACGTTGTTCTACTTCAACTGAGCCTTTTAGTGAAGACAGAAGCACGAAATCTGGTAGGATATGGCACAACAGACTGTACCTACTCTTTTGATTGAGAACGGGCGCCTGGCTGATTTTTTTCTCGACTGGGCTCAGGGATCTACGGCCACTTTTTAGTGACAAACCTTGGCTTCTTTTTGCCAGTATGCGTTTGACCGTGCAGTACACGTTACTAAAGATCAAAGCAACGCGCTGAATGTTGGCAGCTGCATTGTTGGAATCTCTGAAGAATTCTTCATAACAGCGTAACACATGGCGTGAGAATTATCAGGTAATCAAAACCAATGAAGAAACAACACAACAGTATGTATAACATAACAGGAACAACAGTAACTGTATAAGTAACACGTACAGATTCTTGAAACTTGCGTCGATAGGTGCTTATTACGATTTTCTTTCCAAAAGCTATCTAGGTGGACAGAAACATGACAGTTTGGACGACAGTAAAAAACTTCGCGGCTGATTTTGATTGTCATGTCACACTGACTTGAGACTAAAACAATAAACGTTTTAGAACTAGACAAAGCTAAAGCGACTTTCACCATATACTTCCAATGCCTACTGGGATAGCAATCAATCTGAAACAACGTTTTTTTTATATGTCTAAACACCAAATTTCAATTCAATCGGATCAGCGGTTCGGCAGTTATGGGGTCCATATTCAGTAGTCCACGGCGAAATCAGCCCACAGCTCAAACATCCCACCGGAAAAAGGTCCACGACTTATTTATCCCCGAGTTCTGCTACCGCGAAGACAACCACTGCTGAAACGATCCACCGGAAAAAGGTCCACAGCGCATTTATCCCCGAGTTCTGACACCGCGAAGATATCCACTGCTGAAACGATCCACCGGAAAAAGGTCCACTACGCATTTATTCACTGTCAGGTGACTTCGCCCATAGTCATTGCAAAACTAGGAACTTGGAAATGCCAACTATCGGCACTTAGTCTGCGGTAGGCTCCCTCCCCCATCCCCTTATGATTTCGTCCCTGGAGAGCATTCCATTCAAAAATGACTTGTGGAATTGTGGCACTGAAATTTGCAAATTTCACTGTTAGATCACTGTTAGAAAACGAGCAAACTGTGGAGTAATATTATGGACAAGAAATAAACTGCTGCTATTTTTCATGTTAATATAATTATGCAACCAAACATACATTCAACAGACCATCTACTCTAGTTTTGAAATGTCTATGGGTGTAGGCGGCATATGACAGTGGCTGAATGAACGGTGGACTTTCTTCCGGGGGGACATTTGAGCCGTGGGATGATTTATCGGTGTGAAGACTCGGGAATAAATGCGTGGTGGACCTTTTTCCGGTAGACCGTTTGAGCAGTGGATGTCTTTGCGGTGTCAGACTTTGGGGATAAATGCGTGGTGGACTTTTTTCCGGTGGATCGTTTTAGCAGCGGATGTCTTCGCGGTGGGAGAACTCGGGGATAAATGAGCTGTGGACTTTTTTCTGGTGGGACGTTTGAGCTGTGGACCGATATTGCCGTGGACCGCTGAGTGGGCTCCCCAGTTCTGTTGTCAGATTACACACGCACACACACACACAATAACATACACATGCACACTACATGGAGAGACATCATTCTGGAAATGGTCTTAATCGTCTTGGGGTACCTCAAAACGTGAATAGGTACCCGTCGTTACCCATTTGTTTGCATGATCACAATACTTTTTCTTCCATTAGGAGGTCGAGGAAGTAAAAATGCACCCAAATTCATGTCAGAGATTCATGTTACGCCACTGGCAGGAGGGAGGGGTTCTCGCGGTCTGGGGAATTTGTAGGGAATCCCAGCCTACCACCAGCAATTCAAACGTTGCCAACCGAAGGCATAATCAGATTTTACATTTTATTTTAATATTTCTCAAAATTCTTGTGTTTCCACGATGCCAAGCAAAGATTCAACACAGACACCACCCGAGGCCAAAGAAAATGAAGAAGTAAACGAAATTACACTGACGGATAAACTGAACAAGAAATTGTTACAATCATTCCTCACAAGATTGAACCAAAATAACGAGGCTTCTAACCAACTTACCTCAAATTCCGCACAAAATGGGGAAGAAAAAGATGAATTTGATGAATAATCAGTATTATTACAACCGCTTCTTTCTTTTTTGAGCATTTAACTGTTTTTATTACATAACCTCAAAATATCCAAAATTGTCACTGTCAATGTCAAACTAGAGCGGGAAAACTTTGCCTGTGACCTGTGAGAGAAAAAGAAAAAATGATTACATCTGACGATTTATTTACCGAAGAATTCAACGTTGAGCCTCTGGAGGTTTTTGAAGAAAATGACGAGCAGAACCCAGATGCTGAAGATGGAGTTAGAAGAGAGGATGAAGCCGAAGAAGTGAGTACTGTAGTGAAACCAAAACGTATCGTGCGAAATCCACAGCCAAAACTTAATGAAGAACGCCTCAAAGGTCCCAAGGGCCTGTCGGCCATAGAAAAGCACTTCGAGAAAGTCAAATACAAAGGAAAAGGGTATGAAGAACAAGACTTGAATACCATTTTGAAGACGTATGAGTATTGGTGCCACAGGATGTTTCCCAAGTTCCCATTTGATGAAAGCATAGCGAAAATTGAGAAGCTGGGATCCAAAAAGACGGTTCAAGTAAGTCTCATTTTATACAGGGTCTGTTGTATCTAGTGCCCTGGTCTGCATTCGAGAACGTTACACTTCACCTTCACAGTATTAGCCGCTTTCTTTCGGCCAGGATTATGGATCATGATCCAGAAATCCGCTTACGGGGTTGGTTGGCTGTGTCACGTGCACCCAATCCAACCATTCCAACCAATCCAGTCAGCGGATTTCCGAATCCTGATCCGTGGTTCTGGCCGAAAGAAAGCGACTATGGTTACATCGCAGTAGAGGGATGTGATGCCATTCTCGAACAGATCAGGATTTCATTTCAGATGAGAATGAAATCCTTAAAGTTCCTCTTAGTTTTCTAACACCACTAATGCAAACAGTTGTCACTATACGACGCTCTAACATGCAGCCCTGATTTTGTGATTTTGAAAAGATTTTCTTCTCTCTGGCTCCGGCCCTATTAACTGAAATTGTAAACCTGAACACGAAAGGCATGAGGCTATCATCTGTCATTTAGCTTAATTGCTCTGGACTCAGAATGCGATACTTTTGAGACACCTGTATATCAATATTCAGTTGTGTGCGACCTTGCATAAGGTTCTCGCATGTTTTTTCCCTGAAATATCCGGGTGAGAAATTCAAACTTACACGCATTACCCGCACCCGCGGAATTTGCCAATCGGAAGTGTTCCATGGCTTCCTATGTCCCCTTTAGAACCAACAACAAATCGCTCTCTTTCGTTTGAAACTTATCAAATATTGATCGGATACCTCGTTTGGCTACAAGAATAGCTTAAAAATAGTAACATGGGTGATTTTTATCATTTAACCTTTGAGAATAAATATCAAAGAACGCACGAGGGTGTAGGTCCGAGTATTTTTATGTTATTCCGTAGCCCATTAGAACATTTTCCAAAATCCAGCTTTATGCGAGTTGCTCCCGGTTTTCAGATTTTTTTACTAAAATGCCTGAGCTACTACTAGTTTGAATCATGAAAAAACTATCTTGCTTTTCCAGTGAGCTATTCTTCTTTCGTTGTTACAATAATTTGATATCAGATCATTATGAAGGGCCTTGTAGTATTATTATAAATCGAATGGTTAGTGCAACTGTTTCCTCCTTTCAGAACCACATCAAACGGATGAGACTTGGAATCGAACTAGAAGACATCGAGAGGCAGACACATGTGAATGTTGAAGATCAACCAAGGGATGAATTTGATGATTTGTTGGGCGCAATTCAAAATGATGAACCAGAAGAAATTAGCGAAGAACAGCTGGAGAGAATGAGGTTGAATCGAGAAAGGGCTGAAAAGTTGAAACAAGAGCGACTTGGAAAAGCAAGAGGAATGGCGCAAATCTGCTTGGAAGAGCCCAGTTCAATTCAAGACACACCTGGAACTTCACACCAAAGAATTCGCAGTGAGTCCTCTTCAAGTGAAGAAGACATCGACATGATTTTTCATAAGCTCAACCCAAGCAAGGAAAGCAAGATCAGCAATGATTTGGATAGTGGTAAAGAACTTTCAAATCCTGGAACTTCAAAAAATGCGAGTTCTCACGATAATGCGGAGGAGGAAGACCCTGACACAATTTTTGAAAAACTCAGCTCAAGTAGGGGAAAAAAGGGTGGTCATGATTTAGATGGGAGATTTTCACATTCTATTTCTCAAGTCTCAGAGGAAGATTTTGGTACAGTATTTGATAAACTGAACTCAAACAAGAACAACAAAGAAAGTAGCTCGAGCAATATGGAACATGTCAAGGGACCTTCAGATCTTGCACATTCAGTACAAACAAATTTTCATGATTCGAGTGAAGAAGATGAAGAAGACATTGATACAATATTCGAGAGGCTTAATTCAAACAAAGAAAATAAACCGCAAAACGAAGACATGCCTGATTCTGATGGTAAGGAAGATGCTGGAGAATCATCAGGTGAAGATGTTGCAGATGAAATCTTGCTCAACATTAATTAAGTGTTTTTCTCAAACTCCAGTAATTAAAAAACTTTATTTTATAATATACATTTGGAATTTTGGGATAATGTCGTAACAACAGTTATTTGCTGTATCAATATATAAATAAAAACAAACCATAAGTAACTAAAAAGATGCTTATTATTTAAATCACATTTGTCTCTAAAGCTAAATATGTACATAAAAAGCTATACAGTACGTAATTACTATTATTATTATTAACATTTCTTTATTATTTTGGTGCGTAGTAGATGCGTTACCAGTGAACCGCAGATCTTAGTTCGTCTTTGTATACAAAAACCACGCCACTCCTGCAATTTTATAAAATAACGTATCATGGGTAAAATATAATAGCAGGTGTCAAAAACACCTGTACAAGATTAATATCAATTTTTAGGTGATTTGATTTAATTTCTGGTTTTTCTACTACACGGCATTTGGGATTTCTGGGATTAGCGAGGCGAAAAAGGTCGCGAAGAACGTCCAAACGATCATGAGCCTCGACGGAGCCTGCTCTTCTTGTGGCGCCGGATCCGCGGGAACGGTGTTGTTGTTATTGTTGTTGTTGATGTTCATGTTTCGGAAAAAGCCGATCTGGTAAAGGTAGAGGGCGAATCCGAGAAGTAAAACGAATATGAAGCGTAACGGGCTGGAGTAGAAATAGATCACGCTGAAAAGAACCATGACCCGGGACAGCATGTAAAATATGTCTAGCCAGTCGCGTTCGGGGTTCTCGGGGTCTCTCTGGGCCGCTGCGGCCGCCGGTGGGGCCTGGGGGACTACATTCTCTTGCGGTATCTGCTGGGCCGCCGCCTCGGCTCCCGCCATTGGCTGTTGAGGGTAGCCAGCGGCACCATACGAATTCGCAGCCCTTGAAAAAATACAAAAGAAAAATCAGATGCATTAAAAAAAGCGTAAACAGCCCGCAAAACTAGCGGTCACAAGAACTGAACAAAATTGCATTAGCATTTTAAACCCACTACTTCATGGGCAACGCAATTCTTTAGTAACGAAGGTTTGCGGTACTAGATTTTGTGGTTAAATGACAAGAAATCATTGCAATCTTTTTCTGAACATAAATACATGTTATAAACGTAACTAATGGTGCGATTCTCTAAAAAATAACATTCCATAAACGGTCTGTTACGCTGTTATTGCCTACGCGATAGCCAATGGCCGACAGGATATTTTACATAACAAAACGTTTATACAGGGTGTCCGTTTTTCGAGGCTAAGCATGGGTATCTCGCTTATCTTTAGAGATACAGAGTCGGTTAAATTAGAAAAAAGTTGCGAATTTTCATGACGATCAATGATCCAAGAAGATATTTGACTTGCCAGTTTTAGTTTTCGAGATATCGAGAAAAAACAGAAATTTGTCATTTTTATTTTTATTTTATATTTGAAAAACGGTTGAAGGTAGCCTTTTCTAATTAAGACATTGTGGAGGCACTTTTTCAAGGGGAATTCAATGTTGCCAAAATCTTCATTCTAGCTTTCAAAACAATTGAGGTATGACATCCAACTTTTTTTCTCTTATGGGCGCCATGTTGGATTTTGACATTTTTTCGAATACAATTTTATTTTCTGGTTACAACGATGTGTCACATGCCACTGTTGAATTCATGCTTTAGAGCAAAATTTTCATTTTTTATTTTTCAAAGAGTGCTTTGGAAACAAAATCAGCACCGACAATAAAAAAAACGTAAATGTCAAACATTTATTCAACAATGATATGTGGCACATCGTTCTAACCAGAAAAGAATACCGTATTCAAAAATATCAAAATCCAATATGGCGCCCATTAGAGAAAAAAGTTGAATGTCGTATCTCGGTTGGTTTGAAAGCTAAAATAAAGATTTTGGCAGCTTTGGATTCCCCTTCAAATAATGCCCTGACAATGTCTAGATTAGAAAAGGCCACCTTCAACCGCTTTTTAAATAAAAAATTGAAACAAAAATTCAAATTCCTGTTTTTTTACGATATCTCAAAAACAAAAATCGATATGTCTAATTTCTTTTTGGACCATTGATCGTCATGAAAATGCGCAACTTTTTCCTAATTTAACCGACTTTGTATCTCTTAAGATAAGCGAGATACCCATGCTTAGCCTCGAAAAACGGACACCCTGTATAGGATGCCCGGTGTTTAATCTTGAAAACTGAAACAGCGGATACAGCATCGAAAAAGAAGGGGACTTTTATTTTATACTTTAAGACGAATAATAAGAGAGATATAGCCCTTCTAAGTGGAAATCAAAAGATCGTTTTCTTCGTTCAGGCAACTTTTATATGGCTCAGCCGATCAGCTTCAAATTTGGTATGTATACGATATCACATCATGCATAGCAATGAAGTGGCAGATGCGATTTTCATGAAACCCATCCAGTGGTGTAGAAAAAATTGAACTTTGAGGGGCCGTAACTTTCTTAGCACTTTTTGCAATTCGTTCTTATCGCAAACTTCATATTTTTGAAAGCTGAATCCGATGATATATTATATAGACAATACAAATAGAGAAGACCATTTATGTTATCACCACCGTCGTCACGGATATTGGGGCATCAAAAATCAGCCAACCTTTTTTTGAATGATGGATTCGCCTGGTTCCTACGCAACCGTAAAAATCCGTGACGACATTATGGCACATTATGGTCTTTTCTATTTGTATTGTCTATACATATATTATGCATTCAGCTTTTATTTGCAACAAAGCAGGCGAGCCTAGTTTGACAGAATCCACTCTGTAAAAACGCTGTCAGTGGAATGCCACAGTTTAGGTTATGCATTATTTTCTGGGGTTATCGCTTTACTTCAAAATCCAGAACAGTGTTGCAAGTTCATTTCTGATTGATTGAATGTCCGAATGACATGGACTATCAACCGCTTGTCATTCTTCAAGCGTCGTAGTGGAGAAGTTCTTCCTCATTCAACATATGGAACAGACGAAGTTGTACAGGCGGTGCTATACAAAGTGAGAAGAGAAATTTAAAATTTGGCTGTATTTAACAAGGAGGAAGCTGTGTAATGAAAGCCGGCTTTCTTTCAGTCGATAGAGATCGATCTGGTACTGGCATCTACTAATAACAATAAAAGTGAAGACCTTTGAATTAAAACGAATGATGGCTCTGGCCTATTAATTTTTATTAGGGTAGGTACTTTTAGAAACAAGGTACTTGAACTCGGAACATTTGGGACTCCGGAAATTTGTGGAGATAGTAGGGACTGTCCATCACTTGAGCTCGCAACATGATCGAACAAGCTTCTTAGTTTCTTTTCAGCCATCCTGTCTGAAACGGACTTCCATCAGCTAGGTCCTCGCTCCGTTTTCATCTTCATTGATTTTTTCATTTCACTGCTAGTTTTACTGAGCACTGTAGGTAGCTAGCCAAAAAGTACTGAAGGAAGGAGTTTCACAAAATGTGTGTAGGCAGAATAACAGCTTTCACATCTGGTGAAATCAAAAAGATTTTCTCACGTTATTCCAATCTTCCTTCAACCACACCCAAAGATCAAAATCCATCTTACACCAACTGTGTAACTGCTTTGACATCAGAAACTGTCAGAAACATCAGGCTTTTTTTTTATCAAGCACAGTGAGCACCTACCCTGATGTGAGCACAAAAATTAAGCGGCAAGGGGAACGACAACATTGCTTCATATCAGCTGGCATAGCTGACAGAGTATTAACACTGACACTGACTGGCAGCTATAATAGCTGAAGTGTCTAGGTATTTTTAATTTTAAAAAACGTAAAAACAAAATACCAAGGCCTGCTTTGTTGCAAATAAAAGCTGAATGCATAATAGATAGGTACTTATTTATGAAACACCTGTATATTAAGGACAGAGTTATATTGGTAAAATAATCGTTGCGAAATCAATCCCTGTGGGTTTATTCCTTGTCAGAATCTCACCATTTAGGTATCTTTCAAAAGCTACAAGGATGTACTTTGATTTGAGCCTATTGACCTTTCCAAAATCCAGAAATCAAAAAAAATATTTTCCTTGAGGACGGTGTTGAATTGGTGAAATAAGCGTTGCGAAATCAATCCGTCTGGGTTTATTCCTTGACGGATTTTTACAATTTTGGTCTCTTGCGAAAGCTACAAGAATATACTTTGGTTTGAGCCCATTGGCATTTCCAAAATCCAAAAAAAATTTGTTTGATTTTTGGATTTTGGAAATGCCAATGGGCTCCAAAATGGTAAAAATCCGTCAAGGAATAAACCCAGACGGATTGATTTCGCAACGCTTATTTTACCAATAGTACCTTTCATTATCCAGCGCGCCATCAGCGCGCATACTCGTCTTCTGAAGTAATGGCGTCAAATACAAAATTTGCGAACAAATGCTAGAAAATGGCGTGAAAAACCGCCATAGAGTTGAAAAATACGCGCCGCAGCGAACAGGGTAATAGGCTAGAGGTTAATACACACTAGTGATTACTCATTTTTTATCAAAAAGTCCGCATTGTTCATTAAATTATAAATAACTGCGTTTTACATTGGTCGGATGTGTGTACGCAACCCATAATGCAACCCCCCAGCAACTCTATTTTCAGTTTGACTAGCGAAAGTTCGCAACACTCGCTACATCAGTGTACTGCGGAATGTATTTTACTCCCAGGGACTTTTCCCACACGATTCAAGAATAGCGGCCCTGTGCTCTTCAAAGTATAAAAATCAGTTTTTTCGAAACTAAATCAGCGGTGTTATCCTTCCAAAAATCATGGAAAAACAAGTGAAAGGGGCCGTGAAACATTGTGCTCATGGGAATGGGCACAGTGATAGTCGGTATAATGACAAAAATATGTATTTCTTTATCCGATTCCCAAAAACGTGCTTAAAATAGCGTAAAAACTTGGTACTGGAGAAATTTGAAAAACACGCAAAGTCTTGCGAGGAATATGACAATGTGCACGGTGGGTGAAGCTGTGTAACCGGAAAAATTTCACTCCGAAACGGGTCACCAAGGATAGATTCAATACATTCATACACAATACATTCCGCAGTACACTGATGTAGCGAATGTTGCCTAAAATCGTGGTTTTTGGGCAACTTTCGCTACAGAAGTGTAGTACCTACGGATTATATAAAACTCCCAGGGACTTTTCTCACACGATTCAAGAATAGCGGCCCACTTGTTCACAAACGTACGACACTCGGAGCGAACTTCAAAATGGCGAATAAATAGTTGATGTTGACAGCAGACAGCAGCGGAAAGTCACGGCCGTTGCTTGTCAAACTGAAAATAGAGTTGGTGGGGGTTGCATTATGGGTTGCGTACGCACATCCGATCAATGTAAAACGCAGTTATTTATAATTTAATGAACAATGCGAACTTTTTGATGAAAAATAAGCAATCACTAGTGTGTATTAACCTCTAGCCTATTACCCTGTTCGCTGCGGCGCGTATTTTTCAACTTTGTGGCGGTTTTTCTTGCGATTTTGTAGCATTTGTTCGCAAATTTTGTATTTGACGCCAAAATTTGGCGCAAGCGTTGGGTATACCACTATAATGAAAGTTACTGAAAATATTTTTTTTGATTTCTGGATTTTGGAAATGCCAATGGGCTCAAACCAAAGTATATTCTTGTAGCTTTCGCAAGAGACCAAAATGGTAAAAATCCGTCAAGGAATAAACATAGACGGATTGATTTCGCAACGCTTATTTTACCAATTCAACTCCGTCCTTAATGGATCGGTGCAGGCCACTTTATTTTAGTCGTTATGATGAGTACGTGTTGGTCGCTTATCATGAAGTGCAGAGTAGTATTTCGTGAACCGACACTCCGACAATACTACTCATGATATCACAAGACTAAAATATTGAATAAGTCATCCAAGGTCGTTTTTATAATTCATGTTTGTCGCCTATAATGTTTTTTAGGTTAATTGACGTTTATTTTGTGATTATTATTATCAATACAACAGCGAAGGTCCTAAATTTCAAGAAAACCTTTGACAGGACTGGGATCTATTAAATGAAATTGATTGGGACTACTATTTTGTCGATTCAATTATTGTAAACCTATTTTTGCTCCTTTGACCTAAGCATGATTCTTCAAAAACGTTTGCACACAACATCAAGCAAACAATAAAAACAATTGAAGGAAGGTATCTTTCCGAGTGTTCGTCAAAGTTGTTTTTTTCCTATACAGGTATCAAAACGTTGCTTCTATCTTATCAACAGAGTGTAGGTAATTGACTATCACGCTATGGCCTATTCAAGTTGATCACCGTTTTCTAGTTAAGGCTGTATACGCAGGGTGATGGGATTCCATTGAATGTTTGCCCACCTTGTTTCCGTTTGGATTACCCCACATTTTTTTAGAAGCCGAATAGTCCTAACACACTGGAAAAGTTTCTAAAGGATTGCTGGGACATTTTTTGACGAACGAAAAAATTATCAACTGGTTTATAATTTTGAAAGACGTAAAAAATTGAGTACAGAGCCGTTCTTTGAAAAAAGTTGACTACAAAAAAATTTTGAAAAAAAGTTGTCAATAAAAAGGAAAATTTTTTTCCACATAATTGAAAAACGCTCTGTATTCAATTTTGTAATACACTCATAGGCCAGGCGGTATGTCGGTAAAATCACTACAATCTGGAAAAAACTCCGACCAAAGCTTCTATGGTGTCAAACTCTTCGTAAGGTCAGTAGTTATCTACCACTGAGTTTCCGCCCAAAAACGAGTTGTGCTGATTCCTCCACATCTGCGCGAAGGTAAAGGATGCCTCAAAAGTGCAAAAAGACCTGTTAAACCTTCGTACTTCTTCGTTATACTTGCCTAAATGCAAACGTACAACTCTTACGCAAACATTGGAAGCATCTGTCATCATCTCTGTGCCAGTCTTACTGTTGAAAAAAAAGATTTCTTTGTGCGGTTCAGATAAATTACATTTAATTGTTTTTCCACACAAGAAAACGATGGAGCAACATGTATTTTGTATGTTTTCTAATAACTTGTATCCATTGAACCCATTTATGGTATTAAAATTTCAATAACAGCATTTTTGAAGATGTTGCCAGCAGAAAAGTGAATAATTTTTACCCGCCTATTCAGCAGCAATTTTTTCAATTTTACCAAACACCGTTTGCAAAAATTTCATAAGGAATGAAAAGCTCAAACTCTTCTCTAACGATATCGTGCCTGGCTTAACCGCGGCACGCACTTGAAAGTCTAAAAAACTAATTTCTTTTCGAGAGGTCCTGTTTCACCCGCGTGCGGCCGTGCCTACTTGACATAGACCGGACTGATTACACGAGCTTGGAAGTGTACTCTTTTCCAGCTTTAAAACGCGACCATTATTAATAAGACTTTGTACATTGATTTATGAAGAAATTATATATTATTTCATCATTAATGGTCGTGTTTTAAAGCTGGAAAAGAGTACATTTCCAAGCTTGTGTAATCAGTCCGGTCTATGTCAAGTAGGCACGGCCGCAACCGGGTAAAATAGAACCGCTCAAAAAGAAATCAGTTTCCTACACTTTCAAAAAGCGTGCCGCGGTTAAGCCAGATATAATATCATCAGAAAACAGTTCCAGCTTGTCATTCCCTATAAAATTTTCGAGAACGGTGTTTGGTAAAATTGAAAAAACTGCTGCTGAACAGGCGGGTAAAAATGATTCACTTCTTAGCGGGCAACATCTTCAAAAATGATGTTATTGAAATTTTAACGCCATGAATGGGTTCAGTAAGTACAAGTTATTAGAAAACATCCAAAATACATGTTGCTCCATCGTTTTCTTGTGTGGAAAAACAATTAAATGTGATTTATCTGACCCGCACAAAGAAATCTTTCTTTCCAACAGTAAGACTGGCACAGAGATGACGACAAATGCTTCCAATGTTTGCGTTAGAATTGTACGTTTGCATTGAGGCAAATAAAATGAACAAGTACGGGGGTTTAACAGGTCTTTTTGCACCTTCAAGACATCCTTTACCTTTGGGCAGATGTGGAGGAATCAGCACAACTCGTTTTTGGGCGGAAACTCAGTGGTAGATACCCACTGACCTTACGAAGAGTTTGACACCATAAAAGCTTTGGTCGGAATTTTTTCTATACAGAATGACCTACCGCCTGGCCTATCAAAACACCGTTTAAAAAAAATTGAGTTTTTATCTTCATTTTCAAGGTATTAAGGAATTAATTGCTGCCTCAACATAAAAATGCTACTTATTTATAGCAATAAATCTCCCACAATCTTCTTTCTAGAAAAATCTTGGTTAAAGTTTTGGGGTAGAAAATTGAGTTAAAAAAGGGACGAATGAATGTTTCAGCAGTGAAATGTTTTTAAAAATTGTAAAAAAAAAGGAAAAATTGTTTGCGAGGTTTCTGACACCCTGTATAGAAAAAAGAAATTCAATAGATATGATTGACGAGGTGGTTGATGTTTCTTTCTCATGATCTGCCACCAACATTTTCCTAAAATACTTATATGTTTTGTAATAATGTAAGTAATAGCCCAGGCTTTTTAGTCGAAAAAACGGCAAAACATGAAACAAATTAAAACACGGTGAATCTCTTCAGTTTCGGGTTCACTAGACTTTGCTATATAACATACAAAAAGTCCCCAACTTTCCCCCGTGTGCGTCATTGTTTTTTTGACAGGCAAAGATGAAGACACCTCAAAGTGCACTTTCCGCTTAAAAATGCTCCTAGTTCTCAACCACTTAATCGATTCCTTTTATTTTGGTCTTGAATGAAAGATAATGAATCAAAGTGAATAATATGGAATAGCTTTCGTCCAAAATTTAACACTAACAAACTTAATTTCTTGATAATGTCACTTTTTTCGTGTTTTTTTTCTTATGCTTCAGTTAACATTTTACTTCTGCATCGACAACTAAATATCACTTGGTATTATTATATTCAGCAGATTCCTTATAGTTTTAGCTTCAAAATGACGTATATTTCAGCTCCATTGTAAATTGTCCAGCAATTCCAATAAGGATTCTATGAAGTTACGTCAAACGCATTATATCAGGAAAATCACTTCAAAATTATTAACCTAGACTTTGATCTGTTATAATTGATTCTACGTTCAATATGCACAGTATCTACTCAGTAAATCTGGTCTGGTGATACTCGTATGAGTCGGTACTAGCATCTAGTATATTGTACTAGGTACAGTTTCTCAATTTTCCTCTTTGTGCATCATGTTTTTAGCGCTACTACTTATATCTTGTAGCGCTTATAGTTTGTTCTTGTTATTGCCGCCTGCAGTCTCCGGCAACATCTTGTGATTTTGCTAGATAATAGCTTAGGTACTCTAGATGTACAAAAAACAAAGATATTTTATTTCATTATTCGTCCGTCCGTCCGTCTGTGTGTCTGTCATTCCACGCAACACGCAATATCGCGGCGTTTTCGCTAGATAAAGCTATATAAGGTACTCCAGGTGTAAAAAAACAACACGGTGGGCTACGCGGGAGCACCCACGTGTAGTTGGTCCCCGTCAAGACGCATCTTCCTCCAGCTCCGAAGACTATTTTGTAGATAGTGTCTTGCAACTGCAAGAAGAACTGCGGTTTAAAATGTAGATGCAGGCGATCTTCCTTGTCTTGTTCTGTTCTTGTTCTGGGATGTATAAGTGCTGCAGGGGTAACAACATGTGAGAATCTACCCCACCTTGTTGAGTATGATTCTGAGGATGATCTGTTATTTTTATAAAGTTATGTATTTAGGTGCTAAGTAATTTTGCTATTAGGTATTTTAGATGGGTATAATAGTCGTCGCGGTACGGCCTAAAATCGTCCAAGTTCTGCACTTCTAACGATTTCGATTATTTTCGGCACAGATGATCATTGGACCTATTCAAGCGTTTTGACCCGCAGCACCACCAAATTTGCCCCTCAGGAACGGAGGGTTGGAGGACTCTTCAGAATTTGAAGCTCCAGGTCTGGTATGGTCCAATGAAGACCCACAAAGGCAAGTGAGTAGTCATTTCCGAATGATTTTCATCCGCTGATGTCGATTCTCACGTGAAAAATGAGTTGCGCAGTCATTTGACAAAGATAATTGGTAATAGTAAGAGATAAAGATGAAATCAAGTGGTCATCTAACTGAACTCTGTAGGGACTTGTTTTTTTGTGATAAATACATGAAACTTGGTAGGGCTGTTCATTATTACTTACTTTCCAAATATGGAGGGAGCACTACGCGTTTCGACGCATGACGTCGCGACGCAATGTCAGAAAACATAGTGGTCGTCATTTCCAAAATAGTCGATATATTATCATAGTTCATTTGATTTCTTTCATCAAACCATATGCTTTCGAGATTCAATAACATATTTCTGTCGACTTGGGGAAACGGTGGGCTACCAGTGGTGAGTCAGGTGTCTGCTAGAGGGAACTGTGAGGTTTCTTTACCCCCAAATTTCCACGGTCAACATCTATGGATAAAACTATTTTCAAGTTTGTCGATACAAATAATTATGTCATCTGGTCAACATTCTCCATGTTTCGTCCTTCTAAGGACTCCTCAGTATGGTTTATACAGATTTCGCAACCGCGCGAGATCATTCAGACTACCTAGTGAAGTGACCGATTCTGGGATACCGTTTTGTTTGAAATGGGTAAAGAAGGAATAAATGCAATTTCTGTGATTCTAGTGTTAGGGTATGAATAAAGTCTCGGATATGAATGAAGTAAATACGTCTGAAAAAAGCACCAATGTCAAAATCTTGAATTCTTGAATTCGATTCCCGGCACAGTGCTTTGTGCTATAAAAACAAAGTTTCTCAGCTTGTGATATTTGAGAATCAAATTCAGCAAACTCCTATGACATAAGAAATGCCGATAAGGATAAAAACAGACAAATAAACAAACAATAATGGTTCAATCATTTTATACGGTCTCATACAAAGCGGTTTCTTTATTTCAGTACGGTGGCATCGATATTAACAGGCGATTAATCGTTGTAATAATTTATAGTTTAGTTTGTAAGAGTTGTGTAACCAAGTATGTACCTAATATGGTACAACATTAAAGATCACTTTTTTCCAGTAATCAAAAGTACCTTTCTGTGTGCCTTTCATTTGATCGCTAGATCTGTATAAACATACTGAGGAGCCCCTAGAAGGACGAAACACGAGAAATGTTAACCAGATAACATATTCGTATGCACAGACTTGAAAATAGTTAATTTTATCCTCGGTTTTATCCGAAGATGTTGACCGCGGTGATTTGGGGGTGAAGAAACCTCACAGTTCCCCTTACAGGCACCTGGTTCACCACTGGTAGCCCACCGTTTCCCCAAATCGACGAAAATATGTTACTGAATCTTGGAAGCATATGGCTTGATGGAAGAAATCAAAGAAATTATAATATTTCTATTGACTGTTCTGGAAATGGCGACCACTATTTTTTGATATTGCGTCGCGACGTCATCCGTCGGAACGCATGGTGCTCCCTCCATATTTGGGAAGTAAGTAATAATGAACAGTCACACCAAGTTTCATGTATTTATCGCAAAAAACAAGTTCCTACAGAGCTCAATAGATGACCACTTGATTTCATCTTTATCTCTTATTATTACCAATTATCTTTGTCAAATGATTGCGCAACTTATTTTTCACATCAGAATCGACATCAGCGGATGAAAATCATTCGAAAATGACTACTCACTTGCCTTTGTTGATCTTCATTGGACCATACCAGACCTGGAGCTTCAAATTCTGAAGATACCCCCACCCCTCCATTCCTGAGGGGCAAATTTGGTGGTGCTGCGGGTCAAAACGCTTGAATAGGTCCAATGATCATCTGTGCTAAAAATAATCGAAATCGTTAGAAGTGCAGAATAATTTGGTGTACCGCTACGACTATAAGTACTATCGGTAGGTATTCGAGGTAACCATCGATTTATTGTTTGGATATCAATAGACGACTTTTTAACGAAGCTCATATTGGACAAAATAAGTACGGATGGTGAGCTAGATGTGATTTTCTTGACTACCTACTAGTGAACTTGAAATTATAATAATTATTTGATATTTTCTACAGAGCATGACTATAAAAATTTTCCTGTGCTGTGCTAGACTTCGAATACATTATTTCAATGTAAATACAATGTTGAAGCTCTGATTTGAAAAGATTGTGAGCATTTTTTAATGAAAAAAATGATAATTTGCTCATAAAAATTGTGGATTTTCAATTTACGATATTTTCACGTTGAATACATCAATGTTCGAAATTTCGAATAGGATCGATAACTGCAACTATTTCACGCATTTACATCAGGCATTCGACATAATTATCATTTTTTGAATACTATAAAATCGAGTTGGCTTGACTTTCGGTGTAAGCCAGCTTGAAACTGAAAAATGTGGCTATACCCGCGGGAAAGTTGCTGTTGTTATGTTATTATTATTTTAATGTAGAGTGTCTTTTCTTCGGAAGCTAGAGAATTGTTTTGGCTACAAGAAGAAACCTTGAAAGATAAAATCAAAGCGATATTACAGCTACAATATGATTTTTTCCAAGAGCGCGGAGATATTTTTGAGTGACATTTAGGATTTCGACATTTTTTTCAATAAATTATTTTTCTCACCTTGTAACCACTTACGTCGCGTTTATGATATGATAGTCTTATGCAGAAACGTCCATATAATCCATCCAATCTCAAATCCAAATGATTAAGGCATTAAACGCAAAAATAACCCAAATTGAAAAACCGGCTTTATTTTGATCCCAAAATCACGTTTTTCTGCCGAAAATTGCGCAAAACATTTTTTTATCAAAATTTGAAGATCATAATCGGATTTGCAAGGTCATATTCAATGGGAAACGATACCCAACATGTCAGTATTGCCTCAATATTGATGAAAATCAGATTTCTTGCATAGATCACCAATTGCCCCCCTCCCGAGCTCCCCTCACGGGGACCATAGACATCTAGTTTGTCATTAAGTTTCACTTATACCCCGATGTATCCAAATATGATAAATTTGAAGCCACTGCCTAGATTACTTTTGTCCTAGAATTTTTTAATGACAATTTTGCCCCCCTCCCCTCAAAAATTATGACGCACACGGAGGAAAGTTGGGGACTTTTAGTATGTTGTTTAGTAAGGTTAAGTGGGTACGATACCGTGAAGATTGCACGTGGATTAATTTGTTTCATGTTAAATGCTAAAAAGCCTGGGCTATAAAGGGTGTAACAGGGTGTCCATTTTCGAGGCTAACCATGGATACCTCGCTTATCTTTAGAGATACAAAGTCGGTTAAATTAGGAAAAATTGTGCATTTTCATGACGATCCGTGTTAGTTTTAGATATATCGTATGTTTGACATCTTCCAGTCAGAAACGCTAATTCACACATGCGCTATGTAGTCCAGGATCTTATGTAAATAAAAAACATTCCGTGGGATTTTGAATGAAAGAGCATAGCGACCATGTGGAATACATTACTTGACTGGGCAGCAATCACACCTCACCGGGTGTTTTGCTTGAATTTCTTGCAAGGGATTTATACAGGGTAAAACAGAAGAAAAAAAAAAGAAAAAATTATACAGGGTGTCATTGATATGGGCGAGCTCAATTACACCTACGCCATTAATGATATCGAAATGAACCAAACGGCACTGCAAACGGAAGGTCAAAGTGCAGTTTGTATAATTATTTTGGACTATACAGGGTGCCCCATTTTTGCAGAGCAGTTTTTGAACGAGCTTTTTTGGATGGCACCCCCTGTATATTTTTGCATATTTGGATTTGCCCTTCCTCAGGCATTACAAATTCGTTTAGTTTTTGGAATTCGCTTCAACCGTTCAGAAGTTATTAATTTTTTTCTAAAATGATTGCGTTTGTAGGCACTTACTAAATAAATCGCAAGGCACTTGGTTTTCAGGTTATCAAGTTGCGACTTGCTCCATGTTTAAGCAATAGCATAGACTGTTTTTATTTCTTATTCGTATCAAGCGTCCCATTTCACATATCTTTTACCTCCTTTGGTTTTTCTTAAAAGCTGATAGTTTGGAAAATAATTCGGTTTTTCTAAAAACTGCACGCAAATTTCATCGATTAAACTTAGCGTGCAATGAAAATCTGCAACCAATTCTGACAACCAATGTCAAAGTGACTTCTATTGTACGTCACTTTTGAATTTTGACAAGAAATTATCAAGTGAAAATAAAGAATGCTACGGAAAGCCTCTGTAATTATTTCTTGCATATTTTCCCTGGTGTTGACTCAAGCTTCATACACCCTATCGTAAACAAAGCCCTGAAGAAAAAATCGGGTTAGTCAAGTCAGGTGACCTCGCAGGCCATGGCGTGGCGTCGGATCAAGTAATCAACCAAAAAATCAAACTAATTCTAAATCCAAACTGCATCAACTAATTCTGACAACCAACGTCTATATGACTTCTATTGTACGTCACTTTCAAATTTTGACAAGAAATTATTATGTAAAAATTGAAAAACTCAAAATGTCGGAGCAAGGAACTTAACAATATTATTTATTATCAATAATGATAACATTTACTACTACATTTTTGCAATCGTAAAAACTGTTTGAAATGACAAAATTTCTTGTCAAAATTTAAAAGTGACGTACAATAGAAGTCACTTTGACGTTGGTTGTCAAAATTAAAGGCAGATTTTCATTGCACGCTAAGTTTAATCGATGAAATTTGTGCCCAGTTTTTAGAAAAACCGAATTATTTTCTAAACTATCAACTTTTGAGAAAAAACATAAGAGGTAAAAAAGATGTGAAATGAGTCGCTTGGTACGAATAAGAAATAAAAAACAGGGGGTGCTATTCAGGAGAAAATTTAAAAACTCGTAACGTCCAACTAGGAATTGGTATGGTGGAAAGCTGCAACTGCGGGCTTGATTCGATTCTTTTGTTTTGTTGCTTCCTACCAAATTTGGCTCCAATCCATCAGATAGATATTGAATAATTAAATGGCATTAGAGAAGATTACGGAGCTGTGTGTGTCTCTGTCTGTAATCTTCCACGATAACAGCCGCAACGTTAATCCGATCGACTTGAAATTTGGTATGCGGACATGATTTTGCTGTCGAATGAGTCTGTCACGTTTTGGTTGTCATCTGTCAAACGGAAATGTCACCATCAAAAATGACAGAAAGCATATGTCACGAAACTTGACTCGTAATATGTTTTTTGAAAGCCCTTGGAAAACTGTATTCAAAATTGCTGAAAGTATTGCTTCGCATGGCATCTGTCGAATATTAAAAATGTCAAATTTCGAAGCTTTGTTATTTAATTCTTCAAAATTTATCCAATGGATTAGAACTAAATTCGGCAGAAATCAACACAACAACAGAATCAAATCACGTAAGCAGTTCAAGCTTTCCACCTTTTCCCAGTCTGGAACTACGAATTTCAATTCATTTTTTTTTGTTTCACCCTGTATAAATTTCCTGAAAGAAATTCAAGCAAAACACCCGGTGAGGTGTGATTGCTGGCCATCTAAGGAATGCATTCCACATAGTCGCTATGCTCTTTCATTCAAAATCCCACGGGATTACATAAGCTCCTGGACTAACGCGCGTTTATTTGTTATCGTCAATCGTCACTGTCAAGTGTCAGGTTTTTTTTTACTGGTCAACGAAAAAAAGTGAAGACAATCATGACGGTAGACGTGGACTTATTAATAAAGATAAGACAGTATTACAGCGCTTTGTACGATGAATTTGTAAAGATTCTAAAGACACAAATATCACCTTTCACTGCGGAAAAACCGCCCGACGGACCACATATATTTTCCGCAAAATTTGAAATGTCACCACACCATCAACATCGACTTACATGCCATCTTCGTGCTATTATGATTTGTCAGACGCGTCAGACGAAATGGCGAAGCTAGTTTGTAAGTTATTACGTCATTTCTGTTCAGTCGCTTCTGTCAGATAACCAGTGACAATCAGGCGAACTGTCCAAATAAATACTTGTATAGGTGATCCGAGTTATTCAAGAAAATGAATTTTTGTTAAATAGCAATCAATAATTATTAATTTACATAAATACCACAAATACAACCACTATACAACACACGATTACAGGTGACAGAAAAACTTACTTGGATGTATGCTGTGTAAGCACTTGGCAACCCAAGTTCAAACAAACTAGCGCAAATAGTTTTTGAGATATGAATTAAAAACTTTCAACTTTAAAGGGCTGAATGTTAAATTAGCGTTAATCGTCATCACTTTAGCCGAGGAATGTCGGGTTTTGTATTTGGCAGGGTTTTTCTGAATCATCCTGTATATAGAGCTTACAGAAATTCCACAGCTAGTGCTACTTGTGTATCATACAACTGTGTATATATACTGAAGGTCAAAGGGACCAAGGTTGGGGCTTATGTGTTTTCAACTTGAAGCCAACAAGCATTTCAAATTTCAACTATTGCCCTAGTAGTTTGCTCAATGTTGAATTTTTAAGACCCCCAAACATTCATAAACAATCCTGGGATATTCATGGTATCAATAATTATCATTATCCTTAACAATAGACACACTTACAACTGCATGTACTGAGTCATGTATTGGAGATATGTCTGTTGCATCCATGCCAGCTGCATGGCATACTGATTGGGGTCCACACCAGGCGGGGCGTTACCCCAAGGTATGTTAGGAACGTTTTGCTGGCCTGTGCTGGCGTTCGCCTCCATGGTTGGTGGTTGTTGGGGAGGTTGTGAATTTGTTGAGCTCGTTGGCGGAACAGGAGCTACTGGAGGCTCCGCCCTGGCCACTTTGGGATGTTTCGACGTACACACCAGGTGTACCGTGTGGATTTCTTGCCCATCATATTGTCTGAGCACGTCTTTCAGAGTCACCGAATCGTTCAGCAATTGTCCGGAATAGATCAGCTTCTGCTCATGTTTGGGCTGTGGAAATGGCAAAATCAACACCGCCGTCGCGTTCCAAAGATCGATGTACTTACGGGCTTGCTGGGGTACACCTCTGACAAGTGTTGTTTCAGCTTATTTATGGTCCATGACAGCTCACATTTGATGGTTTGATCTTCAATTTGCTGATTGGGCGCCTTCACGATTAGCGTTATGGGCAACGTCTCCATGTTCTCTTCGTTGCGCTGTTTCTTGTCCACCTTGCGTTTTATCTTTTCGTTACACGGCAATGACTACGAGCACTCGTAATGTTATTAAATAAATGACCGGAGGTGTTTTTAAAGATTATGGCATATTTATCCGTATATCAACATCCACACAGTATTTGGCGGAACGCGATTGGTCCCCGGCCGCACTGACGTCGGATGACAGGACGTGTCAGTGGCGGATCGCTTGAATTTTTCCCACTTGAGGTAACGAAAACAACGTAAACTTGCAATTAAAACTATTTAAAACGCCTACGCGGCGCCCCTGACTGGCCTGACTGCCATTATTGTACTTTATCATCTTTCCATTTCTTTCTGTTGCACTATTTTTTTCCTACAGAAATACCTACCTGGCCCAACCTGGACTAACATTTGCGCAATTTTAAAACTGTTGACGAAACTTCACTAGTTCTTATCAAGTAATATGAATATTGAATACCTATACGAGGAATATACATGAGTGTAGAACTGATACTATTCTATTCTAATAGAACTCTGACTCCAGAACTTTGCATACATCATATAGGCATAAACCTAGGTATACCTCCTGTAAAGCGAAAATAATTAATTAAAGGTGCTTGTCGAAATATTGTTTTTCGTGCTACCATAACCGAAAATGACAATATGCGCTCGGTGTCCTGCACTGTAATATTCAGAAAAAGATCTAGAGCGGCAAAGTAAAAAGTACACGTAAAAAATAAACTAACCTTGCGAAACCATGCAGAATTCAAGAGAGACCACGTTTCCAATGTTATAGCTTGAAATTTTCGGTTTAAATCAGTTAAAATCATAAATAATCATTTTCAAAATTGATATTTTAGGGTCATTTTTCTAATAGCTGTTGGTACAATTGCATAATGATTTTTGACGTTCTGTGGCGCCAACGTTCAAAAGTGATTAATGTATGCCATTTTCTGTGTTTCGTCGTCACACAGGACACTAGAGCTCAGTGATTTCGGCATTATTGGAGGATGGCCCTTCTAATTGGGAAGGGGGAGGGCGGTTTTAAGCAAGAAAATTCAAACGTAGGACGCAATTTTTCAAATCGACATTTGACACACAAAAATCTGCATCTAGTAGGTATATGCCTCGTGCCTTGGTGATAAATGGCAGAAGTACCAACTTGAACTTTATTACAATGATTATTGCGATATGATCTTATTTATTTGTAATTTCCTAGGAGGATAGAATAGTAAGGAGGGAACATACGCCAATGAAAGTGTAGCCATGCGGGGTAATCAACTACGCCCAGTAACCGTATCGAGTCACCAGTGCAATTTGACATTAGTGACTGCGATTTGATGGAAATGACATTTATAAATAAACATAATTTGAGGTTATGAAATATGACTGCTGTGCTTCTTCGGATTTTTGGCTGTTATTCTACCTAAAAGACCGACAGGATCAGTTTTAGAAGACGTGTTGAAAGACATGCTGCGGCATACGACGTGTAAAAGTGATGATCCCCGCATTGGAAGCATTGAAATGGACGTCATTTTTTGAAGTGTGTTGGCCAATATCTGCATCGATGCGTGATTATTGAGTTGGCGCATAGGAACTTCCTGCAATCCCTGCTCCCTGCATCCCGTAGGATATGACATGGTCTATAGGGAATGAAAAATGTTTCACAAGCTCAAAAATTACGACCTCATGACACCCATCAACATACCTTGCAAAATGACGTCCATTTCAATGCCTCCAATGCGGGGATCATCACTTTTACACGTTGTATGCCGCAGCATGTCTTTCAACACGTCTTCTAAAACTGATCCTGTCGGTCTTTTAGGTAGAATAACAGCCAAAAATCCGAAGAAGCACAGCACTGGACAGCAGTCACATTTCATAACCTCAAATTATGTTTATTTACAAATGTCATTTCCATCAAATCGCAATCACAAATGTCAAGTTGCACTGATTACTTGATACGGTTACTGGGCGTACTTCATGCAATCCCCTTTCGTCTCCCGGCGACAGCTTTGTCCGTCCACAAGCTGGCTAACCTTCCCTCCCTAATATTCTATCCTCCTAGGTAATTTCACTAAAAGCAGCACGAAAAACGATGTATGATACTCGCGCTGAAAACGGCATAGCATAACTCTCTTACATGCAGCTCTCGGCCTAGGGCCTCGAGCTGCATTCACGTTCGTTATGCTATGCCCGGTTTTCGGCGCTAGTAACATAAAATACTATTTCGTATTTGCATTATTATTCAGTATACCGGGTGATCATTTGAAAACTATCCACCTGCAATAACTCTCGATTCCTGTTGAAAATGTCTTTGAGAAAAAACAGATGAGGTCGATTTTTATCGAGGGGGACCATCCATGGACATCCGAAACATACCTACATTGGCGAATTTTTATTTTCAGCCCCCTCGCCCCCAACTTTGAAATTTCAAATGACACACTACCTATTTTGCGATACATCAAGCTGAACAGAATTAAATTATCTTTCTGAAAAAATATTTATAAAATTTTCAACCCCACGCCACCCCCCTTCTTCTTAAAATTTTCTGCGTGTCCCATTTAATATTCTTGACCTCTCAATTCTCTTCAATGCAGTCAACGTCATCCTCTACAACAGCATCGGAAGAGAAAATTTTCTATGGAAAAAGTGCAACCCAAGTTCACCCCTTCACTCCCCCCCCCCCTACCTCTAGCTTAAAAATCTAAATTGACAATACCTACTTTGTGATTAAATTTTTTTAAGATATAATAATTTTACACTTTGTGATACATCAAATTATAGAAAATTGAATTCCCTTCCTGAAGAAAACATTTTCAAAAATTTTAAAACCCCCCGTGTCTCTCCTAAAATACTCCAAATGTCCAATTCAATGGGAGAGGGGTTGAAAATTTCGAAAAAACTGTTTTCAAAAAAAAAATTCAATTCCCTTCAATTTGATGTATCACAACGTAGGTGATGCTCCTTTGAATTTCGAAGTTGAGGTGGGGAGGGGGGGGGGGGGGGGAGCAATATGAGGTGAATTTGGGTGGAACTTTTTTCACCAAAAATTCCCTTCTCCGATGCTTTTTACGATGATGTTGACTAAGCTGGAGAGAATTGGGGGGTCCAGAATATTAAATGGGACACTCAGACAATTTTTAGGAAAAACGGGGTGGCGTTAAAAATTTAAAAGATATTTTTTTCAGAAAGAAAATTTAATTCCCTCCAATTTGATATATCGCAAGGTAGGTGGTGTCATTTGAAATTTCAAAGTTGGGGTGAGTGGGGGCGAGGGGGCTGAAGATAGAAATTGGCCAATGTATGTTTCAGATGTCCCCCTCGATATGAAAATTGACCTATTTTTGCTCAAAGGAATATTGACTAGGAATCGGGAGCTACTGCAGGTGGATATAGTTTTCAAATGATCACCCGGTATTGCAATGGAGAAAGTTATATGAATAAGTTAATAATTGATCGCAGCTCGCAGCAATTAGATAGAAAGTTATAAAGTTATCCCCAGTTTGGTTTGGGTACTTATTATTTCCGGTTTAAAAAAGGCAAAAAAGGCATGCAACGACTCCAGATAATAGGTGATAAATAACATATTTTCTCATTCCCTACGTAAAAATCTGTTGCGGCGGCACGAGAAATATATAGGTAGGTACGTATCTACCTACCTATATACTTTCCGATCCATAATTATAGTAGGTAGGTACCTATCCTACTGCGGCTGGGAATTTTTGTTCGGGAAGTTGGAATTTGAAAGATGAAACAAAGGACCCCGCACGATTCTTATGGAAAATGGCTCCCGGTTAAATTCTCTGAATTTTTGATATGTTGTAGCTCATGGGCTCACTAATCAAATACCGTGAGCCCCAAACTTAAATAATGGACAGTTTTTTACCCACAGGGGGTTAAAGTTGGAGGTTTTGACGGCTTCAAAATGATATTATGACGTTGATAAAAGCTTTTTATTTGGTTCCTCTTCAAGTTGTGTTTCATGCTGAATGTATTTATTTGACAGCAAAATATCAACCCCCTCCTCCACCCCCAACCCCTATCTAGCATCATAAAATTCAAGATTACTCCCAAAAGCCATACGGATGGCTTCTGTGATTTAAATTATGAATTTTGACATGGAAATTATTTTCCACTCCTAATGTTGGGGTGCCGATTTTCCAATTTTCCTCGGTTAATTTGGCTGAATTTTTGGTATAGTGTACTTCTAATTCTGCTGAACAAAAAGTTCCCATACCAAAACTTATTTCTATGAACAGTTTTTGTGCTACAGGGGACTGAAGTTCAATATATTTATGCTCTCAAATATTCAAATTCAGTCCCCCTGTAGAGCGAAAAGTGTCCATAGGAATAAGTTTTGGCACGGGAACTTTTTGTTCAACAGAACTAGAAGTACACAATACCAAAAATTCAGCCAAATTAACCGAGGAAAATTGGAAAATCGGCACCCCAACATTAGGGGTGGAAAATAATTTTCATGTCAAAATCTATCATTTAAATCACAGAAACCATCTGCATGGCTTTTGAGAGTAATCTCGAATTTTGTGATGGTAGATAGGGGATGGGGGTGGAGGAGAGGGTTGATATTTTTCTGTCAACTAAATACATTTAGCATGAAACACAACTTGAAGAGAAACCAAATAAAAAGCTCTTATTTACGTCAGAATATCATTTTTGAGCCGTCAAAACCTGCAACTTCAACCCCCTGTGGGTAAAAAACTGTCTATTATTTGAGTTTGGGGTTCACGGTATTTGATTAGTATCTCATGAGCTACAACTTATCAAAAATTCAGAGAATTTAACCGGGAGCCATTTTCCATAAGAATCGTGCGGGGTCCTTTGCAACATCTTCCGAGACATCCTCATTATAATTGAATATAATGAGGGGGGGGGGCTTTCAAAAGTCTGGTCCGATTTAAAATCCCCCCCCCCCAAAAAATCAATCTTTTCTCCAACTATGACTCAGCATTGCGGCAAAACTTTTTGAATTTTGCCCATCCAATCAGAATTCTGCTGCAAAGAAATAAGCTACAGCATTTGATGCTCAATGTAGGGCCACCATAAACCTACCCTTACCGCAGGTCAAGTTTATGCACTGATGACATTTTTTTAAATTCACGGAATGAGTAAGTCGAGTTGCAAGTTTTATTTTGAAAAAATCACCTCTGGAAGACCGAAACAGTGTCGCCCCGAGTGTTGCTTTTGAAAATGGGCCTACGTGACGCCCAATGCAAATAATCTAGGTATACTTTCGATTCAGTTGGAATTTCTCTGGAAAAGTGGATCCCCCAGCAGGAAGGGAGGACGCCCGAGTTGAGTCTAATGGTCGAGTCCAAAAGCGAATCGTCCTGTCCGTCTCGGTTATTGATAACGGCCAGGAAAAATTTTAAAACTTCGTACCGTCCGACTGGGAAAAAGTGAAAAACTTTAACTAGGGGACCTCAAAGCGGATAAATCTGTATCATTATCTGAAAAAATTTCTCTGCACAATCCATTAGTGTAGGGAAGGTAGAGAAAGAGCCCTCGAGTTATCTCCTCTATATTTTTGTTTCTGCCTCGCCATGGGGAGTAGCGGAAATTATTTGTGGTCGCTTTTTCTCTTCTTTTATTTTTTTCGTGATTTTCATTTTTTTTCTCGGTAGCTAAATTTTCCATCAATTTCTCAAACGAAACGGGGTTTTGAACACATCTAGCTCGTTTTTTCGATCAAGTTCGAAAGATCATCTTTTGACGCTTCATAACTTCAAAAATAAAAGTCGAATATATTTCTTAATACTCTTGATGAGTTCCATGAACGACTGCATAATATACCGTATTATGCGCTCCGCGCTAATGCTGCTAGGTGTGAGCGGTGGTTACCGAAAAAATATAATGGCCAAGCGACCAAGCACGTCAGTACTAAAGAGAATGGAATGAAAATCATTCGAAGTAGTAAGTACTTCTTACTCTGGCTTTATCTATTGAAATTGCAAGCATGCATAGCAAGCATACATATATGAAGACTGAAAAACATACAGGAAATGAACAAGTTTGCAACACAGTCTTGTCTCGTGCAATTCAGCTCTATGAATTATTGTTTATTATCAAAGCAAGTATATTCTCAACCTCACAGAGGCCATATTGGACCGTGGGCATTTTCATTCCATTCTCTTTAGTACTGCCGCAATTGGCCGCTTGGCCGTAATTTTTTTTCAGTGACCACCGCTCACAGAGCAGCATCAGCGAAGAGCTGCCATAGTAATAAGGTAATAAGATAGGAGCTAACCGCACAGTAGATACGATGTCCCTTGTCGACCACAGCAATTTATACACACTCCAGGAGCTCAGGTTTTCTTACTTTCGCTGTGCAGTCACGGAAATTTTTACTTGTGAATCTTGTGATCACGGTGACAGCTCTATTCTATATCAAAGCGTCAACAATCAACATCAAGCTATAGCATCGTACCATTCGTGCCAACACAACACATTTTCCCCACAGCTTGCTCTAATGAAAAAAGCCGTGGAATTGATTATAGGTAATTGACCAAGAAAAAAGTTCAACTAATAAAGAGATTATTGCGGGTCTCAAAATCAGACTCGCAACAGTCAAAATTTGTTAAACCCCTTGAAGGAATTTTTTAACAAGAAAAAAAACGTGAGTGCGTGACCATAGTCACCCTCGGAAGAAGTGAAACTTCTATACATATGAATCAATCAGCAAACAACGTTCGAAGAGGTGTTCTTTTCGTACTCCCGCTCCGCTCCCTCCCCTCACGGTTTGTAACATCTTGTTTTTCTTATTATCAATCTTATTATTATTATTAGTCACTCAAAGGGCAGAGTACTTTCGACATGATTTTTTCACGATTAGACTTCTTTTATTTCTTTTCTCGCTGCGCTATCGGCAGTGGAGAGCCCCACCAAATGCAGGAATGAAAAGAATCCTTCGAAATTCAACTTAATTATTATATTACCGCCCCTATGACTTGCCGCCTGCCGTACTCGCCTGCGCGCCGGAACGCACTGCACGCCTGCTAGGCCCGGCCCTGAATATACCTCCCTATCCCCATAATAAATCACATCCGCTCGAATCTATTCAAGCCAAGTCGAGAGCCATTCTTGTCGGGCCAACAGTACGACAACACGAAGAGCAGTCCAGTGTCGGCGATTAGTAAAAAATAGAACCGAACGCGGCGAACGCTGCAACAGCTTATTCTTTCATTTTCAGCACATCGTTACAAGCGTTCGTTACAACCACTGATGCTATGAAGCAATTTCACTCCCATGTGTGGTTCCGCGTTAGTGGTGTGTTGTGATCTAGGCGCGAGAATAGAAGTTTCACTTCAAAAATTTAGCTAGTGAAGAGATTTCAATCTGGAAGTCGAGATGGCTGAGGTACCACAAAATCCTGCTCGAAAATAAGGGAGATGTCTACAGAAGACAAGGTGAGAGTGAGCTCCACATTTCATGACAATCGTTCCGCCACACTATAGTAATAGAGACTTGAATGACAAAAATAGCTAGTAGGTACAAATCTCGCGCAAAAAAAAAACGGAAGCACCGAAAAAACTTTGAGGCCCTAGAGTTCGGCCGGACTTCTAGTTGTGTGAGGTTGATGATGTATTCATCCATGTTGATTGATCACACTAGTGTGCATCATGCAACATACAATCATGGTAAACAGGTAACACGTTTGTACATCACCTCACCATTACACATAGCTAAAAGTCCGAGAACTAAGGTCGCTCCAAAGTATTTTTAGTGACTCCGTTTTTCTTTGCGCGCGGTTGCACTGTCAGAACACTGTATTCTGTACACTGTACTGTATTAGGTACATATACATCAAGACAGCCAATCTCCATAAATTCAATTCAATTCAACTCCATAAATTATTATGATCAAAAGAGGTATTCTCAACCACAGGGGCCACTGAACCGTGAGCATTTTCATCCCATTCTCTTTAGTACTGCCGCATTTGACCGCTTAGCCGTCATTTTTTTGAAGTGAAACTTCTATTCTCGCGCCTAGATCACAACACACAACTAACGCAGAACCACACATGGGAGTGAAATTGATTCATAGCATCAGTGGTTGTAACGAACGCCTGTAACGTTGTCTTGTCTGACCTTGGGGTGACCAGCGTCGTCCCAGGAAATAGAAGAAAAGCTGTTGCGGCGTTTGCCGCGTTCGGTTCTATTTTTTACTAATCGCCGACACTGGACTGCTCTTCGTGTTGTCGTACTGTTGGCCCGACAGGAATGGTTCTCGACTTGGCTTGAATAGATTCGAGCGGATGTGATTCATTATAGGGATAGGGAGGTATATGCAGGACCGGGCCTAGCAGGCGTGCAGTGCGTTCCGGCGCGCAGGCGAGTACGGCAGGCGGCAAGTTATAGGGGCGGTAATATAATACAAAAGTTGAATTTCGAAGGATTCTTTTCATTCCCGCATTTGTTGGGGCTCTCCACTGCCGGTGAGGGGGGCGGCAATTTTTCGGTGGCACGCAGGCGGCAAATAGGCCAGGCTCGGCCCTGGGTATATTCTTCAACGGACGTTTACAATTCAAAAATGAAATCGAATGCCGCACACCCAAATGTAGACACAACTTTCAGGTATTATGTACCTATTAAGCAGGAAAGCAGGAGTGGATGATTAAAGCCCAGAGGGGAGAAAGAATTTTCGACAATTGAGGCTGAAACAGTTGCTTAATGTTCTAGATGTCAGCTGATTGTATAGCGATGATATTACACTGGTTTGATAATCAAATTTTTATGTATGGAAATTGATTTTTGACATTATTCTTCGTTAGTTTTTTGAATGGGTTGATTTCACCTCAATGAAATGTGACATTCTAAATATAAGTACGGTGGCGAGGACATAACTGGAAATACTCATATCAGTTCTGTCCATATTTCAATTTAACCTACGGCCTTATTTTGATTGGAGAAGATGATATCGTAGGAACTCTAGATAACCACGTAGTTACCTCAAATCATATTCACGAGGTATCTATCTACATACCTATGTAAATACCTATGTATTTTATCATTTTCAAATAAAATTAATACTGGATCGAGTTTTCCAAACGACATTCTTATACTTTGTGGAGATTATTAGATTGCCATGCAGTGCCTGCCAGAACACAGTTTCCACCGTGCTGTAATATAACGGGGAAAATTGTACAGTAAGAAAATCCGTCACGATGTCACATTCGCATAATTATTTGTGGAGAATATTATTGATGAAAATAGATATTTATTGTATTAGGGGTATGAGTGAGACTTCATGTGACGGAGAATGGGAGTTAAAGCGCCGAGCGCAGCGAGAAAAGAAACAAAAGAAGTCTAATCGTGAAAAAATCATGTCGAAAGTATTCTGCCCTTTGAGTGACTCATGATGATAATAATAATAATAATAATAATAAGATTGATAGTAAGAAAAACAAGATGATACAAACCGTTAGGAAGCAGAGCGGGAGTACGAAAAGAAACCTCTTCGAACGTTGTTTGCTGATTGATTCATATCTATAGAAGTTTCACTTCTTCCGAGGGTGACTATGGTCACGCACCCACGTTTTTTTTCCATTGACCACCGCTCACCAAGCAGCATTAGCGAGGAGCGCCAACCATAGTAGAAACGATGGCCCTTGTCCTATTTGTTTGGAATTTGAAACCTGAATACAAAGGACATATAACACTACAGTTAGTCGTTTAGCATAGCGTGGGTTGAGAACACTGCCTTGGATAATAAACAATAATTTATGGAGTTGAATTGCACGAGACAAGACGCGTGTGAGTGCACTGTATTGCAAACTTGTCCATATCCTGTATGTACTCGTATCTCCGTCTCCATACATGCTTACTATTTCAGTACGTAAAAGCTAGAGTACTGAGTACTCACTATACTTCGAGTGATTTTTATCCCATTCTCTTTAATACTGACGCGTTTGGTCGCTTGACCATTATTTTTTTTCCTCGTTTTTTTTTCGGTTACCACCGCTAACCTAGCAGCATTAGCGAGTTGTCACCAACTATGGTAGAGACGACGTCTCTTGTCGTATTTGATTGAAATTTTGAACCTGAACACAAAAGACATCATGCTACAGACAGTCGTTTAGCATCTTCCAATAGGCCAAGTGGAACTGAATTGGTAATGGTTATCAAAATGATGACCAAGTGACCAAAGGCGTCAGCACTGAAGAGAATTGAATAAAAATCACTGAAAGTAGTAAGTTCTCCTTACTCTAGCTTTTACCTATTAGAATAGGAGCAAGCATGTATGGAGAAAGAGATCCTTACAGTGAATGGACAAGTTTGCAACACAATGCACTCACGGCCGTCTTGTCTTGTGCAATCCAACTTCATAAATTATTGTTCATCTGAGGTAGTAGCAGTAGTAGGTATTCTCAACCTGAGGGGGGTCACTGGATCGTGGGCATTTTCATTCCGTTCTCTTTTAGTATTGCCGCGCTTGGCCTTTTAGGCCATCATTTTTTCAGTGACCACCGCTCACCTAGCAGCATTAGCGAGGAGCCGCCAACCATGGTAGAGACGACGTCTCTTGTCATATTTGGTTGAAATTTTAAACCTGAACACAAAAGACATCATGCTACAGTTGATCGTTCAGCATTTTCCGATAGGTCAAGTGGAACTAAATTGCTAATGCTTGATAAAATGATGGCCAAGCGATCAAAGGCGTCAACACTAAAGAGAACTGGATGAAAATCACTCAAAGTAGTAAATTCTTCCTACACTAGCTTTTACCCATTAGAATAGCAGCAAGCATGTATGAAGTAAGAGATCCTTATAAGAAATGGACAAGTTTGCAACACAGTGAACTCACGGGCGTCCTGTCTCGTGCAATCCAACTTCATAAATTATTGTCTATCTAAGAGAGTAGGTATTCTTAACCTGACAGGGGCCACTGGACCATGGGCATTTTCATTCCCTTCTCTTCAGTTTCGCCGCGCTTGGCTGCTTGGACTGTCATTTTTTCAGTGACCACCGCTCACCTAGCAGCATTAGCGAGGAGACGTCAACAATGGTAGAGGCGACGTCTCTTGTCGTATTTGGTTGAAATTTTAAACCAGAACACAACAGACATCATGCTACAGTTTGTCCTTTGGCATCTCCCGATAGGTCAAGTGGTAATACTCAATAAAATGATGGCCAAACAACCAAAGGCGTCAGCACTAAAGAGAATTGAATGAAAATTACTCAAAGTAGTAAGTTCTTCCTACTCTCTAGCTTTTACCTATTAGAATAGCAGCAAGAATGTATGAAGAAAGAGATCTTTACATAAAATAGACAAGTTTGCAACACAGTGCATTCACAGGCGTCTTGTCTTAATCAGTCCAACTTCATAAATTATTATCTATCTAAGGAAGTAGGTTTTCTCGACCTGACGAAGGCCACTGGACCGTGGGCTTTTTCATTCCATTCTCTTTAGTGTTGCCGCGCTAGGCCATTTGGGCTGTCATTTTTTCAGTAACTTGGTGACGAAGGCCACTCACTTAGCAGCATTAGCGAGGAGCCACCATTCATGGTAGAGACGACGTCTCTTGTCCTATTTGATTGAAATTTTAAACCTGAACACAAAAAACATCATGCTATACAGTTAGTCGTTCAGCATCTTCCGATAGGTCAAGTGGTAGTGCTTAATGAAATGATAATGAATCCAACTTCATAAATTATTGTCTATCTAAGGTAGTAGCACTAGTAGGTCTTCTTAACCTGAGGGGGGCCACTGGATCGTGAGCATTTTCATTCTGTTCTCTTTTAGTATTGCCGCGCTTGGCCGCTTAGGCCATCATTTTCTCAGTGACCACCGTTACCTAGCAGCATTAGCGAGGAGCCGCCAACCATGGTAGAGACGACGTCTCTTGTCGTATTTGGTTGAAATTTTAAACCTGAACACAAAAGACATCATGCTATAGTTAGTCCTTCAGCATCTTCCGATAGGTCATGTGGTAATGCTTATTAAAATGATGGCCGAACGACCAAAGGCGTCAGCACTAAAGAGAATTGGATGAAAATTACTCAAAGTAGTAAGTTCTCCCTACTTTCCCTTTCACCTATTAGAACAGCAGCAAGCTGGTATGGAGAAAGAGATCATTAGATGAAATGAACAAGTTTGCAACACAGTGCACTCACGGGCATCTTGTCTTGTGCATCCAACTTCATAAATTATTGTCTATCTAGAAAGTAGGTATTCTCAACCTGACAGAGGCCACTGGACCGTGAACATTTTCATTCTATTCTCTTTAGTATTGCTGTGCTTGGCCTTTTGGGCCGTCATTTTCCCAGTAACCACCGCTCACCTAGCAGCATTAGCAATAAGGAGCCGTCAACCATGGTAAAGACGACGGCCCTTGTTGTATTTGTTTGAAATTTGAAACCTGAACACAAAGGACATCACACTGCATTTAGTCGTTTAGCATAGCGTAAGTTGAGAATACTTTCTTGGATAATGAACAATACTCAATGGAGTTGGATTGCACGAGACAAGATGCCATGGTTACCAGATTTCTGAAATCGCAACACGGGACAGACACGTAAAACAAAGTCAACGGGGCTTCCGGGGAGGTATATTTTCCCAAGAGCGCCACAGACGAAAATTTTTTGGAAATGATTATAGTAATATTGATGATAATGTGTTCTTTATCAAACTTAGACTTTGTCAGATTGGGTCTCAGTGAGTCTAGTCTAGCTACAGCTGCGTTTCTTTCATCATCTGAACTGAGAATTCTCACTTCAATTGCAAGTTGTGTCTCTCTTCCCCTCATGCAATTCTCGCTTTTTCTCTCTCTAACTGAGGTGAGATTATCTAGGATTTTGTGTAAAAGGAATACAGCTTACCTACATCTACAACTTTTTTTTTCTCTCTATTCATTTATTATCAATTTGAATTGAATTTTCAAGTTGGAAGGTAAATTTTGAATTTGGTGGATAATTGAAAAATATATTTTAAAAAGCCAAAATATTAGTGTGCGGGACATTTTAGGATGTATGCGGGACGTGGGACAAAAGAATCAGTTGCGGGACAATCCCGCAGAAAACGGGACGTCTGGCATTCCTGCAAGATACGTGTGGGTGCACTGTGTTGCAAGCTTGTCTATTTCCTGTATGTATTTCTGTCTCCATACATATGCTTGCTATTTCAGTACGTGAAAGCTAGAGTAGGGAGTACTTACTATTTCGTGTGATTTTTATCCCATTCTCTCTAATACTGACGCGTTTGGTCGCTTGGCCATTATTTTTTTCGGTAACCACCGCTAACCTAGCAGCATTAGCGAGGAGCTACCAACCGTGGTAGAGACAACGTCTCTTGTCGTATTAGATTGAAATTTCAAACCTGAACACAAAACACATCATGCTACAGTTAGCCTTTCAGCATCTTTCAATAGGACAAGTGGTAATGCTTGATAAAATGATGGCCAAGCGACCAAAGGTGTCAGCACTGAAGAGTATAGTAGGTACTTTTCATCAGGTCTAGAGCGCATGCTCACGTTCCTTGCCGGTCGGCAAAAATTCGGTCTTCGCGTGCTTGCCAGACTCGCACAGCTCTGTAATCATTCTCCCCGCTCTATACTTCTGGTGCTAGCCGACCCGAATTGTCAAATCTTGCGGATGCCCACTGAATAACTAAATTGTCATGAAAACTACTATTGAAAAAAATACTCAAATTAGTAAGCTCTCCCTACTCTAACTTTCAACTATTAAAATAGCAGCAAGCATGTATGAGGAAAGAGATCCTTATAAGAAATGAACAAGTTTGCAACACAGTGAACTCACAGGCGTCTTATTTCGTGTATTCCAAACATCATAAATTATTGTCTATTTAAGAGAGTAGGTATTCTTAACCTGACAGGGGTACTGGATCGTGAACATTTTCATTCTATTCTCTTTAGTATTGCTGTGCTTGGCCTTTTTGGCCGTCATTTTTCCAGTAACCACCGCTCACCGCTCACCTAGCAGCATTAGCAATAAGGAGTCGCCAACCATGGTAAAGACGACGTCCCTTGTTGTATTTGTTTGAAATTTGAAGCCTGAACGCAAAGAACATCACACTACATTTAGTCGTCTAGCATAGCATAGGTTGAGAATACTTCCCTGGATAATAAACAATACTCAATGGAGTTGGATTGCACGAGACAAGACGCGTGTAGGTGCACTGTGTTGCAAACTTGTCTATTTTCTGTATGTATCTCTGTCTCCATACATATGCTTGCTATGTCAGTACGTGAAAGCTAGAGTAGGGAGTACTTACTACTTCGAGTGATTTTTATCCCATTCTCTTTAATACTGACGCGTTTGGTCGCTTGGCCATAATTTTTTTTGGTAACCACCGCTAACCTAGCACCATTAGCGAGGAGCCACCAACCATGGTAGAGACAACGTCTCTTGTCGTATATTAGATTGAAATTTTAAACCTGAACACAAATTCAATCATGCTACAGTTAATCTTTTAGCATCTTTCAATAGGACAAGTGGTAATGCTTGATAAAATGATGGCCAAGCGGCCTTAGGCGTCAGCACTAAAGAGAGTTGAGAAAAATACTCAAAGTAGTAAGCTCTCCCTACTCTAACTTCCACCTATTAAAATAGCAGCAAGCATGTATAAGGAAAGAGATCCTTATAAGAAATGAACAAGTTTGCAACACAGTGCTCTCACGGGCGTCTTATCTCGTGCAATACAAACATCATAAATTATTGTCTATTTAAGGGAGTAGGCATTCTTAACCTGACATCGGCCACTGGACCGTGGACATTTTCATTCCATTCTCTTTAGTATTGCCGCGTTTGGCCGCTTGGGCTGTCATCTTTTCAGTGACCCCCGTGTACCTAGCAGCAATAACGAGGAGCCGCCAATCATGGTAGAGACGATGTCTCTTGTCATATTTGTTCCAAATTTCAAACCTGAACACAAAAGCATCATGCTAAAGTTAGTCGTTCAGCATCTTTCGATAGGTCAAGTTGTAATGCTTGATAAAATAATGGCCGAACGACTAAAGGCGTCAGCACTAAGGAGAATTGAATGAAAATTATTCAAAGTAACTTCTCCCTACTCTAGCTTTTACCTATTAGAATAGCAGTAAAAGCATGTATAAAGAAAGAGATCCCCACAGGAAATGGACAAGTTTGCAACACAGTGCACTCACGGCCGTCTTGTCTCGTCCAATCCAACTAAAGTGCTCAACAAAATAAGTGTCGCAACAGAAATTTTCCCCCAAATTTGAGTCAACATAACTTTTGATTGTCACAGACGATTTCAATTCGGTTTTCACTGCTCGATTGCCTAATCTTTTGGCTATCTACCATGTTCAAAGATCACCTGAAAAGCTGCACATAAAATTTCTACAGGGTAGTAAACAGAGCAGATCATAATTGTTAAAATTTTAATGAACTCCCGTTCGAGCTAAAAATTTTTTTGTCAACAACCGATAACAAAATGATGACTAACCTCGGAACGGTTTTCGAATTTCCCGGATTAGAAGTGAAATAGCCAAGATACGATTTTTTTGCTAGGAATGATGCTTTTCATTTCTTCTCCTTCATGAAAAATCAACGGATTCTCGATGTAAGAGGATATCTCTCAGCAGGCTTGCTCATTAGACGATTCTAAACAATTTGTTGTCTAGCGCACCCCCTATTTTGTCTTTTGGGGCTGGAATTGGGTATATTTTTTGATGAATTCGCCACCAATTTCACAACCTAGGCTTGTTTGATATCAATTCTTTTGATCAAGGCTCGTTAAACAAGATTATCTTGATAAAAACACTCTTCTGTCTGTCCGTCTGTCTGTATGTAATATGTTACGATATGCTCCAATTTCACAACCTAGGCTTGTTTGATATCAATACTTTTGATTAAGACTCGCTGAACAAGATTATCTTGATAAAAACAGTCTTCTCTCTGTCTGTCTGTCTGTCTGTCTGTAATATGTTACGACATGCTCTAATTTCACAACCTATAGGCTGGTTTGATATCAATTCTTTTGATTAAGGCCCGCTGAACAAGATTATCTTGATACGAACAGTCTTCTGTCTGTCTGTCTGACTGTCTGTCTGTCTGTCCGTCTGGCTGTCTGTTACATGTTACGATATGCTCCAATTTCACAACCTAGTGAACCCAGGCTGGCTCGATATCAGTTCTTTTGATCAAGGCTCACTGCACAAGATTATCTTGATGAAAATGGTCTTTTGTCTGTCTGTCTGTCTGTCTGTCTGTAATTATGTTACGATAACTTCCGAACCAGTACATCGAATTTAACTGAAATTCAGTATAGACATGGAGGTTAAAATTCAAATTGATCCAGAGACCCCACAATATCTTGAAAGGTCTTAAGAGACCACACCATACCTACTTACTCATCAGTTCCTTTTCTTTTGCTCTCCCAAAATCAATTTTGAATACATGAACATTTCTTCTCATTTCTATCGAATTTCACACTTGGTATTTTTTGTCTCCAATTGTCGATCAAGGTAGGTACATGTGTGATAAAGCGTCTAGGTAGCGCGAGATAAATAAGTAGCAAGCGCACTCGTCCCGCGGTAAATACAAGGTCCCAACGGTGACCGAGAGAGGGCGCCGTGCGGCCAAGCCACCGCACCGCGTCCAACGACCCAACGTAAGTAAAGTTGTGGCGGACGGCCACTTCATCCAATTCCACTGGATCGCATGTACGCATGTCTTTGTAAAGACGTTGTACAGAGAATGCATCAGTCATAAAAAGACACGCTGTTTGTGCCAGTCGCAATCGGCAAGGCGAACATCTAGGGAGGGTGAGGGTACATGAACGGTGCTTGATGAATTAACTGGCCGCGGCCGACCAATTCGTACACCAAGTGCCAATCTAGTTTGTTTGAACCAAGCCGACGACGGCCAACTGACGCGGTGATGCCGGGATCGCACTTCTCGCCACTTTGCATTGAGATGCAATAGTGTCCTGCGGGTCACCTTTGTGGGGGATTAGCGGTGTCGAAGCCGTGGATGACAACCTGACCGTTGTCCTGAGCCTCTGATACCGCGACATCAACCGAAAGGGGGCGACTGTGTGGATGCCCCTCCGCGTTAATACCGCGTCCTGCGGGTCGTCTTCGTGGCGCTCTCTCTGGTGTCCTGTCTACGGATAACACGGTTGTCTGGGACGTGGGTACCGGACGAGTACCTGAAGGAGACCGCTGTGTGGATCGCTCTCTTGTGGCTATACTCCACCTTACACTGTTGCGGGGTGGAGACGGAAGCGCACTTCTCGCCACTTTGCATTGAGATGCAATAGTGTCCTGCGGGTCACCTTTGTGGGGGATTAGCGGTGTCGAAGCCGTGGATGACAACCTGACCGTTGTCCTGAGCTTCTGATACTGCGACATCAACCGAAAGGGGGCGACTGTGTGGATGCCCCTCCGCGTTAATACCGCGTCCTGCGGGTCGTCTTCGTGGTGCTCTCTCTGGTGTCCTGTCTACGGATAACACGGTTGTCTGGGACGTGGGTACCGGACGAGTGACCTGAAGGGGGCTGCTGTGTGGATTGCTCTTGTAGGCTTACTCCACCTTACACTGTTGCGGGGTGGAGCGGATACGAAGAGTACCCTAGACTGTTGCGGGGTCGGAACCCATCGGTGCTTCACACCAAACGAGTAGCGCATTGCACTGAAGTTGGATAATTGACTGACGGTAGTCGTGTTGTTGTGGTAGATTCCCACAGGGTGGATAGGTGCGGTCACATTTCTCTCTAAGTAACGTTGTAAACTGTAAATATAATTGTTGTCTTTTTGATACTTGTTTGAGATATTGTTGTGTGTTCAATATACTAAAGTAAAACCCGAATCTTGTTTAAATTCCTTGCGGGGTAAAGTAAGGTGGCGCCCGAGCAAACCCCCTAGAGAGAAACGCATCGATTCATGTGGGAAGAGTAAGAACCCGCGAATTTAGTCGAGTTAAAAGAAGAGAGAAGAAACTCTTTTTCATTTTTCCCCCCGTTACAAACTGGCGCCCGAGCAGGGACCAGTTGAAAGAGAAGAAACTCTTTTCATTCCCCCCCCGTTACACATGTGTAGTTGTTCTGGACTTGAAAAAATGAAGTAAAAACAGAAGAAGAGCGGGATGCCCCCTGCTGAAGCCGCAGCATCGTGCTACCAGCCTAAGATGGACACAAAACTATTTTAGCACTGGGGAATAGCAGAGTGGAGTAGGTGCTTGTTTTCAAATGAAAGTAAGTTTAATTTGTTTAGGTCGGATGGACGGCTTCTGGTATGGCGACAGAGGAACGATAGACTTCTGGAAGAACACTAGAGGCAAGGGTGGTTTTTGGAGGTGGGAGAGTGACTGTTTGGGGAGAAATGAGGACTGGAAGAATGAGTGATTTGGTGATACTGAGAGGAGAGAGTATGAATGGTGAAAGATACAGGGATTTGTGTATAAAGGATATTGTGGTCCGCTTTGCTCAAAATTTTGGTGACAATTTCATGTTGGTCGACGACAACGTCCGACCTCATCGCGGGCTAGAATTGTCAACGAATTTTTAGAGGGTCACAATATTGAAAGAATGGATTGGCTACCCTTGTCTCCAGATATGAATCCTATCGAGCATGTATGGAGTAGGATAAAGTTGAAATTGAAAGAAAAGAAGGACAATCGGACAATTTGAATGACTTAGCGATTGCAGTTCAGGAAGAATGGAAGGCTATTCCTCAGAATTTCCTGCGGGCTTTAGTGGAGAGCATGTAATGGCTCGATCACGGATTGGCTCGATCTGATCCAGGCAAGAGGGGGGGGGGGGGGCAAAATTTTGATTATTCAAGCATTTTAAACTGAAAATCATAAACTGGAAGAAAAATGTTACTTACCTAGTACCTACCTACAAACCTGGTGAGTTTGAGGTCCATTTTGCAAATGCTTGAAAAAAAACTGATAGCTAATTACGGGATAGTGCGCCCTCCAGTGCACCGACTTGAGCTAAAATCTCAACAAATTACTCGAAAATTCAAATTATGCCCGCATATGTACACTGATTAGGCTTTGGAAACACTTTTGAAAACTGTCCATTCTTTAAGTCAAATTGCACACGTAAGTGAATGTGATATAGCAAAAAAAAAGTGTTTTCTTTCACAGTTCAAAAGATGTCTTCTTCAAATTTTGAGCGCATGTCACCTCCTCAAATCCTTTTTATTCAGTCTTAATTTAACCACAAGCTTGACAAGTGTTCCCAAACTTTCGATCGACACTGTACCTTCATATTCACCAAATTTCAGTTGAATTCGATGAACCGTTCGGGAGTTATAGAAACAGATGACTGACAGACAGACAGAACAATGTTTTCATCAAGATAATATTGTGAAGCGAACCTCAATCAAAAGAATTGATACCAAACAAGCCTAGGTTGTGAAATTGGTGGCGAATTCACAAAAAAGTACGCCCTACTTCAGCCCCAAAAGACACAACAGGGGGTGCGCTAGACAACAAATTGCTTAGAATCGCCTAATGAGCAAGCCTGCTAGAGATATTCTCTCACATCGAGAGTCCGTTGATTTTTCATGAAGGAGAAGAAATGAAAAGCATCATTCCCAGCAAAAAAATCGTATCTTGGCTATTTCACTTCTAATCCGGGAAATTCGAAAACCGTTCCGAGGTAAGTCATCATTCTCTATTATTTTGGTATCGGTTGTTGACAAAAATTTTTTTAGCTCAAACGAGAGTCAATTAAAATTTTAGCGATTATGAACTGCTTTATTTATCACCCTGTAGAAACTTTATGTGCAGTTTCTCAGGTGATCTTTGAACATGGTAAATAGTCAAAAGATTAGGCAATCGACCAGTCAAAACCGAATTGAAATCGTCCGTGACAATCAAGAGTTATGTTGATTCAAATTTGGGGAAAAATTTCTGTTGCGACACTTATTTTGTTGAGCACTCTATCTAAAGTAGTAGGTATTCTTAACCTGACGGGGGCCACTGGAGCATGAGCATTTTCATTCCGTTCTCTTTAGTATTGCCGCGCTTGACCGCTTGGGCCGTCATTTTTTCAGTGACCACCGCTTACCTAGCAGCAAAAGCGAGGAGCCGCTAATCATGGTAGAGACGATGTCGCTTGTCATACTTGTTTCAAATTTTAAACCTGATCACAAAAGACATCATGCTACAGTTAGTCGTTTAGCATCTTCCGGTAGCTTAAGTGAAACTAAATTGGTGAAGTTTAATAAAATGATGGCAAAGCGACCAAAGGTGGGAACACTGAGGATAATTGAATGAAAATTGAATGAAAATCGATCAAAGTAGTAAGTTCTTCCTACACTACCTTTCACATATGAGAATAGCAGCAAGCATGTATGAAGAAAGATGTCCTCATAGGTATTCTTAACCTAACGGGGGCCACTGGATCGTGGGCATTTTCATTCCGTTCTCTTCAGTATCGCCGCGCTTGGCCGCTTAGGCCGTCATTTTTCCAGTGACCACCGCTCACCTAACAGCATTAGCGAGGAGCCGCCAACCATGGTAGAGTCGACGTCTCTTATCGTATATGGTTGAAATTTAAAACCTGAACACGAAAGACATTATACTACAGTTAGTCCTTCAGCATCTTTCGATAGGTCAGAGGTAATGCTTAATAAAATGATGGCCGAACGATCAAAGGCGTCAGCACTAAAGAGAATTGAATGAAAATGACTCAAATTAATAATAACTCCCTACTCTAGCTTTTACCTATTAGAATAGCAGCAAGCATGTATGGTGAAAGAGATGAAAGAAGTTTGCAACACAGTGCTCTCACGGTCGTCTTGTCTCGTGCAATCCAACTTTATAAATTATTGTCTATTTAAGGTAGTAGGTATTCTTAACCTGACGGGGGCCACTGGATCATGAGCATTTTCATTCCGTTTTCTTTAGTATCTACGCGCTTAGCCGCTTGACCGTCATTTTTTCAGTGACCACCTACCTGCCTACCTAGCAGCATCAGCGATGAGCCGCCAACCATGGTAGAGACGACGTCCCTTGTCGTATTTGGTTGAAATTCAAAACCTGAACACAAAAGACATCATGCCAGAGTTAGTCGTTCAGCATCTTCCGATAGGTCGAGTGGAACTCAATTGGTAATGCTTGGTAAAATCGTTATATATTTTTTCTTACTGTTGGAGAAAACAATACAACCGCCCTTTTATTATGCCTCATAAAATGATGGCCAATAAGCGACCAAAGGCATTAACATTAAAGAGAACTGAATGAGAATCACTGAAAGTAGTAAGTTCTCCCTAGTCTAGCTTTTACCTCTTAGAATAACAGCAACCATGTATGGAGAAAGAGATCCTTACATGAAATGGATAAGTTTGCAACACAGTGCATTCACGCGCGTCTTGTCGTGAGCAATTCAACTTCATAAATTATTGTCTACCTAAGGAAGTAGGTTTTCTTGACCTCGCAAAGGCCACTGGACCGTGGGCATTTTCATTCCATTCTCTTCAGTACTGCCGCGATTGGCCGTTTGGGCCGTCATTTTCTCAGTGACCGCCGCTCAGCTAGCAGCGTTAACGAGGAGCCGCTAACCATGGTAGAGACGACGTTGCTTGTCTTATTTGATAGCTTCTACCTATTAGAATAGCAGCAAGCGTTGTATGAAGAAAGAGATCCTTATAGGAAATGGACAAGTTTGCAACACAGTGCACTCAGGGGCGTCCTATCTCGTGCAATCCAACTACATAAATTATTGTCTATATAAGGAAGTAGGTATTCCTAACCTGACTGGGGCCACTGGACCGTTAGTATTTTCATTCCATTCTCTTCAGCATCCACGCGCTTGGACCGTCATTTTCTCAGTGACCACCGCTCACCTAGCAGCATTAGCGAGGAGCCGCCAACCATGGTAGAGACGACGTCGCTTGTGTTTGGTTGAAATTTCAAACCCGAACACAAAAGACATCATGCTACAGTTAGTCGTTCAGCATCTTCCAATAGGTCAAGTGGAACTCAACTGGTAATGCTTAATAAAATGATGGCCAAGCAACCAAAGGCGTCAGAACTAAAGAGAATTGAATGAAAACTACTCAAAGTAGTGAATTCTTCTTATTCTAGCTTTTATCTACTGAAATAGGAAGTATGTGTGGAGAAAGAAAAATATATACAAGAAATGGACGCAAGTTTGCAACACAGTGCACTCACGCGCTTCTTGTCTCGTACAATCCAACTTCATAAATTATTGTCCATCTAAGAAAGTAGGTATTCTTAACCTCACAGGGGCCACTGGACCGTTGGCAATGTCGGCATTTTCATTCCACTCTCTTTAGTATTGCCGCCCTTGGCCGCTTGAGCCGTCATTTTATTAAACATTACCAATTCAGTTCCGCTTGACCTATCGGAAGATGCTAAACGACTGATCTGGAAGATGAGGAGCCGCCAACCATAGTAGGGACGATGTCCCTTGTCGTATTTGTTTGAAGTTTTAGTTTTAGCATTTTAGTGGGTTAGCATCTTCCTATAGGTTAAGTGGAACTGAAGTGGTAATGCTCCAAACTAGTTGCCACTTGGAGATTTTGCTTTTCTTCGAACAGAAATTCTAGAGACATCGTTGGCATATCAAACTTTCGTCTATTTAATACAGAAAACTGCACTTTAGTATCTTTGGAAAAGTGCACGCACGAAGTTCACAGGCAGCACCGTGTTGGTGCGTTCTATTTCGATACGTCAACAACATGGTTGAAACTTCACCTTCTTGATATAAACTCACCAAAGGAAGTTAATTATTTTTTGAATTTATGTAAATTTTATAAGGTCATACCTACTGGAATATCGGCCAATGTCAAAATCACTATAGCACTATAGGTAGGTACTCTTTGAAGGAGCTCCCTGGAAAAGTTTCTACCTAAATGATTGAACAACAAATTGAAATATTTTTCAGGGAAATTTTATTTTTACGGAAGTGGGCCACATCAGAGAGTCTTGGAATCATAGTTGATCGTAGCCGCGAAGAAGAAAGAAAGGCAAGCCGGAATACATGAACTGTTTGGTTAGTTGTCTACGTGACGTGTGAATACTGTCAATGAATAAACACAATCATCTGGTGTGTATCATGGTGTGTATGATAAAAAGGTATGATGAAAAATCTACGACGGAAAACATGGAACTGTGAAATAGAAAAACTTCCAATGGCGATCGATTCCAGACCAGAATGAACTAGAAGTGGTAAGTAGAAGAGGCTTAATAACAGTTGGTTTGGTAACTGCACAATTGCTAATATAGGTACTTACGTCTATGGTACTTACCTAAATGTGGCTCATATCGCAACCCCAGATGGCCGTTACTTCCAAGGTATTGTTTAAAAAAAAAGGTAAACATTTGTTCACGAGATAAACTTGGAAATTCGCAGGTCCGTTTTTGTTCCTGTTTTAGACGTTTGCATGAGACCTTGGAATAAATGTTAGTGTTGGAAAAACATTACTTTTCAGACCCCTTTGTTTTTGCCTAAATGCCTTAAACTGACAAAAATCCGATTTACTGCCCTAAAATGACTTTTTCACGGCCTAAAATAGCCAGTTTCAATTTTTTGGTGGAAATCATCCACAATGTTGAGAAAAATATCCATAATTGTTTGATATGTTTCATTCAAAAATGGTAGCATTTGGAATCCCTATGTTTTTGTCTATTTCGCCTAAAATTTGCAAAAATTGGATCATTTGTCTTGAAAGTCTCTTTTTTGTTAACGGCCTACAACAGGCTTTTTTATTTTGCGATGAAATGATTTACAATGTTTTGAAAAACATCCGTTGTTTGATTTGCTTTGTTAAAATGTGTCACTTTCATTTATTTTGATACCAATTGGTATTTCATGTAACAAGTTAAGTACGCAAAGTAAATATTGAGCGGATGAATCCGCTAGCTTAGGGGCGAGGCGGCAGCGGATTATCACTAAGAGCGGATGAGTCCGCTAAAACAATTTGCGTTCGCTTTGCTTCCAACATTTTTCAGTTAAAGCTTTCCAAACATCAACTTGTGTATCTACCGTCATTCAGGTACAGGGTACAGTTCGCAAAATAGTCCGAAAAACACTATTTCAGGGATAAAATACCAAAGAACAACTCATTTGCCTCAATACATAAAAAAAATGTTTTTGGCCTATTTTGCCTATTTTAGCTCGTTACGGCCTAAAGTGTCCTAAAATGAAGGTTTTATTTACCTAAACATGTGTCCTAATTTGCACTTTTAACGGCCTAAAATCCGGTCTTTGAACATAACCACCAAATCGAAATACCGCGGCGCGTCTAGCCGTCTAGCGTCTAGGTACCTATAGCTGAAATAACAAACATTATATTATTGTGAAGTGAGCAAAAGCTTTGTCTAGAAGTACTTGAAGTTTGGAAAGTGTCGCAGGCAGATTATGGTCGCAGGACTCTAGGTACCTTAAGTACAGAATGTGCGATCGCAAATGAAGCGTTTTGCATTTGCGGGAGGGGTTGAGCCGGGAAAGTAATATAGTACCTACCTAAGGACGGAGTTGAATTGGTAAAATAAAGCGTTGCGAAATCAATCCTTGTGGGTTTAGCACTTGACAGGATTTTACCATTTAGGTCTCTTTCGAGAGCTACAAGGATGTACTTTGGTTTGAACCCATCGGCATTTCCAAAATCCATAGTTTTTTTTTTGATTTTTCACAAATCGGAATCAATCGGGCTTATTCCTTGACAGAAATTCATAAGACAGAATACAAGGAGGTACTTTGGTTTGGCCTGTTGACCGAGGAATAAGCCCGCTGAGATTGATTCGGCAACGCCGTATTTTACCAATTAGTAGTTATCATCAGGGCCGCTATTTTTGAATCGTGTGAGGAAAGTCCCTGGAAGTAAAATACATTCCGCAGTACACTGATGTAGCGAATGTTGCCTAAAATCGTGGTTTTTAGGCAACTTTCGCTACAGAAGTGTAGTACGGATTATATAAAACTCCCAGGGACTTTTCTCACACGATTCAAGAATAGCGGCTCAGGTCTATAGCGCATGCTCACGTTCCTTGCCGGTCGGCAAAAATTCGACTTTCGCGTGCTTGCCAGACTCGCACAGCTCTGTAATCATTCTCCTCACTCTATACCTATGGTGCTAGCCGACCCGAACTGTCAAATCTTGCACATGCCCACTGAAACACTAAATTGTCATGAAAACTACTATTCAACTCCATCCTTAACCTAGTATATATAGAGATGAATCATATAAAATCATGATAATTTTTCACCTCGATGTTTTTGAACCACCCTGTATTCCAAATAGTTCTTTTTTTTGAGAGGTTGTGGTTAATAGAAGATTGTTTTCCCAGGACGCGTAGGTAGTTTGCGAGAAAAATGTGATTGCATGCCATGGAGGATGAAACACCCTCTAACTACAACAAACAGAGCTTTCAGACTATTGCAACAACTACTAGATACTACTTATTTGCATTTTGTTCTTCGTACCTAGGTACAGGTACATACACATTCAGAGAATAATAATAATAACAACCATCGTAAGCAGGGTGCAAAAAAATAGTGATTTAAATAAAAAAATCAAAAAAATCGATTTTTTTTATTTAAATCGGATTTTTTTTATTTAAATCAGATTTTTTTGATTTTAATTAGATTTTTTTGATTTAGATAAGATTTTTCCGGTTTCAGTCGAATTATTTGCCAATTTAAAAAATCTGTGGCCATAAAGGCTGAAATACAGTATAAAAAAAATAGATACTCTTCCGGTGTCCAGACCCATTGTTTTTTTTATACATATTTGAAGTTCTCAATTTTTTTCCAGAAAAGCTGAAACTCTGGCAACTCACTGAACTCAGTACCTATGGTTCTAATCGTAACCCATACTGTAGTGAACAATATGCAATAATTCACAATAGGTACTTGTCAAAACAACAGGTGTCGTCACGTCTTAGAGTGGTTCGTCGTGGTGGTATACGAGATTTTATATTTGCTCAGCGCTCAAAGAAAAATGTCGGAACGAAAAGGAGATGGAGCTTGGCCGTATTTTGTGAAGAAAACTGTACCAGGAAATCAAATAGGATAAAATGATTTAAATCAGATGATTAAAATAAAAAAATCCGTTGATTCAAATCACGATTTAAATCATGATTTAAATCAACTTGATTTAAATTTTCGCACTCTGATCGTAAGTCCTTATCATCAGGGAGACATTTTCAATTTAACCTAAGCCACCCCTGCTTTCCGAGCTTTTAACTTCTATTTGTTTTGGTGATGGGTTTGATGGCATCTAAAACTCTCTCAAACTGAATCTACAGCTTTTATTATCCACCCTCCATTAAGTGGTTTCCAGTGATTGGAATAAACGTTGAATTATTATCGACAGAAAAATGTATCTCAAAATATATAAACTTACAATTTTTGCTGCAGCACGCACTCCTTTGGTCTTGATTTTATTTATCACAACTTGAAAATTTTGATTCATGTTGGATAGATCATTGTAATTTCAACATTTTTGAAGCCCTTGCTGACAAGAGTCAATTAACAAAAATGTCAACGGGTGAAATGTTGTCTTAATTAATTAAGTTTTGGAAGGACAAGCCCGCAAGGGAAAAAAGCAATCAATATCCCGCGGCGCATTCACCATTTTTCGCAGAAATTCGCAAAGCGACGCTCGACACTCTCCTCCCGGAGCTTCCAATTGAATTAACGGATGATTGTGAAAAATCATCTCCTCCGTTTGCCGGCGATTCTCGGCACGAAGTTAAATTGGAATAAAATCCGGGGAAATATGTAAATCCATCAACTCCTCGTATTAGTTCATGCGTGTAACAGAGGGCGTCGCTTGAATGATAAAATCTATAAACTCGCAAACCTTTGAACGGTCCTCCACGCCGTTGTGTTGATTCGAAAAGACACTTTAATTGGTGACCTAATGCTATTAAGTAACTCCGGTTCCACAACAACCGGTATTGACCTACGTTTAAAGTTTAGAAGAAAGGAGAGGATGCGAACAATCATATCCAATAGGGTATCTATTTTTAGGCTCTTCGAAAGATATATACGTACCTGATTTGAGACCGATTCAAATATGGCACCTGACAATTTCCTAATTTGTCGCACCGAGTGCTAAATCGCATGCAGTCTTGACCGCATGCAGGCGCTAACTACGACGGCGCCCAGATTGTAGATATACGATTTAGTCCATGCAATTGTAACAGATTGTCAGAAGTGTCATGCGGGTCTTTTTCCTCCTTATCGGCGTTTCTTCACACCATTGGAGTTTGCTGCATTTAGTCAAGTATCATAATCTGAAAAATTCCCTTTTCACAGCATACCACTCAGACCTACTGCGCCCGGGAATCGAACCCGGGAGCTCCACTTGCCGAGCGGACACGCATTCCACTCGACTAGTAGGCCGTCACGTGTTTTCAGTTTAAAAATGATCCATTATTGAGGCAGCTTGGAATGTTGGCAAGTAGGTAAATTATATAAATAAAGTTGAATCTATGCGATGAATGTCCTGAATACATGGTTCTCGAAATATTGACAAAATCAGCAGCTCTCTTCATCCGAAGGTAATTCCTCTCGTTTCGAAAAACAGGTGAAACCGGACCCTACTTAGTAGGTAGGTACCTAAGGGGTCGAGGCTAGGGGAATAAGTCAACAGCACGCACAAAATGTATAGTTTTATTATTGTCTCATATATCGTAAATTTTTCTAGTACAAAGTAAACTATTATAAAAATGGAGCGCGTTCAAAATTATTGTCGAAGCGTTTTTATTACAACTTTTTTTTTGCTTATTCAATCTACGAATAAAGATTTGTGCTCAGTTCAATAAATTTTGTATGAACATCACAATAATGCCATAGACCAGCCGTGTTATAGATTTTTGCCTTACATTTTTGTAACATTAATAGCGGGTATAATCACCGTAGGGGAGGTCGGTGGAAGAGGAGGGTTTCCTATTGTCCGTGTTTCGTCCTTAAAATATAACGAACGAGACTAGATTTTCTCGTAGATTTTAATCATGTTTATGGCGCATCGAATCCTTTTTGTCGTGATGGCACCATTATTGGGTTTGAATTAATTGACTTTCGTGGTACATTATATGATGATGGCTTTCATCATAGGACTTCATGCATGGTGTCTTTTTCTACGGGCGGGGAGGGAGATTGGCGATAAAATATAGGATATATTATTATTATTATTACTATTATCATCTAGACAACGAATTCAGAAACATATTCAACACCAGACACCAAAGGCTATTGAAAGAAACAAAAAAATTAAATATATTTCTTGACAGAGACATATTATGGGTAGGTAGGTAGGTAGGTAGGTAGTAGGAAAGTAGTACGGGTTTAAAATTTCCAATTTAACAATGTCTACACAAACTGAAAAATTACGCCGTAATTGAAACATATGAGTCCAGTTCCCTTTACAGTTTGAAAATGTGCTGCAATTTGTTGTGATGTTTGTACAACAGACTACTGTATCATTTGTCATTGTTAAACTTGCAGAACTGAGGATATGAAAACTTTTCACGCAACGAAAACGGACAATAGCAAAATGATTCCGCCGATGATACCTAGTTCAAATGCGCATATTTTCTTCTCTCTTTAATAGTAGGTAGGTAAGTGATAATAATTTCACAAAACTCTGCTTATAACTTATTTAACTACAATAATATTGTCATGGAAGTAGGCTACTTTTAGAGTTTAGATTGAGCTTATGATTCAATCCGCTTCAGCTAATCCAACTGTTCAAGTTGTAAGGTAAACAGTGGCGTTATTGGGAGCTTCCTAATTTACCCTTCTCGCATGCCGTAACGGCGCAAATTGGAGTTGGAACGACGGCTTATTTATGTCCTCTACATCTTAATAACGGCCGTTTTAAATCCTTAATTACTATCGCTAATTAAAACCTCCCGTATCAGAGGCTAAACTGCCATCGGCTTGAATTTTAACTAATCCACCTGAGTTTTTCATTCATTGAAGGTTCTATAAAATGGAACACAATCGCAACGTTACCGTTTCAGGTTTTTTTTTTCTAAAATCAATTCATATTCTTCTGATGCACGTCCGACTTACTTCATAAACTGCTGAACAACGATGTTGCCGGTATCGGAAAAATTGTTCGACTTTGGAGGCCAATATCTCCCGATTGCCGATTGCGATTTCCATTTTGTTCATTGCGTTTACTTCTTTAATCTTTCCGTCATCCATCCTATGATTGTGAATTTTGAGAAACTTCATGTAAATTTTCCACAGGGTGATACGTAAAATGGTGCAAAATTGCAACATCTCCATCGTACCCCCATTTTTCAAAATTTCATATTCATATTTCATTTTCATATTGTTTCAATATTGTAGTTTGAAACTGAAGTTTTTACATCGTCATCATGTTCAGGGGCTCAAACTTACGAACAGAACATGTTTCACATCTAAAATTCTGATGAAATTCTGACAAAGTTAACGTACGAAAAACAGGCAGTGACAACCGCTTGAAAAAGCGCTCCCTGCTTGACCTCACATCAAATATTCAAGTTGTGTTGAGAATCCTGTCCTGGACTGTTGTACGAACAATCTTGCTCAGTGTCAACATCCAATTATCAAAAGTAACTTAATCTCGCGTGCCAACTAGGCAAATCTGTAACATTCAACATAAAAATTGATATCTTCAATATTAGACTTTCAATCTGGGTGAATTTCAAAACCGTTTCGAGATAATACACTATACTTCATGATTTTTGTATTAGAATCCCTATTAGAATACGAGTGCATACATTTTTTCTTTGACAAATGGGAGTACGATAAAGTTGGTGCAATTTTGCAGCATTACGTATCACTCTGTACACTTTGTAGAAATTTTACATGAAATTTTTTTAACATTCACTTTCACAGAAAAGGTTACGGAAACATCAGGCTAATTAACACAACAAACAAAATGAAATCACATTTGACAACCGGAAGTTATTGGTCTTCAAACTCGAACTATTTTTCCAATACAGACAACTTCGTTGTCCAGCAGTTTAGTTCAAGCTCAGCATGTTCAAGTTCTATTTTAATGAAACAGCGGCAGGATTTATATAGGTTTCTGCAAAAAATCCAAAATTATACAAAACCGAATGTAAATCCTTTCACATAAATCGTGCTAAAATATACTCAAGTTAATACAAAGCTAGGTACATTACAAACAATTGAAAATTGAGTTTCTTGCTTGGTTTTCCAGAACTGTGCAATTGTAAGGGTAAAGTAAAACTGGTTTAGTTTCGTGTAGAATCAAAATGCTGCAGAATCCCAGTTCTGTGCAATTCGGCAGATATTTACGCACCCAAACAGTTGGTTCATACATTAAAACGGTGTTCTTTCAGGATTGACATGTCGGACATCGCGTAATCTAACGACTAGTTAGGTACATTAATTGATTATCATTTATGCTAAAGCTTCTAAATAGCACCTAAACGTTCTGTAATATGTTATGTTATAGTATTTTTGTCACTCTAAAAGTTTGTCAATATGTAGTTAGGTATTCTTAAGAGGTATATATTTAGTAATATTCCAATTTATATTGTCTAGTTATAATATATTGTCAAATTTGTTGAGAACTGCAGAGTGGGTGTTTGAAGTGCATTTTATTTCTGTTTTGAGTCTCGTTTGAGTCTCAGCTCATCGCTATACTTGCCCATAATTGAACTTGGAGTAAACGTACTGGAATAATAAAATTAATGGAAAATGACGTCCATCGTTTCGTGTATGAAAGCGATTCAAGTTTTTGTCATTGGGGGAATGACGGGAACGAAGACGAGAATGATATCCATCACATTTTTTGTCACAAACCCTTTGTTTGAATGTTAATTAAAGCCAGAGAGATAATTATGTTTGTTCGTTTGGGTCCGATGAGAAAATGAAGCAAGTCCAATAATTTATTATAGCAATAGTTTTTCTGTTGTGACTTATCAGTGAACGTGTGAAACGAATGGGAGGACGTCCAAAATAAGAGTTGCTTTATAACTTCTTCGTTCTGTTTTGTCGAAAAACAGATTTAATGATATTTTTGAGCACCTTCTTTCTTTCCATAGAGGAATCCTACTATGAGTTTCACCATTCTGTAGTTATATCCATCACATATTATATGTATTAGCGTAAAGGGATGAATATTTCCAGTTTATCTGATAATCTGATGATCTTTCTGCATGTTGGGTCTAGTACAATAATAAATAAATAAACAAATTTGGAACTTGGTCCTCTGATGCACTCGACTTTGCCAATTCTCTAGGTAAACTTTTGATTGACAAGTCGGGAGACATCAGAGCCAAGTCCTTTTTCATGCAGCGAATCAGTCTAGAGATTCAAAGGGGTAATACAGCCAGTATTTTGGGGACCTTCGACAATGGTCCTGGATTGGACGAGGTCTTTTATTTATAATTCGGTTGTTCTCTTTTACGCATTGTTATTAATTATTATTGTACAGTAAATAAATCAATAAATAATTATTTTAACGTTCCAAAATGATAGTATGTACTTAATGCTCACAGATTATGGTAGTTTATTTGTTACCTACTATAATATCTACGACATATTCAGTGCTATTCATGACAGGTATTGACTGCAGCTAACATTGGAAACTTGACACAGGAACAGATTTGATTTTTTATGCAGCTAACAGAAAAGAGTCCCAAATGTGAGTCTTGAAGACATTAATGTAGGTACTTAACGATTTGTAAATAGCAAAAAGTCAATGTCGAGAGGAGTTCCTTCAAAGTCGACTTTCACACTTTTCACGATGACAAATGTCAAAAGTCCGTGAAGAGCACTGAAGGTATGTAATGTAAGTATATTGGATGTAATATCAATAACAACATTAACTCATACAGCTCCTACCTTAAATCGCCCGAACCTTAATCCGGACTTGTGCTAATTCGAGTTTTTTCATTGATACTTAATCGAGGCGTGATCCATATGGATTCTACGAAAGCTTAAAGCCACCTTGCTTGGCATTGACCATAATGTTCAATACACATGTTATCCCCTTGTGTTATCCATTCCCAAGTTTGAAAAAACTATAGTCGCCCATGATATATCTCCTTTAAGTTGGACAATCTGGTAAGTTGGTGAACTGAAGAAATGAAAATGATTCTGATCAAATTTATCGAAATGATGATTACTACTTGTAGGTTTGCCAGCTTTTAATTCAATTGCTATAAGGTCAAATTTTGATACTGACATATCAAAATTCTGTAATGTTAATGAATTTGAATATCAAATTCAAAAATTTTTGTACTGATAACGCCGTTGAGCTAGTTACTTTTAATAGTGAGAAGCGTTGGAAGGTGCAACAGTAACAAAAATATATGCACAAGATGTGATAGACAATATACAGTTCTGAAAATGACCGAGGAGTACCATTTCTGGCGCCGGAGTCCGATTTCGTCGCAAGTGATCTCGTGACCTGAGCTCATGACTCCTTACCTGCCTTCTTACTATCAGCCTAGAGACGCAGTTAGGAGTGTAGCGGTCGATAAGTGTATCAACCTAAAACTACAGATTTTTATGCGAGAAGGTCATTATTTACGCCGGACGGGCTAGAGCAAGCGCCTTATTGCGGCGCCTCATAAAAACTAGGTTACTTGGACATTTTTTGCAAAACCCCCACTTGTCACTTTCTGGTAAAACTTGAGTGCGAATATTTGGGACCATGCTAGCTAGACCCAATTCACTGAATAAATCTCTGCGAAACCAGTGGAAGTTCTCAGATATTGTTTCATTGAAGTACGTAAAGTAGATTTTTTTTTTAATTGATAAGTGGAATTTTTGCAAAGAACGTCGCAATTGACATATTAAATAAAAAAATTGGGAGCGGCGGTGGCCGAGTGGTTTTGGTGTTGCCGCGCCAAGCCAGTCGTGATCTACCGCGCGGGTTCGAATCCCGCCTCGTCCATGGATATTTTGTGTTGTCCGATTATTCCGAAAATTGTTCCGACCTTACTATGCCATATCTGCACCTGTCTGACTACAGCGGTTACAGAAAAAATGGATTTCTGACTACAGAGTTGAGTGCTATCAGAGTACTGTGGCCTCACATAGTTAACAGTAGGCAATTCAAGTATAATTAAAAACGTGTACCAAAAACCCACTGAATGTCCCGTCGACGCTAATAACCTTGTAGTTGATGCGTCGTAAAAACATTCAAAAAAAAAAAAAAAAAAAAAATCAAAACATGACGTTAACACCGAACCACCTTTCCCACGGGAGTTTCGCGCATACCTGTGAACCCAGAACTAGAGGTCTGTAGTAGCCGTTTGTACGAGCGGGAGTATGCGCTCACAGGTATGCGCGCAAGTGATTTCCATCATGGGAAAGGTGGATTCACTCACTGTTCCAGGATCACAATCTATGATCCTAGGCGAAAGAAAGCGGCTCAGGTCAGTGAGCAAACTGGCGACGCATTACTCAAAATGATGACAATTTTACAACATAGCGTAGTTTTATGTGAAGGTTTTACGTCATAGGGACACAAATTCTAACTTAACCTCTCGTTTCAAGATGATCCCTTGTTTCAAAATGACATTAAACCTAAAAATTCAGGGACACTCGAATTTTTTATAGCAAGCTGTGATTTTTTTAAGCTTGGACTGGATTATAACTGAGACAAGGCCTGTATGGGTTCATGTTGTAACCGATAGTATATCATGCTTTATTGTCAGATTTCATTGTTTTTGAGCGATATTTTGCCAAGTTTTCAGATCAGAAATTGTTTTGGCAGTTTTCACTTTTTCCAAATAAGAATGATAGTTTGAGCTATAAATACTATGCTATATTTTTCATTTTAATAAAGTGATTTATTATTTTGATCTGGATGATCACATCGCATTGATTATTCCACCAATTTCATAGTTTTATATTACCTATTGGCATTTTGAAAAATACCTACGAGTGGTCTAACGTATAGGTACAGACAAATAATATCATATCTATGCGTATCGAATAACATGCATAAATGATCCGAAAAAAAGAATTGACCTATTACTATTAGCTTTGCTATTATGTCTGTGATATTGTCAAATTTGATTTCATGATAATAATATATTTCGACGGACTTCAATTTACGCAGGTATACCTACACCGAGACCTACACATAAAACCCTATACCTATACCTATACCCAAAACGAAACTATTTTGACAAAAGGCTGTAGTTACGTACCTATGATATGGTACTGGTGTTATGACTTGGTACTGACTGGAGTATTCCAAAAACGCACAACCGGTCACTTCTTGAACTGGCATAGATTTTTGCAAGATATTTGTCAGCTACAAACCACAGGGTGACGTTCCAACTGTGGCTTCATCCCAAAGAATTTTTCTCAAGTACCTAAACGGCAAACTGAGACGAGAACAAGCCTCTCCAGTATACTTCACCAGCTTTATAGAGTGGTTCCATTACTGTGAATTTGTGAATATTTCATTAGTAGATTTGGCGAAGTCAAATTTGGCCAAAATTGGTCAAACCGTTTGGAAGATAGGGCAGAAAAAAATTCAAAAATCAAATTTTGAAACTTTTCACTTATCGGATTTGTCATATTTTTGCAAGGGGAATCTTACTTCAAAATCTTTACACCTAGTCTGTTTTAGAAAAATGTTCCGATGCAAAGCTGGAATCGAAAGCTGTTTGTAAGTTGTGTACTGTGCGGTCTCATTTGGCCGGTCGATATCAACAGGAACAGGCTATAGGTAGCACATCTCCAAGTTATTACGGAGGTTACTAACGGTTATTTATATTATTGACTGTAACGATCTTAACTCTTAACTCAAAAATGATGTCAAAGTGCTGCGAAAACAAGGCTTTCTGGGAAGATCATTGCGATTCTGAGTGGTCGGGTACCGAACCAATTTCCTTTAAGTATAGTCAATAAACGGTTATACTTACGTAGGCTTATGCGTCGATTACAGCGTTGATTAATTATATATACCTTACTGATATTTCGAAGAATTTTCTAGTTATAAAGGGCTATTTCGCCACAATTTTTCTCGGGTGATCGATCCCACACCGTTTCAATATGTGCTATTTTGACTGATAAGATATTTTAGGACTTCACTATGATATGAATGCTTGCATCAAATACACCCACTAAGCAAACTTCTCATGATCGAAATGGACCACAATTTATCAAAACTAACCTAGTTAGGTAGGTCCGAAATTCATGATTAGTTGGGTGTGCGGTAATCTTGAAAGCTGAAGGGTTGATATGTTGGGACATACATATACACGCACAATTCAGAGGATAACAAAAAAATGCGGGGGAAAATATCACGATCGTATCACAAAGTAAATGGCCGCCTAAGCAGTGTGACAAAGAGACACACGACATCGACACTGAAAACAAATCAGCAATACCTTTCCACAACACTGATTGAGATCCTCCGCGTGTCCCGGAGTAATGCGTTGGATCACCTAGGCGTCGCGTCAATCTCCGTCAGATCCCTGCCCTTAGTCTCCGGGACGCAACAAACGACGAAGCAGAGGCCGCAAACTGACACTGCGGCATAAAGCCAGAACGCCCCGTACAGGCCCAGAAGCTCTTTGAAGTCGATGAAGGTTTTGACGCCGATAAAAGAGCAGAGGTAGCTGAAGGCCGTGGCGACGGCTGTGCCCAGACCACGGTGTTCCAGCGAGAAGAGCTCGGTAACCAGCAACCAAGATATCGGACTGATGCCCAAACAGAAAGCGACAGTGAACACCAACACGCAAAGCAGCGGGATCCAGTCAAGGTTCGGGATGTTCTTATGATGAGCATCTTCGTAGTAAGCAAACGACCCAAACGATGCGAGCGCCAAAGACATCAAAACGCTGGAAGCGACGAGCAGCGGGAGGCGTCCTACATTGTCGACCAACAATCCGGAAAGTAAAGACGAAAGCAACTGGACGACGGCCACTGCCACAGCAGCACTATGGGGGTTCGTGCCTGCGAATGTATCTTTGAACACGGAGACAACGTAAAAATAAAAGGCGTTGGCTCCTGAGAATCGCTGGAAGAACATCAACCCGCAAGCGATCAAAGCGGGCGTTCTCAATGTCCGCAGGAGCAGACGCGGATTGGACATGGACACGCTTTCTGAGAGCACGTGAGCTTGGAGAACCGCCAGTTCAAACCTCAAATCAGCCGTTTCGCCTCTGAGCCATCGCAGAGCCTTCTCGGCTTCGTTGACTTGACCTTTCAAGACCAAAAAACCAGGACTTTCTGGCACCCTCCACATGGCCACGCACATAGCCGCCGGCGCCAGCGAAATCAAGCCGGCGAGCTGTCGCCAATCTAAGAAGGCCCCGGCGGCGTACGCCACGAGGATGCCGGTGTGGGTGGCGATCTTGAGCAAACCGCTGAGACCGCCCCTTATGGAGGGAGCGGCAATTTCGCTGACGTAAACCTGGGCGGCGAGCTGGACGACGGCGATGAGAAATCCGCTGAGGAAGGCGGCGAAACACATGATTTCCACGCTCACAGCGAAAACCATCAGGAGCCAGCAAAGGCTGAGGGGAAGGCCGGCTACGATGAGGGTTTTCCTGCGGCCCCAGCGGACGGCGGCACCGCCAAGGGGCGCTCCGAACAGGGCGCCCAAGATTGAGAGGCTGGCCAGCCAGCTGGCTTGTTGACCGGTAACGTCGAAGGCGTCGGCGTCGCGCTGCTGCAAGGAGGCGATGGCTGGCGAGCTGTACCCTTTGCCTAGACCTGCCGTGAGGGTGCCCAGGGACACTGCAAGGGAGGCGAGAACTTGGCCGAGGTACTCGGGCTGGCTGGTCACCAGGAGACGTCCGCCAGGCCCCGCGACCTGTAACAAATTTTCATATCGGTGATGCATGTTCAATTACAGTCACATTTACGCTCGAGGCACAACTGTCCGGTACTAGAATCGTCCTTTTAAAATCTTTCTCGTAACACTCCAATAGCATATTATTTGCATGTCATCTTTGTATAAGTCTCTCGCCACTGTAGGTATTTCCCTCTTGGTACACCTACCTGCGCTGATTGCATGTTAGGACAAATATCATTGCGTAATTATTTTGCTTTAGTTACCATCGTATCCACGGTGGTCGTAACCTCAGCATTAAGCTGCTATATTGCAATAACTACGGCTGAAGACTTCGAAAAATCAAATAAATTTAAAACTACCGCGAAACCACTAATCTCGACTTCCCTAACCTACCAGATTTACCACAACTTCTCCAACTGTAAATCAGAAAGCATCAAGTGAAATTCAGAAAATGTCAGGTGTTATTCAGATTGATTGGTCAATTGTAATTTGGAAAGCGTCAGATGTAGGTAATTCAGATTGGTCAGCTGAAAATCAGAAAGCGCCAGATGTAATTCAAATTGGTCACTTGTAATTCAGTAAGCGTCAGATGAAATTCAGTTTAGTCAGTTATAATTCAGATTGATCAGTTGTAATTCAGAAAGCGTCAATCGTAATTCAGAAAGCGTCAGATGTAGGTAATTCAGATTGGTCAGCTGAAAATCAGAAAACGTCATATGTAATTCAGATTGGTCAATTGTAATTCAGTAAGCGTCAGATGAAATTCAGTTTATTCAGTTGTAATTCAGATTGGTCAGCTGAAAATCAGAAAACGTCATATGTAATTCAGATTGGTCAATTGTAATTCAGTAAGCGTCAGATGAAATTCAGTTTATTCAGTTGTAATTCAGATTGGTCAGTTGTAATTCAGAAAGTGTCAGATGTAGAGATGTAGGTAATTCAGATTGGTTAATTGTAATTCAGAGAGCGTCGTTACATCTGACTCTTTCTGAAAACCATTTGATACATCTGAATTTCACTTGATGTCTTTTGATTTACAGCTGGGAAAGATGTAGTAAACGCATTGGGTGTGGATCACTTCGCGCACTTTCAAGTGACGCAAGGCGCATTTAAATGGTTCAAATATTCTTCAGACATTCTAACAGATTTGACCCGTCATTGGGGCTCGGAAGATTTCCCTTAGGCACTCTAGGGTGGGGGTGGGGGTCAAAGTCGGGCCTCAAAATGTTCAATAAATGATCTTTTGGTGGCAAATGTTTCAATTACTTCACTGAAACTGATTTTGTCTCGAAGACCTGACTCAATTATTTATTGCAAGCAGAGGGAGGGGGCTTGTTTTGATCTGCGATCAACTAGGTATTACTGAAGAAGTTTTCACCCTTTCCAGTGTCGAAAAAAATCTTTCCAGAATTACGAGCGCCGATTCTGAATAACACTCGATCTTTCTAGACTCTTCCATTAGGTCGCAGTGTACAAATGCGGAGGAGCTCTGGACATTTTCAGAGTATATATGTGATAGCCTGGCATTGGAACACATGGGGAGACTTCAACGCTTGATCAAGACACATCTATCCAGTTTGGCGGAGGTGCTACACTCCAGAACACACGGGAAGCACGCAAACGGTGTGGGATTATTCGGGAGTCGCCTATAAAATCATATGCCAGGTCACTATGGAATCTGCTGGAGAACGCATGGAACATTCGAGATGAATTAGTCGGACCTACACACACCAAAAGAATCTAAGGGACAAGCAAATTCAGATGATTTCTATAATCATCATAACTTTTGATTGCCGTCAGCGATTTCATATCGGTTTCCAGTGTTCGATAGCTCAATCCTTCGTTTTCATGCCTTGATCATGTCGAATACGAACAATGTTTTATAAAGTTTCTACAGGGTGATCAATGGAACAGTGTGAAATTGCCGAAAGTTCAGTACGAGCGCGATTTCCCAAAAACAATTTTTTATGCATTTCAATAGCACAGTTATGAAGACTGGTGCTTCAGCTCCAGTAAAGTTTTTGAATTTCGAAAATCGAAGGTAAATTGCCAAAGATATTGATCATTTTGTGCCGCCATGTTGAACTTCCAATATCATGTCATTAATTTGGTTTGAATAATTGGAATTTCAAGGTCAAATGTCTTTTTTGGTCATTTTCAAGCCGCCACATTGAACTTTTATGTAAATGATTCGATTCTAGTGTGTTTCACGTTTCATTTAAATCGAATCATGCATGTAAAAAGTTCAATATAGCGGCTCGAAAGTGATCGAAAGTGAAATTTGACTTTAGAATTCCAGTTACTTGAACCAGACATGAGTGTGTTCCAAGTTTGAATGAAATCGGATCACATTCTTTTTTCTTGAAAGTTCAACATGACGGCACAAAATTATCAATATCTTTGGCAATTCACCTTCGATTTTCAAAATTCAAGAATGTTGTTGAAGCTGAAGCACCAGTCTTCATAACTGTGCTATTAAAATGCATGAAATGATTTTTTTTTTGGAAATCGCGCTCGTACTGAACTCCCGGCAATTTTACACTGTTCCATTGATCACCCTGTAGCAAACTTGTAAAACATTATTTGTATTTGACGTGATCAAGGCTTGGGAACGAAAGATTGGACTATCGAACACTGAAAACCGATATGAAATCGCTGACGGAAATCAAAAGTTATGATGATTTTAGAAATCGTCTGAATTTGCTTGTCCCCTAGATTCTTTTGATGTGTGTATGTATACAGGGTGGTGAAAATTTCGATGCTCACCATTGGTATCTTGGAAACGGTAAGAGATACGAGGTCGGTTAAATTAGAAAAAAGTTGCGCATTTTTGTGGCGATTAAGAATCTAAAAAGAAACTTCAAATATTTTGATTGGTTCACGATTTATCACGAAAAAACTAAAAATTTTGATTTCAGAAATTATTTTTTATCTTTCCAACCATTCAAGCTATTCCAATCAAACTTGGTAGTTTTATGTTTTTGATCACTCCGAGTCGATCAACGTTGGCAGAAATTTTCCAGGACTCCTAGATGTCAAATTATGATAGTTAACTTTTGTTTTTCTCATGGCTGCCATATTGGATTTTTGCACTAATGAATGGAGAAAAAAATTAGCTTTCCGAATTAGTAACCAACATGTTCTTTTTATGACATTTTCAGTGTCAAATTTTGAAATTTTCGTAAATATTGACAAAATCGGGAATGCTTTGAAAAATAATTGAAATATTATCAATAGCAACAACAGAAAAAAGACAGATTGTGTTCAATTGACGTATCTAAGGGCTCGATACCAAGTTGCAGGCGCGAAGTTTGGGACGGCGTAACTCGCCAAATACAGCGCGGTCTGATTGGTTGGTATCCGCCGTTGCTATGGAAACGGCACTTACGGCGGTCTCAGCCCCAACTTGGTATCGAGCCGTAACTTCTCAATCGTGTTTTGTGCTTGTTTGTACCGAGAGCTCATAAATTAAATGGGTCAAGGGTGTCTGTGAATTCAAAAACGTCTGTCGAAACTAGGGTAATCCTTACTCCGTTTCTAATAAATTTGTCAAACTTTAATAAGAACGATATGCTAGTTCCGACAGACGTTTTTGAACTCACAGACACCCTTGACCCATGCAATTTATGAACTACCGGTACAAACAAGCACAAAACACCATTAAGAAGTTAGATACGTCAATTGAACACCATCTGTCACTTTTTTGTTGTTGCTATTGATAATATTTCAACTGCATTCCCGACTGTTTTTCAAAGCATTCCCGATTCTGTCAATAATTTACGAAAATTTTAAAATTTGACGCTTAAAATGTCATAAAAAGAACATGTTGGTTACTAATTCGGAAAGCTAATTTTTTTCTCTATCTATTTGTGCAAAAATCCAATATGGCGGCCATAAGAAAAACAAAAGTTGACTGTCATAATTTGACATCTAGAAGGCCTGGAAAATTTCTGTCAACGTTGATCGACTCGGAGTGATCAAAAACATAAAACTACCAAGTTTGATTGAAATAGCTCCAATGGTTGGAGAAATAAAAAACAATTTCTGAAATCAAAATTTTTAGTTTTTTCGTGATAAATCGTGAACCAATCAAAACATTTAAAGTTTCTTTCCAGATTCTCAATCGCCACAGAAATGCGCAACTTTTTTCTAATTTAACCGACCTCGTATCTCTTACCGTTTCCAAGATACCAATGGTGAGCATCGAAATTTTCACCACCCTGTATAAGGCATCAATCGTCGGCTCACGAGCAGTTATTGAATTGGAAGGGATCGAGTGCGAAACAAGCGAAGTAAATAGTAATCGGCTATATTCCTAAGTAAATAATTATTGGCGTGTATTTATTGTAGTACGCAGTAATAAACAGTGTATGTTTTAAAACGATCGTCTCAATTATAAACGAACCCGTACGCGAAATACGTAACAATAAGTAAAGGTAGGAGGTACTTATGTATCTAAGATTTATTCTGAAGTATGTATGGATAAATTTGCGAATAATAAAGTAACAGTTCAGATATTTTACACACTCTTACAGAAATAGAACATCATCCTTCAACACGGTGCATGGAAACTACATTGTAGGCCCTAAGAACTAAAAGAGTGGACACTAAAAAGTTTTATGTTTGCTTTCATTGCTATATTTCAGAACGAAAACAAATGGCAGGGCCCGAAGCTGCACCGGTGATACCTTTACAGGAACAGGATGGATGCTGCCAAGGAGTGCTTGGGTGAAGCAATTCTGTAGAAAAAGGCTTTATCTTGAATTTAGTATCTATATAAATAGTAAAACATATTTAGGGGAGGTAAGACATAGAGACATATTTTTAGGTACTATGCTATGCACCTCCTGTGTTATTTTTTTCAAGACTACTACTTTTTTTTGTGGTATCAGATTTATCTTTTTGCCGGAATAATTAATCGGGAGTGACACCACCTTTTGATTTTTAGATTGTTGGCAAGTGAATGTCCTGTTTCCAAAAATATTTCCGTGAGATGAGAAACATTCCCATTTCCGGGAAATATTTCCGTGAAATAAAAAAACATTCCAATTTCCGAGAAAAATTTCTATTTCCGGGGAATATTTCCAGGCAAATGACCATTTTAAAATGGACGCGGCCAATTAAAAATGACAGATTTGTCTGGAAATGTTTCCATTTTTTTCAGAAATGTTTCCAATCTTCCGGAAATGTCTCCAATATTTCAGAAATGTTTCCATTATTCTACAGAAATGTTTCCAATGTTCCACGAAATATTGTCGACTATTCCACACAACATACTTCTGACCAATAATGCGCGTGAAACCTTCGAGTTGAACTAATGAAATCTGTTTTATCGTATGTAATACCACAAGAGCTATGAGTTTTATCGATAAAATTTTTGAACTATCTCGAAAGCTTTGTTTTCAAGAAATTCACCGAGTATGAAATGGTCACTTTATTATCTGAAAAAAACCCGACAGCGTAGCTGGAGGGTTTTTGTCTTTGATAATAAAGTGACCATTTCCACGAGTTGAATTGCTTCATGAAAACAAAGCTTGAGAAACAGTTCGAAAATTTTGATAAAACTCGTATTAGCTCGAGTGGTATTTGCGGAGAATATTCCACAAAACGTGAAAATCAAAATATAAAAACGTTTCGATCCCAAATCCACCCCATATCTAAAAATGGAATTGTTTATTGGCGTTGTGTTGTGACACCGTCATGCGGTCATGCTAATTTAATCAAGTTGCTTTGGAAATCAAGTGCACTTACAATGTAACAAACAGCAGATATTTCAATTATTATTGTGCTTCTCAACGTAAAAACGTCTTCCAAAGCTTTGCCATTCAAAAAACGAAGCCACATTGGCCGCAAAATATAACCATAACCTTACAGAAGTGATGAACTGGTCCTATTTGTGGCTAAATCTGCGTTTTTGTGCCCCGCGCGGATTGCGGATTGCATTGTCAATGTGACAACTACTGTGCAGGAGGGTGGCCTGGCCTGCCTTACCTACGGTGACGTACGGTGCCGTTGTGGCAAAAATAATAATATTGCGGCAATTATAACAAACAGAAATTACATATTGTTCCATGGATAATCATTGCAGATCAAAATTATTGTTGATTATTTGAATTAGAAACTGCCTAAATGTGGTATTTCACAAATATAGTAAACTACATCTCACCTCTAGTTGGACACAACGGATGAGTATATATACCGATTGCAATACTACCACTTTTGGAAGCGGTGTCACTGTGTGTAGGTGATGCTTGAAATGCTTATAGGAGGCACGATTATCAGGAACTTTTTATTTAAATCGAGAAAATTGCTTATTTATGAAAAGGAAGGCACAGTTTTATCAACAGTAATATCACAAGTGCTTAGATTTTCACGATAATTTTGGTCAGGCGATCGCGAGTGCTGATTGTAGCGATAAATGCCCGACTCCGTAGGAGGAGGGCATTTATCCAGGGACAATCAGCCCGAGGGAAACGCCTGGCCAAAATTATCTGGGAAAATCTCGAGCACGAGTGATATTTTGAAGATTATTACATGAAAAAAGTCCGAAGTGACAGCTGTCAGATTTTGTTGTTTACATGAATTTTATTCCGTTGCTATTGACAGTGGCATTTAGATAAGTGAATATTATCCTTGTAGGTCTAATAATCAAGGGCGTTGTATGTAATAATCAGTATAAAACTGTACGAAGGTCGTGTTTTATCAGTATAAAACTGATTTCATTGGTTCAACTCCTAGGTTTCAAACGTATTGATTGGTCAGAGTATGTTGTGTGGAATAGTCGCTGTAAAACAATACAATTTTGGATTTGGGGTGGATTTGGATTTGAAACGTTTTTAACGTTGGGTATATTTCAATAAATTTTACGTTTTGTGGAATATTCTCCGTAATACCACTAATAGCTTTTAGGGCTAATGCTAATAGAGCCAATAGGATTCAATAAAAATTTTCGAACTGTTTCTCAAGCCTTGTTTTCATGAAGCAATTCAACTTGTGCAAATGGTCACTTCATTATCATAGATAAAAACTCTCCAGCTTTGCCGTTGGGTTTATATCAGATAATAAAGGGACCATTTCACACTCGGTGAATTTTTTGAAAACAAAGCTTTCGAGATAGTTCGAAAATTTTATCGATAAAACTGTTAGCTCTTGTGGTATTACATACCTATGTCATATCCATTATTTCCATGTTTTGTGTTGCTTCTTATGTCGTGACCCTCGGCGAAACCTGTCTGTATTAGAAAAAAAAAAAAAAAAAAAAAATAGGGGCCAGCTAAAATATGGCTTTGGCAACATAATGTAAGTATAACTATTTTGAAATTTGAATTGAAAAAAAACTATTTTTTTTCGAGTTTTTTCTTTTGTTTCAAAAAAATACTCTTATTCTCTTGCCAGTTCTCGACAGAGTGCCTGTAATTCTTCCATTTTTTCGACAGACAGGTTTAACCGAGGGTCACTACACAAGTCTTTTGTGTTTTTCAAGCTGCCGGTAGTCTCTGCAGGCTGTCCTTTCGATGGAAATGACAGCCTCAATGATCTAGTACGACGTTAGTTTTTTCAATGAGACAGAACTAAAAATGAAGCTAAATTGAAATATTTTGTTGCAATTTTCACAACTTTTCGTTCCCCGATGATGGCATAAAAAAAGAAAACATTTTTCTGTGTCAAACCAGGAATAAAATTCAGTTTTTGCCATCAGTGCATGCGTATCTACCATATAATTCTTCCCAAAGTTATTACTTTCACTTTTCCATAATAGGTATGGAGATCCTACATCATTACTTAACAATTTTTCAGGCGCCCGCTTTTATCGGGAAGCCGGTCTGAGCGACCGAATAGGTACTCTTTATAAGGGATGGAGAATCCATGACCAACGCAACGCAACGGTAACTAAACGAAAAGTAGGATTCCAGGGCGACCCTTTGTTTGCGTTACCCATATTGCGTCAAACTCGTGGCGGGAATGGGGGGCAACCCGGAGGTCCCGCGGGCCGAATTGCATACATCACATCACAACCTGGTGCTAGACGCGAAGCTTTCGGCGACGGAGATGCTTACCGTGTGGGTGTAGAGCTCTCGGGTCATTGCTGGTGCTGCACGTGCACTGCGCTACATTGCGCCGCATCCGCCGTCACGGCAGCGTCGTCGTCACCACCACCGCGCTCTGTTCCGTGTGTGGGCCTCGGGGGGCGGTTGGGGCGGTACTGACGGCTGGCTGACGGCGGCGGCGACTGCTGGGGCCCACCAGTGGAAAACTGTCTGCCTGCCTGCCGTTTGCCTGCGCCGCCACGGCCGTGCCGGGGGGAGAATTAGCGAATTTCACGGCACTGCGAACCGACGAACGTCCGCCGCCGGGGCACAGCGCGCACCTCCAGGGTCGAACTGGCGCTCTCTGTGGCAAAGCTCGTTCCGAGCTGAGTGCGTTCGGATGTCTGTGGCAGAAACCACAATAAAAGGGAGAGAATTTCATCAAATCCCACCCCTTTCATCTTCTTAGAGCAGTTTAGGAGTATACGAGTATGGCTCTCGAGCGAGAGCGCTCAAGCTCTGGAAAAGATAAACATGAATTCAAATTCGTCTCTGCTTCTCCCGGGTCCATGGATATATACTTATTGCTTCCTTAGCTCATATAGCTCCCAGGCTTGCGGCTTGCGTTTCGTTATCTACATAGTATTAGTATTATTATTATTATCATCACTATTATTTGGTAGGTACCTATATAGGCTTGGAGAAATGACCTGAACGGAAGTGACGGTAGGGTCGACAGGTATGTATGTAGGTACTAGTATACAGGGTGTATCAGAAATAATACGTAGCTATATTTACTCGGATTTAACTAATGGTGCTATTCTGTAGTAAAAAAGATAAACATTGATGTAAGCGCTACATCGCTGTAAAATGACAAAATTAATAATAAATGAATGAGGAACCCCGTACATACAACTGAACCCCGGAACCCCGTGTATGTACAGAGGGGTGCATAAAAAACGGCCACCGCTGTAGCATCGTTGTTCCTTATCCGATCTTCAAAATTCAAAAACCAGTTTAAATGGTATAATGTCTTCTATGATTCGACAGTGAAAAATATTTTTTTCATTATGATGCTTCTGAGCACTGACAGTCAAGTTTTGTTTTTCAAATGGCAACTATATTTTTTTTAATTTCTTCTCTGATTCCTTACGCTTATCTGAATATAATGATGTATCAATATCACACTTTTTGTTATTAAACACGAAGAAAAAAAATTAAACTGTGAAATTTTCACACAAAACAGTAGCGTCAGAACACCCACGATATGCACGCAATCCGGTAGGCTGGGTGCAAAATGATATTCAAAAGCACATGGTAGGTCAGGTGTTTGGTTTTTCAAAATGAAAATGTCAGAATGTTTTCAAAGTCCAAAAGAAGCTGCCCGTCTCTAAGACTTGTTTATGCTCTATTTTTAGCTAAGGTACTACCTATTTCATATTTTGCCAAGTGTGTATTGTGAAAATAAAAAATCAATAAGATCTTTCTTCCTGACAGGTCACAATACATACTCAAAAAGATATAAAATAATAAGCTGAAAATAGAGAATAAAGACGTTTTAGAGACAGACAGCTTTTTTTGGATTTTGAAAACATTTTGACATTTACATTTTGAAAAACCAAGCGCCTGACCTACTATGTGCTTTTGAACATCATTTTGCACCCAGCTTACCAGATTGCGTGCATATCATGGGTGTTGTGATGCTACTATGATGTGTAAAAATTTCGCGGTTTCAGTTTTTAGCGCATTTTCATCTTGATGAAAATCGCTATTGCAACCGCTTTGTCCGTCCGTCCGTCCGTCCGTCCGTCCGTCCGTTCCTCGAACTCCTCCCAAACTAGACGACCTAGCTTTCTAATTTTTTCGCTGTTACATAGCTGCCACTCCCAAAGGAGGGCTAGGCTATATTGGATGTCCACATTGCGCCGCCAACATAGAGAAAACCGCCCCCGATAAACTTGAAATAACATAATATTGCACTTTCTACCAGACCTGATGCTCTGGTGTTCTCATTTTTTGAATAATACATAGTTGCCACTTATAAACGTAAGCCAAGAAACATTCCGTCTTCAATATGCGCCGCCGACATGAAAAAACTGCTAAAAACCGCCCCCAATCACTTTAAAATGAAAAACATAAACCCGAAGACATAGCGATCTGATTCTTTCGGTATATAAATAGCTTACTAAAAATGGGAAAGGATAGGCTACTTTTGGTTAGTCGCCGCCCCCAGATTCCGCCCCCAAACGATAAAAAGTACACCTTTCATAAATGTTACTGATTGAGATGTTACTGATTGAGATGTCCCCTCAACATTTAAGAACTGCCAACTCAAATTGTGCAACATTTGCTCGGCCGAACGCTGCCGCTCCCACACGCCGCCCCCAAAGTAAGAGATAAATGAAAAACATGAACCCAAAGACATAGCGATCTAAGTTTTTCGCTATATGGATAGCTGACTGAAAATGGAAAAGGATAGGCTACTTTTGATATGGCGCCGCCTCCAGCTTCCGCCCCCAAAAGAAACAAGTGAGTATGCCTTCACGTGCGTGAGTCTCAGTAGCGCATTTTCTCAAAGAGGCATATTGTGAACGTAAAGAAATTTTGTTGAAGGAGAAACACCATTCCTTGCCCACTTTCTTCACTCGAAACTCATTGTGATATTGTGTTATCAGAATGGGGTACTTGCCAATGAAATAGATTTGAATGAAAATTCTTTCACTCATCAATATATTTTTTTGTTTGAGGGCGGGAGCTGGGAGCGGCGACTAATCAGCAGTAGTTTATTCTTTCCCATTTTTAGTCGGCTATCCATATAGCGAAAGAATTAGATCGCTATGTCTTCGGGTTCATGTTTTCCATTTATCTCTTACTTTGAGGGCAGCGTGTGGGGGTGGCAGCATTCTGCAAAGTAACTGTTGCACAGTTTGAGTTGAGAGTTTCTAAATGTTTAAGGAAATATGACAATCAATGAAAATTGTAAAAGTTGCATTTTTTTTGTTTAGGGGCGGGAGCTGGAGGCGGCGACTAATCAAAAGTGGCCTATCTCTTCCCATTTTTAGTCAGCTATCTATATAGCGGAACAATTTAATCGCTATGTTTTCAGGGTTATGTTTTACATTCATCTCTTACTTTGGGGGCGGCGTGTGGGAGCGGCAGAGTTTGGCAAAGAAATTCTTCCATAGTTTGAGTTGGGAGTTTCTGAATGTTTGAGGTAACATTAAAATGTAATTTAGTGGGAATTATTGAAAGTTGCATTTCTTCTCTTTTGGGGGTGGAAGTTGGAGGCGGCGCCATGTCAAAGGTAGCCCATTCTTTCCCATTTTTAGTTAGCTATCCATATAGCGAAAGAATTAGATCGTTATGTCTTCGGGTTTATGTTTTTCATTCATCTCTCACTTTGAGGGTAGCGTGTGGGGGCGGCAGCATTCGGCAAAGTAACTGTTGCACAGTTTGAGTTGGGAGTTTCTAAATGTGAGGGAAATATGACAATCAGTGAAAATTGTGAAAGTTGCATTTTTTGTTTGTTTGGAGGCGGCAGCTGGAGGCGGCGGCTAATTAAAAGTGGCCTATATTTTTCCAATTTCAGTCAGCTATCAATATAGTAAAAGAATTAAATCGCTATGTCTTCAGGTTCATGTTTTACATTTATCTCTCACTTTGGGGGCGGCGTGTGGGAGCGGCAGAGTTTCGCAAAGAAATTCTTGCACAGTTTGAGTTAAGAGTTTCTAAATGTCCGAGGTGACAGTATCAGCTAAATCAGTGAAAATTGTTGAAAGTTGCACTTTTTTTCTTTTGGGGGCGGAAGCTGGAGGCGGCGCCATATCAAAAGTAGCCTATCCTTTTTCATTTTCAGTCAGCTATCCATATAGCGGAAAACTTGGATCACTTTGTCTTTGGGTTCATGTTTTTCATTTATCTCTTACTTTGGGGGCGGCGTGTGGGAGCGGCAGCGTTCGGCTAAGCAAATGTTGCACAATTTGAGTTGGCAGTTCCTAAATGTTTAAGGGAACATCTCAATCAGTAACATTTGTGAAAGTTGCACTTTTTATCGTTTGGGGGCGGAATCTGGGGGCGGCGACTAACCAAAAGTAGCCTATCTTTTCCCATTTATAATCAGCTATTTATATACCGAAAAAATCAGATCGCTATGTCTTCGGGTTTATGTTTTTCATTTTATTGCACTTTTTATCGTTTGGGGGGCGGAATCTGGGGGGCGGCAACTAACCAAAAGTAGCCCATCCTTCCCCATTTTTAGTAAGCTATTTATATACCGAAAGAATCAGATCGCTATGTCTTCGGGTTTATGTTTTTCATTTTAAAGTGATTGGGGGCGGTTTTTAACAGTTTTTTCATGTCGGCGGCGCATATTGATGACGGAATGTTTCTTGGCTTACGTTTATAAGTGGCAACTATGTATTATTCAAAAAATGAGAACACCAGAGCATCAGGTCTGGTAGAAAGTGCAATATTATGTTATTTCAAGTTTATCGGGGTAGGTTTTCTCTATGTTGGCGGCGCAATATAGACATCCAATATAGCCTAGCCCTCCTTTGGGAGTGGCAGCTATGTAACAGCGAAAAAATTAGAAAGCTAGGTCGTCTAGTTTGGGAGGAGTTCGAGGAACGGACGGACGGACGGACGGACGGACGGACGGACGGACAAAGCGGTTGCAATAGCGATTTTCATCAAGATGGAAAATGCGCTAAAAAAGTGCAACTTTCAACAATTTTCACTGATTTAGCTGATAATGTTACCTCGAACATTCAGAAACTCTTGACTCAAACTGTGCAAGAATTTCTTGGCCAAACTCTGCCACTCCCACACGCCGCCCCCAAAGTGAGAGATAAATGTAAAACATAAACCTGAAGACATAGCGATCTAATTCTCTCACTATATTGATAGCTGACTAAAATTGGAAAAAGATAGGCCACTTTTAATTAGCCGCCGCCTCCAGCTGCCGCCTCCAAACCAAAAAAATGCAACTTTCACAATTTTCACTGATTGTCATATTTCCCCTTACATTTAGAAACTCTTGACTCAAACTGTGCAACAGTTACTTTGCCGAATGCTGCCGCCCCCACACGCTGCCCTCAAAGTGAGAGATGAATGAAAAACATGAACCCAAAGACACAACGATCTAATTCTTTCGCTATATGGATAGCTAACTAAAAATGGAAAAGAGTAGGCTACTTTTGATATGGCGCCGCCTCCAACTTCCACCCCCAAAAGAAAAAAAGTGCAACTTTCAATAATTTCCACTGATTTACATTTTAATGTTACCTCTAACATTCAGAAACACCAAACTCAAACTGTGGAAGAATTTCTTTGCCAAACTCTGCTGCTCCAACACGCCGCCCCCAAAGTAAGAGATAAATGTATAACATAACCCTGAAGACATAGCGATTTAATTGTTCCGCTATATATACTGCCTTCCAAAAAAAGTGCAACACCATGAAGCCGTGGATCAATTTCATTCAAATTTTCGCAAAACATGTGTTTTAACAATAGAAACAAACGATCAGATTCTGGAAATCGTAATACAAGGAACTTCAGAAAAAAATGATAATGTGTCGCTCCTCCACGATTTGCCCGACACTCATTAACCCTACGAGGCATGCTTTCAATCAAGTGGTCGATTGCCGCTTGTGACAAGCCATCCCATGCCTCTTGCAAGGCCATACGGAGATCTTCCAAGTTGTTGGGAGGATGGCGTAATTGCCCCACCTTTCTTCCCATCATATCCCACACGTGTTCGATGGGCGACAAATCAGGAGAGCAAGCAGGCCATGGAAGCACGTCAACGTGTGCATCTTCCAGGAACTGCATTGAAGCTCTTGCCGTATGAGGACGTGCATTGTCTTGCTGGAAAATAGGGTTGTTGAGCCCCTGAAGGTATGGAAGGCAAACGGGTTCCAGCACACTCGCGATGTAAGATGCAGCTGTCATAGTGCCCTCAATGAACACCAATGGTGACCTGCTTCCATGGCATATTGCTCCCCAAATCATCAATCCGGGTGTACGGGCAGTGTGTCGCTCGGCAAAAAATTCGGGATTATGCCGTTCCCCACGAAAGCGCCTCACCCTCCCCCGGCCGTCATGAGCCCAAAGACAAAAGCGGGACTCGTCACTGAAGACCACCCGATGCCATTCTTGGACCCAGTTTCTGCGCTCATTGCACCACTCCAATCTTCTGGCCCGGTGAACAGGAGTGAGGGGAAGGGTTAACAGCGGACGATAAGAACTTAGCCCAAAAGACCTAATTCTTCTATAGACCGTGCTCATTGAGATTGGGCGTCCTATAGCTGCAACCCACTCGTTTCCGACTGCTCGGGTTGTCGTAAATCGGTCTCTTACAGCCGCTACTCGAAGACGTTGATCTTGACGTACCGTGGAGGCTCTACGACGACCAGATCCATTCCGTCGCCGATAATTGGCCTCCTCGTTCCATCTCCGCCACCATCTCATCACAGTCGAAGCATTGCAACCAACAAGTCTCGCAATTCTTCGATACGAAATCCCCTCATTTTTTAAGCCAATAATCTGTCCCTTCTGGAACTCGGCTAAATGATGGTACTGCCGAGGTTGACGGGCTCTTGGCATTTCAGGACTCTTGGGGTTCACTATTGAAACTTATTGCAAAAAATGTGGTTTGTAACAACCAGGAAAAACGAAAAACAATTTCTTGTGTTTTACGGTTACCAAGGGGAAAAACAAAACAACTACAGCGCCTAGATATCCAGAATGTTAATCATTTGTTAGTGTAGATGAAATACTTGTTTTGTGAAAATTTGATCAAAATCAGCCAACGGCATCGAGGTGTTGCACTTTTTTTGGAAGGCAGTATAGATAGCTGACTAAAAATGGGAAGAGATAGGCCACTTTTGATTAGTCGCCGCCTCCAGCTCCCGCCCCTAAACAAAGAATGCAACTTTCACAATTTTCACTGATTGTGTAGAACAATAAATTTCTGTAAGTCAGGAAATGCCGGAAGGGCATATAGTTACTCAAAACGATAAGTAAAACATTGATTGAAATTAACGTCTGGTTTCATATGTCAATCAACATTACAAATTAATGAAACAATCCAACAATCTTGAACGCAGTGGAAGGCGGCGGTTTGGTCATGGGCATCTGGTTCTGAAAAGATAAAAATGGGTTTGAGCATTACGCTACTCTCATGAATTGATCTCAGGTCAATTCGGTGTTGAATTCAACTCAACTCAGTCTTGAATCATTATGACTTTAAAACAATTCCACTCAGAGCCTTGAATCAATATGACTCTGGAACATTTCCGCTCAGCCTTACTAAATACGCGACTTGGCCTTCTATAGGCAGTATGGACTATTCAAACATCACATACATACCAGCCAGAGTCTAAGTAAACAACGTGATAATGAAACGTACAATGGTACCCCCAACGAGCACCTGTTTCCAATACCACATCACGTGTATCAAGCGTGATTATCTCATTCTAGGTTTGTCTACAACAGGTGATCACCTCCGATACCAATAACCTGACCCGTGCCGATTCGTACAATGAAGCCAGGGGATACTCGCACAAGGCTCCTGAATCCAACCACAGAGCCATTCGCTAATCCCGCATCGTGCTATGGGGCCAGGGTGGAATGCTCATGGCCCCTGTAGCGTATTAGCGCAACTAATCCCGCATCGTGCAATGGGGTCAGGGAATGCACATGACCTCTGTAGCGTATTAGTTCAGACAAAACCTCCATTTACTCTGTATAAGCAATGCTGAGGTCTTCGTGTTCAATTATTTACATAGGCACAATCAATCTACAGTATACAAATAGGTATATGCTCGTGAGAAGACTCACCATTTGGATGTTGACAGCTTCGTAAATTTGTCACAGGGAGAAATGCACCTTGTCATCAGTAACTATGCATTATTTCTACACACAAAGGTAAACAAACACAACCAACTGTTGCGATCAATTGTTATAAAAAATAGGTGTCTTACAATTGTCATATTTCCTTAAACATTTAGAAACTCCTATCTCAAACTGTGCAACAGTTACTTTGCCGAATGCTGCCACCAGTGCCACCCCCACACGCTGCCCTCAAAGTAAGAGATAAATGGAAAACATAAACCCGAAGACATAGCGATCTAATTCTTTCGCTATATGGATAGCCGACTAAAAATGGGAAAGAATAGACTACTGTTGATTAGTCGCCGCTCCCAGATCCAGCCCTCAAACAAAAAAATATTGATGAGTGAAAGAATTATCATTCAAATCTATTTCATTGGCAAGTACCCCATTCTGATAACAAAATATCACAATGAGTTTCGAATGAAGAAAGTGGGCAAGGAATGGTGTTTCTCCTTCTACCAAATTTCTTTACGTTCATAATATGCCTCTTTGAGAAAATGCGCTACTGAGACTCACGCACGTAAAGGCATACACACTTGTTTTTCTTTGTGTCTGATAATAAAATGTGTGATATTGATGCACCATTATATTCAGATGAGCATGAGGAATCCAAAACAAAATAAAAAAATAATTGTTGCCATTTGAAAAACAAAAGTTGACTATCAGTGCTTAGAAGCATCATAATCAAAAAAATATTTTCTACCGTCAAATCATAGAAGACATTAAACCATTTGAACTGGTTTTTGTATTTTGAAGATCGGATGAGGAATAACGATGCTACATCGGTGGCCGTTTTTGATGCACTCCTCTGTATGTATGAGGTTACATACACAGGTGTGCTGATCATAGATGGCGCTGCACGGGAGTCTCACTTGTGAGTACCTACTCTGCAGAGAGTGATATATGGAATACTGCATGTACGTTGAGATCGCTGAGCATTGCCCCGAATACCCCGACACTGATGAGACCCAAATAAAGTCGAAACACGTGTCTGTCGGGCTTCGGTGGTGGTTCTCAGTTGATCTGGCGTACAGGATTTCTCATTCATTCATATCAAGTATTCCTGCGATAGGACTAATATGTTTTGATTGTCACATGTGTTATCTTTCATCTTATAGCGATACAGCACTTACATCGATGATGTATCTTTTTAGCGCATTTTCGTAGGAAATCCGCTATTAGCCGCGCTTTGAAGTCCGTCCGTCTGTCTGTATGTCTGTCCGTCTGTCCGTCTGTCCGTCTGTCCGTCTGTCCGTCTATCCGTCTGTCCGTCTTGTATTTGAACTCCTCCTGAACGAAAAGTCGTAGCGGTATCGGGTTTCTTGAAAATTGTCTGCGGATGGGAATAGGCACAAAAAATATTTGGTTCGGCCGCGCGATTGCAAGAATTTTTTTTTTAAATAATTAAAAAGTCGGTATTCAATGCTACGTGTGAACTTGTACATCGAAAAATCTTCAATCGTTCTAGATACATGCATACTGCCGTGCTAAGCGCAGAGGGGGTATCTACATTTTGATAAATCTGATACACGGCATTTTCATGCCAAGTTTTTGTAACGTTATGTTATAGTATAATATGAATGAAGCAGTTATTTGAGAAGCCTAATTATTGCGCCATCCATGTATCATCATAACCACATGATCATGATCATCATAGCCCTTGAAATAGGAGCATAAAAATGCAGTGTATCAAATTTATCAAAATGTAGATACCCCCTCTGTGCTTAGCACGGCAGCATACATGCAGCAAACGAAATACGCAGGAAGTGATGGGAAAATTTTAAGTGAAAGAATCATTTTGATTCCTTTATTGCTTTGGAAGATACATTTTTTTGAAGAAAGGGGGCCCGCCTCGCGATTCCACATTCATCGGTATTAAGCGCTACAGTAGTACAGTGTGAACTTCTACATCGAGGAATTTTGCGAACCTTTCTAGATACATGGTTACATCCAGCGAACGAAATACGCAGAAAGAAATGGAGAAATTTTCAGTGAAAGAATCATTTTCATTCCTTTATTACTATAGAGGATACAATTTTTTCAGAAGCGGGTCCTGCCCGTGAAAAATTGGAACTCAAAATGGAGGGGATGGAACCCGTCAATCCCATTGGATGCAAGTACGTCGGAATCCGATGCATCATATCCCTCTGATACCATTTTGGCACAAAAAGTGTCGGTCATTGTTGAAGGGGAGTCGTAGGGGGGGGGGGGAGCGAAGCTCGGCTAGGTGGTCCTTTTCATTTTCATGGCCGTATGAACTGATCACGACAAGTTTGATGTCTTTTCCGATTAATTTTAATCTCGTGACTCGAATCCGATGTGTGAATTTTGGATGAAAACAAGTCCGAACAAGTTAACTTGGCAAAACTTGTTTTTTTCTCTGACAATTTTGACAATTTTTCTCCTACTGTTAGAGGTGCTTCTTTTCCAAAATATCTCAGGGGCCTTAGACTGAAGTGTGAGGAGGGCGTAGCGTGTAGTAGGCCGCCGCTCCAGTCGGGTGATAACTTGACTGCAGCAACGTTGGCCGAATAGCCTTCTTCACAACCTTGGTATATAATATACTATTATTATAGATTATAGTAAAATCGGTGTATTATATTGTCCTCTCTACGAAATGAAAGAAATATGAATTTAAATTTCTCTACTGAATTTCGGCTACATCAATAGGATGTCATTTTCAAAAGCCTAAAAGCAATATAAACAATTACGCCGAGTAGGCATGAATAACGTTATTCGTTCGTTTCCGGCACCACATTGTGGCTCGGTGAGCGCAGCTGGTCTGGGAGGGGCGAGGGGAGGGGTACAATAGGTCGAATAGTGAGGTCTACGTGCCAGGTGGAACTACGTTCCATCAACTCTCCCCAATAAATCCAGAATCCAGAAGTAAATTGCAAAATGTGCAATACCTAGTACCTGCCTGCTGGACGTTGGCATTATTTTGAATTTTATAAAAAATGCTGCAGTGTGTCCCCCGAGGTGTCCCCTCACACGGTCGTATAATTTTATTAATTTTTCAGCAGAAACTCAGAGACTATAATCTTTATTTTACTTTTTCCTCAGGTCATGCTCGTCCAGCTTCGTCTTGCAGCTACATGTCAATTTGTACCAATAGGTCAACGAAGAAACGAGCATATTGAGGACAGTGATGGGTAAGTGAATTCAGTAGACTAAATTGCTAAGTACCTAGGCACAGCGTCTTGGCCAGTTAGTACGCCGTAGCCCGCTGATCTTCCCTTAATCCGGCCATGGTTGGGGGGCGGCGGGGCACACTACCACCGCTCGACGTATCGACCGCCACCCCATATGCGGCGCTACTGCTGCTCCTGCTGCTATTACTGCTGATGCTGGTCCTGCTGCTGCTCGGGACCGCGCCAACAAATTCATTATTGTGTCGTCGCGTTGTTGCCTTCGCTCATCAGCTACAACATCAAATTCGCATTAAGGCATATGCAGCGCCGTGGCGGGCACGTCCTTTGTTATCTGCTCGGCGGCGGCCGGTCCGGAATTCTAATTCCGGGACGGGCCCCCCGCCGCCGCCGAGTTCTCCCGTTCTGCACCCGCACCACACGGCCCCCCGCGGCTGTAACGGCGTACTAATCCGCTTTATCTCCCGGATCTATAATTTGGGCCCGCATCCGGCGGCGGTAGTGGTCCCCCCCCTACCCTCCATTGCTGGGATGAGAGGCCTGCTTTATCTCCCACATGCCCGCCCCGGCCAAGCGAGAGAAATATTGAAATGACGCGGCGGCGGGCACTGGGTTGAAAAGTTTTTACAGCCGGGTGGAGGCCTCTCAACTACAGGCATCACGGGCAGCACCATGCGAATTGAAGGGAATTGCCATTGCTCGAAAAGCCGAGAAAAGTTTTCACTCGAAAAAATGCGCTTTTCATTCATTCCTGGTGCAAGCACTATATTCGCGCTAGAATCAAGGGCCTTGCTGGAACAATGCTAGAACCAGACAGATCTGGCATAAGTAATCAGTTAAAATCCCTAGAGTATTCTCGCTTCAAATTAACATTTTTTCAAAGCTTCATCACACAACATCAAACTGTTGATATACCCCTAAAAGTAGAGGCTGGATCACAGGGCTGGACACATGGGAATTATTCAAATAATCCAGCCTCACTGGCACCCAGTAAACCACCATTATACAAGTAATAGTCCGGATGTTAAGAAGCATAATACCACCACCGCAAGCTCGACCAATATAAGATTTTTGGTAAGTATTGAGCAGGATTGTATACGACAAGGGATGGGAAGCTACAAATGAAAACCAATTACGGCGTCGCATTTTTCAATAACATTAAAGAATTTCGAATTTGAGAAAGTGATACAAAAAATTATGGAACATGGCAGAAGAAAATTGAGATCCATCGAAGATAATGGTCCATTATCAATATGTTGACGTCAAATGCACACTCTGCAACTTGCGAAAACAAGAGAATCTGGATCACATTTTGTTTATGTGTCCATTGTATGACGGTTTGAGACCACCACTGCTCACTGGCGCGCGGGGAGACTCTCACGAGCTCCTAACAGACCCATCGAGAGAGGACATAGTCACCTTGGTCGACTTTTTTTTTTTTTTTTTTTTTTTTTTTTTTTGAGGGAGAATGATCTTGTGCACCGGAGGTCTTTTAAACAGCTTCATGTATGATTATGTAGTGTTCACTTTTTTGCGGGTTTTATTTCATTTTGCTGCTCGTGTTGCTACTTATGTTTCCTTTTAGTTGATTCATCTGCTTTGTTCATAATTTTAAATTGAAAGAACAATAAAGTATTATTATTATTATTATTATTATTATTATCAATATGTTGAACATGAATTTGTTGTTGTTATATAGGTGTCCCGAAAATACACCGACAACGTTCTAGGACGGCTTCCTCTCATCAAAATAAGAAAAAAAGTTCCGATGAACATGGGTCCGGAAACGCTTCATAAGGGAGCTACAGGCCCCTAAAGGTGGGACCCTGAAGAGGGTTGTTTATTTAATATTTCCGAAACCGTTCAAGGAAAATCAATCAAACTTGACACATTTGATGACCTTCTTATGCATGCCTAACAAAATTTGGATGTCTAACAAAAATGAAGTTTGTAGCGCGAGTGTAGTTTTTTTGTTGTTCACCATGTTCGGGTAGAGTCGGGGGTGTCGCGAGCGCTCCGGCCGAAGAAGGGAACTAGACTCTTTTGTGTGGGCCTGCGGTGTGTTTCCCAGAGCTCCGCTCCATTTTTCGCGTCTCTTTGTTTTGTATCTGCATAATAAGTAGTGAGTAGTAATAAACACCCAAAAACAACTGCAAGTTCTTCGCAATCCCGTCCTTTCAAACAACAAAAGCTCTTCGGCGGGAACGAGCCCGGGAGAGACTTTTACAAGTTGCTTTTAAATAGTTTTTCTTTCCTCTTGAATATCGTAGTTGAAAATTAGGATTTCTGACCACGTTTTCATTTATTCAAACTCAAATATCTCGTAAACGGTGCGTCTATCGAGGTTGAACAAAGGGACCTTTTTTGGTTAGAAAACTCCAATATTCCATAATTTCTTGTTAGATTCAGAAACAATTTACATTAAAAAAAGTTACGGTTATTTTTACCCCCACAACTCAGCCTGACCCACCCCTGATAAATTATTGTGGAACTAATCTTGCCTCATTTTGTTGGGCATAAAAAGGTTAGTGGATGTGTCAAGTTTGATTGATTTCCCTTGAACGGTTTCGGAGATATTGAATAAAAACCATGTTCAGGGTCCCATCTTTAGGGGCCTGTAGCTCCCTTAGAAAGCGTTTCTGGACCCATGTTAATAGGAACTTTTTTTCTTGTTTTGATGAGAGGAAGCTGCCATAAAACGTTGTCGGTATATTTTCGGAACAGCCTGTATATGATGTTAATTTTTGCAAAATCAAGTTAAAAAATAAAGACTATTCAGAAAAAGTTATTAGCTTTGAACAATTTCCCAAAAGTTTCGGACCATACGTTAGTCAATAATATAAATGCAAAAATAATCGTTCTTAGTGAGTAACTTTTTGTAACCTGACTTGACCTGACCTGAAAGGGCTGCAGCCCCCCACAGAACCACTTTTTAATATCGCTATACCCAATGAAAAGGAAACGTATGGCTCTACCATAAACCTTAACAGCACAATCCCATGTCGCTGTCGTTCGTCACAGTTGAAAAAAATAAAGTCCTCGGCTAGTATATGAAAAATTTGTTTTCATTTTTTTTTTTCACCTACAAGAACATAATAACTTGACGCAGTTGATGTCTTTTCCCACATTTCCGCATCAGCTTATTCCATTTATGAAGTTGAAAATGCGTGAGACCTATTTTCGGGAGAATGCTAAGCAAATAAGTGAGCAATCTTCACTGCCTAGTTTGACAGCTTTTTTTTCATTATTCTCAATCGATATTACAAATACCATTACTAGGGAAAATAGGTTCGACTCTCCTCTAACAATATTTCATAAACCACACGTAAAAATCCTGTAGACATTTTTTTATCGAGAGCGGTAAGAAGGTTTTCAGTTCTCAGTTCTACCCATTCCGGGCTGGGCCGGGCCGGGCCGGGAAATTTAGTGACGGGCTGTACAAAATAATGTGGATTATAATATCGCAAACATCTAATCGATCCAAAATTCCATTTGGTGATGGTTGTCACGCAAGTTGGGGGAAATCAAGAAAAACGAACTTGATAACGTTTCTTGGGCGAAGAGTTCATTGCCGCAATCCAGGACTTGGTTTTTCATGATAAAACAATCGTGTGTGTCCAATAAAGTCGTTACGTATTTTTTTTATTATTATTATTGTTGTTGTTACGTATTGTTTTTTAAAGATTCCACGAAGGTCGATTTGAAGATGGCGCTCACAATGGAAAAAAAAGTTGGAGATCTTAGTTTCGAATCCAGCAGTCTTTGTCGATGGCTCCACATCGCGTTTCAATAAAAACATAATTGTTTGTCGGAATATCAACTTGAAACTTTATCTCCGAAAACAACTGATTTATTGGAAAAAGAAAAACATTGAAGAAATTTCACTTCTTCCAGAGTATTTTGGAAACGCCTCAAGATATTTCAAAATTGTTTGCAGCATCTTGCATCATGAGCATGGAATCGGTTATCAACATCCTGATTTACATACGTCCACGTAATGGTTCACAATTTACGATTTTTCAACAAAATTTGTCTACTGCGCCCTGTATAAAGTGTCTACACGATTTGTGCAGATGGCTCCACATCCAGATTGGTCGACAGTGGTCTCAGCAACAGGCATGCAAAGTGACAATGCTTGGTATAAAAGTGCAAGGTACCTTTTATTTTTTGCCCTCCACGTCCGGACTAACTTACCATTCTTCACTGGGCTTGGGTCTCTGTGTGATTCAGTAGTTTCTTACTATTCTGCTCTCATACCCTCGCTGCGTTTGTATCCTAGCTCGATTTCTTCGGTCAGCATGCGGATTAATTCTTAATCAGGCACCATCATTGGGCAAATCCGTAGGGTTTTCTATTCAGCTCAACTACACACATCAAAAGAATCTAGGGGACAAGCAAATTCAGACGATTTCTAAAATCATCATAACTTTTGATTACCGTCAGCGATTTCAAATCGGTTTTCAGTGTTCGATAGCCCAATCCTTCGTTTTCATGCCTTGATCACGTCGAATACGAACAATGTTTCATAAAGTTTCTACAGGGTGATCAATAGAACAGTGTAAAATGACCAAAAGTTCAGTACGAGCGCGATTTCCCAATAATATTTTTTTTATGCATTCCAATAGCACAATTATGAAGAATGGTGCTTTAGCTTTAGTAAAGTTTTTGAATTTTGGAAATCGAAGGTGAATTGCCAAAGACATTGATAATTTTGTGCCGCCATGTTGAACTTCCAAGAAAGTGATCCGATTTCATTAAAACTTGGATCACACTCATGCCTGGTCCCAGAAATTAGAATTTCAAGGTCAAATGTCTTTTTTGGTCACTTTCAGGCCGTCACATTGAACTTTTATGTAAATGATTCGATTCTAGTGTGTTTCAAAGTTTTATTCAAATCGAATCATTCATGTAAAAAGTTCAATATAGCGGCTCTGCAGTGACCAAGAGTGACATTTGACCTTGAAATTCCAATCACTTGAACCAGACATGAGTGTGTTCCAAGTTTCAATGAAATCGGATCACTTTCTTCTCTCTTGGAAAATCAACATGGCGGCATAGAATGATCAATATCTTTGGCAATTCACCATCGATTTTCAAAATTCAAAAACATCAGTGAAGCTGAAACACTGATCTTCATAACTGTGCTATTGCAATGGATGGATTCTCTTTTTTGGGAAATCGCGCTCGTACTGAACTTTTGGCAATTTTACAGTGTTCCATTGATCACCCTGTAGCGACCTTGTAAAACATTGTTCGTATTTAACGTGATCAATGCATGAAAAAGAAAGATTGAGCTATCGAACACTGGAAACCGATATAAAATTGCTGACGGCAATCAAAAGTTATGATCATTTTAGAAATCGTCTGAATTTGCTTGTCCCCTAGATTCTTTTGATGTGTGTATATACTTTCCCCAATTTGTTTGACCATAAGCCGATTTTTGTTTAATGAATCTCCCGTCCAGCATACTTACCCAACTGAATCTATTTCGATAGATATGAAGCAGTATTTTATCGAGAACTTATGCAAAGATTGCGAACCAGAAGCTAGGTACTTGACGTGGAATTTAATTAAACGCATGCATGTACTACCGTGGCCCTATAAAACTTGACGGTTGATTTTCCCTTGGTAGCTATGATTCTGCTCAGTGACTCACACAGTCAATTATAATTTGTCATCGCTGTCATCGCTGTCATAACTCATACGTAAATGTCAGAGTTGTTAAAATGCTAACAGAGGCTCACCGACGCTGCGACACAGCACACAAGCGGTCGATGGGCAGTTAGTGTAATTCACTGTAAACCATCCGTTTGTCTCACCAGAAATTGCTGTAGAAGAAACTAACTTTCTTAGAACCCTGAGACCTGCAAGGAAAGCAATGACTTTCCGTCAAAGCTGTATCATTGTCAAAACTGACACTAGAAGCTATGTCGACGCACTGTGACTCTCCGGTATCTTGGTAATGCGATAAAAAATTGTTACGGACAAAGGGCCACCATAGTACCTACGTCACCAATGCTGATTTTTTTCCCGTTTATTGAACGTTGGCCAATTTTCGCGATTGGGCCTGACACCGATGCCGGTGAATACTTTTTTTCACTTACCGGAAATTTTGTCGAGCCCGTATGTGTTCAAACGCAGAGTAGGGATTTTCAACGACCACCAACATCGCATGGGTTCAGCACCATCGTTACATTTTACGTGCAATGCGACACATTCCAGCATTCCAACTAAACCAAGAAGCTTGTTTTCGAGACGAAAACAAATGCTGATAGATGAAGAAATGGCTTCAGCCATTGTTGCGAAGCTGCCCTTAACAAACAGTGCTTTAACAAAGTGGAATTTTGAACGAGTTTAGCTTCCAGCTCAAAGTTTTTACATTACATCGAAAATTATTGTTGGAATTTTACATCGTTTTGTACGTATAGGTATAAGTAGGTAATCCAGGGGAGTTTTTCCCGGTGCCTCCTCGAGATATTTATCGCAGAGGTGCTTTGAGATCCTTGTAACTTAAATGGGGCGTATATTAGGCCTCTCATGAAAGCGCAGCACGTGCCCGCTATAATTTCAGGGTTTATCTGCCGTCAAGTGTTTTCATATTTCACGGGGCTGCAGCATATTGATATTTGAAAACCAATCAAAACGTTTGATTTAGCTATATTGATTCCAGAGTTTGCATCACGGGAGTAAACAACACGGGAAGATACAATTTAGAATTTACCTAGTGCTTTGTGGCATCTGTACGAGCACGCGAATTCGCACAGAAAGCAGAAAGCAAGAAATAATAAAGGAATGTTTTGCTTTCGTCTGTATCATTCCGCATCATTGTTGAAAATAAGTAATACAAATTATTCTGCATGGAGGGTGGTTGAGATTTAAGACGTTCTCGAGGACGTTCTTTTAAGTCAGAAAAGTTTTTTCCACTTCATGTCTACACGTAGTCTTTTTATGACGATGGAATAAAAAAAGCCGTGCTGAAATAAGGTCTCCTCGAGGATTTCTTTTTAAATTCAAAATAATGACGTAATATGCACTTACAGATTCACCTAATGATGTATCTACTACGTAGTAAAACCACTACAGAAAGATGTTCACGTTTAAATTACTGGATAAAAGATGAGGGTTGCAACAGGAAAGTAGATCGGGGTGAAGTTGGATGAAAGTTGGAAACATACAGATGTGGAAAACAATTAACTACATATATAGGTGTCTCAAAACTCGCGCCCCTAAGCTCCACTTGTTATATGGAATCTTCTATAAAGCCTCCAAAAATTCGTAATTTTTTTTTTCGACTTTTATTTTTCAAGTTATGGAGGGTCAAAGGTTGGTCCTTTGAACCCTTCTAGTTTCGTTATTTCAAAAGGTTTTTGTAATCTGTTTATGGCATAATATTGAGTGAAAAATATCAACCACTGGATGTGTACTAAATTTCCATTCACTATACAGGGTGAGTGATAAACCTCGAAAATTATTTGTTTTTAAAAATGCCTGCAAACGTTTCTTTTGATCCCTTAACCAATGTAGAGCAGACAATAGCACGGTTTTGTTCCAAAGATTTTTTTGGGAGGAGTTTTTTTACCGAAATTGGATTTTTTAGTGTATGACTCCACCCTGTGTAGTAAATGGAAGTTTAGTACACATTCAGCGGTTGATATTTTTTACTCAATATTATGCCATAAACAGTTCAGAACAATCTTTTGAAATAACGAAAATAGAAGGGTTCGATGGACCAACCTTTGACCCTCCATAACTTGAAAATAAAAGTCAAAATTTTTTTTCATCAACTTTTGAGGTTTTTATAGAAGATTCCATATAACGAGTGGAGCTGTGGGGCGCGAGTTTTGAGACACCTGTATAGGAGAAATTACTGCGTTGTTCTTGCAAACAATCCTACTCCCACCTAGGTAGGTCGTAGATTCAAAGCCAACTCTAGTAGCGATGGAAATACTCTATCAATGAAATAAATACGTTTATTATGTATAAATAATATCAGTATCAGTATCTTTCATCTAACAGTCTTACTTAAGCCTACTTATTTATTTACAATAAATTACTTAATCCTAACGCATCATGTCATCGTTCGATGAATTTTAATAATAATACTGTGCGAAAACAATAGTCGCTAGTCTTGGAAGTCTTTGGAAGAGAATTAAATGATCACACTGGTCGCGTCCTTATTTTTTACATCCAGAAGAGTGGTAGTGGAGGTGTTGGTCCTCACGAGCTTGACCTGCTTCGACTTTTCAGTTTCCTTTTTGTGGAGCAGGATAAGAGTGTACCAAGCGCCACACACACCCAGGACAGCTCCGCCAACGACGTCCCACCAATGGTGTCTCCTGTCTGTTATCCTTGACAAGGAGCAGACGCAGGTCCACGTAAGGCACGCCGCAATTAGGAACGGCCTCGTCAGCTTCCCGACAGAAAACGCCGGAATGCGGACTTGAACTAGATACTGCAAAAAGATGAGACAAAATTTAGTTGCGAACACCAGACTTGCACACGACGCTGCGGATATTGATTGATTCGGGAAATATCTTACACACATAATCATAAAATGCAATCATTTTTCGGGTCGCTGCAAAAACGAGATTTTGAGTCACAGACTGGTTGCCCGATGAACGCATGACCAACCTGCATTGTTCAACTCACACGTTGCAGTACTGATGTGGCCTACCCCTCGAACCTTTTTGATTTGAATCCAAATTTTTTTCAGAATTAGTTCGTTTCAATATTCAGCGTGAAATATGTTGACATTACCCATATTGCTAGACAAAAAACCGCCGTTTTTGTGACTTACCGAGCAATACAGAGCTACGAACAATGAGAGGGAGGTGTGTCCCGAAGGAAACGACCTGCAGACGTCAGTCTTGAAGAAATTGCTGAGGCGCTTGTTGGTGCAGTTGTAATCCAGAATTAGAGTTCCGGGTTGGCAGTAGAGGTTCGCATCGGGCACGCACGAGTCAAAGAAATGCGGCCTGTGTTCGCCCACGAGGACCTTGAGTATTTCGGTGATCAGCAGGACTAGAGCTGCGCCAATCAGGCACTCTTTGTAGTAACGCCACACGGTTCCGACCAAGATTCTCTTGAACGACTTCTCCCTGGTGAATTCGATGAGGATGATCATGCAAATCGGACCGAAAAACGATCCCACCAGGAGCGTGGTCCCAGAAATGGTGTCGCCTCGAAAAGGATACGAGATCGTCGGATCTTTGCAGATGAATCCAAGTTTTGTGTGAGGTACGACGCCCAGCTCAATCAAGAGCATCAAGGATACGACTGAAACAGATCACCAGCAGTGTTATTAATTGGAACTTGGCAATAAGTAGTGCAAGTCATTTTTGTATGACGGTTTGATATAAATAGTTAATAAAAAGATTTGCACTATATATTTATGAAAAAGACTAACAAGCCACGTTTAAACATTTTGAGACACCACTTACACAACAAAGCTTTGTAGCGACTACGCATTGTAAATTAGTTGTCGGCCACCATTTATTTGTATATAACCTGTCCACCTATAGTAAAAATACCAAAAATTATTTCTTTATCACAGTTTACAGAGGGGGGTTATAATGCGATTTGAGTGAATCAGCGATATCCCAGACAGTCTACTGTGTTTAACTAAAAACAACTCATAAGTATGAATACATAAGATATTTAGATAAGATAAAGAAACGTTGAATAATTTGATAGATGGTTAATGATTAAGCGAATTTAGAACATGGCAGAGAGGGTAGGACTTGAGGCATTAAAAATCATTAGGGTGTAGTAAGTTTTCCTTTGAGCTTGAAAAAAATTATATCAGTTAATTAATTATTCTCCACGATGACTAAGGCCCAGTTGCTCAGTTCGAGCTAAATTTCAAACTTGGTTTTATCACTGGAAATAATTATTGTTTTTAACAAAATTAAATTCATGACTACAAAAGTTTAATCTCGAAGTGAGCAACTGAGCTTTAAAAAAAATCTGGTGTGGTACCGCAATACTTCCGCGACTATAGTATCCAAGAACCTATTTAAATTTATGACCGAGACGTCCCTTTGGGTGAAAAGTTGGAGCTTGAAAAAAAGATTGAAAAAAATAAGCTGTATCTTCATAATCGAAAGAAAAAGTGTATATTTTTCAGAAAGGAATTTGATTTTTTTAGAAAAATCTCGGATTCTTTTTCAAATTACCTCATTTTGAGAATCGTAAAATGTAGGCTCCATTTTGAGCACCATCATTTTTTGAGTCCGGTCTCGATATGCCTTGCAGGTTTGCATTTTCAAAATGGAAAGCTCTCCAGAATTTGTAGAAAGAAAAAATTGAAAATGTTCAAGAACTAACTATCTATTGTTTAAAAAAAATTGTGAAAATCAGTTCAAGAGATAAAATGATGAAAATTTGAAGTTTTTCCAGGGAGGAAAACTTGGAAGCCATTTGTCCGAATTCGAAAGTTTTCTTTGCAAAAATTTATTAAATCTCTTCTCCAGCTATGCTTTGGAGAATGTGAACACTTAAGATGAAAATATTCCGTAGGGTCAATCACAGGTCGAAGTTTAAACTGCAGTTTTTTAAAATGTGCAAGTTTTGTTTTGAGAAAATCACCGCCGGAAAACCGAAACCGTATCGCATCCAAAATGAGCCCACGCGACGCCCAGTGTAATCTACTTTCGATATCAGTCCAGCGACTGATGTCGCTTGAGGTGAGTCTTGCACCATTACTTCCACCACAAGAAATCACTTTCATATACCTATCTAAATTTTATAGGTCTTGCCTACAGACAGGAATGTAAAAGTGCTTTTGTGAAGCTGGGAATACTTACCTTCCCTTCCATATACATACTTAGTTGCTTGCTCTATGCATTTAAAAACCAAGATTACATAATGGCACGTCAGGGGGATCATGGGTACGATACACGTCATAAGGCCGACTTACGGTTGAATTTCTGCCGCCTCGCGTTGTCGCAAAAGGCGCCTCGATATATGTCTTTTAAATTATTTGCGAAATTATCGGTGAGGGTTCGATCTCTTCCCGAGAAAAACTTTAAGCGAGAAGTAGTTCAATTCTTAAAGAGATCTGCTTTTTACAGTGTTCAGGAGTTTTTGAATGTGGATAAATGTAACTCTTTGTAAAGTTGTATATAGAAAACTGTAATTTTTTTTGTTGTGTGATGCATGGATATACATAATTATCCTAATATGTGTGTGTGTGTGTGTGTAATATTAACTTATGTTATTTGAATTATTTCTGACTTGTGTAAGCAATTTATTATATTGTAATAGGCACCAATAAATATTATTATTATTATTATTATTATTATTATTGTTTTGTTGTGTTGCTTCCCGCTTAATTTAATTCGAATCCATAGTAGTTTTTGAGTTATTAAATAATATCCAAGTTTCAAACTTTGACAGTCTTATTATTTGAGAGATGACAGATAAAAATACTTCCAACTGTTCTTCATACTGTTTTTCAATAGGTTCAAAATGACATAATTGCAAGTCAAGTTTCGTCAGATATACCTTTTGTCATTCTTCGACAGTAAACACTTCTGTTTGACAGGTGACAACCAAAAACCAACTACTTCGAGTATGAATGACTATGAATATTATTGTAGGGGAAAATCGGGGAAAATTATGCCTATTTACCAAATTTCAACTTGATCGTATCAACGATTCGTCAGTTATCGTAAGAAATTACACACCTATATGCACACACAAACACATACACATATTTCACTCTAGAAATAATCTTCATCTTCTTGGAAGACCTCTTAAGGACGGAGTTAGATTGGTAAAATGAAGCGTTGCGGAATCAATCAGTGTGGGTTTATTCCTTGACAGAAATTTACCATTCAGGTCTTTTTGGAAAGCTACAAGGATGTACTTTGGTTTGATCCTATAAACATTTTCGAATTTCCAAAAAAATCAAGTTTTGAGAAATTATTTTTTTGGAAACTGATTTCGGAAAGGTCTATAGGCCCAAACCAAAGTACATCCTTGTAGCTTTCCAAAAAGACCTTAATGGTAAATTTCTGTCAAGTAATAAACCCACACTGATTGATTTCGCAACGCCTTATTTCACCAATATAACTCGGTTCTTAACGGATATATCTATCGTTATCTTTTTTTTCAGCACGATCACAATATTTTCCCTTCCATTGGAAGGGAGGAGGGGGAGTCGGGAAAATAAAAATATAGCTGGAGTAATCGAGCGACGGCATTACAGAGGAAACTTCGACTATTAATCATACCACTCCTGTAATACTCTGGAAGTGATGAAGCATTCATCCGTATATTACACTGAAACAGCAAAGCTCAACTAGAGAAGCAAATTAAATTTGGTTATCCATAAGCACGATTTTGTGCTCCATACATAATATTATATACGAGACTAATCCATGTTAATTGGTATTCTAGGATTGGTAGGTGGGTATTATTATATACCTACACCTATTTATCAAATACCTCTCTGCTTTATCACAGCTGTTTGATAACATTCGAATAAATATCAGGGAGAAACACGCGCCATGTTTGCTTAGGTTTTCCAGCCCCTCAAAAAATGTTAGCGTCTAGTAAGAGGTTTCCGATAAGAAATAAATGGTGGCTGTGCCCGTTCCGAATAAACTCCGCTCGGAGGCCTGAAACTCCTGAAAATTACAGATATGCCATCTTCGCTCAAATTGAACTTTTCTGGCATATTTATGGGATCCCGAGGGAGTTTCACTTTCCGAAAGTTTGGCCCATTTATTTTATGCGGCTTTATTTATCTAAAGAACAAAACGTGACAGTTGCACCTATACAGAGTGTCCTCCCAAAAACATTATTGATTTAGCTGATTTTGGATGATTTTTTTATGGAATAAAATATTGCATGATAAAATCCGGCATGAGTGATGATGACATTGACTTTGTGCTGTTTAATCACTAATTTGGACATCCTGTATTGTGCGGTGACCTTTGTACCCGCGCGACCCCAAACCGCCTACATTAATAATGAATAACAAAAAGTGCTGCGCATGGTAATTTTGGGATGTTTAGTGCATTGTGATTTTTTTCGAATTACCTCTACTTTTTTGATGAAATCGAGTGAAATGATTTCGTGGAACCTAAATTATTGACTCACCTACAACAAAAATTAAGCCATCTATGATGTTGTGTAGACGCAAGCGTGGTCGACGTAATTTCCAAGGCAAGGACTTTTTCCTCGTGGACTCCGTTCGATCGTGCTCTGCAACATTGAGAGCTACAGCTTGGGGAAGTGGCCGCTCAGGTAGCGCTGGATTCATCATAATTTTGTTGTCCTGAAAAAAATTGGTTTTTAAAAACTATACAAGAACAAAAAAGGTATGATTTTATGGGAATTCATTTGCCTGGCAGAAAATATGTATTTTTTTACTTCCATTCAAGACCACTAATTCAAGACCACCTAATCGATTTATAATGTATATATACATGCAGTAGTGTGTTTTGTATCCGGTAAAAACTCAGCGTAAACTTTTTTTTTTATTCTGATGGTGCAATAAAGACACAATTCTGATAAATTTTCTATAAGTAGTAGACACTCATGTAGGTAGTAGGTACCTACTTATTTCTGTTAACCAATCATTTGTGGCTCCACAGTCATTGAGCGACTATTTCTTGTTAATAATGAGATTTCGATACACCCTGCTATAATACCCTGTATAATGTTCACTAAATAATGTCAATAGGTAAGCTAAATAATTTGAAGGTCCTTCACCACACATATTTATTCATAACATTAACATTCAGTTACAATACTCACAGGTTATTCCAAAAATGCATCGCTACTCGTATGCTACAAGTTGACGTAACACCTTCCGATTCGGTAAGACTGTTCTTTCTTATCACCTGTTCGTGGGAAATTTAGCGTCACTGATAACTAATGAGTACCTATCTGTCTACGAGTATATCTACCTAAATCGTAATAAAAAATTGGAATTCCCTTGATTTACAATAAAATGATCGACGAAATGCAATTATTGATTTTACCATGCAAGAATGCATAAATTAGGAAATGTTAGAATACACTTCTTCATTTGAAAGTGAATTAAGGTGACCAACCGTCCTGATTTGGTTTAGATTTTTAGATAGCGAATGGCCAAAATATTGCCTGATATTCAGTTACATGCAAAAATATGGACCAAACATAATATCCCGCCCGTTTCAGCACCCTCATGCGGCAGTCGCGAACATATGTGTGAGGAAAATTGTCAATATTGAAGTTTATGAATTGTTGAAATTGACATTTGCAGGTGGTATGATTATTTAAATGGCATTGTTGTTATGGAAACAGATAACTTCCTGCAGGAAAAGTACCAAAAAAAAAACCGCAACATTTGGCGCTGAAGCAAATCCGCAGAGTGCCTTATGAGGTGAAAACTCAAAATAATAAATTATACCTACTTATGCGAAATAAAACTCGCTACTTAGGTTTCTTTTGGATGAAAACGTCAAGCTGCAAGTCGACAGTTGCATCTTCAATAGACATTATTTATTTTCATTATTTAATTACAGTTTCAATAGACAAATTCCCGGGAAATTGAAAAAAAGTTGGAAAATGTTCAAGAACCAGTTGTTTATATGTACTTGGAAAATTTGCAGTTTTTCCAGAAAGGAAAACTCGAAAACCTTGGGACCAATTTCGAAAATTTTTCCTCCCACAATTAATTTAATCTTTCCTCCAACTTTCTTTCTCAGCATATCTGCACCTAGAATGAATATTTCGTGGAGCTCACCATAAGCTCACCGCATGTCGAACTTTGCACTGCAGTTTTTTCAAATCCACGGAATGTCAAATTCCATTTTGAAAAAATTACCGTCAAAAAACCGGAACTGTGTCGATTTTGAAAATGGGTTTACACGGCGCCCAATCCAATCTACTTTCGATATCAGTTGGGATTTTTTTTAAGTCGATCCTCGAGCAGAAATAAATTTTTGAGTGGAGTCCTGCACAAAAGCAAGTCGTCCTGGTCGAAACATGGGTAAAAGGCCCTCTCGGGTAACAAGGGCTAGGAGAAATTTTGAAAATTCATAACGCCCGACTGGAAAATGGCGGAAAACTGCAACTGCAGACTCAATTTGACTCTTTTGTTGTGTTGCTTTCTGCTAAATTTGGTTCCAATCCATGGGATAGATTTTGAATAATAATTAAATAGTAAAGTTTTGAACTTTGAGATTTTATTATACAGTATGTTCATTAAAAAATTCAATAATGGGAGGCCGTGAACCGATGATAACCTGGCCGTTTTCGGATCAAATGGCCTGCGTCACAGCCTCCCTTTATTGAAGTTTTTAATGAACATACGGTATTTGACTGATGACAGATTGGGCAATACTTTTAACTGTTCTGAATACAATTCTTCAAGGACTTTCAAATGACATATTAAAAGTCGACTTCCGTATAATATAGCTTCTGACATTTCTTCATAGTGACAGTTCTGTTTGATAGATGACTGCCAAAAACTAACGGGATCATTCCACGGACCAACAATGTTCACAAACCAAATTTCAAGTCGATCGAGTCAATGGTTCGGCAGTTATCATGGGAGATCACAGACACGGTGATGAATTGGTCTTAAAACTTGACCGGCAAGATGAATTATAGCGAATTTTGTTGAACCGCATTCATGAGTTATTGATGTTCAATCAAACGACGGAAAAATTAAATTTCAACATCCTGTATCTTTTTTTAGGAAGCGACCAATTTTCATAAATTGGAATTTTTTACTCCATATAAAAAGTTGCTAACCTAACCTAAGGTACTTACTTGCAAAAGTGCGAGTGTTCATATTTTATGTTGGGTTGGGTTATTCCCACTTGATTATTTGTGACCGTGTCGCACACGTTACAAATAAATACGATTCCTGAATTCTCAATGTTCATTTAGTAAATGAACGATTTTGAAAATGTTCGGAGACGCAAAGCACATGCGTGACGAGTGACAAAAAATATCTGGGTGGGAGCTTGGTCAGAAGCCTCCGACGAAACCGAGCGCGCTCGGAGTCCTCCGCGAGGTAATATCCGAACGGTACAGATCTTGCTCTGGGCCGCGATTCTGTACTCGCCTACCGACACTTGTCGGTGTCGGTAGCTAGGCAGGAGCAAATTTGATTGGTTCTCACCCTAGGTACCGATCCGATAGTTGTCGGTAGGCAAGTACAGAATCGCGCTCCTGGGCCGCGATTCTGTACTCTCCTACCGACACTTGTCGGTGTCGGTAGCTAGGCAGGAGCGAATTTGATTGGTTCTCACCCTAGCTACCGATCCGATAGTTGTCGGTAGGCAAGTACAGACTCGCGCTCCTGGGCCGCGATTCTGTACTCTCCTACCGACACTTGTCGGTGTCGGTAGCTAGGCAGGAGCGAATTTGATTGGTTCTCACCCTAGCTACCGATCCGATAGTGGTCGGTAGGCAAGTACAGAATCGCGCTCCTGGCTTGTCGATTTGCAATATTCGAACGATTCCAAGCTCTCAGATCGATCCGACATAATATCCGAACGTGGCTTGTATAGTAAATGTAAATCTAGTGCACACCCAGTAGTTGATATTTCTTTTTCGTAATTCTGCTACAAACCAGTTCACTGAAATCTTTTGAAATAAGGAAGCTAGAAGGGTTCGAAGCACCTAGGACCACCCTTTAACTCTTCATAACTTCTTGCAAATTGAAGCTTTTTTTTCAATTATTATATTCTGTGGGCTTGTGGAAAAATTCCATGCGTACATCGTAGTACCTACCTACTGTTCTGATGGGCCATTACAAAATCACTCTAAATAGAAGGATAATTAGTTGTGTGCTGGAAAAACATTGAAAAATTATAGTTTTTTTTTTTTAAATTGATAGTTATTAAGAGTCAAAGAGAAGTTCCCTTTGAGCCCTTTTCTATTTCAGTTATTTCAAAAGATGATAGGAAACTGATTATGGCAAAACAAAGAGTATAAAATATCAAATATGAGCTGCTGAATGTGTACTGAATTTTAATTCGCTAAATCGCTATACAGTTGTAAATCCTGAAAATTGCTTTTATCTTAAAAGTGTAGTCCCTGTAGTCTTATAACCGATGTAAAGCATCAGTAGAACACAATCCATCTTCAAAGATTTGGTTTTGCTTGTGGTTTGTTAGAAAAACTGCATTTTTGAAGTTTATTGCTCACCCTGTATTACATGTAACAGGTGATATAAATTAATACCTGTTGAATTAATACAAGCTGCAGTCGGTGGCTGTTCAGTAGTTGATATTTTGTGCTCATTATTTTGCCATAAACACCTGGGAGTAACCTAGAGGTAGGTATCTCCCCTCGGTTTCTCCCATAATAGTGAATTTGCACAACTGAGTGTTCTCATCGATTTCATAAGCAGTTTTTTCATTATTCATAATAATTATCGGAATTTCATCAAGTTATTGATTTTACTATCACTACATAGGTATCACATATTTAATACAAATTAATTATCAATTACGATATCAATAATTGTTGACCGTTAACCACACAATAATTAATTGGAATAATATTTTTTGCAAGTAAACAAACAACAGATTCCTCTGTATACAATTACTATTATACAGTGGCGGCTGGTGAGGGAGGGCTCAAGGGCGGCGCCCCCCCAACGCTAAAGGTGGCAAGAGATTTTTATTGGTAGGAAGACATGGAATGCATTTTATTAATTATACTTATTCCAAAGATTTGGTTTAGTGCAAAAACGTTTAGTCATTAGTCAATTATTATTTTAACAAAATAATTCTAAGCGATCGCACGGTCGAAGAAGTTCGTCTTGGGCTCCGCATTCGGCGCCCACCGCCGATGCGGTGATGCCGGGGTGCACCCGCGCAAAACATGTGCCGTAACCATGGCAACGCGAGACGCGGCTCCCGCTCTATACTGCAGATATGGGCTCCGTTTCTCGAGCCCCCAGCCGATTGAAATAATCGATATAATTATTTATGTACTCTTCGACTAGTTAACAGTTTGCAATCATTAAGATAGCTGACCTAAAATAGGTACATTTAGGTCATCAAGCCTACAAGAAGAAATAAATGCAAAAAAACAACGGACGTCCGATTACAGCATTGATTTACTGGATATAAAGCAAATCGAACCCGCAAGAATAAATTCGTTGTGCATTAACTCACACGTAATTTTGACAAAACAGTAAATGCTAAAACTCCATATGGTGGTGATGCGGATACGACAAAAAAGTTTTTGTCTCGAGTTTCGTCATTTCGCGAACTGAGAACTGTTCTATCTGCACTCTTCGTAGAAAATGTTTTTTGAACTTCGAACCAACAAAACATGGACGAAATGATTCATGATTTGAACAACTAGATCAGAAACGGGAAAGGAATAAAAGCCTCTTTCTCTAGTTTCTGATCTAATTGTTTATATCAGGAAACATTTTATCCATGTTTTGCTGGTTCGAAGTTCGAAAAACATTTTCTACAAGAAGTGCGGATAAAACATTATAGCTCTCAGCTCGCGAATTTGTTATTAACTTGAGCCCTCCTTGCAAAAAACTCACGAGCCGCCACTGCTATTATAATGTGTATAGGTGATAAAAAAAATTGCAGTTCATAATAGAGCTTATCCATATAAGGCGTGTGTTGTCCTCATTTATGTTATTTTTAAAATTGGGTAACTTGCAACAAATCTGTTGCGAATCGCTCGACACAATAGTGAAAGATCTGTGAATCACCACCTAGATGAACAAAAGTGGTTACTCACAGTAGTAGGAAGGCAGATCTGTGCTTCGGGCATGCTGTTATCGTTTCTTGCTGCGCTCACTCCACAAAAATAATTCAAAAGCATGGTCTCAAATCACAACTTGCTACGCTAATGACGACTACCCGACCACCGTATAAAGAACACTCATATCGATGAGCAGAAGATTCATATCGCAATGACGATAAGCGAAAAGTGAGTAACGCTGTCTCTATTGATAAGACATTGGCCCTTATTTACACTTGAGTACCTACTAACTGTGGTTGCAAGATGCATCGATATTCGCGATTTCGATTACCGAGTGATGGCGCTACTGGGTACCTGCTCAATTCATATCTTCCACCTGCGAAGTTCAAATCAGATTCATAGATTGTTTTTGTAAGTATTCTTGCTACCAAAGAAGTTGTCAACGCAAGGGGCCTTTTCATCGCTTGTCGCGACAGCTACATGTTCATTAGCAAGATTGCTAGTTAAGGACTGAGTCATATTGGTGAAATAAGCGTTGCGAAATCAATCCGTCTGGGTTCATTCCTTGACGGATTCTTACCATTTTGGTCTCTTTTGTAAGCTACAAGAATGTACTTTGGTTTGAGCCCATTGGCATTTCCGAAATAAAAAAAAAAAATCAAATTTTGACATTTGAAAAAATTATTTTTGGATTTTGGAAATGCCAATGGGCTCAAACCAAAGTACATCCTTGTAGCTTTCGAAAGAGACCAAAATGGTGAAAATCCGTCAAGGAATAAACCCAGACGGATTGATTTCGCAACGCTTATTTTACCAATTGAACTCCGTCCTTAACAGTGGAAATTTGGATTTTTTTTGCAATGTTTGCTTAGCGTTTATCTTGATGACTTTGATCAACGTATCTTGAGAGAACGCCAGAAGTAAAGTCTCTACTATAAGTACCTACTTGGTGACCTTGAGACAGAATCTCTATGATTGGTTCAATAAATCTTTAAAAACAAGAAATCAAAAGATGTCAGTCACATTCAACTTTAATTAGAGTTCAATTACAATCATCGAAATAAGGGAACAATTATATCGGCGAGCCAAGGAGAATTGACGGCATTGCTGACGCAACGGGTTCAAAGAACAATTTCCAGTCGCTCGCTAATCCAAGAACGTTTTTGCTCATACGTTATGATTCAAGTTAAGTAACAAGAAGTACTACCAGGTAACCATCTACAGTAGTTTCTTTTTCTGCATGGCTTCGTACAGCCTCTTCCCCATAAGAGCCGGACTTGGGGTCACAATCACACCTGCTTTCTCTAAAGCCTCCATTTTTCCCTTTGCTCCCCCTTGGCCGCCGGAAATGATGGCACCGGCATGTCCCATTCTACGTCCAGGAGGAGCCGACAGTCCAGCAATGTACGACACGACTGGTTTCCCGCCTTGGTTGTGCTTTATCAAGTATTCCGCCGCTTGCTCTTCAGAAACCCCTCCGATTTCCCCGATCATGATGATGGCTTTGGTTTCGGGATCTTTCAAGAAAACTTCGAGGCAGTCGATGAAACTCGTACCGTGGAACGGATCCCCGCCGATTCCGAGACAAAGCGTCTGTCCCAGACCCAGGGTGGTCGTCTGGTGAACGGCTTCGTAGGTCAAAGTGCCCGAACGAGACACCACTCCGACGCTTCCCTTTTTGTGAATCGACTCGGGCATTATTCCTATTTTGCAGACCTCCGGAACTATGAGACCGGGACAATTGGGACCGAGCAGTCTGCACTTGTTTTGCCTCCTGAGACGGTGGATGACCCGCACCATGTCGTGTTGGGGAACTCCTTCTGTTATGCAAACAATGAGCGAGATTTCGGCGTCCATGGCGTCCATGATTGCTTTCGTGGCGGCGAAAGGGGGCACGTATATTATGCTGGCGTTTGCTTTCAGTTTATCCACTGCTTCTTTACACGAATTGAAGACTGGGAGGCCCAAGTGCTCCCTACCGCCTTTTCCGGGAGTGACGCCGCCGACCAGCTTGGTGCCGTATTTGAGGGCGCTTTTGCTGTGGAAAGTCCCTTGTTTTCCCGTGAAGCCTTGGCATATGAGCCTGGTATCTTTGTTCGGCTTCAAGGACAGCCTGGTGGTTTCGTAGGTTGTCTGGTGCCTGGTATTTTGGAACCGAGGCACGATAACTGCTCTGGCGGTACGGTACATTATATTTGGTTGTTTTCAGAAATCGTTTTGACACCGTAACAAGCAGTAACGATCAGTCAGGTGTCAGTCAATATGACAGACGGTTGATTTCAGAGAGGACTTTGTCTGATTTCTATACAAATTTTAATTTCCGGAGATTTACTATACCACTGAACTGAGAGTTTCTTGGTGCCAAGTAAATCTCACGAATCGAAGATGAGCGGGATTTGCTTATGACATCAAGGGCAAAACATTCCGGAAGGTGAATTTTCATAAGAAATGAACATCACGAAATGGATTCAACTAACGAAATAGAAATAGAGGAATAGGCCAGGCGATAGGTCATTCTGGATAGAAAAAATTTCGACCAAATCTATTATATTATGGTGTCATCTATAAAATGCTATTTTTCCGTGAATAGGTGCTTTTCAAGACAAAGTCCTGAGTAGCTGCGCCCTTCGGGGTATACTCCAAACGAATAATCGTCACCGGTGTCTTTTTGATAGAATTTCCTAGTCATATCTTATTGTTTCTTCCTGAGGCTGTATTCCTAGCAGGGCAAAATTATCTTCAACATTTCTCCTTCAAAAATGAAGATAAAATTTAATTTTTTTGTACGGTTGCGGCCAAAATAAAGTGGACGACAATGTCAACGAGTTGGCATGCTGTCATGCGACGTTCAGGCCAGAACACAGTGGGACAAAATCAGTTGTCGGCGGCCAAAAGTCTGAAACTCACCAGATCGTCTTAGAATATTGAGGTCATTATAGAAAAAATATTGAAAAAATTTCAATTGTGCTCGGGAGTGGAATTGGGGTTTGGGGTTGAAAAAAAAACAAAAGAATAACAGAAAAATTCCCAATTCAGCGAATTGCTTCAGAATATGAAGTCGATTAAGGGAAAAATATTGAATTGAATCCATTGACCCTTGGGGGTGAGATTTGAGGGTTGAAAAAAAAATTGCGAGAAAAAAAATTGAAATTGATCAAATCGTCCCAGAATATTGAGGTGATTGTAGGAAAAATATTGAAATAAATTCCGACTTCAAGTTCTTAGTGATAATAGAATTCAAACTAGAAAACATGCTCGTAACGAAAAAAAAAGAACTTTTCACTTTTTATGCAAAACACCCCTAGAAACCACCCTGCTTTCCCAATATCATTGAAATAATGTCTTCTTGATAATCTTAACATGATTTCACAGCAGTCCAGTGAAAATCAGCGTTCTCCAGAAATTTTAAATTTTTGTCTCTTTATCCATATACATATTTGAAAAAAAAATGTTAATCACGGGGACGCACGTGGACGCATACAATTTCTTTTGAAATCAACTTGAAAAAGGTGTAGCTTTTTGTGAAAGAAGTTGTAGGCTGGAGCAAGGTGGAACATTTTTTGTAAGCCACTGCAAAAATGGAACTCTTGGAAAACAAATTAACCGAACATCGCCATTTGAAAAAAAAAAAAATTCTGAAACAAGTGAACATATATCCTGTGTGAAGTATGATTTACTTTCAAAAAACTTCAAGTGAGCTATGGTAAAATTTGTAGAATGATATCTGGCCTCTGAAAAGCACAGTCGGCAATAGCACTTCAGTCACAAAATACTATGAAAGTGTTATCAGTAGAGCTATTTTAATGTCCTATGTTTGAGGCATCACACAGAAGTTATAAATTGCCTTGGATTCTCAAGACCTTGGTAACTTATAAATCAACTATTTTTCTAAATAATAGCAAAAATTTGGACCGAAATATCAAAATGACCTTGCTCGACTTTTGGCCACTTTTTACGGCACTTGGCCCACTGTGCAGAATCGTGAAAAATCTGTCAATTGTCGGCCACTTTAAAAAGTCCGCAACGGTACAGTGTACTGAGCGTATTAGAAAACTTGATACATAGCGTTTTTCAATTAAGTAAAAAAATATTTTCTTCTTTTTTGTTTGCAACTTTTTTCAAAAAATGGCCATGTACATTTTCTACGTCTCTCAAAATTATAAAACAGTTGATAATTTTTCCGTTTGTCAAAAAATGTCCCAGCAATGTCTTAGAAACTTGTTCCGGGACTTTTCCCGTGTTTTAGGGCTATTCAGCTTTTAAAAAAATGTGAGGTAATCCAAACGGAAACAAGGTGAACAAACATTTGATGGAATCCCATCAAAATCTCTGTACCAATCTATCCCTTTAGCTTCATTTTTGAGAGAGAATCATTAATACCTTGCGAATACAGCCTTAAGAACAGATTGTATACCTATATTCAAGGATATTAGTAACAATATTAATACAGGGTGTCTTTTAAGTACCTATGTTTCAATCTGATCTGAATGGCTTTTGGCAGGTAAAGTGCGCAACTTATTCGATAAAGGGGAATGGCAGCATCTTGTAGCTTACAGTTTCAAATTTTATGTAACACTACAACCATACCTAGTTGTTAGTCATCAACTTTGTCTGCATGGTCCGACAGCACAAAAAGTTAATCTAGGCCATAGAAGGAAACAGTGGTCAAAAGTCGCTTTGTTTTTTCTCTATAAGCCAAAGACTGGGTATTCACATACAATCAGGGACATCGATTATCTTAGGGAGAGAATAAGAAATGTCTGCACTGAAGTTACGTCCCGAGATTCTGTGACACCCGCCGAGCACTTATTTCTAATTGAAGATTTTTTTGGGGAAATGGGCCATCGCCCTGAAGTTGGAGGAGAACTTTGAATATTAGAATCAAGAAATTCATATTTTTATGATGGGCATGTCTGAGACGGTCATATTTTTGATAGGATATGTCATAAGGCGCGTTCGGACATCAGCTGGGACGTGATGTCAGAGCGATCCGAGCAATTTTTATTAAACAAATGGTCAAGATTACCCGAGCTTACCCATTGTCAACGTAAGTTGAAGTATATTGATTGTGTAGTGTAGAAGAACTATTTGGGAGTTCAGTCAAAAGCTTCAGATGAAACCGACCACGCCCAGTGACATTACTGATACTGACATTAGTCCTACCAAAACAATGGCGCAAGGTCATGAAATCTCACCAACGAAAGGTCAAAGAGACCGCCGCGAGTGTCGCTTCTGACTAGTGCTATTCTGTGTCATTACATACCCTGTGATCCAAACCATTCCGAATTGGGGTAGGCTGTGCCCTGGCGAAAAGCAGCGTTACATCCCGGCATTTCACCATGTCACAGCCTATCCCAATTCGGAATTGTTTGGATTACAGGTATTATTGTTCGATAGAGACTTATTCAATCAACTTAACCTTTCTTTCTATCTTATCTTCCTTATCTTCCGTCTCTTTCTGGGGTAGCGTTTCAGGATCATTAGTTTGTTTTTTTAATTTTTCGATTTCAATTTCGATGGGAAATCATCTTTTAAAGTTTGAAACAACCAGTACCTAAACACCTGTATGAAGATGCCTCTGATGTCTGATGGTTTTCACTTTCACATCAGTCGATCACAAATACAAAACAGTGGCGCATCCACCACTTGTGCGAGTTTGGTTCTCGATTGCACGTTGAAGTCTCTCTACTCTAGCAAATGATAAAATGTACTACAATGTCTACTGTGCATGCAAATTTCTATAAATGTGAGCCCGCCAGAAGGTACGTGAAGAATATGCGAGAGATCGCGCAAAATATGCCAATAACAATACAATTATACCATACATATGTGAAGAATTAAGGGTCTGAATGCTTTATACTGGATGATTAACCTTTGTTATTGAGAAGAAAATAGCAAATCCACTGCAGCCATTCACTTTTTTGTTCCTTTTTACTAACATTAGATATTACACAACAAGAAATGAGAGGATATCTAAACATAATCAGAGAGAATCAGAGAGAACTTTGTATGTAAAACATGAAAATTGTTTGACTTGAGAACATGAACTACTTACCTAATAAATAGCAACATTATCTATATGTATACTCAGTTGAATCCAATAGTACGCCTTAAAAATAATTGGGGGGAGGGAGCATTATGAGGCGCCGTTTGTGTCATTATTAATGATTGATGTTATATTTTAAAATTCCAATTATTTAAAGCTTGGAGCACATATTTATCCTAACTATCAAATTTATATATTTAACATGCAATTTTTATATGAATATTCTGTCTTTAAAAATATATTTTTTTTGAAAAAATATTTATTTTTCAAAACAACAATTATTTTTGTAATTAAAATATATTTTTATTTTGCGAAAATATTTATTTTTCAACACAATAATTATTTTTTCGATAAATTAGAATATTTATATTAAAAAAACCATATATATATAATTGTAAAAGAATAATTATTATATTTATTTATTTTTATAAATATTTTTTCTTGAGAATATTTATTTAAAAAAAGAAACATTGTTTCCAATTCGTGAACTAAAATAATTATTCCATTATGCATTATGCATTATTATAAAATAGGAGCAACGAAAAAATATATTTATAAGTGAGGTGGCGCTCGCGTCGCGCTTGATGTGATCCCGCGCTGGTACCACTGGTATGCATTGACAGTTCTGTTGACGTTGACGTTGACGGATTCGAATGTTCTGTCTTTGTGCAAATGTTGACGGACGAGTTTTGTTTCCGTTTCCGCGCGTTTAGTTTTTCGTTTACAGAGGACAGGAGTCTAGCCCAGTCTAGCTACATTATCTTGTAAGTATCAATAATTATTGATTTAGGATAACGTTGACGTAGATATGACTGGAATTATTGTGTTGCAGGTTTTAAATCCCCAAATGCATGATGGCCAATAATAACTCTGGACTCAATTCTAAGCTCTGTCTCAACTCTGGACTGAGTAATATTCGGTTCACAATCTCCCTTGTGTTAGAATGATTGTTATTATTGGCCATCATGCATTTGGGGATTTAAAACCTGCAACACAATAATTCCAGTCATATCTACGTCAACGTTATCCTAAATCAATAATTATTGATACTTACAAGATAATGTAGCTAGACTGGGCTAGACTCCTGTCCTCTGTAAACGAAAAACTAAACGCGCGGAAACGGAAACAAAACTCGTCCGTCAACAGAACTGTCAATGCATACCAGTGGTACCAGCGCGGGATCACATCAAGCGCGACGCGAGCGCCACCTCACTTATAAATATATTTTTTCGTTGCTCCTATTTTATAATAATGCATAATGCATAATGGAATAATTATTTTAGTTCACGAATTGGAAACAATGTTTCTTTTTTTAAATAAATATTCTCAAGAAAAAATATTTATAAAAATAAATAAATATAATAATTATTCTTTTACAATTATATATATATGGTTTTTTTAATATAAATATTCTAATTTATCGAAAAAATAATTATTGTGTTGAAAAATAAATATTTTCGCAAAATAAAAATATATTTTAATTACAAAAATAATTGTTGTTTTGAAAAATAAATATTTTTTCAAAAAAAATATATTTTTAAAGACAGAATATTCATATAAAAATTGCATGTTAAATATATAAATTTGATAGTTAGGATAAATATGTGCTCCAAGCTTTAAATAATTGGAATTTTAAAATATAACATCAATCATTAATAATGACACAAACGGCGCCTCATAGAGCATTACGGTGAAATTTATTTTATACCCCAATAATTATTCAAAATGTATCAGAAAAGTGGAATACCTAAATGCATAGGCTAGGCTGATTATGACTGGTATAGGTATAGGTATCTATTTTCTTTGTCCTTGACCAATTTTTTTTTTCGCAGAATGATATAATACCATCATAAAAGTCACGTTATCAGAAATTACGTATAGAATTAATAATTAATGAGTAAGAGATGAAAAGGTATTTCCTGATTCGCTTAATGACTAATTATGAAATTAGAGGGGGTACCTAGGTGGTGATATCAAATAGCTATTTATGTTATTAGGGATACGCTGGCGCTGATAAATACTAGGGCCCAAGGAGTTGCCCGAGATTATTGATGCCCGCCGTAATACATAGATATTTTCATTAGAACAGAATTTTTTTTCCATCGAAAAGGTAACAGTTTTTGAAATTTTTGTACCATTTCTGGCATTTGGCATGAGATACCTAGTAGGGAATTGCAGATTTATGAGAACCATGCAGGGAATTATGAATTCCTGATATCTCTTGGTAGTAATAACCGTCTCACCGCGGGTTTCACCAAAAGGTTATACGGTGTTGACGCTGACACCCCGTTAAATGGATTTTGTTCTGACCAATGCTAGCTAGCTGACTGACCACGGAAAACTCAACGGAAAATGCTTGGAATCCAAAGAACACCGCGCGCATTTGTTAATTAATTGATTTGGAACCAAAATTTATACATTGGTCCCGCGGTAAATGTACACTGCGTAACCATCAGGACAATGTGTAGTCATATAACTGCACTGTGTGCGGAATGAACTGATTCAGTAATCTACATACTGTTCAGCAATTTAATGGGAAAAAATCATTTTTATGGATCTACTTCAAATCTATTATCTCGTTCACTTTTTAAATCTAAGTATATATCTCGTTGACTTTTTATTTTCAGTATATAGAATGACTTTTTGGAGCAAAAATAAAGTAACAAGCTGGGGGACTACGGCTCGCGGCTGATGGCACCTGCAAAGTTTCGGACCGAAACTATCAGCGGCCATCAGCCATATCCTCCTAACGCTCCAGCTTGTCACTCTATTTTTGCTTCAAAAAGTCATTCTACTGAAAATAAAAAGTGAACGGAATATATGCTCCATGCTGCATATTTTAGAACTCACCTGATATTATATTTGAAAAGTACACACGGACTGAAATGGTTTTGAGTAAATGAGTCGCTGAACTACTTTACCTTGTCAAGCACCACTTTTGTCTCCATATTTTGCACTAACTCGAACTTTAATATTTTAATTATTGTAACAAGGCAACACTCGACGAAATATCATTGTTATCAATATTTGCCAGGTAAATAGCGTAAAAACAAAATTCAGCCCTGGAGAACAGCCGATGAGTTCGTCACAGATTTCATCAGGCTTGTAATTATTTGCTGTTCCAGTGGTGGGTGAGGATGTGGAAATTAATATGGGAAGGGTTCTGTTAATAGGCACAGGAGGAGGGCATTATTTGTTGCTACAATAGAACATAATCATGACTTACTAGTATGGTCAGACTAGATTCACTTTTTTCGAGTAGATTGAAGCAATACGGCTTGATAATCAGAGTGGTGTCTTTCATGTTTGTATGCGTGCACTTTTCAAATACTAATGTTCTTCAGACCAACATTCTGCAATGCCAAATCGCCTGGTTTATATCCAGATTGGTTTTTGATATCAATTCACACATCCGTTTCGCACACAAGCGGAAATGTTAAGTGCGTAAAATGCGGGAAACTGGGAAATATTTTGTACGATTGCTTATGGGTATCACAATTATATTACGTAGGAACGAGGAACTATTAGGAAATTCAATATTGCCAGGTCAAATGTGGCTTCTTTTGAAGTGGGGTATATGGTGCGTCAATTTTAATGAAACATATGTGTCGTTTTTGCCATCATCACCACACCACCACACAAAACACGGTGGTGGCCTGGGATTATGTTTCATATTAGGGAGTTGGCTTTTACAGAAAATTATTAGTCGCGAGTAAAGCCAAAAGCCCGTTGTGCTTTGAACTTTGGTATTCATGCCGCTGGCTCATCTTTTCACTTTTTGCCTTTTCAAAACATGTGGGCATTATGTGCATGTTTTTTATTAATTACAGCATAATCCCCTGCGTGGAATAAATCCTTTAGGCAAATCTTGGGCTTATTGTTACTCAACTCTCTGCAAGATAAATGATTTATACTGTCGTATAACATTTCACATTCCTAAAATGAAACTGGTTTGAGAGTTGGATATACTTACTGAATTATCTCTTTGAAGGGTTTGTTATAATATTATCTTGTATCACTTTGTTAATAGCATTTTTTCAGAGGGAATGGTAATGCGTTTCGTCGCTATCTAAAGAACTAGCTCCAAGTTTTTTTTTGTGTAGGCACTCAGCTCTCAACGCTGTAATTTATGTTGTAATTTTCTGGGCCTTTAATTCTCAAGGGCTTGGTCGTAATCAGAGGATTGCCCTACCCGTTGTTAACATTGTTATTTTAAAATTGGACCGGATAGGCTCCGCAACTAGGCATTAGTTTCACTTGAAAACATAGAGTCCAAGAAGAGATCTAGGAGCCCCGTCTCAATGAAATTGGCAGTGTCCATTCAAGCATATTTCGAACATCAAGTTTCCAATCAAAAACTTGCCAAGGTAACTTTTTCCAAATTAAATAAGAAATCTAAAAATGCATTCCACTTTGAAATATTTCAAGTGGCGTAGAAAATAGGGGGGCTAAAAGGAAAGCTTCATTTCTACAACTTTCGCAACTGGGCACTTTTGACCAAATATGTTAATTTATCGAGTAGAGGCATAATAAAAAAAAGATTTTCAGTTTTAACTTTGAAGAGTTATATCTCCATTGCTATGCATTTCTAAAAATTGTTTTCTTGCAAAATCCCCTAGTTTTTTGACGCCATATCGACTTTGGTGACAAAAAAAAATATCGACTTTGGAAATGATTGGGGCTGATACCAATAATTAAAAATGCATATGTAGTAACAAAGCTCTTCAAAGTTAAAATTTAAAAACGTTTCTTGATATAACTTTTGAATTTGAAACGCTAGACCGATCTTGCTCAAATTTTCAACATTGTTTCCCCAAATATGTTTTCTATTTAATAACATAATATATTTGGTCAAATGTGCCCAGTTGCGTAAGTAAAAGGAGGGGGCTCTCCTTTTTGCCCCTATATTTTCTACGCCACTGGAACAATTTCAAAGCGGAATGCATTCTTAGATTTCTTATTTAATTTATAATTTAATCTTGTAAGATGGACGCCTCATTTCCGACATATTCAGACGGGGTTCATATTTATACAAAACATATAAACCAATCTGAGATTCAAGAATAATTGACAAGAATATTTAGATACAATTGATTACGGCAAATTGGATGTAAACTATTCATCTTTCACGCCGCATTGCAGCCATCTAACCATTTTTTTTAGGTCACCGAAAAAAACCATCAAAGGTAGTACCTACTGACCTGTACATACCGGGTGTTTATAAACGTCTGTGATCGCATCGCCTTTGGAATCCTCTCTCGATCACTACAATTGCGCCTGTTACTACGTTTTTTGGCCTGACCCAAGCCTGCCGCAATCACAGTCTCTTATAAACACCCCGTAGTAGTAATAGTTAGTTACCTATCAAGTATGTTTAACAGTCCTAGTAAGGACTACCCCTTTTTTGTACAAGTATTGCCGAGCACCGCCGAGTACTACCACAAGCACTACCTAGGGCGTATTGCCTAGTATACTGTCCAGTATGGCGTAACTACCGAGGGGATTAAGGGTCCATCAGTGACCCCTCGGACCCTTAGAGGGCCACCTTAGAGGGGCACTCCGACCGATATAAAAAAAATTACACTGTATTTTTGAATGTCAAGGGCCGTCCAAAGTTCAATAAAAACGAAAGTCTGTAGAATTTGAATAAAAAAAATCGAACTCGAAAAATCAAGGGCCCTTTAATGCCGTCTGAATTTCACTAGAAATGAAAAAATCAAGAGGACCTTGAAGACCGTCCAAAGCTCAGTGGAATAATTCAAATTCCAATAAAACGAAATTGAATTCATCATAATAAAAGTCCAAGGGGTCTTTCAAGGCCGTCCAAAGCTTAGGAAAAAATCTTCCCAACTAGGCACCAGTTAAATGAAGATGATATGTTTCTGGTGGGTTGGATTCACTCATATTTCGTTTCAAAAAGTTGTGGCGCGGCGAAGCGAAGCGCTAGTAACCTTCATGGCAAGGGCAAGGGACAAGTTTTCGAGGTTTCTGTTGACTGTTCAGAACGCAGCTGCAAAGGGATGTTCAAAGGACGTGCCCCCTTAATTCGAAAGTGTTTGTCCGGTTATGTTCCCCGACTTCCTTTTGCAACAATCGTCTTGGGGACCTGAAATTTGAAGTTACACGCCACTACTAGTAATACTCAAGTACTGCCTGTGCCTAGTAGGTACTGCCGGAGTATTGCTTACATTTCTAACAAGGACTACCGAAAGTGGGTCGCAGCCCTTGCATATGGAACAAATCGGTATTAGACAAATCAAAAGTAAATCGAGTCAAACGACAGAGTCAAATGCATAGACTTTACTGTTACAGTAATTGTGCGGTTGTTTGTATACTCGTAATATCAAGCCACGTTATTGGCACCTATTGAATACCTAAAGCAGGGGTACTCTACAAAGTATAACTACCTATTGTTCGGCACGTGATGCAATATCCTTACTCAGCTGTGGAGCGTGCAATATTTTGTAAAACAAATAATTTCTCATTACATGTTCGCTTCTGGTGATACCTATTTAGGAACTTGGGCACTTACATTCCTGACATCCTGACCATTATTCTTTGTCACAGTAGCTGAATAGAAAAATCTACCACAAGTCTCAGATAATTTTGACGATGTAGTAAACAATAACATCAATGTCATTATCAACCAATGATGCCGGTCAAATCGTAAAGATAAGAGGTTGTGGTTCCATTGCTGATAAATTTTCTTCGTTGTTCGATAAAATGTCGATCACTTCATGTATTATTGCCATTATTTTTTGTGTTCGTGCTCTTGCAACTTGCAACCGCTAAGCCGCAATCAAAATGAAATTGTTCGTTGTTATACTTTTTGTTGATTCTTCAAAAAAAAAGTTAAATATAAAAGGGATGTTAAAGGGGCTGTGATAATTATTGTCGATTGAGTGCGTAGTTTAAATAGCGCGCCTTAGTTGTTAACAAAAAAAAATCAATCGTTCAGGTCGAGGTTCAGGTCTATAAGTAATAATGAAAAAGAGTAACCGGATAATTTTACCTATTTGCATCATAAATCAAGTCACGATTGAAAGAAATAGAAAGGTGCACAAAAAAAATAAAATGTCAATTTGCATTGACTGTTTTATTGAAAAAAAGTTTGTCAAATCAAAAAGTAAAAAACGTAGTTGGGTGGAACTTTTCTTCACCTTAAAATAAAAAATTAGAAAGGTCAGTTTCTTACAAACAATAGGGCTATGCTGTATTTGAACTACGTAATGAATATTCGACCGTTGTTTTGACACCCTTAATTGAAAGTTTTATTTACCTACGTAGCTACCAACATACCTACCAACAGTTAAAACTTACGGCTACGGGTAAATAATGACATAATTTGGGACTCGTGCACAATGACCGCGGTAAATGATCCTCAACTCTAATAATTCCGGCGCGGTTTGTGTTTAATTAAAGCCACCGGCAAGTGAAAGTGTTACGCATGGAGCACGATAACAACAAATTTTGGCGTAGAGTATTTCTTATACTTACATAGCACATATCTCCCCTGATGGTGTAGATTTCCCGCTGGTTGTAGACATTATTCATGTTTTTTTCGTAAGTAAACGGCACCAGAACTACCCGACCACAATAGTAACCACGAACAGCAGTAGTAGCTGTTTGCACTAGGAGGTACCAAACCACGTGTGGATAGCGCACCAAGGTACCTTTCAGGTATTCCTACCTCAGGATACTGAGTCATGGTCGTTTCAAAGAATCTGTGACCACCGCATAATCATCATCGGAATGCAGTCAGGCATCAAGAAGTGGAGGAACTATCCCCCAGAAGACGCCCTGCTATTGTTTCAACGGCGAAGTCGACGGAAGACTAGCAGCGCGGAGTGGCACCTCCAGACCTCTCGTCCGAACCCTACCCATTACTTCGAATTAAGCGCTAAGTAATGGAACAACGCTTTCTTTTGCTCGTCGTCACTTTGAACATCGGAGTGAGACGCAGATTGCGCCAATTTTATATTTTGCAGACGGAGTGCTCTGATGGCTTAATTTAATTCGATTAATAATGGTCGAGCCTAATTGAATTAGCATGTTCCGTTCCAGCCGGCATGCCATGGCACTCGTGTCGCGCTGAGTGGATCCCACATTTTTGCCCGAATAATCCATTTCCGTCGGCGTTTTATTAGGGAACCATATTTTGATTGAAAAAATCCCGTAAAAAGGAGGAAATGATATTTTTTTTACATGTTCCTATAACACAGTGCCGTGCGTCATTCAATCCGAAACTCATGACTCATTAATGACGAATTAAATCTATTATGTATTCAAGTAATAATTGTCTCTGAGATGTTGAATGGAATTCTCAGTTGAGGTCCTTAATCAGCCGTCGTGGTTCATGGATTGCATATGTGCAGTTATGACCTCTAACACTGGTTAAGTGTTGCACATTTCATCCATAGCCATAGTAAGTTAAGCTCTATGCATTTATTAGGCACGTAAGTTAAGTAGGCTTGGCATAATTCACGTCGAAACTTAGACGGCCAAGATTATCCCGGTTCGAACTGTTCACAGCTCGTGTCATTGTTCCCATGGGCGCCCGCAGGATTTTTGTCAGGGGGGGGCAAATAGCTTCAGTTAGAGAACGTCACATACCTACCTGGCTTAATTTGCGAAGTCCTTTAGATTAGCGCCGCAGGCGAATTTTTTTTCGAATAATAATAATAATAATGGTGATAATAATTATTGTGCGAAAAATTAGAAAATATATTTGAAAATTAAACTTAACTATAGAGAAATTTATTAAAATTTGTAATTTTGTACAAAATGTATGAAAATTTACTTCAAAATAGCCAGGTCAATAGTTACACTCGTTCATTATCTTGAAAAAACCCCTAGTGTTTTAAACCAGAGGTTTAGAAAATTTCAATTATTGCCATGATTGATATAGAGGTCAATTGTTACACTCGTTCATTATGTTAAAAGAAACCCCTGGTGTTTTAAACCAGAGGCAGAGTTCAGAAAATTTCAAGTATTGCTATGATTGATATAGGTAGGTCAATTGTTACACTTGTTCATTATGTTGAAAAAACCCCTGGTGTTTTAAACCAGAGGTTCAGAAAATTTCAAGTATTGCTTGCAGATCGTTACCTACCTACCTATCTATCTACCTATTTCATGACTTTACGGGTAGCTATCTAATTTAGGTAGAAGCCTAATGGAATTTCAAATTGCTCTAACAATTCGAGAAAATGTAAATTACCTTCTCAAAGTTTTTTCTTTCGAAAATGAATTTTTTTTTCCTTTCTCGAGAAAAATTTTGTTTTCGTAAGGAAGAATTTATTCAGCTGCTCCGGAGCCAGGGGGGGGCAAGTGCCCCCCCTTGCCCCCCCCTCCGGGCGCCCATGATTGTTCCGATATCGAAATGACATTATAGTTTAGAATGACATAATATTGCAAATCTTCAATTTGGTACAACAAATGTTGGTTTGGCTGAGGATGATTATCTATAGGCCGGCTATCTACCGACTGGTTATTTGATGTAGGTAATAGGTACCTATAATATATGACTAGACGTTGGAATGGTTTTTCAAAGTGTTTGTCTGAAACATGGGCGCCCGCAGGATTTTTGTCAGGGGGGGGCAAATAGCTTCAGTTAGAGAACGTCACATACCTACCTGGCTTAATTTGCGAAGTCCTTTAGATTAGCGCCGCAGGCGAATTTTTTTTCGAATAATAATAATAATAATGGTGATAATAATTATTGTGCGAAAAATTAGAAAATATATTTGAAAATTAAACTTAACTATAGAGAAATTTATTAAAATTTGTAATTTTGTACAAAATGTATGAAAATTTACTTCAAAATAGCCAGGTCAATAGTTACACTCGTTCATTATCTTGAAAAAACCCCTAGTGTTTTAAACCAGAGGTTTAGAAAATTTCAATTATTGCCATGATTGATATAGAGGTCAATTGTTACACTCGTTCATTATGTTAAAAGAAACCCCTGGTGTTTTAAACCAGAGGCAGAGTTCAGAAAATTTCAAGTATTGCTATGATTGATATAGGTAGGTCAATTGTTACACTTGTTCATTATGTTGAAAAAACCCCTGGTGTTTTAAACCAGAGGTTCAGAAAATTTCAAGTATTGCTTGCAGATCGTTACCTACCTACCTATCTATCTACCTATTTCATGACTTTACGGGTAGCTATCTAATTTAGGTAGAAGCCTAATGGAATTTCAAATTGCTCTAACAATTCGAGAAAATGTAAATTACCTTCTCAAAGTTTTTTCTTTCGAAAATGAATTTTTTTTTCCTTTCTCGAGAAAAATTTTGTTTTCGTAAGGAAGAATTTATTCAGCTGCTCCGGAGCCAGGGGGGGGCAAGTGCCCCCCCTTGCCCCCCCCTCCGGGCGCCCATGGTCTGAAATCAGATTGCTTCCTACATCAACTGCAACTGACCAAACCTCAGTCACTAACTATACCTACTCCTTGAATTTAGTCCTTCTGGTCGGGTGACGGAAAAAAGATCGAAATACAAAAGGTCGAAAACAAAACATCGAATGCATGAAGTCGAAAAACAAAATAACGAAACCACAAAACATCGAAAGCACTATTGTCGAAAGTACAAAAGGTCGAAAATCAAAAGATCGAAAAGTGAAATATCGAAAAGCAAAACGTCGAAAACCAAAAGGTCAAAAAGTGAAATATCGAGAAGCAAAAGGTCGAAAACCAAAAGGTCGAAAAGTGAAATATCGAAAAGCAAAAGGTCGAAAAATAAAAGATCGAAAAGCAAAACATCGAATAATAAAATGTCGAATAGCACAATGTCGAATGTGCTATTGTCAAACAGAAATACCTGTTTTAAATGTGATTACAATTCGGATCGATTGAGAAGCTGTGACTCTCTCAGAGAGCACTTGAGGAAAAATTTTACTCTCACTTTTCGACTTATTCGTCAGAGATAAATCACCTCTCAAAGTATTATGCAAGGCCACCGAAACACCTGTATATTCTTTTAAATCTGATCAGCGTCAGCGTAAATCAACTTAAGACTTATAAACCTGTGCACGCATGGACCTTGTCAGGTTGAGTTTTTTTTTTGCAGACCTGATTGGGTTTTTTGACGCAAAATCCACTCTGAAACTTAAAGCTGTGCACATGGACCTCGTCAGGTCTAGTTTTTTTTTTTTGAAGACCTGATTTGGTTTTTCGACGCAAAATTAACTTGGACTCATAAACCTGTGTACATGGACCTCGTCAGGTTCAACAATTTTTTTGCAAACCTGATTCGGTTTCTTTTGACGCAAAATCCACTCTGAAACGTCAAGTTGTGCACATGGACCTCGTCAGGCTTGGTATATATATTTTTGAAGACCTGATTTCATTTTTCGATGCAAAATCAAGTTGGACACATAAAGCAGTGTACATAGACCTCGTCAGGTCTAGTAGTTTTTTTTTGTTTGGAGACCTGATTTGGTTTTTTGGCGCAAAATTCACTCTGAAACGTAAAGCTGTGAACATGGACCTCGTCAGGTCTAGTAGTTTTTTTTTTTTGAAGACCTGATTTGGTTTTTTGACGCAAATCTAACTTGGACTTATAAACCTGTGTACATGGACCTCGTCAGGTTCAGTAATTTTTTGCAGACCTGGTTTGGTTTTTTGACGCAAAATCAACTCTGAAACGTCAAGTTGTGCACATGGACCTCGTCAGGTTTAGTTTTTTTTTTGAAGACCTGATTTGGTTTTTCGACGCAAAATCAAGTTGGACACATAAAAAGCTGTGCACATGGACCTCGTCAGGTCTAGTAGTTTTTTTTTTTTTTGAAGACCTGATTTGGTGTTTTGACGCAAAATTAACTTGGACTTATAAACCTGTGTGCATGAAACTCGTCAGGTTCAGTATTTTTTTTACACACCTGATTCGGTTTTTTGACGCAAAATCAACTCTGAAACGTCAAGTTGTGCACATGGACCTCGTCAGGTTTTTTTTTTTTTGAAGCCCTGATTTGATTTTTCGACGCAAAATCAACTTGGACACATGCATGGACCTCGTCAGGCTCAGTAATTTTTTTGCAGACCTGTTTCGTTTTTTTCTTTTGACGCAAAATCCACTCTGAAACGTGAAGCTGTGTACATGGACCTCGTCAGGTTCAGTAATTTTTTTGCAAAACTGATTCGGTTTTTTGACGCAAAATTGATCTATACTCATAAATCGGTGTACACACCACACAGATCTTGTCAGGTTCAGTATTTTTTTTTTCAAGGCCTGATTAGGTTTTTCCACAGAAATAAATTTGGGCTAGTTGATTTTTGACTCAGTGCTTCTCTCATCCCGTCCCAAACTCTCAAATCATTTGTCTTTACAACAATTGTACATACACCTAATTTCGCGCTCAATTTCGATTTTCACGGTTTTTCTTTCTAGACCTTTTCTTTTCGATTTTTTGTTTCTCGATCTATTGCTTTTGGACGTTTTGTTTTTCGACCATTTGTTTTTCGACCAATTGTTTTTCGACCAATTCTTTTTCGACCAATTGTTTTTCGACATTCTGTTATTCGATATTATGTATTTTCGACCTTTTGTTTTTCGACATTCTGTTATTCGATATTATGTATTTTCCACCATATGTACTTCGATCATCATCACTTTCAATATATTGTAAATTCGACCTTTTTTTTTTCGACCTTATGCATTCGATGTTTTGTTTTCGACCTTTTGTTTTTCGTTCTTTTTTCCGTCACTCCTTCTGGTCACTAAACTTTTTCGTAAATTTTCTTGATGTGTAATCATAGATTCAGAGATATTCTCCGGTTTGAAATCACTGCGAATTTAAGTGAGAAGCCTATTCCTCTTCTAGCGGTTCTCTAAAACGCTGCCGCTTTCCTCTTCGACTATTTATATCGTAATCGGATTCTTTTCGACCGACGAGAATAGAATTAATTGAAAAAATAAAACCGGAGACAATTTGGTTTCACTTTCTTTTCACACTTTCATACATCGTTCTTAACATGTTTTTACAACAGCGTGACATAATAAATAAATCAGTACGAACTTAAAAAAGTAACATGAACTACTTAAGTCTAGTTTTCTATACATTTTAAAGTACGTGAGCGACCCATTAGCGCCCGCATGGGGTAGTACAGAGTGGGTCCCGCTAATGAATTGCTCGCATCTTGTAAAACTCTCCAACTGCAGACGAAAATATCTCGTAGTACGTCTGGTACTCAACAATTAACATTTATTATTGTAACTGGCTAACAATTTTTATCCATTCTATCCAATTTCCAAATTTATTATTGTTAATAGTATTTTTAATAGTAGTATCATTAATATAAAAAGCAATTTGATATAAGTTTGAGATAATGAGATATGTGACATTGAAATGGTGAGAGTGACGCTCAACAATGGGCAATGATGATGGATCAACTAGATCACACGTCGTAATGTGCGAGAGTCTAGTTCTTGTTGGTATTGTAGGCAAATAATCAAGTTTTGTTGGGGGTGAACCCGAGGAAGTGACATAATATCATTATAAAATAAAATTATGTACACCCAAAACCCCCCTTTTTTGAACAAAATTTGTTAAAAGTCGTGACTAACCTACCTATACATCATAACCGTATTATTATTACATATTTTATTGTGCTTATTTTAATATTTGCTGTAAGATAGATTTTTAGTAATAACACTGATGGATGAAGTTAGGATTTTTTTAAATTAAATAGAGGAGAGATAAATTCGCTTTAACAATGAAGGGATGGTGCTGCGGTGGTCTCGATCATGCTCGTGGTGGAAATTAAGTAACAAGCTTTAATTAGTAACGAAAGGGACGTCGACGAAAGGGGGAGCTAGGATCGCAGACCGCCGTGCAGCGCTCCCTCAGATGCGGTCATGCCCGCATACCGCCCAACCAACATTTTGTTTCTAAGAAGCGACACGGAAGAGAAGTTTAGTAATTAGTTATGAAGTTTAATTAACTGTGCGTTTGCGCACTTGGTCTCCTATTGTTACGGACAGACATGGATCAAGCTGGCTGGGCGCTCTATGTTATGTACAAGGGCTCTCAGACGCTGTGTTTTTTTTCATGATAATGGCACGAGATGGCAGTGTCGCTCGGCCTATGATATGATATAATGAATGTACAAATTGATACAAGGCATTTGAAATTATTTTACTCCCGAACGATGGCATCTTCACCATTTGTACTTAAAGAGATACATTTCCGTATTACAAAATAGGAGGCGCTAAATCAGAAAGCAGCTTTTGAAAATTTTTGGAATGTTTAATTGTTTTCTTTCAAAGGCTGCGTCTGGCTTTTGGAATTCACACATACACGCGCACACTGATAAATACCCGAGGCGGCCGTTTAGGACTATACTTAAGAATAAATGCACGATACAAAAATTTATAGCCGCATTTCTCAAACAACTTGCAATGAAGTGACGTAACTGAGGATCGAACGGTTTTTGAGAGTTTTCCCGCCGGACTTTTTCGCGCGGTCACATGGTGCCCCATTCCGATTATTGTCATGTTTAAACTCGAACAGTCAACGACAATAAACACTCACAAATAGAACAGGATAATAAGTAATCGACCAGGCAGTGCTTTATAATAACAGTGACAATCGCTTTCAAGACGGTTGGCTAATATGTTCCTTATTATTGCTGAGATCATTGAATTTTTCGGGAGGATCTTCATCAAATCACGTCAGAAGGTTCCTGTCGAGCATCGTCTTGTTCTAAGTTGACCACCAACATTTCGTTGTCCTCCGCCTCGTGCAAGGTAACGCTCAGCTCGGTCTGAAAATACACACGCCTAATTAGCTCCAAACGGACAAAATACGTCTTCAAAAGTCTTTATGATTTGTATTCAAATCAGAAGAAAGTCCTAACCTCTGAGAGAGTCCTTGATATATATTCTTGAAGATACGATTGCATTATTTGCTTATTATCAAGTTACCGCTGAGACTTTAACAATTTTCTACAGATGCCCAAGAATTGGTAGCGGAAAAAGTAACAGTAGATACCCCAGTTCATGCCGTGGCCCGTGGCCACCTGTCAAGCTTTTAAAAAATCGGCTACGTTATAAAGGATTGAGGGCCAGTACCGAGTATCAACTTTAAATGCGTCTCAAGTTCAAAGGATCTTTCAGGAACTGTATCTTTGTTACTACGCATTTTTAATTATTGGTATCAGTCCCAAGCATTTCCAAAGTCGATGGCATCAAAAAACTTTTGGAAGAAAACAATCTTCAGAAATGCGTAGCAATGGAGATATAGCTCATCAAAGTTAAAACTAAAAATCTCTTTTCCTCCATAACTTTTGAACCGCTTGACTGAACTTACTCAAATTTTTATCATTGTTACCCTAAATATGCCTCTATCGATAAATTGACATAATAGAAGAGGGGAGGCTTTCCTTTTTGTCCCCCCTATTTGTGAAAATAGGTATTCCAAAGAGAATGCATTTTTAGATTTCTTATCTAATTTAGAAAAAGTTACTTTTGCAGGACTTTGATTGAAATGAATGGAATTGACACTGACAATTTCATTGAGACGGGGCTCGTACATACGGGAATTATCAGATGAAAATAACCTCGGGTAACCTACGTCTCTAGGCTATTATCATCGTCATAATTCCCTTAATACATAAATAGCTATTGGTATACGGTCATAAGAACCTGGATGATCTAAGGAAAATTGTGTCTTGCTTTTCCAAAAAAACGGTGGAGTTATAAGTATACAGGTGTCCCATTTTTCAACGCTCACTATTGAGATCTTGGAAACGTTAGAAATACTTGGTCGTTTGATTAAAAAAAAAGCCCTATTTCATGACTCTATCTCAAATATGTCAAGATATCCAAGATATCTTTGGTCATTTTTGGAATATCCCGAAAAAACTGAAAAATGTCAAAGTCGAAAATTTCATATGAAGTAGTGACTTTTTATTATATGACAGCTATCAATTCATATTGATATCTTGACATTTTTGAAGGTCCCTGATCGACTGCTCATTGGTCAGATCTTTCAAATAAATGACAAATCTCACTTCTTGTTTCAGCCTTTCCACCAATCTTCTTTTATCCACGCGAAGTCTGTCGGCCTCGTCCGCTTGTCGCGAATTTCTAATCCCAGACATCTCTAGCAAAGCTAAATGTGCGTCTTTCTCGCTAATTGCTGCTTCTAACGCCTCTCTCCTGCAAAACAAATCAAATAGTAATCAAAGATTTTCTTATGTCCGTGAGCAAATACTTCATCTGTGCAAGTTCTTGCAGGTGATTTTTCCTTTCTAGAGCTAGCTGAGACAGCTTCGTTTCCAGAGTCGTCATGTGGGAAACGTAAGGACGACACGAATGACACCTCATGGCTTGAGCGGCTTGGAGAGACAGCAATCTTTGCTCCAGTTTGGACACCTTGAATAACAACGATTAAATATGCGTAATGTAATGTGGCGTAACGCAAGTATGTACATGTGAAAGTACCTTTTCAAAAATTTTCTTCCTTTTTAACTCTTCTTCACAAAGCACCTCTTCTCGTTTCGTTGAAATAATCATGCTCTCACGCAGTGCATCTTCCAGCTCCGCAATTCTGCTATCCTTTTCTTCAGCGAGCCGAACCAACTCGTCCAGTTCCTCCACACACGTTTCGGATCTATTCTCGTTGATTTCGATTTCGGCGATAATCGATTTTAACTGCACGATGGTGTTGCTTTTCTCGTCGATTTCCCTCTGCAACTTTCTCAAATCCTCCGTCTTTGGTTCCTTTCGATTTTCCAGTTTGGTTTCGAGTATGTCGATCTCGTTTTTGTAATTTCTGATGGATTCCTCGCACGCATCCAAAGTGCTTTCCAATTCGATTATGTAATCCTGCTTCGATTTCAAATCCTCCCTCAAATCCAGTTCCGGATTCTCCTCTTGCAGTTTGTAAATAACGAGGTCTTTTCTATCTACCACCTAATTTTTCATCGTAATAATGCAAAACACAACACATTAAAACAAAGCTCAAAACAATAAAAAATTTACATTAGGAATGAGGCAACATTGTTTTTGTCGGGTAAGAAAGACTAAAAGAAGCTTTTGAGGAAGCCAGCAGGTCCGGCCTGAATCCATTCCAAGTTAGCAAGCAATGAGAATGAAAATTTTTGTTAGTTGATTTTATCATGTTTATAGTTTTACTTCAAGCATTACCTCTTCCTTTTTCCGTTGTTCTTCTAATTGTGCATTGACATGCTGTTGATTTTTCAGCTTGGCCTGTGCATTTTTCAGCGCCCTGTAATCGAATAATATTTCACAGCAATATTGATGACAATAAAATGGAACTTACTGTGATAAGTCCATGATTTGTTTTTCTTTCGCATTTTGTTCTTCTTGGCTCATCTGCACGAGTTGGAGTAATCGTTCCATTTCTGTAGCTGATCTCTGAGCTTCTTCTTGTGTCTTTTCCAAATTCTTCTGGGCTTCTGCTAATTTTTTGTTCAGTTCTCCAGCTGCAGCTGCACTTCCACCCGCCTAGAAATCAATAAGGTTTATCAGTTTGATTCAGGTTTATCTTATGTCATTAATTATTATGCTTACATACTTAATTATTTTTACTCACTTTTTGTAATGAAATTTCTAATTGGTCCATTTGTTCTTTCCTCTTCTTCAGCTGTCGCTCTATTTCGCTAAGGGCCTTCTCTTTTTCTTCTATTTGTCTAGTTTTACTATCTACAGCTTTTCTTTGTTCTTCTACTTGCTTCCTGTGTTCTTCGAAGCGCTTACGTTCTTCATCTAACTGTCTCTTTTGTGCTATCATGTCTTCTGAAGGCTTCTGAGGTCCAGGATTTGGCGCTCTTTTCTGGTTTTCCAACAGCTCCATCTACAATTAATGGTGACATTGCCATAAAGCTAATGATAAAATGTGGGCTACCTAATTTCTTCAATCATTCCAAAAAATGAAAAAGGAACCAAAGGCATTAGTCGGATAAGACTGTTAAAATGAAACAAATAAAAAAATATCAACTAAATAAAGCTGTTGTTTCTTTTCAATAAAATAATAATCAATAGGTAATTTATAATCTAATTTTAATTCACGAACCTGGTTCCTCTCTAATTCCTGCACAAGCATTTCTAATTGTGATTGTAATCGTTCCTTTTCCGTTTGACTGTTCTTGTTGTCGTTCTGTGCCTTTTCCAGTTCTTTCCTCAACCTTGCCAGTTCTTTGTCGTCTTGAGGAGTTGGTGGCAGTCCTCTCTCTTTCTGATACTGGGCCATCTGTTGCAACTGTTGCTGAAGCTGTTTTTCCATGACTTGGATGCGCTTTTGAAGATCTTGAGCGGTTTTTTCGGCTTGGTCAGCTCTGTTCGTTTCTTGTTCCACAACTTTTCGCCATTGTTCGAGCTCTGAATCGCCCCTAGCCCCAGATTCTTGCAAACGCTTTTCTGCTTTCTCCGCACGCTGCCTGTGCGCATCTCGTTCTTTTTGCACAGCTGCCATCTGCTGTTGCAGTTTTTGAATTTCCCGATCGCGATTCTCGATCATATCTTTGGTGCCTCGCTCCACATCTTGCGACATTTTCTTCTGCTCGTTCTTGAGCCGCGCCACTTCCGCCTTGTGTTTTTCCAGTTCCGTCTCGCTCTGGTTGAGCTCTTGTTGGAAATTCATCAACATGTCTTGGGACTTTTCGAGCTGGATCACCAGCTGATCCCGTTCCATCGTGAGCTGTTTAATGTCAGCTTCGTACTTGATAATTTGCTTTTCGATCGAATCGCCCTGGCGACCCTGCTTGTCGAGCATGGATGCCATTTTCTCGCGCTCTCTGGAAGATTGAGCAAGCTCTTGCTGCAGCTTAACAATGGTCTCTTGAGTTCTATGGTCGATGGTACGACGTTGATTATCAAGTCCACTGCGCACTTGTTGCAGCTCCGCACGCAGCACATCCCGTTCTTGTTCCATGGTCTTCCAGTCCAGCTTGTCGCGTTCGATCCGTTCGTGCATTCTGGCCAATTCGTTGGCCATTCGTTCAAACTCAATTTTGGTCGCTTCGTTGGTCTCGAGAGCTTTAGCCAAGTGCATCTGTGACTTTTCAAGTTCTTGCGCCAACCGTCCGGCCTCCAACTCTGTGGCATCGCGTGCTTGAATAGCTTTTTCCAGTTTCTCTTTGAGTCTTTCGATTTCTAACCGTTCGTCATTGCGTACCTTATCCGCGGCCAAAGTTTGCCTTCGTTCTGCTTGTGCCAGTTCCATCCGCAACTTTTCGTTTTCCTTCTCATACTTGTCGATCTGTATTTTGAGTTTCTCGTGTCTGTCTCTGAGTTTTTCACATTCGATGACAGCTCTCTCCAGTTCATGGCGCTGTTTGTCTTGACCGCCGGAGACTTTTGCCACTTCTTGTCTGGCGAGGTCCAGTTGTAAGCTGACTTCGTGCAGCTTTGCTTCTAGCTGCTGGTTCTCCTTCAGGGTTCTCTGCATTTCATCCCTGATTCGTTCCAGTTCAGCATTCCGTTCTTTTTCTTGTTCGTAAGTGAATTTACCTCGAGTGCTTTCGGACAGAGCCAGTTCTTTCCTCGACCTGTCGAGATCAGTGAGGGTCTTGTCGAGGCGCTCCCTCAACCGTTCAACTTCCGCACGCAGTCTATCGTTATCTTCTTTCGTGCGATCATCTCTATCGTATTTCGAGTATCTATTGGCAGAACCTGGGTTGCTTTCGCGCAGTGCGTCGTATTCAGCAACGATTTTGCGGAATTCGTTTTGCAACTTGTCGTGCTTATCCTTCGCTTTCTCAACTTCTACTTGTAGCCTTGCAATTTCTTCTTGGCTCTTCTCATAACCAGCTTGGGACTTTGCCGCCTGCGTATGCGCGCGCTCTAATTCATATTGAAGTCTTTCATTGTCGCTCTGCAGCTTCTCTTTCTCGGTTTGCAATCGCCTCAGCTCTAATTGAGCCTTTTCGTAGCGCTCCCTAACCATTTCACAGTCTAGGCCAAGACGTTCCAATTCTTCTTTAGATTTCTCTTCCATTTCTTTCGTTCTGCTTAGCTGCATTGAGGCCCGCTCGAACATTTCTTGAATTCGTTGCAACTCGTCTGTTACTTTGCGTTGTTCTTCGCGTGTTTTTGCTGCTAGCATTTGCGCTTTCTCCACTTCAATTTCCAAACGTTCCTTGTCAGCCTGAACTGTGTCAAGCTTATTCTGCACCCTGTACAGATCACTTTGTGATCTGTAACAAACATTCCGTTTTTGGTAAGCAGCAGAGCTCCCTACCTAGTAAGAGTACAAAACTCACCTGTCATATTTCTCAAGAAGTTTTTCGAATTCTATATGCACGCTATCGCGTTCATCTATTGCTTTTTGTGATGCATAAATAGCCTTATCCATTTTCTCTTTGAGTATTCCAATTTCTGCGATGGCATCGTCACGTTCAATCTGCAGTTTCTGCTGTTGCATGTGTGATTTCTCCCACCGTTCTTTAATGACATCGAGTTCATGTTCGATGTCAGCACGTTCGCGTTGTGCCTTGCTAATCTGGGTCAGTTGCAGTTCCACTTTTTCTTTCAGCTTTTCGTAATCATCCTGGTAAGCATCTTTTTCTTTTTGAAGTCGTGCTATTGCCACCTGGAATTTATCATAACTTTTAGTAAGTACCTAGATCACAATAACGTAACTGAAGATATTACCTGAGCTTTCTCATATTTGTCCCTAAGTCGATCTGCTTCGAGCTGGGCATTCTCTCTTTCTTTCTGAAGTCGAGCAGACTGGCTTAGAGCCTTGTCCAATTGCGACTGGATATTCTCTAAATCGAATGTGACCTTTTCTTTCTCTACTTGTATCTGTATAGAGCATGCTGTTAGTATCAAGACAGATTAATTTTTAGTACATACTTACCCTTCTGGTCTCCCCAACTGACTTGTCTAGTTTTTCTTGTAACTTGTCCACTTCGGTCTGGGCCTTGTCTAGAGCGTTCTGTAATTTGTCTTGTTGTAACTGGGCCTTTCCCAAGGTCGCCTGTATACGCTCCAATTCTTCTCGTGCCTTCTCCAACTCTGCAAATGCTTTGTCCTTGTCTGCGTGCAGTCTGGCTGTAGTAGATTGAGCTCGTTCGAACTCTTCTCGAAGGCTCTCTTGTTCTTGATGAGAATTCTCTAGGCGTGCCTTGAGGCGATACACTTCCCCCTGGGACTTTTCCAGTTTTTCTTGCAGGGAAGTCGCTTCGCTTCTGGCCCTTTCGGCGTCGGCCTGCGTGACCCTTAGTTCGGCCTGACACCGTCTCAAATCCGAAGACGTTTTGTCTACGCGTTCGTGGGCTCTGTCTAGCTCGTGTGAGCTGCTGAACGTGTTTCTTCCGAACGTTGTCGTCTGATTGCGCTCGCTGTCCAATTTTAGACGTTCGTTGTCTTGTCTCAAACGTTCGTTTTCCAGCTCGAGCCGGGCAAGTCTCTGTCTCGCTTGGTCCCAATCGGCACCGCTTCTGCCGACTTCGTGGGCGGCCTTGTCTAATTCTGCCTTGGATTTGCCCAGTTCCGACTGAGAGCTTTCCAGTTTGGTTTCGAGGCGGTCTCTGTCGTTCTGTGCTCTTTCCAAGCGAACCGTGAGCTTCTCGACTTCACTGTTCAACGCATGGATTTTCATTTTGTATTCAGCAATTTCACGTTCGTGCAGCTCTCGTTCTTCGTGCTTCTCTTGTTCAGCACGATCTCTTTGATCTCTCAGTTGGTTCATTTGCTTTTCCTTGTCGCCTATCACTTCTTCAAGAGATGACAGGGCTCCTTCGGATGAACAGTGGTGAGCTTGCATCGCTGACAGTCGTGCTCTGGCCATATCTACTTGATTATCCTTCTCCTTCAGAAGGTCTTCCAAGTTCTCGACCTAGATGCATCACAAAGCATTTTCAAATATCAAATTGCCTCACACTTTCCACACCAACTACTAAGGGAAGTAACACACATAAAGAACACGTAAGAATAGGTATAGGCACGCATGATGAAAAATTCCCGTATACCCGCTGAACAAGTTCGAAAATGTTCAACTGAACTCAAATCTTTCCTTTGGAGGTTGAACTACTATCATTGTGTCGTAATGCTGATAAGTGTGAGATGACTTAGAGGCCAGAAAGTGGAAGTTCTCTTACAAAGATTCAAGAGGAAAGCTAAGCTAATGGATAATTTAATTTTGATTCTCACATCTTGACTTGTTGAAAGAAGATTAAGATGTGACATGCCAAGGTAGTAGATGTGGGAAACCTTGAAAACATTGAATAACTACACGTAAAAATTATTCTAAAACGTCTTAAATAATATTTTGAGTGAACCAACGAAAAGTTGGACTCGACATAGGGAAATGCTAAGGCACACGAAGTTGCTGAACGTGAGTTGAATCTTGAAAACAAGACACACGGCATGGAATGGTCAAAGAAGAGGCAACAAGGAGTCTTGGTAGCAATAAAATACATATTCGACAATGCCTTGTTGAGGTTGAACAAGGAAATAAGACTTCAAAGGTTAGTTTCTTTTTTTTGTGAATCTTATTCAGGATGACAAGAAGCTCAAATAGAAAATAATGAAGGAAGCTAATTTTTAGCCAAGATGCAACATTTGATATTTAAAAAAAAAATCTCCACATACAGATACAGTTAGCCCAGGAATTTTGCTCAATTGAGTAAAAATGTGTCCCAAACCTGGAACAAATTCGGATAAGAAATTGTTGGAATGTTTCAAACTCAGTATTTTACTATTTTTTACGATCTAGCAGTAATACGTCCTCGAAAATCACCGTGTTAGTATAGTAGCTTGGTTTGACGACAAATAAGTTACAGTTTTTTGTTTTGATTTTTTTCTTGTCTGTGTAACTATGTGGTGTGCTGGTGTATGTTGTGTTGTGTATGGTGAACATGCGAGTACCTTCCTGTAAATCCAGCTTCATGGAAGTTGGAAAATTCCGGGCCATCCATCATCCAATCGCTTCAAGAGCTCGTAGAAAAATGGACACCTTGCATTACATTTCTTGGTTGTAATACCGGGTGATCATTTCAAAACTATCCACCTGCAATATCTCCTGATTCCTACTGCAAATGTCTTTTAAGCAAGAACAGGTCGATTTCTATATCGAGAGGGACATCTAAAACATACATTGGAGAATTTATATCTTGAGCCCCCCCGCCCACACTCACCCCAGAGTGAGATTTCAAACGACACCACCTACCTTGCGCTACATCGAATTGAAGAGAATTTGATTCTCTTTCTGAAAAAAATACTTTGAAATTTTTCTAACCCCACCCCCCGTTCTTCCTTAAATTTTTTGAATGTCCAAGTTTATATTCTTGACCTCCATTTCCCTTTAATACGGCCAACGTCATCCTGCACAGCATCCAAAGAGAAAATTTTCCAAAAAAAAGTGCCACCCAAATTCACCCCTTCGCTCCCCTCACCTGACCTAAAAAATCTAAAATGTCAATACCCACTTTGTAATACATCAAACTGAAGGAAATCGAATTCTCTTCCTGAAAAAGATTTTCTCACAATTTTTAAAGCCCCCCATTTCTCCCCTAGAATACTCCAAATGGGTAATTTATTGGGGGAGGGGTAGAAAATTTCGCAAAAATTCTTTTCAGAAAGAAAATTTAATTCCATTCAATTTGATGTATCACAAAGTAGGTGGTGTTTTGTTAAATTTGGGAGTTGAGGTGGGGGGAAACAAAGGGGTGAATTTGGGTAGCACATTTTCCACCGAAAATTTTCTTCTTTGATGCTACCGGGTGTTTATAAACTGTGATCTGTGATCGCGGCAGGCTTTGGTCAGGCCAAAAGTCGCAGTGAAAGGCACGATTTGAAAGAGTGATAGGAGATTCCAAAGGCGATATGATAACAAACGTTTATAAACACCCGGTATCTGGGTTGACGCCGACTAAATAGAGAAAATGAGGGGTCCAGAATATAAAATGGGACAGTCAGAGAATTTTTAGGGAAAAGGGGGTGAGGTTAAAAATTTTGGAAATATTTTTTTCAGAAAGAAAATTTAATTCTCTTCAATTTGATGTATCGCAAGGTAGGTAGTGTCATTTGAAATTTCAAAGTTGGGGTGAGTGGGGGCGAGGGGGGTGAATATAGAAATTTGCCAATGTATGTTTTAAATGTACCCCCCGATATAAAATCGACCTGTTTTTGCTCAAAAAAATATTCACTGGGAATCGGGAGTTATTGCAGGTCTCGTTGCAGGTGGATAGTTTTCAAATGATCACCCGGTATACAGATGTCCCAGAGATAATCGAAAGAAAAAGAAAGCTTCTAGATACCCTATTCTACAGCATGATTGCCTGTGAAGTTAGTTGGAGTGTTGGAGATTGTAAGTTTGACTTTTTTGATTGTTTTTAATAATGAATTATAATTAATGGTGCTATTCTGTAAAAAATAACATTCCATAAACGCTCTGTTATGTAAAAATACGTGTCGGCCATTGGCTGTTGCCTAGGTAATAACAACGTAACAGAGCTTTTATGGAATGTAATTTTTTAGAGAATCGCACCATAAGTGTGCTACCCCGACTCAGTTGAACCAGTTCAATAGTGTCAAATATCTGGGAATAAAAGAGCCCACACAACTCGTGATTTTCCGCCAGTTTTGAACGACCCGGTTCACAGCAGTTAAGTTTCTATCTTGTTTGCTTGGCGGTCCCTTATGTCATTCGAAACTTTTGGGAAATCCCGAGGTGTATGGAACCCTTAATATTTGACAGCAAACTGAATTGAGGTCTCCAATTTTCCGTTGTCTCTCTTTACTGTGACGTCATGCGTATAAGATACGGTTAATCGAGGTCATTGGGCGCTTCCCAATAAGGCGTATAAGGACACAATTCGACACATATGGACACAATTTGACACAGCTAGCGTTCCAATAGCAGTAATAGCACCACATGTCGACACAATCGAAACATTGGCGAGGCTGAGTTTAGAATTGAGCTGGCAAGTGCACTTTGACATTGTGTATCCGTCTTGTCGCAGTTATTGGAAAGCGTCCTATGTTTCTTGAGATATGACATTTCGTTTCTGACAATGGGAAATTTTTCGAATCTGACAAGCGCTCTGTCGTGTATTTATTTGATTTCAGCATGGATTCCATGATTTCACTTGTTCTTACCCTCGTTCTTACCAATAAGTGTGTTATATGTAGTGGAAAACTGAGAAGACTTACAGAAATGGTTCAAGGGTGTTGTGTCGCGCTATGCGAGTGCGAAAATAAGACGAATACACCCGGCATCACCATGCACCGGTTCAGGAAAGACCCAAACTTGATGGAAGTGTGGCTGCACCAGCACCACCAGGGATCACGCTGCACCAGACACGTGCATCTTACTACGAAAAAACTCTATTACTTCGTCCATTAAAAACTCCCTTATGGGCTCTAGTGACTTTCCCCACATGATAATGGGAACAGTATAGCTAACCGATTCAAAATTCCCGCAAAAGTCAGAAACGAAACGTCCAAACGTCATAAACGTCAAAACGTCAAAGGTGACCTCGAAAAACCATGTACTTTCTATCTCCTAAAATTGGAAAGGTCAATTGAAGCCAGCATATAGGCGATTAGCAGATATGCCCCCAGCGCCATTGTGGAGGGATGAACTAAAATGCATCATTGCTCAGAATCAAAAAGACTAGGTATTATTAATATCATTGTCATGAAAAAAAGTCAATTGATGACGGTTTTGTCACATCGTGGTGTCGCGAAACTTCAGTACCTACGGTAAGTACCTTGAGTTCATTACCAAATTGTCTCCCCTTTCAAGAAAGTAAGAAAGCAAACTACAGAGTTGTAAGATGGTACAACCACAAAAATCGAGACTGGGCTGTTGTGTTATTGGATGCCGTAACAACTATTATAATGCATGAAAAAGATCTGTGGTATTTTATAGATTCCCTGGAAGATGGCACCAAGTTGATCGACGGCAAGTTTGGATAAATAATGTAAAAAAAGCCAAGTAAAGACAACCCGGAAATTTTTCTGATCAACCTAAATTCAATATTTTCACCTTTCCAGTAAAAGTGGAACAGAAGTGTGGCAGCCACGAGCCTATCACAGGGTAGGTATGCAGTGATCATTTTGTTGTAAAAAAAGAGCGACACTGCTTCGAGGCAAGTTGACTGAGGTCTGACGAATTACCTTCGCCTTTATTTGGCCTGCTACCTCCACAAGATTGAAAATATGACTTGCTTCCTTCAGCATCTTCCCTTTACCGGCATTGCCGGCTGTTTTATGCCGGAAGGAAACCACCATCACACCTCACAATCAGTCACTCAAAAATCTCGCGGCACGGACTTTCGAAGCGCTTGTCAACGTGACATGCGCATGTCTACCCTCCAAAGGAGTGCTTTTCTACCGCTAGAGGCGCGAAAACTGGCGCGGAATTTGAAACGTGCAAACTGCCTATAGAGGAGAAAGTGATCAAAACACGCATGGCATACTGACAGTATCGCCGAAAGGTGGGACGAACGGGGGATTTATCTTCAAGAGTTCTCCTCTGGCTTTACTCTACAGTGCTGTCATAAGACTCAAGCTTTATTACAAATCAATTGTATGTTGGCTCAGAATCAAACGGAAGAAAGACACTTCAAGCACACCCAAACAGGCTCGTTTGCCTGGGAGTGATGGGAGCGATAAAGACTACCCCTATAGCAGAAATGGAAGTGGTGCTTTGTCTCCCCCCTCTCGATTTGTTTGCGAGGGAGGTGATGCTGGGTACTGCTTCAAGATTACACTTTGTGGGACAATGGAATGTGAAGAGAAGTGTGAGCTGTCACGCTCAACTGCTAGGTAAGGTGATCGAAACAATATCTCTGTTGCGGACGGGCAGTGAGAAAATCCTCACAAAATACAATTTTGGGAAACCTTGTCACATGATACTCAGCAATGATGATAGAAGGGAGCCGGAGATTTACATTTACACAAGCGGTTCCAAAAGCAACCGAGGATATTGTTACACCACATCGTTCAAGGCGGAATTGATGAGCGTGATTCACGGAACAAACCTAGTTTCTGAAAAGGGGATCATGAACCAATTGGTGCATATTCTGACGGATAGCAGGACGTCATGGCAGGTTGAAGAGTAACCTCCGGGATAGTTTGAAAGATAGCATAAACAAAAAAAAAACATCGAATTCATATGGGTCAAAGAACATAGCGAGTATCAGAGAAATGAAGAGGCTGATGACCTAGAATCTAGCCTGCAGACCTGAGGCGATGTTACCCTCAACTATGACGGCCGTCAAAAATCCGATGAAGGAAGATACCCTCAGATGTCATACAGACAGGTGGGTGAACACAGAAGGCTGCAGGCAAGTGAAAGCCGCAATGGCCCGATCTTCCGGAAATGTAGCCAACTATTGCTTGCAATTTTCCAGGGTAAAGCTCAGAAACTTCTGGACATTGCGGGCTAAACTACCACATACAGAAGATAGGGGTCAAAAATGACCCGACGTTTCGAAGCTGAGCACGTGCTCTGTCACTGAACAGCTTTTTAACGAGAGGATCCATACTGGGGGACCTCTGGCCTAGACCCTAGAATGACCAGCCGTGACACCCTACCTGGTCTTGTTCTCGAGGTTGTCGAACGACTCGGCTGCCTTGACGACTAACCGGGAGGGGAGGGGGCAACCACTGGGGAGGTGGTGCAGTGGGCCCAAAAGTGAGGCCTACGTACCGGATGGAACTATGTTCCTTCACTTCTCCCACTTAATCCGGAATCCAGGGAGTCATCAAAAGGAGATAAGTTTTCTCTTTTGATTATTTCTGGGACACACTTTTTGAACGTCGGGAGATCAAAAGGCTTGTGAACAAATGGAAGGCAACGATGGATTTCATCTTATCACCTGCAACAAAGTAAGATCTCGGCAGGGGATCATGAAGCAATAGTGGTTAGATTTCACATAATTTTTCTAAAAAACCAACATCAAAATTTAGCGAAATGCCTCAGAGGTTTCTTCTTTATTTTGATATGATGGAGAGCTACCTAAGTCTGTCGTTCATGTTTTTGTGATATCTTACAGAAAAGCATTTTCAGTTCTGAGTCTGAAACATCCTTCACATTACTTGGTACATCACAACTTATCCGAATTTGCAATAGATGTCTGAAGACCGATTTCTCCTGGGCTAAGTTTTAATAAGAATACTAGATAATGTATTCAGAAGAAGTTCCTAGAAGAATTCCAAGCGTGTAAGTACCTTTCTCTGTAGGACGTTGATTTTGCGGTCTTTAATGTCCATGTGCTCGCGCAACTCTGCGATCTCCGCCCCAGCCCGCTGGCGCTCCTGCTGTAGCTGCTGCTGCTTTTTTTCGATGTGTCGATTTTTCTCTTCCAGCCGCTGTCGGAGCTCCTCGACGTCGGTCTGGAGCATGTTGTAGTGTTCTTCCTTGGCGCAGAGGGACTCCTTCAGCACGGCGATGTGCCGCTGGTAGTCCTGGTGCTGTTCCTCCAGCGTCTTCATCTTGGCTCCCATGGCGAGGATCTCCTGGTCGCGGCGCTGGATCTCCACCCGGAACTCGTCCAACTGCACACATGAGCGGATGCATGCACTATCCATGCGGGACACATGCGTGCCGAGAGACAGTGAGGTGGTAAAACTGAACTCAGCGCCAAGCGGCCGGAGAGTCTTTACAGCTAGTTACAGTCTACCAAGAACGGAGCCATCCTTCCCGATCTGCACATCGTTTAACAGAAAACTTACTTGTCGCTTAAAGGGGAGTGCCTGGGGAATGTCCGCGTGGATCAGAGGCGCCCCGCCCAGCCGCTCCACCTCGCTTTCCAGCAGAACGACCTCGCGCTCCAGAGTCGCTATTCGGGCGTCTTTCGTATCGAGGAGCACCCGAACCGTGCTGCTGGAGGGCGAGGGCACCAGTTCCAGCTGCGATTGCAGCGCACGCAACGTCTCATTGGCGGCATGCAGCTCCTGCACAGGGGAACCACCGGTCACTAGTGACGCGCCGGCGAACTAGTCACTAGCACTAGTGACCGCACGGCCGGCCGCTCGCTTGCTTTTTACCACCAACCGTTTCCACCAGACACGTGACACATGATCAAGATACCCTCACCTCATGCCTCCACATTCAACCGAAATTTCAAAGCTCTTACCACTTTCTAAGTATACTTTTGGTTAGTATAATAATTATTATTACATTATTATGATTCTCACTAAGTTAACAGCCAATGGAACACCGAGCATGCTTAATGGGCTAATCAAGTACTTGATTATGTGCCAGATGAGTTTTACAACTACGTACAATCACACTCACTCACACAACGACAACAAAACGTCTTACTATATGTTGGATACTCTAGGTTACACTGTTACAGTGTGATAAGCACCTGCTTTTGAGCCATGGCCTGCATCTGTTGGAACATTTGCCGCTCCTCTTCTTTACCTGGAACAGAGCCAACACCCCTGGCATTAGCACCTCCACCACTTCGCCTCAACGACATCTACCAAGTGCGCGCGGCAGTGCACACTGTAACTATTATGTTAAGACTTCCCCGAGGGCCGCCGACCAGAAGTTAGTAGCATCAGTACTTAGTAGAGAGAATGAAAGGAAAATGAAACTGTGTAGAGAGGTGTACGTGCAGGGACATCAAGCAACGAAAGAACAAATGGACCACACTCACCCATGCCTTTGTTCTGGAGCATCTCCAGCAACTTTTTGATGCTTTCATCGCGCGCCTGCAACGTCTGCTTCTGCGTTTCGATCCTAAGCTCCAGCTCCTGTTCTCACAAAAGTCTTCATTATTAATTTTGATATTTACCACACTTGTTGTTAGTTTCCGATAGACAGATATTGAAGATGTGGTTAAGCGACCAAAAACTGCTCAAACGCTACAGTTGGAGTTGATACAATGAAGTTTTGGGGGTTGGTTAAATGTTTACGTACTTCAAGAAAGGTTGATTGGTGGGGATTGAAACGTTGAAAGTCGAAAATAAAGAGGTCCATACTACTGAACGTGTCGAGGAAAGTGTTAACCATTTCATCGTCATACGCCACTACTGTTGTAAAGCTTGAAGGTATTATGTTGCAAAAAATGCTTGTTCTATTCTTTATTTTTGAAAAAATACTTGCATCAAGTTAAAACTTGGTGTCAATATTTTCCATCCATTTAATAGATACCTTCTCATTGACCAGTAAGATTCCCAAACGGATTTTCAAAATTTCAGATCACTAGCTCTAGCTCAAGTTCCAAAGGTGAAGACAAAAGTTTCGACGGAGGCAAACAAGCCATCAGTAGAAATCGTTTACACGTGCTATCTCTTGAAAATGCCACCCTCGAAATGGCTGATTTTCACTCCATATAAGACGATTTTCATCGGGTGCGTCCTTTGCTGCTAGAAGACCAAGATTTAACTTTTGGCCGTGAGTTGCGGAGCATGCTTCCGCTTATGTGCCGATATTCTGTTCAAACATGATTGTCGTGTCGTGTCGTAAGTCGTAAGATGAAGTCTTTTCATGTCCCTAGAAAAGCTATGACCTTCCTGGATGAGGGATAAACTGTTTTCGAACCTCTGGTGAATCCAGTGCTCTTAATGGTATTTGAGTGTTGAGGCCTTTCTGGTTGAAGCTTTTGAAACAATTAGGGGAAACTTATTTCTCATGAGACTATGGTAATCAAGCTATTTTTATTTCTTGAAATACCTAGTTACTTATACAGGGTGTTTCAATCGAAACGAGCCACCGTGAATACATTTTTGCCTGATGAAATTTAGAAAATTTCCCGAGACCCGTCGATTTTTATATTGAGGGGGACATCTAAAGCATACTCGTATATCGGCAAATTTTTATCCTCAACCCCTCACTTTCATCCACCCCAACTTCGAGAATTTCAAATGACACCACCTACCTTGCGGTACATCAAATTGAAGAGAATTGATTCTCTTACCGAAAAAATATTTTCAAAATTTTCAACCCCGCCCCTCTTTTCCCTAAAATTCTCTTATGTGACCATTTTGATATTCTGGACCGTTAGATTCTTTCTAATTTGGTCAGTTTCATCCTGAACAGCATCGAATAAGAGAATTTTTGATGAAAAAAAGCAATCCAAATTCACCCCTTTGCTCTCCCCCACCCCAACTTCAAAATTTACCAAGACACCACCTGCCTTGTGGCACATCGGATTAAAGCGAATTTAATTCTTTCTCCGAAAACAATTTTTTGTGAATTTTCAACTTCTCCTTCATTAAATTGGACATTCAGAATACTTAGGAAGGAATTAAGGTTTGTGAAAATTTTGAACATGTTTTTTTGGAAAGAGGATTCAATTTGCTTTAATTTGATGTACCACAAAGTAGGTAGTGTCATTTTAGATTTTGGAGTTGGGGTGGGGGGAGCGAAGGCGAGGGATTAAATTCGAGGGGAACTTTTTCCACAGAAAATTTTCTCCCTCGATACTGTGCAGGATGACGTTGACTGCATCGAAGAGAATTGAGAGGTCAAGAATATCAAACTGGACATTCAGGGAATTTTAGGAAGAAGAGGGGTGGAGTTGAAAGAATTGGAAATATTTTTTCAGAAAGAGATTTGCATTTTTTCAATTTGATGTATCGCAAAGTATAGATAGTGTGATTCGAAATTTCGAAGTTGAGGTGGGTGGGGTGAGCGGGTTGAAGATAGAAATTTGCCAATGTATTTGTTTTTAGCGCACTTTCCCAAAAAATGGGAAAAAGGCGCTTCTAGCTTCACTTTGTCCGTCCGTCCGTCCGTCCGTCCGTACCCGGGATAACTCCTCAGGGAAGAAAGATACCGATGTGATGTAAACATTGATCAATAGTACATATGTCCAGGATGTCAAGTTGACTTTTGGTTTTTTGTTATTCTGCCGCCATCTTTGATCCGCCATTTTGAATTTCTCTAAAAGTGATCCGATTGAAATGAAATTTGCAGGCAATGTGAACCACATCAAGATCTATCTAATTTTTGACAATTGGTGCCCCGCCGCCATCTTGTATCCTCACTATTGAACATGTTTCGAAGTGATAGAACTAGGAAAATTATGCCTCAACGAAAAGAGATATTGATGTGGTGCAAACGCCAATCGAATGCGTACGTGACCACCATATAAAGTTGATCAATAATTTTTGTCACTTGGCCGCCATCTTTGATCCGCCATTTTGAATTTCTATGAAAGTGGTCCGATTTGAGTAAAATTTGCAGGCGATGTGAACTTCAGTTAGATACATCCAATTTTCGACAATTGATGCCCCGCCGCCATCTTGTATTTTCCATATTGAACATGTTTCAAAATGATAGAACTAGGAGAATTATGCCTCAACGAAAAGTGATATCGATGTGGTACAAATGCCAATCAAATGCGTACGTGTTCACCATATACATTTGACCAATGATTTTTGTCACTTGGTCGCCATCTTTGGTCCGCCATTTTGAATTTCTCTTCAGGTGGTCCGATTTAAGTGAAATTCACAGGCGATGTGAACTTCATCAAAATACATCCGATTTTGGACAAATGATGCTCTGCCGCCATCTTGGCCGCCATATTGGAATTTCTTATCACTCAACGATTTTCATGGGGCTTGGAGCTTGGGACTTACCCTTGTTTCGTATGATCATTCTTATTCTCCAGCCATATTCCAACATTCTGCCGCCATCTTGAAATCTCTTATTAGTGGAACGATTTTCATGGAACTTGGAACTTACCCTTGTCTATAGTAGGTACGATCATTTTGATTTTTAAGCCAAATTTCATGATTCTGACGCTATTTTGGCCGCTATATTGAAATTTCTGCTCAAATAACGGGTGAACCCTAATTAACATCTTGCGTTCACTAATCCTTCAAAAAGGAAGTGCGCTACTGAGCCTCATGCCCATGAGGCATATTCGCTTGTTTAAATTTCACCTGGCAAAAATGCAATCAGGGTGGCTCGTTTCCATTGAAACACCTGTATATGTTCCGGACGTTAGGCGAAAGTACCGCTGCATTTTATGGTTAAATGTTGCCACTGCTTGGTATAGTTTGTTGTTGCATGGACCATAATCTTTGGATTTAGAAGCCATAGGTGGCAGCTGTGCAGGCCTTGTATACAGGGCGAAGAAGGAAAACAAAGGACGAAAAGTTGTATCTCATAAACCAGAAGAGATAGAGTTGTCTGAATCAGCACATTTAGTCTACCGTTTATGCTGATGAAGTCTATCAAACTAAATAGTTTCGAATGTCCTGAAGATTCCATGAACTATCTTGAACAAAATGTTTTTTTTGTTTTAGTGCAATTTTCATATAGGTCAGAAATTCTCAAAGTAGGTACTGGAGTGAAACTTGGTACTTCTTCATTCAGTGATGTAAGGAATGGAGAATGATCGAGAATGAGCCAGCGCCTGACCTTACTAAACTCCTGGACAATTGAAGTGTAACACCTAAAAATTTCAATGGACTTCGAAGTGATGTAGTCCTCAAGGAAAAGGACTAACTCGAACGTTTTCTCTTGTCATCATAGCTGGCATTTTAATTTAATTTAATTTGATTGATTCTTAAAAAAGGCAACAGATTTCTCTACAGAGGCCTAACATGGAACATTATGAATATGAATATACGCTTTTGCACTGTCATTATGCTACACGCCGTATTCCATACAAGTCCTCCATATTCATTATACAGGGCGTAGCGTATACCTATACATATCTGCAAAATCTGAAAAGTTTGAAAAAGATCTCGGACTTTTTTCTTCTGGTTCATGTAGGTCTATCAGACCAATATTTATATCGAAACGATTTTTCAATGTTTTTCCTATCTCCTTCATTTACAGGGTGACATGATTAACGATTAATGAGCTTAATGATCATTCAACAGGAAATGCCATTATTTTCCCTTTGCTGTCACCAAGATAGCAAGGCAAGTTGAATGACGATCCATCGTTAATGATCATTGAGATTGAGCTCCTTAGGGGGACCACACAGCACGTGTTACACGGCTCCAGTCCAGCTTGAACTCAGCTGCAGCAATACGAAGCGAAGTAAGGATTTGTATAGATCGGCCCTCATCCAAATTCTGAACAAGCTAATGATCTAATAATCTAATAATCTTCCTCGGATTGTGTTGGACAAGCTTCTCCGAGTATTGTTCTTGCAACCGGCAGTACGGCAATGTGTAGAAGATAATCGCCAGTGTGGGTGGGGGAACAGACTAGTCAAGAAAAGACCAGCGCAGGTCCCATCAGTACTTGGATGGACCAAACATTGAGCATTCATCATTCAAGCATCACATTGCGGCTCAATGAGTCCGGCTGGTCTAAGGAGGTGGTACAATAGGCCCAAAAACAAGGTACACGTGCTAGTCTGCTATCAACTGCAACCATTAATACAAAATGCAGAAGTATGAATGAGATTAACAACTGGGCCTGTAATCAAAAACGTTTATTCTTTGAGAATTAATGACCATTTTACTTGTTTAAAAAATAAACGATCACTTCCTATCATGGATACCTATTATAACGAATATCAAATATGATATTAGGTGTAGTTTGGTAGGGGCAACTTCCAAGAATTATAAAATCTCTAGGCCTTCCTGCATTCAGCTGCAGGATTTCCGATTCTGATTTTGAAATGATGAAATGGACCCCTTCACCAACCAATTCCATTGCTTGAACTTGACCAGCTACAGTATTTTTCTGTCGCTTAACCACAGGACTAACAACATCAAAGTTCAATAAGTTAATCATGCAGGTGAACCAAGTGTTTATAATAGCTTTACCTTTATCGTGTCTCGCAAGATAGCGATTTCCCGGGTCAAATGCTCATTCTCCTGATAAATAGCCTCCATCTGTTGTTGCATTTCTATGCTAGGCCCGCGCATCCGCATCCTCAACTCTTCTTCCAGCTGCCTCACCAACATTGCTTGTTTCTGTAAAAATAAATAAAAAAATAATGAAGCCAGCTTTACAACGGTGCTAAATGTAAAACGATCGAAGAACTACATCAATTTAAATTGAAATCCAATATTTCTCAATGGACGTCTTGCATTATTTTATAGGAACATTAGGGGATTATTGATTATCACTTCAACAAATATTTATTCGATGTATACAGTAATATAGTCGGAACTAAACAAACGTGTGATTGGATGGGAGCCTGGGTCACGTTTTCCCCAACGCAATTTTTGCCCTCTTTCTCATCTCACGACGACAGCCCGTGCCTGCCTACTCAATTAACATAAAACGCCTTTTTTACGGCAACTCATTTTAATCGATTGGATTATACATTGTTTCATCGCCACGGAGGAATATAATAAAAAAGTGCGAAAACCCCTTTTTTGAGCCCTCTCACAATTGAGCGTTGTTTCTTTTCATCTGTGAATTTCTCGAGAATTTCTCGAGAAAGCATTTGAAATTCAAAGAGACACTTTGGGCAGGAGGGGGGGGGGGTGGTCTCGCCATACAACATATACAAAAATGAAAGGGTAGTCACCATTATGTGCTAGGGGTGAGTATACGGGGGAGGATCGATATCAGTAACGGAGACGACCAAAGCGGCCTTCTCTGTAAGTAGAGGTCATTGACGTACGCCACTGAAATCACAGCGGACGCCTGAATCGCAGGCAACCAGTTTTGCTTCCTTCACTGTTTTGCATGCTTGTAATAACACCGCCGGCTTATTCTGCGGAGGGTTAACCGCGCGCGTACAGGGGCTGTTTGGAAAATAAACGTAAATATTTAAGGATTCATTGTTGACCCGGCGTCTTCATCATAATGGGTAGATATAGTACAGGTATAATATGGAACATCATCATCAAGTTTTGAGCTTTGTTTTACTACGGGGGAAAGCCAAGCCTAGGAAGTTTTGATACGGGCAATAAAAACGTGCGAGTTTCTCACAAAAAAATTCTTCAACCTCCTCCGCGCGCATTCTTTATGGCCGACGGGATTCGCTGCTTTAATTCGAAGAAATTTATGGGACGTTCCGAGAACAGCTCAGGAATTAAATTATTAGGAGACGATGACGTGGCTGAAGAAGATAACGTTTAACTCGGGTAGATACCTACTTACATGTAACTTGATTGCAAATGGGATACCAGGGGACGGCTTTTTTTACAGCTAATGGCAATAAAGTATGGCAGTTTGGGCATCATGGCCTGAACTCCATCAGGTATCCAGAATATCTCACCAGGATCAACTCGACCCTTGTTTCTATTTATAGAGTACCCACTGGACCTGCGGGATACATTCTGATGGATTAAGGATTAAGAAAGCAGACTGGTGAGTATAGGTAGTAGCTAGCATCCATGTATAAATTATATTTTTATTATTCAACACATTTGACACCACCCGTCCCCATGTTTGAAATAAAAAAAGAAACGAATTTCTTAGACATCCATTTGGCACTTTTTGAATGGGAAGCTATACATATCTACCTACCTAGAATTTCCCTAGGCTACGATACAACTTGGTTAGGAGAAGAGGGCGGAAGCACAATTTCAAAAAGATGTGAAAGGAAAATGATATCATCGAAGCGAAGAACAAACGCCGAGGGGTGAGCCACCACTCAAAAATTTGTACCATCAGGACTACCGGCACACTGCCACTTGACTGCCTTGACTGCCTGTTGACTGCTGTGACTGCTGGTTTGACTGCCGAGAAAATCTGCCAAGACTGCTGTGACTGCCCACTTGACTGCCGTGACTGCCAACTTGACTGCCTGCCGTGCTGCCGAGTTGACTGCCGTGAATGCCTGTTGATGACTGCCGGTTTGACTGCCAGAAGTTTGTACCAGGACTGCCGACGGTGGTTTACCCCTCGACAAACGCTTAAAAACCCTCCTTCCTCTTTGGGTCGCACCAATCATAATCATTTACTTAGGTACCTACGGCTAATTTTCTTGCCTTAATCCGTAAACTGCGTTACTGGTTACTATCTTCGCGCTTATCTATCGAATTTTGGTCTCACCAAGTGAGTGTACCTATTATGAATTAGAAGCATCCAAAGTAGAAATTTCTAGTCAAAAACTAGAAAATTATAGGTACCAGGGAGGGTACCAGCATCAGACAAAACCAAAAGAGTAGATCATTTTGAATTGTTCATATTTAGAATCAAACTTCGGGTGCATGAGCTTAATTGAATGTAATTCTAATTGCTACGGTTATAATCAGTTACTACCGTATGATCAAAAACTTTTCTCCTCTAAGCAGGCTGTGGTCTGTTCATTAGCCTGCCTATGGGCTAAGGCCATAGACAAGGACAAAAGTAGAAGAAGGAAGAACCACTGCGCATCCATTTCAGCCGATATTGCATGGGGTCCGCCATTTTTAGGTCATAACGGCTTTTCCAAGGCGGCAATTTAAATAGGGGGAGTACGCGCGAGTCAAAATCATAGACAGACGTCAAAACAGATGACAGTCATGAGACAATTTGTAGGTTATACTTTGTAAACGAAACAAATAACTCAAGAATTTCTGCTCACGGCCTCGACTAATCCTCATACTCATAGTCAATACTTCGCTCGATCTCCGACTTCGCATCTCTCAAGTCCTTCGGACAATTATAACAATTGTTGCCATAGTTGGATTGTGCTTAAATCGGAGACCGACTGTGAGTATGGGCCATAGACGTATGGGCATAAGGCCCACGACATGTGCTTAATTTGAGCTACAGAATAAAATTTCAAGAAAAATATTCAATGTTTTACTTGAGATAAAATAATACAAGTTTGGAAAGTGTTTGTCGAACATTACACTGAATCAGCTCTTCGCTTTACGTTTTTGCTAGATTGGGCACCTAATCTTATTTTCAAATAGCATCTTACGAGCACTTTCCATTAAGATAAAACTGTGGCGTTCCAAAATGTCATTGTCCGAAACGAGGTTCTGGCTCAGGTCCCGGGAGTGTGGAGAAAATTTTATTCACATTACTTCGAAAAGCCTCGAACAAATCAGCAGCACTGACCCTTTCTCATAAGACGTTTCCAAGCTATCGTTTCATCATTCTAATTGTCTCGAGCCACAATCGAAGCCCATCACCCGGTGGAAAACTGAAAGCAAAATTTAGTTACCGGAGTGAAATTTGATTATTTAAATTCAGCGTTACGTATGAAAGGATATCTTCTCATCTCTGGGTTCATCAATTGCTTGATGTTCTTGCAAATTTTGATAGGTATAACAAGACACCTTGTATTGATGCATTTGCTAAGTTCGATCAGGTTCGATCAAACTTTATTACACAGGGAAAATCGCAAAACAAACACTCCACACAGAGGCCTCGATATCTGTTTCACAGCTTCTAAGTGGAGATAAAACTGCGGACATCATTCTCCATTTCTTGACAATAATTCATCACGTACAATGCACTCGACAATGCATTATTTATGCAATGCATCCCAGGAATATAATATCTGGTTATTAAGTAGAATTCGTGGAAACGAACACTGAATAACACTCAACATTCAATTCTATTGTTATCTTTTACACAAAACCAAATATCGGCGCCGAGAAAAGTTCGATCACAACAAATCAGTCTAACCTAAAACTTCGTAGCTGTCATCAAATACACTGTCAGTACTGTCACCCACCAGTCATAATTGAAATTGCCGCCAGGAAAAACCGTTATGTAATCAAAATGGCCGGCCTACAAATTACACAGCCGCCCAGGTATCTTGCCTCTTCTACTTTTGTCCGTGTCTATGGCTAAGGCTAATGCCTATGGCTAATCAGGCAAACGAGGCTGATTTTATTGACCTGATTATATAGTTTTTAATCATACGGTACTATAGGTATATTAGGTTCGTGGTATATTTGCATAAGGGCACAATGTAGAGCATATGGATGCCTCTCTAGAGCATTTCTGGCTCAGTGAATTTAGCTGAGACCTGGTTCTGATAGTTGAACCGCAATCATGTTCGCTTGTACTTGTTATCAACTTCTTTTACGCTATATACAGACTATTGCAAATTGGAAACATTTCCTTATTCCAGTTCCAGAACTTCGACGCTTTGAGCCGTCCAATAATGCATTACCCCACTTTTTCACGCACTATCTAGAACAGATCGGAATGCAATTTGTACAGGGTATCGAAAAATGGTGTTAAGAGTGCACCGCGCCGTGGAGTTTCCCAAGGCAGCCGCCGACCCCCGAAGAAATAGTTTAGTAAGACACCCGGATTGGTTGGGTCGACGACCCTTATCGATCCCCATTCCGTATACACATGAGTAAATGATAAATTCCGCTGCGATTTTCCGCCACCTCTCTCCGGCCATCATCCCTTAAACAATGAAATTTTTGGCGCTGTAAATTTTTACGGGCCATACCTACCTACCGTAACGAGATGAGTTCTGCTTTATTTACGGAAAAGTTAGCGCAAACCCGTCCCGCGAGGGCAATGAGCTTTCCGTAAGACCCATCAAGTCGTAGCTCATACAGAAGTCATCTCCCTGGACACCACAGAGGCGGAGAAATTCTTGAGAGAAAGTTGAGCACGCTAGGAGAAAATTCGAAATTTTCCTATACCCTATCTTCTTTCCAATTTAATTAGTATGCCGCAACAATCTGATGATGATGGAAATTCAAAGGACGCCGCGGAAGGCTTCAATCCACCAATCGTTACTTTAGCTTGACGCTATGCAAACAAATTAGAAGAATGCCTTTTGGGCTTAGAACCGAACCGATCCGGGAAATGCGGGGGCAATGCTACATTGATTTTAGAATTATCCCCGCTGTTGTGCCATTGAGGAATTCCTCTCTCACCTTTTCCATGACCATTCCACATGCTTACGGAAGCGAAATTGTTACGTTTTCCATTCAATAGTAGCTAGGTTTCGTCGGTGGGTGCTTGTGCCGATGCCAGTGGTGTAGGTAACTTGTGCCAAGCGCTCTTAATTCATCCGAGTCACGCTAAATTGGAGTTTACCTACCCTCACCTTCGGAGCCGGTATTATGCTATCAGGGGAATTCTTTATCTTGAATTGTAATGAATTGAAATATATCACCAAGAAATTGCAAAGCTATGTGCGAGTCATAATCTGATTTACCGTCAAACTAAATAAGAAAATTTAGAAATGTTCTCGTCCTTGAACTACGGATATCTCGGGAGAAAACGAACCGATTTCGAAAAGAATGTTGACGTCTGATAAAGTTTTTCTTCGGCTGCATTATTGAGAATGTGCAGAAGAGTCTCAAAAATCTCAAGTGAGTACGCATCATTCCACCATTTTTAGCGCATTTTCGTAGGAAATACGCTATTAGCCGCGCTTTGATGTCCGTTCATCTGTCCGTCTGTCCGTTTGTCCGTCTGTCCGTTTGTCCGTCTTGTAGTTGAACTCCTCCTAAACGAAAAGTCGTGGTGGTATCGAGTTTTTTTTTTGCAAATTAATGCTGATTGTCTGCGGATGGGAATAGGCACAAAAAATATTTGGTCAGGCCGCAAGATTGCAAAGAAAAAAATTAAAATGTTTAAAAAATCGGTATTTAGCGCTACGGTGTGAACTTCTGCATCGAGGAATCTTACGAACTGATCTAGATACATGCATACATCCAGCGAACGAAATATGCAGGAAGAGATGAAGAAATTTTTCGTGAAAAAATCAACCTGATTGATTCATTCTCAAGAAAGATATCTTTATTTTTAAGCGAAATCTATACTTATGCACTTATATGCGGATGCGATTTTCAAGTCGCGGCGCTGTGGTTCAACAAGCTGCTTCTGGCTCCGTGCTTGTGATCAATATAGATATAATTCTCACTCATTCAGGATGTTTTCTTGTTTTGGTTGATGTCATTCTGTTGTTTTAATTTATCATTGACTACTCGTGTTTTCATAAAGATTGATGATTTCTTGGTGGTGGTGGTTTTGAGACAATCTGTTTACAGGTAACAGTGAACAGTGTACTCATCTGCACTCCGGAAATGCGCTCATGAAACTCACCCCCGCCCCGTGAGGACTTTGCTACTTGTTTTCTTTCATAGGTATATTCAATGTTTATAGACATTCTGAATAATCGAGATGAGTTTGGATTTCTGATTTTAGATTCCCTAGTTGGTCTTATTGACTGATGTGGGCGTTTCAAAAAATTGAATAAAAAATAATTGCGAATGTTTTTAGAAAAATAATTTGATTGGTTAAAAATGAACCTTTTGACACTCCTTTCTTCGGCACTCTGTAGAGAATTTATAATGTCAATAATAATAACTTGACTCGATGTGGCATCTTGTAGTCAAAGAAAGGCTATAGCAGGAATCATTATACTTTTTGAAGTCGGTTGATTTTTGTCAGAAATATCATCGTTAGTAAAGGAAAGAGATTTCGAAATATTTTGTTCAGCCAGCCTAGGTCATTCATCCTTTGGTTTCGTTCGATGACGATGACGAGAACAGACAATTTTATTGTGCGGTCAAATTCAGATGGTGATCAAAGTTGACATGTTCAAGCGCACTTCTCTATATCCATTTATCTATCTAGCTATCTAAAGTTAAAATTTCCACTATAATACCTACCTATTATAACTAGGATTTTGAAGTAGTTCAATACAAATATCAAATATGGCGTTGCGTAAAAATATTACGGATTTTGCGTTTGGTTCTTTTAGAGTTTAGACGAACGTCGTGCATACTACTATAAATACACATCAATTTTTATTCGCGCTTAGGTATATCGCCGATTACTACTTGCTGCTGTCGCTCTGAATTCAAAAACTGGTGTATCAGTCGGCCCACCGGTACCTATATGCTCAGACTGTTATTCTAGAATTTTCCACCGGTTCTCCGGCAAATTCCACATTGAGCACGGCATATGGCTTCGCGACAGCTCTCGAACAATCCAATACTTTCGAGTGTATTATCAGCGTGTTTTGAAAGCGGCGCCTCCGACAATTGGGTAAATGTGTTCTACCCGCATGTTGAAGTCGTCTCTGAGTAATTTCGAATGGTGCAGAGCCTACGCGTATGCTCTCGAATGCACTAGAATTGCACGAGAGTTTCGCAACTCGATACACTGTGTCCGAACGGTCTAGAAGAAACACGTGTTCTCTCGAATGCACGAGAGCCTCGCAACTCGCAACAATATATACAGAGAGGCATCATGGTAACCTTTTGGAATGGACCGGTAGATATCGCAACAATATATGCAACTTTTGAAACCAGCTTTACAGCTGATCGTTTTCCAATATAAATAAATAGTGAAGTACTGGAAGGACTTTGTTCTGGTGTCACTTTGCCTTTTATTTCTGGAAAATTATTCAGGATAAAGGCACAGTTCTCATCTTACCATGTGGCTCGCAGCAAGCGAATACCTTGTCAAAACCATCAGAAATATCACCGATCATTCTTAGACAGTTTCGGTTTCACTTGAGACTTACCTAGCCAAAAAGCTTTTTTTAGACTATTTGTATCCAAAATAACGGCGCTGGCCCAACCAAGTCAATGTCAGTGCCAATCGATTCACCATCCTCGGAATATATGGAAATGACGGATACGTGTCCGGCAATTGTCGACCAATTTGGTGATTTTTTCAAAATTTGTGCGCCATTGTGAAAAAAGGGGCTGTACAGCGCCCCCTATCATTGAAATTACTCAAAATGGTTTTAAAAGATCCTATGCCAAGTTTCATTCCATTAATCAAAAATGCGTTATCATTCAACCTACCGAGATCAAAATAAATATAAAAAAAAATTGAGAGAAAAAGTAGGAAAAGTTCCCGGTAAGCTAGGTACTTTTCACAAGACATGGATTAGAAGCGTGGATGTGTCCAAAACTCAAATTCACAAGAAGTTTTGGTTGATATTTCCAGAAAACCTATTTCATGTTGTGGGGCACTACTATGCTAAAATAAGAATATCATGCCATGTTAGACAAGTAAAAAACTAGTGATTGGATATTGAACAACGCAATTCTGACCAGACCAGATCGATGATTCCTTTTCCATGGAGCTCGTGTATTCGTGTGAGGCATAGACGGACAGACAGACGGACAAAAACGAAGACAATAGTTTACTCCTTGTGTCAATGTGCGAAAAAAAAGCTGATGGGAAACCTACATGAACATATGGGAAACGTACCAACTCTGGTCATCTAAAGATATCTCAAAGTACGGCGCTGACCTCGGCGCTGACTTTCCGATAGGGTAAAAAGCTACCTTTTTAAATTTTAAGTTTCTTCGGCGCTGCGAAACCTTCAACTAAAATTGATGAAGTAGAAAAATTTATAAAACATACCCTCGAACATATCTACCTAACGACTATAGCTAGCATGTGAAACTTTCACTTTTGTTAGCTTCAAACGTCGATCCTCAATTTCTGGCGCTTATTTTGCTCAAAAAGTAATTACTTATTTTAGACGTTCATTCGACATCCATTGAATTCAGTGACGATCGAATATTAGTTTGGTTATTATAGGTACCGCCGTATATTTCTGGTCTGTATGTAATATTCATTCATCACAAAAAGGTTCAGTGGAGAAGACAAACCCAAAGTGGAGTAAACTATATCAAGCATTTTTCAGGCATTTCCTTGAGTCAATAATCACAATTATCCTGAAACCTGAAAGCTTCAGCAACAGAGCAGTCACGCCAAACACTGTTACACGCTCCAATCGATTCGGGCGTCGTTATACGTTACAACCCTGCTGAAGTTTTATTTTAGTCGCCGTCGACGGTTCAATTATAAAACTGAATTTGTATTTATAGAAATAAAATTATTGTTTACAATATAAATCATTAATTTACTGGGCAGATGCGTGACGTCACTGATTATTACCTGTGCCAGGATGTGTGCAATATAGATATATTCCCAGAAATTCAGGATGTTTCAGATTTTAGCTCCGCAACTCCATAATTAATTACTAACGGATTCCGTTACATTACCTTAGACTGGCGATTATTGGCACCTCCCTCATACCTGTATTAAAACCAATTAGTGGCTGTATATAACTGGAATTTTAATTAATCAGGTGGTTGTTGCGTCGCCTCTGCGCGTTTAATACCCTTCTGCCTCGTAAAAGGGGCAACCCTCGGATTAGTCATAAAAATGCGATTTCAGTCTGCCACCATACACTATCGTTCAAACTACATTAGAGATGTTATTAGTTTCATCTTTATATCGAAGATTCGATATTGATTCGATAGTTCATCAAAATGGATGGATACTGATAGCTGGATATTATTACAGATAGAAAGGGCGGTGAAGATGATAATGTAGGTGGCAGGTTAATCTCACCCCCCGCTCCAAATGTGTAGCTGATGCGTGGGCGTAGAATTTTATGTTAAAATTTTGCGCAATCGCCTAATTGTCCTTTGATCCCTCGCCTTCTACGTTCGCCCCCACTGGGTTCATTCATTTGGCATTATTCTACTCCCCCAATCTTCCTCCACATTGTTTGCATTTCAAGTTGCCGTACAACTCAAAACCAACACCACAAACCAAATTAGCGCCAATTGCAACGCTGCCTCAACACTTGTCGTTATACCTTTCTTGTGCCGTCAAAACCCTGTTACGTGAAGAAATGAAATTGTAAGCAAAATATTTTTATACAACTTAGCCCCAACTTCCGAAGGATAGCATTCAATGAACCGTTAAAATCTTATCACCCCTCGACAAATGCGTAGATCACGTGTGCGATATTACGTGCCACCAAAAGGATATGGTAGGTTTAAAGGTATATTTATAAGTGTGACATGCGGAATTTTATACTTTCCTTATTTCGCAAAAAAGGCAATCCTGCATGCAGGGCGGTATATGGTGACATAGTAGGAAGAATTCTTTGATCATAAGGAGACTGATAATCCTTGTTCTTTGGCATCATCAACACTATGACTGGGCTTGTATCTCATGAAATTCCAATGACACGTATCTATAGGAAGCTGTAGGAATTAGGTGTTACCTCAGCGAAATTCGAATGCAGGATAAACTAAACTGCAATGAGCTAGGCTAATCAATTTAAATGGTCAAGGGGATGATCCATTGATACATATATCTCTACTGACTATCCACCTTCGATAACAGACAACATTCCTTTATAAATTGGATTGTAGACGAACTACTGAATCGCACTAGTAGATATACTCGGCCCAGTTCTCAGTTCTGTGTAGGTTCAGCTCAGTCTGAATACCTTTGATATAGGTTCAGTATTACTATATAGGTATCCACTTGACTTTAACACGAAAAAACGATCACTTGACAAGTTTCAAACGCAGCATTTCATCAGACTGCTCCGTCGCTCGACAAAATTTAACTGACCAGACCTCACTCACTGACAAGTGCACTGAGCATCGTTACCAGTCCAGTGGAGCACCCACATACAAGACAGTATTCCGAAAACACCATCATCGAGCAGATTCCAATTGAAGCTCATCAACTATCAGCCATATTTGCATTATTTGATCAACTTCAACCAATCAGATCTCACCCACCCTTTCTATTCAACATTACTCTGTGCATTGATACCTAAACTCGAACTGATTATATCGTGTGATCAAATGAATTCTTATTTTAGGTAGGCTATGGCCTGGTCAAATTCAGGGGTGCGAAGCTGCATTCGGCTAGGCCACAGCCTACCTAAAATAAGAATTCATTTGATCACATGATAATTCACTCAATGATATGTATAGGCATAAAAAAAAGCTCACAGCTCCTGCCACGGAGTGAATGGATCTTTGGAATTTCGGAATTCTGTCAGAGTGACCAGATAGATAGGTAACCACAAGCAATCAAATCAGTATATTCTGTGGAAGTGGCTGTTTGCGTTTTTTTTTGGCAGTGACAGAGGCAATGACCGACCCACATCGTTATCAGTAAACGAGACAGTATCAAAAAACAAACGAAAAATAAAATCATTGAGCAGATTTCGATTGCATCTTATCCATCATTAGCCATTTCATTCGTCGATCAACTTCAACTGACCCGACCTCACAGATATGAGATATGTCAGTCTCGACGAGCAAAGTGTCATCGTGCGTGACGCTCAGTCGGAGCAGGCTTAGACCTGTCACTTTGAAATTTGCTGCCAAGCTTTTGTCGAATGCTCTTGGCACGTAGATTTCATCGTAGATGAGCCACTTCAGCTCCGAAAATCTCCAAGACGTATCGGCAAAACGTTTTCTGAACCAATATCAGTTGTTGACTTCAGTCTTGTCAGTGTCAAGTATATTTGAATAACCAGAAGTACCTAACATAGAGGGGAATTTATTTTGTCATTCAGGAAAGAGCTTGGAATGCATGCAAAAGGTGGAAGGGAGGATCTTTTCACTTGAAAGTTGAAAGATACCACCCGTGACGTTTGATGCATTATCACATCATCGTAGGTACGTAGGTAGGTACCCGTCGGTACTTGGGTACAGGCTTTGCTTTTCGTACTGGATGATGGCTTTTGTCTAAATTATGAACTTTTACATGACAAATTGACAGATTGACATGCCAATTCGTCAAAAACGATGTCCGTCGAAAATGACAGGAGCCTTGAAAGCGTGAAGTCACGCAAACACAACCTATAAACCAGTGGCATTTTTGCTTCATTTTTACCATGCTCGTCCTGTAAGGGTTGCAGAACAGTAAAATATATTTTCAAGTGGGTCTTGACAGCGTATACTGCATTATTTATGATGCACATGCAACGTAAAAGGGCAATTATATGCAGCTAATGTGATACACGATACATGTTAGTGAGTTAGGGTAGCAATAAAAATCTGCATATACGCTCATAAAAAATTCAATGAGACGGTCTCTGAAGTCTTTACTGCAAATTCCCGGTGAATATCAAAAGAAGTATGTAGAAACTTGACAACAAGACAAAAATTTGGTTTAACTTGACTGGTTGTCAATTTGAAGTATGGGAAAAAATTAGGGATTAGACAATTATTTTGCTGCGCTATTTTGAAGGGGTCGCTTTCCAGTAGGGTTGTTATTAAGTTGTTATTAAACTTATTAAGTTTTCAGACGGAAGATAATGCGTACTTTAAGTAGATGTTCTTTTCCATACATGGGCGGTTTCAGGCAGTAGATATTCGACTATCGTTGGATCATTATCCAAGTTCAACTATTCAGACGAACATTCTCCAAACTTTTGCATGAGTTACTGCATCTTTTCTTGGGATATTTTCCACGGTACCTACTTCTTCAAGGGGGTAGAAGAATCATTGTTACACTCAATGCTTAAATAAGATGGTTTGAACGACCATTCTCCAAGATTTCAAATGAAGTATCACATGCCTTCTCATGAATATTGCTCCCAGAGGCTGGTTCCAAAAGGGTGAGAAACAACGCCCTTCCGCTTCCGATATAGTGATATGGGCTTCTAACATTGGAATCAGAAAAAATCGGATTTTTGTTTTCAAAAGTTGTAGACGTCAAAACGTTGTCTATTTATTCACGCTGCCCTTTGGCACCCTGTGAACATATAAGATTATTCGTTGATAAAGATATTTTGTGTGACACCGCTTGATTGGTGAATGAAATAGTCTTTCCGCAAAGTTTTATAATTTTTTCAGAGCTATCCCATTTTGAAAGCTAACCAAATTTTCACGTGAAACCTGTTTATGAAACCAAAAGCGAAATTTTCTGTTTGGAGAGACCATAATTATTATTATTTTGTCTCTATCGCTTATACAACGGCTATTTTGTGACAAAGTGCTACTTTATGCAACTTTTGTTTGTTTGTATCTGGAGCTCGCAGTGTGTAACTGTGAGCTGCTAGTGACTGCTAGTCAAGCTTTAAATATTGATATTTCCTTCTTGACTTTCTCAAAATCACAATGGATGTCTGTGATTTACTTTGGTTTAATACTAGACAGTTTTCGATTCTGAAAACGATGTCGAAAGCATTTTGTCAAACTGCTTTTTAACCAATAGAAACACTTCTTTAACCCGGTCGGTAGCACGGAGAGCTTGGCTCCGCTTTCAAAGGTGGAGGTCCCGAGTTCAAATCCGCACCGGGCAATATGAACTTTTTCACGCGTCCCTTAGTACTGGGGCATCTACTACCGTGCGGCGATGTCCCGGGAAAAAAGCCATCGAAAAAACTCACACTGAAAATCCTCTACTGTGTATTCCAAACATAGAATCGTCGTTGTTATATAGTTACATAAAAACCTATATAGAAAACATACTCCTAATAACCACAGTAGTTATTGCAAGTAAAAAAAAACACTTTTTTGTTAATAGAAGTTAGGCTAATGACAGTGCCAAAGTTTCACTTGTTAATGCTATTTTGTGGATATTGTACTGTAGGTACACCTTATCATAATATCAAGTCAATCCAGATTCATGTAAATGTACATATCAAAACACAAAAAATATGAGTATGGAGGTAGGTACTACTGCGCTGGTATACATACAAGGTGCTATTATGGAAATTTCAATGCTTTTCACTTGGAACAAAAGCACACTCTCATGAGTCCATTTCCATTATAGATACTCTACACAATCAAAATGTGAAGTTACGTGCGTGAATGTTCACTTTTTAGAGAACAAAACAACATGGAAAGCAATTTAATAACTATAACGCTCCCTACAACAAACAAAAAACAAACATATTAGTGATTCTTATTTAACAAATAAATGATAGAAATTATCTTCTTTTTTTTCACAGGTGCATAGTACACACCTAGGTAGAGACGGAACTCGCTGGAGACCACGCCGCGCCGCGACAAAAAGACAAACACCTGCACAATTACCGGAGGAGCTGTGTTACCCCGTTGCACGAATGACACAACTGCGCAATTGGCGGAGGAGCGTGCATCGAGCGTTTGCCGAAATATTCGCGTGGCCAATAAACTTTTGTAGTGCTCTTGCGAATAAATTACTCGATAAATTAGCAGCCAATGCTGAAATAGGCCGGAATAATAATTGAAGCGAGGAAAACTTTTGAAGCCTTTCTTCAAGACGTCTGAAAAATTCTGGAATACAAGATGCGGTAACGATATAAGGAGCGGCTCGATAATGGCGCAAAGTTGAATTCAGAGTGACAGTGCGAACCGTAGCCAAGTACAGCTAGCGATAATGAATGGGTGGTATTGGTTGAATAAGGCTGTCTCTAAATTATTGAAGTGGCCAACGTAAATTCGTAACCAGTATAGCATAAAAAGTCTGATTTATTTTTATGGCATCCACATTGTCAGAAATAATATAATAAGTGGTATGGTTATCATCGATGATAATTTCGAATGGAATTGGTCTGCAGATTCAACGATGCGGAGCACTGTGATAGCCGCTCGCCGACGCAAGTTTCTTTGCCTATCGTACCCCCCCCCCCCCCCCCAACTCTAAAAGCAGTCACAACGCCACTTAGATCAACAATGTTTTTCAGACCCGTCAAGTCTAGGACGATCATTACGAAGCCGGTCCCATCCCCCATGACTCCCCCTTCGACGAGCCTGGATGACACGAGGGTTGATCTTGTTCTTTCTTGTCGCATCGGCTGATTTCGTCGTCGTTTTATTTACTGCGAGGTCCTCTGGTTTTGTCGCAGTCAGTGATGGCAACGCAATTTTAGATTAATAAAGGTAGCCACCGAGAGGCATCAAGACGTTCCGTGGGCCATTGAAGAAATTAAACGTTTATTAGCAGTTGTTGTCACAATAATAAATTCTAAAGTTGTCTCCTAACGGGTAGGCCATCATGGCGGCCTCTCAGCACGCTATGTTTGTGCTGCTTTTAGGCCAAAAATCCGGGTGATTGGCTGTTCATTTTATATAAATATATGAAGTTCGTGGTGCGCATACAGTTTCAGAATCTAACGCTGTTGTGTTTTGTTTTTTATAAGTAAGTACAAACCTAATTAACTGATGGTTGTGTTTCATCCAGTTTGGTTCAAAAATTATGATAATTATGCTAGGAATAGGTACCAGTGGCAGTCCCATGTGTATGAGGATGCAGATAGGCAGTAATGACCAACTCAGTATTAATTTCACTAAGTAGGATATACCTATCTACCCACAGTCATGCAAAAATTATTCATTATCAAATTCATGCAGGTAGGTTCACTTAAATTCAAGTACCTTACTAATTTTGCATTTTGCCCAGGTGCTTGGGGAAGAGGTAAACTGGTAAGGGGATGTCCCTTCATAATCTTCTTTGTACGGAAAGGATTTTTTAAAGAGACACCCAGGCACCCAGGTGTGATAAAAGAATAGGCAGAACGGAATGAAGATAGACCTTTTTCATTTTTCAGAGCAGTTGGAAGATACACATTTTTTTTCTGCTACCCCAACTTTGGATCTGTATGAAAATAATCTTGAGGGGTCATATTTTGTATTCCCATCATGTTTTTCCCTTGAAGTAATGGGAATAATAGGATTTACATTTTGTTTTACTTTCAAATATTTGATCCTCTATTTGGTTTCGAACTAAAATTTGATACCACATTTGTGCAATCGGGCATTACCGGTTGACATCATTATCGCTGTTTTTGACAGATGAAGTTTATACTGTCTGCTTGGGTTCTGGGCTGCGTAATTGACCACTGGAAGTGCAGGTGGTTTGGGTATTTGTGAGGCGGCAGTAGGCGCGTCTGTTTAGCCTCGTGGGGGCATCGGTCGAGTCGGTACCAACGTGCTGCCCCATAGGGAAAGTGCGAAGAATTTGCGGTTGCTGGCTTGCTGGTTTGCGTCCCGACGCTTCTATGTACTAAGCGATGCCAAACGAGCTTCACAGGGGCACCAACTATTTGTGCTTTTTTGACGGCTAGTTGAGATCCGTTAACCGGCCGAAGGGAGTTCGAATGGGTTTTTACAGGTGACAAATATATGGGTTCCATTTTAGGCATTTCGGCTATCACACACGCATTGAACTCTTTTTTACGATGAGGCACTTCGTTGGTCCCGACCCGATTGACGCCTCAATCAGGCTAAACAGACCTGCAGACCGCCGCCTCACAAATACCGTTGAGTGAAAATATACAAAGAGGCGCCATGGTAACCTTTTGTCATAGACCGGTAGATGAGGCCGCAGTACAAGCAACTTTTGAAACTAGCTCCGCAGCGGATCATTTTATAGAATAAATAACTAATTCCAGTCAAATGCATGCATGGAGATATGCATGAATTTCCCCACATCGACGCACATGGTTCAAATGATTTTCGACAGATTTGAGTTGCCAGTCAGCTATCAAGAATCGTGAATGCAACAAATAGTGCAGTAAAGATAGGTTTTGGGGTTGAAAAAATCAATTCATGAAATTTTAAAGCTGTTATCGATTCAGAATTTCATCCTCTACCATGTACTTAGAATCCCCGAAAATCCCATTCGAGCATTTTTCTTGCGGCGCTGTCAAAGTATATCATGTTTGCTGTAACAAGTCCGAAAATTGTATATCCTCGCTTTTGTCACATTAGAGCTGTATTGTTAGTTCAGAGCTGTTGGTGTATACTCCAGGGCATGACCAGAACGTCATCTGAAGCGCTGAAATCCTATTTCTTGCAAAAGAAAATACGTAGCTCGCTTTAATCTGCAAATACCAGTAGTAATCAAGTGTAGTTCGGGGATTAGTGACCAAATTTAATAAAATCTGTTCTTTTTGTGATGAAGGCATGAAATTTGATACGAGTGGTCTTCATGGTCCCCTTTTCAAATTTAGACATGACATCTCGCCATATTTTGGCTAGGGGGACTTAGGTACCCCCTTGAAAATTGAAGTTGCAGAAACTCATGCAAACCATCATTAAAATAATTGTCACGCATCTCAAAAAGTAATTTTTTAACCGCCACCATGCCGCCACCTATCACTGTCAGAATTGCACCAAATTTCATGCTACTTGGCGAAACAACAGCAAATATTATCCGTTTCACCCTTATTTGCCACCCAGCAAGCTATGAAAAATTTCAGTTGCATTGGTACGCCTGAGACTCACAGGTGGTTTCACGCAGTGGAGGTTATGTAGCTTTGTCAGTCTGACACCTGGATGACGCCGCACCGTGGAAGAAAATTCGGACCGGGAGCCTAGCCCGGAAAAATGGCGCGGCAGGTGCGGGGGAATGGTTTTTCAAGATTCGGGGGCGAAATTTTGACCCCCTTAACATCCAAGCCCGGGGGGAGAGGAAACTTCTTGCATCTGCAGCAAATACCACTGTAATTATTCGCAGTACTACCAGGTGTTGGATGCATAATTGGGAACAAAACTATGTGCTTTTATAGAGGTGATGGACAGGAAGCAAGTAGGTATGGACAAGGTATCAAGGCACCAGCTCCCTGTCCATGATGCAAAACGTAAATTGCTTGGCTTATTCAAGTCAAACTTGAGCTGAGAGTAAAGGAACCGTAGGTTTTGAGGTAGGTTTGTACTTACCCCTAACGCGGCTCCACCCACTGCCATGTTTTGGGCCATGTTTGGTTGCAGGCGTTTAATATACTGGATATGCCGCAGAACTTGCATTTTTGTCTTGTGCGGAAATTTTTTTGGCATCTTGTGATTTGACGTTGTCAAAATTTGTCAATCAATTCATGAGCTGTCGTCAGTAGGTATGCTAAACCTAACAAAACAATATCATGGCTTGCTGCGTGGCAAATAAGGGTGAAACGGATAATACAGACTAAAGAGTATAGACAAACGTCAATACACCTTGCTCCCTCTGCGTCAATACGATCTGCAGTTGTCAAGTAGAAGGCACGAAGAATGAGGATTGAGGCGTGGAATACTTCAAAGCATTCAGTTCGAGTGAATACACGGCATAGAAATATTTTCAACACACCCTCGCCCTAGGGCTCGCCCTAGGGGCACAAATTTTATGATGGTGAGTGACGCGAAAATTTTTTTTTGCTATGCTTTTGCGCTTGGTTTTACGTGTACGTGTAGTCATATAAAATTAGGTTACAAAACAGTTCCAGCTATCCATCTATTCATAAATTGTCGATCATATTGATTGGGAACAATTAAAAAACGCTGTTGAACTTCACACTTGAATTGGCTCATTTCTTCGGGAGCTGTCATCCCTAGAATGACAATATCAAAAAACAGACTTTATGAATAGCTTCGGCAAATACAAATTAGTGAATAGTGATACACAGCAGATCAACTTACGGTTTCCTAGATTAAAAAATCATTAAAATCTGTTTTTTTTGACACTCCGAAGACATTTTTTTTCAACACGAATAACAATGCGTACATGGCGACAACTGTTGTGTCTCTTGTCAAGGTTTGGTGTAGAGTCAAATGATTACTTTTTGAAATGTGTGACGATATTCACCGGTGGTTTGTGAGAGTTCCTGAGACTTCAAATTTTTAAGGGGGTCCTTAGGCCCCCCTAACCAAAATATGGCGAGGCGTCATGTTTACATTTGGAAAAAAGACCATGAAGACCACTCATACCAAGTTTCATGTCTCTATCACAAATCAAATAGATTGTAATAAACTTGGTTACTAACCCTCGGATTATACTTAATCAACACAGTTAATTGGAAATTAGAGCGACTTCCGTGTTTTTTTTTTCGGGAAATACGAGTTAGAGGTTTAAACGAAGGTCTGGTCATGCCCTGCAGTATATACCAACAGTTCTAAGCCAACAATGTAGCTCTAGTGTGAGAAAAACAAGAATACCATTTTCGGACTAGTTGCAGCAAACATGATATACTTTGACAGCGCCGCAAGAAGAATGCTCAACTGGGATTTTCGGGGATTTTGAGTATGTGGTAGAGAATGAAATTCTGAACCGATATCTGCTATAAAATTTCATGAATTAATTTTTTCAAGGTTTGGGGTCTTTTTTGACTATCTTTACTGCACTAAAACCCTGCGTGTCTTCTAGTCTTGCACATTATTTTTGTCTTGATTCATAAGAAGAGTATTTGCACCTTACTGACCATCTTCTGTAGCTCCAAGTCTTCAACCTCAATTCACGTGAAAAATGATAATGTATATCCCATACACTTTCTGTTTTCAGTAGAATGACTTTTCGGAGCAAAAATAAAGTGACAAGCTGGAGTGCTACGGCTACGGTTGATTGCACCTGCAAAGTTTTGGATCGAAACTATCAGCGGCCATCGGTCATATTCTCCCAGCGCTCCAGCTTGTCACTTTATTTTTGCTCCAAAAAGTCATTCTACTGAAAATAGAAAGTGTATGGGATATATAAAATAATTAAATGGATTTTTTTTAAGTTTTTATTTTAAGAAAACGGCATGACTGCTGCTAACGAAAAGCTGAAATTAGTTTTATATTATAAGGTCGTTTCGTAGCAAGGTCTCACATATTAAATATAATATACGTGAACAGAAACAGTTTTGAGTGATGATTGATTTTGTATTTTGGTATGCTAGTGGCAGTGGAAAAGAACCGCCCGTCTCGATTATTACTGATAAAAGAGCACTTAGAACATTAATTTCAGATTATTCAACCAGAATCAGCTGTATGATGATGAGTGTAACATGTGGGAATGGGAATCATGCTAGCTCTATTTCTATTCTTAGATGGACATTGTAAATAAACATGCTCTGTGAAAGTAACATCGGCATGTCCGCGCAATGTATTCCCTTCTATTTTGGTTGCGTATGCACGTCTAATCCCTGCGCAAATTCTCAGACTTCCTCATAAAACATAACCATTTAAATTTATCCCGCCAGATTGAATTTCAAAACTGTCAGCCACAAAGCAACTTTGTTGAAACTCTTCTTGGTTTCTTTGCGGCTGCACTTTATATTGTTAACATGACTTATGACTAGAGTTTATGGTGGAAGATACGTCAATAAAAAATACAGTGTAGGTTAGGTACTACATGCATGCAAAGTTGTGACGTATGTACGTACACAAGGAGGATTTACCTTCCCAAAAAATAAAGTGTTCATCTCTGGATGTCGGTGAGTTTGGCGTATCGTAACTTCCGAGAAAAAGTGGCCAAAACTGATGGTATAAAGAAGAATGAAAATACCTGGGTGGTATAGTGGAGTTTTATGACGAATAAAAATCGAGGGAAATCCGAGCTGCGGCAGTAATAATTTCTACTGGGATGGTCGGGGGCAAGTCAGGAGGTTTTCCTCTGAGTTTTAAGACATCATATTGCGGTGATGATTGGACGGGAAATTGTGAAGGCGACGTATATTCACTTGAGGAATGGCCAGGCGCTGCTTGTTTCTGACGTTGATAACGTCGATGAATTATTATTTTATCCTTTGTGCCGTACTTTTCAGCCAATTATGTGCCCACGTTAGTTATAGGTACTTGTGATCCATACTTACTATAGTGAATATGAATATCTCTTCATCAATTCTGTTACTCTACAATGCTATTTTGTGGTTATTCATTAAAATTTTTAAATTGTTGGAAATGGATCTATAGGTATATGGCATAGTTTTCAATTGAGAATTTCTATCAAGTACAGGGCCGGCGTTATAGCTTTTGGCGCCCAAGACGAAGTCCTGTAATGCACCCTTTTATGAATAAAAAAATAGCATCTCGAGCAATTTTTTCTTTGAATTATAACAGTAATGTTAAAATTGATTAAAAATTGCACAAATTGTGAGTAAAAAAGCGCCGTAGGCGAAATTTTTTCGAGATATTAGAGAGCAAAGGGCGCTCAGGCGCCCCCCCAAAGTTTGGCGCCCGAGCCGGCCGCCTCGCCCGCCACACCCTAACGCCGGCCCTGAAGAAGTATGTACTTAGATATCCACTTCAATACAAGATGAATACAACGTGAATTTTGTTGAGTCTTTATTCAGCTACCTTTTATTTTATAAGCTACTACTTATAAAAAGTAAAAACGGCACCCTCAGCAACTTCCACTTGAATCGGCTCTAAAGCGGCTATTGTTGAGTATTTACTTCTGCCAAGCCAAGCCAGGGACTTCTGTATACATATACCTACGCATACATATATGTCATTTCAACTGTAATTCGTAAGTATGGGTAGATACTTTTTGTCCTATTTCCGTCTATTCAGAATTCTGCGACACACATTTTACGCAATCTAAACCCAATGTTCAACATTTTTTCATGATTTTCTGAATGCATGCAGGTGCTATCATAATAATCAGCTTGTACTACATAAAGTGTATTTTGTTATTAAACCTATATTATTTAATGGGACAGATGATAATCCGTTTTATCGCTATCCCTTTCATGTTTTATCATCCAGCGAATTTATGTCTTGAGACCAATATTTATCCCCAAAAAGCCCTGGTTCATTTCACTATGACACTGGTTGATAAACCACAAAGCTCCGTTCCAGTGAAAATGGACGCACATTTGCCCTAACATCACTGATGATGGTTCATATCTGCCATTCCCAAATTGCTGTTCGCATATGTGGCTTGAGTGCTTTTCAAACAGTTTGCTGCCAAGTTCGCAGAAGAAATTGAAAGGAAATACCTGCCAAATGATATCACTTATCGATTTCGGATTGGCGCGTTCAATTTGATTCCGCGACGATACATAAAAAACGAAAAAAGTGAAATGAATCCAACGACAGGGCTCAAATTGGAGTGACCACCATGCTGCTCGTTCTTTTATATGGACCATAAAAATTTTTATATACTAATCAAATGGGATGAGTCTCGAGTACTTGAGAAAGATCTCAAAGTGGCCGAAGCGCTGCTTGATTAAGCTCAAACAATTAAGGTGCAAATTTTAAAATACCCGCGTCTGAAACTTGTGATCCAATTTATGAAGGTGCCGGGGGTAATTTAATTCTTAATTTAGTTCCGCAACTCCGGCGGTTTCTTCCGTAACCGATTTAGCCGACTTGAAAATACAGTGGTATACGTAAATAATGCAAGACTTCCATTTAACTGAATAGTGGACTTTTCAGATTAGGTATACAATTATTATTGTACATACAACAGACACCCACATGTTATGTAGACTAGATAAAAATCTACGTTAAATTTTTCATCGAAATGTCGAACAATCCATTAATTTTCCATACAGATGTCCAGTTTCTGTTTACGTGTTCTGCTTAGTTTCAACATTCCAACCTCATAATATCATGGCAGTAATGTACAGCAAATTGTACACACAATGTTTTACCTAGATTGGAAAACAAAAAATTATGGTTGACATTTTTTTTTTTTTTTTGGAAAGATGGTGATTAGGTACTTAACCATCATGGGGTAAATTTTCTTTATAGAAATCATAAATTATTACAATTGATTTTTTTTTCAAAGTTCAGATGCAGTTACGCCGTGTTTATACACCAAGATAATGCATAAGGAATAACGCCCAAGTAGATGTGTTGAAGCTGATTTACCACTCCAACAAATCATTACCTCGACCTAACGTAACTTTGCTTCTGCTCGAAGAAATGTAAACTGTTCAAAGTTGATCTTTAGTTTGAAACATTTGACGCGAGCACCGACTTTCGATGCTTGCAACCTAAATTTGGTTAGGCGACAGGGGTGCCGCTCAATGTGGTCACTCACGAAGCATCCACCATAATTGAACGGGTTCGTCGCTTTATCTATCTGGATCTCCATCTCAATTGTAAAACAAAATCCTGCACATGTCTTTGCATGTATCGATTCCGCGTATGTGCTAACCGAATAGAGTTTTCAATTGTCGATAGGCACACAACTCACCGAATGGTGGATGCGCCGGGTTTAATCAACCAGTTATAGCTTTCCGCCATTTCCTCGTCGGGCGCTACGCGTTTTCAAAATTTCTGCTGGCCGTTAACACCCGAGACGGCCGCTCATCCGGGCTTTGACCAGAATGTCCCACGTTTGGTGCAGAATTCAACTCAGACGTTCTTTTCCGCTCGGGGAACGAGTTTTTCTGAAAAATTTGAACTGAAATCGAAAGTAGCTTGTATTATTGGTCGTCATGTAGGCTCCTTTTCAAATGCAGCACGGTTTCGGCTTTTCGTCGGTAACAAAATAACAAAAATCATCAAGGAAGTGAACGAATAATATATTGGATGATTGGTTCCTGTTCTTGAACATTAAATTTTCCAATAATTATTTTCACAATTTTCCGATAGTTTTTCAGTTGAAAATGTAAAAACAGGCCTAGCTTATCGAGACCGAACTCAAATGGTTGAGTTGAAAATGAAGCCTAATTTGACGATATTCACAATAAGATGATTTGGGAAAGGCTTTGAGGTTTTTGAGGAAAATCCAATTGTTCATGAAAACTTGTTCAGTTTTTTGTTTTAATTATTATGGAGATGCTGCAAATTTGTTACAATATTTCTCTCAAATTCCAACTTCTCACCCGAAGGGACGTATCGAACAAAAATTTCCAAAGGTTTCTAGATACTACTCGGTAAGGTTGTGTGGTGCTACAAGAGATTTTTTCTTTGCATGTTTTGTAAGATGAGCTCGGTCTTGACGGAAATTCAAGAAATACTATTAGCGCCCGAGAAAATTTTAGCCCTGAGTAACAGAAGAGGCAGACCAAGGAAAACGTGGCGAGAGAAGGAAGAAGAGCAGCTTCTCGGTTCCAAAAATTGGGCCCCAGGAGACTCAGAATCAGTGGAGAGGAGGAACCTCGGGAAAGACAGAATCCAGTTACCTTCAGAGTCCATACGTTACAACTCTCAACTCTAATCGACTCTACTAGAAATATTCGTGACAAATTGACTAAAATTTCAAGAAAATCATATTTATTCATGTTCTTGAGAAGTAGGTATATGCCGATCACGTTTTAAATTCAGCAGAATTAAAAACGCGGTTGGCCATGTTGCCTAGAGTGTAACGGACGCTCATAGACCAAATTGCGCGAAAACGGGCTGAGATCAAAGAGGTTAGAAAATTTTGACAAGAAATGCCAGATCTGGCGTCTCCTTTCATCATATCCGCTGCCCTGTTGCCTTGGCCGTTGTTTGTCATGATGTCAGGTGAGTGTCATAGTTGTTTACATTCCTGGGAAAATTTCATTCAAGTGTTCTGCCCCCGGTTCTGCCATTGCTATATTCATGGTTCTGCCTGTACATTTATGAGGTAAGTACGAGTAGCACTCTTGTCTCAGTACTTAGGTGCATGTAATTTTTTTCTTTCATTCAAAGTTGACTTCAGATGCAAATGACCAAGGGGTGAATCCTCGGGTGAATTACTGGGACATCAGAACGTTCAACGGATTGTGATGGATTGCCACGGGATTCTCACCGGATACGATTTCTTCAAATTAAATGGATAGCCACGGGATTCCAGTGAATTTCCACAAATTACCATCAGTTTGGGGCCACGCCTGAATCACCACCAGAGAAAGGCGCTCTTGCTTTGCGGTGCTTATCATCACCTGAGGTCTCCACGCTATAAGGTTATTTATTAACGTTACATAGACCAATGGCAGATAGAGGACTTCAATTTTGTTTAGATTTACCAGCAATATTCCTCTGTTAAAACTTGTCAAGAATTACTGGGTTAATCAAAGCCCAGGGCCGCAGATTCGGAAAAATGTATCCCTGTGTTATTTGGTCAAATTTACATTTTTGGGAATACTGTTATCGGGTTCGAGCCATATTGAGGCAAATTTAATGGTTGACCCGCAATGTGGCTCGATTCTTTCTTGAAAAAAGTTGGCTTCTGTAATTTTAGCTTTTTAGGCCAGCCCTTCTGTCAACAGAGACAAGCCATGAAATGAATTTGAACCAATTCAGTCGAACAGTGAGTAGATTATGACCAGCCAAAAATGAAAACTTGATCCAAAGTTTTACCTTGTATTTTTTTGTCAAAACTGAAAACGAACTTTTTGGACAAATAACACAGATGTGCAAAATAAAAACCCGCCAATTCTGTGATTTTTCACTATGATATTTCTGCACAAAATAAATATGTATTACGATTTTCCAACAGAATTTTGTCATCTTTCAGAAATGAGGATTGAATCCGAACTCTCGGGAGATAGAGACTAGAACCATTCACCTGAACAACAGAGGAGCTGATAGTCACCTCAATGTCAGCTTTGATGGCTGGACTTCATCTGCAGCACAATCCCACTCCCAAGTACCTCGGTGTGACCTTCGACCAAACATTGTCCTTCAAGCTCAACTTGGAGAAACTCAGTGCCAAGACGAAGACACGAATGAACCTGGTTCAGAGACTTGCGAGAACTACATGGAGTGTCGACGCCACTATTCGGATATCCACCTTTGTCTTGGTCTCGTCGACAGCGGAATACTGCGCTCCTGTTTGGATGAATAGCACACACACACAACATCATTGACGTCATTCTTAACCAAGCATTGAGAATCATTGCTGGAGTTGTCAAATCTACCCAGACTTTCTGGCTGCCAATTTTGAACATCGCAGCCATGTGGAACTGAGAACCAGACCATGAACCACATCGTCGCGGAGTAGGTGTCCGCGGACAATGGCTATCAAAAACTGCATCTGAGCTAGACCTGTAGTTCCTCAACATCTCCATCGGCAACTTCGCACTCGCCCACTTGCTGCATCTACTCTACCCTCTGTTTCCTAAGATGGCCACTGATATCAGCCTCGCTGACATCTTTTCCTTTTTTTTTGCATTAAAGCTACGTCGAACAGTTTCTCTGTGCTTTGCCTATAGATCTTCAAGCGAATGCTGTAGCTGAAGTTAATTCATCTCACAGGTTTTCAAGAATTGTTGTATATACATATGTGTTTAGTTATAGTATCAATGTATCTCAAGTACCTACATATAGTGATACTAGGTACTATTGCACTATATAAGTTGATTTACGTTGTCACTAAAATTAGATCCTTAGTACAGACATAGCAATAATTTCAGAAAAATTGTGAAATTTTCGATTATTACCTTCGAGAGCTTGTAAAATCTATCAACTAGTGTTAAATTTGAAGGGCACAGATTAATTTCAGATATCAGCTAGTGACCTTTATTTTTGACCAAAAATTAGAAGTTTCCTCAACGTGATTTATTATTTTATTTGAAAAAACATTCCACCACCAGTCGCCCATTTAAACTGGCGAAAATCTACCAAAATCAAGACGCCTTGAACGTTCGTACAATCTTGCAACAGCGCTGTACTTGATTGACAATACAAATTCAAGGTCATCTAGGGAAAAACTGATCCAACATTACAAATTTGAGCATCCCCAATTATCGCAGAATTGCCAACTTGGCGTAAGAAAATTACCGTTCTAGTGCTGAATTTAAAAGCTGATCGGCATATAGGTATATTTGTAAGTATTTAGTATCTATTGATCTATAAATGTTAAAAATTCTCTTTGTTGAAAATAATTGATGTTTGGTAGTATCATTACTGCGTCCAACTCTAATTACTTCGTTTCACTGCGGGCTACGCCTTGCACTCCAGCTTCATTAGTCGTTAAACAAATAACAATAAGATATACTAAGGTATACATGAACTACGTTTATTGTCGATTATAAAATTAAGGCATCAGTGAAACGGCTCCAGTTCCAAATTAAATGAATATGGGGTATTCATGGAGCTTATCAATGGAGAGCTTTGTATTCGAACGCACTGGCCTGCATTACCGTAAAAGTTCTCATCACAGGCAGCACAGGCTTACAAACTGAACAGGATGGATTATCAATTATCTCCTGTATGGATTTCTTTAGATGGTAAAGTGTTCCAGTTCTTCGAGTGCAGTATTAAAACTCTACAGGGTGTTTCTTGAATGTGCCAAAATAGAAAGAGGAATTCAAGGCGAGTCAAAATCAGCACGAACCTTTTCTATGCTCATTGCTTACAAAGATAGGTAGTGTTTTGACTAGAAAAAAAACTTTTTTGATTTGTCAAAGCACCTTAGTTTATAGAACGAGCAAACGGCATAGAACATCTGATTTGGTAATCTCCGGAATAAATACAGCGCCCAGATTTTTATTATATACCTACTGTTTGACAATATAAATCACATAGACCACAAATGGTAAGAAAGGAGGAACCAAAGAATGATTCAACAACACGATTGGCAACATTGACACCTGGATGAGGCCCTGGCCATGGACCTGCATCTTGCATTTAAAATGTAGTGCTGATCGCGGTACCAGACTGAACAATAAATGAGCAATAGAGCAATGCTGGCGCTAGCATGGTTGGTAACAGAAGTTCTATAAAGTCCATGGGAAAATTCACAAGTTGCGTCGAAAAATTTGGTGCTATCAATATTTGTCGATTTAATACTCTCGTTCATGAATAAAAGATTTCCTTAGCAATATTATGCTTTTTATCTCGAAAGTAGCCATCAGGTTGTTTTTTTTTTTCGAAAAACTAATCGAAAGTTGAAACAGTCTTGAAGGTTCAAGAGTCACTGTCTTGCCAATTTAGATACGACAGGTGCCTTCGAAATCGCCGCAATCGCGATTTGTCAGCTTTATCACCAGAAATGACATTTTTGACACGGAACACCGTCCCTTCTATTAAATTACCGAAACCTGTGGAACATTTTATTATCAATCATACAGAAAAGAAACTTGAGGCAAGTCGCAACAAAAATGTGATATGAAAATTTCAATCGATCATATCGAACCGTTGCGCAGAGATTTTGCACTCAGAAAAGTGGAAGTACAGTAAGTTCGGTAATACATACTTACAAACGACCTGTGTCTTCGTAAGCAATGGACAAAAAAATTCTGTGTTGCTTATGACTCACCTTCAAGTCCTCTATCTATACTATTGAGCTATGGTACATATTATAACTCACAGCACGCCCTGTGTAATACAACTTAAACTTCAACAATTCCTTGTTGCTTGTATGCGAGTGTAAATGAAGAGTGATGTGCGGTGATATAGGAAAACTCGGATAGTGAATGCTTTAATTGTGTGTGTTCTGACACCAAGTGCCGTTTTGTGTCTCATCCCGGGAGCGTTCCCAAAGTGTTTCCGGAAACGGGCCCCACACATTGCGAGGATGATGGCTAAAACTCGGGACGTTATCGCACGTTGGTTTCTTCTCACGTTTCAATTGTTCGCGCAGCTGGGGGCTGGAGCTCGGCGTCCTATTACCTATGGCGAAATTCTAGACCTGCGACACACATCAGGACCTCTAAAATTTCAGCTGTTCGAGGATACCTAACCGTGAAAATTGCCAGTAATGCGTGCTCGTTGCTGCTGCCCTACAATTTTCCCGCATTAGGTGTTTCATTAAAACGAGCCGTATCTCTGGTCTTCGCGTTGGAGTTTGGAGACCGTTTACCCCCCACAGGTATCCCTTATCCGGAATCATTTATACTAATTCACTTGACGACTCGCCAGGTGATGAGAAGACAGTTTGAACACTTCCTTCGGACCAGCAGATAAATAATTCAAGACTATTCCCCCCGGTCAATCGACCTGATTCAATCACGTAAGACGACTCTGATCTGGTGATGTGTTAGGCAATTTCTGCCAAGAACATCCAACTGGTTTCGAAATTAAAAATGAAACGGTTTGCTGAAGGCATTAGCCAATTACTCGGATATAGAGCTTTGTTCTCGTCTGGTTGCTGGAATTTCGCATACATTCATTACATTTTTGGACGTCTTCCAAGCTGTTGCACATCCTGCTTTTGATTCTTTCTGGGCCACGGCCTTGTGTGTGGTGTATGTCGCTGTCTGCAAAAAGTCATCGGTTGCCTGGTGGGATGACGTAATTCGCCAATTTAACTGCTTAACTTTGATGATGAGTTAATCAGATTACCGGACGGCCGGTGGAATTGAACCGACCGTACTTGTTGCTGAACGGATGGCGCTTTCCGTGTGTTTTGAATTATGCGGCAGAACTTTGGACCTTTTCCGTTTTTGGCGGTGTACTATAATGTGTCTGATGGCCTCTCTGGACAAGACCAATCAATTTCTAACCGCAATGGCAATGATCGCATAGAAGGAGAGTAGTCCCTAAACTGTTTTCTATGTATAGTTTTTAGAGGTAGTGTGGTGTTCCCCCTGTGTTTTGTTTGTACGTTGGTACCTGAAGTAGGTACGGTCGTTGACGTTCGTGGCGTTTGCCGCGGGGAGAGGGAGATGGCGCTGCGCTAGGTGGGGCCGGGCGAGCAGCAGTCGCGGGCAGACAGAGAAGAGAATCAGCTGGTGTGTGGAACACGTGATTTTTCAGTGCAACTGTGCGTCGGTTTCTCCTAATTTGAGGTCTGTCTTTCTTTAATTATTGTATCGTAATTTTGACTTCCACTCACTCACCAAATCATGCATTTCGATACCTATTTTGTCCGCGAAATTATTGTACATAACCCGAAATTCTTTATTCTCTTTGTTCTCAACGGGCTTGCATAACCCGCAGTTTTTCCCCTTTCAAAGGTGCTTCGCACAGCTTTGAATTTTGTGTAATTTATCTACTCCCAAATGATCTCAATGTTGACGGCAACAGCCGTAATCTAGTGGGTGTGCTTTTTGCGTACTCGTGACCTCAAGGCCTGCGAACTGCGCTGCGTGCGTACTTCGAGGTTTCATAAATTGTTTCTTTCCACAAGTTACGTCACAAACAGTCAGACGACAAAAGGAAACGGCTACGCAAAAATCAGCCGCTAAGTAGAGAACAGTACTTTTGATGATTCATTCTCATTTCATTGTTCATTGTCAGGTTATACCTGAAAGTAAACGGAGGAAAGAAGACTTTCACGCTTCTCCGTGTCCTGGGGGGGGGTCCACCTGCTTGTATGAATCTGCCTTGTTGAGTCTACTAACCGTTTCTTATTTGGGGGGAATTATGTAATCTCTTTTGCAAAATGTTTAACGTGATCCCTTGTTGTTCCTACTTATGATGCGATTCTGTAAGATGGCATTCTGTAGATACGCTGTTATTTAAAAGAAATCCTGTCGGCTATTGGTTTGCCTAGTGTAACTGAGCATTTGTAGAATGTTGTTTTTGTTGGGAATCGCCACATTAGTTTCCCATCCTTTTGCCGCTGCTTCAGACTCGGGTTTGTTTCTTTTTACTGCCCTGATTCGACGGGCATATTTATTTATGAACATATTCGGGAGTATCACGGAATCTCACCAGGAATGTGTACGCTGAATGTTGGAACTCGAATGAAGTATGAAAGTGTTCAATGATTGTGGTTGCAATTCGCATTCCTCGATAATACCGACAATGTCAATTCACAAGCTCAACTGTAAATGTCACTTATCTTGCATTTAACGAAAATAAGTGTTCACCTTCGGTAACGAATGTAAACACACTAAATTTTGGAGGAGTGCTTTCACTTCTTTTGCTTTTACCCCGCTCTGATCAGTACCTTGGACGGACTGTCCGGCCCTCTCACCGGCAGGCAACTGAGTGGGTTGATCCCACGTGTGTACTCCATCGAAAATAGGCTTCATGAGAATTCCTTGTCCATCCCATCAGGATATCAATAAAGTACATCTGACTCCAAATTTACCTCTTCGATTCACGTTGGGGTTTCAATTCCAATTAAGTCGGCGACGAAGAGTGGGCCACAGGTTGGCTCGAGTCGTCGCACCCTTGCCTGTACTGTTTACTAACCATTCTTCTGTTTTGTATGTATATTTCTGTGGGGTTTGCGATGGGTAACTTCTAGGGAATTTCGGGCGAATGCGTTATAGATACTTCTTCCTTCCAATTGCTTACAAAAAGTCTGACCAACTTTAAGTTCTCTACTTATTTATCTTTCACCTGTCTCTTGTTTTTATTTATCCACCTATTTATCTCGCATTGGTTTCTTATTTATCCATTTACCTATTTATCTCTTATTTGTTTCTTGTTTATTTATCTACTTGATTATTTATCATTTGTTTCTTGCTGATTTATCCACTTGTTGATTTATTCACTTGTTTACTAATCATTTGTTTCTGGCTGCTTTATTAACTTGTTTCTCGATCATTTCTTTATTGTTTACTCATCTATCAATTTGACTTCTCTTGTTTGTAAAATGCGAAATTAGTTGCTGAGCGTAAAGTTTATTTTGTTGTTACGTGAATAACTTGTAAACAAAACAAACATTCAAAGAGGTTCAAGCACCGCTTCACGCTGACTTGATCGATGCATTGCTGGAGTGACTTTTCTGTCATTTCATCAAGACTCATTCACACTTGACTTTTATTCAGATCATTTGGGAAGGGATTTTTCAGCAACCAACCAGGCTATACGCATGGGTTTCTTTGACGTGTTCTTCCCATGTGTGCCTGTCAGCGAATACGTCACTTTTCCTTTGCGCTCAAATTGACAGTTTGCCATGTTTCATGATTTCTTGTTTTGTTTTGTTAGTCTGATTTCGTGTTCATTTCATTATTGTAAATTCCTGCATTGTCTAAATAATTTGTAATGATTTTTCTTGTTTCATTTGTTTGTATTTTGTTGTTCTTCATTCATGTTGTGTCATTTTATCACTGTCAATTCCTTGTTGTTAGGTGTTTTGAGAAAAGAAACAAATTCATTCAGAAACTTTACTCATGATTTCCAATAAAACATTCATTTTGCTTGCATTTTATTCGCGTTTCATTCAAGAATCAAACCTCATCCCCCACGACACATTCTCATCTCGAGTAAGAACTCAACACAACGTAGGTAAAATGTAAACGACGTCAAGAAGGGAAGGGATAACGACGATCGCAGCCGAACATCGAAAACGGGGTTACACTACAGAAGTGGTGCCGTGACCTCGGTACATTACAGAATGATGCCCCGTGACCAGGATACACTACAGCAATAACATCGAAAAAGGGGGTTACACTACAGTAGGTATATGGAAAACTTCATATAAGAACATGCTTAGATTTCAAAGTGAAAAATCTTTTTAAACTTAGGTTCTTCAATAATTTGGTACAAATTCCAGTAAGAGCCGGAAGTTATTACAAGATAACTGTAAGAACATAAAGTTATTGGAATTCTACCCTTCGTCACACGGTTCTGGGGATGGGGAACCTGAACTGAAAATGCCGTTATAGCCTAAATGCTCATTCTAGCCCACAACTTCGAGGCCTCAGGTTTTGCTTTTGGCATCTAGTTTGGCTGGACAACATTAACTGACAGTGCTATCACGAAGAAGTATCCGAAACAACGAAGAAATCCACACCAGAGAAGGAAATTCGCACAAGAGGAAAGTGTGACAGCTGTTCACAAAAGCAAAGGTTAAAAAGAAATAAATAGTATCAAGACAGCCTAATATCAGTTAAGCATGGACTGTTCTCGATAAAAATATGAGTGGTCGCTTTGGTCATGTCTTCTTCCGAATCATTTTCTTCTATCCTCGGCGAAGTACTATACCCTAATGTATCGGGTGGAGGTTGATATTTTGCGTATGAAAAGAGAAAGACTTTTGATAGGGTGATAGACTTATGGTGCGGATTATTTTTATTTTTTTTTGTTTCCTGCATCAACTACTGGGTCATTAGCAGACTTTTTCGGTGAGTTTTTCTGTAACAATAACAACGAACGACGGCACAACGTGTAGATAACAGTTTTTGGAACTGTGGTTGGGGGATTTTCAGTATGGTTTCGTTTTGGATGGTTTTTCCGTTTCATCCCTTTTTCCAGGGCATCACCGCACGATAGTGGATGTCCCAGTACTAATGAACGCATTAAAAAGTCCATCTGGCCCGGTGCGGATTTGAACCGGGACCTCCATCTTTGAAAGCGGGGCCGAACCACGAACTCACCGTGCTATCGACCGGGTTAGTGCGGATAGTTATTGAAAACCCGTCGTTCTCTTGTCAGTTTCGTGATTCAAAAGAATTGGCGATTTTCACAGTGGCTGGCTGTGACAGATACCTACAGAAACGTTATACACTTATATCGACGTGTGCTGCTGGTGATGTGTGGATGTGATAGGTTCCTCTTCCCAAAAACAGGGCCCCCGCAGAGCGTAAATTTTTGAATAAACCACTTTGACAATAAACAAATAAGTATCTAATTGAAAAAGGCCCGTCGATTTATACTGTTACGAGCGGCGATCCCGTTTATATTGGTAAACACTCGATCTTTCTGGATCCTTCCATCCATTAGATCGCAGTGTAGAAGTCTAGAGCGATCTGGTGCATTCCAGAGCGTTCGTGTATGTGAAACTGAATGGAGACTTCAACGTTCGATCAAGGCATATCAGTCCACTTTGGCGGAGGTGCAGATTCCAGAACACATGGAAAGCACGCGGAAGGTTTGTGTGATTATTCAGGAATGGTCTAGAAACCGCATATGCCAGGCACTATGGAATTTGCTGGAAGTAGACAGAAAGCTCGGGAACGCTGTTCGAAGGCCTTATATAAGGCATCAGCCGGCAGCTCGCGGCAGTATTGAATTGGATAGCGAGCGATAACAAGCGAAGTACCTGCGATATAATTCCAAGCGTGAACAATTGTTGGTGTATTGATTGTAGTACGCAGAAATAAACAGTGTTTGTTTTAAAACAATCGTCCAAATTATATTCGAACCCGTACGCGAACTATCGTAACAATACCATGAATGAAATGTAACTCACTAAAATGTTCGTGCTGTGTCCTGGTCTGGTATCAGTAGTTATAGAGTTTTTATTGACACATAACTAAACATACGTCTTCCAGCAAATTACCAGTTACGTTATGTGATTATAACGTGTATGTTATTGATTAAAAGAACGAAGGAAATTGAATAAAGGAGTATAGGGAATTCATGCCATAACTCACTTGATTGGAGGTAAATACCCGCGTACCTTTAGTATGGGTTTTTTCACATTTGCTGTGGGCAATCGCAATCGATGGCAAAAAGGACGGAATGGAGAGAGCCCCAGAGGGTGAGAGAGAAATTAATTTCGATATTTACGGATGAGAAGGAATTATTGGGATTTTAGGTTCATCATTATCATGTCTTGTAGCATAAAACAGACTAATAAATGGTTATATTTTGTGGCTGTCTGAAATAAAACCAGAGGAAATATTACTGCCGAGTATAGGTGCCTATACTGAAGCAAAAACCATCTTGCAAGAACTGCCAACGATCAACAAACTTAATTGTTATTAGCCGCACTTCGTACTCGAAATTGAATTCTGAGCGTTGGAAAGGAATTACGGCAAAAAAACAGGATTGCATTTGTGATGGTATAGTAATGGTGCATTGCGAAAGACGTGAAACGAGCCCCTTTACTTTATAAGATTAAAATTTGCTTGTTTTCTTTGAAATGATCTTCGAAGAAAGCTTGTTTGAGTTATGAATGTCTAATGTGATATGTGTACGAGTCGGTATATGTAATATATGTATATACCGAGTTACGAGCCGATTTATGTTCCATAGCCCAGTCACTATGTACATAGGGTGCCTCAGCATTCCGAGTCCAGAACGATATATGGAATCCACTCAAGAACATACAGGGTCTTTTTCATGGATGTCACAATTTGAATGGCTTCTGACGGGCAAAGTAAGAAACTCATCAACAGGGGCATGGCAGGATCTTGTAACTTATGGTTTCAAGTTTTGTTTCACACTTCAATCACAGTTGTCAGCCATCAACTTTGTCTGCACGGTGCGACAGAACAAAAAGTTGTGCTTGGCGATTTAATGAAACAGTGTTAAAAAGTCGCTCTGTTTTTCTTTGTAGGCATTTTAGCACCAGATATCAACAGAGATAATCAGGGACACTCGTTATCTTGAGAAGAGAATCAAAAATGTCTGCACTGAAGTTACGTCTCGAGATTTTGTGACACCCGCCGAGCACTGTATTTCTGATAAGAGACTTTTTTGGAAAATGGCAGCCATCGCCCCAAAGTTGCACAAAGACAACTTTCACCGTATCAAAATTCAAAATTTTAGGTTAATTTGTTGAAGTTTCAAGTGAATTGATACAGAAATGAAGGAGGACTTCGAATTTCAAGATAAATAAACCAAAAATTTGCAACTTTCAGGCTTCTTGCACCGTGTACACAAAGTTGATGACTGCCAACCATGGTTGTGGTGTCAAACAAAACTTGAAACTGTAAACTACAAGATGCTACCATGCCCTTGTCGAAAAGTTGCGTACTTTGTTTACCCAGAAGCTTCTGAAATAGTGACATTACTAAAACCCGCCTATTTTGAAAAATATATATTAGGTGCTTTCTTTTTACAACCTAAACTAAGTATTCTGACCTAAGTTGTTAGAGGTATCTCACTATAGCGCATGTCATTCCTCGCTTTTTTTCTCTCTAACTTAGATCAGATCAGTGAGTTTTGTGGTGAAAGGAAAGCACCTATTGTTACGAGCGGCGATTCTGGATAACACGCGATCTTTCTAGACTCTTCCCGTCAGGTCGCAGTGTACAAGTGCGGAGCGTTCTGGTGTGTTCCAGAGCGCGCGTGTAGGCCGTTTCCGTGCAACCGAATGGAGACTTCAGCAGTGGGTCAAGCTACATCTGTCCATTTTGGCGGAAGTGCCACATACCAAAACACACAGGAAGCACGCGAAAGGTGTGTGATTATTCGGGAGTCGTCTAGAAACCATATGCCGGGTCACTATGGAATTTGCTGGAGGATGATGGAAAGGTAACATCCAAAGGGCACAATAAACTGTTGTTTCAGTGCAAGGGGTACGAACCTAAACCCAAGAGAATAATAATGATGGAAAGTTCGGGAACACTAATCGGAGGCATATATAAGCACCGTCCTCAGCGCGACAGTCAGTTATGAATTGGAAGCGATCGAGTGCGATATAAGCGAAGTAGTAGCTGCGATATTCCCAAGCGTAAATAATTGTTGGCGTGTATTTATTGTAGTACGCAGTGATAAACAGTGTGTGTCTTAAAATGATCGTCTAAATTATAAACAAGCCCGTACGCGAAATACGTAACAATATGAAGGGTCAAAGGGCGGGCCTTCGCTCCCCTCAATTTTCGTTTCTTGGGAAAATGTTTTGGATGGACTAATCAGTGAAAATTATCAACCACTGGGTGCGTACTAAACTTCCATTCAATATACAGGGTGATTCATGAATCTTCAAAATTCATTTTCCATCAAACATGTCACTAAAAACTTCTCTATGAAAACGAGCAGAGTCATATCTTGTTCTAAGTTATTTTAGGGGCAAATGGAATATTTCACAGGTATTAATGAAGAAAACTGTCTTTTTGTGATTTATAACAAAATTTCAGTTCACACTCACTGCTTGATAATTTTCATTGATTAATTTATCACAAGCATTTCTCTGAAATCATTTTGAATCACGAAAATGAAGGACGGCGAAGTTCTACCCCGTTGACCACCCCATATATCTTCAAAAATCAACGTCAATGGTTTTTTAATAATTTTCTCCTGTTCTATCTGTATGGGAAGGATTCCATATATCACGTACACAGATCATTTAGTTAGTAAATAACGGGTGTTTTTTTTTAAATCTGGCGTCAAGCATGCTGTGCTCCGGCCGAATGAGGCTCTTTTCGGCTGGAGCACAGCATACTTGGACGCCAGATTAAAAAAAAAAAACACCCGTTATATGTATAAAATGAAACATTTATTATTGAATATGCCCTCACGGGGCTGAAGCTCCGCACTTGTGGATTAGTAAACGTAAAATACATACTAAACAAATTAAAACAAAATAGTTTTGTCTCGTTTCTGTAATTTGTCTAGTTCCTGAGTTTTTCGTCGGGGGCGGTGATGACGGAAACCATTTTCACTGAGATAGATTAGAGACTAGGAACACGGCGGTTTTTAACCCTTCTCTTTCTCTGTCTCTGTAATTTGTTCAATCTCGAGTTTCATAACGGGTGCGGCGCTGGTGGGTGACCGCCGAAACCGCGAAACCACTCTCATTGCATCAGATTATAGGTGCGAGGTACGGTATTATTAGAAAGAAGAAAGACAATGGTTTTTGTCCCGTGTCTGTAACTTTTTTTTGTTTTCCCTATCGAAACCGTGGCGTACTTTAAAAGAGGATCAGTTTCAGAAATTTGTAAGAGGTTGCAGCTGTAGGTCATATCAAGATACCTACTCCTTCTTCTACAGACATTGCAAAGTCTTCTCTAAATATAATATCTCATAATATCCGTGTATTCCTTACAAAATAAGGTAAGTAGCTGACCGCCCGTGGAAAATTTGAAGTATCAGGACAGTAGTCCGGGTGTAAAGTCAAAAAAGACTTGGTTCTGTGAAGTCTCGTGAGGATATAGCTATATCCCAATCGATTTCGGGACCATCAAGGATCATGAAAAATAGTGGTCGAACATATTGGCATCTGCTGCAGGCAGAAATGGTGGAGGCGCCAAATTAAGCCCCGTTTGGTAATGAGAAAATAGCTGTTTCGCGTTTGTTTTTCAACACTTGATACGTCATTTCGTAGAAAATTAATTCCCTCATCATTCCATATATCTTAATAATTCTAAAACGCATTTCGAAAAACAGTTCGAATTGTCTCTCTATCATAAGGTGCGTTCAGTCAGCTTATTTAGCCGCAAATTTTAGTTTTAGTCGTGAGCGCAGCGATGCTCATTGGCTGTCACGAACCAGTCTCCTCAGATCAGCCAATAAGCGATGCTGCGCTTACGACCAAAATTGAAACTTGCGGCTAAATAAGCTGACTGAACGCACCTATAGGCTATAAAACACTGTGGTTTTTTAAGATTAACCGATATTTTAAAAACTTAGCATTATTATAAACAGATTCTTTCCAAATTTTCACTTTTATACTTCGTATACCCATCGGCGTATCGTAACAAAACAATTCCAACAGTTACCTATTTTCTTAAAATCGAGGTTGGTGATAAAGTAATGTGAAGTATGAATAATTTGATTTTCTGCAAAATAACATAATCGATACTGATGGCCGAAGCCGCCATTTTTATATTATACTAGACATTTTGGTGCCTCCACCATTATTTGCTTGTAGTAGATGCCAATGTTGGAATATAGACTGAGATATACCTTTATAATTATATCTTCACGAAGTTGACACGGCAGACGACCTCGAATAGTAGTTCATGTGACAGACGACCAGACAGACAGACGGACGGAGGAAGTGCACTCAAAAGCTATTCTCTGTGGAAAAGTGCACTGAAAAGTAGGCAGGTACCCTACCAGCAACACCCAAATTTGAGTTCCCATTGGTAAGAGTTGTAAGTACCATGTCTAGAAATATCATCCCCTATCTAAACAAGCTTCTGGATACCTACTTTGAATGTTTCTAGTTTACAGAACGTGGTGTCTGTGCCGAACAAAATGTATAATTACTTACAGATATCAGGTATTAATAAGAGCAACTTGACTAACCTGATTTTCGCTGCTGAGTAGCTTGAGTTGGTCGTTGATGAGGCTGTACTTTGCGGACTCCTCCTTGCGCAGGGCCCTCTCCTTCTTCAGCTCCGGGCTCCAGAATGTCTTGATCGAGTGCATGCTGGAGCCCAGTTTCTGGTTCGTCAGCTCCAGCTCTTTCTTGAGGTTGCCCAGTTCGCGCTGCAAGTCGGAGTTTTGATGTTGCAACTCCCCGATGAAGGGCTGATGGGAGGTGGGCGACTGCCTGGCCGATCGGGAGCCATAGGGTTCATCATCGAAGTATAGCCCGCGGTCCAGGGAACGGTCACGGCGGTCGCGAATCGGCAGGAACTCGCGATCGTGGTCGATGGTCGTGCGGTCTAGCGACTGGTAGCGCACCTGCAGAACACCGCATTATAATTATTTAAAATCACATCGTTTGAAAATAATAATAATCATAATTTTATTACTAATGCAGTCAAATCAGGACAGGTGGATGTTAATACTCCATAGAAATACCCTAACAGTTTTGAATCGTATGATAATCTAGTGTTTTTTTTTGTTACAACAACTAGGTGCCTACTCAAGTATAATCTTGAATCAACGTTCGAGGCGAGGGTCGTGGTCAATTTTCTGGGATAGTAGAAAGTATTATTGATTGACTGTGCAGTACAGTGCTTGAGCTTGAAGTGTCATTCAGAATTCAGTGGTCATTCTTCTCATCCTCCGCTTCAATTGAGACAATTTATAGCAGGAATATGAATTATCCATACTATTTATTTGGACCGCGAATTTGAAACGCAAGTCTGGCCGAATGTGGGTGTTCTTTGGCTAATGCTACTTACCTAACCAGACCCTATATGAAAACGGGTTATAGGTTCGTTCCAGACCTGCGGCCTAAAATCATACTCTACATTACATTCCATTCTCATTCAAGTTGTAAATTCAAAAGTGTCACTTTTCGAGTTGATCGTGCAATCTTGAGAGATCAAATATTCGATTGGTAAGGTTTCCTTCAACACATGTTTTGCTGGGACTCCCAGAAAAATAGGTTGTGGCGAGGTACTGAGCGAAGGTGGTATTGTATATTCATTCCTAAATTTTCTTCTCCTAATGTGGATCCATATCATTGTCACTGGCGTCACTGGCATGGACTAGGTACTTATGTCAGTCTGTTTTGAAAATGCTGTATTTTTCGAAGCTTCTGGTGAGTTTGTGAAAATCTTCAAAAATATGTACATATCTCAACATTCTCATTACTCAATATTTTGTCAATATAAAAGTCCTCTTAAGACTACCTACTCTATATACATACCTACTTCCTACTTCACCGAGCTCAAGGACTTGTTTGAAAATCTTGTAAGAGTAGTTCTTTTCTTTGATGGAAGTAAAAAATTCAATAGTGGGTAGGACTCACCAAAATAAACAAAAAATTTATAGTCGTGCCATTTTGCAAAATTTTGAGTCTTAATTTTCGGAAAAAAAACACGCGAAATGGTAGCCATTGTTTAAGAGCATTTTTAGATGTAGTTATGACCAGGCCCAGGGGCTGTGTGAATTGAAAGTAGCTTTTGCTTCCAGTTTGACCTTCTTAGGAGATGCTAAGCAAATTTTTTTCTTAGCAACTCGCTGACGCTAGTAAAAATCAAGAGCTATAAATCAGAGAGAAGATTTTTTGAGAGCTCAGATTTGCTTCAGAATGTTGACTGATCGGATATTTCACAAGACCTTTAAAGTTACTTTTCCCGGTTTCAGAATTTCCTTAGCTGCAGCTTAGCATGGCAAGTGATGACTTGAACGAGGTCCGAGATAACAAAGGATGCATCGAGGGATATGGATATAAAACGGACATTTTTTCAAGACATGCATATTATGAACTCGGCTCAATCGTCAAGAACTTGTTCAGTTACCAAAACGGTTGAAAAAGTGGAACCTGTGAAAACAGTTTTTTGTACAAGATATTCTTGTCTCTTGTCGTGGTGGTATATGGCGCTAATTACTAATTAGGAGTAAAGTAACCGGAATCAGTGGAATGTATTCATAATGAACTTTGTTCATTGCCGGTCTTGACGTTTCACATCCCTCGGCACTTCCCTCTTCAAGCTCGAAAATAGCTTGTTTTCTGCCTAATATATTAATTGGTAAGTATGCACCCGGAGCGTGACAGCTGGTTATTCAAGGTCTGCTTTGCCTCTCCTTTTTGAATTTTTTGTTGACAAATTGATCGTTAGCGAATAAATTAAAAATCAAACCAAATCAATCAATCGAATCAAAAAATAAAATATCAAAATTGTTTTCATTATTTTTCTGGTATTCTTGCAGCATTTCTCTCAGCATGCTCTCACTTATCCACAGGACTTTATGTAAGTGAGTACCTAGGCCTAGGCAATGCGTTTTGCATTCGGCTATCTACATTCTAGAATGTGTTTGCTTTGTGGGGAGAAAAATGTCGGGCGCTTTTAGCTGCAGTGTGAAATAAACTGCCATCGGGCAAAGCAAAAATGCTAAACAGGTCATTTCGACGTTTGCCTTGAAGCAGGGCGCGAGGGGTCCATCGTCAGCTTTTGAGGTTTTTCAAATATTCCTACAGGGGAAAAAATTAATCTACGTTTCGAAACTTTACATTATTCTGCATAAACGTCTAACAGATATAAGAGCTTGAAGCTACATAAAAAGTTCTTGAAGGATATGCAGTATTTAGGTATTCACGAATAAGACTCAACACTGTTTGACATACCATCCTCTGGAATAATAAAAAGTCTGCGCAAACCCTATTAGAAGCGGCAAGTCAAGGCGTCTTGAACAGCCCCATAGTTGAGCTTTTTCACCGATTTCTTTGAAAAAAGGATTATTTTTCGACTCTACGGGGCCTGCAAATGAGTCCCCTGGGGTCCCAGTTCCGCTTCTTTTTATAAACTTGCGAAAAACTGGATAGATAGCCCCCTCTCTGTATCCCTTCATCCTATTCTTGTCATTAGTCCAAAGTGAGCCTTGCTCTAAATTTTCTGGAAACAATAGTATGGCTGATGGTCATAATGGAGTCAAGTGAGTGTTGTAAGGGCCTTGCACATGACAGTTCCGGTCGAGTCAAGAGCTTCTTCAGCCGGTACATTGTAGACTTCTACAATTTGCACTAGATCTAGTTTCTCTATTTATTTGCCAATCAATACTATAAAATCAGCCTATTGTGTTTGCCATGCTATTGTCATGCTATGTTCATAAGTATAGGTATACCAAGTAACTATTTGTAGGTACCTCACTTGGTGGTATTCTGAGTTCACTAAACGTTGATTAATAGACAGACACCTCCAGGTGCACCACCTTCCCGAACGTCACAACGTTTAAACATAATCATGCTTCTTATATGATTTGGGTTTTAAAACATTATGCGGGAATGAGGCATCAGCGTCTCAGTAAGAAATAGCTGCGAAAGGTGTTGAGTGATACGCACCGACATGGCGGAGGCGCCGGTGGGCCTGGTGGCGCTTCGGGATCGGTGGTGGGCGGCGGGGCCGACGGCCATGGGCCGGCCGCGTTCCTCCAGCATGGGGCTGCCGAGGTCCTCGTCACCTCTGTAATAAGGCGAGTGATGGTAGGCGCCGCCGCCGTAGTGCTCCGGGGAGTTGTTGCCCGACCGCGTCTGCCGCAGCGGCTTTCGGCCGAGCGGGCTGCCGCCGGGGTACACTCGGCTGGGGGACCGGTCCACGGTGGGCAGCCTCACGCCCCGCGGGGACCGGCTGCCCCCCACGTACGCGTCGCGGGACATCTCATGTCATGTCACGACTCACGGGCCACTGAAGACAACCTCCGGTTCGCTTACTCACACACCAAGCAAGCGAGCCAAAGCCAATCTCGAGGAGCTCGCCCGCGCTCGCTGTCTCTTGCCTCTGCTTGCCTGCCTGCACGGCTCTGGTACTGCCTTGGCTGCTGATGCCGTCGCCGTCGACGCCGTCCTCTACGGCGGCGCTGATCAATGAACGGCTCGGGTGTAGTGTAGAGAGCCGCGCGCACCGCACACGCGACTCCTACACACACGCACGGCACCCCCGCCGCCCCCGCGTGGAACTCCCATTCTTGGAATACTGACTGACCCACGGACCTGGCCCCTGGCTCTGGGGCGCCACACTTCCTGCCGGAAAGCTCCCGTCTGTCTGCAGTTCCAAAATGGGCCACGGGGCTGTTCAGTCCAGCTTAAAAAAAAATAGGGCCCATTTCGGATTTACGAGAATAGGAAAAGTCTACGACAAAATTTGACCTGCAAGCTAGCGCAGAAGCATTGCTGAAATGGGTCAAATTTCGAGCCAATGCCAATATCCAGCAGGATTATGTAACTTTCCCGAAGTTCACTCGGCTATCAGAGCATAGATGACGCTGGAAAGAACAATGCAATTTTAATGATCATAATTTCACCGTGGGTTCCACAAAAAGATCAACGATAATAATATCGGTTGATTCGCAATTTCTGTTTGTCAATTTGTAGCTGACTGATCAATGGCAATGCTGGTTTATCTATCAATAGTGAAAAGATGATAGGTCTAGTACATATTTCAGGCATTTTTTGTGGGTAATCGACTGGCATTCAACAGAAAAAAGTTTTGGTCATGTGATGCAATCAGCCTGATCGCTGATCATAATTTCTTTTTGTGAAACTGAGGGTAGCCGTCAGTTCCACAAAAAAGATGATCAGCGATCAAGGCTGATTGAGATTAACTGAAGTTTTTTCTACAAAATGCTGGGCGATTAACCACAAAAAATGCCTGAAATCTGTACTAGACCCATCATTTTTCCAGTATTGAACTATTGACAGATAAACCAGCATTTCCATTGATCAGTAAGCTACAAATTCGCAAACAAAAATTGCGAATCAACTGATCTCGAATTATCTTTTTTGTGGAACCCAGGGTTAATCTTTCATCTTTGTTTATCCTCCATCCTACAGTCCATACCTCATACCAGAATAACTGAATTTCGAACTGATTCCTTAACTAGAATAAGTTTTCTAGGTCTTTTAAGTTGATTTACTGCTATTTTTTGCTAAAAAACGGGGCGTTTTCAGAGAAAAACAATTTGGGCTCCGGAAAGTGGCGATTTCGAGATGTTTTCCAAAGTTTAAAACCCAGGGCTGTCTTAAGCGGGCGTGCAACTCGTGCATGGCACAAGGGCGGCCAGATTCAGGGGGCGGCATTTCGGGGCAGAAATGCGTTTTTCCATTTTTTGCTTTTTATACTTTACCTCCGCGGCCGCCCCTAAACATTTTGGAATTTTTGTTTGTTTTTTCATATTTGCGCCTGCGGCCCGGCCGCCCCCGAACATTTTTTCAGACGGTATGATGGATACCTACCTTTAAAACACGTAAATATAAAATCAGATTTTGCTAGATCCTTGCTAAATTCTTGATTTCTACCAAAGGGCGGTAGAATCGTAATCTATTGGTAAGTACAGTACCTAGAAGCAGTTCGGTATTCAAGTGTAGTTATTGTTTATTCCTAATAGACACGAGAAGAAGTCAGGCGTCTTATTTTGACGTTATTTTATCTTATTCACGAACCGTCTGGTATAGGTAAGTTAACTTTCGTTTATCAAATCCTATTGAATAATGCACGCATTAACACGCGCACACATGCTTTCATTTTTCAATAACACTGGATAAATCATAATATTCTACTCGGGGGTAATGGCTATATTACTCATTCGGATGCTTTACGACACTCGCCAAGGCTCGTGTCGGCAAACTACATCCTCATGAGTGAGAAGCAATAATTACCCGCTTGTTGAGTAATATACTATCATTTGCTTATTATAATATCGCTACTGACTACCAACTTGATAAAAAAAAATTGGTTCAAAATGCGAAAATTGCAATTCCAGTCGCTGTTTCTGTTATTTTCATAAAATACAATTCAAATTAAAGAAGCTATATACAAAATTCAACATTAAAAAAAAATGGAGAAAGGGGCGGCCTAACAGTTTCTGCACGAGGGCGGCCAAATGTCTAGAGACGGCCCTGTTAAAACCCAAATATCTTGAAAATTAATAGCGTTCTCGAGTCGCTAGAGCCAAGCCGGTTCGGTTCTGAAATCAGGGGATTTGATTGGTTCTCGAAAATCCCTGGCCAATCAGTGATAGCAATTTTCGAGCTGAACCAGCTCGCGCTCTGGTGACTCGAAAACGCTATAAGCCTCTAATCAAAATTTTGCAACAGTACATTTTTTTCTAAATTGAATGTAGAATCCGAAAACATGAACAATTTCAAAAAATAATTAGGGGAGATGAAAATAGGGGAGAAAAAAGAGACACTTCCCCTACTATCTACCCCCTATAAAAAATTTTGATGGATCGCGGTATTATTATTATTATTATTGTTATTATTATTATTGTTATTATTATTATTGTTATTATTATTATTTGATGGAGACTTACTTCAGTGAACTTTGGTCCAAATTTGCTTGAAATATGTTCAACGGTTCAAAAGTTACGGTGGGCAATCGATTTAAAAAAGTCAACTTCAACACCCTGTATCTTATTAAGGCAGCATTTTGGGACTAAGAGTTCTATTTCCATTCGGTCTTATTTTGAATGGGTAGTAATCCTTCAAAGTTTGTAATAACCAGTATACCTAACACTCTGGAACACTTCTGAAATTCTGCTATGGGGATCATCGCAGGTTCATCAAGCTATTTTTTTGGCAAGAACGCAAAGAAGCGGAGAGAGCTTACAGGAATTTTGAGCTGATGTCCAAAGGCTGGCTCTTCTAGCGTACTCAATGTACCCAGCGCACCACTTGACGGACATCATAAGAGATACCTTCGTCTATGGAATTCGCGACCAAGACCTGCGTGAAATGGTGATGATCAAAAGCCTAGTCGACATCAGCGACGCACTGACTCAGGTGATCTGCATTAAGGCAGTCAAAGAGGTTTGCAGTCGTCAAGTCAAGGCGGTGGGCGTTGAGGAATCCGGAAGTTCACATACTGCCGAGAAATCGATCGAGGAAGTGTACTAGGAAATCCTCAACGCTTTACTGTCTCGGAACAAACCCCAAGACGAGCCAAGACCTGGAGGAAGGCCGCGTTGCTTCGGATGTGGAAAACTTGGATATCTTCGTCGGGACTGCATGCAATTGTCGAGCTCAGCAAACCATTCCATGGTGGAACGGAGAACTGCTGATCGAGAAAGTCACCAACCAAGAGAAAGCAATCGTAGAGGAGGAAGACCACGTTGCTCTGAATGTGGAAAGGACGGACATCTGCAACGCGACTGCAGGCAACGATACGCTTCATCAGACCGTTTAATGCTGGAACGGGGAGCTGCTGATCGAGGAGGTCATCAATTGAGAGGAAGCAATCGCACAGGGAGAAGATCGCGTTGCTTCAATTGCGGTAAGGATGGCCATCTGCAGCGTGATTGCTGGCAACGGTACCGTCCAGCAAACCGTTCCATGCCGGAACGGGTAGCTGCTGATCGAGAAAGTCATCACCGTCCTGGAAAGAGTCATGGCAATGGGAACATGGATGGTCTTTCTCGAAGACCACGCAACAAGAACTGCAGGCATGGCAAGAGGGTAAACCAGCAGAGTGGAAACGTTATGGTCAAAGCACTTGTCGTTGAAACCCCGAGAAATTGGACCACGGCTGAGCTCAAGAAGGAGCAGCGTGAAGACCCAGCCAACTTAGCAAGGATAGACCAGAGTGGACCGAGATCTCTGGTGAAGGGTGAAGGGCCCGAAGTTAAGACTCTTTGGGCTCAGTGGAATTCTCTAAGGATAGAGAATGGGCTGTTGAAAATAGTCTGGGAGAGTCCTGATGGGAAGAAGGAGATGGTTCAATCGGTGCTTCCCAAGAAAATAGTGAAAGAGGTCCTGAAGGAAATGCACGATGGCGTCACTGGAGGGCACCTTTGGGTGAACAAGACGTTGGCGAAGGTGCGCGAGCGGTTCTACTGGGTGAACTATCGGAACGACGTGGAAACCTGGTATCGCCAGTGCGAGGTTTGTGCGGCCAGCAAGAGACCAAGAACTCGTAGTCGAGGGGAGTTGAAGACTTACAATTTTGTTGCGCCTTTTGAACGCATCGCGATCGATGTGGCTGGCCCGTTCCCGACAACGGAAGATGCCAACAAATACATCCTGATTGCCATGGACTACTTCAGCAAGTGTCCGAAAGCGTACGCCCTTCCCAACTTAGAGGCTTCTACAGTGGCGAGGGTGCTGGTGGGCAATTTGATTAACCGTTTCGGAGTACCTCTGGAATTACACTCAGACCTGGGACGAGACTTCGAATCCAACGTGTCTCAAGGTATCTGCACTCTACTCGGGATACAGAAGACTAGGACGACGCCTCTTGATCCACGGTCCGACGGAATGGTTGAACGGTTCAACAGGACGATGGAGCAGCACCTGTCGAAGGTCGTTGACGAGCATCAGCGAGAAAGGGGTCGTCATCTGCCAATATTCCTAATGGCGTGTCGCGCTGCCATTCACAACACCACAGGGGAAACACCAGCACGTGTTCTTTTTACCCCCCTCGGTTGTACCTATATTCTTTCTAAATATTATTTCTTCTTCTTTGTCTCGCCCAATATTCCCTCTCTTTCGGTGATATATGAAGAGGTTTTCCCGACATAAGGAGCCTTTTTTATTTTTTTAATCTCTGACATTCTTCCAAAGGAATAGTGTCTCGACTTCGATTCATTATCTGTTCTTGGTCGATGGCATCTCAAATCTCAACCTCCACCGGACTTGATCAGAGCAACAGATGCCATTTACGAAGAACAGATGAAGAACCGATTAAGGTGGATTTTTTGACATCAGGGATCACCCAGAGGAGACAAGTTTGTAATGGAGACACTTTCTCTCTAGAAAAATGTCTGTTTTCCAAGAAGGGTGAAAGCTTGTTGTGTCGGAAAAATCACTTCATATCCCTGAAAGACAGAAAGATAATTGGGTGAAACAAAGAGAGGAATATCAAAAAAGAATGAAGAAACAATCAGTTTCTATTTTCGTTTTAGACCTTTGCCGGTACTCACTACAGGAGGCTTTAAAGATACGGAAAAAAACACAACCAATGCCACACCCGGTATAGCGGTATAGTCGAAAGTCGAGAGGGTTCACCTTTTTGTGAGCAGAATGATATCATCCGGTCGTGTACTTTTTGGACGACTATTACGAAGATAAGGTAAACATTTATTGCATTCCATTATACCTTACGCAAAAAAAAAATAGCAGTAATAGATGAATGAAACAAAGAAGCAGCAATAAATGAATATACCTATATAGCAACAATAAATAAATAAATGGGATAATAGTCCGGTGGTTAAGCGCCAAAAAAAGCTCGAACTATGCATTTTGAGCTTAAGCAATGCGCTTTTGGGGTTCGATTGGGGATCCCCATACCTTAATTTCAAGAGTTGGAGACATCGGTGCACTCGATGCGGAGGGGGTCTGGGGGGCCCTTGAAAGTTGAAGGTGCGAGGCTTCCCACCAAATCACCATACCACCAAGAAATTCCTACTTGGATGTCATTAAACGACTCTTACCTACACATTGACAACATTTGTTACCATGTCCCAACAGTTCTTCACACTGAAAAAAATTAATTCTTATGACAGATCGGAAAAAACTGTTTCTCTTAATTCTTCATCCCCACAACGAATCAACTGTCAAGTTTGGTGTCATTTTAGAATAAACGGCATCCTCTGGTTTCATTCACCAAGTCAAAATGTTTGTGAGACCACCGTGCAAAGAATGGCACGCCAAGAAGTGAGCATTTTTGAGCACCTCATTTAACAGTAGTTTCTTGACTGATACCAGTCGATATGATTGATAATTTTGACATGGATGAATAACTTGAACTCTTTTGTAACGGCAATACATGTGAATGAAACTCGACACGAGCGTGGAGGCCTGGGAAAATTTTTTTTCTCCAGCGGTCGAATTTATTTCACGCCTACTGAGCGTTAGTTTGTTGGACTCAGGCAGGCAGCGTTTGAATAGGTTCGGAGACAAAATTTCCATATCTGTCTATGCAGCTGAGTAGCATAATTCTGGAAACTGATTTGAGAATCATCAAAGATTATTTTGACAGTCACTAGGTACCGCCATGGGGATTAACTGCAGGGATCATGGCTGACGACGGAGGGCTTTCAACTTTTAAAGTGTTATTTTCTATTTTCCTCTACCAACCTTCAAGGTTGTTATCATTTTGTATGTGTAAGTTTTCTCATGTTTGGAGAAGAAATAATTTTATAAAAACAACCGTGAAAATGACTGTTATAGTGGCAGAAAATAAGATCTTGGACGTTGAATTTCCTCCGCCGTTAGCCATCACTTCTGCAGTTAACTCCCATGTGGGTACTGACCGGCAAAACAATCATTGATGATTCATAAATCAATTTCCAGAATTAAACTGCTCAAACTTTCAGATAGATATGGAAATTTTGCTCCCAAAGCTATCCAAACGCTGCCTGCCTGAGCCCTGCAAACTGACGCTCAGTAGGCGTGAAAAAAAATTCGAGCGCTGGAGAAAAAATTTTTCCCAGGCCTTCACGCTCGTGTCGAGTTTCATGCACATGCATTACCGTTACCAAAGAGTTCAAGTTATTGATCCATGACCAAATTATCAATCATATCGATTGGTAACAGCCAAGAAACTACTGTTAAATGAGGTGCTCAAAAATGCTCACTTCTTGGCGTGTCATTCTTTGCACGGTGGTCTCACAAACATTTTGACTCGGTGAATGAAATCAGAGGATGCCGTTTACTCCAAAATGACACCACACCTAGCAGTTTATTCGTTGTGGGGATGAAAAATTGAGAAAAACTGTTTTTTCCGATCTGTCATAAGAACTAATTTTTTTCAGTGTGAAGAACTTTTGGGACATGGTAACAAATGTTGTCAATGTGTAGGTTAGAGTCGTTTGATGACATCCAAGTAGAAATTACGTGGTGGTATGGTGATTGGGTGGGAAGCCCCACACCTTCAACTTTCAAGGGCCCCCCAGACCCCCTCCGCATCGAGTGCACCGATGTCTCCAACTCTTGAAATTAAGGTTGAGGGACCCCCAATGAAACCCCAAAAGCGCATTGCTTAAGCTCAAAATGCATAGTTAGGACGCTTAACCACCGGACTATAAATGGACATCCGCATTCAGATTCAATCAAGTATCTATTGTTAGACGGAAAAAGTATCCTTTTACACTATATTCGCTTCGATGAACCCAATCATGTCCGGTAAATTATTTTTTTTTTATTGATTCAATTGTTATTACTTACTTGAATATCGCAGTGTACGTGGCAGTCGAACTCACAAACATCAAACATCTCTCCAAGATCAGATTCATCTTTTGCTGCCACCTTACTTTATTGTAAGGTGCTTTATTGTACACTGCATTATTTAGATCTTCGAAATTTCGATCCGTAGTAACAAAGTCGGGAAATAAGAAAAAAAAACCTTTCAATTACCTAATGATATAAGTACCTCATCGCAATATTGGATAGAATGTAGCACTAGCACCCCGGACATCGAAAGTTAATTCGAAAGTAGCGTGTCCACTTTACAGAACCCAATACGTCTCCATTCAAGGTAAAAACTCATCAGAAATGCAAGGAAGTTCCTGACCAGCGCATCCACCATATCGTGATCGCGCGAGAGATTCGTTCCCTATTGGCCGTCGGAGTCTCCATGGTATACCTAATCATGAGTCCCCGCGGTTTGATCCGAATCTTCACGATCCACTGATCCACTGATGCGCTGGAAGTTGAAAAGCGAGTTCCTAATAAGTCAAATGGAAACGATTGGGTGAAAATTATTGAAACAATTCCATTTTATTTTACAAAATATAAAAAATAAATTAAAGTTTTCCGCATGTTCTCTTTCAGCTGAGACCGACTAGTTTCCCACCCACTATGTTCAACGAGTTCGTAATTTTTTTGCCTATTTGTTGAGCTTTTTGGAAAGGCACCTGATGGAAAGAGAAATTATTTAGAAAAATGTGAGTAGGTTGTTACTCCGGTATACTTAGTACATACGATTCTTATTTCTTACCTCAACTGCAGCATTCAAAAAGTTAGAGAATCCTTCAATACCACCAACTACAGCGATGCCAATGGATCTGAATTTGTCTCCATCATTTCCGTATTTTTCTTCTTCGGTAATGGTGTCGACAATCGGTTTGGGGTTGTAAAAACCAGCCACAAAATTCTGGAGCTGACTATAAGCAGAATCTTTTTTACTCAGCAAAGGTTCTTCTTCCAACACTGCTTTTTTGCGCCCCGAATCGGGAAAGGGCGCACCATACGAAGGAGTCTGGAACGAAAATTAAGTTTTGAAATATATGTACGTTATGCAATCGTTATTAAAGGAAATCGTATGTATACGTACCTTGCTCCCACCTAAATTCAAAGAAGCTGTTGCTGAAACATCGGCGCCCAGCGGTGAAGATTGAACTGGTGATATCCAAAATACTGATAAAGTTAGCAGGAACAGCTGATGCATTTTCTGAAAAAGGTCATTTTGAAAATATGTACTATAGTTTCTTGAAGTGAGTACTTGACCCACAGTACCAGCTATACCTATACCTACCTACCTACTTACCTACCTACCTCCTATCTTTGAAGATGAATTATATTAAATCAGTATACTTGCACTTGTTTAATCGTTTCTCAAGTAAGTACTCATATATTTAGGCACTTATTTTAGATTACCATAATTCATAATAAGAGCTGGTAATAAATTAGCACAAGCACATCAATTCATGAATAATTAATATTGATCTATTTATTTCGCAATAATTAAATACACCTTCCTACATATTATACACAATTGACAGGCACCACAAAAAAAAAACAGACTTCTCAGGTAGGTAGCTAATAATATACCTGCTCACAATTTTTGGTAGGTATAGCTTTGAGGGTAGCTTCGAGGGGAGGTTGATAATGACAAAATACTTAGATATGGGTGTGACAATTGACAAATTGAAATGTGAATTTGATGTTAGCATGGGTAGATGAATTAACTAGTTACTTACAAATCGTAAAACAAGATCACCAATTATCTAACATCAAGCAGTTAGTCCGCTTGCAACGACACCAGCATCGAATTCTAGTAACACAGATACAGTTGAAGTCTTGAACTATACTGGTAAATGACGACTGTATTGATTTCGACATGTGCAGAATAAATTGTTGTAAATTACACTTTCACTTCCATTCCACATAGATACTTGAGTACCTTTGCCCAAGAAAAAATGAAGTAACAAAAAAAATTAAAATTTTCAAAATCATAATTATAGAAGTGACACCCAAATTTATTGTAGGCAGTTTAAGCATAATAAAATTAGCCAACAATAGGTGTTGCAAGTTGAATTTAATGCATAGGTACATGATTAAGAAATATTCGACTCTCTTTTGCTCAATAAGTCATTATACTCTACTTTGGATAGCATCAACATAGCTAATTGAAGAAATATGAACTGAAAAAAAGTCCAAATTATGAAGTTTTAACGTAGTGCCATTCAATGCCTCGTAGAAAATCCCAGCCCAGAGGAAATTATTCTTATTAATTTTTTGTTATAGTTACTGACAGGAATTGTTATTGCTGCTGCTCCTCAAAATCCACCATTCAGAGGAACACTGGGAAGCTGCCTTATGGAATGTTATAGTATTATTTAGTTCAGATCAATAATATCAGGCGAGGGATAAAGCATTCACCGTGGGTTCTACCAAAATATTTAACCAGCTGATAGCTAACTCGAGATTTATTTTGATGGATTCTGGCCAAATGATCAATGTAAATTCAGGTTTCACGCTGAGTAATTAATTAAAGGATGGTATACTTGCGATTTAATGTATTTTCCAAAATGAATCTACCAACATTGACCAGCAAAAAATCCGTTTAATCTCGGTTTAGCTTAAACCGCTCTTAAATTTTTTGGTGGAACCCGTGGTCAGACACTGTTGTGATAAGACTGAGGATCTTCAGTACATTTGCATGCAAACCTACAAATGGGACCCTTTTGTTTGTTTATTTTGTTTGGCTTATTCTCAATCTCAAGTCCTCAACTAAGATTCTTGGGCCGATATATTGGGCAGCCCCAAGGGCCACTTTTCAAAGGCGACAGCTCTCTTTTGGGCTGACATGACCTCTTTTATCCGTTTGCAGTGGGATTCTAACATCCAGTTCCACCAGCGAATTTAATCGTTGTTAGCTATAATTAAGACATTTTCTCTGATGGATTCTGGATCAGTGCTGGTTGAATGACCACGGAAAATGCATACAAGCTGTTGTGGTCTAAACATTTTTCCATAATCTTTCGTGAAACAGAGAAAATATCACAATTAGTTGACAATTATTAAATTCGCTGGTAGAACAAGGGTGGAACTGGCTATAAGAGATCTTGGTGCAACCGAGGCTTACAATCATTATACCTATTTTAGCAAAAAACAAAACATTTTCATGAACAGAATAATCCTCGGAATAATCATTATCAAGGTAAAACCCATAATAAGTTGGTTATTAGTTATTGGTTTCAAGGGCGTCGATCGATTGCTAAAAAATACGCTCACGCCTTCGTCGATCAAGAACGACATCGACTAGGAACAAGTCATGACAACGCAAACGCCCTTTTGCGAAAACCTAACGAGGAATACGGCAAGAACTTACGGAAGCGCTGAAGGATCATGTAGAAAGTTTTTTTCTAACTCGACCGGTCGACATAATAACTTGTCCGGTCGAGATAGGAAAAAAATTGTTCCCTGATTATCTCGACCGGTCGACTTAATATGAGCAAGATTTTTTTTAACTCGACCGGTCGAGATAGCAATTTTTTTTTCGAGTTTACATTATGTCGACCGGTCGAGATACTAAGTCGACCGGTCGAGTTAGTTATCTGTACCGGTCGACTTCGTATCTCGACTGGACGAGTTAGTCAGCGCTGACCTTTTAGCGCATTTTCGTAAAAAAAATACGCTTATATGGCTGGTTTGTCTGCCTGTCTGTCCGTTACCGTCTGTCCGTGTAGAAAGTAAGAACATATACTCACTCCTCCTCGGGGAATGAAGCTAGAGCCTTGGAACTTTTTCCATTGATAGCTAATGTTCCCAAAGGTGGCCAATGGACATTATTTTTCCCATCCATACATAGTTACCATCATTATTATCAAAAAACAAATATTTCCTGTGTGTTCTTCAGAGAAGTGAGCTCCTCCACGGGGAATGAAGCTAGAGCCCTGGAACTTTTTTCGATAGATAGATTAGGTTTTCTGGGAGTGAAGTCAAGCTTGAAAATAGGAATAAATGTTCATACGAGACAAGAGTTGCAAGTCTCTTGAGAATCGTTCCTCTAATAAGAGATTTCAATATGGCGGCCAAGATGGCGCCCGAATCATTAGATTTATCTTGAAAATAAGAATGATCATATGAGACAAGGGTAAGTTCCAAGTCAAAAAAAAAACAGTCGACTCCCAGGAGGGCGGGTAAGTCTGTCCCTTATTTGCCCCATTCTCAACTAACGGTGGTAAAAAATAATACCAATAATAATAATAAAATAATGTTGATAATAAAAATAAAGTAGGTAATGCTATTTTGAAGCAATATATATGTACCGCCGTATGATCAATAACTTTCTTACTCAAGGAAGGCTGTGGTCCTGGTCATTGGCAGGCAAACTAGGCTGATTTTGGCCAGGCCACAGCCTGCCCTAAGTAAGAAAGTTTTTGATCATACGGTACATTCTGCAGACAGTCGAGATTGCATAGAGTGGGTGCCAATCGAAATAAATTCAATCTTGTAAATAAACTACAATCTACTTAAATTTCAAGCTTTACCGAGAATATACAATAGAAGAGGTGAAAAAAAAATGAAATGTTTGTTGCTCAAATCGGAAATCGGAACATTTACGGAATAGTTACTCAAATCGGAACATTTACGGAACAGAAAGTCGAATCGGAAAGTGTCTCCCAAAAACGGTACAGTTCCGATCAAATCGGAACGTCTGGTCACCTTAACTATCTATGGAAAAAAGTTCCAAGGCTATAGCCTCATTCCCCGAGGAGGAGTACATGTTCTTACTTTCTACACGGACAGACGGACGGACAGACAGACCGACAAGCCGGCCTTATAAGCGTCATTCTTTTACGAAATTGCGCTAAGAAGTCAGCGCTGACTAAGTCGACCGGTAGAGATAACTAACTCGACCGGTCGACTTACTATCTCGACCGGTCGAGTTAATTAAGTCGACCGGTTGAGATAACAAACTAGACCGGTCGAGATACTAAGTCGACCGGTCGAGATAGCTAACTCGACCGGTCGACTTACTAACTCGACCGGTCGAGATAATGTAAGCTCAAATTTTTTTTTGCTATCTCGACCGGTCGAGTTGAAAAAAATATCTAGTACAGAACAATTTTTTAGCGCATTTTCCATCTTGATGAAAATCGCTATTGCAACCGCTTTGTCCGTCCGTCCGTCCGTCCGTCCGTCCGTCCGTCCGTCCGTTCCTCGAACTCCTCCCAAACTAGACGACCTAGCTTTCTAATTTTTTCGCTGTTACATAGCTGCCACTCCCAAAGGAGGGCTAGGCTATATTGGATGTCTATATATTGCGCCGCCAACATAGAGAAAACCGCCCCCGATAAACTTGAAATAACATAATATTGCACTTTCTACCAGACCTGATGCTCTGGTGTTCTCATTTTTTGAATAATACATAGTTGCCACTTATAGATGTAAGCCAAGAAACATTCCGTCTTCAACATGCGCCGCCGACATGAGAAAACTGCTAAAAACCGCCCCCAATCACTTTTAAATGAAAAACATGATCTCGAAGACATAGCGATCTGATTCTTTCGGTATATAAATAGCTGACTAAAAATGGGAAAGGATAGGCTACTTTTAGTTAGTCGCCGCCCCCAGATACCGCCCCCAAACGATAAAAAGTGCAACTTTCACAAATGTTACTGATTGAGATGTTCCCTTGAACATTTGGGAACTGCCAACTCAAATTGTGCAACATTTGCTCAGCCGACCGCTGCCGCTCCCACACGCCGCCCTCAAAGTAAGAGATAAATGAGAAACATGAACCCGAAGACATAACGATCTAATTCTTTCGCTATATGGATAGCTAACTAAAAATGGAAAAGGATAGGCTACTTTTGATATGGCGCCGCCTCCAGCTTCCGCCCCCAAAAGAAAAAAGTGCAACTTCCAACAATTTTCACTGATTTAGCTGATAATGTTGCCTCGAACATTCAAAAACTCTCGACTCAAACTGTGCAAGAATTTCTTTGCCAAACTCTGCCGCTCCCACACGCCGCCCCCAAAGTGAGAGATGAATGTAAAACATGAACCTGAAGTCATAGCGATCTAATTCTTCCACTATATTGATAGCTGACTAAAATTAGAAAAATATAGGCCACTTTTAATTAGCCGCCGCCTCCAGCTGCCGCCTCCAAACAAAAAAAAATGCAACTTTCACAATCTTCACTGATTGTCATATTTCCCTCACATTTAGAAACTCCCAACTCAAACTGTGCAACAGTTACTTTGCCGAATGCTGCCGCCCCCACACGCTGCCCTCAAAGTGAGAGATGAATGAAAAACATAAACCCGAAGACATAACGATCTAATTCTTTCGCTATATGGATAGCTAACTAAAAATGGGAAAGAATAGGCTACCTTTGACATGGCCCGCCTCCAACTTCCACCCCCAAAAGAAAAAAGTGCAACTTTAAATAATTTCCACTGAAATACATTTTAATGTTACCTCAAACATTCAGAAACTCCCAACTCAAACTTTGGAAGAATTTCTTTGCCAAACTCTGCCGCTCCCACACGCCGCCCCCAAAGTAAGAGATAAATGTAAAACATAACCCTGAAGACATAGCGATCTAATTGTTCCGCTATATAGATAGCTGACTAAAAATGAGAAGAGATAGGCCACTTTTGATTAGTCGCCGCCTCCAGCTCCCGCCCTTAAACAAAAAATGCAACTTTCTCAATTTTCACTGAATGTCATATTCCCTTAAAAATTAAGAAACTCTCAACTCAAACTGTGCAACAGTTACTTTGCCGAATGCTGCCACCCCCACACGCTGCCCTCAAAGTAAGAGATAAATGGAAAACATAAACCCGAAGACATAGCGATCTAATTCTTTCGCTATATGGATAGCCGACTAAAAATGGAAGAGAATAGACTACTGTTGATTAGTCGCCGCTCCCAGCTCCCGCCCTCAAACAAAAAAATATATTGATAAGTGAAAGATCTTTCAATCAAATCTATTTCATTGGCAAGTACCCCATTCTGATAACACAATATCACAATAAGTTTCGAAAGAAAAAAGTGGGCAAGGAATGGTGTTTCTCTTTCAACCAAATTTCTTTACGTTCACAATATGCCTCTTTGAGAAAATGCGCTACTGAGACTCACGCACGTGAATGCATACTCACTTGTTTTCTATCTCAACCGGACGAGTTATTGTCTCAACCAGTAGAGATAGAAAAAAACTTTCTACGTGACCCTTCAGCGCTTCCGTAAGAACTGCCAGGAGGTGGATCAGCAAAATGCTGCAGATCGAGGGCAAAATGCTGTGGTTGGGGCAACATTCGTATGTAATACACCGATAAGTGAGGTGTATTGTATGTGATACACAGGGCTGGGCGGTATTTCAAATACAAGAATTTGAAATACATTTAAGTATTTTGTATTTTGTATTTAAATACATTTGATTGAGAAGTATCTGTATTTTGTATTTTATAATATTTCAGGCAGCTAGTATTTCGTATTTTGTATTTTAAATACATTTTTTGGAAAAGTATTTTGATTTTCAAAATACAAAATACAAAATACATTTATTTCCCATGATCTTTAGTCTGTTCGGGCCTAAATTGTTTTGGTAATACTATATTCACACCATTGACATTTCTTGCTTTTGGACACTATCTGAGATCGATAATGAGTTCGATTGCATCTTTTACGTTTTACGTTTTACTGGTGGGTGCATCTGTCAGCCACGAGAGGTCCCATGTCGGATGTCGGACAATATTTTTGAAAAGCTGGTTGTCCTCAAAAGAAATCAACATTTGTTATTTTGAAAAATTGATGAATGAAGTGAGGAATAGGTTTGAATATGAAGTTTTCTTCACTTTATGTTTATTCTATTTATCTTTTCATAGTTCATAATAATTTACTTATTGTTGCGACTGAATCAATGAAGTGTTCCCTCGAGTGTTCCCATTGAAATACATACTTGCATTTTACGGTTTTTCCAATAAAATGGGTGGAGTACGCAATAAGAATGTATTTTGTATTTGGTATTTGGAATACTAGGTTGTATTTTGTATTTTGGAATTTCTTGGTTTTCCAAAATACGTATTTTGTATTTCAAAGACATTTCAAGAAGTAGTTTGTATGTTGTATTTCGACTATCTTGGATCGTGTATTTTGTATTTTGTATTTAAATACATTTTTCGAAGTATCTTGCCCAGCCCTGGTAATATGTACACCGATGATAGGTGACGTGTATTAGTATTATCGCTGCATCGAGGATTTTCACGAGGGGACCCGAGTGTAAATCGAGATGTGAGCGATAATATATTGAACCTAGAGGTGTATTCGTTAAGGCAATTAACCGAACCACACTGAAAATCTTCCTGAAAGAGTGAAAACTATTCCAATTTTTAAGGTTGGTAGTTCTGGAGGGGTGTTTTCACCAATGACCTTGGTGGTAATACACTTGAACAGCCTACTATTTTAAGGAGTGAGGTGAATTGTCGCTGAAATTCCACAGTAGATACTGGACCACAGCTGCGGTAAAAAAGGCACAGCGGCACAGCGAGAAGATTATGCTACATATTAGCTTGCTGGCGTAGAGTGGAGAGCGAAGAGCTTGGGCAGAACAGAGCGGAGTGGGCAGAGATCTAAGGAAAAAGACCGAGTTTAAGGTTCTCTGGGCGTAATGGAACTCGTTGAGAAGTTATAACAGGCTGTTGAAAGGAGTGTGAAAAAATCGGTTGTCACCGCAAAACTTTTTCAACTAGTATCCAGGAACCTATGGGAATTTTGTCTGGAAGAAAATCAAGTCTGGAATGTTCTGGAAGGCAGAAGCGGGTATAAATACAGGATGTTTCAGCGATGATAGCAAAAAATATAACTGTTAGTAGATTTCGTTAAAATACAACGAAAACTTATACACCATTTTGCAAAGTTCGACCTAATGACGAAGATACAGCCCTTAAAAATTCACTATTCTCGGATTCCGAAAATTCATAACTCAGGAACGTTTCGACAAAATATAAGCTTCAATTCAGCAAAAATTTGGTTTATCAACGATAGCTGCGTTCCTTTTCTGATTTGAACTGAGAATCCTCACTTGAATCGCTAGCTGTGTCTCTCCCCCCCTTATGCAATTCCCGCTTTTTCTTTCTCTATCTCGCCCCATTTCTATTTTATTTATTATTGAAATATTTGTTTTCAATATTTGTTTTGTTTTGTTTTTATTATTATTATTATTATTATTATTATTATTATTTGAGATTTCGTGTAAAAGGAATACAGCTATCTATGAACCTTCCAAATTTTGAAAGAATTCAACCAGTAGCGTAGAAATTATGGGGGGTCACACAGGTTCGTGGGGGTCACCTTGAGTCAATTTTTCTTCGGATGCTTCTAAATTATTGACCCTCGTAACTCCTACGCCACTGGCTGAATCCTTTCAAAATTTGGCAGGTTGGTAGATATTTAGTTTCGACAAACCCGAGGACAAACCAGTCTATGGTAAATTTAAACTGATTTTGTGAAAACGTTTCCAAGTGACAAATTTTTGAAATCTTAAACGTGGGTGCGTAACCATAGTCACTCTCGGAAGAAGTGAAACTTCTATAGGTATGAATCAATTAGAATAGAATAGAATAGAATAGAAAGTTTATTTCTTATGCCTTGTGGCGTTGAAACATATATACAGGTAAGCATTATATACGTAATTATGTACATATGTTACAAAAAAGTATAAGACAAGTTCACACAACAAAAATGCGACAAACTACATGTTAAAATTCAATTTAGGATGGAAACGTATGTTTATGACAGACAAATTCTTCCAGGTCATAGAAAGCCTTTTGTAGCAGGAAGGTCTTCAGGCTTTTTCGAAAACCACCGATCGGTCGTCCTGTCATGCTCGATGGAAAGCAGTTGTAAATTTTGACCGCTTGTCCAATGATGCTCTTCCGTGCATTCGTCGTTCGGGCCACTGGAAGTTTTAGACGACCTCGCGGTTTCTCGTCTCGTAGTCATGATGCAGTTCTTGTGCTCTAAAAAAATCATTGTAGTGAGTGTGAACAAAAGTGTAGCCACCTCAAGGATGTAAATGGATGCTAAGGTGAGTATGCCTCGGTCAACAAAGTAGGTACGGCCTGCAGGACTCAGTTCTTCTGAGGTTATACATCCCTCTTATGCACGCCTTCTGGAGTCGAAACATTTTAAGTGTGTCCGCCGAATTGCATCCATACCAGAATATGACACCATACGACAGTCGTGATCGGACGTACGATCGCACGCAAAATAAACGGAGACAGTGTTTCGCGCGGAGTGTACCGATTTACTGAATTTTGGCTTGGTGTCACAGTGACAAGAAGGCTAAAATTCTATCAATCGGTACACTCCGCGCGAAACACGGTCTCCGTTTATTTTGCGTGCGATCGTATATGCATGGTAATAAGCAGTTGATGTACCCTCTTCAGTTGTTGTTCTTGCCAGAACCCTGAGCCTGAGCCCTATATTATCAAGTACTACTGAAGATAGAAGATACCCAACGCATATACCCATCTTTGGGCAGCCATTTTTGTTTCCGCGACCTATAGAAATAAAGCGAGGGGCAGACACACACCCGTACATACATACAAACATACAGACCGACCAATACGGAATTTCTTTTTTCCGCAGATCTCGACGTTTGTATCATACAGGGAGTCCAAAAACTAATAAAAAATCCTAATTTTTTTCGCGATTACCTTCTAATTTTTTGAAGAATTCGATGAGAAGTAAAATGCTAGTTTTGGCAGCATGGAGTCGCTTTCGAAATACGCTCGGCGCTCGGTGTTTATTCGGTTACTCGGTCCGGTCCATGGGTTATTACTCCCATCCTTGGCTACGCCACTGCCAAGGATGGCCACTGCGCCTGCAGTACAGCCAACCTTGCGGCCATTTCGCACTAGGTTTTGTTTGCATTTGAGTTTGACACTGACATTTAAATGATTTGAGGTTATGTTAGAGCGCAAAAGCGGTTTCTAGAAGTGTTTGTGTACTGTTTTTTTCTACGTAAATTAGAGATGTTTTCAAGAGAACCTGACAATTTTATTGTAAGAAATCACTTCCAGACCAATTTTTCTGTAAACAAGTTGCTTTCAGAATCGAGTGCGGCAGGCCCTCGTCCTTCCGATACGCACGAGATGTGCAGAGTTAACGGTTTTATTCGACAGAGGCACTACGGTGGAGCTTCAGAACTTTTTCCCTTTACTAATCAACAGTATATTCGGGCCGCAGGGCGGCACAAGTTGGAATTTACGAACTGGAGGATATGCAGACGAAGATTTTCGTCAGCTCCAACACTTTTTGTCGCCGTGCGGGCCTGTTTTTAAGCTCATATATACGTTGCTCAAGGATCCGTCAGTGAAATATGAATATCCCGTCACGCTGTTGCCAGTAAAACCGATGGCATTTTCCTTTTCTGTAAATAAATAACTCATGATTTTTCCAGAAAAAGATAAAACAAATATTGGACAATGCTCAGTTGCACCCATTTTACGCAGATTTGGTCCACAATAGCCCCCAGACTAACGAACCAATTTGTTTATTACTAAGTGAGTTCTCAACTTCTAATGAGCGTTCAATGGAAAATCCATCTGTGATTCCTGAAAATCTGGTGTCAAAACATGGCTATACTGCCGTGCTAAGCCTAAAGCGCGTATCTACATTTTGATAAATTTGATACACTGTATTTTTATGCCCATATTTTAGGGGCTATGATGTTCGCGATCATGTGGTTTATGATAATACATGGATAGCGCAATAATCACAGTTCTCAAATAACTGCTTTATTCATATTATACTATAACATAACGGTATAAAAACTTGGCATAAAACTGCAGTGTATCAAATTTATCAAAATGTAGATACGCGCTTTAGGCTTAGCACGGCAGTATAATCCATTCTCTGAATATAAATGACAAGCTCTGTCAGTAAGAATGAAAACACATGAAGAACACCTAATGCCTATAACTTTTGATTGCTTTGGTAAGCTTGCTTCCTTGAAATGAATGGCCTCTGTATGACTACAAACTTACCAGGTTGAAATCATTCAGGATCTTTCAGTATCAGGACCAGTGATCAGATCATGGCTTGGGAAGACGTGATTTTCCATTGAACACTATAGTAGCCAGTAATACTATTGGACTAAAATTACTCTAGACCCTAAACAAAATCGAACAGATTTTTTTTTCGATTTCTCAATTATTTAATTTCCTCACCATCCAAATACATATGATATAGATTTTAAATTGTGTAAATAGAGAAGGGCTATTTATGGCTTAATAATGGACACTTTTAGATACTGAAAGCAGTGTTAAAAAGGAACATTGTTAAACCGCTTTCCAACCAACAACAGGGATTTAGTTCTGGGTCCAAGTTTATATTATTCCTGGGCTATAATCTTACTCTATTCTGATGTTATTAGCAATAGCTGAAGCCCCAAGTTTCTAGCTCTCGCACTGTGGACTACCTGATGCGCAAAAATGGACAAGTACGGAATTTCTCTCTGAATATTTCAGAATTTTTCAGGGCCTCAATGCATTGTGGATATAAGCTGGTGCGCCCAGAAATTGAAACTTTGAACAAATAACAGATTGATCAAATGTTCATCTTTGATTTTTATTTTCAAGAAGTATTTTCTTTCAATAGAGAGCGAGACACGTGTATGTGAAGCTCTGGACCCAAGTGTCTAGTGATAGAATACCGGTAATGCTGATTGATCTTGGATAAACAGGAACTGTTCTGCATTTCTCTTGTCTTCACTGCGTCACACGGGCACAATTTTGGGCAAATTTCAACTATTGCGAATAACATTGTAGTGAGATTAAATACGAACGTCCTCAAGTTGGCGTGCGACATTCGTATTTGATTACGCATTATCTGTCTAAAAATCTAAAATATGTATTGCAGACCCGTTTGACTATTACATGTTCCATTTTGCCTACCATTTGGTCAATCCTTGGCATCAGAGGACGGGAGCGAATTCTACGCTCGTTTGGAATACAGTTTATTACGTTTTGTGCTGTGATTACATGTTGCATTTTTTGTCTACCGATGCAGGAACTCCAGTCCAGCCTGTTATACATTACAGTGGCAAAAGTCCCTTGCAGCATTACCATCAAGTCCATAAGTATGCTTTTCGTGAGTTTTGAATTTATGTCCTGTAATTTTTGGTGAAGTTTGAGGTCGCCGGTCGGTTCCAAGTTAATAAACATGAGTGTCCTCAACCAAACGGTTGAGGATTATGCCTTGCATCAAAATTTTGGTCGCCATCCAAGAAATGAAATTTGGAGAAGCGAAACGGTTCTGACGGTTTTCATCGATATATGGTTGAACAGCAATGATATTTACCACAGATGTGATGAAATCAACAACTCTTTGTATCCCCCTTCTGCCGAGCCTGTAAGTTTTCTGACCCCTGGTTTCACAAACCTGGACTTGATGTAGAGCTCAAATTGAGGATTGAATTAGGTACGATTTTTTTCTTTCGTTGTTTTCGAAGTATTAGTCCTCACTACCTCTAGTTCGCGAATAATAAACGGCTATAGAAAAACATGTAGGTATTTTGAAAATGAATACAGAGCAAAAGCATTAGGTAATTAAGAGATCGTTCAACTCGATACTACAATCTGATCCAGTCCATAATGTTGATTCAAAATTAAGTGGACGTTTGTGAATCAGGGGAGATGGGTAGATTTTTTGTTTGTTAATAATTGAAGTATTTACAGTATCTTGAACTGCCAAGTGGTGAATACATGAGGATAGTTCGAGTTCTTGTCAAACAGTTACACGCATTCTCAGCCAGTGCTAAGCTGGACGAAACGCCGATGTGTGAGTTGAAAAAAATTGCCATTCCCATGATCCAAGGAAAGTTCTACATCATGTTGAGGCACTTGATCCACAGATGGCCTCTGGACGGGTCTTTTCGGCTCGTTTTGGAGCTGTGGTTAACTTACATTCAGCCTTGGAGGTACCCTCCGAATCATGTACCCAGAGAACAGTGCAAGCTGAATCTCAGCGCGGAAGATTCCTGTGCAGCCTCCACGCATGTGGTCGAGCGAGAACATTTGCCGTTTATCGTCGAAAATTTACTGACGTACACAGTGATTTTTCAACAGCTACTGCCGAGATTCATCCGCGTGGACTTGATGAGCCCGAAAATGTCCATAATGTTCTACAGAATCACTAAAGTAACATACCTCATCCATTCAGATAGTTGAAAAAATAACTGTCTTCTGTTTAGGTTTTTAATCAACAAAATCTACCTGGATTTCTGAAGGAGGTTGAACACTGCGTCGAGAACAACCAGTCACCTTCTCATGTCCAATACACTTCGGCTTCAAATTTGCCTCCTTTGAATCCAACCAGCAGTTGGTCTACCAACACGTCTTTTCCTTCCAATATCTTCTTACATAGATCCACGGATTATCCCTCCATGAACGATGCCTCACCTTTTATGGGTTCTTCAAAAAAACACGTACAGTTCCAGTCTGATTTGAATAATTCAACTTTCGTCAACAGCTTAGCGGAGGATAAGAAATGGGCAGCTATTGTCAGACAGAAGATATACGAGCTTGAAGGACCAAGTTTTTGTTACAAGCCATTGTTTGTTACTCCACCAGCCACTGAGGTAAAGTACCTGTAATAATTTGAAATCGAGTTTGAAATACAGTGTGTCCCAATGAAAAGTACTGGACAGGGAGCTGGTGTCTCAAAACTTACGTCATAAGGTACATGATTTTAACCCTAAAGGTCTAATGTACGTTGATAAGGTTGTTAAAAATTGCTTTGTCGTCTTACGTGTCAGACCGGCGGCCTTGGGCTGATATGAGCTTGTCAATTTTCGAAAAAAGAATGAAACCAGCGGGATTTTGTGTGGGAACATCCCCTTAATCGAAAATCTGGTCGTAAGACAAAATTTTTGTCTTATGGCTTTAGGTCCATAAGACAAGTTTGAACTTTTCAACTGAACAACTTTTCACCACTTATGAAAAGTAAAGTAATAGGTATTGTGTTTGTGAAGGTGATAAGTGAACAACAGACAAATGCACCATTGATTAAGTTCATGTGGATAAGTATGACAGCAACCTATCTGCTTCAAGAATCTCATCAAGATTCAAAAATATTTCTGGTGCAAACTTTTCATTAGAACACCCTGTATTGTATATGACTTAAGACAATAACCTCCGGTTCCACCAAACTTTTATGAATGAATCAACTTTATCACTCTCATAGTAAGTAAGCAAGTGGCCATGCTATTGGCTGGTGCCTAGCATCCTAGCAACTGTCAGCGTGATAGAGTTAATCCGCTCGTAAAACTTTGGTGGAACTGTTTGTAAATGTTAAATCCTAATCGCGATTCAAATTAATTTTTCCCGCCACAAGATGGCTGCCAAAAGCGAAATGAGTTGATGATGACTGGTTGCCATTGTTATGTTACTTTGATGTCATTGGAAGTTCGGTGGTCACAACTCATTTCAATCCGCACTTGGCAGCCATCTTGTGGCGGGAAAAAAATATTTAAATCGCGAATATTGCAACGAAAGCTTGCTAAGCTGCTATGCTTGATCAATTATTATTGTAAGTTTTCTCCTTCAAGGTGTATGAGTTGGCGTCGCAAATTCGAAAGATCATCGCGGTTTCGAATGAAATTATTGCTGAAAAAAAGGCTGAGCAGAAGCAGAGCGAAAGTGGCATTTGGGGGTTCTTCAAGTCCGTGCTGCACAAACCTCTGGCTTACTCTGATGAATTGACAATTGCAGAGCGTGAAAGACTGACGGCGTATCTGGACTGCGGTTTGAAACATCTGATGGGAATGTTCGATATGACTGAGGTAAGGAAACATGACGTACGTGAAATATTTTTGTATAAGTAGTAGGTAAATGTTTTGTTGTAAGTAGTGATTGAAGTAAGTGAGATGCTCTATAAATAGAAAGCAGTACTAGCTATCCATTTCTGTTGAAATGTGGGTCGACAATTTTCCACTTGCAATGTGTCTTGTCAACGAATGCTGTTATGTAATTTATGAGCCCAGAATGAGCTCAAGGAGAATAAAGCTGATCGAAATCAACTTGAGTAAAGTCAGTTTGTCATATTTCTCCATGAGAAAAAAAAATCTTTTTAAGGAAAATTACACGTTTGCCAGGGGAAGTATAGGTTTTTAATCGCAAAGAATGGCACTGGTATGATAGCAAATGGTATCAAGGGTTCAAAAGAGTCATATGGTTCCTTTGCGCTAGGTAAGACGACGATGAACAAAGAATTGGTGAAAATTTGGTCTTTTTGGGCTCTTCAGTACCATGCTTTCAATGTGGAGGAGCATTTGCCGAATTCAAAGACTCACTGTGTTAATCAGAACACAAAACTGTAAATTTCCAACACTCCGCGACCTTTTGCAGGGATGTGTCGACATCCACACCTGCGTTCGGGAGTCAAAGACAAATCGTGCGCTTGTCGGTCCCAGTGCTTAGATGGACCGGGCATCAAACATCCAGGCACCACTTTGCGGCTCGGTGAGTCCGGTTATTAGATCACGCTAGACTTAGTGCTCCATTGCAGGGACAACCCAACACAATAATAATGAAATTTCACTATGAGCGTGGCACCTTGCTTCGACAAGATTACAAAATACCAAGAATACAATATGTTTGTTCCTTAAATTTTCCGTTTCTACTCACGACTTCTTCACCCAATTGTTCATACTTAATTTAAGACTATAACTGCATCTGTGTATCAAATTTCAAGTCCATATCTTCAATATTTGAGAAGTTGGGCAGAGACACGAATAATCATTGTGCTACCGGCGGTGTTCTGATGAATGAACTCTACCCAAAAACTGAACAGTAGCCCAGGCATTTTAGTAGAAAAATCGTGGTAACTTGTAACAAATTCGCGCAAAGCTGAATTTTGGTATATATGTTCTATTGGACCTACGGAACAACATATCAAAATACTCGGCTAAAACTATACAATACCAAATTTCAGCTCGGTCGGATCAACAGTTTGCCAGTGTTATCCTTGGCAGGTAACTCTGGAAGTGGTCTCAATTGCATGAGGAAACCTTGAAACGGATACACGATATACCCTCATCTGAATTTTATTTTGCACGGTCACAATATTTCTACTTCCATGTTCGTGGAGACCTGGGAAAGTGAACTTGAAACTTGACGCGCGACCGCTTTTTAATGAGAAATAGTATACAGTCAATGTGTACAAGCGCGGTGACGTTTTCAAGAAGTCAATGTCTTTTTATGGCTGTAGACACGAGTTTGTGTTTCAGGAATTTCAACCTGCTAAGTATTTTTCTTTAATTTTTCGATCAGGTTTGGAACCTCTCTTATTGAAGAGACGCTTCGAAAAAAAACTCACGTCCCTGAATACTCGCCGAAAAAATATTGTGGTGCCACAACAGATTGGATCCGAATCAGAAAAATGAGCATTATGAAGCATTCTAAAGCAGGTATTCAAGATCAAAACTGAATCACCCTGTCTGTGTACCTACCTATGAGTGGATAAACGGAACTTACTATTTGAATGAAATTTTTTCTGAAAGAGACAAGTTTATAATTATTATATTGCATTGAACCCCTCAATTATATCAATTTATTCTTAGTTTAAGCTTTGATTCGCAATGGGTAATGTTTCGCAGCCTCTAAAAAATCATTGCTCCCTGTTTTCTTTGTAAGCGATTAGCCATTAAAGCAGCTGGTTTGGATTTCTGAAATTCATTTTCCTTTGAAGTCTATTGAAGAAGATTCCGCAATGACATCTAAAAGCTATAATTAGGCAGTGTTGATGGAAATAAGTATCTTGACGATAAATGAAAAACAAATGAACGCAAATACACACGCGGAGATTTACTTGTTTGAATCGGCATTTTCTAGTCGCTACCACAACTTCATATCACTTCCGATTTTTTACCGGTAGTGGCACTAACTCTTTTGTTTTTTGGTGTTGCCATAAATATACAGCCCTATATTTCTTCGAATGCGGATAGATTATTATCGAATGATATAATAACTATTTATGTAGAAGTAAGGAAGCGGGGGTGATTTTTTTTACCAATGCAAAAGCAAATACGAGCGAAGCGTGCTACTTTGCGTTTGAAGAAGCATAAAAATTGCAATTTATTTATTCACACAGGTGTCCCAGAACTCGCAGTCTAGAGTCGAAGGCAGTTTCTAGAAGTGCTTCAATATGTTCGACAAATGTTTGAAAAAAAATGAAATTATTTTTGGAGATAGGGGTGGGGGTCGAAGTGGGGATGTACGCGTGTTTGAGGAAAAGCTGAGCATCGTACGCCAACTTCAGCAATCGAGTATTTGATCGCTCTGTATCTCCAAAAATTGAAACACAATTTGGTTTTTAACTTTTTTTTGACACATTTGGAGCATTTCCCTAAACTGCTTTTAAGTCTGCACCGCGAGTTCTGGGACAATCTGTCAATCTTATGTAATACATATGTGTCATGTTATCTTATGGTATACGTCTCTAGATGACGATGACGTTCAGTTTTGTAATTTTCAGCTGCTGGACTCCTGTTGAATTTTTGTTTTCAAGTTCAATTCATGACTCAGTATACTTGCGCAAAACCTAATAGTTTACTGTTAGACTCACTGAAATAATGGAAGAATTTATAGTTTTAATGTTGTGGATTTTAGCTAGTCTAAACGGACTTAGGTAGTTAGTTAGATAATTCAGAAGTGTGGGAAAATGTTGCAATTGATAAGGTAAAAATTTGAACCGACCGAGTTGCTCACTAATCATTGGTTTGATCAGAGACATCAAAAGATTATCGTATGTATTAACTCGTCTTAAGAATGGAAAATAATCGTATATTTATTTGCAATTCATATCTTTTGACAAAAGTTGATGTGTTTTATGGGAGCACGTGTTGCTGCTGGAAGTGAAAGAAATAACTCGAGTGTAGGTCACGAGGGAAATAATCAGTGATGGATGTAGAGAGCAAGGAATCGATGGAAACATAAATCTCACTTGTGGGCGGGCGTTGAACAGCACTTTTAAAATTGATTTGAAATCGATATTTGCAACAAAATTTAAGGAGTCGAAGTTGAAACGCCTCACGGAGTTTAAAATTGCATGCCATTTTGTTGTGCCTACATCTCAATAGGTAAAGAGTCGTTTCCTCATAAGTTGATAGAAAGGATCTGTATCACCGTATCTGCCTACTCTAAACTTTGTAATGCGAGAAGTTCGATAATGGTAGTAATCCTCCAGTTCTCTTCTTTATGGCTTTATTATAATAATGGCTTTGTTATTGTGCGGCCTCGGGGATTTCTGATTTCAGGTCGGTAGCTAAATTTATGCCAAGTTTCCTTACATTGACGTGTTAATTTTGTTTTGAGCCAAATTATAAAAGTGTAGTTTGTATCGACAAAAAGCAAAATGGAAAATCTTTTCAGGTTCCAAACGTCGAAATTGATACTCCCGCCCCGTCAAATGGTTTGTCCACCGAGTTGTCCAGCGACGTCAAATTTTTAACTCAAGAAAAAGTCAGGGAGAGAATCAAGAGGATCAAGTACGAAGGTGATCCAGACTTACATCCCATCAGATCAACCGAAATAACGTTTTTGGTTAGGATGTTCTATCAGCTCTCTCTCAAACTGAATGAAAAGGTACGAGTCGATTTTGTTCTATGAACTTTCCTTTATTTTCAAGTTTTTACAGTACAAACATGTATTTTGCGAACTTTATCACAATCCAAACTACGTGGGAAAGTTTTCGCGTCAGATACTGGAGCCACCAATAACAATTTACCACTTCGACAAGACGAGACCTGGCTCGCCGAGGGTCAGCATCGACTTGCCTCCCAGAGTCAGCCTAAGGCAGTTCGCGAATTATACTTTTGTAACGTACTTTTGTTTGGGCGCAGTGATAGCCAAGTGTTTTGGTTACAGCTTCGTTGAGTATTTGTTGTTTTTGTTGTTTATTGGTCTAACGTACAAAGGGATCAAAGCATTTTGGAGCCCGCCTGTGAGACCCAACTATCCCACAGAAGGGTTTGGTAATATTTCATTTAATGATTCGTTCTAGGTTAAGGTGCATGCATTATAAAGAAATAAAATAACTAAAATGGCGAATCCGGCATTTCTTCTTTGATGTTGCCCAAAAATTTCTTTCCTGGATTGCTTCCCCCGTCATCACTGTCCCCCTGAAAATTGAAAAAGTGGAAATAATAAAATGAAAAGGCAAGTACTGTAGGTTACTTTTTGTCCGTCTTGGTCGTCAGCGTCGCTGCTCATGTCTTCTTCATCTGAAGTTTCAGCGCGTTGTAGAAAGAGTTTTACCTTCCGCATGCTCTTCAACGACGATAAGCTGGACGATCGCTTGGGTCTGCTTGAAGTGAACGAACTGAAAACGTCTTCAGGAACCGACGGAAGGTTTACCACGTTACCCAAATCAATGGAGGAATCTCTTGACCAGCTCTCGGGGTACTTTTCGTCGACGTCGGACTTGATGCTTTTGGTGCTGCTGGTGTACGGTGGTAAGTTGTTTTCTGACGTTCTCACTTTATTTTCTAGAAATTTTATTTTTTCGGTTATGTAAGGTAGTGTTGAGGGTTCATTTTCGAACAGCTCCGTGTTAATCTTAGCTTCATCCCAATTGGCTAATTGCTTTTGGACTAAGCCCAGCAGTCTATCGTATTCGTGCTTGATGTCTGGATTAGAAGTTATGACAATTTCTTGAGTCGATAACAACAGTTTCTTGGCTTGCAGTAGAGATGACTTCGATGCGGTTTGTAAAGCCAGCAACGTGTGATTGGCCTGACAAAACAGCATTTTCAGGTGTGCCAAGTATTTTTCGCCGATTATGCAACGTTCTCTTAGATCTATTCCGACTTCGGTCATGGTGAGGGCGTTTTGGAGCACATTTTCGCAGTGGAAACTCAGCATTTTATGTGTGCTGTCACTGAATGTTTGAGAATGTTCAGCTTCGTCCATTTTAGACATATTTCAGAGTGTGACAGAGATTCAGGGCATACTTTTTTATTTGGTCGGGCTACTATAACTCAACAAAAATTATTGAATTTGAACTGCATTTTCTGATGAAAACAACAAGTTCAGCGTAGCAACTAGTTTCTTAGAAGTCTCAAACTCAGTAATATGGCCTGTTGCCTTGGCACTTCATCAACCAAATCTGCCCAAGCGCAAGATCTTATGGGAAAAGAAAGAGGATTATCACTTGTAATTATTATTCTCCAGCATCCTTGCTAATAAAAGCCCGTTGGTACGTTAGCAAGATTGTCAGCAAACAATCTATGATCAGAATAGGGCTGATCTAGTAGTGTGCAACATTTTTGCATATTATGTGTAAGGGTGATTATTAATTAGACCAAAATAATTAACTAGCGCGTCAGGGGAGGAGCAAGACACCGTTGCTTTGAATTTTCTTCATTTTTTTTCTTATTTCTTTTAATTTTACTAATAATTTTCAAGCTTAAAAAGTACCTACTATTAGTACATCATACTATTTTTGATCAATACTCTTGTATTATGACGTAAAAGAGAAACAATGAATGAAATGAAGAAAACACCAAAATATCCTTCAAGTTTCGCTTTTAAGCTAAAAGCGCATTCAAAGGTGCGCTTTTAGGGGCTGTCCGTTCATATTTGAGTTTTCAAAAATACATATTGAAATTGAATGGCCGTATGTAGTTGTAATATGTAATTTTGAACTCGCAGATATGAATGGATAGCCCCTGAAAACGCACCTCTAAATGCGCTTTTAGCTTAAAAGCGAGGTATGGATACGGCCCATTAACTTCTTAATTACGTCAACGATTAAAAAAAAATCTGTTCTGAAGACTCTTCTGTTCTACAGTTCTGAAATGTAACTTGAAAAGAATCGTCGAATTTCCCGGTTACATTAGTTGAAAAGATTAAAAATAAGACCATTTCGCTAGAAAGCGCACGAGCGCATTTTACACAATCGACCATCGCCCTTGACAGTATTTTGGGAAAAAAATTGCCTTGAATCGGAAAGACATAGCACCGATGTAAAGGTAATGAAAGAGCTTTAAAATAAGCGAAGCTTTCTTCACGAAGTTACGACAAAATAAGGAACTAGTTTGTGAACTTTGACACCCTTTTGTAAATATGTTTATATCAGATAATACACAAAGTTCTAGGTAGGTATTTTAGTGGATGTAATTCAAAATACTGAGATCATTCGAAAATCTCGAGTCGAGATCGAAAATCTCGAGTCGAGATCGAGAATCTCGAGCCGAGATCGAGATTGTTGTTCTAATCGCCGATACGAGATCGAGACGGGATTGAAGTTTTGAAAATGAATCGAGATCGAGGCGAGATCGGGTGGAATCTTGTCTCGATCTCGTCTCGTGCAACACTAGCGGCGCGTATAGTGTCTACAAAAATTGAATAATGTTAACTCTTACCCCCTGAAAACCTCAGTAAAAATAAAAAAACCTCACGTGAATATTATCAGATGCGTTATAAATTTTTATGTAAACAAGGGCAGCTATAAATTGATTTCCGGTTGTCGCATCACTTTCATAATTTTATTTCTTTCAATTTGATGTTCCACAAGATGGGTAATGTCATTTGAAATTTCAAAGTAGAGTAGGGGGGAGGCGAAGTGGTTGAAGATAGAAATTTGGCAATAGGTACATGCTCTACATAGATGTCCCTCTCAAGGTAGAAATCGACCTGTTTCGGCGTTTCCCTGTAAAAAAATTTGGCAGCAAAAAATCTGGGCTGGGAAGGAAAATGAACAGCCTGTATTTGTGTAGTAGGAGAGCTGCAATCGCCCATTTTACACATGACCGTGTGTAAGAAAACGCATAATCAATATTTACAGTAGATTGCCGTCGTAAAAAAAAACGCCTTTGCAGCTCTCATTTTTTGACATTCGTTCCCATGCATGTAAATGGTAAATTATATAAGATGAAGTACTTTTAATGCGATTGTAGGGGGGAAACCAATGGATCTTTAGTCGTAAAATGCGTGTTTAATGAAGGACTTTGATTCTAATGCAGGAAACAGGGACAGGGAAGCAAAGTACTTGGAGCTTAATCGCAAGAAAAGCCGCAAGTGTTTGACCTAAATGCACAGAATTCTGTGAAATGAAAAGGCCATCTTCAGGTTATTACGGTTCCGAAGTATGTAGGTGGTAGGTAAACAGACTGCTGCGTGAAATCTGAAATCAGTGTCATCCTTGTTCCCAAAGAGCCGCAAATTTTATTCCGCAAGCTTGCCTAGTTTCATTCTACGTTGTCCCAAAACTCATTAGTTTTTCTCTTTCATGTTATTACAAGACAAAATAATTACGTCTATTTGATTAAAAAAAAAAAGGGAAAAGCCTCTGTAGCCAGGATAAAAGGTTGCGCAATCGCATTTTCTGAACTCCCTCAAACCGCGGTTTTGGATGCAACAGTTCACTTTCGCGCCTCGTGGTTGGCGTTTTGATAGGCGAGTCTTGATAACAACGACGCGTCGTGCTTGGAACTTTAGTAAAGCTTAATTTCAAGCAAAAAAGAAAAATGTGAAAAGCTTCCATTGAGTGACAAACATTGTGACTGCTATAGTTTTTTTAGAAAATTAGATACTATAACTACAGAACCAATTTGTAGTTCTTGTTGTGTTTTTATATGTTTTTCATTAATAGTAAGTACCACTTATTTTATTGTTCTGTTCGTGAGGTAACTTCTGAAGCAACATTTAGATGCCTTTAGTTTTTTTCTACTAAAAATAATACAAACAGAGTTTTTGGAAACAGTCTCGAAGCATGCCAACAATAGAGTTCTAGATAAAAAAGAAAATGGGAACCGCGCAAATTCCACAAAAAAATCTGTTACTATACTCATTAATAATCGTGGAGTAAATCAAGCGTTCGAGTCATATTTTTTTGTTATCTATACAATTTCATTATGGTTTTTCAAGAGCTTAGAAAACAATTGTTATGCCATAGGTAGGTATATGAAAATGATGAAGTTGCGAATATATCCAGACTTACGCCTACATCAAAGCTAACCCGAACCTATAATATAGTTTAGCTATTTTATTGGTTATTTTATAGTAATTTTTTAATAACAATACATTCACTGTTTTTGTAATACCTGGTCATTCCAAGGGTCAAAGGTGTTTTTTTAGAATCACCTAGGTACATATTTTTTCCTTGGCACTTTTTCAGAACATTCCTTCACTGGGTATAACGATTTGACCATTGTGAATCTGTTGATGACATCAGTTTTTTTTTATTATCAGTATAACTTTTTGACGGATGACAATTTTTTTTACATTTTTTTGACAAATTTTTTATTTACAGCAATAAAAGCTGCGTATTTCTCACCGCATGTAATATAACTCTTTGCTCTTGACATTCTGAAAAAGGGCCAGAGAAAAAATATGGAGGTAATTCCATCCAGCCCTGAGACATGCTGATTTTGCTTACAACGCTTTGAGTTACTTATGATGATGAAAAACTAATGTCACAAACAGATCCGCACTGGTCAAAATCGTAAAACCCCTTGAAGGAATTTTCTGGAGAAGTACCATGGGGAAAATACGGAGGTGGTTCCACTTTCCTGGGGCACCCTGGATGTATGTAATATATGACGAATTCTGAATTTAATTTGAAAATTCAACGGGAATTCAATTACTTTGGGGTGTACATTTCGCTTCCTTTAATGTGCATACTATTTTATTTTTTTTACATTAACATCAAACTGCGAACTTACTATGGATATTTCATTAAATGTAATTTGAATATCTTGAAAGAAATTGGACTCATCAATCAATCATTTGTCCAGTAAGAAATGTCTTCGACATTTGCTCCATCAGACTCCATGAAAATAGCAAAGAAAGTGATTTAAATTGGAAATTGAATAGTACAAGAAGAGTGTGGAGCAGTTTAAATTAAGATTAATTTTTTCACAAAATGGTCAATGACAAAATGAGTGGCGTAAATAAAATACTGAGTGCATAACTTTACGATGGTATGCAAAGTGACATTGTAGTTTTTAGTTCGTGCCCTTAAATGGAACTTGAAAGCCATATAAATGGAGTAATTCAAAAAGTTTTACATAATGGGATACGTATTTCCAAAAGTAGCATAGTAGCAACTAGACGTAGCGGCTTGTATGAAAACATTGTAAACAGAACAAATTGGTCTTGATTCATCCTATTCCTAATTCGCTTAAAGACAATGTAAGTAAGAAATTCCAATAAATAACCGTTTTGTGGCTTTCAGGCAATATGCTAAACTTTTTTGAATGTTTGTAGGTACATATTTTATCGGAAAAAGTACTGAAGTGCTGTTTTGTGCTGTCGCTTGATTTGTTTACTTGCATTTCCACGGATTATTATTCTTAATACGCAAGTAATTATATATACAGAGTGTTTCAATGGAACGAGCCACCCTGAATAAATTTTTGCCAGGTAAAATTCAGAAAATTTCCCGAGACCCGTCGATTTTTGTTTCGAGGGGCACATCTAAAGCATACATTGGCAAATTTCTATCTTCAACCCTCTCACCTCCACCCACACCATCTTTGAAATTTCGAATGACACTACCCACCTTGCATATATCGAATTAAATAGAAATTGATTCTCTTTCTGGAAATAATATTTCTTCAATTCTCAACCCTACTCCTCTTTTTGCTAAAATTCTCTTGTGTGTCCAATTTAATATTCTCGATCCTTAAATTCTCTTTGATTTAGTCAGTTTCATCCTAAATAGCATCGAAGAAGAGAATCTTTGGTGGGAAAAAAGCTACCCAAACTCAACCCTTTGCTCTTTCCCACCCCAACTTCAAAATTTATCAAGACACCACCTAACTTATTGTGATACATCGGACTCAAGGTAATTTAATTCTCTCTATGAGAACAATTTTCTTTGGATTTCAACTCCTTCCCCATCAAATTGGACATTTAGAGTATTTTAAAAAGGAAAGGGGCTTTTGAAAATTTTGAAAATATTTTTTTCAGAAAATTTGATGTGTCACAAAGTAGGTAGAGTCATTTTAGATTTTTGGATTGGGGTGGGGTGAGCTGACGGGTGACTTTGGGTGGCACTTTTTTCGCAGAAAATTTTCTCTCTCGATGCTGTGCAGGATGACGTTGACTGCAGTAAAGAGAATTGAGAGGTCAAGAATATCAAATTGGACATTCAGAGAATTTTAGGAAAAAGGGGGTTGAGGTTAAAAGATTGAGAAATAGTTTTTAGAAAGAGATTTAGATTCCCTTTAATTTGGTGTATTGCAAAGTAGGTAGAGTTATTTGAAATGTTGAAGTTGGGGTGGGTGGGGGTGAGGGGGTTGAAGATAGAAATTTGCCAATGTATGCTTTTGATGTCCCCCTCGAAACTAAAATCGACGGGTCTCGAGAAATTTTCTAAATCTAACCTGACAAAAATGTATTCGGGGTGGCTCGTTTCCATTGAAACACCCTGTATACCTACCTCCAAGGAGTGCTAACTACCTGAATGGTAATACCTACTGATCTGTTTTACCAATTTATGGAAAATGTGATACAACTTACGAGTTCTACTCAAACATTCTGTCAGATACGCCTGGATTCAAAAGAGAAACCCTCCGCACTAAGTTTGACTGAATTTAGACCTCGATTCAGACTAATCATACTATCTTGTTAATTGGCCGATTTTCAAAAAGAAACTGTATTTCGTCCGAGCCTTCCATCAAGATAAATGCAGCGAAAAGATTTGTTTTATGGAAATTAGTCAAGTGACCAGTCTTACTGTGTGAGGTGGGTTTCTGTTTTGAGCCCAATGTACATACACATACCATTACGGGCATTACGCAATCTGGAGACATCAATAGATTTTTTTTACACCACTTTGGTATTTTTCTTCAATTGGGATTAATTTTTGTTCATCAGCTCTTCATTGATTGGTATTTGTTTCTGGATCGGCGAGTGGTTTCAGGATTATGAAAGTGAAAAGGTTCAAAGAATGACGGAATAATTATAATTACGGTTCTGCTGCGTTTTTCAACGATTCAACAGGACTTATTTTCGATTATTTTGTCTCTCCAATAATGGTAAAATTTGCAGTCATTATTATTTTTTAATTATCAATCGAATTTGGCCAGGAGCGTTCACGACGAATATGTCCTGGTTGGTCACCTCACAACTTATTTATTTCTCATTGTGACGTCATGAGGCTCTCCAAAAGTGTTGTGTGCAATACAATAATCCTAATTCAAATGAACATATCATGATATTGCTGACATCCTGTCTTATAAAAAATAATTTCTGCCGTGCAAGGCAGTAATAGGCCATCAACTTGAAGATTACTCGCTGGGAAATTAAATATAATAGCCTTTTCACTGTTGGTCTTTTGTCATCCAATCATGATCATATTGTACCTTCTGGCCACGATTTGGTCTTTCTCTTGGAATCATTGCTCCTGAATTTTTGTATGTATATTATTTGATGTATATTTATATTATACATCTGCTCTTATAAGCTTTCAAAGAGCAAATTTAAAAAAATTTCACCATATCACCACATTTGGGATATCAATTCGACGTACTACGAAGTTTAATCAAATATCAGTTAATTTTCTCATCAACTTGATGGTCTTTTTTCAGCAAGATAAAATTTGAAGGTCAAATTATTCAATTAGGAAATTGAAACCGCGAATGCAACAACACCAGGAAATGCAGAATAGATTGCTTAGAAGCATTCGCCTTTGAATAAACAAGTACCGTGATTCTAATTTCAATTCCTGTTCTTTCAATTCAGTTAGGTCCAGTTTAATTTTTGAAAACTATTCCTATATATACTATATTCTACTAGCCAAATAAAAGTATGGTTCAGAGCAGTGGAAGTTGAGAATTTTCATGATTCACTCGCAAAAGATGGAAGAGAATCACTGCAGAGCTCAGACGCAAAGACGAATCCTTACCTCACTTCCGGTTCGGAACGATAGAAAAAATACTTCTGTAATTCAGCGGTATTATTGACGAGACGATTTTTGATACGTTATGAGGGTTTCTCCTGCACACCAAGAGATATCAAATTGATTTTCGCTTGGCTGCTCTCCCGACAAGTGATTTTCTGAAGGCACCTATTCCCACCAGAAATAGTAGAAATACTTGAAAGTTGATTAATCACGTATGATTTACTTTATTTGCTATTAGTTTTTTGAAGATCGCTCGAGTTTAATTTTTAATCACCCATACAGCCCCATCAATTTTGTACTGAGTTTGAGATTTCTAGGGATGGTATCTATTTAAAAGTATACTTTTATTTGTTGTGCATCGATCATATAGAGCTGCTTGCTAAATTTGACTAGATTATCACGTTCGAAGCGTGTTTTCTCGATCATTTTGCATAATTTATTTTTTTGACAAATCCCGGTTTCAATAATTTGATTATTGACTGTATCATAAGGTATCTCTAATTCTCTACGTTTATCAGGCCGTAAATAATATTTTCCACGGCGACCTTTTTCTAACGAATCCTTAAACTCTTCCATTGTGTTAAATTGAGGGTGAATTTGGCCGTCTCACTTGTGAGAAGACCATAGGTACAGAAAAGGCTCACCAATCGATTCTTGACTCATCCTCATTATTCGCCAAATTATGTGCCACCTTCAGCACTTTTCGTGCAATCGCCGCCTCGATTTTCAGATCCCCAAAAGTGAAGGGTCCTGCTCATTCAAATTAGTTGTAGAATTCAAATTGAAGGGCTGGATCTTATCTGAGTCTAGTGGCTCTAAAATTATAGTTTACGACCTAATTAGATGTATTGTTTTAGACGTCAATAGGCTGTCGGCAGTGTAATGTTGGCCTTCATTGTTTGCACAGCACTAATTATGTTGGAGATCCTCTGTTTTCTATCGCCAACAGTCTTTAAACCTTATCCTTGTGGTAAATCAATATACAGAATACAAATAAGGAGCACCTAATGGGAATTTAGGTACCTACTCACCTAATTGAATTTAATTATCATACAGCAAGAGAGAGAACATGAGCATATTATTGCACCCTGTCCTGTATCGCCCACACCTAGTGTAAAATTCAATTTTTCAACTTTCAGATGGCCGGCAAGAAAGGCATACTGAAGGAAATGGGGGTGGGCTGAAGATGGGCCACCACCGACGACGATCCTTCAAATTAAGGGGAGCTGGTGGAGGAGAGGAGAAATCCATAATTCCATTTGATGGTGAAAAACGCCAACTTTGAGAACTCTACGATGAATTTGACGAATGCGAGTCTGTTCTCGATAGAAAGTTACGAGTATCAAAAAGAAGAACTGAATTTGTACTATGCAATTTGTGAAGTTTTGGTGGCGGTGTTCGCGGTGGTCGGCAATGCACTGGTGATAGTCGTTTTCCAGAAGGAAAGACGGCTGAGGCGAAGGACGAATTACTACATAGTGTCTCTGGCGGTGGCGGACTTCTTAGTTGGACTTCTGGGAATTCCCTTCGCCATCATGTCGTCGATCGGGTTGCCCACAAATCTGCATGCGTGTCTATTTACGGTGTCCCTGCTGATGGTGTTGTGTACGATTTCAATTTTTTGCTTGGTCGCCGTGTCCGTCGACCGGTACTGGGCTATCCTGTATCCGATGGGCTACTCCAGGAACGTCAGGACTAAAACTGCCATAGGTAAATATTTCATCAGTCCTAACCTGTACTGCGTAAGAGATACTTGGCTTGAAATATTTAGTTTTTACAAATTGGTTTTACCTTGCTGCCTTTAAATCGCGAATGACTTGTTGCTTTGAGATGCCCAAAGTGTTTAATTCAATTTAAGCCATACTGATGCAGATCAGATTACTTCGTCTATTAGCTCGCGTATAGGAGAATATTCTTTTTAAATGCCCTTAATGGAAGCGGTTTTTTTATGAAGAATGATGGATTTTAATTAGGTATTGTCCGTAAAGCCCGCGGTGATGGTTTAAGATTTTTTTGATTAATGACGTTGTTGCTATACCTCAAGTGATGCTCAGTTTCAAGTTCGTCGCAAAATATGTCAACGCTTCTCAGAAGTGTCATCAACTTCGGTGAATTGCACGTTTTATTTTTTTTTTTTAGTCGCGTGAAAATGTTGTTCTGAACACAGTTGCTTTGATTTTATCCATTATTCAGACTTTGTGTTTTGTACCCGCCCAATATACAATGCATACACCCCAAAGCCATATAAATGAGTGTTGCCGTTCCATGTTTAAATTCAGCCCTATGTGGTACAAAACTCGAATTTACTAATAATATTCACATGTGCACGTGGCTTACTTACTGCGAAGGAAACGCACTGTTTTTAAGCTGTTTCAAATTTAATACATGCTCGGCATTCAACGGCGTTCCTCTGGTCACAATACGGAATGAGTCCATTATTCTTGCGCTCACGTATGTAGGAGATGCAACTTCCTGGAAATTGTAGTTCAGGAAATTTCGCAATGAGTGAAAATAAAAGCCACCGCCAGTTTTCGTTTCATTATCATAAGAAGTGTTAGTACTGGTTTTCACAAACTTCAAGGGATGATTTTGTATTCAAAATGAAATCGAATAATGAAAAACTCACGATTCTAAAATGCTTCTTTAAAAATATGAAGACAGTTAAAGTTGACTTTTTAAAATAGTTTTTTTACCTCACTTTTTGACCCATTTAACCGATGTTAATCAAAGTTTACCAAAATAAATCTCTATCGAACAATACTACCGCGTTTCTTAAAACATTTTTAGGGGCTAAATGGTGGATACCCTCCCCGTTCCTCCTATTTTTTTTATCTCTGTAGTTATTTTTTAAACGCCACTTTCACACACCGAGGGCGCCACAACCGTTGGGGGCAAATTCGACAATTTTGACGGCGTTGACGCTTCAGCGACCGACGTCCGTCATTTTATGTCTTGATATGAAGGGCATGTTCCGTTTTAGTAATATTCGTACCGAAACTTCGGTTACCCGGTCCGAATTGGAAATATTACTTGTATTATTCGTAAATCGGACCACAGTTATTTTAACCAGAGGGAACCGGAGCGACCGGCGTTTGAGCTTGGTTACTCCGGTTAAAAACATGGCGGAGCTGATGGCGGATGACATTACTTGCCAATTTTGAAAGTTGGTTTTGAGTTTTGTCATGACACGAATCACGAAACGATCCCAGAAGACATCAAATAACTTTTGAATCTTCTCCATACCGTCCGTTTACATGATTTTCTGCGATATGGGTTCGCCCTTGGAACCAGGTACAGGCATACAGGAGGGTACCCGCAGAAGAAGAGGCAGCTACCTAGGTATATACTGGCGGCCCAGCAGCGTGTTCTGCATTCTGCAGCTCAAGTCAGACACACTTTACAAGCTTGCTTGGTCCAGGCCCTCGGTCAAAATGTTCATCTTGAACGCCAGGTATGTCTTGGACTTGAATTTCAATGTAACCCTATGTCGCAAAATGATAAGAGTTTGAGCAACGTAAAGATAGGTAGGACGTAGCGAGGTAGGTAGTAAGCGAGCTGGAAGCTTGCGATGTGATTTAAAAACAGCCTCGCTTCTGTGTACCCTTCACCAGTTTTGGTCTGCCTGCTTCACAAAAGCCTGGAAATTCTGAAATAAATTTCGACGTTTGACAACTTCACATTGACGGAAGATTGACCAGAGCGTTCCGAAATAACCAGTAACCATAAGGTACCGCTTTTTCGGTTACTGGTTCGAAGAGTTGTAAAACGGAACATTCCCGAAATTTGGATAACTTCTGTTTCTTGCTTGACGCCTCCAGTCACTGTCAGTTACTGGTCAAAATACTCAAACTCCCCTGTTTTTCCCGTCGTTACGGCCGCTTCATCAGAGTAGGCGCCCCCTACAGTAGTGGCGACATCACGTTGAGTTTTTAAATTGCAAGGCCCCATTGAGATATATTTGATAATAAAAATATCTTATTCAATAGGATCAATGTGTTTTGAGTTGATAAACCACCGTTTTTGCTGAAAAAACGTGAAGTTTTTAGGGAACAAAATTTTTAGGCTTTCGCAAGTGAGGATTTCGAGATGCTTTTCGAAGTTTTGAATCCAAATATTTGGAAAATGGAACCTCTAATCAAAATTTTGCAAGAGCAACTTTTTCTCTCAATTGAACGTAGAATTAAGAAATTGGACCCATTTTCAGAAATAACTAGAGAGGTTAAGACTCGGGTGAAGAATTGGGGGGAGGATACCTTTTTGCAGTATCTCCGGCCTAAAAATGTTTGATGAAACGCCTTATTATTGTTCGATTGAGACCTTTTAAGGGATTTGAGGCGTTTTTTTTTTAAATTCGATCAAAATTCAAATTCAAAATTCATTTTTTTTTGCCCTGCATCAACTACTAGGTTATTAGCAGGTTCTTCTGTGTTGGTTTTCCAGTAACGATAACAGTATTGACGATAACAAACAACGAAGATATTTTTGGAACAGTGAGGATTAATCAGTGTGGTTCTTGTTTCGATGGCTTTCTCCGTTTCATATATTTTCCCGGAGCATCACCGCACGATAGTAGATGCCCCAGTACTAGGAAACGCGTGAAAAAGTCCATCTGGCCCAATGCGGATTTGAACCCGGGACCTTCGCCTTTGAAAGCGGGGCCGAGCTCACCGTGTTACCGACTGGGTTAATATGACTTTTGTTTTGTCAGTTCTATCACTTAACTTTTAAACCGCTGGTGAGCTTTTGCTGAAATTTGACTTGAAGGTAGACAGTGAGTAAAACCATTACTATCAAATTACATCATGATGACATGTCAAGCCGTTTGACTTATTCACAAAAAAATTCATTGAATTTAATCAAAATCAATTGCACGGTTCAAAGGTTACGGTAAAAAAAAAAGATTCTTAAAAGTCAACTTCAACCTTCAACGTATCTTATTAAAGAAGCAATCAAGGACCATGCGTTATTCTATTTTTCGACTTCATTTTTGATGGGGAATCATTCTTCAAAGTTTGTAACAAACAGTACCTGACACCCTGTGTTAAGTTTGTAGAAAATAAGATTACCACTGAGTCGATCTTATTCCTTGTTGTCTACTTATGCTGCGTTCGGCTTGGTTTGGAGTGGAACGAGTGGAGTGGAGTTGGAGTTTGGGTCACGTGATCATAGAGTGAACGGGGCAAGAACAAGCCAAACGTTCCCTGTCACCCAGCCGCCTGTCACTGTCAATTCTATTAAGATTATAAGGCAATTTCTGCCGACGTATGAGCCCCTCTGGCATGAGCTGTGATAGCCGAATGGCAACTGAAAAGTGAAATGAGAGAAGAGGTACCCACTTGAAGGTAGGTACTGAGAAAGGGGGAAGTGAAATCGGTATACACATCGAAATAAAACGACATGTGTGAGGTGCCGCGTGAGAGTGAAAGGCGCCAGGGAACGTGTCCAACACGGTGGCAAGGGCGGTGGGCAGCGCAGGATGGAGAAGGAGGCGGAAGGGGGATTTTGACGGGTGTCGACGAGCAGCGCTGAGGGGAGTTCTTCTAGAACATTCATTGAGAGCTTAAGGTGTGGAGTGAAGCTGAATCTTGGAGCTGAATAAAGAATTCTCGGCATCTAGTGAGTTTTCGTGGTTGCCCAAAGCGTCCTACAACACATGAAATTTTGCTTGGATGATTTTCATCCCACATCCCATCCCACAAGCGCCCTTTCCTTTGATTCCTTTGATTTATTACCCATGTTGATATGACGGCGACAGCCGACAGCACAAAAAAATGACAAAACGCAGCAAAACGTAACCTCTCAAACAAACAACTCCATCCCAAGCTCCATCTGCCCCGCGTGAAAAGGTGGTGCACGTAGAGTGAGCTCGATGCACTCCACTCTACGCAACCCGAACGCTACCGAGTTGACTCTCTTCACTCCATTTGGCCGTACCCGAACGATTTAGAGTGTTCGGAGTAAAAAGGAGTCACCCGAACAGCCAAGCCGAACGCACCATTATGTGATTCTGGACTTCGTTAGGTATGTCACATTTAATCCAACATGGCTTTGGGGATTTTTGGAGTGACATTTTTACTTTCTGGCGACGTTGATACTTGAATTGCCATTGTCACGTCAGTGTAGCATATTGATTTTTCATGGTTTCTGCATTTTTATGTCTGAAAAATGTTTTATAGATAGTCCGGATGCTAGTTGAAAGTACCTTGCATTTTTTGATGAGAAGATGCCACTGCATGTGGAGACGTGTAATTCACCACATACATTAACTGTTTTATGCTTATGAAGTCACAGCAAACCGTTCTTGATTACCTTGAACCGTGTTTGAAATGTAGAGGAAAAACAGAAGAAAAAAATAATAACACTTTTTTTTCCATAAATAAGTGATTCTTAAAGATATTGACATTATAGGGCCAATTCTGTATCAAACCCGTTTAAATTTAAAGGCCGTTATAAGAAAATCAGCCAATCGTGAAGCCCATTTCTGATCGTTCCTAGGTGACCGACGCCTTTAAAAATTTTAAGGGGCCTTTAAATTTTACAGAATTGCCACTTATACCTGGTATTTCTACAAAAAGTAATGGCTGAGTTCATCCGCAATGTAGCGCTAGCCTAGCGCTTACTAATGGTCACGTGATGTTAAGTGAGCAGAGGTAGGTGCGACTGAACGCGCATTCTTGAAATAACAGTCAGGATTGACAGTTGACTGATACAGGGTGGTTAGGGTTACCAACCGTACTCTTTAAAGAGTACAGGTACTCTTTTTGAGACGAAAGAGTAGCGTATTCTCACTTTTCACATTCTGAAGCAAAATGTACTCTTTTTAATTTATTCGGACGAATTTTTCACATTCTTTTTTTTCTATTACTATAGACCATATAATAATGAATAATCGATGACCCCACAAATTAGGTATGTTCTTGGGCGCATGCGTACTGCTGTAGATTCAAGACACAATCAAGACCAATAATCTCAGTCCAGTGCTGTGACTACTGTGCAGCTGGGATCTGTGCAGTGCGATATTGGTGATATTCATATATATATATATATATATATATGTGTCAGTACTCTGTCAGTAATGTAACCAATAACCAAAGCTCCCTGTACCTACTGTCACGTTCGCACGCAATCACGCATGTGGCCAAAATTCAAGAATAGGTATGAGGAGTTTCTATCAACTATATATTTTGTTTATATTTCACTTTTCCGTTGTGTTTTACATTGGGACAACATCAATGACATCATAATATTATACAATATGCAATACACGCGAAACAGTGGATTCTCATGTAAGAATATCGCTAGATTTTGATCATCAATTATTGTCAAATTTGAAGGGTCAGCAAATCCTTCGAAAATTCGAGTTCGATGAGTGTCACCCAATTTTTTTTGCGAATATCTTTAAATGGGAATCCGCCTTAAGTCTCATGGTATTCAAAACTAACTGATCACGCCGCCCCTTTTCCCGAAAAATTTTCGCCTGCAGCGCTATTCACTCGCTTTGCTCACACTGTACTCTTTTCGTGTGGTCTGAGGATGGTAACCCTAAGGGTGGTGAAAATTTCGATGCTCACCATTGGTATCTTGGAAACGGTAAGAGATACGAGGTCGGTTAAATTAGAAAAAAGTTGCGCATTTTTGTGGCGATTAAGAATCTGAAAAGAAACTTTGAATATTTTGATTGGTTTACGATTTATCACGAAAAAAGTGAAAATTTTGATTTCAGAAATTATTTTTTATCTTTCCAACCATTCAAGCTATTTCAATCAAACTTGGTAGTTTTATGTTTTTGATCACTCCGAGTCGATCAACGTTGGCAGAAATTTTCCAGGCCTTCTAGATGTCAAATTATGATAGTCAACTTTTGTTTTTCTTATGGCCGCCATATTGGATTTTTGCACTAATGAATAGAGAAAAAAATTAGCTTTCCGAACTAGTAACCAACATGTTCTTTTAATGACATTTTTAGCGTCAAATTTTGAAATTTTCGTAAATTATTGACAAAATCGGGAATGCTTTGAAAAACAATTGAAATATTATCAATAGCAACAACAGAAAAAAGACAGATTGTGTTCAATTGACGTATCTAAGGGCCCGATACCAAGTTGCAGGCGCGAAGTTTGTGACGGCGTAACTCGCCAAATACAGCGCGGTCTGATTGGTTGGTATCCGCCGTTGCTATGGTAACGGCACTTACGGCGGTCTCAGCCCCAACTTGGTATCGAGCCATAACTTCTTAATCGTGTTTTGTGCTTGTTTGTACCGAGAGCTCATAAATTAAATGAGTCAAGGGTGCCTGTGAATTCAAAAACGTCTGTCGAAACTAGGGTAACGTAAACGTACCAATGCCTGACACTGTGCCTTAACCTGACACCTTTATTTATTTCATGGAAAATAGGCAGAATTATTGGCTTTAGACCTATTCTGTTCAAATGTTAGGGTTTGCAAACATTTTACTCAAGATTTTCATACAGTAGAGTTAGCCATACTAATTTTGAAATGTCTGCGGCCCTTTGAAGGGTAACGCAACAGTTGATACCAGAAACACTAATATTTCTGCTAAGATTTTGTGAAATTGAAATAGTTTGTAAAAACGTGGGTTTGGTTGATTTTCGTGAAACATTCATGTAGCATTGCTGCATACTAATGAAGAAAGATGCTGTTACATTAATTCCAGGTGATTTCAGAGTTTTATGGTTATAATAGGGGGTGTCAGCTACTAGCATTAGGAAATATAGATGAGTCCAATGTCTGACAATGAGTGTGTCAGCTCCTTGATAATGAAAAATTAACCAGTAATAGACCTTATAACAAAGATTCAATGAGCTTATGCTGGTGTAAAGGTTTCATATTGATATCTTCAGTGGTTCCAATACCTGAGGTCCTAGGTCAGCCACTAGCATCATTAGTGTCAGCTACTAGCAATGATAGATATTTGAAGATTCCATACTTCCAGCCTCGCATCCAGCTATATAACTAACCGGTATTTAACTTGTTATCAGTTCAATAGAAGTTTCTATTTTGCAATTTATCTACTGCTGTTCCTCTGAATATCACATCTGAGCTGTTTACATGTGGGTCAGGCATTGGTTCTCTTGAAGTCAGGCTTAGGGCCAAGTCAAGAGAAGCTATGTCAGGTACTGGACAAAAAAAATCAAATTTTCAAAATTTTCTGGACAAAAACATGAGGTACGTTTCACCGAAATCGTCAATGTTATATCATGGATGTTACCTGCTCTAATTATTCGACATACGAAATTTACCCTAAGTACTTCTGAATCATTTCTAGACAAGAAAATATACAAAGATAGCCCTTAAGGTGTCAGGCATTGGGACCTTTACGTTAATCCTTACTCCTTTTCTAATAAATTTGTCAAACTTTAACAAGAACGATATGCTAGTTCCGACAGACGTTTTTGAACTCACAGACACCCTTGACCCATTCAATTTATGAACTACCGGTACAAACAAGCACAAAACACGATTAAGAAGTTAGATACGTCAATTGCACACCATCTGTCACTATTTTGTTGTTGCTATTGATAATATTTCAATTGTTTTTCAAAGCATTCCCGATTTTGTCAATAATTTACGAGAATATCTAAATTTGACGCTTAAAATGTCATAAAAATAACATGTTGGTTACTAATTCGGAAAGATAATTTTTTTCTCTATCTATTTGTGCAAAAATCCAATATGACGGCCATAAGAAAAACAAAAGTTGACTATCATAATTTGACATCTAGAAGGCCTGGAAAATTTCTGCCAACGTTGATCGACTCGGAGTGATCAAAAACATAAAACTACTAAGTTTGATTGAAATAGCTTGAATGGTTGGAAAGATAAAAAATAATTTCTGAAATCAAAATTTTCAGTTTTTTCGTGATAAATCGTAAACCAATCAAAATATTCGAAGTTTCTTTTCAGATTCTCAATTGCCACAAAAATGCGCAACTTTTTTCCAATTTAACCGACCTCGTATCTCTTACCGTTTCCAAGATACCAATGGTGAGCATCGAAATTTTCACCACCCTGTATAACTGACTCTTTAATGCCCCTTGTATCGCAGACATTCTCATATATAGACGGTTCCCTCGGCGGTTTCCTTTGCTCGCAATTCGTACGCAGGTCTTCTAACCGGGAGCCGTTGATCGGCCGGGCTGGTTGCATGAACTCGACCAATGACGGCGCCAATCGCCAATATAGGTGAACCTGCGCCCCGAGGACCCCGCAGGTGAATGAGAATGGCTATTTCTACCAGTTTTTGAACGGGCGTGAACTTCTGCTCTTTCGATTATTCAATACAGCACCCATGCAATCTCGTAGCATTCACAGTTCACACACCTCCATAATTTATTATTCCACACTGCGATTTTTGTCATATTTGACGTCGAATTTGACGTTGAGTTTGGTTAACTGAGCGACAACCTATCAAGTGAGCAAGAATATTTTTGCTAGATAAAATGGCGGCTGATGAGTTATCACTCGGTGAGCGCTCTCGCTGATATGATATGTGGCGTTCAGCCGCAGCCAGCTGAGAGCTTAGTAGGCGCTTTGTGCGGATGAACGCAGCCAATGTTAGACATGATATGAGTTGGGCAGTCAATTCCTAAGCCAACTATTTCCAGAAATACGATTGTCAACTTTTTTCTCCTCTTGAGCACCATCTTGAATCTGTCCTCTGAGGCGTCGTTGAAAAAGTGAGAGGTGAAGTGGACTTTCAAATAAAAATAGACTTTATCTCCATTCTTTCTTTTTTTGCGCCATCCTACTCTCCTGCTCTCCTACGCATATCCCTGAAAGTAGAACATTCTACGACCCTAACTGCCTAATTGTGGAAAATAATCTAATCTGGGCCCACCTCCGCCGCGTGATTCCGCCTCTAGTATTTCAGCGAACACTGTTCCAAGATAAGGATCAAATATTGTGAGAATCAAGAACTTGACAATAATTAGAATTAGACAGGTTGTTTTATTTGAAGCCTCCCGGGCCATAGCCCTGTTATTTGTGTTCCGATTGTGGTGTTTCAAAGATTACCTATATATCGTCTGACTCTTAATTTTTAGTGGAATGCCTTTTTAGAGCAAAAATAGAGTGACAAGCTGGGAGGCTACGGCTACGGCTGATGGCACCTGCAAAGTTTTGGAGCGAAACTATCAGCGGCCATCAGCCGTATCCTCCCAGCGCATCAGCTTGTCACTTTATTTTTGCTCTGACAAGCAACTGTTGCCGTCATAGACGAGGAATGTTTAACATCCCTTGTACCGGGTGTTTATAAACGTCTGTGATCGCATCGCCTTTGGAATCCGCTCTCGATCACCACAATCCACGTTTACCATCACGTACATCACTTCAGCGCATACATGAGAACGCATACCTGCAGAGCGCGGTAATTTCAATTTTGACGCCCGAAGTGTCACTGTCAATGGCAACTGTCAATCAATAATCGAAATGTAAACAAACAACAAACATAACCTCCTAACCATTCAACATTTAATATTGTTCAGAATGAAATGTTACGACGTGCCGTATGGCAGAAAGACGCACAAAAGATTCAGGTGATACGAAACACAACGGCTGCAAGGCGATCGACGAAACAAGAGCCTCGACAAGAGCGTTATTTGGTTAGATCTGTCGAAACGTCAAATCGACGTCAAGCGCTGTCAGCTGAAATTTGCGTGACGTTACACACGCACTCCGTATTACAGTGTTGTCAACTTGTTGTCGTGATATAGATATGGCAACGTCCTACTTTCACAGGTATGCGCAGAAACCTTTCGGGAAACGTGGATTGCGCCTGTTACTACGTTTTTCGGCCTGACCCAAGCCTGGCGCGATCACAGTCTCTTATAAACACCCCGTATAATAATTAAGTTACTGTCGCTTGTCATTGAAGTTGAAATAAATAATAAAAAGATTAGTTCATATTGCGTTCACATTTTAAACCACCTTAAAAAACCAGGTTTGATTTTTGAAGAAATAGAAGTTTATACACAAAGGGACTAAAGTGAGTTTTTATTCCCGTAGGTGAAATCGGGCCCTCGGCAGCAATTCAATCAAGGGGAAAAAATGAACGTCAGTCCCGTGGTGTATACAAGACTTTTCGCAGTGTCGAAGAACAATTTCCATGTACCAGTACCATTCATTCTAAAAGTTTGGCGTTTAAGGGAGCGTGCGCTCTAACATAATGGCTTATAGCACCTTTATTTTTGAAACGCGAACCCATGTTATGCGAGACTTTATTTTCACCAGAAATTGAGGAACATTTCTGTGTAAAATTTTTCTTAATCGATATCGTGAAAACGAAAGTTATAGTGAATTTAACACAAACAATGAAATATTTCGTAGTCATTTTGCAGAATTTTCAAGCTTTTCCAGCCGATTGATAACAATGTGACTGAGTTATGATACCGTGCGTGATTGACCAAGAAGAGATCTATTCAACAGTGTAAAAATGTAATAATGCCTCGTATACAGACTTCCGGAGAAAATGAATTTTCAATGGGGCCTTGCACTGCCACTTTCACACACCGAGGGCGCCACAACCGTTGGGGGGCAAATTCGACAATTTTGACGGCGTTGACGCTTCAGCGACCGACGTCCGTCATTTTATGTCTTGATTTGAAATTTGGATAACCTCTGTTTCTTGCTTGACGTCTCCAGTCACTGTCAGTTACTGGTCAAACTACTCAAACTCCCCTGTTTTTCCCGTCGTTACGGCCGCTTCATCGAAGTAGGCGCCCCTTACAGTAGTGGCGACCTCACGTTGAGTTTTTCAATTGCAAGGCCCCATTGCAGGGAAACCAAGGGAATAAAAATCAACTTTTTTTCCCGCATTGCGGTATTGATTTTTTCCGGTATTGCGAAAAACCATTTTTAGCGCTAAAAATACTTGCTTTTATGCCAATATAAATAACTATGTATTCTCAATTTTAAAATACGTAAAAAATTGTGTGAATCCTCAGTAGGTACTCCCCATTTTGAAATATGCTATTACTGTTACTTCTGTTTAAATAAAACCACTCGGAATAGGTTGCTAAAGATCAAAAATAGCGTTTCGCTTTGTCAGAAGAAAATTTTAATATGTCTCCCAGAAAATTGAGGATCTTAACTGGTTAAATCTTTTAAATATTTACAAACACCACCTGTCAGTGAGCACTCATAAAATCTTAGTGATCTCTTCTCTTCTCCCCCCTACTTACATAGAAAATTCGTTTTTCGTCACGATTAGTATTTCTATTTTCACAATTTAAGGAACGCCTTGCAGATTGATATCCCAAGGTACCGTTCTGCCATGTTTAAACGGTCATTAGGTATACTTCGCCTCTAAGCCGGCTAAGCTTCCCTCCTATTCTTTAATTCTCCTAGGTATTTTGTATTTTGGCATACATATCTTAACTATAAATGCAATTTTTACAATTTCCCAATTTTTACAAGTGTTTTTGAAATTAAGATATGACATTATATGAGAATTTATTTGCCTACAAAATGACGTATAAGGGCTGGTTTATATTGGATGTAACCGGTAACTTATTCCCTTACTGTAAAGTTAAGAGGTAGCGTTTGAATACAAATGTTTATATTGACAGGGAATAATCCCGTGACTTATTCCCTTGCCCTAGAAGTTCGCCAAGTTTTAAGTTTTACGGCAGACAGCCAATCACATGCAACCTGTTAAGGGTAACGGCATAAGTTAACATTCAATATAAACCAGCCTTAAGTGTTTGAATCTGTTGTAAAACATACGAGGTACAGCCAGATTTCTTATTATCAAACGGAGCCCATATTGGCGCCTCCACCATATTTGCCTGCAGCAGATGTCGATGTTTCACCATAACTTTTCATGATCCTTGATGGTCCAGAAATTGATTGAGGTATTATACAGGGTGGTTTATGAGTGACCTTACATAGGCTAATCGGAGATAGAGGACTTTGAGGCGAGTCAGGATCCACAGAATTTTTTTCCCCCGTTGGTCACGAAGATACAGGGTGTTTTGTGTGTTTCGTATGAAACTTTGATAAGCGATATTTCTGAAACGGCTAGAGATATTTTCTTGAAATTTACCAGTAATATTTCTCTTTTGGAACTTATTCAGAAGCCATACCGGGTGAGTGAAAATCCAGGGCCGGGCTAGAAAAAGTGTGCCCCTTTGTTTTTTGATCAAAAAATACATTTTCTAGAGAACTTCGAGGCGAGTCAGGATCCACAAAAGAAAAAGTTTTTTCTCCATTGGTTACGAAGATACAGAGTGTTTTGTGTGTTTCGTACGAAATTTTGATAAGCGATATTTCTAAAACTGCTGGAGATTGTTTGTTGAAATTCACCAGTAATATTTCTCTGTTAGAACTTATCCAGAAGCAAGGATACCGGGTGGGTAAGTCAAAATCCAGGGTCGGGCTAGAAAAATGTGCCCCTTTGTTATTTGATCAAAAAGTACATTTTCGGACCGTTTTCCTAAAAAAGTGCTATCGGATTCGAAAAGCTAAGAAAAAATGCTTCAAGAATCACTCTTCACTGTAGATGGCACACCTAAACCGTTTCGACTATAAAACTAGAAGTAAAATTTGTGGGGTAAATTTCCATTTTCGTCCGGACATAATCGACTCATTGTTTGATTGAATTCTTTCAAATTTATTTTTTTGGCTTGTCTCTGTTGGATGGATGGAATGGCTTGGTTGGTCGGAAGAAAAATTCCAGAGCCGACCATTTTTTTTTACGACCGAATCGAGTTTAATTTAGTGTTTCACTCTCGATTAAACATGAACACTTCTCGATTGTCATTTAGAAAAATGGTCGGCTCTGGAAATTTTCTTTCAACCAAGCTATTCTATTCAACAAAGGCAAGCCAAAAAATGAATTTGAATGAATTCAATCGAACAATGAGTCGATTATGTCCGGTCGAAAATTGAAACTTACCGCACAAATTTTACTTTTAGTTTTATTGTCGAAACGGTTTAAGTGTGCCATCTACAGTGAAGAGTGATTCTTAAAGCATTTTTTCTTAGCTTTTCGAACCGAGAGCAATTTCTTAGAAAAGCCCTCCGAAAATGTACTTTTTGATCAAATAACAAAGGGGCACATTTTTTCTGACCCGGCCCTGGATTTTGACTTACCCACCCGGTATCCTTGCTTCTGGATAAGTTCTAACAGAGAAATATTACTGGTGAATTTCAACAAAATATCTCCAGCAGTTTTAGAAATATCGCTCATCAAAATTTCGTACGAAACACACAAAACACTCTGTATCTTCGTGGCCAATGGAGAAAAAACTTTTTCTTTTGTGGATCCTGACTCGAAGTCCTCTTTCTCCCATTAGCCTATGTAACGTCACTCATGAATCACCCTGTATAATAGCACTATACCGGGTGATCATTTGAAAACTATCCACCTGCAATAACTCCCGATTCCAAGTGAATATTTTTCCGAGCAAAAACAGGTCGATTTTTATATCGGGGGGGACATCTAAAACATACATTGGCAAATTTCTATATTCACCCCCCTCGCCCCCACTCACCCCAACTTCGAAATTTCAAATGACACTACTTACCTTGCGATACATCAAATTGAAGAGAATTAAATTTTCTTTCTGAAAAAAATATTTCCAACATTTTTAACCCCACCCCTTTCTCCCTAAAAATTCTCCGACTGTCCCAGTTTATATTCTGGACCCCTAATTTTTTTCTCAATTTAGTCGGCGTCATCCTAGATAGCATCAAAAAAGAAAATTTTCGGTGGAAAAAGTGCTACCCAAATTCACCCCTTTGCTCTCCCCCACCTCAACTCCCAAATTTAACAAAACACCACCTATTTTGTGATACATCAAATTGAAGGGAATTGAATTCTCTTTTCGGAAAGAATTTTTTTTAAATTTTCCACCCCTCCCGCAAGAAATTGGCCATTTGGAGCATTCTAGGGGGGAAATGGAGGGCTTTAAAAATTGTGAAAAAATCTTTTTCAGAAAGAGATACCAATTTCCTTCAATTTGATGTATTACAAAGTGGGTATTGACATTTTAGATTTTTAAGGTCAGATGGGGGTGGCACTTTTTTCATAGAAAATTTTCTCTTTCGATGTTGTGCAAGATGACGTTGACTGCATTGAAGGGAAATGGTAGTCAAGAATATTAACTTGGACACTCAGAGAATTTTAGGAAAAACGGGGGGTGGGGTTGAAAAATTTCAAAATATTTTTTTAGAAAGAGAATTTAATTCTCTTTAATTTGATGTATCGCAAGGTGGGTGGTGTCATTTGCGATTTCAAAGTTTGGGTGAGTGGGGGCGAGGGGGCTCAAGATATAAATTCTCCAATGTATGTTTTAGATGTCCCCTTCGATATAAAAATCGACCTGTTTTTGCTCAAAGACATTTGCACTGGGAATCGGGAGATATTGCAGGTGGATAGTTTTTAAATGATCACCCGGTATGTCTTCACGAAGTCGCACACGACAAAGCCTTTTTAGCGCACTTTCCCAAAAAATGGGAAAAAGGCGCTTTTAGCTTCACTTTGTCCGTCCGTCCGTCCGTCCATCCATACCCGGGATAACTCCTCAGGGAAAAAAGATATCGATGTGGTGTAAACGCTGATCAATAGTAGGTACATATGTCCAGGATGTCAAGTTGACTTTTGTTCTTTTGTTATTCTGCCGCCATCTTTGAACCGCCATTTTGCATTTCTCTAAAAGTGATCCGATTGAAATGAAATTTACAGGAAATGTAAACCACATCAAGATCTATCCAATTTTCGACAATTGATGCCCCGCCGCCATCTTGTATTCTCCCTATTGAACATGTTTCAAAGTGATACAACTTGGAGAATTATGCCTCAACGAAAAGAGATATCGATGTGCTGCAAACGCCAATCGAATGCGTACGTGACCACCATATAAAGTTGACCAATAATTTTTGTCACTTGGCCGCCATCTTTGATCCGCCATTTTGAATATCTCTGAAAGTGGTCCGATTTGAGTGAAATTTGCAGGCGATGTGAACTTCATCAGGATGCATCCAATTTTCGACAATTGATGCCCCGCCGCCATCTTGTATTCTCCCTATTGAACATGTTTCAAAGTGATACAACTAGGAGAATTATGCCTCAACGAAAAGAGATATCGATGTGCTGCAAACGCCAATCGAATGCGTACGTGACCACCATATAAAGTTGACCAATAATTTTTGTCACTTGGCCGCCATCTTTGATCCGCCATTTTGAATATCTCTGAAAGTGGTCCGATTTGAGTGAAATTTGCAGGCGATGTGAACTTTATCAGGATACATCCAATTTTAGACAATTGATGCCCCGCCGCCATCTTGTATTCTTACTATTGAACATGTTTCGAAGTGATAGAACTAGGAGAATTATGCCTCAACGAAAAGAGATATCGATGTGGTGCAAACGCCAATGAAATGGAAACGTGTCCACCATATAAAGTTGACCAATGATTTTTGTCACTTGGCCGCCATTTTGAATTTCTCTGAAATTGGTCCGATTTGAGTGAAATTCACAGGCGATGTGAACTTTATCAAAATACATCCGATTTTGGACAAATGATGCTCTGCCGCCAAATTGAAATTTCTTATCACTTGACGATTTTCATGGAGCTTGAGACTTACTTTTGTTCCGTATATGATCATTCTTATTCTCCAGCCAAATTCCAACATTCTGCCACCATCTTGGCCGCCATATTGAAATCTCTTATTAGTGAAACGATTTTCATGGAACTTGGAACTTACCCTTGTCTATAGTACGATCATTTTGATTTTCAAGCCAAATTTTATGATTCTGGAGCTATTTGGCCGCCATATTGAAATTTTTGCCCGAATAACGGGGGAGAACCCTAATTAACATCTTGCGTTCACTAATTCATCAAAAAGAAAGTGCGCTACTGAGCCTCATGCCCATGAGGCACATTCGCTTGTTTCACCCTATGCCCACCATACTATTTTGCTTTTGCACTGTTGTAGGTACGAATGAAAGCTTTCACGTTACGGACTCCACGTAAGCTTTCATGTGAATTATTTTCGATTTTTTCGGCCTGCGATATTTTAAAACGCAGCTGCGCTAACGGCCTCCGCTAGAGCTGGAGGCGTACATGGGCCGTATGGAATCTTCCATTTTTCAGGAAAGTTTAACAATGACAGCCGACTGAAAAAACAAACAGAACAATCACCTCTACCTATGATGGCCATCGCATACCAGATTCAACGTCAATTTGCATTTTACTTTTTTATCAAACTATGGAACCGATGGTAGCAAATAAATTGGATCGTGTAAAAAAATGTTTACCTATGCAGCTCGAACATATAGCGCAGTTTCGGTTCCGGTTGACGAAAAACAAGCGGGTTGGGTGCGGTTTTGGTTCCCATCCCCGGTTGCAGCGATGTATAATCGAAAGAATGAAATTCTCTAGAGCGTTTGGTCTCGGAGGAGATACGATAACGGACGAACAGACGGTCTGTACCAGGGATCACTCCTCATGGGAAAAAGCTATCGATGTTGTGTAAACGCTGATCAATAATACATTATGTCCAGGATGTCAAGTTGACTTTTGGTTTTCCCGTACCTTGCCGCCATTTTTGATCTGCCATTTTGAATTTCTCTAAAATCTGTATTATAGCTGCATTACACTACACAATTTCTTGTACAATATGCCAAAATAGTGTCAAAAAACAATGAACTTCGCCTTGAAAATCAGAATTATCGTACTAGACAAGAGTAAGTTCCAAGTTTCATGAAAATCGTTTCACTAATAAGAGATTTCAATGTGGCGGCGGAATGTTGAAATTTAGTTGGGAAATAAGAATGATCATACGAAACAAGGGTAAGTTCCAAGCTCCATGAAAATCGTTCCACTGATAAGAAATTTCAATATGGCGGCAGAGCATCATTTGTCCAAAATCGGATGTATTTTGATGAAGTTCACATCGCTTGCGAATTTCACTAAAATCGGACCATTTTCAGAGAAATTCAAAATGGCGGATCAAAGATGGCGGCCAAGTGACAAAAATTATTGGTCAACTTTATATGGTGGTCACGTACCCATTCGATTGGCGTTTACAGCACATCAATATCTCTTTTCGTAAAGGTTTAATTATACCTTTACCTTTACCTGGCGATATAATTGTTGTTCTGCTGATAAATAGCTGATGACTAGAAATCAGGCGGAAAATGCTACCTTTTATTTGTCGCCGTTACCAGCAACCACTTTTAAACGACACTCGAAGCGCAGTAATAACGTTACATCAAGCCGTCCCTCGATCTTATTGTGCGTTTTTAGCGCATTTTCCATCTTGATGAAAATCGCTATTGCAGCCGCTTTGTCCGTCCGTCCGTTCCTCGAACTCCTCGCAAACTAGACGCCCTAGCTTTCTGATTTTCCGCTGTTACATAACTGCCACCCCCAAAGCATGCTAGGCTATATTGAATGTCTATATCGCGCCGCCAACATAGAGAAAACCGCCCCCGATCAGTGACGGCGCCAGGGGGTGGTCAGGGTGGGCACGTGCCTCCCCTAAAATCATAGGTGCCCACCCGCGTGCCCACCCGATTTCTCAGAAAATCTTGAAATAGGTACCCACCTCGGTAGATACTAATGAAAACAACCTGAAATACAAGCTGAAATACGAATGTATCAGCTTCTCAATTTTCATGAGAAAATTGCTAAAAAAATTTGCTAAAAAGTAAAAACCGCATACAATCACTTTGAAATGAAAAACATAAACCCGAAGGCATAGCGATCTAATTCTTTCGCTATATGAATAGCTGACTAAAAATGGGAAAGGATAGGCTACTTTTGGTTAGTTGCCGCCCCCAGATTCCGCCCCCAAACGACAAAAAGGGCAACTTTCACAATTGTTACTGATTGAGATGTTTTGTTGAGAGATGTTAAGAGATAAATCTCGAGATAAATGAAAAACACTCGGAAAAACATAAACCCGAGGACATAGCGATCTGAGTCTCACGCTATATGGATAGCTGAATTAAAATAAGAAAGGATATGGTTTGATATGGCGCCGCCTCTAGCTTCCTCTCCCAGAAAAAAAGTGCAGCTTTTAACAATTTTCACTGGTTTGGATGCTAATGTTACCTCAAACATTTAGAAACTTCCAATTCAAACTGTGCAAGAGTTTCTTTGCCAAACGCTGCCGCTCCCACACGCCGCCCCCAAAGTAAGAGATAAATGTAAAACATAAACCTGAAGACATAACGATTCAATTCTTTCGCTATATGGATAGCCGACTAAAAATGGGAAAGAATAGGCTACTGTTGATTAGTCGTCGCCCCCAAACAAAAAAAAAATTGTTGATTGAAAGAATTTTCATTCAAATCTATTCCATTGGCAAGTACCCCATTCCGATAACAAAATATCACAATGAGTTTCGATTGAAGAGAGTGTGCAAAGAATGGTTTTTCTCCTTCAACCAAATTTCCTCACAATATTCCATTCCGGTCGCGAATATACGTAGGAATAGTAGGATTTGCGAGCATATTGTTAATCTTTTTTGTACCAGTACTCGAATTAGAATTTACTCTCAAAGCAGATGGAAGTTTGGTGCCACCTCCGAATATAAAATTGTTTTTTCTATGTACTCAACGGATCTTATCCTTGTCATTCAATATTATAACTTCCAGAAGGTGCGTATGTATCTACCAGTTTTGGCCAACTGCGCATTGGCGCCAAAACACCGGTGGTGGCCTTTGCTCTATTATTCAACTGACCTGTACCTAGTTATTCTGCTAATGATCAAGCTATGGGACTTCCGATCTAAATCATTTTCAATTAACTATCACGAATACCGACACGGGGCTACTTACACAAGCGTCCCGACTAACTGACTAAATTTATACAACCCAATCATTTGAAATCCCGAAATTAGGTCGAGAATTAATTATTCATGAAAAAATCGGACTTGGGAGATATGGCTGCCACGCCACTAGGATAATACCACTAATAGGTGTCTCAAAAGTATCCAGAGTGATAGATATTGTAATGTCCCAACCCACCCCTCTTATAAAAATAAACTTTCCCCAAAGAAGAAGAAGAATCCCTTTTAAAGTTGAAGACTTAGGTTGGCTGTTCGTGTTCGTCTAGTGGTGTTCGTTAGGATTTTAGTTGTTCCGTAGTTACCCCAAAGTAGTACAGGTAAGTGAAGGCTTGGAAATGAAACACAGAGACTTCAAAATCAACAAAGAACAATTTTATTTCAAAGACAAATATATCGACTCATGTGCAAGAATGCAATATCAATCAATTACAATGCAACCAATTTCATACAACGCAATCCATTCAATTTAATTACCCTTCCCACCCACTATTTGAAATGCAGTGTGTAAGCCACTGTTGTCGAGAGAATAAGAGAAAGACGAGAGAGAGTATCACTCTCGCTAGAACAGATCATATTAGTTCCAGTAACCTAGATTGTTGAGGAACCTGTATAGCGGAAACTAAACGGCAGACCCAAAGTGTGATGCATCGCCGATACATCACTTGGTGCGAAGGGAAAGAAGAGGGAGACAAACGTTTATTAGTAAGTTCTGCGGTGACCTAATTGACGAGGGATCTAAAAAGGGAATAGCGACGAGTTTGGCTAAGCACAGGTTCACTTGAACAGGCCCCTGCTGCCGAAAGAAGAAAAGAGAACAGTGTTGCATTCCCGGATGTCTTTTAATGGTACATAATAATAATGGCAATGAAAGATCAAGAATGAACATGATCAACATGGTCAATAATATCATCATAAATTATTTACTACAATAAATACCACAACATGGCTCGAGGTAAATCAACAATATCAAAAACCAGGTCTTAACAGTTGAAGACGTATATTATTTCCATAAGATAACAAAGTAAGGAAGAATATCTTCTTCCACAAGATACCCTTCTCTTACAAAACACGACAGCAAGTAAAAATATCCGTTGTGCCAAATATCTTTATCTCACAGGACTCAGGCATGAATATAGAAGATAGTCGATCAGTGCAATATGTATCATAGTAAACAAAAGTATGAAGAAATCATTAAAGCAATTCAACTCGACTGAGAAGAATACCACAACCATGCCCATCAAGTATGACAGCATACCTTGGAGCTCTCAAAACCACGTCACCTGTTCTACAGGTCAACGCTTTGTTGTCTCGCCAGACCCTGGCTCTCATGGTAGCTCGGTCCCAGTTCATCTGGAAATCTTGTGGCGACATCGTTCTACTCTTTCGTCTCTCTCAAGCATCAACAACAGTGACCCACACGCTACGTGTATTCCCTTTATCCCCTGAACGTGATTATCCCGTTAATTGTTACAATTAATAATGTCCAACTGACAGGCAACAAAGGAGCTAAATACTCGGCTAAATAACTTATCTTCGAGCGTTCTGAAGGCACGGCAGCTATACTCGGGAAGTCGTCAACATCGGAAGAGACTTGAATCTTCTCTTTTCTATGATCTGGAGCAGGAAATAACCAGTTTTTCTTGTGTTTTTCTCTTAGACATCTCCCGTCGTTTTTCTCCACCTTTCAACTTTTTTACTTGACGACCGCAACTCCCTTTTCAGGTGTAATACCAAAGCTCACGATGTTTTACATTCAGTTCTTTATAGGCTAAAGAGCCGGTCGATTTCAATATGTATATGGAAATTGGAAACCACTCCAAGAACTTGGAAAAGAAAATCAAGAAAATTAATGACGTTTATTAGGTATTCATTCTGAAGATACGGAGAGTCAAACGGTGGAACTTTGCCTCCCTCTATTTCCGTTATTCAAAGGAAAATTAATTTTTGAGATAGAAATAGAAGTTTAGAGCACACCCAGTGGTTGAAAATTGTTACTGATTGAGTCTATCACAAACAATCACAAAAAATTCCTCAAAATCACTTGGATCAACGAAAATAGAGGAAAGCAAAGCCCCGCCCTTTGACCCCATCATCTCTTCAGAAATAATAGTATATTATTCAACAAGCGGGTAATGATTACTCCTTACTCATGAGGATGCAGTTTGCCGACACGAGTCTTGGCGAGTGTCATAAAGCATCCGAATGGGTAATAGCGAGGGTAATAGCCATTACCCGCGAGTAGAATACTATGCTTTATCCAGTCTTATTGAAAAATGCAGGTATGTTTGCGCGTGATACTGCGTGCATTATTCAATAGGATTGGATAAACTTCATTATTTCATTTAAATATTTTTTCATGTACATACCTATAATCAATTTCGTGTAGTCGCAGGTCGCATTTCAGACTATCGGCATTATTCTGTGGTTCAGCTGTTGTAAAATCTTCAGCTCAGCAATGGTAACTGTTGTATGTTGTGTTGCATTATTATGCTCCAAGCACGATGTAGCGGCTCCAAGCTTCATCGAAATTCGAAAGTAAAATGATGTACCTAAGTGCATCTTATTAGATTACGTAGTTATCGAGTGTTAGAACGGTCAATTAAAACACCAACATTGCAATAGTGACTTTGTGAATATCTGGAATAGCGTCGTTTGACTGATCTAAATTGAAATTTTTGAAAATATTCCTGAAACATTCCAGTTACTTTTTTTTTTCTTCGAATCAGCCAAAGTGTGCCAAACAATTAAGGAATCCCATTTTATAGCATGTTTTATGGTGGCCTCCGAATCTTATATCAGATTTTGGAAAGAAGAAATTTCAAGCTATGAAATGTTAATTGATCTCAAAAATTGATTTCTTTTTCATTGTGTGTTATAGAATAACGGATGAAAAAGTAATGTTGAGGTGAAATTATGATTCGAATAATTTTAAGATGTGACCTTCAGTAAATCCGGAAAATTGAGAAGCGGTAATGAAAATTTCATATATAGAGGCGAAGCGATAGAGGTGGTGCGTGTGTTCAACTACTTAGGGGTGAAACTCAAATCAAACGGAACATTTGAAGAAAACCTGAAAGACCGACTGCAGAAAGCAAGGATTGCTACAGGGGCAGAGTCCCACATAATAAATAAATCAGAATTGAGGTCATGGGATACAGTTATGAGATTGTTCACATCAGTAGTGGTTCCGACGTTCACTTATGGGGCAGGGCTGTGGGCTTTGAGGTACTTGGGACAAACAGAAAGGTTTCAAAATGATTTCTTCAAAAAAGTTCTCTACTTACAACGATCAACACCAGGATATGTAATCAGGTCAGAGACAAAAACACCTAAGGCCGGCTGTTACATGGTAAAACTTGCACTGCGTTATTTGATAAAAGTAAGGGGACAGAGTGAGTCGCGTTACACATCAAAAGCTCTCAAACGATTAGTGGAATTAGACGCATGTAGCACTAATTATGACAAGACTAACTGGTACAGCGTTCTTAAAGATTTTCTCCTGAAGAATCTGCACATAGACCTCGTCGACTTTGATCTGAATCGCGACAGCGTGAGGGGCCTTCTTGACGCGTATAATTCTGATAACAACATGCAGGACTGGAATAGGGTCTTGTTGAGCACATACTGTCCGTATTATAAGAATTATCACTCTGCCGATCCTTTTGTTGATTCGAGTGAGTACTACCTGAACATTGACCTAGGTACCTTTGAAGATGAAAAGAGTTATCGCGCAGATCAGAACATCGAACAGACTGACTTTGACTATGTATTTGGATGCAGTTTCTTACTCGATAGGAGTGTCGGAATTGTGCTCACTGTGTAATCTGCAGCGCGCGGAGGATGTTAATCATATTTTGTTCGAGTGCCCGCTCTATTCGGCATATCGGGGTGGGTTTCAGTGCACAGGGGATGTTTCCGAGAATTTGAATAGTTTAACGTTGAGAGAAGCTAGGGAAATCTCTAGGTATATGGCAGGTGCCATGAAGATGAGATCCTTTGCCAGGAACGAGTAGGTCTTTTAATACGTTGCTCCTCATTCATCAGTGATATCTAGATACCTAATTTTTCGCATTAAGATGTTTTACTTGTAAGATTCATTCGTAACTCGTCATTCGTCATTTGTAAGATTTGTACCTGTGCTTGTTGGAGTTGTTATGATCATTATTTTTGCCTTTTGACGTTCCTCTTTTGTTGCAACTGGCACTGTTGTTATTTTTAAATTGTTTTATTTTGTACTTGTATGTGATGTATCTATTTATATTTATGCCATACTCCTGCCACAAATTTCATTATGTAAATTTCAAAGGCAATAAAGCGAATTTGAATTTGAATAATTCTAAGGGTGGGTATATTCATTCTTTGAGATATCATTATCAAATTTCGAGATTATTCAATTTTCGAGATTATTTAATCTTCAAGTTCATTTAATGTTCAGGACCACCTGACTTTTGATTAAAGGCGCGCAAGCGCGCCTTCATGACCTAGTAGAATGTAAAAAGGAAAAACCACTACCCAAGAGAGAACAAGGTGCGTTCAGTCAGCTTATTTAGCCGCAAGTTTTAGTTTTAGTCGTAAGCGCAGCGATGCTCATTGGCTGTCATGAACCAGCCTCCTCAGATCAGCCAATAAGCGATGCTGCGCTTACGACTAAAATTAAAACTTGCGGCTAAATAAGCTGACTGAACGCACCTTTATTCTTTAGATGGACAATATGGATAGCAGGACAATAATTTATGGAGTTGAACTGTACGGAGACGAGACAATTTGGGCGTGAGTAGGTAGGTACACTGTGTTGTCTGTCAGCATATGTCTTCATACCTTGCTTGCTGTTGCAGTAGGTATAAAAGGTAGAGCTAGAGCTAGAGTAGGTACCTATAGTCTGTTCACCGATAGAACGGACTTTTTTGAATTTCAGTGATGTAACCTATAGCAAACAAAAGCACCAAATACTGTAACAACATAGGCGCGTTTGGAACTAATATTAGTTTTGTTCGGTTGGTAGTCTTACCCGGGCAAATTATTCCTACGCCAAGCCAATGGCATTACATTCAGCGAGTTTGAGACTTACGTACGATTTCTAACCTCCATTTCTCTATGATGTTTGTTATTTTTAGTCGGCTCGGCTGTTGTGAGTGTTGTGTGATAAAATCAGCTTCATTCAAAAAAATTATTTTCTCAATCATTAAAATTGGTATTGAACTGGTGTCATTTAAAATTACCATAGCACTTAGTAGCTGTGATTAGCGGAAATAAGCACCTCTTTCTAACTGGAATTTTAAATTTCGCGGGTAACGCTCGGGGACTACTTTTCAAGCGGAGGAATCTGGTGGTCCTTTCTATCAGTGTATAGAGTATAGTAGTACTCACTACTGCAGTGCTCGGTGGGCCTTTCTATCCGAGTAGTATCCTGCCGATCTTCGACATTATTCATTAGTAGCCGCCAAAAACGTAACAACCTTGGCGGAGACCCACCAACCAGTAAAGACAATGTCCCTCATCCTCCACCCTGCAAAGCAGTGTTTGTTTCCTAACAACAAAGAAACTCACGATTCTTGGCGTATGGTCAAAAATTTTAACTTCGCGTATATGATACCTCGACACGGTGACAAGGTGTCACATTGAAAATTGCACGTGTAGACAACTGGCTGGCATCCCCTTGTCATCGTATCATTCGTACAAACACAACACAAATAACACAATTTTTCCATAGCTTGCTCTAATTGATTATATACTTGAGTGCGTTCCATAATAATTTTGGCCAAAATTGAAGCGGACCACCCCGAATTTTTGCCTCTGTTAAAATGGGGATATCGCGAGAAAAATTGCCCGATTTTCGGACAATTTTTTCTCCAGGTCCCCCCATTTTATTAAATTTAACTGAGACAAAATTTCGGGGTGATCCACTCCAGTTTTAGCCCAGTTCACATCGCTTTGGACTTGGTATGCGATACTTTTGTGATACCTGTATAATCCGATTCATTTTGTATCGCAAAAAGTTGGCTAGCGAAAACTTCCAGATTTTGCATTGTCAACTAAAGCTTCACCGTTCCGGCTTTCAAAAAAGGGTTATTATGACGATGTTAAGCCAAAAAGCTCAAATGTTTTGAGACAGTTCCAAAAATTATGCCGATTTGGCTGTATGAGCATCACTTCCTTCCACCCGTGCGTACTTACTTATTGTTTTTTCAAAGTTAGTGTTTCAAAGTTCAAAAAGTCCAATTTTTCAACACCGAACACCTATACCTTCAAAGTCAAGTTTGGCTCCCACTCTCGGCGAGAAATGTTGCTGACTGGCGCGTTCTTTAAAGTTTGGACCAAAACTTGAAACCTTTTCTAAAATTATCCTGTATCATTTACTTCCGTTACTTCGTCTGTAAGAGGATCAGGAGCGAGAGGTCACATACCTGAGACACAAAGCTGAATTTCAAGTTAGCATAGCGGCGCAACTCACGGCATTGATAAGCCAATCATCGCGTCGGATTGTGTTATATTGCCATAGTGACCGGACTTACGCGCGGGCGGATCTCTGACTTGAAATCTAGACCACAGTCTATATTTAACAAACATTGTCAAGTTTGAACTTAATAAGTTTGAATAACCATGACAAGCACCCTGCCTGACCAACACCAAAATTACGAAATTTTGTGAATTTTTAAAAATGCAGATCTAAAGACCTAAAAATTCATATCGCCCATGCCGCTTGACGCATTGTGAAATGAATCGGACTATATAAAATTATTCCCTCGAAGTCCCCGGAAACTCGGAACGCTAATAAATTACATTAGTCGGGTTTGTCATCAGCATAAAGCAAAGCACCTCTCCATGGGAGAAAATAGAACAATTATTTGAATTTAATCACCCATTTTGTGCGCCCTGTAATTGCGTGCCTCAAATTAATTAGGTACCGATGCCATTTAGGATGATTATGCAATACCGCGAATGATGTAGGCAATGCATAAAATTATTTATTATATTTATATAGCACCTCCACTATTTCACTGCTGCATGGACAAATTTCGCATCTTTTTGTCATCAGCAGTCAAGTTGCAAGCTTTTGAGCTTTACCTCGATTAAAATTCTCTTATTATCAGATATCTATAGACTGTGACGCAACAATCATTATTCTCGTTTTACTGCCACTCCTCTTGGTGTATAGGTACCTATGCTATATTCATAATTCTGGAACGGCTTTGAGATGTAAAATATGCATGTTGAGGACAAGGCCGCTTTATTGCAGTTTTAGTGGAATAATGACTTGTAAACACAATAAAGAAATCGGTCATGAAAATCCTCCCTAGACGTACCTACAATCTTGAGACACTTCCCTAAAATTTTATAATTTATTGGTGATACACGTCAGTTTGGCCACTGGAAAAATATTTTTTTGTGAACGGTGTGGTGATCGTACTGAAAGTGAAGCTTCAAGATATTCAATGCTCATTTTTTCAGCGCATTTTCGTAAGAAAATGACGCTTATATGGCCGGTTTGTCTGTCCGTCTGTCTGTCTGTCCGTATAGAAATTAAGAAGTTGTACTCCTCCTCGAGGAATACAAGCTTGAGCCTTAGAACTTTTTTTGATAGATAGCTGATGTCCCCAAGGGTGGCCAATGGGCATTATTTTTTTATCCATACATAGTTATCATTACTATTATCAAACAACAGATATTTACTGTGTACTTCTAAGAAGTTGAACTCCTACTCGGGGAATCCTGCTAGAGCCTTGGAACTCCTTCCTCGTCTCATCCCAAAAGATCTCACTATCGTCAAGTCGTTACTATCAAATCATATATTCTGATACCCTGAATTATAACGCGATTAACGCGTAAGTAATTAAGATACCCCACCCATTTGTCGTGAACGCTAATTCCAAGAAAAAATCAAATCTCCTTACTAGTTTCATAAATAGCAATTGGCTTTTTCGGCGCGATAAAAATGATGGATGTTCGGCCCTTCGAGAATACTATTTGATGCGATAGGTACTCATTGAAGCGTACATGATGGAGACACTTTTATGTTGAAATCCACTATAAAGAAAACTTATGTCGAGGATTTTATTTTATATCTTGAATAACGGCGTAGACGTAGCTAGTGAAAATTAAAAACCTGTGAAAATTAGCTGCGTTAAACTTGGCCGCGAGAGTTACTGTTTAACTCATAATTATTAGGATCACGTTCTGTACTCAGTAAGATAAATGTGCTTTCTCAGTTCTCCGATTCTAACAGGGAGCTTTAACGCCCCACTTTGTACACAAGCATTATTAATTTTTGTCTCAACTTTAATAACCTTTTAGGTTTATAACTTGTAAGTAATAAACTCCTGTTTCATTAGGAAAGGTACCATACCTATAAGCATTCTATAAGGTATAACCTACCTCGCTATAAGAATTGCACAGCGGTTAGAATAATACGAGCAGAAAACGTACAAACTCGATTTTCTTATCAAATTGATACCTTCTGAAAGCAGTGTTTATTAAAAATCTGGAGTATTGGCAAGAGTTGGGAACGGAAAATTGAATTCTTCAAAGTTTTCACCCTCGGGGCTTTTTACTTTTACAAGCGCCACGACGCGGTCGCTTTCATTATACCTCGTGCATCTTTCACTCGGTCTTTACGATCTGTTCGCTCACACCTTCCTTATCCATCTAGGAATGCTACGTGTGAAGCCTTGCGTAAATGGAAGCAAAATGATGACACGTGATGTGGATTAAAAGAAGCTCATTACCCGTTATTTCTTTGATCGTCTGATAATTTAATTTTAATTGCCATGTATTATTTTCTAAACGTATATTGACAATGGATACCTAACATGTTTACATTGGAGACGGCCCGGACGGCTGTGTGAGTTGTGTGACTATCTGCTGTGTGGGAGTACCGGGTTCGATTCCCGGAGAAGTCTGGATAATAGGTTAGTAAAATCTAATGTCTGACGTATTGTCGAAAACTGCTCCTTTTCACTGCTCTATGAGAATTCATGATAGAAATAAGGATCGAATAAGGGGAATTACCATCGAAGCATTTGGAGACGTTTTCCCCGTCAACATTTTTGTCCCCGGTAGGTACGCGAGAGTCGAGAGAAATTAAAGCCGTGGGAGTCGATAGGTAGGTACTGTATTGGAGAGTTTTGTACTCTTTATTGCTAGTTGACATTTGAAAAATTGCACGTTATAGTAGGTAGTTAAGTGAAGACAAGCGCAGCCAGACCCATTCCGCTTATTCCTCGACTTAACCAAATACATAGATCTATTATCGAGTCTATTATTGAACGTTGTAACACATGTTTAATCCGATGCCGATGCCGCCTTTTGCGACATATTCTCAAACTGCCCTCGCTTAATATTAGTTACTCCTACTCCTACAGTGACTTTGAGCAAAACATTCCGAGAAAATCCGATCACAGACGAATATCCTCAGATTTTACACGGGCCATCCTAGAGCCTTTATTTGAAATGAAAATGTTCTCTTTTTCTTAGGGTGTATCCTCTATTAGTATTCCGCACGATTGGTGCAAGTGATTTCTCCATAAAATATCTGGAGCCAAAGTTATTTGTTTGTGAAAAGTGCTTGAAAATTCGCAGCTTTATATCTTCGGCAGCTTCGGCTGCAAATTTTTTTATTGAAAAATTACTCGGACCTGTCGTGCAAAATGCCGTAAAGATTTCGCCTGTCATATGTTTTTTTTCGATTTTTTGGATTTCCACCTGTTAAGGACGGAGTTGAATTGGTAAAATAAGCGTTGCGAAATCAATCCCTGTGGATTTAATCCTTGACGGATTGACGGATTCTTACCATTTTGGTCTCTTCCGAAAGCTACAAGGATGTACTTTGGTTAGAGCTCATTAGCATTTCTAAAATCCAAAAATAATTTTTTGGATTTTGGAAACGCCAACAAGCTCAAACCCAAGTACATCCTTGTAGCTTCCGAAAGAGACTAAAATGGTGAGAATCCGTCAAAGAATAAATCCACAGGGATTGATTTCGCAACGCTTATTTTACCAATTCAACACCGTCCTTAATATGGAGATATGAACTAATTTTTCTAAATGCCAGTTGGAAGAAAATCGACGGCTTCGGCTTAGACGCCTTTCAGGTTTCAGACGGCTTTACACGCCGCTCCGGGTGTAAAGGGGGCTCTTGAGGACGAAGTTAAATTGGTGAAATGAGGCGTTGCGAAATCAATCGCTGTGAGTTTATTTCTCGACAGAAATTCACCGTTCAGATCTCTTTCAAAAGCTACAAGGATGTGCTTTGGTTTGAGCCTATTGGAATTTCCAAAACCCAACAATAATTCTTTCATATTTCAAAATGTCCATTTTTTTTTCATTTTGGTAATGCCAACCAAAATGGGCTCAAACCAAAGTACATCCTTCTAGCTTTCGAATAAGACCTGAATTGTGACTTTCTGTCAAGGAATAAGAGCGATTGATTCCGCAACGCCTTGTTTTACCAATTTAACTTCTCCTTAACGATTTTTTCTTTCCAGTATTGAATTCGAAACATAATGATGAGGTATTATTGGAGAAAGTGAAAGCAAAAATTCGCTCAACAACACCTTTTTTCGGCAGTAATGAAGCGATCGGAATCTACGTGCGATGAAGCCCTCACGTTCAATCAATAGATCTGGATACATCTTGATACTATCACGTAGTTTAGTGGGGTTCAAAAGAGGGATCGATGTAAAATAAACTGCTCTCTCTCTCTGTGTCTCCCATATATCTTTGATAATTACTTTGGCTTAATAGAGCTAATTTAAGGAAGAAAGCAACTTTATCGGAGGTTTGAATTTACATAGCTATTTTTTCAATTCCAATTATGAGTCCTACCTAACTAAATATAACTGACGAAGATTTCACAACAGCGCGAATAGCATAATCAAATGATAATTATTCACAGGTTTCTGTGTGCGAACATCATGATGCGCAAAAATTACGTATTATCATCAGTAGGGACACTGACATTGATAAATCAGAAAAGGAAACCATTATTGATTCTTGTAGACATTTATTGGCGATGTGCAATAATGAGTTTTTTATTTACACCCACTAAACCCGCCTATCTCATCAAACCATTTTATACAGGCAGAATTACTGTTTTTGTTTGTTGTTTTCATTATAACTTATTCCAAGCCCACACCCTCACCTTTTACCGCAGATTTTTTCGCTGAACAATTGAAGTGTACCACCTAAAAATTACAGTGGAGTTCAAAATGATAGATATAGCTCCTCAAGGAGAACTAATTCAAAAGATTTTTCTAATGTGAATAGCTGACTCTTAAGTCCGGGAAAAAAGGTATAGGGGTGAAAAAATCGCATTTTTTCGGTTATTTTCTGTTCCTGCGATAGTGCTCTACAACATATGCAAAGTCCCATAGTCCAAGTCGCATTGGGCAATTCTCGGGGCAATTTTCACGGTTTTCAAGTATTTTCCATTTTTACACTCACTTCACAAAATTAAAACTACGTATTTGCTCGCTCCCTTCGAGACGTCCAGTGCACTTTGGAGTAGGTACCGTTGCGGACTTTTTAAAGTGGACGACAGTTGACAGATTTCTCAGGATTCTGGCCTGAACGTCGCATGACAGCAAGCCAACTCGTTGACATTGTCGTCCACTTTATTTTGGCCGCAATCGTACCTAATTTATTATAGGTTTGTATGCATTATGCATGACTGACATATCATGGCACATCAAAAACTGCAAATCAAAGTTCCAAAACAAAACTCTGTAACTCGCTGAAAAGTCTTCAAAAAGTAAGACAAATAGCACATTCACTTCCCCGACCCACCACCCAACGAGGAGGGGAAATATTGCGAACGCGCTGCTGAAGAATTTTTTCGAAATTTCGACAGATATGTCCGTTTTGAGGTCCCCTATGACGATTAAGACCATTTCCAGAATGATCTCTGTCTGTATGTTTGTATGTATATACCGTATGATCGAAAACTTTCCTCCTCTAGGTAGGCTGTGGTCTGGCCATTGGCAGGCAAACGAGGCTGATTTTGGCCAAGCCACAGCCTGCCTAGAGGAGGAAAGTTTTTGATCATACGGTATGTTTGTATGTGTGTCGGTAATCTTCCGCGATAGCAGCCGCAACGTCTATCAGATCGACTTGAAATTTGGTACACAAACATGGTTTCACCTTCGAATGAGCCCATTAGTTTTTGGCTATCATCTGCCAAACGAAAGTGTCACTAAAAAAAAAGACGGAAGCTATATCTCACGGAACATGACTTACGATAGGCCGTTTGAAAGCCCATAAAAAACTGTAATTAAAACAGTTGAAAGTATTGCCCGATCTGTCATCTGTGAAATAATAAAAAAATGTCAAAGTTCAAATGTTTACCATTTAATTATTCAAAATCTATCCGATAGATTAAGACCAAATTTGACAGGAAACAACAAAATAAAAGAGTCAAATCAAGTCTGCAGTTGCAATCTTCCACCATTTTCCAGTCGAGCGTTATGAATTTTCAGAATTTCTCTTAGCCGTTGCTACCCGAGAGGACCTCTCGCTCGTATTTTGACCAGAACGACTCGCTTTTGATGCAGGACTCCACTCAAAAATTCATTGCTGCTCGGGGTTCGACTTTTTTCGAAAAATTCAAACTGATATCGAAAGTACATTGGATGGGGCGTCGTGTAGACTCATTTCCAAAATGAAATTAGCACATTCCGTGAATTTGAAATGCAATGCAAACTTTGACATGCGGTGAGCCCAACGAAATATTCATTTTAGGTGCAGAAATGCTGGGAATGGAAGTTGAAAAAAGATTGAATAATTTTTGGAGGGGAAAATTTTCGAAATCGGGCCCACGGTTTCCGAGTTTTCATCTCTGGAGAGATTGCAAATTGTCCAACTTTTTATCCCGTAAACAGATTTTCACCATTTTTCTTTTAAAGAAGAGGTAACTGGCTCTTGAACATTTTCCAATCATTTTCTTCTCAATTTTCCGGGAATTCCTCTGTTGAAAATGTAAAACAGGCCTGGGTTATCGAAACTGGACTTGAATGATGGAGTCGAGGATGGAGTTTAAAGTGAAGCCGTAATTGACGATCTTCATAATAAGAAGATTTGGAAAAAGATTTGAGGTTTACCCGGAAGATTCAAATTTACTAAATTTTCAATTTCCTGCAAACTATTCACAATCTTTCTGTGGTGCCAGTTTCAGATCGTTCACCTTGATCCATGTACCAAAGCGCCTGACTGCCTCACTCGCTTTTCTTCCTACATAATTTGGTTCGTAATACAAAGCTGCAGATTTCTAACTTTTTAGCTTGTGAACAGATTTATACCAACTTTTTTTAAACAAAGGGTTAGTGATTCTTTAACATTATAAGGCAATTTCTCTTGAAATTCTCCAAGTTTTCCGAGAGTTCTCCACTTTAAAATGAGTAACCGGCCTAGCTTATCGAGACCAGACTCAAATGATGGAGCTCAAAATTAATCCCTTGTTAGAGAAAATATCCCAATTCTTTAATCTTTTTCTCTAACTTTCCATCCGAAGGGTCACTTCACCTCTAATTTGGCTAGCGCCAACAGAACTTTTTGGGACTTTTGGCTGGCAATAATAGAGGCCATCTTTACGATGACCCACGCCAAATTTCAAGCTGACCTCAAAATCTAAACTTACTGGATTAACAGAAAAATGTGCGATTTTCCCCCACTTTTTGAAAACTTTCCAGCGAATTACAATTACGGCATTTTATTCCAGTTAACCGTAATGTGTTTGATGTTTTATGATATGTCAGTCATGTATACCAACCCCAACTTGGACACTCAAGAAAGCTTAAGACGACTCACAGATAGCGAGCGAACAGTCCCAAGTTCCTTGGTTTATAGTTGGAATGCTTACTAAATGCACGTGTCACATAGCATGTAAAATGTGAACGATGGTGCAAGAAAAATCTTGACTCATTTAAAATGGCTGAGTGCTTAAATGAATGCTTTCTTTCGAGAGCAAGTTGGATTCTTATTATTTTCTCATCCCAAAATGAATTTCGGGGGCGTTTAATTTGGGTCACCTTAATGGAACCCTTTATGTTGAATGTCCATTGTTCACCTTGGACCAATCCGACCTTCAGAGGTCTTTTTAACTTGAGGATGAGTTTCAATACGAACTATAAATTTTTGAAATTGGCGAAGGATGAGAAAAGTTACCACTGTGAAACCAAAAGTTGATTTCGGTTACCCAGTGATTAAAACAAGTTTTGAAATTGAAACTGATAAAAATGTTATAGTGCACCATTGCTAAAAATGTTCCAGGCAAGGTCTCCAGGCCTCGTTCTAGGCGTGCTTGGGGGTTAGCTCCCTGAAGAGGCAAGGTCCAGTTTTCCACGACATAGTACCTACTTGAAGTAAAGTTTAGCAGCAGTTCTTTTAATTTGAGTCAATAACCAATATAATATGGGCAATAAGTAGTGAATAAACATCAAAGAAATGGAAACTTCCCAAGAAACTATAATAATAAAAATATAATAATAATAAATCCGAAGTAAATGGAAACCGTTTCGGAGTATTGATGCGAACTTTCCAAAAATATAATCAAAAATATTCTGCGATTTTGTTTAGAGGTTTAGAGGAGGAACTTGCACCGGACTGAAAAAAAGACCCCTTTGACATTTATTTCTTTGGCATCCTGTTATAAGATGAAATGTATATACTGTCAATGATGACGTGAGCTGATATGGCATCTGGTAGCCGAAGAAAGAATCTGTCAGACTGCCACACATAATCTTATTATTATTCTTTCTGAAATCGGTTACCTACTTTTTCGCTATTTAATAAATTTATGCTCATTATTCAAGGGAACGAATAATCCATAATGGAATCAAATTTTTCTCGGAATTCTTTTAAAGGGCGTTAGTTCATAAGATGCTTTAGCTGTTTTCAAACGGCTAAACGCAATTAATTATGCATCTCACTTGAAAACCGGCAAAGTTGTTACTCAAAACTCTTTCGCACAGAATTTAAATGGACATGGCTTTTTAGCTGGAAGTTACGCGTAACGCGACTCGAAAGAAAAGCTGAAGAATGCATTTAAATTTTAAAGGTAGCAGCATGGCTGGTGGTGCAAATACATTTTTGTTTTATTTTATGGTAAACATTATGCTGAAGAACTTGATCGCTGGAATTTCAATCAGTTCTGCTTATGCATGCGTACAAATAATAATTATTAACGCCTTTATTGTATATTGAATGACAGCGAAGTTGAGCTGACGCTATAGGTACTTCCACTTGAAAATTTGTATGTTACATCAAGAGAAGAGATAACCCAGTCCGGTAGCACGGTGAGCTCGGTCCCGCTTTCAAAAGCAAAGGTCCCGGGTTCAAATCCGCATTGGGCCAGATGGACTTTTTCACGCGTTTCTTAGTACTGGGGCATCTACTATCGTGTGGTGATGTCCCGGGAAGAGGGATGAAACGAGAAAGCCATCGAAACAAAACCCCACTGATAAATCACCACTGTTCCAGAAATGTCTTCGTTGTTATCATCAATACTGTTATCGTTACTGAAAAAACCCCCACAGAAAAACCTGCTAATAACCTAGTAGTTGATGCAGGGCAAAAAAATTATTAGAAAAAATTTAAAAAAAATAAGAGAAGAGATAATGGAATCCCAGTGTAAGGAGGTTCAACATTCATCAACTTATTTTACTACAGTACTCAGGTACCTACATGCCGCCACCTTGTCGTTCTCTGATAGATTCAACCGGGGTCTTATGCGCTTTGAAGCCATCTGTGTGAATATGAAAGTATTATACAGGGTGGTCCGACTTTTATGTCATTAAATTCTAGGATCGATAGAGAATGAAAAATGAAGGAGACTTTCTCCAGAAAATATATTTGAGAAATGCCCAATAACAGAGATACAGCCCTTCAAATTTGGAAATAAATGATCGTTTTTTCCGCATAACTTTTGAACCGTTCAACCGATTTGATTCAAAATAGAACCAAAGGTTTACTGAAATTATGCCCCGTCGAACAATCATAGCATGTCTCATAAAAAAGTTCCAGGGGTGTAGACATTAGGGGGTGTCCCTACTTCCCCCCCCCCCTATTTTTCACCCCTCTTAGTTACTTTTAAAAACTGCTCATTATTATGAACTCTACGTTCGATTTACAAGAAAAAGTCACTCTTGCAAAATTTTGATTAGAGGCTTCGTTTAGGAGATATTTGAGTTTGAAACTTTGGAAAACAACACGAAATCGACATTTTCCAGAGCCCAAATTGTTTTTTTCCTGAAAATTTCTCGTGTTTTGGAAAAAATAGTGGTGTATCAAATTAGAAATTCTAGAAAACCTATTTCAGCTGAGAAATCATGAGTTTTTTTGTATTTTAATTTTTAGACCTTTGAAAGTTGTGCTTTTGAGATGTTTTCCAAACCTTCAATCCTAAATATCTCCCAAACAAAGCCTCTAATCAAAATTTTGCAGGAGTGATTTTTTCTTCTAAATTGAACGTAAAATTCAAAATTGTGAACAGTTTCCAACAATAACTAGGGGGTGAACAATAGGGGGGGAAAGTCGAGACACCCTCTAATGTCTACGCCCCTGAAACATTTTTATGGAACATGTTATGATTGTTCGACAGGTGAAAATTTCAGTAAACCTTTGGTTTTATTTTGAATCGAATCGGTTGAGCGGTTCAAAAGTTATGCGAAAAAAACGATTATTTATTTCCAAATTTTAAGGGCTGTATCTCTGTTATTAGGCATTTCTCTAATATGTTTTCTGAAGAAAGTCCTCTTCATTTTCCATTCTCTGTCGATCCTTAAATTCAATGACATAAAGTCGGACCACCTGTATAGTACAGAGCTATCAAACATAATTTTTTATTACTTTAACCCCCGGCTGCACCAAAAAATGTAATTATGAAATAAACTAGGCAACAATTGAAGTGATTCACTCGAAAATTTTGTCTCACTTCAAATGTGGATATCTCGGGGAAAAATGAACTGATTTTGGAAATCGTGGCCAGGCTGGATAGTGTGTTCTTTTGACTGTAAGATACTTGAATGGTAAAGAGGTTCAACGACGTTGAGTGGGCTATACAGGGTGGAAACAGAAGAAGTGCAAAACTGGTCCACATTATTCAAAGCCCCGCTTCTGTGAAAAAAATCTCAGATTTTTTCTGAGTGCAGTTTTAAAAAGCACATATCAATATTTCTGAACGGTTTTCGAATTTTGATCCTAGTGCGGTTTTTTTTTAAAGTTGTGATTTTTTTTGTACTATCGCATTTTTTTACGCCGATTCTTCCAGTGCTTATGTACTGCAATCAAATTTGGAAGAAATGAATTATGTGGCTAGACCCTCGACCTTGGGCTAGACAAACTTTTTTTATAAAAATTTTTTTACGTAAATTACACTCAGGGCTGCCACTTACTTCGATCATCTGGAACCTTTGACAAGGCAGGAACATGTGGGCATGTTGCGGTCCTAATAAACACTTTTTCTTCCTGCACTGTACAACAACTGTAAAACAACTACTGCATTATTAGTCTTAGTTCGAAAATTTTCTTGCGGGGTGCTTCATTGAAAATGTTTGAAATTGATATCGGAAACAAGCAGACGTAAGGAAAAATTCCTTTTCTGCCTTTAGATCTGTTGCACGAACTGTCGAACCCCAGGTGGCATTTGGCGGAGGCGGTGTTACTGTATGGGCCGGGGTCACCTTAACCGACAGGACAGAATTGCTGATTTTAGAGAACAAATGAATGAATGAATGCAGTGCGATACAGGGATCCCATATGCCGAAAACTACGGGCGTATTTCTATTAAGTCGATGATAATGCTCACTCACATCGAGCCTTCCTGGTTAACGAGGTGTTACGAGACCACCGGATCACTAGAATGATATGACCGGAACATTGTTCGTCAATGTCAGAATGAAATTTGCTTTGTTCATTAAATTTTAATTGATTTCGAAAATTGGAAAAAAGTTTTCCATCAAATTAACGGCAGATTTCACGATCAAAACTGCAACAGATCTAAGGCAAAACAGATTTTTTTCTCTGCGTCTGCTCGTTTCCGATATCAATTTTAAAAATTTTCAATGAAGCACCCTGTAAAAATATTTTGCGAAATAAGACTAATGCAGTAGTTGTTTCAAGGTGCGTTCAGTCAGCTTATTTGGCCGCAAGTTCTAATTTTAGTCGTAAGCGCAGCGATGCTCATTGGCTGTCAAGGATGTCGTTGGCTGTAATGAACCAGCCTACTCAGATCAGCCAATAAGCGATGCTGCGCTCACGACTGAAATTAAAACTTACGGCTAAGCTGACTGAACGCACCTTTACAGTTGTTATATAGTGCAAGAAAAAGTGTTTATTAGGACCGCAACATGCCCACATGTTCCTGCCTTGTCAAAGGTTCCAGACGTTCAAAGGAAGTGGCAACACTTACGTCATTTACGTCAAGTTTTTTCATAAACAAGTTTTTTCAGCCACATAATGTATTCCTTTCAAATTTGAATGCAGTACATGAGCACTGGGAGAATCGGCGTGGAAAAATGCGGAAGAACAAAAGAACATTCACAACTTTTCAAAAAACCGCACTACGATCAAAATTCGAAAACGGATTAGAGATATTGATGTGTACCTACTTTTCAAAACTGCACTCAGAAAAAATCTGAGATTTTTTTCACAGGAGCGAGGCATTGAATAATGTGGACCGGTTTTGCACTTCTTCTGTTTCCACCCTGTATAGCCCATTCAACGTCAATGAATCTCTGTACCATCCAAGTATCTTACAGCCAAAGGAACACGCTATCCAGCATGATCACGATTTCCAAAATCGGTCAATTTTTTCCCGAGATATCCACATTTGAAGTGAGACAAAATTTTCGAGTGAATCACTTGTTGCCCAGTTTAGTTCAATTGCCTTTGGTCAGTCAACTGGCATTTTTCTAGAGTTCACCAGAGAAAATCCTCAATTAGCTATTTCATGATTGAATTATTTGGTGCAACCGGGTAAATACGCTGTCTTAATCTAACTTACTCGTACAAGCAGAATTTAAAAAAATCATCAACGGAAATTATATTGTAACAACTAACCCCAGCCTCCCCTGCCATGTAGTAAATTACCTATGCATATACATATTTCAATACGTGTTTGCTTTTGGTGTATAGGTATCCAAAGAAAATAATTGAAAACTGGAGTTTAATTTAGCAGAATTTGTGAAGCTTATCTATTCAACACACATTATTTTCTAGTTCAATCACATACGTGACTGTGCATACAGGGCGTTGATTTATATTGGAAACAGCAAAACCCCATGTCAAAGTACAATGGCGGATAAAATAATGGAAACACTTGTTTGTAGTCTGTTCCAAAGAGTAAAGCAGATGAGAGGCAAACGTTTAAATGCTATTTAAACGTCATTTATCGCTGCGTACTACTAAATACACGTCAATTAAATCTCGCACTTGAATACCGCTTTGCTCAACTTCGCTTATGTGTTCACTTTCGCTCCGAATTTAAATCTGCTCTGCCTGGCCTTGGCCGCACCTTATTAGTACTCGCGTGTTGTATTCGAGAATACTGCACGCCTCTCCCGGTAAATTCAGCATTGGCCGCTGGTTCATTGGAGGGGGCTCTAGAACAGTTCATTGGGTTCACGTATCTTCTGACATGCTCTGGAAGCACGGTACCTCCGCCAATTGTACAGATGTGTCTAATTCGCGCGTCGAAATCTCCAGCGAATTTTGTAATACACAGTTGAAGGAGACTTCCTCGGAACTGTAGAAGCAAGAGTGGCTCCCTCAGATCTCATTTCCGAATTGTGCTATTGTGATTGAAAAATTGACTTTTCAATGGCGTTTTCATTTCGTCCGCCACTGTAATCCTAAAAGTTTGAAAGATGCGAAAACTTTGACCAGCGATGGACTACGTGAACTTTTATAATAGAATAGTTTATATGCGCCGTTATAATTGATAAGACACTGAAAAAATTTTATCAGCAAAAAAATTCGTTGTGTCCTATTTAAGGTACTGATTTTTCATTTCATGAATCAATGTTCGAAATTAATAATATGTACGTCCAAAGACGCCAGTGAGTTGCCTAGAGAATAGTGTAAAGGGTGAAATGATTCACCAGGGGTTGGCGGATTCAGAGATCACTGGTGGAAAATGTATATCTTCACGTTAAATATTTCCACAATAGAGTCATTGCCTCCGTTGGAAATCTTTTCTACCTTAATATGCCAATCATAGTGTTGCGTCGAAGCTCTTTAAAATCTTAACGTTCCTGAACAAAACGTCTACATACCTCGAACATCATCCTATGTCATATGATAGTTTAGAACAGTGTAACAATTCTAGCTCAATAGTGGAAGCTCTCTTTCCAGCCAGCCTTTCACATAACTGCCCCCAGAATCCAGATAGTAAAATTACGAGTTGACGAGTTCGCAATTAAAAACAGGCCCCGGTCATTGTTAGAATGGCAACTAAAGTAAACGGGCTATCAAGTGTCGATACATTATTTCTGTGACCTACCACTCTTGGAACTGATCAAAGTTCCAGTGGTCGCATGCTGTCCGCGTACAACTTCTTTAATTTTGCTCTCAACTATCGGCAGAATCATTAGACTTTCTCTATATACCGGCAAACAGTGTCACCAGAATAAACTAAAGAAGTTGCGTTCAACTTTGGTGCGGCATGAATGAGGGCGGATGCGACGCACGTGGCGCCAATCAATAATGCCTATCAAAACACTTCAAATACCTACTGTTCGAAATTTATTGTTGCGATATTATTAAAATAATAAGTTCTTATCAGTTTTCTTCGTCCTCTTCGTCATCTTCACCTTCGAGTCCATTGTACTCAGACGGAGCTTCTTGGTACTGTTGGTATTCCGATATCAGATCGTTCAGATTCGACTCGGCTTCGACAAACTCGCTTTCCTCCATGCCCTCGCCGGTGAACCAGTGCAGGAAAGCTTTCCTGCGGAACATGACTGAAAATTGTTCACCTACTCTTCTGAACAGCTCATTGATGGCCGTGGTGTTGCCGATAAAAGTTGCGGCCATTTTCATACCACGCGGTGGTATGTCGCAAATTGCCGATTTTACGTTGTTGGGAATCCATTCGATGAAGTAACTGCTGTTTTTGTTTTGAATGTTATACATCTGTTCGTCCACTTCTTTTGTGGACATGCGTCCGCGAAAAATCGACGCGACTGTGAGGTATTTACCCCGTCTCGGGTCCACTGCACACATCATGTTCTTGGCGTCGAAGATCTGGTGGACCAGTTCCGGAACTGTAACGGCCTAAAACAGTAACAAATTTGGATACTTTTTGGAGAAAGACAAACACAATTTGAGGGTAGTTGGATTTGAATACTTTTTGTAGAAAGATAAACACAATTTGAGGGTAGTTGGATTTACCCTGTAGGCCCTGTTGGCTCTGGAAACCAACGGCGCGAACCCTGGTATGAAGAAATGAAGCCTCGGAAACGGTACCATATTGACACAGATCTTCCTCAGATCGGCGTTCAGCTGTCCCGGAAATCTAATACAAGTTGTAATTCCGGCCATGGCGGCCGATATCAGATGATTCATATCCTGCATGGACGGATTGGACAGTTTCAAGGTTCTGTAAGAAATGTCGAACAAAGCCTCGTTATCTATCAAATAGGTTTCATCCGTGTTTTCAACCAAGTGATGAACCGTCATCACGGCATTGTATGGTTCTACTATCATGTCTGAGGTTTTCGGGCTGGGTACGATTGAAAACGTACTGATGATCCTGTCCGGGTACTCTTCGCGAATTTTTCCTATGAGCAGAGAGCCCATCCCGGCACCGGTCCCGCCACCTAGCGAATGAAGAATCTGGAAGCCTTGCAGACAGTCGCAGCCTTCGGCCTCTTTCCGTATGGTGTCCAAGGCCGCGTCGCACAGTTCGGCTCCTTCTGTGTAATGGCCCTTGGCCCAGTTATTTCCGGTTGATTCTCGGCCGAAAATGAAATTATCAGGGTTGAAGAGCTGGCCGTAGACGGTGGACCTGACTGTGTCCATGGTGCCAGGCTCGAGGTCAATGAGGACGGCGCGAGGTACGTAACGGCAGCCTTGTGCTTCGTTGAAAAATACATTTACTCGTTGGAGTTGCAAATCGGAATCGCCGTGAAATCGGCCGGTCGGGTCCAAGCCATGCTCGTCGGATATGACCTCCCAGAACTGCAATTTTTAATCAGTAATAATTGAAAAGCTGACACATATCCCTGGATCCTGAAGAGAAAAGTAATAACAATGGGTAGTTATTTACGTTGCAAGTTACAACATTCCTAGCAAGTAATCTTTCTGCATGGGTCAAGTAAGTACAACAAAGTGTACAAAACCGTACAAATAGGGCATTCTTTGGTGTCGATTTCAGCAATTTGATTGATATTGAGAAAACATTGTTTCCAGTTGGATTTTTACTGTCTGATTGTCACTTCACGCGCTCGTGGCATCAGTTAATGGAAAAGTTTCCGGCTAATTGGTTAGGGATACTTTTCCATTTATTTTTTTAATTACACCCCACGAAGCCATCATCATCAGTGGATTGTAATTCGATTTTGAATGTATCGGGTAAATATGTTGGGGAGATGAGCTGATCATTAACACCATACACAAACTCGATACCTACACCTGTAGCTCCTACGCCTAGGTTATAATAAGAATGATATAATGAAATCAAGTGAAATGAATGCATTACTTTTGATCCGATACTGTTGCCGGCCCCGCCAATTTGAATATGGACTATTTCACGCATGATGTTGTGGAATTGAGGTACTGGAAACACGAACAAAAATTTTGGAATCGTTTTTTTTTTTACTTTTCACAAATGACACTACGATGAGGTGACATTTGATGAAGTCGCCTTGTGCCAACTGTGGCGTTTTTCGCTGGAGAAAAAAAGACACTGAATCTGTGGAATTGCCCTGACCAATAGCAGGACTTCCTGGCGAGTTTCCCTGACGACGAGAGCAGAAAGCGAGGCAGAAAGTGTGCACTGGGGACAACTCACAACACCCAACCACAAACCGTTTTAAACCAGAACCGCTTTAGCCAAAACCATTGTTGATTGACTTTATGTGGTGAACCTTGGTGGTGAATGACTTTCAGGCATTATAAGCCACGTCTTTCACTAGTGCATGATTAATATGGGTGCGGAAGTTGATAATTTGGCCGAATAATATATTTGGCCCCACAGATTTTGGACGAAACTCTGATTGCGTTTCTGTTTGACGCGTGCCGAAACTTATTCATGAGGATTTTAGACTAGATACTCGCCTACCTAACCAGCAAAACTAATAAAAGGACAAAAGGGACTAGTGAAGTCAAATATTTGTAACATGAGATGTGTAAATTTACATACTTTATTTTGGATAAGTGGCGTAGGTAGTAGGTAAGGTACCGTTGGGAGCGAAATAATTCATATACCGCTCCACTAGGAAGTCGGCTGGATTTCAGAAATGTTAGCTGCTTGGATCGTTCTTGCACGCGAAAGGTGTTGGATATTTGTTCGAGAGTAGCCTCGGAGCCATATGCCGCGATCAATGTGGAATATGCTGGAGAACCTGTGGAAGATTCCAGAATAACAGTCGGAGGTATATGTACAAGTACCGATGGATCGGCCGACAGACCAGTTTTACATCCAAAGCGACAACGAGCTGATAGAAGAGCGAGTAGGAATATCGGCAATATAGCCAAGCGTGTGCGAATAATAATTGATGTGTATTTATATTATAGTGGTACGCAGTAATATACAGCGTGTGGTTTAAGCGATCGTCTCAATTATAAACGAACCCAAACGCGAAATCCGTAACAATATCTTGTTACTCATCGAACCCTGAGAAGATCCTCAAATTTTTAGCTCTTCTCAAATTCATTCTATCGTGTGATCAATTGAATTCCTAGTTTGGGCAGGCTGATGTGGCCTGGTCAAAATCAGGCGTGCGAAGCTGCATTTGGCTAGGGAACAGCCTGTCTAAATTAGGAATTCAATACACCCATTCAGTTTTACCTGGTCTGCGCGCGCATCTGCACGACTCGGTGCCATGATAACGGTGCAGGTGAAATGGTGAGAAATGACATCCTTGGAAAAATCAAAGTCAAAGTGTCAAACAGTTGAAGGGATGAGTGTACGGTACATAAATACGCGTGATCCCTGGTACATACCATGTATGCTCCCTGCAAACATCATGCACCTTGAAAGAAGAGTGGTTAAAAGCAACAAGATGTGGTTGGAAGTCCCCGATCGCGGAAAACACGGACAGTATAGCTAGTAGCTCCCAGACCCCCAGTTCCTCTGAGTGTTTCTGTCCGCGATAGTGTGACAAATTCTTACAGGTCGGCCTGACTTCGGCTACTGTCACCTTCTGGGAGCATTCATAGGTCATAGTCGTAGTGCTCTAGGCCCTCGAAGAGTTGCTGTCAGTGACAAAGGATGCAAAGCTTCTTCCATGAGGTTGACCCGGAATACATGTTCTGTAATAGGTGGGAATGTTGCTGACCTGTATGTTTTGCGGTTACACGGTCTCTGCCTCTCCTTCCTTTAGAGGGGTAGCCCTGGCACACATCTTGTTCCATGTTGAGTGGAGGTCACCCCATCATTCAGCAGTGAATTCTCACTAGCGTAAACGTCAAAATGACGGACGGCAGTTGAAGTCTTTATCCCACATGCTCCGTCAAAATTGAAACATACAGGGAATATAAGGAGCGCAAACCTCCTGCTGAATTTCCCTAGATGGTCGTTCAGATGCGCGCGCAACTCACTTTGTGTCTCTTTTCTCACACAGATTTCTGTATAAGTCTGTCTCTCTCGTTTTCACCGAATAGGTCTATTGATCACACGATAGGTCAGAACATGTTTTGTTTTGTTTAATCCTGTTAACTTTTTATTTTCAGTAGAATGACTTTCTGTGGCAAAAATACAGTAACAAGCTGGAGCGATGGGAGGATACGGCTGATGGCCGCCGATAGTTTCGCTCCAAAACTTTGCAGGTGCCATCAGCCGTGGCCGTAGCACCCCAGCTTGTCACTTTATTTTTGCTCGATCCAAAAAGTCATTCTACTGAATACGATTCTACGAAAATTCTACTAACGTATGGTCCGAAAGTTTTGGGAAATTGTTCGAAGCTAATAACTTTTTCTGAATAGTCTTTTTTTTTAACTTGATATTGCAAAAATTAACATCATATATAACAATAACAAATTCATATTTAACATATTGAAAATGGACCATTATCTTCGATGGATCTCAATTTTCTTCTGCCTTGTTTCATAATTTTTTGGATCGATTTGTCAAATGCGAAATTCTCCAATGTTATTGAAAAATGTGACGCCGTAATTGGTCTTCATTAGCAGCTTCCCATCTCTTGTCGTATACTATCCTGCTCAATACTTACCAAAAATCTTATATTGGTCGAGCTTGCGGTACATTGGGAGGCAGGAGCTCTGAGAAATTGATCCTGCTGTTGTCCAGAGAATGATCGAACATGGCAGAAGAAAACTGAAAGCCATCAAAGATAATGGCCCATCTTCAATATGTTAAATATGAATTTGAAATTGTTGAAGATGATGCTAGTTTTTGCAATATCAAGTTACAAAATTGAAACTATCCAAAAAAAGTTAGTAGCTTTTAAAAAAATTCCCAAAACTTTCGGACCATACGTTACTATAATTTAAAACGTGAACCAGAATAATATATCCTGAAATTCACCAAAGAAAATCCTAAATTAGCTATTTCACGATAAAAGTTTTTAGTGCAACCGAGGGTCAATATCATTAGCACGGAACTCAGCAAAGCAGGATTTTCTTTAATTCGAAAAAAAATCATACAAGTTCTCGATTTTTTTCTTAACAAAGAAAACGTTAGTTTCCCCTAAAATGTCGTCCGTTTGAAACCCCTGAAGTCGCGTTAGTAAGTTAAAATTAATAACTTCCAATTGTTTCTTACTTCTTACTGGCCAGAATTTATTGGTGAAAGAAGGCATTTTGAAAGCAACAATGATTTCTCAAGAATTTCAATTAAATTCAAGTTTAATTACAAACCGAGTTACAAACTAAAGAAAAAGCAAATGTTTATTATTTACAGAAATGTATTTTAAACGCGTTTTTTCACAATAGGTAGTTATATACTAAGAAAAAGCCAAAAGGGCAGTCATTACAAAACTTTGTACCTCTATACCTTCCGTAGAGAAGGTACCTATCCGTTTTGTAATAAAAGCCTTTTCCGCACTTGAATCACAATATGATGTGCTATCAACCATATATTTTGTTCTAGTTATAATCAGTATTTGTTGGGTAACGGGCAGCTTCATCGGCTTCCTTCCACTCATGGGTTGGCACAAAGATGCCCCAGAAGACGGTCGATGTTTCTTTCTAGACGTAATGGACTACAACTACTTAGTATTTCTCTACTTCGGTACCATCATTACTCCAGCCCTGCTCCTGGCTGCATTCTATGCTCACATATACCAAGTCGTCCGCAAGCAAGTATGTTGCCCGTTATAAAAAAAAAAACAAACGCCAATGACAACCAAAAATTATTGTTTCAGTTAAGACAAATAGTCACGATGAATCCCGAAAGTGGCAGTTCCTCGACCGGTTGCTCATCAGGAGGCACCATGCTGCGAATGCTTGGAGCTGCTCAAAAACGAGAAGTCAAAGCCACTCAAAACTTAGCAATCATAGTTCTCTTCTTCATGATCTGCTGGATCCCGCTGTACACGATCAACTGCACTTTGGCTTTTTGCAGGAACTGCAACGTCGATTCAACATTCATGTTTTCTTGCATTATACTTTCACACTTGAACTCGGCCGGAAATCCTCTCCTCTATGCTTACCATTTGAAAGATTTCAGAGCCGCTCTGAAGAATTTCCTCTGGAGCCTTGTCGGCTACGGCGAACATCAAATAGGCAGTCATCAGAACTTGAACAGAACATCTTTGGCATCGAACAACAACTGCAACCATTACAGAATGCGATCGACCAGATGTCTCAACAATTTCAACGCTGCAGAAAGAAAAGATTCGCAGATATGTTACAGAAAAACGTCGCTGGAAAATAACTTGCCATCGACTCCAAAGATTTCGGCCGTCATAAAAAATTCGACCGTTTTAGCAGTGACTGCGGCAGGGGAGGACAGACAAATGTGGAACATTCCCGAAGGTTCGTCCGACTCGAGCGATTCTTTTAAGCAAATTGAGTCGCGTCACCAAGACAAGATTTCGATGGTACGCCCGGCGACCCCGTACAGACCGAGGAAGACCAGCGACATCAGTCAGGTCAACCAGGCCTTTTTCGAAACCTCCAGCATCGACGAAGAAAGTGACGACGTCTTCCTCGATGATACATTCCCTTTCAGTGATTCCAATTACGATAAAAGTGAATTAGAGACTAACTTGACTGAAAGTTTTAGGCACATTGTAGTGTTGCCAAAGCGGACTAATATCTCGTCTTCTTCGCCGCAGCTGTCGCGGAATCTGTTCGTGATCGAAAGCGAAACGGCGACGCCCAGGAGTTCCAGCTATAGTGGCAACAAAAAGCCGCTTTGTGCATCTCTGTCGGACGATTACCACAACGGCAGGAAACATATCAGACGAAGCCCCTTCAGGGTCGTCGGGGGGATCTTCAGAAACAAACGGACTTTGGCCAGGAGTCTGAGTGACGAAGGCACAGCTTCTAGTGAATCTATATCAAGGAGACCCCATGCGACTCTAGTTCGAAGTTCTTGCGGCAACTAAGCGTATATACACCGTGCGGTCAACATGAAAATCATGTAGGGTTGGCTTTGGAAACTAGATATTCATTGATTGGAGCGACAGGATTGGCTGGACGATCGAATTGCACTAAAGCCAACCTTAAAGGGTTTTCATGTTGTACGATGGACTTTAAAACTGTAGCAGTAACTTATGTAACTCAATGTTGTATGAATAAATGGACTAAAGTGTCTGTAATTATTGTGCATGATGTACCAACGGCCATATAAATATTATGTTCAAGTCGGTATAGTTGATAGGTAGATCCTACCTACTTAGCAACAGGTCATCGTGTACCTACATACTAGTTACGTACTATTTCTTAGAATAGGTATAAGTATATATACTATAACCCATCCAACTCTTCTACCCGCTAAATGATTAATATTCAGATACTTCTCGCTTATTTTGATTTTTCTTACACTTCAGAGTGGCCAAGTGAAATCATTGTGTGGGAGCGAAAACCCAACGCTGTTCGATTTGGCGTAGCTCAATATTATGTTACACGTTTAAAAATAGAAATTGAACAAGAAAATCCAGAAAAAAAATACAAGATGCATTTATTAAGTTGGATTATTGAACGAAAATTGCCTTTGAAACCCTGTAAATTTGCATGTTCTTTCAGTGGGTGGTTTAACCTCGGGGTTCACCGACTGCGATACAAGACTGTCGCTCGATCCTAAAGACTACTAAAGAGGCAAGTTGACATCTACCGCGAAACCCAAAGGTCTTTCTTGAGGTGCTGGAAACCACAAGCTTATTATGTCAAAAACCAAATATAGTTGCATCTTCTTGTGTAAAGGTGGATTTATGCTCGCAAAAAAAGTAACAAAAATAATAAAAATAAGCACGGCAACTGTCCATCTATACTTCAGAAATGAAAAAAGAATAAGAAATAGTTTGGAACATTGCCCCTAGGTCGTGTCGCTGGAAGCATTAAAATGACATTCGTCAAAATTTTTAATTACAGTTTTTTAGCTTTATGCTGTTGTTATTGCGGTTGTTTTCCTACTTTCATTGTTGGGAGCCCTCAAGTCCACGACTCATTTATCCCCAAGCTCTCCCACCGTGAAGACATCCGCTGCTAAAACGATCCACCCTCGGATCTACCGGAAAAAAGTCCACCACGCATTTATCCCCGAATTCTGACACCGCAAAGACATTCACTGCTCAAAGCTCAAATGTCTTCCCGGAAAAAAGTCCACCGCTCATTTAGCCACTGTCACGAGCACTGTCATATGTCGCCTACACCCATAGACATTTTGAAACTAGTAGATGATCTGTTGAATGTATGTTTGGTTGCATAATACACCTATTCCACCGCGATATCAACTCGTGAACCCGCTGCGTGCGCCGGTGGCATGGGGAAATTATGCTTGGGGTTTGGACATAATTAGCTATTCTGGTAGTAGATAGGTTGTTTAACTTATAGGAGACTAAACTGTACATGCTTAGTTCATTTTCTGTTGATTGTTTACGAAAGTTGCGCGGTTGTGCATGATTGTGGGATGACGATATGCCATTTTTGAGGTCATCAGTTTACAGTTCTATCTGATGAGTGTCATACATTTTATCCTGCGTGCCATTAATAATTATTATTCATTTTTCTCACTACTAGCTGTGAAGTAGGCCGTTATTGACCTGTTTAGAGGTCGTGAAGTGATTTTTTACAACCAGTAGGCTGACTGTCACATTATTAACCGCCTGTCACTATTATTAACCTCCTGTCACATTTTTAACCTCCTGTCAGTCCTGTCACATTGCATATTCTTGAAAAATCTTTACAAATCAGGATTTAATGTTTGCTAGTAGTGAGAAAAATAGGATATAAACCACGGTTGTGAACGCTGTTATAGCTTTGGCGCCTTATATCCCTCAGCTGCGCTTCGGGATTTGAACAGGCGCCGCAGCTATAACAGCGTCCTTCACAACCTTGGTATATAATATACTATTAGTTGTTACAGTTTTTACGATGGTTTTCAAGTGTTGCATACATGGAGGGTTGCATATAATGCACTGCAACAGTGCAATGACAAATGTAAAAATAGACAATTGACACCAAGATTGACACAGACAGTAGATAATATGCACCGATGCCCGTCAGACTTGCCAACCTGCATTTTGAATATAGTTATATCAAGAGTTATATTGCGTGCGCACTGGGTCCAAAATTCCCCGACGGGATAGGTGTATTATACCACAATCCATCCACCTTTCCCATCAGGAAAATCACTTGCGCGCATACCTGTGAGCGCATATTCCCGCTAGTACAGACGGCTGCTACAGACCGCCAGTTGTGCCTTCACAGGTATGCGTGATGTGCTCATGGGAAAGGTGGATTATACACACATCAAAAGAATCTAGGGGACAAGCAAATTCAGACGATTTCTAAAATCATCATAACTTTTGATTGCCGTCAGTGATTTTATATCGGTTTTCTGTGTTCGATAGCCCAATCCTTCGTCTTTATGCCTTGATCACGTCAACTACGAACAATGTTTTATAAAGTTTCTACAGGGTGATCAATGGAACAGTGTAAAATTGCCGAAAGTTCAGTACGAGCGCGATTTCCCCAAAACAATTTTTTATGCATTCCAATAGCACAGTTATGAAGACTGGTGCTTCAGCTCCAGTAACGTTTTTAAATTTTGAAAATCGAAGATAAATTGCCAAAGATATTGATCATTTTGTGCCGCCATGTTGAACTTCCACGAAAGTGATCCGATTTCATTGAAACTTGGATCACACTGTCTGGTTCAAATAATTGGAATTTCAAGGTCAAATGTCTTTTTCGGTCACTTTCAAGCTGCCACATTGAACTTTCATGTAAATGATTCGATTCTAGTGTTTTAAGTTTCATTCAAATCGAATCATTCATGTAAAAAGTAAAATATAGCGGCTCGAAAGTGATCGAAAGTGAAATTTGACCTTGAAATTCCAATTACTTGAACCGGACATGAGTGTGTTCCAAGTTTCAATGAAATTGGATCACATATTCTTCTTTCATGGAAGTTCAACATGGCGGCACAAAATGATCAATATCTTTGGCAATTCACCTTCGATTTCCAAAATTCAAGAACTTTACTGAAGCGGAAGCACCGATCTTCATAACTGTGCCATTATAATGCATGAATTTTTTTTTTGGGAAATCGCGTTCGTACTGAACTTTCGGCAATTTTACACTGTTCCATTGATCACCCTGTAGCAACCTTATACCTAAAAAATTGTTCGTATTTGACGTGATCAAGGCATGGGAACGAAAGATTGGGCTATCGAACACTGAAAACCGATATGAAATCGTTGACGGAAATCAAAAGTTATGATAATTTTAGAAATCGTCTGAATTTGCTTGTCCCCTACATTCTTTTGATGTGTGTATTAGCATTACATGAAAAATAGTAGCAGTTTATTTCTTTTCTATGATATTACTCGACAATCCACCTTTCCCATCCAAGCAATTACTTGCGCGCATACCTGTGAGCGCAGATTCCTGCTAGTACAGTCGGCTACTACAGACTGCCAGCTGTATCCTCACAGGTATGCGTGATGGTCTCATGGGAAACGTGGATTATACCGGGTGTTTATAAACGTCTGTGATCGCATCGCCTTTGGAATCCGCTTTCGATCACTACAATCGCGCCTGTTACTGCGTTTTTCGGCCTGACCCATGCCTGCCGCGATCACAGTTTCTTATAAACACTCCGTAGTATCACTAATCTGAAACAATAGCCGATTCGTTTTGTATCGCAGTTGTTCGTTTCCCGTAACGTGTTCCGAACCCATTAAGCGGACACTTTCACGTCGTACAACCATCCAAAGACAGGCGAGAGCCAATCTTACACGGCTTTAGCAACTCTTGCTACATCGATGTACTGCGGATTGCATTAAACTCCCAGGGTATTCAGGTATTCAGTTATACGGCGCATAAAAACACATAACCTCCGTGTATACATTGCGGTGTGTCATTCATAGATGGCGCTGCACTCAGCCGGACTCACCGATCCAGCAATGTGGTATCTGGATGTTTGATGGTAGGTCCATCCAAGCACTGGGTCCGACAAGCGCAACGGTTGACCTAAACTCTGGCTTCAACTCCCGATCGACACAGGTGTGAATGTCTGAAACGTACACATCTACTCCCTGCGATGGTATACCTACAATGGTATACCTATACATTTTCGACTTCGTCCTTCTCCCTGACTGCCCCGTCAGTCTTCCTCTACACATTGCCGTACTGCCGGTTGCAGGCGTGATAAGCTCTGGGGGTTTGCCCATGACCAGCCAAGGATGAGGAGTTTATGGGGAACTATAGTGGCAAACGTCTGAAGTAATGGCGCTCGTGTTCCATGCACCCCAGCTGTCATTAGTGTCATTTTAGGCGTACATAACCTCAACTATGGAAGTGTTATTTAATTTTTATTTGTCAGCACTCAGCATATAACCAGCGGTTTGCGTCACTTCGTGAATTAAAAAGCAGAGAAAAGTCGAAGGCCCGTATTCATATCCCACTTTTAAGCCACATTTAGCATGCCTCTAACAAAAAGCGCTCGGCTACCTGATAAAAGGGGTCGTATTCATAGGCCACCTTTTACGTCCTGTTAGGGCCCATCTAACTAAAGGGGGTGTTGATTTGGCAACGTTGTGAAATGTACTCAAAACTACCTACCCGAAGGTGGACGCAGGTAGGCAAGAGCCCCAAGCCGCTTTCGTTTTGTGCCGGGAGCCGCTCCGGGTAGATCACTAGATAGAGAAAGTAGATACATACACCAATCACGGCCCAGCTGGATCTGTTTTCTTTGTCTAGTGATTTACCCCGAGCAGCTCCGCCTGGCAAAACGGAAGTGCTGGCAACTCTTGCTACATTGATGTACTGCGGATTGCATAAAACCTCGCAAAAAACTTTTAGGGAGTTTCTTTCACAGTTTCAAGAATAGCGACCTGGATCTGTTAACAAGTGAACACCTGTTTCGACTGTTTTGTGCAAGTCGTCCCCGCCTTGAGTACAGTAAATGGTAAAGGAGTATGACCGAAAGGGACATCCAGAGCATTGCGCACTTCCTGCATTTCGGCGGCATGCTTCATTAATTCAATTTAATCAATATTTTAGAAAGAAAATGTGATTTTCGTCACACTTCCCAAGAACACACGGCACAGCTTGTAGGTTAAATGGACTCAAAACACGCCTGTTGGCACATTTGGATCCCATCTAACTTGACGCATGCGTGAGACCATCCAAAATCGCTTAAAGACACGTAAAAGAGACATATGAATAGACGCGTCTCTAAACATCCCCTTTTAAGACGACTTTAGAGACGCCTGTTTAAAGTGATGATAGAGGCGCGCTAAAACCACGTATGAATACGGAAATGTTAGAGGCGCATTTTTAAAACCGCTTCTAACGCTAAAAGGGGGATATGAATACGGGCCGAAATGTCGACAAACGAAAAATAGCGGTGAAAAAAAGGTAGTGCCGTGTTAAGTACCAGGCTGCACCTTTGCACACCAGCTCTTTTTCTCCTCTCAGTGGGCCTTTTTTCCGCCTCGACTCTTCTTTGAGCATTAGCACTTTTCCCCCTTTCAGTACATTTCTTTGAGGGAGGTTATGTACGATAACTGTCAAGAGTGTCAATATGGGTGCATGGAACACGTCGCCCTCTACAATCCGTTTTGCCTATAGTTCCCCATTCAGTCGTCCCAGAGTCGGATGAGACCCGCCGCCAGCGGCTCGCTCACTGGCACTAGTACCCTGGTTACTCATCCTGCCGTACTGACGGTTGCAGGCGTTACTCTGGGGGTTTGCCCATGATAACCATCCGAGGAGGAGTTTCAGCCGGCCCAGAGTCAGATGAGACCCGCCAGCGGCTCGCGCTCAGTGACACACTCGGTGACACACTATACTACCCCAGTTACTCATCCAACTTTTGACCGCGTTGCGCGTTGCTGCAGGCGAGTCATCACTCGACTAGAGCGGTGTACTACACGCTGTGCCCTCACTCATACTCAATGAACAGTGTGTTTTCACTGAATCAAAGATTCCCCAAAATCGCACATAGGTAATTATTATGTATACTCATCTACATACCGGGTGATCATTTGGAAACTATCTACCTGCAATAACTTCCGTTTCCTGGCGAAAATATCTTTGAGCAAAAACAGGTCGATTTTTATATCGAGGGAGACATCTAAAGCATACATTGGCGAATTTCTATCTTCAGCCCCCTTGCCCCCACTGAGTCCAACTTTAAAATTTCAAATGACACAACCTACCTTGCGATACATCAAATTAAAGAGAATTTCTCTTCCCGAAAAAAATATTTTTAAAATTTTCAACTCGACGCCTAAAATTTTCTGAATGTCAAATTTAATATTTTTGACCTCTCAATTCTCTTAAATGCAGTCAACGTCATCCTGCATAGTATTAAAAGAGAAAATTTTCTATGGAAAAAGTGCCACCCCAATTCACCCTTTCGCTCCCCCCACACCTTGAAAATCTAAAATGACAATACCTATACCTACTTTGTCATATATCAAATTGAAGGAAATTGAATTTTCTTCCTGAAAACAATTTTTCCGAAATTTTTAAAACCTCCTGTTTCCCTCCTAAAGTACTCCAAATGTCCAATTTATTGGGGGAGGGGTTGAAAATTTAAAAAAAAACTGTTTTCAGAAACAAAATTTAATTTCTTTCAATTTGATGTACCTACCACAAAGTAGGTAATGTTTTGTTGAATTTTGAAGTTGAGGCGGGGGAGAGCAATGGGGTGAATTGGAGTAGCACTTTTTCTACCAAAAATTCTTTTCTCCGATGCTATTGAGGATGATGCTGATAAAACTGGAGAGAATTGAGGGTCCAGATTATTGAATGGGACACTTTGAGAATTTTTAGAAAGAAAGGGGGTGGGGTTGAAAAATTTGAAAATATTTTTTTCAGAAAGAGAATTTAATTCTCTTCAAATTGATGTATCGCATAGTAGGTAGTGTCATTTGAGATTTCAAACTTAGAGCGAGTCCCCCTCGATATAAAAATCGACTTGTTTTTGCTCGAAGACATTTTTGCTAGGAATCGGCAGTAATTGATGCAGGTGGATAGTTTTCAAATGATCACCCGGTATAGTCTCTACGTATCATATGTGAAAGCTTGGTAAGTTATTATTGCCTACAAAATACTAATTGATCAAATATTTGAGAAATAAAATCACCTGAAATTTGAACTATCCAATCACTTTCAAAACGCAGTTTCACTCCAAGGTTTCACTCAAGTTGCGGTGATCATGAACGTCATCAATTTCATTCAAATTTTCAAGTTATGACCGTTATGACTGACATATATATGTGTCATGTTAACGTCGTCAACTTTTTGTGTGTTTGTGTCTAGAATTTCGTTTGTATCCATTACAAATGTCTTCAGATGGTTATACTAAAAAGCTTCAACCAAATGAAATGCTCCACTGAATTTATCAAAAACTACGACAATTTCAACTCGCCCGAATTTATGGTGGATTCATGCATAGAAATTTCAAATTTAACATTTAATTTTATTGACATAAGAAACCAATGGGCGAACACTTACCTCGGGTTCCACCAAACTTTTATCAACGCGATAACTTTATCACTCTGATAGTAACTAAGCTATTAGTAACTGGCCATCCTATTGGCTGGTGCATAGCAACTATTAGCGTGATAGATTTAATCTGCTCTTAAAATTCTGGTGGAATCCGAGGTTAAATGGTGAATCTTGATAAATTTTCAATTTCCATGCATAAATCCACCATTAAAGGCGTCAAAGCTGCAGCGTAATCCATTTTTCCCATGACAGCTTCACGCATGGCTGTGAGCGTAGAACTAGCGATCTGTAGTAGCTGTTCATATTAGCGGAAGTCTGCGCTCACAAATATGCGCGTAAGTGATATTTATCGTTATGGGAAAGGTGGATTGGAGAATGTAGGTAGGTTCTTGCCCAGTATAATTACTTAAGACTATAAGGAATATAGATAAGACTGATAATAAGGAACCTCCACTCCTCGGACTTATTGTTGAACGCACATGGTGGGCGTCTAACCAAAGTATTATCCACGTAGTAATTTATCCTGAAGCCAGCCAGTGGTCCTCGCAACACGATATAAGTGTTTGATAAAGGAAAATCACGCTGAAGGGGTGCGAGTGTGGACTATTGTATTTTCGAAACTGATTGACTTTCGGGAACATTCAGGAACAATTTTGATGGGGCTTTTTTCGAGGTATTTTTTCGCCGTTCACCGTGGCAGAGACACCGAGGCACAAAATACCACCTATTTCTTGGAGATCTGTTTATGAAGAAGTTTGGTGACAACATCTAACGCCGAGCTGACATTCAAAGCCATCACGACGACGGCCGGCCCGGCCGCGAGTGATGACGTCACATGCTGTTTTTGCCGGGAAAAATTTCGTTCAAATTTGTATCTTCTTTTAAATCATTGTTAGGAATTTTTTGGCAAAACTAAATTTACTAGTGGGAAACAGACCCCAAGTGCTTTCTTTTTTCGAATGAAAAATTGTGAAAACACCCTATTATAGATGCAAGAGGCTCCCAGTTTTCTGTCTATTATTATTCAGATAAATTTTCACCTGCGGCGCTTTTTCACAAGACTTTCCTACTTTCAAGTTAGTGATGGTCGGATCCAAGCACCCAGCGGTAAATTCTTTAAGACCAGCACTGATTAGTGTAATGTGCTGTTGAAAAAAAATTCACAAGAACTCAATAAAACGTTTATTAAACATTCATCTATAAAGTCTTTATTTAATGTCTTATAATCATATTTAACAGTATTCGTAGAAACTAAACACCAACATCACTCTCATTTAACAAATAAGTACAATAATTTATAATACTGCAAAACATTTCACAATATTTAAAAAAAATATTCACAACAAAATTTCAGCCAACCCATTAACCATTTTTGAAACAAAGAAAAGAAATAATTATCAGCTAGAATGGTTTGTATTTAAAACTGGTCAAAACTTTAGAGTCAAAGAGGACCCTTTTTAGCCAAAAACTAGATTTACCAATCACAATTTACAAAGACAAAACAACAAAGGTATGAAGGCTCCAACGGCTATAAAAATGGGCAGCATAACAGAAGTCTCATCAACGGCATAAGGATCAGGATGTTTAGGCCCGCTAGGCCTGTGGTTCTTCGGGATGACTTCCGGTTCTTCTTTGTATTCCTCCACAAGCTCGGGCTCGACTGGAATCGGAGGCAGCTTGGGAACTTCGTCCAGCTCGCCTTGCAGAACATACATTGCGTTGATCTTTGGGTTGTCCTTGTAGCCTTTGATGAACTCCACTCTCAACTTGGAGCCTCTAACGTCAGATTTTTCTGCACCATATAACAGTTGCCCTAGAAAAATTATTTGTCTCAAAAGAATCGAGAAAGTGTAACATCAGGACAAACCTTTGGATATTTTAAAGGGGACGTATTCGTCGTGCGCAATGCCTCGTCCGACTTTTTCGAAGATGTCCAAGTCTGCGATGACAGTGTGTTCGTAGTTGAGGACGACATCGAATACCTTCTGATTTGGGGAATTGAAGTAGACTTCGGAAAATTTCAGAACTAGTACGTAGTCTCCGTCAGCGTTGATGGGAATGTCGTAGCCGAAAGTATTGGTGTGGTACCTTTCGGTTTGGTATAAAATATGGTCGTTGGGGGGAACTCTCCCGATCAGCAGCCTTTTCCCATAGTCAGATGCGATGCCTATCTTCCCGTGAAGAGGGTCTCTGTCATACCTGATTCCGTTCGTGTCAGTATGGGCTTCGCCTCCACAATTTATTGCATAAATTACTTGACTTGTACACTGTATGGCCGGAAAGCAAGATACAAAACTCAGCACAAGACATAACCACAATTTCATGTTAAATTCCGATTGTTCAAGTACCACGCGTGGCTCGCAACCAGTTATTGCATGAATCGTCCACGTAAATCTCATTCAACTTTTGGATTCTTATCACCGGCACATTTGATCTGCTTTTTGAAAATAACTTAGGTTATGAATTTTATCGATGTGTCAGCAGTGTCACTGTCGCCACAGATGACTGTCACCAAAAGCCAAGTTGACATGCGCTCTCTTGAGAAACAAAATCGATGTTTTGCCGACAAGCCCAGAGCCGTACTAAGTTCACGGATACTGTGTGTGAATTTTAGCCGAAATTTTTTTAAAATGATTGACACTGAATCAAAGTTTGAACCCAAAGTTTATTAGGTAAAAAGAACAATGGTAGGTACAATACAGATAACGACTACATTTTAAACACTTTTTACAACCACGAAACCAATAAAATCTGTTATTGATGCCTTCTACAGTCCGTTTTTTTTAATCTGCCCAGCCTCATTGGAACTTAATTATGCGTTTTACGCTAGGCAAACTATATGTTTTTGGAATCAGAAAAGAAATCTATCGATTGGTGAATTGTCAATTTTTTTTGACAGATGCGAAATTTTGACAAATGACAGTACATAACATAATTTTTTTTCGAGGGAATAACTTTTCATGACCGGTTACACTTGGTTATAGAATTTGACGTTTGAGCGAACATTGGTTTTAAGTGGTAAAGGAAGTGCCGCCATTTTGATATCATCACCGGTTATATATTTCATAACCTGGGCATGGGGCTGGTTATTGTTATGGTGGGGGAACAAATTGTGGCGGCAACAGATTTGAATTTGAAAGAAGCAGCGGTCCAGAATTTCCAAACTTCAGACGTACCTAACCTAACCTTAAAAACTTGACTTGACAACGAGGGAAGAAGAATCGAAGACGATGAACTCATCTGCGATGGACCCACAAGAACATCGGGTAATCCAGATGCCCGATGGCCGCCTGCTGTGGTCACATACTTGAATAGCTATACCGCTCATGAACCTATTGCGCATTCTGCCGCGCCGCGTAACAGAAGGAGTTAGAGAATGACGCCATTTTGATGGTTAATTTCCAGTGTATCTCAAAATACCGAGCTATATAGCTAACACAAAATATCCCAAGTGCCGTGAAACTCATCAAACTTTCTGCAATTTTACAATAGGCGATTTACATTTAAAAAACGCCACCTGGTGTAGAGCTCGGTACTTGATCGTCGAGGACGTTTTTGCGAGGAAAACACACTCCGACGTCTAGTAGCCTAGGTGGGCACTAGTGGATACCTGTAATACCCACATATTGACATGGAAATTTGACAAGTAGAAATAATCTGAAAAAGGGGTTTGCATTTGTGTCTCTTATTTCATGTTATGGTTAGCGTAGTTAGCAGTTTTTTAGTAGATCTAGCTCCAGAGGTGCGCAGCTGAAAGACTACGCCCCCAGAAATGCACTACATTATTGCGATAAAAAAAGACAACGTTAACGTCGCGAACACAGAGGTAGCTACGGCGAGCTTGTTAGAATGAAAAATGCGGATCTCCAGCTGAAGTCGAAGCAGGAAATCTTTAGAAAAAAGCGAGGAAAAAAGGTAGGTGGTGGTTGACTCTGCACGGCCAGCCCGAGGTGATTTTTTCTTGGCTGGCAGGCTGGTCGACGGGCTTGTGTGTTTCCCTCCGTGCGGGTGTGACAGAGTCTGTTGCTCTTCCTTGGGCGGAAGCTATGGATGATTTAGAGAAAGGTCTGCGACGACGCTGGTCATCAACATGGGGCCCAATAACGAGCCTATGGGGTCCCAAGGGTTCACAGGAACGAAAGTTTGCTTGTAGCGTACTGCACAAGACAGCAAAGTGACAGTTTTGACATGCCACCAATTGACGTAACCACCGCCGTTGCCGGACGGCAACTTACACCAGTTCTAAAAATTAATGCCCTAAAACTTCCTCGACGAAACGGCCATTTTCCCCAATAAGGTCAATCGCCTTATAGGCCTTATAGGCGATTGACCTTATTGGGGAAAATGGCCGTTTTTAGAATATAGAATATAGAATTTTAGAATATCATTAGGTATATCTACACACCGTTCTGAGTGGTTTGTCAATTTTTGTTTGTTTTGATTTGCGCGAGGATTTGCGTGTGGCCGTTATCCGTACCTCACCCAAGAACAACTTTTATACGAAGTATGACCACTCCCACACTGATCAACAATGCCCTGCAACGCCTTTGGCATGCTGAAAATTAAATTATTCTGATTTTCATCCTGTGGGATCTCGTCCCAGGCCCGCTGCAAAGCTGCAAAAAGCTCCCGATGGGTGTGAAATTCACCACCCTCCTGCAAAACCCTTCTTTACAGCATATATCCCATGCGTGTTCAATGGGATTCATGTCAGGACTCTGCGGCGGTCATGGTAAAACACGAGGTAAAACAGAATCTCATACTCTTGCGGAAACTCTCAAACAATTAGCGCAGTATGCATGGGGTCGCGGTGGCCTTACATTGAGCATCAAATGCTGCAGCATTTGCTGCTCAATGTAAGGCCAGTATAAGAGGGTGAAATTTTCTTCAAATGTCCCCTCTACTTCCAATGCACTGCACCTGCTTCTGGAAGGACATATAATCTTGAAGTATTTCATCCCTATAACTGCAGTGCAGTCAGGTTGCCTTTCTACCAAAACGAGGCGTGTTCTTCGGCCAATTGATTAAATCATGACGGTACCACCATAAAAGGGATGAACTTCCTAGACATTCCTGAGCCGATTATTGTTGCCAGGTCGCCTCCATCCACGGATTCGTCTGGATGGATTCCAAAACGAGGTTCGTCCGTGAAAAGGGCCTGATCTCATTGGCGACATTTCCAGTTTTAGTTTTCTCGCGTCCACTCTAAACCGACGACGGGCTCGATTATTGTCTCTTGTTGAAAGCTCACCTGAGAGGCCATCGGGCTCTTAAATGGACATCGTGTAGACGGCCCCGTGGCGCAGGCGGTCGAGTGACTGGCCTGCGACGCGGAAGTCCCAGGTTCGATTCCCGGTGGAAAGTCTGGGTGTTGTGTTGTCCGAAATTTGTCCTTTTCTGAATTTGTAAACCTGATAAATAAACGGGCAAACTCCTATGGCGAGAAAAAACCGATAAGGAAAAAACATTATTATTATTATTAAATGGACATCGTGCAACCTGGTTTATAAGACTGGGTTGCACCCAACATAACCCGTCACATAGACTACTGGTTCGGGACCAGACCGGTCATAAATGGTTACTCGTTGAAATAAGACTGAAGTCTTTTATTCTTTCAAGATCAGGTCATAATTAGATAACACTGAAGCAATCAAGAAATCAATAACTTTGTCGCTTTCTTTCAAATGACAATAATTTTGATGTAGGTTTACTATTGGATCGAAATAATTGAGAGTGGCTCATTCACATCCACAGTGGGTGTGAGTAAGTGAAGACTTCGAGCGTGGATAACTGAGAGTGACTCATACTTTCCATCCTAGTTCCACGTTCTTCGCCGCAACGCTCCAAGTGTTCACTTACTCACTCACAAAGGCACTCACAATACTTTACCTTTCAATAAACTGTTTTTGAGTTTTTTTCTTTACTTTTTCCTTTTGCCTTCAGCCAGCTACTCTTGAAAATCAAACTATTAGGAATATGGAATGAATAATGTATTCTCAATTATTACCTTTACTATTTTATTTTACACTTATAAGAACTATTTGTAAATATTCAAAGACGCCTATAAGAATATGACACACTATAACAGGACTATCTTTAAATAACAACACCTACAGAAAGAAATATAGTTTTAGGCCTTTTTTAACAACCAGTTTTTACACATTCTTTGTTCAAACGAAAAAAGCGATTGAAGAAAAAAGATACCCAACATGTTTTTATACTTTTCAAACGAAACTTCTTAGTTCAAAATGTGCATCCGATTACAAATACAAGTTGAATGTCACACTTTTTTATATTTTATACTGATACATTAATTCCATACAAGTAATTGGATTATAATCAGCAGAGTTTCTCTATTTTTATATTAAGTAATGATTTTAGGAATTTTTATGGACTACATCTATCAATTTTTTTTCAACTCAAATGACAATGTAATCGAACACAGCATAACAAGAAGTTAAATTCTACAAAAGATATGTGTTTGTCACATCAATATAAATCAGAAAATTTTCACTTTTTGAAGATAACAAGAAGGAATTTTACGCCTTCAATGAATGTTAACAATCTAGCTGTATCACTGAGCTATCCAAAGGTAGACTTTTCATACACTCTAATATAAAGACTAATTTGCATTGATATTATCCTTAAAATTACCAATTTTGAACATTATATTCCACCCAGAAGTAAAATAAATAATATTTTTTTCTATGGAAGTTTTGCAACCTTGCGAAATCAAATTGCTAGCTGGTATCATGAATTTATATGAATAGAATAATGAAACTGTACCTAGATGATAATTGTATACTTTTGGTGATTGAAAATCCAGAAACATTTTGAAACTCCAAACATGCAACATCTAAGACACTATACAATAATATTGTTTTCAAACAAGGTAACTTTTGACTATGTGAATTATTATGACCAATATTCATTTCATGGCTCAGAACAGTGCGAATTTTAATGTTTTTCGAAATATCGTTTGATATGGAAATATCCTTTTTGTTTTTGAATAAAATTGAAAAGCGCCAGTTGAGAATAATTTCAACTGTGCAAGTACACCACATCATGACAAACAACAATACATAGAGAATTTCAGTAATATAGCTTGAAATGGACAAGACATTTAAGAAATAATCTTTAAAATTAGCTAAGAGCTACATAATAGTATATATTTACCATAAATCAAATGATAAATCACAGACAAAATGTGTATGCACTTTTTCCTATCATTAGCGTTACATGATAATTTGAAAAAAGTGTTACTTCTTCAAGCATTTTTACTTTTGATATTTTTGATGTGCGTGATTCCTGACGTAAATTCAAAGTATTTCATGTAAGGCGAACTGAAAAGCTTTCACAGCAGTTATTGTAATTACAGTTATCTCAAATCAATTCATCAGACGGAATATATTAATACTTTGGGCTTTGATCAAAAGCGGAAAGAATTTTAGTTATTGTACTTACATTGTGTATTTTATTTTTTATATTTAAATAACAAACTCTAGGCTATTTTTTGTTTAATGAATTGATATGGAACAACTTTTGAATTGTTATATCATCGGTTTGTTAACAGCTGTAACTTTACTAGAATAAAGTTTCAACAATTTGTGCCTAGACATCCAGGTATCGTATAGGTATCACTAGATATCACCTTTATGTATGCACTTAGAAACATTTCATAATCTGTCAACAAGTCACATAATACTGAAGTCAGTCATCTCACGAGAGGGTAAGTCAATTTCCAAATGGTTTTAGAATACTTAATAACAAAAATATTCAAATAAAAACTACATATTTATTTCTACACTAGAAATTTTTGGAAAAAAAAGTGTTATGGCCAGCTGAAAAATTTATCTTTCAAGATCTTGCACATTGTCAAGACCTCAATATGAACGAGATAATAACTTCATTATTGACACAATAATTCTATGGAATAATTAATTGCAATAACCGTTAACACTTCACTGACACCTAGAAGTACAACAATAGGTACTGTCTTTTGTTGAGGTTTATAACAATTCTATTCAACAATAATTCTTTCTTTCATATTGCCAGAATTGATGTTGATGGTGAAAGGGAGGCACATTTCTACATATGAAACTACAAATGTTTGTCAATATTTTCTTTTGTAAACAATATAATCATGCAAGTAACTTGCAATACACACAAATATTTTCAGTTCAATATATACAGGGCGTCTAATTGACTTAGAACGACACCAAAGAGTAATTTAAATTTAATGGACTTGAAAAGTGTTGAAAACAGTGTTAAGTTTGTAAGTAAATTATTCTAGAAAGAATGTTTCACAATTACTAATATTTCATAATAATACTAGTAATATTACTAGTTGCAAGACATCAACATGGAATTATAACACCCTGTATATTTCTGTACTTACGAATAATGTAACAATACTGACAAGTTTTGATTAGGTAACATCTAAAAATTTGTACACCATATTTTAAAATTGAAAAAATATAAAAAGGACACGAAAAATGTAGACAAATAAGTAAATTTGGATAAACGAGTAAACGCGAAATATACACATTTTTTCAAATTTGAATTAATTTCTAACTAGGATAAATATCAAGTATTAAGATTTAACCTCATGTATTTCTTTTTGGAATGGCACCATTTAGATATTTAATTGGAGAACAACTAAATGTTGTGTAAAAGTCAGCAATATTTCTCTAGTGCATTTTGACACAACCACAACTTTACAAAAACTAATATTTCAAAAATATATTTGTTTTGTTTTTGTTGTATTGAGTTACTTAATTTCTACCTTCAACTAACTGTATACGTAAATTTCACTTTTCATTACAACTTATTTACAACTGATGACTATGAAATTAACAACTAATGAATTCATATTTTTCATAATTATAAAAAATATCATAATATTTTTCAAACAAAGTAATATACAATACTATGGTTTTATAACCTGAAAAAGCATGATTTTGCCTTCACCAAAACGGTATCATTATTTTCCTTTTCAATAAAATTCCAAAATTAAAACTCAAAGAACGTCACTTTAAACGCTTATCTCAAATGACTATGAGGTAGCCATAGCATTATGCTGTTCGTGCTGTTGCTTCTGCTTGAAAAGCAGCGTTTCTTCGAAAATTAATTTTTTCAGTTGGTCTCTAGGCAGATCATCCAGTTCTGTGTCAAAACGGAATGGAGTTTCGGCGACCGGCTAGAATTTCACATTGTTAATACCCAGAAAAGACATTTTCAGTTTTCATTACTAGTCCAGTCACTTCAGTCAAAAATTCATACGTATTTCGGAAAAAATACCAGAGTAGGACTAGGCTGTCACTGTTCACGGCTCATTCTGTTCATACTTACTTTGTTGGATGAGTTGTAAAATTGTAAACAGAAAGAAGTTAGAGATTTTAAAATCAGGGGGGGGGGGGTAGGGGGAGACTGGAGAGAAGAATCCTGGCTTTCTTATGACCATAGTCATTTTGATCAACGATTGATCATCAACATTCGACCACCTAGCCGAAGAAATGTAAAATCCGCAAAATCATACCCTTAATGGAGGATAACGGTGTCACCATCAGTTGTCAATGGCATAATCAAGTAATGATCAAATTGATGGCTTTTCAGTTTTTGATTATAAAAAATCCGGATATTAGGTTTGCTGAAAAACCTCAAGCAACCACAGCCTTCAGAAATACGCAGTTTAGAGCCTCCCCCCCCATTAGCCACCGAAACTTTTTTCAATATGTATTCAAACTTGAAATTATTAATCATAATCGCAACTTTCACAAGTAACAGTTTTTTGATAAAAACGTTTCTCGACACTTCTACGACTACCAGTGGCGCCATTCCTCGGCGATCGAAATCGCGAATACCATTACAAAGTATCTTGGTAAAAATTATGTTGTAGCGCTCTCCCTATCATCGAATTTTTCGTGGATTTGCGTTCCACTTATAACGTATAAAAGAACGTGAGCGTAGTGAAAAGATAAAATGACATAGTGACTGGACTATGGGCGACGTTTACCTCATCAGCTGGATCATAATACTGCTCTAAATACGGATGAGCTAAAGAACCTTCAACTCCTATCCTTCTGTGAGGGTTGAATGTCAGCATCTTATCCAAAAGATCCAAGGCCTTCGGGTCTGCGTTCGGGAACAACTTCGACCAAGGAACCTTCGGTTTGTATGGCAAAGACTGTATGTAACTCCTCGCCTGATTCAAGAAGACAACATTGAAACGCAATTTCAAAACAAAAAGTGCTGCACTTACTTTTTCATTGATGATACAGTTGAGATCTTCTTCAGATGGTGAGCCTAGAACTCCCAAAATGTGGTTCAATTGATCTAAGTAGTGTTTTCCGGGGAAAATCGGCCTGTTGGACAACATCTCGGCAAGGATACACCCCACCGACCATATATCAATGGACTTGGTGTAACCTTTCGAGTTCAGCATGATTTCTGGCGCTCTATACCACCTAGTAGCTACGTATTCAGTAAGAAACCCTGTATGGTCATGTTCGGGATCAGCAACTCGTGCCAATCCGAAATCACATATCTAAAATCACAATAATAATTACTATCCGAATACAAAAGGCATCTGCAAAGCTCACTTTTAAATCGCAGGTTGTGTTCAGCAACAGGTTACTTGGCTTCAAGTCTCTGTGAAGTACATTCGCCGAGTGTATGTATTTCAACCCTCGTAAAATTTGATAAAGGAAGTAACATATATGGTCGTTACTCAGTCTCTGCAAAAGGAAAAAAGAAACGAAATCAAAACTCTGAAAAAGTAGAACCAAGCATTTTACGTTGTCCATTACACGTTAATGGCACACGTCATCACATAATTACGAAAAGTAATATACTCCTCGCTGTTTTTATTATCCTTACAAATATCCCCCAGATATATAAACTACATTTCTGTTATGGCGCCTCCGTAATGGAAAAGAGTGATTCATTTTCATGAAGTCCAACCATTGAAAAATGCAAAGAGATTTTTTTTTTGACTGAAGTAGAAATGAGCTGAAACGTTAGGCAGATGCAGGATAATAATTATCTCGAAAGCACATTCATAACTGCATTAGATCGGATTACCTACTATACTACTTAGTACCTACTACAAAGTTTCAGCAGTTGTTAATGCAAGAAGAAATTAAGTTCAACATTACAGGGGAAATACTATTTACATGAACATGAACGGCTATTCGCTCGAGAAGTTTGTTTATTCATCCCTTTAACCTATGGGGAAAGGAGGCGGCTCATTTATTGGATTTAAAGTTAATTTCAACCGGTTATGGGTGGTGGTAAAGCCGCAGTTTAATCTCTGGGAGGACGTCAAACAAAGCTCTAAAATTATATAGTTTAATCTCTTGAATTCCTAGTTAAATCGGCAACAGCTAGAAAGGATGAGTATGCAACTTGCACGATATGACTGATTATAAACATTTTCCGAGCCGAATCGTGCAAAAATTACAGGACGGCGGCCGACACCATTGAATTATCATGAACCGTGTGTGTAACCACAAATCCAAATCACGCTCGATGTCGTAGGTATGCACAATAAATTCACAAAATTTTTCCTTTTTATTTTTCTACACATAACTACCTAGACCTCCTAAATTGTGTGTGATTTGCACGGTTTACGAAAGGTGTAATGTATTTTTAATATATACGTGAATGATTTATTGAAAAGTGCTTGGTATCGATTAGGGTCTAATGGAGCGACGAAAAACAAAAACAATCAAGTGGGTATGCAGACTTATTCCGTAGTATCGCTTATAACTATGAGCGTTCAATAGAAGCCGATGATGTTTTTTTTTTTTGGTATGCATGCAAATAGTAGTTACTAGGTTAAGGGTCAAGGCTGTATTCTCAGCAGGCCAAAATTATTTAGAGGATTTCTCCCTCAAAAATGAAGATAAAAACTCTTTTTTTATACGGTGTACTGAATGTATAAAATTTTGAAGCCAGAGCGTTTTTTTCAATTATGTGGAAAGCTTTTTTTTTTTTGTTGACAACTTTTTTCAAAGAATGGCTCTGGATTCTATTTTCTACGTCTCTCAAAATTATAAAACAGTTGATAATTTTTTCGTTTGTCAAAAAATATCCCAGTAGTCCTTTAGAAACTTTTCTAGTGTTTTAGGGCTATTGGGCTTCTACAAAAATGTGAGGTAATCCAAACAGAAACAAGGTGGACAAACATTTGATGAAATCCCATCAAATTCTCTATATCTCTTTATCTTAATTTTTGAGGGAGAAATATTGATACCCTGCGTATACGGCCTTGACAAAAACCCATCATTCATGCCGTGAATACCTTGTTTTTTTTTCTTCTCCATATCAACGCCTTTTATTAAAAAGTTTGTTCAAACTGACAAAAAAAAACGCACTGATCAACTTCAACTGACCAGAACCCACTTTCGGCTGTATCAGCGCCCTTTTTGGGTACATCCGGAATCACAGCCACAAACACAAACTTTGCGGATTATTCACATTTTTTTTCCCCAAAAAATGAGAATCACCCCAACGGGACTGAGAAGCAGAATGAGTTGTTGGGCGTGGAGAAGATGAAAACAACTTGACGAACTCGAGCTGCGCCTTCAAATCAAGACAAGAAAGAGAAGAACCGCCTCAATGCAAAATCAACCACGGGTCGCCGAATTTGAAAACGGTATTTGGAAACAATCTTCTAAAAGAGGTGAAAAACCGTCGACACCAAACGCTTTTCTTGCTACTGCTGCCACGCTTTTTTCTTAGCGATTCATCACCCTATTTCTTCTATACATATATTATATATTCTAATAAATAGGGTCTTATACCACTTTTTTTTTTCATATGTTCAAATGAAAGTACAAACTGAGATCACTACAGGCATAAAAATAGTTCGTCTCAAAAGTCCCTACTTTTGGGCGGCAACAGGTTCAGATTCAACTGGAAGGTTGATGACGTCAAAAAGCTGTTCTGCGCTTGCGCACAGGTAGGTCATCGTGTAATATGCATTGATCGTTGTTGTCAGGTTGTGTTTGATAGGCAGTCTACAGTCCATGAATACAGGCATGAATATTCACTAGTTATGATCAAAAATGGCGGAAAAACAAAACAACACAATGCAGATCTTTTGTATATTGTGGAATTTATATATCAGTAGGAAACAATTACATAATCTGTTCATGGTGGCAGTTCACATTGAATCTGGCAATTATGCATCAAAGAGCTACAAAGTGTTGCCATGTCAAATTTTGTTTATGGTGGAGTGGTTAGGTTCACATGACGTCTCTACCAGACTCAGTGTATCTCCTATTTCCCCCGGATTTCATGTGGAAGCGTCGTACAAGTGGTGTATTTTCCTGTATTCATTCCTACTTCTCCAAAAACAAACCTGCCCTATCGGATTGCAGCTCCTAAGAAATTAAGTGACTCGGTCAGGTTTATGATCAATAGCTACTAGACAAAGTGTTGCGCACCAATAGAAGGACGATGATTCAGACAACTTGGTGCAGGGAGTTCCAATGTACCAAGGTAAAATATCGATTATTTTAGCTGGTGTTTCTCTCAACTTGAGTAAAGTGAATCTTTCTGCCTGCGTTGCGTCAAGTTGACAGAAGCAGAAGCTTGACACACACAGGTCTTCAAACGATCGGGATTTCTCCGAAAGAAATTATGAACTACATCCGTGTAATGATGTCTGAGACCTCTGGGGGATTTATATGCTCAAACCCAATTGTTTGTGCTGCCGCATTGTTTTGAACACCAAACATCAAGAATTTATGTTCACTGACCCACGTTGACTGTTTCCTCGCCGTTTCCCGACGTTCACGTGGCAACCTGACACTGGTTTTCGCGCGCTTAATCGATCGATTTGAACGGATGAACTGTGATGAGCTGAATTTCGATTTCCTTTCTTGATGCCAAAGATTTTTTAAATATTTTTTCAACTTGACAGTATTTTGTCATTTTGTATAAGACCCCATTCTCCTAAACCACTTGATGGATGAAAAAGGAATCAAATATGCAGGACAACATTACCCAAACGTAAAAGGCACCATCATTCTTCGATCCTTTCCGAATCACGGTCGCCAGTTCTTCAAACTTCAACTGACCAGACCTCACCCATTGATCTTTCAAACAAAAGACGACATTTTCACAACACGTCGAAAAAATACTATCGTCTGGTGGACTGTAGTTGCTAGCTTTTCACAATCAGTGTATCACGACCGATGTTATGTTTTGGTCCGCCAACAGATGCACGTATAGAATGTGATCAAAAAGTAAATTTGAATGAAATGTGATGCACCTTCGAGCAACCACCAACGCCGCAAAACGCAATCGAAAACTTCTCTGCAAACCTTTACGCTAGGCCATGCTACTTTGTTGGAAGTGTCAAGCTTTTACAATTTTTGTATTTGTCGGGTTTAACTATTTTGCGAAGGGGTCATAATTGACTTATCGATGCATTTTCCATTGCACGACAGCTAGGTGAATTTAGCACTTAGCATACTTTCGAGCATACTTTTAACCCAAATATTCCCAATTAATTCCCCAGGATTCGAACGTGGAAGATGCAAAGTTATTACGAGGTAATTCAATTATTTTTGAATCGATCGCTTGTAAAAAGCTGTCCTGAAAGCTTAATGTGGCCTGAGTGTGCCATCGCCGGGTTAAAGAAAATCTTTTAAATCATTAGAGCGCTTGAAACTTTTGTGGTGGTGGCGAGAAACGATTTTAGGGGAAATATTATTCGAAATCGAAAGTCAATATTTTGCGGCGCACGTCTTTACCTGTGTTTTAAGAAGTTTGTAGAGGTCTGTTTCCATTAAACACTGCACTATATAAACATCCCTCATCTGGTCTATTGTTACTGCGCGTAGTATGTCCCTTATGTCGATAATCTGAAACATTAAAATTTTATTAGATTGTTTTACAGCGACAATTTGGACAAGACAACGGGGATTTATTTGCTGATACGGGCTACTCATCATCAAATAATATGCAGGAATGTAAATCGGTAAGTATTGTTTGTAGCAAAATTTGACGACAGACCTGGAAGCAATATCGTTCAAAATTCAAGTTCGACCTCAAAAGCGGTGCACTTTCAACTTTCAATTCAATGCAAAATATTTTAAGAGTACAAATTTTTTGCAGATACCTACGTCCTTTGGGCTGTTTTTTTACAGGAATAACTTTTCCTTGATTCTTCCAAAAAAAATTTTCAATTTAAAAACTGGTTTGAAGTGAAATAAAATAAAAGAAACTGTGTCGGAATAGTACGTTAGATATTCCATATAGTGGGTACAGGAATTTTCAAAAAAACTAATATGTATTTTTCAGGTTCTGTATGGACGGAGAACGGACATCAGTTGACATTTTTGACACTTAACGCCGCCTTAAGAGTCTTAGCGGCAAGACCGTTTTTCCGACTTGCCTTGTTTAAATACTGTAACAATTAAGTTTGTGACACCCCGTATATAAATTTAATTAGGAAGGGAGTACACACAAAACAAGGGTTGGAACGGTTAGAGAGCCTGAAGTGAAGTTTAATGAATTAACATGACGCGGAATTGGAACAATAGGCAGTATTGTGTATAATTTGTTTGTTATCTGTAATAGACACGTATTCTGAACTTAATGGGAGTTTGATTTAGATTTCATCTGGGAACTCATCGTTCGGAAACTCCATCTTCCAAAACACAACGAACGTAATCAAAATGATTTAAATGGCATGCCAGTGACTGTAGCAACATTCCAGAAAAATTGCACTAATCTTAGGGTGAGTAAAACAGTAAACGTGATTGCAGCACTGGAAATGCAACATGACTTCATTATTCATAATCTTATGAAATGCTAAGGTAAACATTTTGTTTGGCTATGCTGTATACCTATTAGATCTGAGATAAAAGATAGATAAAGCGTTCGAAAGTTGTCCGAATTTTAATTTTATCGGTACGTGCGTCAACTTACGTTTTCATGTTTGAACCTTGTGAGAATTTTGATTTCTCTGAGGGTTCTCTGGCAATAGGTCTGATGTTCGAAAGGTGATATCTTCTTTATTGCAACTTTTGTTTTTGTGACCGTATCGAGTGCCGATCTGCAAAAAGAACAAAAATCATGTATTATTCAAAATGTCTGTTGCCATCCTCCACTTCCTGACAACGCAGGTATACATTACGGGAAAGTATGCATGAAATTCAAAGGTTATATTTAGCGCTCGTACAACTTAGCATTTTTTTTTCATTACTACGAGAATGACGATGATGATTGCAGAGTTTTGATAATTTTAGGTCTTTTCCTTCATCTCTGGAGGCATCTGAACTTCAATAAGGACACCGACGAAGTTGAAAATTAATAATAAACTTTGCCGGCACGAAGGGTATTAAGATTATAATCCGAACGACCTTTAAAATCCCCAATTTTAAGATCCGTTTTAAATTAAAATGGCGAATTGCTGTAAGTAGCGCGTTCTGGCTTCGTTAAGTCCCGAGTAATCTTCTGAACGACTGAAGTTTAATAAACAAAAATGAGCGAGTGAGGGTGGATAATAATATACCCAATATTCTGGCAGGATATAATTTCGCTTCAACCCTGTATCAGTAAGTGAATTTGCGGTTAGGTATTCCTAATAAATGTACAAGATTCCGCTGAAGCTACCCTATATAATCGAGTCATGACAACAATGATAACACCTTCACCAAGGTCAATTGATTTGTCACAACAAGCAAATAGTGTATGTTACATCAGTGGGTGTATGTTTCTTTACTTTTACATTCAACGAATGTTTCCACCTAAAAGAGCTAATATTGGCTCGGGTATCTAGTTACAATGCTAATAGTCTTGCACATAGCACCCAATAAAATTCTTTTTTCCCTAATTTGTATCTCCATTAATCTTAAAAGAAGTCATTAATGTGATAATGATTCTGTAAGGAAATAATGTTCGTAAGATTATGTTGGAGCTCTGTTATGCTAAAAACTCGAGCGCCCATTGGTTGCAACAAAAAAAAATCGGTTGTGTCACCCCAAAACTTTCCCGGCGGTATCCAGAGACGTCAGTTATGATTTTGATTGAAGCGTCAGTCCCTTCGGGAAGGGGAGGTTTTTATTTGGAAATTATTGGAAAAAAATCTGTAGAAGTGAGCGGGTTAACTCAGGGGACCGATAGGGCTTCGGATTATATCTACACCTCAATTTTTTCTTGGCCGTTGCCGACAGAAATGGTGTGCGTCTGCTTTAGCCTCAGATGGTAAAAGCAAACCCAAGAGGCACACAATAAGATACTTGAAAGCTACAAAACGAGGAAAGTAGGGGCTCCATCACGGCTTCAAATGACGGGAAGACTGGAAGATACCATGGGGTCCTGGTACCAAACCACACAGGACAGTCCCACACGCCGAAGGATACTGGAGTACAGAAAGTTACAACGAAGCTTAAAAAACACAAGGGTTTATCGAAGCTCCAAACGACAGTTGAAGAACAAAGGATCGGGGTCCGCTGTTGCCTTAAACATCACAAAAAGACACAAAAGGGGCACACCTTTATCTGTAACATCGTGTGACCGTCAGTTTGACGTAGATGCATATAAAATTATTCTCAGGCCGATATAACAAAGCTCACAGGTTTGGTATTCAAGGAAATAAAATGGGCCAAAGGCAAGTGAATGGCCGGTCCCGCTGATATCGGCCAGGAAAAAGTTTGGACATTCATAGCGCCTTCCGGAAAATGGTGGAAAACTGCAACTTCAGCAATAATTTGATTCCTTCATTGTGTGGCCTCCAGCCGAATTTGGGTCAAATCCATCAGATAGATTTTAAATGATTAAATGGCACAGTTTTAAACTTTGTAATTTTTTATTATTTGATAGATGATGGCTAAAGGAATGCTTTCATCTGTTCTGAATACAGTTTTTCACAGGGCTTTCCAATGACATATCGCAAATTGGATTCCGTGTGATAAAACTTCTATCGTTTTTTGATAGTGAGTTTCGTTTGACAGATGACAGTTGAAACATAATCCGGTCATTCGACAGCAAAACTATGTCTGCATACCAAATTTCAAGTCGATCAGATCAACCGTCCGGTAGCTATCGTGGGAGATTAAAAACACACGGACCAGACAGATAAGACCTCAAAATGGATATATCCGTCGAAATCTCAAAACTTTTTTCTGCACAATTACAATACTTTCTCTTCCATGTTGGTGCGGGGCCGGGAAAGTAAAACTAGAATGAGTCGTGTTCAAATACCAAAACTTGAGCAACGGATAGGGAATGAAAGAATCTGTTGTGGCACTGCAATAATACTTTCTTGACTAATATCCAGAAACCTAGGAAATTTGTTCGAGACGTCCCTTCGGGTGGGAAGTTGGAATCTGAGAGAAAGATGAACAAATCTGCAGCATCTACGTAATTGAGCAAAAAAAATTCCCGGAAAATCCCTAAATCTTTTCCGAATCATATAATTGTAAAAATAGTCATTAAAGGCTTAATTTTGAGCACCGTCATTTGAGTCCGATGTCGATAAGTTTTGCATTTTCAAGTATTGGGAAACTCTTGAAAAATTGGGAAAAGAAATATTTCGAAAATGTTCCAGAACCAGTTACGAACGATTTTTTTTAAGCTTTGAAAAGCTGTATTTCCGTTCCTATGTATTTCTGAAAAATGTTTTTTTCAAAAACTCACTTTTTAGCGCACTTTCCCAAAAAATGGGAAAAAGGCGCTTTTAGCTTCACTTTGTCCGTCCGTCCGTCCGTCCGTACCCAGGATAACTCCTCAGGGAAAAAAGATATCGATGTGGTGTAAACGTTTTGGTTTTTTGTTATTCTGCCGCCATCTTTGATCCGCTATTTTGAATTTCTCTAAAAGTGATCCCGATTGAAATAAAATTTGCAGACAATGTAAACCACATCAAAATCTATTCAATTTTCGACAATTGATACCCCGCCGCCATCTTATATTCTCTATATTGAACTTGTTTCGAAGTGATAGAACTAAGAGAGGTATGCCTCAACGAAAAGAGATATCGATGTGGTGCAACGCCAATCGAATGCATACGTGTCCACAATATAAAGTTGACCAATTATTTTGGTCACTTGGCCGCCATCTTTGATCCGCCATTTTGAATTTCTCTGAAAATAATTTTTGGATTTCGAAAATGTCTATAGGCTCAAACCAAAGTACAACCTTGTAGCTTTCCGAAAAGACCTGAATGGTAAATTTCTGTCAAGGAATAAACCCACACTGATTGATTCCGCAACGCCGTAATCCACCAATATAACTCTGTCCTTGAGTTAAAAAAAAGTTCGGTGTGTGACGTTTGGCGTTTGGGATACATACTTCTTAATTCCACAAAATGAAGAATCAATCTCAAAAAATGAAGATTTCGGTAAACACATAACATACTTTCATAGTGGCTTTCATTATGACACTATTTCCAGTACATGTATCATTTTGAAGCTATTGGCATCACCTTTCATGCATGAACTCAAAACAGAAGAAGTCATACCTATTCAAGATTATTTTGTTCAAGGGTTCAGCTCTGAGAGCTGCTTTTTACGAGTTTCATTATAATAACTACGCTTCTGATGCTCGCACATTTGACACATTTCCATAATTAAACAGCCCCCGTGTGTATTCTCAAGCGCTGAAAAGTGACCAATTTATATTAATGAAACTCGTCATGGCAAAAAAATATAGCCTTTTTGTCGACGTCGAATGTCAAATAAATCACAATGTATTTTAAATTGATGTTTGAAAAGGGCCTTTCTTTGTGGAAGAGATACTCGGATGGTTGGGAAATTTTTCGACGGAACTTCTCCCTCCCCTGCTCTTCTCCGGGTCGATTTGTTATTATTTATGCACGGTCGTTTTTCATTTTCTACGCATACACTGCGTCAATGGATTTTTCGCAATTTTATTTTCGCATTTATTCTCTACCTGATGCCAACCAACCACCCCTTGCTTTCCCGAACGACGAGAGAAGTTCAAATAAATTTTGCAGTGTGCATGATGGGTCCCCTCAGTTCGCAATTTATCGGTCAAGGTGCTCTTTTTATTTTTTTTTCGCCTGAAGATTTTTTATAATAATTCATCAATAATTATACATATAGGTACCTAATCAGTTAAAATTGGGAAGATGGAAATATTAAACGATTGCAATAATTGACTGGATATAAAACAAGACGCACTTTTTCTGTACAACTACAAGAAACCATCGTAAGTCACGTTAGGTCATGAACGGCTCCACCAGGGTTGTGCGTCTGGACGCCGAGGACGTTACCCTCCATCGACCACACCCTCATCTCTCTCTACCGCGGCGACGAAAAACGGAAATTTCGCATTTCAGAGGATAGCATCTCCGTACTTTCTCAATTTAAACAAAATTAATTATTCAACAGGGTGCGTATAATAATACATCACATACTGTACAGTGTTGATCATTCCCACCGAAATTGAACAAGTGGGAAACACGCGATAATTAAAAACGGAAACGCTTCATCATACTTACAAGTTACAGAGCACAGGTATACCGCGTTAAAACAAATGAAAAATTCATATTTCGCTCTCGCTCTTGTTCCCTCTTCGTCGTTCCATTTTACGCATCATTAACTGATAAGGTCAATCAAAGTAAATACTCAATTTCACAGCAAGATAAAAAATAAAAAAGCCGACGAGCGTTCGCGACTCGTTTTAAAATCATCCCTCTCCTGCTCATTTTATTTCTGCATGAACATCGCATCGGAGTGTACCGATCAACTCAACAGCCGTCCGTGACTGCGTTGATTTTTCATCGAATATAAATAGATTTATCGAACTGTGAAACAAACGGGGAAACTTCAAAATATCGTGTGTTGGGTCCATCGGATGCATTCGAATTTCCTTCACGATCGAGTTCGCTCCGCCAGTTTTACTGAACATCCTACACAGCCTGTACTACCCTAATGACAACACAGATAATCCCTTGAAATGTCTGATCGAACCCGGTCACATATTTCCAATAATGCCAAGTCAAATGCGGAAAATTTCGGATGTTAAAATCGCTGGAGGAAATGTAGAAGTGATTTTACTCCAGTTCAGGATACTTTGTCAAGTATTTATATCATACAGTCCAGAAGCAGGCGAGGGTTTGCATGACTAGCTGCCAATTTCATCATCTACATACTTTTGAAGCTGACTTCGGGTTCGCGATCATTTGCGCCATTTGCTATGTTTTGAATTTGTATTCTTCAGTGAGGTGGGTCATTCAATTTGTTCATTTCATTTTGTTTATACTTCAAACATTCAGACATTGTTCCACTTCATGGAATTGGAAATATATCAGTAATACTAATAATCATGCATTAGTGGTGGATTTTCGATTTTGTGCTCATGTATATTTTATGCGTCTTTTTGTTCAACAACCATTGCAGAACGTATGTCTATTTGTGCTTGACTGGTGCCATTAAGTAAGCATATGGCAGAGCCTTGTTGAGTTTTGTTGAGAGCCCTACAACATTTTCACATTTCCCGGTGAAAAGTCGTGACTTGACTATTTTATCTTTTCTGTCCAACCTGGGTGTCAATGTTTCATGTATTTTTGTATGTTCATTGCTTTTTATGGTAATTGTCGTGGGAACGGGACTACATAATAGGAATTGGACTTCAACAGAGGCCTTCCGTAGCCCCATGTAAAACAAAATGTGTTACTGTCGTGTTCTAGCAGAGCTCTTCCCCTACGCGTCTGTTGTGGGACTCCAGTTTACTGATGTTCCGGTAGAGCTACGTCACCTGCCTTTCTTGCTTTTCGTACTCATTGTTTTGTGTGTTTCGGTACAGAGTCCAAACAACGATGCCACAGGATCCTGGAGATCGTCAACGGCACTTCGTACTCGAATACTTCAAGTGCTACTCCTAGGTTTTCGACTCCCATCCCAGCACCATTTCATCCCATTTTCCAAGTTGGAAGAATCAATCACTTTGCTGCCGTCGTTGCTGGAAAAACCCAATTTTTGTTGTGGCGCCCGAGGTGTAGTCGTTTATTGAATTGCACCACGTGTATGTGTGTGTATCACTTTAATACTAAAGCGTGCGGCTCAATTTTCTCGTGAGCAATTCTCCGTGCGAATGGTTGGTTTTTATTATGATTGATCTGCCATCAAAGAAGCGACGATGTTTACACACACATACACACACACATTTCATCGAGTTTTTATCGGAAGTAAACGAAGCAGAGATGCGTATGCATTTTTTCTGGGCCAAGTGGAAGAACATTAATCTGTTGAAAATCATAAAATATCAATCATCCCTCATCGTTCCTGGAAGGGATATTGAAAAGAAAATGCCACTGCATATAGACCGTGCAAAGTGAAATGTTTTGAAGTTCTCCTGTGCTGTTCAAGCGAGGGTAATTTTCCCGTGTTATTCTAGGCATGCCCTTGACCCGTCGCAATGCGGATTCGTTTGATATAGAACATCCATTGTGGCCCCGCATTGACTGTAGCTAAGTGAATTGCAATTATTATTATTTCAATCATTTTCGACGAACCGCAACTTGTGGGACTCGTGTCAAGATCACGGGTAATAGAACCATGTCCGTGCAGCCTGCGGCACGAAAAAACCGGGCTCCGTCTAATGTCGAAAATGCTAAAGTTGAATCCATTACCACATTTGAGTTATTACCACGGACTTGTCATTTTGTAAGAAAACCAACCGAGTTAACGTGCAACGTGAAACGTGATAAAACATAATCAGCGCAGAAATTCGCGAAAATCTCAAATTATAAAGGCGAGAACAATAAATTCAAATTACAAATCATTCCGAATCTCCCATGTGAATAAGGCACGCAATGTTACCTTGGATACCGTAAGAAGAGGGGTAAAATTATAGGCGATAAGATTGGTAACTTCGCTTCCACCTGAGATGAAATCCATTTCTGAAGTAACAAGTAATGAATGGTTTGAATAACAAACTGTCACCTTTTTATCGAGCTTTTGATCAAAACACAAATACGTGTATAGAAAAAGGATTGGCGCCTTCAAACATGGAAAAGGGATAAATGGAAGTACACTGGAATTAAGGACGGAGTTGAATTGGTAAAATAGGCGTTGCGAAATCAATCTCTGTGGGTTTATTCCTTGACGGATTCTTACCATTTTGGTCTCTTTCGAAAGCACAGGGATTGATTTCGCAACGCTTATTTCACCAATTCAAGTCCGTCCTTAAGAAAACGAATCGAGATTGGAATTAGCCGTTAACATAAATGTTATGACAAGATGTATTTGAAACATTTTAATTAATTTAAACACGTAACGCATGTTTATTGCTTGTGTACACAATTACATACAATGAAAAAATAATACATAAATACATAAATGAACCGACATCAAGAGTGTTTCTCTTTCAGTGATACACATTTTGTAATTACCGTTCATAATGTAAATATTTGCAAACGCCCAATTAACTAACTTGGCAATTTACGAGGTAATTTATTAATAATAAGAGTGTTTTTGAATATCGTATAGTGAAATTAGCTTAATGTCAGTTGGGACTGCACGCAGAATTTTTAAATTTTACATTGCATATTATAACTGATTAGTAACTATCATCGATTAATAAATAACGCGAGTTGTACATGAGAGTATGGGAAAATGAAACAATGTTGGGACACCACAATACTTTCCCGGTGAGTATCTTGTGACGTAAAATCTAAAAATTAACAACATACTTGTCTTTTAAGTCGAGTTTCAAATCAAATCAAAATAAAATACTGCAACCACAACTTTGGATGCAACCGCAATATCCTTCCTCGTAAACTATCTCCTGAGCTTTTTTTGTCGATCATTATATCCATATTATTAATATTCTATTCTGTATCAGTTCATCAGAAGACAGCCAATTTTTTTTGTTTCTTTGGAAACAGCAGCATTTTCATGTGATACAGTTTACTAAAATCTTTCAAGCACCTAATCGAAATGATGACGGTGGTTGTAGCAAGTGTCTGTATCGGGATCGGCTACTTAAAGTGGATTTAGTCAGTTTATTTAATAATAATAATAATAATAAATATTGTTTATTTGCTATTCCAACAATTAACCTACAATTACAATATAAAAAACAAATAATGAAAATACATATTATAAAAATAGCAAATAGGCTTTCAGTATTAGCTGGTGCCTTAGCAGTGAACTCAAAAGTAGAAAGCATCTTCGAGCAAAAATAGGTCGATTCTTATATTGAGGGACATCTAAAACATACATTGGCGAATTGCTATCTTCAGCCCCCTTGCCCCCACTCACCCCTACTTTGAAATTTCGAATGACACCACCTACCTGTATGTGGTATGTATACCTACAGAATTTTAATTAAGAATGTCAGCAACTGGACCGAAATTTTACCATCAAGATATTGACTTACAGGGTGAGTTATGGGGACTTATGCATGGAAATTTAAAATTTAGGATTTAATTTGAGATCCAAGATTCAAGTGTTCACCCATTGGTTTCACATGTGACCATTTATACATAAAACTTGGGATTTAACATTTAGTTTGATAATTTAAAAGTTGGTTTACTTTTGACGCTTGTATTTGTATGACTGTTTCTGTTTCTATTTCAACTGTTTCAACATTGAAATTTGACAAGATGACAAGCGTCAGTTACCAAAACGCCACAATCTAGGGATTTCTGATTTTATTTTAGTGACACACCACTGATTCGGCACAATTTGCCAGTCCCATTCAAGGAATACAAAATCTTGAATCAAGCTGCATAAATCCAACTCCGGCATTTAATTTAAGACCCATAAATCTAAAATTAAATCTTGAATTTCAGATTTTAAATTTCCATGCATAAGTCCACCATTATTGTCGGCGCTTCGATTTTCAGCTGTAAAATTGGTTTTGTTTCCATATTTGAAGAGGTTTTAGTAGTATTTATGACCGATTTGTTTCAAAAAGCAATTTGTTTCTCGATTCTGTACTGGAAGAGGACCTTGCTTGCTAATTCCACGCTCTAGTCGTCGTAACAAACCATACTGACATACAAATTGATTAACTACCGGTTGTTTCGAATGTTCGTATCAAATATTTTGAAACCTCCGTTGAGTGAATAACAAAATATTGGTAACAAATTATCCTTCTTGGGACGTGAGATATATGTATCAGCATTTTACTCGGTAATCTGGAGTGGGAAGAAAAATGGTGGAAGAAGAAGATGGCATGTAAAGATTTCCAATCAGTGACATTTGTTTGACAAATTAATTATAATATTCTGAACAGTTTCGAGATCAGGAATTAGGATCGTGATATATAATTTACCTCAAACGAGGTCTCCCGATAGCACTATAAATGTTGATGAATAATAAAATGAATACATTGATAAATGAATAATAATCGGCAGTTGTAGCTATAAGACAGACAGCTATACACAGGAAGGAATCCTTTTATTACAATAATTATGTAATTCAAGTGAGTCAATATTGTTACGAGCGGCGATCCCGTTTATATTGGTAAACACTCGATCTTTCTGGATCCTTCCATCCATTAGATCGCAGTGTAGTAGTCTAGAGCGATCTGGTGCATTCCAGAGCGTTCGTGTATGTGAAACTGAATGGAGACTCCAACGTTCGATCAAGGCACATCAGTCCACTTTGGCGGAGGTGTAGATTCCAGAACACATGGAAAGCACGCGGAAGGTGTGTGTGTGATTATTCAGGAATAGTCTAGAAACCGCATATGCCAGGCACTATGGAATTTGCTGGAAGTAGACAGAAAGCTCGGGAACGCTGTTCGGAGGCCTTATTTAAGGCATCAGCCGGCAGCTCGCGGCAGTATTGAATTGGATAGCGAGCGATAACAAGCGAAGTACCTGCGATATAATTCCAAGCGTGAATACTTGTTGGTGTGTTGATTGTAGTACGCAGAAATAAACAGTGTTTGTTTTAAAACAATCGTCTCAATTATATTCGAACCCGTACGCGCGAAATATCGTAACAATATCATCGTATCATACACGGACGCGGTTTAAAATGTCAGTAACTTTTCATTACCCAATTTTCATTACTTTCACTAGCCACTTTTCAAACCCCATTGTCGCCAATCAACTCGTAATTATTTGGAGACACGAAGCCATTCAACATCATCACCTCGATGCACACCAAAATCGAGAAAAATGGCCGTTACCGTTCATTGTTTGACGAAAGTTGGCCGCATGTATCATGGTATTCATGGTGCGATTGCGCAGGGGATTGATGAAAATTGCTATTGGGTGGGGGCCGACCCATCCACATTCTGACTTCGTTTTGCGTCGCTGTAGCGATTTGAGTTGAGTTTTTCCACGAGCCGAGTGTACCACGCACTATAGCCGCTTTCGTTTTGCACCAGGAGCTGCTCCGAGTAGATCACTAGATAGAGAAAGTAGATAATACGCCAATCACGGCCCAGCTGGATCTACTTTATTTGTCTAGTGATCTACCTTGAGCAAGGGCCAGCAAAACGAAAGCGCCTTATTCCCTTCCAATCGATGAATGTTTTGTTTACAAAGCTAACCCTAAATGTTTTTTTGTTGAACGCAATAATTTGTACACCGAGGTGTAGACACTTAGACAGGTACTGTCAAGGTAAGCTCAAGTAGGCAACCAACAGTTCGTTTGAAAAAAAATTATTGTCGGAAACTTCCGAGCTTGTCAACCGTTCTGAAGTAACGAACAGAATACAGAATATTTATTATTGTGAAATTCATACCTGCCCTGTGTCCTGAACTTAACATGAAGGGCCAATCCTATCCTGCAAACAATGTTTGCAAACTTTAATCCATTTTGACAATTATTTACGAGTAGAATCAATGCTACGAAACATATCGCCAAAGTTTGTATACAAGTACAAGTTTTGACATCGGTAATGATAATAATTATTACACATTGTTGTAGTCTTGTGTACTGAGATTAATGTATAGTAGTGGGGGGGTTAACGGCCAAGAATGGAATGATCTGTGCATTTTGTGAATAAAGAATGAAATTTGGCATACGTGTTCAGAAGACCCTCCTTCGCAATTTCAGATATGGCGCCACACTACATTACGCGCCAGAGGGACTGTATTGCGGTAAATATACCTGCTAGGGGTAAATTTTACAAAAATGATTTCTGGCTGGCCGGCCTCTGGTGTCGCGGTTGGTATTTTTCAGTTCATTTTGGTTTAAAATAAATACATGTAGAAATGAGCGAAGAGAAAATTTTCCCTTCGAAGTTTCAAATGTGTCTTTACACGTTGTTTTTATACATTTTAAGGCCAATTTTGTTTTAGTACAGGAAAGATAGTGAAAAAACTTGCCAAAACCTCGGAAAAAATATGGACGTCCTGAAAATTTGATATTCTGTTCGGAATCGAATGCTCTACTACATATCCAAAATCGCAAAAAATCGCACCCCGCAGCTTCGAATTATTGGAGGGGGGGGGAATTGCAACCCCTCAAAATGAGGGGTATGGAACCCGTCAATCTAGTGGATGCAAATACGTCGTAGTTCGACGCATCACATGCCGTTGATACCATTTTGGCATAAAAAGTGTCGATCATTGTTGACAAAAAATTAAAAAAAATTATTTTTCGATTCTGGAAATGCCAATGGGCTCAAACCAAAGTACATCCTTGTAGCTTTCTAAAGAGACCTGAATGGTGCAATTCTGTCAAGGAATAAACCCACAGGGATTGATTCTGCAACGCTTATTTTACCAATTCAACTCCGTCTTTAATGGTGCGATTCTCTAAACCAGTCCATCTCCCCACCTTGCGGTGTGTCTAATAGGAAGCCTCGCCCAAAAAAAAAGATCACATAAAACACGTACACACATACAATAAATATCATTATTGTTTTGTTGTTAGCTTGGAAACTGTTGAAAACTTGCTTGGCAAAAAATTAATAATAATATACTCAAAACTTCAATGAAGTGATATCGAAACATATTTGCCAAATGTGACCTGAGATAAAATAAGTATAATCAATGATGCAAAAAAAAAAAGGGAATGAAAGAGGAACTGTATGTGACACGTAAGAATACCTCTCATCTGCGATTTGCGGTAAAAATGGGAGATTATTCAACTAATTTGAAAGTTTGAAAGACACGAGCAGAGCAAATGTTTGGAATAGGACCTTTTCGATGAAGAAATTAGAGGTGAATAGTGTTACGAGCGGCGATTCCGTGCATTCTGGTAAACATGCGATCTTTCTGGATTCTTCCATCCATCATTATGTGGCGGTATAGATACAACTGCGGAGCTCTGGACATTTCCAGAAGTATACGCGATGGTTTGGCATTTGGAACCTTCAACGCTCGATCGAGACACATTTGTCCATTTTGGCGGAGGTGCAGACATTCCGGAGCACACGGGAAGCACGCGAAAGGTGTGTGACTATTCAGGGGTGGTCTAGGATCCATATGCCATATCACTATGGTAACTGCTGGAGAATGCATGGAACATTCGAGATGAATGGGTCAGACCTATATAAGGGATCAATTGTCGTCTCACGACCAGTATTGAATTGGAATGCGAAGTGGTAGCGAGCGGATTAAAAGCGAGTGGTAATCACAGCGATAATTCCAAGTAGATATAATTGTTGGCGTGTATTTATTGTAGTACGCAATAATAAACAGTGTGTTTTAAAACGATCGTCTCAATTATATTCGAACCCGTACGCGAAATACGTAACAATAGTTTCATCTCCATCACACCTATTTTACGTTAATACCGTTGTACCGTTGAGGGCGGCCTTCGCCCCATAACTCGGCTAGCATAAACGGGTGCTTTGTGTTTTTTTTCTGTAAACAGCAAACATCTGATTATTTCTGTAAAAGCTCAGCTTTACACGAAAAACGCCCACCTCAGTAGTAATGTAGTGCATTTTGCATAGTAAATATGAGTGGCATGCGCGCACCACTTTTTTACAGTTGTTGGTTGCGTCAGAAAAAAAATCATATCTAAAAAAACTCAAGTCCTAGATCAAAACTTTTTGTTTCAAAAAATTCTGCAATACTTTGGCTCCATTTGCTTCACTAGTTATATACCGGGTGATCATTTGAAAACTATCCACCTGCAATATCTCCCGATTCCTAGTGCAAATGTCTTTGAGCAAAAACAGGTCGATTTTTATATCGAGGGGGACATCTAAAACATACATTGGAGAATTTATATCTCAAGCCCCCTCGCTCCCACTCACCCCAACTTTGAAATTTCAAATGACATTACCTACTTTGCGATACATCAAATTAAAGAGAATTAAATTCTCTTTCTAAAAAGAATATTTTGAAATTTTTCAACCCCACCCCCTGCTCTTCCTAAAATTCTCTGAGTGTCCAAGTTGATATTCTTGACCTCCATTCCCCTTCAATACAGTGAACGTCATCCTGCACAGCATCGAAAGAGAAAATTTTCTATAAAAAAGTGCCACCCAAATTTACCCCTTCGCTCCCCCCACCTGACCTCAAAAATTCAAAATGTCAATACCCACTTTGTAATACATCAAATTGAAGGAAATTGAATTCTCTCCCTGAAAAAGATTTTTTCACAATTTTTAAAGCCCCCCATTGCCCCCCTAGAATACTCCAAATGGCCAAATTTTTGGGGGAGAGGTATAAAATTTCAAAAAAATTCTTTTCGGAAAGAGAATTCAATTCCCTTCAATTTGATGTATCACAAAGTAGGTGGTGTTTTATTAAATTTGGGAGTTGAGGTGGGGGTGAGCGAAGGGGTGAATTTAGGTAGCACTTTTTCCACCAAAAATTTTCTGCTTCGATGCTATCTAGGATGACGCCAACTAAATTGAGAAAAAAATGAGGGGTCCAGAATATAAAATGGGACAGTCAGAGAATTTTTAGAGAAAAGGGGGTGGGGCTGAAAATTTAGAAAATATTTTTTTCAGAAAGAAAATTTAATTTCCTTCAATTTGATGTATCGCAAGGTAGGTAGTGTCATTTGAAATTTCAAAGTTGGGGTAAGTGGGGGCGAGGGGGGTGAATATAGAAATTTGCCAATGTATGTTTTGGATGTCCCCCTCAATATAAAAATCGACCTGTTTTTGCTCGAAAAAATATTCACTAGGAATCGGGAGTTATTGCAGGTGGATAGTTTTCAAATGATCACCCGGTATAGAAAACTGTGAAAACAAAAATGTCCCTCGCTGACTGAAAATCATGATGCATTCATGGCCGATGAAAATGTTTATAAACTGAATAAATCAATAATAAACCATTGTTTCTCAATCGCTGTCACACTGTAAAGGTGCGTTCAGTCAGCTTATTTAGCCGCAAGTTTTAATTTTAGTCGCAAGCGCAGGGACGTCCATTGGCTCTTATGAACCAGCCTCCTCAGAACAGCCAATAAGCGAGACAGCGCTTACGACTAAAATTAAAACTTGCGGCTAAATAAGCTGACTGAACGCACCTTAACAAAGGTCTTGATATATGCTTCAATTAAAAAAAAAGGCACAAAGCTTCATTAAATAGAAAGATATGATGATGTAAATTTGGTAAATAATATATGCGTTTTCTTTATTTTAGATGAGTTTTGCGATTTATGCGTTCTTTATTGTTGTGAAAGATTGTTTATATTTGACCGATCATCTTTAAACGTCGTCGGTATCAACCCGCAATAATTAAGATTCGATTAACGAAAGAATGAACTTAATATGTTCAACTGTTCGCAAGATACGGAAGATTTAGATGAATTTTGTTAGAAAACGAGAAACGAGGAAAAAAAAAATCACGGAAAAGAGAGAAAAAAAGCGGCCACAAATAGCATCCGCCACTATACGTCTGGCAAGGCTTAAAAATAATATTCCATAAAGGCCCTGTTACGCTGTTATTACCTATGCAACAGCCCTCGCAACAGCCAATGGCTGACACGAATTTTTACGTAACAAAACGTTTATGAGTGCTATTTTTTACAGAATAGCACTACAGGGTGATTCAAAAGGGCCGGACCAGCTTGAAGCTGCGTAATATGAAGGTGTAGTAGAGTGCTGGAAAGTTGTTGAAAAAATTCTGTCTTTAAATTTTGAAGCTATTTAGAGACATAAGTTGGTCCTTCGATTCTATTTCGTTGTTTCAAAATTTTTTAGTAAACTGTTTATGAGAAAATAATGAGCACAAAAAATCAGATCAAAACTACAAAAATTTTGTTCTCTTCAAAAACCAAAAGCAAAACAATTCTATTACAATGAATTGTGTTTTATTGTGCCATACATAGGTTATGGGACCACTGTGACTGTTTGCAGGAACTTTTAGAATACAATAATTTTCAGGATTTATGACTCACCCTGTAATCCCTGTATACGAAACAAAAATTCATTACAGATTCAGAGGTTGATTTTCAGTAATCATTGCTTTTCTATAAACAGTTTACTAAAATCTCTTGAAACAACGAAAATAAAAGCTATCGAAGGACCAACTTTTGTCCCTCTATAAGTTCAGCATTAAAAGACATAGAATTTTTCCAACAACTCTACCACATCTCCATATTGCGCATCCTCAAGATGATCCGACACTTTAGAATCACCTGTATAAAAAAAAATTGGTGTAAATCTGTTCATGGAATAAAAAGTAAGGAATCTGCAGTTTTTTGCACCTAAAATGACTTACCGCGGGGCTTACCGCATGTCGAAGTTTGCATTACATTTTTTTTTAATTGAACAGTTCGAGATTTCCAAAAAAAGTCCATCCCCGAGCAGGAAAGAACGTCTGATGAGAGCCCTGTACCAATAGCGGATAATCCTGGTCAAAACCCGGATGAGCGGCCACCTCAGGTAGTAACGACCAGAATTTTTTTTTTAAATCCGTAGTGCCAGACTGGGAAACTGAAAAGCGCCAATTGCTGACTTAATTTGATTCTTTTGTTGTGTGACTTCTTGCCAAATTTGGTTCCAATCCACTTGATGGATTTTGAATAATTAAATGGCAATGTTTTGAAATTGGACATTTTTAACTGTATCCTGTAGACTTTTTATTTTCAGTAGAATGACTTTTTGAAGCAAAAATAAAGTGACAAGCTGAAGCGCTAGGAGGATACAGCTGATGGCCGCTGATAGTTTCGCTCCAAAACTTTGCAGGTGCCATCAGCCGTAGCCGTAGCCCCCCAGCTTGTCACTTTATTTTTGCCCCAAAAAGTCATTATACAGAATTTAAAACGTGAACGGCATATAGTTGACAGATACAGTTTTTCAAGTGCTTTCAAATGGCATATGGCAAATCAAGTACCGTGATATACAGGTGTGTCCCGGAATAAGTGTTGCAAAATTCACAGGGAGATAGAAAATTTAAAAATAAGGGGACTTTTCGTGATGAACATACCCTCGCAAACGTATAATAACGGAGATACAGACCTTCAAAGTTGTTTTTTAAAAACAGTTTTTTTTTGCATAGCTTGTGAACCGTTCAACCAATTTTATTCAAATTAAAATCGAAGTTCACTCAAACTCTATTGAACAATAATATTGTATTTCAGCAAACATTTTTAGGAGCGAAGATAATAGGGGGTACCCTCCCCCCTTTCCCCCATATTTTTCACCCCCTTGAATATTTTCGGGAATAGTTTAAATTTTTGAATTCTACATTCAGTTCAAAGAAAAAAAATACTGTTGCAAAATTTTGATTGGAGGCTTCTCTTTTTGGAGATATTTGGGTTTGAAACTTAGGAAAACATCTCGAAAACACCACTTTCAAAGGCCTAAAAATTAATATTTAAGAAAACTCATGATTTGACAACTGGAACGAGTTTGGTGTGTTTCAAGTTGATAAATCACCATTTTTGCTTAGAAACATGGAATTCTCCAGGAAAAAACTATTGGGGCCCTTGAAAGTGGCAACTTTGAGATGTTTTTCAAAGCAAACTCAAATTTCTCGAAAATGAAGCGTCTAATCAAAATTTTGCGAAAGTAACTCTTTTCTCTAAATTGAACGTAGAATTCAAAAATTTAAACCATTCCCAAAAACATTCAGGGGATTGAAAATAGGGGGGAAAGGGGGAGGGTCCCCCTTTTATCTTCGCTCCTAATAATGTTTGATGAAATGCGTTACTATTGTTCAATCAATAGAAACCTCTGTTTTAGTAAACTTTGGTTTGAATAAAATCGGTTGAGCGGTTCAAAAGTTATGCAAAAAAACAGTTTTTGAAAAACATTTTAAAAGGCCTGTACCTCCGTTATTATTAGAGCTGGGCCGATACCAGGATTTCAGATACCGATACCGACACTCAGATACTGACTTTTCCGATACCGATACTCAGATACATGTATCTGAAATCTAATTTGAAGTCGGAAAAAGACTTCAACGACGAGATTCACTTTAATTAGCTGCATCAAGTAAGAATTACTTAGTTTCAAGTATATTTTTCAGTTTTTTACAAACAAGGTTCAATCAAAACTATTATTCTCAACATTTTCGATTCAAATTCGAACAATAATCAAATAAAAAAAAACATAAAAAATTCTTGATCATTTTCCAACAAATTCCTTTTTTTTCAAAAATATAAGCTGTTGCACATGCTTTGCAGTCAGACTTGTCCTTTTGATAGTTACGATGTCCCCAGTTTCAGAGAAAACTGACTCCGAAAACACAGAGCCTGCTGGATGGAATAGCAAGGTAAAATATGCAGCCAGTTTTTTCAGATGGGGAAATGTTGCTTTCTTCTTCCAATAATCCACTGGATCTAAATGCAGATTTTGGACACCTTCAAACTACTAAACGCAAGCACCAGCTGATGATAAAAATCAGTTTGGGTTAGACAAACGAATTCTGGGAATTCCTGGGTGAAAAATAAAGTCTTATATGGAGCCGGAGGCTGTGCGCGAGCGCTGCGTAAGTTTCAGATACTTTTCAGATACAAGTATCTGAATTTTCTTGGTATCGGCATGTATCTGAAAATCGGGAGTATCGGCCGATACCAGATTACTGAGTATCGGTATCGGCCCAGCTCTAGTTATTATACGTTTGCGAGGGTATAGTATGGGGGCATAGGTCGTGCCGTGTGCAGCTTCGTGAAGATATATAGAGCTCGTGACGGCCTCGAGGCGCAGGTGGTTGTGTGGCTGCCTGCGGCCGCGAGAGCCCCGGGTTCGATTCCCGGAAGAAGTCTGGATGTTTGTATAGAGCTATGTCTGATTTGATTCCTGGGGTATCAAGGACCATGAAAAATTATGGTGGAATATTGGCATCCACTGCAGGCAAATATGGTGGAGGCGCCAAAATGGGCTTTATCTGGTAATAAGAAACTGGCTGTTGCTCGTTTGTTTTTCAACGGATTTCAACATTTGGAACGTCATTTTGTAGACAAAAGAATTCTCTTCTTATTTCCTATTTGAATTTCCAACGTCATCCCAGGAAACTGTCAAAATTGTCTTTATAATATATGCTCAATTCCGGCCATTTTTTAAGGTTGTTCGATATTTTTGAAACTTGGCAGTATCATAGATCTTGAGGTGCCCTTTCCTAATTTCCACTTTTCCACTTTGTATCTTTGCCGTTTTGGCCGCCATATTGAAAAGGTGGCGCCCAAAAAACAGTTTTTTGTAAATATCTTCAATTCAGCTGACTCAAGATCAAAACGTGTACATACGGAGGAAAGCCCATTCAAGTCTCTACAATTTGACATATCAATCATTCTTGTGCGCCTCACGTTTCTTGAGTAAGATCTGGTTAGATCTTTCAGAACTTCCGGAAGCATCAACTTTCGGCATTCAATCAGCATGTTGAATTGATACCACCGGCATGTAGTAAGCAGATTCACCATAAATAGCTCTTGGCTATCAACCATAGATGATAAAAATTTTGAAAATTGATCATTGTGATGTTGGATTGTGTAATTACAGGGTGAACTGTGAAGGCAAACTGACTTTAGAAAGGAATAAAGGTAATGTATAGCATTTGGAGGATATCAGATACATTCGAAACTCATTATTGTAATTAAATTTGGTGTCATCATTTAGAATATCCACTTTTCCACTTCGTATCTCTGCTGTTCTGGCCAAAATTTTGAAAAAATGGCGCCCAAAAAACTATATTTTCGGAAAATTTTCGGGAAATTTGACATGAAATTTTGAAATTTATATCAAAGTGAAGGTCTATTCAATTCTGTAAAATTTGACATCTGAATTATTTATGTGCGACTTACGGTTCTCAAACTATACCTTTTCAAAGAGAATTTGCCTTCAGAGTTCACCCTGTACTTGCATAGCAACCATTACCATGATTGATTTTTCGGATATTAATGGTCTGTGGTTGACAACTGATCATTATTTATGGTTAATTTGACTGCCACGTGAAGCTGAGAACAACTTAACATGTCGACTGAATGACAAAAGTTGATGCTTCAGGGAGTTCTAGAAGCCATAACCCAAGAACCGGAAGTAGCACGTACACGAGTAAGGTGTCAAATTGTAGAGAATTGAATAAGCTTCCATTCGCATACAAACGCTTCCATCTAGGGGGACTTTCACACTCGGCAGTGGTGTACAAATTGGCGGCAGTGACATTTGCAGTGTCGGCAGTGACATTTGGAGTGTCGGCAGTGTCTTAATATTTTGGGCAGTGTCTGCATAATGACGGCAGTGTGAGCAGTGATCTTAGGCAGTGAAAAATTCAACGGCAGTGTCCGCCGCAGTCTTCGGCAGTGTTAGGCAATGACCGGCAGTGGCGACGATAGCGATCATATACGCATGCGCTGAGGTGGCGGAGAGGATGGTGCGTTGATCTCGTAATCATGGAAACCAACATGGTGTGGTGTCTTATTGTGCCATAAGTAGCTAAATTGTGATTTATGTCTACTAGATCATCCGGAATTAGTGTATATCAGGACCGGGACCAGGGCCCAATCGCATCATTGACTTTGCGTAATTTACAATTGACATCTTGCAAAGCCAATGGTGCAATTAGGCCCACTAAAGAAACATTCTCTGTCTTGTTTTCTTTTCTTCAACGTGCTGTATTGTCTATGGCTGGAGAGCATTGTTCACGTTGCCTTAAGGACGGAGTTGAATTGGTAAAATAAGCGTTGCGAAATCAATCCCTGTAGGTTTATTCCTTGACGGATTCTCACCATTTTTGTCTCTTTCGAAAGCTACAAGGATGTACTTTGGTTTGAGCCCATTGGCATTTCCAAAATCCAAAAATAATTTTTTTGATTTCTGAATTTTGGAAATGCCTAATGAGCTCAAACTAAAGTACATCCTTGTAGCTTTCGAAAGAGACCAAAATGGTAAGAATCCATCAAGGAATAAACCTACAGGGATTGATTTCGCAACGCTTATTTCATCAATTCAACTCCGTCCTTAAGACGAAGTGGAAAATAATGCAAACAGATTATTTTCAGCCATTGGTCTATTTTTAGTTTTATAATGTTTTTATTTTTGAATTTGGGTCTCGATTTGGGTGTTTCAAATTATTTAAACTTCTCACGTAAACAATGAACAGCAATGTACAGCTTTTTGGGAAAAAAGAATCATATTTCACCCCTCGCTATTCATTTCCAAGTGTGACACTCCTGATGGCGATACTACTATACCGAGTACTATACGTACCTTCAAGTTAGAGCAAAGCAATTTTTGCAGTGGAGGTGGTAGGAAAAAAACAAGTTGCAAATGATGATAAAGGCAAACCCTCGGGCAAACCACTTTGCAGGATCATAACCGAGACACATTTGACCCGCAGTGCTTCTTTTTTCGTCTCTTAGGATTTAAATGCCCCCCCCCCTCCTCTTTGGGCCCTTTTCAAACTGACGGAAATTATCTAGGTGCACAAGGCACAAGACAAGGTATCAAATTGCCTTGTCTTGTCCGACTTTGTGAAAATTTATATGACCATGTCTGAATCGGTTTCTGAAATATCAAAGATCATGAAACAAGATGGAATTTGACAACATTGTGGAACATTGACATCTGCCACAGGCGAATACAATGATGAAGGCGCCAAAATAAATTTGCCACGGTCATAGGAAAATCCACCTTTCCCATGAGAGTTTCACGCATACCTGTGAACCCAGAACTAGCGGTCTGTAGTAGCCGTTTGTACTAGATGGAGTATGCGCTCACTGGTATGCGCGCTAGTGATTTCTGTCATGGGAAAGGGATTGTTCATATATCATTATTTTTATTTACTATCTACAGTATCTACAGTACTGAAGATACTGACTTCAGATATCTTATTCTGTAGCAAAATGATTTTTTCAATCTTAGCCTCGATCTTCACCCACCATTGAAAAAATGCAAGTGGGAATGTCAAAACAATTTTTTTATAATTTCATAAAAAAGTTTTTCAAAGTTTTTTTGATTTTGTTCAAATTTCACATACTTATGAATTTTGATGTGCCTTTTCTGAATTTGCACTTTTCCGATTAATATTTCTGCAGCGGGCACCGCCATTTAAAAAAATTAAGTTCAAAAAACAAGTTTTGGACAGTATCTAACTTGTGGTAGAAATGAAATAGAAATGTTATCGTGCACATTGGAACAGAGTGAATTCTCCAGCTACAATTTGACACCAGAATCATTTTTGTGTGATCCGGAGTTATTGAGCCAGAGCTTCCGAGAATATCATTTTTTGATGTTGAAAAACTACCGCGCTTACGGAAATCGCTTTTCACGTGTTATTTTATTTTCAAATATTCTATTTTATTTTAAAATTTTAGAAGGCTAAAATTGGTGGCTAAATTCGGCAGTGTTCAATAAATTGTGGGCAGTGCTAGGAAATGTGGGCAGTGGTTCTCTGCAGTGGCCACACTGCCGAGAAATGAGCAGTGGTGTACAAATTTTTCGAGCGTGAAAGCCCCCCTACTTCCATCTCACATTGACTGAAATGAAGATATTGACAAAAAACTGTTTTCTGGGCGCCATCTTTCCAATATGGCGGCCAAAACGGCAAAGATACAAAGTGGAGGAGTGGAAGTTCGGAAAGGGCACCTCAAGATCTACAATACTGCCAAGTTTAAAAAATATCGGATAAGCTTCAAAAAAGGCCGGAATTTAGCATATCTTTTAAAGACAATTTTGACAGTTTCCCGAAATGACGTTTGCAAATTCAGGTATGAAATAAGAAGCGAATTCTTTTGTCCACGAAATGACGTTCCAGATGTTAAAATCCGTTAAAAAACAAACGATCTACAGTCAGTTTCTTATTACCAGATCAAGCCCATTTTGGCGCCTCCGACATATTTGCCTGCAGCAGATGTCAATATTCCACCATAATTTTTCATGGTCCTTGTTCGCCCAGGAATCGATAAGGACATAACTCTATATATCTTCATGAAGTTGCACACGGCCAAGCCTTTTTTGACCCTTTGCCCCCGGACTAGTATGTTTATCAAGGAAAGTCCACTAATTTTTCAATTTTCTATATCCCTGTGAATTTTGTAACACTTATTCCGGGACACCTGTATAACTTCTGTCATTTTTTGATAGTGACATTGACATTTCCGTTTGACAGATCACAGCCAAAAACTAATGGCTCATCCGACAGTAAAGCCATGTCTGAATATCGAATTTCAAGTCGATCGGATCAACGTTGCGGCTGTTATCGTCGATTACAGACAGACAGACAGACAGACAGACAGACAGTCTGTCTCATGGTCTTATTATCTTGGGTGACCTCAAAATGGTTATATCATCCTCGCAAGCGTCTGATTCCCCCCGACCTTTTGCAAAGTAAGCCTCATTTTAATTTTTAAGTATCCTCGAATGTATCAGTCGACTGTACTGAGATTAGTTTTATCCATGGTTTTGACATGAATGCGTTCACTGATGGTGATAAGAATATACCTAAACGAGGTGGATTGTGGGTTGGGGAAGCTGTGGTGACGCACCGAATTAGTTTTGGCACAAAATAGAACTTTGTTTTGAACTAGGAGGTTTTGAAGTGGTTTTCAAATTTTCAAAGGTAAGTTGACTCAAAATGTTTAAAAATTCGCTCATAATTTTGTGAAGCGAGATAAGCAAAACGAAACTTCGAGCTTCTTTAAAAGCTATAGACTGGTTTTCCTATCTATTTTCCGAATAACACAAAAATCTCTACTATTTTTGCACTAGGTTGTACCTAAATACAAATAGGGAGAAGTAATGATATTGACATTGGCCGGAAATTCAGTTTCAGTTTACGCACATAACCTCAACTTAAAAAACAATTGCTCAGGCAACGTCTTCATTATTGGCGAGTTGTTCGAAAACGCTTCGAAAAAATGAAAATCTAAAAAATTATTATCGCATGTAACCTTGTTGAGAGCAACATTATCCACGGATTTTAGGGCGTGTATTTAGCCAAAGCAACCACACAAAATAATTCAGACGAGGAACGCCGACGGGAGATTTTACTCACACGACCATTCCGTAGGCGCCTTCCCCGATGTAGGCCAAGTTGGTGTAACGGGGCCCAACTTCGAAAACTTGACCTCTTACAACTTCGGCATTTGGATTCACACCACTTGGTGCACCTGTGGCTTCCGCCATTTTTAGTGAAACCTTATTCACAACCTCTCTCGGTGACAAACTCGCGCACACTAAAGACTAAAGGAAAATCGGGGCTGAAACATACCAGTGTTGCCACCACCGATTTAGACGCGAAAGCTGCCAAACAAATCCATCAGCAGCGCGAGCCGCGAACGCAAAGACGTTCCCGTGGCCGTGAGCTGGGTGTTGGGTGTAATCACTGTAATCCTTAGATGGTGAAATGGTGTAATCGTTGCGTTTGTGGAATGTTCACTTAGGAACATAGATCTTGGGAATGACATAGCTCCATTTTACCATAAGACTTTTATCGACTTTGATTCTTTGCTAACAAGTCGTAGGTATTTTTGAAATTGTTAGAAATTGACTTCAACTGCGAGTGCTCCAACTCCAACAGAAGTTCGTATTTCACTAGGTATTTTGTAGTCGTTCTATTATCCCTGGAAGAGTTCATTATCGTAGTTTTTCAAACTTTAGCAGTTTTGAAAAGGAAAACAGAAGCTGTATATTCAGGGCCGGATTAACCGTAAGGCTGATTAGGCTATAGCCTAGGGCCCCCTCATTGGGGGTCCTTGAATTATGGTAGTTTCAGCGGTAGATCGGTAAACGCACGCACGATTCCCAGTAGCTTGGTCTCAAGACAATTTTTCCAAAAGAATTGGGTAATAAAGTAGCAATGATATCAAAAATAAGATTTAGCTTTGTCGCTGGTGGGGGGCCCTCAAAATGTTATAGCCTAAGGCCCAAATAAGGCCTGATCCGGCCCTGTGTATATTCATCATCTCAATGATTTTCATCAAAACGGAAGAACTAAATAAATTCTTTTCTTTGCATTTTCACATCCCGCCATTATTCGAAAAATGCAAATGAATGAGTTGGCAATCCTAATTACGAAGACAACCGAGCATCGTCATCGTGGCTGCTTTGACAGAACATGGCAATCGTCACTACTGACACTTGACAGTCTTGACACTAACAACAACAATTGACATAATTTTTTTGACATTGATCATCGAAAACGTCGGTCAAGCCCGTCTGTGTTTATATTGAAAAGTATTCTCTAGTTTTTCGATAACTCGGTAAAAAATGAATGCGCCACCAACTTTTGAATCGTTCTTGCTGTACGACGGAGAAAAAAAGTAAGTGATTGCAGCAAAATAACCATAACACAGCAATCACTGCATACACACATAACCCAACTTTTTCCAGAATCATAAGAGAACAAGACACCAAGGTACCTAACGCAGCTATATTTACCATAAACAAGGAAGACCACACCCTCGGAAACATGATCAGAAAGTAAGTTTCATAAACTGGAAGTAGGACAAGCTAAAGAAAAAACAATTATTGAATTTACAGTCAATTGCTGAAAGATCCTAATGTACTGTTTGCGGGATACAAAGTTCCTCATCCTCTCGAGCATAAGTTCGTATTGAGGATTCAGACCACTTCAGATTATTCACCGCAAGAGGCCTTGATGCACGCTATCACAGATTTGATATCAGAATTGTCACTGTTTGAAGAACGATTCAAGGTAAAATCATATACCTATAATTGTATGTCTTGCAATCACAACTAAATGGTTTCTTTATTATTTCAGGAAGCAATTAAAGAAAAGAAGGAAGGTTTGGACTGATTTATTGTTCTTTATTTAAGGTTAGGGTTCTTGGAAATGAGTTGTGAACATAATTAATTTGCTTTAAGTTATTTAGAATAAATCTGATTGAAGTTCTAGTAATGTATTTTTACATTTCTCTCACATAGTTAAATAACGTGCAGGACCTATGATGCATAATAATTGGGTATCATTAAAAATGACTAGAAAACCATTTTCAATAATTTTTCATAGGTCGGGTTCAATAGGACTGGGTATTTGTAAGTGTTAGCCATAGTTCACTAGATCAGTGTTAACCGGGCTCTTGCGCGTACAATGAGACGCTTGATATGAAACTTCCAGGCAAAGAGCCTCTGTTAACACATAACATTATTAGAAAAACTATCAATAATCGTTTGTGTAAGTGAAATTTTCAACTATTGGTGCTCACTGTTTGTGAGTTGTGAGTCTGATGCTCGTTTTGATGTTATTTTAATCTTTTAAAAATTGAAAACAATCATTTTGAAGGTGGAATGGGAAGGTACGCTTTCGGTTCTTACAAGAAAAAATTGAAATAAACACTGCGTCGCACAATGGAACGAGAGTGGTCGTGTGGTTGGACATCGCGCTCTAGCAATCGTAGGGTCGTAGGTTCGATCCCCGCTGGGATCGTCACATTTTTTTGTGTTTTTACTAACTTTTTGCATATTTTTCGTAAATCTAAGTCCATATACCTTGAGTACATTCTATAGCCTTTTGTTTTCTTTGATTTTCATGCAATTACCGTCAAGCACAGAGATATTACACACAGAAGATAGCCCTGAAGAAGTGCCAGAAAACTCGAGTTCCGCACTTTTCCGCAACATAACGTATGCACCATTTTAATCTGGTAGACTTGGTCCTCAACGTGGCACATCGTATTTTCCGGGGCAACTTGAGGCATTTCTGCAATTGATTGTTGAAGTAGACCCATCAAGTTTGAGTTTGGTCAGGAAACCAAAGAGGTCCCTGCATGTTTGACTCTGGTTGCTCCGATCTCGATTGGTCTAGGCGGGTTGTACCACACATGTCTCAAACTGCATGCTTCAATCACAAAGTTTGTGGTACCTGTTTGGCCGCTGACGACAGTCATTTTTTTAGTTTTTTTTTCTGGAATGAATCAGTACTTCAATAATCAATTGCAGAATTGCCTCAAGTTGCCCCGGAAAGTACGATATGCCACGCTAAAGAGCAAGTCTTCCAGATTGAAATGGTGCATACATTATGGTGCGGAAAAGTGCGGAACTCGAGTTTTTTGACACTTCTTCAGGGCTATATTTTGTGTGTAACATCTCTACGCTTGATGGTAATTGCATGAAAATCGAAGAAAATGGAAGACTATAGCTTGTACTCAAGACATATGGACGTAGATTTATGAAAAAAATGTGAGACGTTAGTGAAAACACAAAAAAAAATGACGGTCCCAGGCGGGGATCGAACCCACGGCCTTTGGATTTCTAGAACACGATGTCCAACCACACGACCACTCTCATTCCACAGTACGTCGTGACAAGTGTAAAGCGAGAGTCGATCCGATGACAAAAAAGGTTTTATTTTATTCCGTTTCCGCTGGTTTCCGCGAGCACGTAGCGTGGAAGTTTTGGTCAGGGCTCAGGGCCCTCTCCGAGTCTCCTCTAACTGAAACCCTCTAAGGCCAAAGGTAGGCGAGACGCGAGAGCCACTCTCACACGTTACGTTGCAGGCAATCTTTGCTACATCAATGTACTGCGGATTGCATAAGACTATCCGGCCCAGAAGCCAGGCAGGAGAACGTCAGAAGCCTTGTTCGGGGTTGCCAACCGAACAATGAATGAATGAATGAACAAGAAATATTGATTTCAATCATTTCGAAGTAGTAATTTTCAAATTTTGAACTTTTATTCAGTATGGTGTCAGATTTCCTAACTAGAAAAGCGCAAGGAAACATCTTGCAAAACAAACCGAAAGGCTTCTGCGCATACCTGTGAAAGGAGGACGTTGCACGTTGCCATATCTTCTATCACGACAACAAGTTGACAACACTGTAATACGGTGTGCGTGTGTGATGTCACGCAAATGGCAGCTGACAGCGCTTGACGTCGATTTGACATTTCGACAGACCTAACCTAATAACGCTCTTGTTTCGGTGATCGCCTTGCAGCTCGTTGTGTTTCGTATCACCTGAATCTTTTCTGCGTCTTTTTGCCGACGTTGCACGTTGCCATATCTTCTATCACGACAACAAGTTGACAACACTGTAATACGGTGTGCGTGTGTGATGTCACGCAAATGGCAGCTGACAGCGCTTGACGTCGATTTGACATTTCGACAGACCTAACCTAATAACGCTCTTGTTTCGGTGATCGCCTTGCAGCTCGTTGTGTTTCGTATCACCTGAATCTTTTCTGCGTCTTTTTGCCATACGGCCCGTAAACATTTCATTCTGAACAATATTAAATGTTGAATCGAGTGTTGAATGATTGATGATGTTTGTTTACATTTCGATTATTGATTGTCAATTGCCATTGACAGTGACGCTTCGTGCGTCAAAATTGAAATTACCGCGCTCTACAGGTATGCGTTCTCATGTATGCGCTGAAGTGATATATGTACGTACGTGATGGTAAACGTGGATTATCATTGGTAACGGCGGCCATACCAAATCTGACAACATCGCGATTGACAGAGACTGTGGATCATTTGCGAAGTAAGCAACGAACTTCCAATATTTTCATTATTTTGTAAAACAGAACTATACAAAATAGAAATTTGGCTTGCGACTTAATCTTCTTCACATTTTTAGTAATTTTTTTGTATATCTGGAGACTTAGTTATGCATGGAAGAGCCTGGTATTCCATAGAAAAGTCGATATTTGTCTGGATGTTTCAAATTTGGCACTAAATAGCGACAGTTGCGTCCATGTTGCATCTGCGCCGTCGTGTCGTGTTCCATGCACCCATATTGACACTCTTGACAGTTATCGTACATAACCTCCCTCAAAGAAATGTACGGAAAGGGGAAAAGTGCTAATGCTCAAAAAAGAGTCGAGGCGAAGAGGTGCCCCACTGAGAGGAAAAAAGAGCTGGTGCAAAGGTGCAGCTTGGTACATAACACGGCACTACTTTTTTTTTCACCGCTATTTTTCGCTTGTCGACTTTTCGACTTTTCTCTGCTTTTTAACTCACGAAGTGACGCAAACTGCTAGTTACTATTGTAGACAAAAAAAGCTGAACGACAGATGAATGACTTTTCAAATTTTTGACCTGTGAATCAGCTTTACTGTCGTCAAGAATATGCCACCCATAACCAATAATGCTTTGTCATTTTCTGTGTCAAACATGACAGAATGTTCAATGAATCTGTTAGGGTGCAAATTATGCCTCTTGTGGAGAGTGATATTGCGTACAAGACGGTAGCAGACCTTCTCAGTAACAGGAAAGGGACAGTCTACAACGTTATGTGCAGGTGGCGGGGAAATTCAACGCTGACACGGCAACCAGGTTCTGGCAGACGCGAAGCTACCACCGAAGCCGAGGATCAAGCATGATCCAAATAGTCTATGTCCATATCACGGTATGTCGTCCAGATGCTAGAGGACGATTCGTTCGCCAATGTTCGACATGCTGCGAGCCCCTTAAATTTCCCTACAAGCAAAAGGCAACGGACCGCCATTGGCCATTACCATGTAGGTACTCGTAGCATATTACATGGAATCAACCAACACGAAGTTACCGTGTTGCGGGTTCGTGTTGATACAGTGGGTAGAAATCTCGGTGGAAATGATCCATTTTCATCTTCACCTTCTTCTACTCCTGGTTCATAGCTACAAAGAAATCAAAGACACAACTGACGTTGTCTTGTGATTCAAAAAAATCACTGGCATTTTGCCATGGGCTTGTCAAAAATTATAATCCTAAAGGGCCTTTTACAAAATTTGAAAAGTCATTCATCTGTCGTTCAGCTTTTTTTGTCTACAATAGTACTTATATGCTGAGTGCCGACAAATGAAAGTGAAATTACACTTCCAAAGTTGAGGTTATGTACGCTTAAAATGACAGTTATGATAGCTAGGGTGCATGGAACACGAGCGCCATTACTTCGGACGTTTGCCACTATAGTTACCCATTCAAGAATACCGAATTTACCTGCGAGGGAAAGGGACGCACAGGGGAGGTGATATGAACTTTGCAGGGCTGGGCAAAATACTTCGAAAAATGTATTTAAATACAAAATACACGATCCAAGATAGTCGAAATACAAAATACAAACTACTTCTTGAAATGTCTTTGAAATACAAAATACGTATTTGGGAAAACTAATAAACTCCAAAATACAAAATACAACCTCGAGTATTCCAAATACAAAATACATTCTTATTGCGTATTCCAACCATTTTATTGGAAAAACCGTAAAATGCAAGTATTTCAGTGGGAACACTTCATTGATTCAGTCGCAATAAGTAAATTATTATGAACTATGAAAAGATAAATAAAATAAACATTAAGTGGAGAAAACTTCATATTCAAACATATTCCTCACTTCATTCATCAATTCTTCAAAATAACAAATGTTGATTTCCTTTGGGGCAACCAGCTTTTCGAAAATATTGTCCGACATCCGACATGGAACCTCTCGTGGCTGACAGTAGGATGCACTTACCAGTAAAACGTAAAAGATGCAATCGAACCACGGATAATCGAACTCATTATCAATCCCAGATAGTGTGCAAAAGCAAGAAATGTCAAATGGGGTGAATATAGTATTACCAGCACAATTTCGGCCCGAACAGACTAAAGAGCATGGGAAACAAATGTATTTTGTATTTTGTATTTTGAAAATCAAAATACTTTTCCGAAAAATGTAGTTAAAATACAAAATACAAAATACTAGCTGCCTGAACTATTCCAAAATACAAAATACAAACACTTCTCAATCAAATGTATCTAAATACAAAATACAAAATACTTAAATGTATTTCAAATACTTGTATTTGAAATACCGCCCAGCCCTGGAACTTTGTACACATCCCTTGACGCTATTCACTTCTCTCGAGCTCAAGAATAGAGGCCCAGAAATCTTGCGGAAATCACCGGGAATCCCAGAATTCTCTCGCAAATCACATAACCGGAATTCTCAAAAAAAATCGGAAATCACCGGAACTCCCGTAAGTTTTTCGGAAATCACCGGAATTATCGGCATTTCCGGAAGTTTTTCGGAAATCACCGAAATCCCCGGAAATCCTTCGGAAGTCACCGGAATTCTTTCGGGAATCACCGAAATTCCCGGAAGTGCAAGCAGCACCACTCTATTTTCAATGAAGTTGTTTGTCTCTTCTATTGATAATACAAAATATCAAAAAAATTTATTGTATTATTATTATTTTCATTAAAACAATGATATTTCCATGAAATTTCTTGTTCCTTTTTCATTATGTAGGTTATTGAAAAGGCAAATAAAAAAAATTCATGGACATCCGTCTTCTTCCCAAGAGTGCAAAAAGCCCTAAGTCACTACATTTCATTCTGATTAATTCTTTTGTTTTATTCTCAAACCAGTTTATAGGTTCCGGTTTACGTATATGATATCGGACCTCAAATAAGATATGGTTGATTCAACAGTTTTTTCCGCGACTCGATATCGCAAACGGTTCTCGAGAAAAATTGGGGTGAGCATGTTTTATGAATCACCTGTATATAAATACTTTATGTGTTGTGAACTTCAGCATCTTAATCGGCGACGCCGCGCCACACTAAATTGTTAAATATTGTAATAATTATTTATCGTTATTTCGACAAGATTTATTTACAAAAATTTGTAACTATGTTGACCCGCGTGGGTCATATCGATATGAAATTTTTGATAAAGTTCAAATTCATAAGAACCTAGTCATACCCCCTAGTCCGTATCTGTGTTTATTGTTTATGTGCTACTACAGTTTCCTGCAACCCATTTTCGATATAAGCGCTATGAAGCTGGCACAGATGGCGCTGGGCACTCTGCGGCGAATTTAGCCGTCACTACTGTCGTCCTTCCGCGGACTCAAATGACTTTTTCTGTGGTACAGAAAATGTTAAATATTTATAGTATCTGTTAAGTTCTCCCCATCGTCAGGCGTTGTAATCAATGAAACTGCCGTCGACCCGTCAAAACCCGTTCAGACCTCGAACAATCAATACCTCTCCCCCGGAGTAAACCGCAAGGTATGGCGATGCCTTCCACCGAGACCAGTCATGAATGAAAATCCATCAAGGAGCGATTGGAAATCGATTCGACACACGTGCTGAACATTTCCGGTGAGCAACGGCATTGTCTTTTCGTTCCAATTTCCAACTTGGTGAACGACACTCCGGTTTGGGCTAACTGAAATGGTCTTTGGGAACATGCACCACTAATTACTTTGGTTTTGGCGCTTTGAACTACTTGTGTGAGTGTGAGAGAGGCTAAGAACACCATGGCCAGTTTTGCCGCCCAAGCGGCTCTGAGGGCCAAATGGAGTTCGTTGGTGGAGGAGCACAGCATCGAAGTGCCCCCTGAGGTCACTAGTAAAGTGACAAGCGTGGTCGGCTGGCTCAAACAGGTTACAATAACTTTCTACTGCTACTGCTGCCACTACTACTTTTTCTTTGCCTTTTTTAGTGCTTGCTATGAATCATAATTGTGTATGAGTCTCACAAAGTGGTAATGTCTTGTTTCCTTTATTGAAAAGGCTTCACTTGAAGTGCGGGCTGCAGGACGAAGGGCAGTTCATCAGTTAGCTGGGGGCGGAATGGACCACAGCTTGGTGATCTTACACTTCAACGATGTTTACAATGTGGAACCGAGGATATCCCCGGAGCCAGTTGGAGGAGCTGCACGCTTTTGCACTGCCATCAAGAGCTTCCAGCACCTCCATCCTTTGGTATTGTTCAGCGGGGATGCATTCTCTCCAAGCATGTGTAAGTGAATAATTACCTTTTCAAATTCTTCATCTGTGTCTGAGTTTCCTATTGTCCAATACCTAGGTACTGTGGTAAATACGCAGTGATATGAATATAATCAATGAACTTGAATAAGTTTATATCTCGGTTTATATTTTAAAATATAAAAAAGAGTTGAAACACTATTAATTTGTACTAATTTTTATTGATTATAACGTTAGGAAGAACACATTTTTTCATCTGAAATGACTGTGGAACTGCCAAAATTCTGTCATAAATTCATAATTAGAAAAAATGATGAACTATACATTCCGGGTGATCATTTGAAAACTATCCACATGTAATAACTTACGATTCTTACCGTGGGTTCCACCAAAATATTTAACCAGCTGATAGCTAACTCGAGATTTATTTTGATCAATTCTGGCCAAATGATCAATGTAAATTCAGGTTTTACGCTGAGTGATTAACTAAAATGTGGTATACTTGCGATTTAACGTATTTTCCAAAATGAATCTACCAACATTGACCAGAAAAAAATCCGTTTAATCTCGGTTTAGCTTAAACCGCTCATAAATTTTTTGGTGGAACCCCGCATTAGTGAATATTTCTTCAAATATATACAGGTCGATTTTTATATCGAGGGGGACATCTAAAACATAAATTGGCGAACTACTATCTGTAGTCTCTTCGCCCCCACCCACCCCAATTTTGAAATTTCAAATGATACCACCTATTTTGCGATACATCAAATTAAAGGGAATGAAAATCTTTTTTTAAATTTTGGACTCCACCCCCTTTTTCCTAAAAGTCTCTGAATGTTCAATTTAATATTTTGTTGAAGAGGGGCCATTCGAAGAACCGTAACTTCTAATTTACGTCTGTGAGTAAAAAAAAGCTCAGTTCCATTGGTGACAGGGCCTAACTAGAATCACCTGTATAGTAAGTCTTTAATTGCCGCTTTTCTGATGGTGAACAAGAATAGGCAACGTTGGCATACTTTTTTCAGCTGATTCTGATCGATTTTTATTGTGAATCCAACTTCTCAAACAATTTCTCTTTCATGATCAACCAAAATAAGTATTTGTTGCCATTTGAAAAAAAGTTTACTACCGTTACCTACTCAAAAGCATTTTGAACCAATTTTTGTTTGTTTGCTGGCATGTTATGTCTGACTTGAAATCATTTAATTTGATGTTTGAATTTTCAAAATTTGATGGCAAAAATAACGACCCAACAGCTACATCGATAATTTAGAAATTGCAAAAATTATTGATGTTGGAAATTTTACGCTCGCTACAGTACATCATCAAAATCTCGTACTACTTTAGGAACACCTGGCATATCTAATAAGAAAAAACTAAACTGACCTAGAGTATTGTGATTCAACTTGAATATGTTTTTTAATTTCAATTTTCAGTGAGCACATACACAAAAGGCGAACAAATGGTTCCTGTTCTCAACGATTTGGGCACCCATTGTGCTGTCCTCGGAAACCACGATTTTGGTAAGGCTATGATTAAATTTGTTAGTCGCCTACCGTAAACGCTATAGGTTACATATTTCAATTTTAAGTGACCTTGCGTACTATTACATTATCTAGTTTTACGTCCTCTTTGAGCCATAAATTGTCTCATTTTTTACCTCTTTATAACAAGCACTTCTATCTGAAATCGTGAGTGAAGCAACATAATATTACTGTAAGCTATTTGGCGCTCGACGAAGTTCCGACTGATCTGAATGCAAGTGTGGATATAGTTTCTAAAAGGTTCAGGTCACAACTTCAAGGCGATTATTATGCTGACACCTGCATTTGTTATCGAAAAAAAAAATTCGTTCGTTTTACTTCACCCATCTAGCCTATCACTTGTTGGAAGCTTGGAGGAGTTGGAAGATATGTATTATTTTACCTCTGTGGGTGCCTATTTTTTTATTGTAATAAATTCACTCCAAATTGCTCTATTATATTTTTTTGAGTGATGAAAACCCAAGAGGTCAGTCTCTTCCCTGCCCCCCCCCCCCCCAGTTCATAGTTCGATTTTAAGACTGGAATGTTTTTCTTTGTTGCCTGATAATAACGGTCAATGAATGCATTTCTTTTAATAAATTGCAGTTGAATACTGTAAAAGCTTCTTAACACAACAAATTGATTTTTAATGTTTCCGTTATAACCAGTCGATGCCATTGCGACCGAAAATACAGTCGTGTTGAAAAGTACGAACATTGACACGAACAAAGCATACAGGGTACTTCAGTGGTGGAGTTGTGCTACAAACTTCAAGGGTAAATTTTCCATCAAAAGCCATGTCTGAAAATATCGAGGAAAATATACAGAGTGTTTACGTTACCGCCCCACTAGTTGTCTCATTCCTGGGACAATTTCAAAAATAAAAACTGATTCTTGGAGGATTTTTGCTGAACTTTTCGAATTTGTCAATTAAAAATGTCTAGACCAATAATTTTCAGGGTGTCACAAAAAATATTATTTTTGTTACATGTATTCTGTGCTTTTATCCCGATTATAACGACATGTAACTTTTACGGGCTCATTTGATAAACAAACTGTCAAAATATTATAAACGCAACAGTTTAAAAATATCAAAAATCACAATCAAGACGATTTGAAAATTTCATCTGAAAAACCTATATTTTTTTACCAAATGAACCCATAAGTGTTATTTATATGTTTGTAATCGGTGCAAAAGTCTGCATCGATTGTATTGTTTAACAAAAAATGTAGGATGCGAGGTAGGATGTAATAAAACAAGAAATTTTTTTGAAACGCCCTGTAAATTAAAGATCCAGAAAATTTTCAGGGTCAAATTTGAAAAATTCAGCAAAAATCCTTCATGAATCAGTTTTAATTTTTAAAATTGGTTCAAGGATAAGGCGGCTATTGGGGGGGAGTCAATATTAACGTGAACACCCTGTACATGACCCGTATTCGGAAAATTCAACTTCTACGTCGCTATAGATCCCTATTGAATTCAAATTTGACATCAAATATATTTGAATGAAATGAAATTCATGCAAATTTTTCAGTATCATAAATATGAGAGAGTTTTACACCCTGTATCTCTGAAACGAAGCATTTCCAGGTCATCCATATTTTTAGTTTTTGATTGGGAATCCACCTTTGAAGTTTGTAACACCTTCACTGGAACACCTGTATTCTTTTCAATATTTCAATCACACATTCACAACTCAATTATCAATTATGTAATAAACCCATAAAGGTGTATGGGTGTATGGGACAACGACAACCCACTACACTGACTTACAATTTTTATACTGTTCTATAATTTTTTGCCCGCGGAAGTACCAACTAGGTAATTCTAACCTGGATGCTTAATTTAATTTTATCATCGAAATAACCAATAAACCACATTGTCGCTTATACATTTATGAATTTGGCAAATAGTAGTACCTACCTACGAATCAAGATTAAATTCGAGTATAAAATTCAGTTTAGCGTCTAGTTAGGTGGGCCAACCTACCAAAGATACGATGAAACTAATATTATTGATTCAATATTGATCAAGTTCATACGTTAGGAGCCTCTTGTAGAAAAACTAAATTCCTACTTGTTGTAGGAAGACCAGATTTTTTTTTTCAGCATGTGATTTTGTGAATTTCTTCGGAAGTTGCGTCCACAGCTGAAACTTTTCGAAGTTACCGCACGTGCCATTTATTTATCTAAGCTATTTTCATTGTTTCCAGTAACAACAGTTGACGCGCTTGCAAAGGCAATTTATTCCTTTCTAGAACGGCTCAAAGTACACTCAATTAATTTATTACAAATATAGAATTATTGAAGTTACAGAGGGCGATACTGAATTGTTCATAATCGGTTCCAGTAATAAAATTATTCGTCCGTCCAAGACACACGCTATTGTAGGTACCGGTTTTGATTCTACCAGAGTAATAATCTTGTTACTTCGCCTCGCACTTCGCTCAATTAAGAATCCAGTTCGTACTAATTTCTGTTAGGTATAACGTATTCTTTGGAATCCACTTATTTTTATCGAGCATTAAACTAAATCGGCAACAAACATGGTTATCTAGTGGCCATAAAAAATACAATTATTATCATAGTATTCAAATTAAGCAACAAGCGATTGGAACAAATTGTAATGTGATCACTTCATTATTATCAGCTATTAAAAAAATTTCCGCATATTTAGCATACTTGATTTTTTTTCTTGTATCCGCTTAGATATCGATACTATAATTATTATTTCAGTACATTTTTTATCACAAAATTAATTTGCAAGGCAATATTGAAGAATATAGTGAAATAATTGTGTTTTTCTTAATAAAATTAATATAAAAATTATCTTCTTCCTAGACAAATTCCATGTGTTTGGATAATTTGCAAGTTTCCATGAAGCAATGTTGACAAAACCGCAGGTACCCTAATTTGCGCTTTTTTATGGTTGAAAATATTCCAAACAGTTTCAAGTTCACACCATTTCAATGTGAGCTTAGTACAATTAAAATAGCATTAACTAGGACACTGCAGCATTCTATTGACCATTATCTATTTTTAAACACTCTCGGTGGCATTCACCCGCGCTAGGTAGGATCAGGTCAGAATTATTTTTCTTTGCGACTATTTTTATTTTGTGTTAGTTACTAAAAAAAATCAAATTTTATATTATTAATAGACAAGGAGCTTCGACAAGAAAGCGGCATGCCTGAAGCAAATCCGAATGAAAAACCTGATAGATGTTTGAGTTTGAGGCTTTGAATTTTGGGCTTACCCAACACAAAATTTTAAATTCACTCACGCTTTTTTATACAGAGTGCTCGTTTGAAAACTTACCACCCCCGATTTCTCCCGTGAAAAGTTCCGGGGCAGATCGATTTGATATTGAGGGGGACATGATTAGCATGAATTCAACGTTCAACGTTCTTGCTCCATCTTCTAAGGCATACGATAGTAACCATTGGTGAAACAACCTGTCATTTCATGGGCGCAGCTATTTTGAATGTTGAATGCCGCCATTACAGAGCAGAAACATCGCGAGGCACAGCTTGCGTGACGAAACCTCGTTAAAAAATTCAAATTGAATACATGCCATATCATTCGGTACCTATGTATCATCATGATTCGGTATAACTGTAAACATCAACAACTTCTGACAGGTGTGGCAAAAAATGATCTGCTTCGTAATGGCGGTCCCAGCGTGACGCCATCTACTAGTCATCCATACAAGTTTTCCTCCGTGGCAGGTATTGTGGTGGACGTGGAATGCAGGTTTAAATTGTCAGTGACTATTTTTTTTTTTATTGGGTGTTTATGGGCGGATCGAGTACTAGCTCATTAGAGCGCTTGAGAGCGCATAGAGAAAAGCCACCTGACCCAGCGGGATTTGAACTCCGGACCTCTGGGTTTGAAGCCAGAGACGGAGCCCACCGAGCTACCATCGGGATACTATTATTATTGTAGCTTCAAATGTCGAAGTGTCACTAACATTAGGCTTTTCCCTTCACCACAATCTCACTCTGCCTCATTTCAGTTAAAGAGAGAGAAAAAGCGAGAAATCGCTAAGGAACAAGTGAGATACCACTATCAACTGTCGCGTGCGTAAATGGAGAGGGGATGGTCAAAGCTTGAGGGCCCAATTTCAAGGTTGGGTTCAATCTAGGCGGATCTTTTTTCTTTCCTGGCCATATAGAACCGATCACAAGTTTGGTATCTTTTCTGGCTAAATTCAATCTCCTGAATTCGAATCCGGTGTGTAAACTTGAATGAAAACAAGTTCGAACAAGTTAAGTTTAAAAAACTGTTTTTTTTTGAAAATTGTTAGTTTTTTCCGAGGTTTTTTCACTGTTAGAACTTCCTTTGAAAATATTTCAGAGGCCATTATATAAAAGTGTATTTTTGAGGAAAATCATCCACTCGATGTATAATTTAGTTTTTAGGGATTAAACATCGATTTAATATATGTATGGTCCGGCCGGCCGACCCGGTGCGGCGTCTACTAATGACCGTCACCTAGCCGAGCCTCCCCGACGACCCCCTTCAGCATGATCGACACTTTTTGTACCAAAATGGTACCAACGGGAAATGACGTATTTGCATCCAATGCATTGTGCATTGACGGATTTCGTTCCCTCCACTTGTGGTTGCAATTTTAAACCCCCCTCCAGTAACCCAAAACCCTGCAGTGCGATTTTTGGCGATTTTGGATATGTAGTAGGGCAGTCAATTCTGAACAGAATATCAAATTTTCAGAACGTCCATGTTTTTGGGGAGGTTGAAAATCATCTTTCTTGTAGGTACTATAAAGCATTCAACGAGTTTGTGTCCAATGTCGTGTTAATGAAACATGTTGCATAAAAATAATGGGATTAAGGGGAATTAAGGGTCCAGACTGGTGCGCGCGCGGTAACAATCGGTATCCGTTTCGGAACACCAATTGTTCAATTTACAAACTGACCGAATTTAAACGAGCGGAATTTTTTTTCAAGATCACGGCCTGGAAGTGCTCTCCCAGTGGGTGGCCCAGACGGAATTCCCGTGGCTCATGTCGAACGTGCTGGACAACGAAACGGGCCGTCCCCTGGGGGAAGGCAGGATAACGCATGTCGTGCATTGGGCAGGACACAGGATCGGCCTCCTGGGATTGGTTGAGAAGGAATGGCTGGACACGTTGGCCACCATCAATCCGGAAATGGTGACGTTTTTGAACTTCGTAGAGGCCGGACAGAAGTTGGCCGCACAGTTGAAGCAGGAAGTACGAAGCTATACAAGATGCGTTGCTACTCAGCTTTTAAAACCTCTGTGCTTCATATACTGTCATTCTCATATTTTCCGAGGCTTTTTTAAGCTCAGTAGCATTATGCTGAAACTAATTTACAAAACATTTTTGTTGTTATTCCTTTAGCGGTTTTAAACAAAGCTATTTTCCGCTTGGGACAACCTCCTGTGATCCAGTCTTCCACTGATATTTTAAGGGTTTAAAATTTTGATTGATCATAGGTATTTGAAAGGTAACTTCAAAGTAAAACACTTTGACACCTTGATGAAAATCGCTCCGTATCCGCTTTGTCCGTCCATCTGTCTGTTCGTTATTTCAACTCGTTCAAGAACAGACGTTCTAGTTTCCTAATTCTTTCGCTAATACATAGCTGCCATCCCCAAAGCCAGGAATAGGTTATATTGAAGTGGCCGGAATATTGGTCAAATAACACAGTTTTCCTTCAGTTCCAGTAAACTTATTCTTTGGAAGAAAGTTACCATTCAGGTCTCTTTTGAAAGCTACAAGAATGGTCTTCAATTTAACGAGCTCCAATTTTAAATTTTTAAAAAACAATTACCAAAAATTAATTTTTCCCCCAAAAATTCAAAATTTGAGCTCGTTAAGTTGAAGACCATTTTTGTAGCTTTCAAAAGAGACCCAAATGGTGAGTTTCTCCCAGAGAATAAGGTTACTGGAACTGAAGGAAAACCATCACGTGACCAATATCCCGGCCACCTTAAATTATAAATTTTTATTACTCGCCGCCGACATTACTAAAATCGTTCCCAACCCCAACTAATAACAATAACAATTATCTTGCAACTCCCCTTTGAGACGCTCTAGCGCTCTAATTCTTTTGTAGCTGCCACCATTGAAGCAATTCTAGGCTACATTTCAATCCCATAATTCGCCGCCAACATAGAATCAACTGCCCTAAAAGAACTGGTTACTTTTCCAAAATATTTCATTACACGAACACTTACTGTGTAGAATACGGAAAAAAAGATCCATATTTTCCCTATTGACATGCTCGTCTGGTAATACACGCTAAGGTCGAATCGTCATCTGGCCTTGCCAGGCCTTGCCAGGATTAGAACACACTATTTTTGGATTTGAAACCAGTTTCCTGATTTTCATTCTTCATAATATAAAGTGTATACATATAAGAAATTTTCACAGGGTTGCGACTACGTAATAGCCCTGACGCACATGAGAACACCAAACGACATAAAACTGGCAGAGAATTGCGACGACATCGACCTGATACTGGGCGGACACGACCACGTCTACGAAATCCGCGAAGTGAACGGCAAAAAGGTCATCAAAAGCGGCACCGATTTCAGGCAGTTCAGCAAGATAACCGTTAACTTCGACAAGGGCGGCAACGCAACCCCGGAGGTGACGATCGAAGAGATCAACGTGACTTCCGCTTTTGCAGAAGATGCAAAGCTGAAAGAAAGGCTCGACAAGTACACCAGCATTGTGGAAGGAAAAATGGACGAGGTGCTGGGATGTTTTTCGGTACCTCTGGACGGGCGCTTCACTTCCATCCGCACGTCAGAGTCCAACCTTGGAAATTGGGTAATTGGTTGTAATTGTTTCTTTACATTAGAATTACATAAAAAAAATGTTTATGCAGACAGACCATCAATCATATATTTTTTATATGTTATGCATATTGTTATGCAAATTGGAACGTTTTGATAGAACAAGAATAATAGTGAGAGTGAGTTCATTGACGGTTTCCTGTGGAATGCGAAAGTGACCAGTCTAGTGTTGAAATACCAATTTTGGTCAATTACAGGTCTGCGACGTAGTTTTAGCGGCGACCGGCGCTGATCTGGTGGTGCTGAACTCTGGAACTTTCCGTTCTGATCAAGTCCATCCGGCTGGGGAATTCACTGTTCGCGATTTGACCAACATCGTGCCAATGCGTGATCCCTTGGTGGTTATCAAGCTATCTGGTAATTTTTTGTTCCAGATTTTGCTGTAAAAAAATGATAAGAGTTGTATCTTGTGCAGAAAAAAACAGAAAAGTCAGAGTAACATCACTGTAGCTCTGGCAATGCAGCAGGAGCGTTACCTGAATATTTCTGAAATCACAACCAGTGACATTTTTGACGGTTCTGTTGATACATTGCGTTCAACACCGCCCTCCGCCACCTCCCTCTTTTCCTTCCCGGCGGTCTTCTAAGCGAACCCCGACCACAACCCTTTACATTGCTCATTACGCGCGTCTGCGACGTAATTGTGCTCATTTGTTATCGAATATTCTTTTTAGGTTAGCGGTAATTTGCCGGGAGGTTATCGTATACAGAATTGCCCAAAGAAAACCCAACAGGTGAGTTCTCGGGCACTGGAAAGTGGAAACACAGGTCGATTTTTTTCAAGTGGGATGTTCAAGTGCTAATAATTAACCCAAGCAAACATTTCATAGCAGGGATGCCAGCTTTCAAACATTTGAGATGACAATTGGGGTTGAACGAAACATCATTTCAAAGTTCCTTCACGTGCCTTTTCAAGCGGTGTAATTTTTTCCGAATTGAGGAAATTTTTCTCCAAAATGTTGTCAATGCATGATTGCTATAGAATGCGCTCGTGCCTTCGTGTAAAACAGCCCTATTTTTCAACAAAAATTAACTGTTGAGGTCAATACTGATGAAGAGGGATGGCTACATTCATTTACTGCAAGATCCCCCTTCTCAAAAAACAAAACTCGCATTGAATGTCTTTTCTCTTCCAACATTGACCTCAAGGTACATTTTTGTTGGAAAATGCACGAAGGCGTGAGCACATTTTATAGCGAATCGACCGACGCCGTCAGTAATATTTTGGGGAAAAACATCTCGAATCGGAAAAAATAGCACCGGTGTACGATAATATTGAAAGAGCTTTAAAATGATGCGTCACTCGCTCAACCCTAATTGCTATTTTGAAATTTTCAAAGGGGGCCCTGTGTACGGCTTTGTCTACTGTTGAGTAATGGAGTAAGCTCATTTAGTCGTATGGTTTTTATTGTAGTTGTAACCGCAGAATCTCTAATTGGCTACTGTGACACAATGCATGACATCAGAGCCAATGAGCGATGCTGCGCTTACGGCTAAAATTAAAACCACTGCTAAACAAGCTGACAGCTGACTAAACCAACTTCAACTCTTCGGCAAATTTTGTGGACTAAGGAATATTCGACAATAAATAATAGACGCACCTAACACCTGGGGCGCGTAATAGGGCACTTTCGCTTAAGAGATGTGCTTTTCCTTGACCAAAGCTATACAGCTGAACTCTCTTTCTGTTCGCAGTCTATAAGAGATTACTGAGCGGTATTTAATTCCAGGCCAGCAGGTCCTGCAAACCCTTGAAAACGGCGTCTGCATGTACCCCAAGCTGGAGGGTCGATTTCCGCAGGTGGCTGGCGTCAGTTTCGCTTTCGATCCGTCCAAACCGTCCGGTCAGCGGGTTGATCCTGCTTTCGTCCGCATCGGAGATGAATACTTGAAATTGGACCAACATTACCGCCTGGCCACCAAGAGCTATATGCATTCCGGTTGCGACGGCTACACCATGCTAAGAGACGCTGAAGTTTTGGTACGGTCGTCTCTTTTATTACCAATTAACATTGACACGTTAATCAACAGCTTTATATTAAACTAGTCAAAGCCAGTAGGAAGTCGAAAAAGTTTCCAAAGTGATTTGTATGCTTCCAGTTAACTCTGACTCGTTTAGCATGAGCAAGCCAATTATTGTACTAATTTATCTCGATAATTAACAGGTGGACGAAGGTGAATGTCCAGAACTGGGCTTGGCCATTCAGAACCACTTTCAAGCCATCAACATGCGACTGGGAAAGACAAAGAAGCATTCCAAGCACAGACAATCGCTAGTCACTCTGTCAAGAAGGTGAGAAAGCAGTAGTTGGTTGGTTTTTGTGTTTATTGTGTTGTTTTTAGTAGGTTAATTGTATTAAAGTCGTGAAGGAGACGTGCACGGGGCTGTGGATGGGGACCAAAAAAAAATTAACAAATTTTTATACCACGTTAAAAATAAAATATTCGAATGTTGTTATTTTGCACTTCTTACACCTACATGTCTGCATACTGATTAGTGAGTTTTGCTTATTAATGGGTCGATTTCAAGTTGGAGCCGTAAGTTGAGACCGCAAATGCGGCGATCTGATTCGTTGATATTGTTATGCGCCCTTACCACAGTGATCCTCACTCACAGTGGTCTGATCTCCAACATGAAACTGAGCCCTCACATTGGTAGATTGTCGATAGCTTTTCTCAGCATTCACTAAATTGTTCATCTTTTTATTTTAGTGTGAGCCGTGATAAATGTCATTGAAATGAAGTTTATAGGTGGAGAAATAAAAATGTCGGTTGTTTTAATCATATTAGGCATCAGAAGAATATACATTCAATCGAAATCTCCGAACAAATCTCCTAACTAGTTTTCCAGTAATTTTTGTCAGGTATTCTATTCTGATGAGTTACAATCTGGTGGCGAAACAAGTGCCTGCAGATTCAGTTTCTACAGAAAGACTACCTCTACCCTCCAACGATATGGCAATGTTTCTGCCTATATGCTAGATTACGCCTGGTCCACCGCAGACACCAGAGCAGAGAATACAGTGATGGGACCACGAAACTCGACGGTTGTCGATCTCGACAATTTCCCCTTTCCCCCCCTGCACCTTCACTCTTTTTAAGAAACGGGAAATTGTCGAAATCGACAACTGTCGAGTGTTCGTGGTTCCACCACAGGTCAGGCCTAGAGCGCGAGGGGTGTAGAATAAATTTGTAGAAACATCATTGGTAAATCACATTTTCCATGGATAAGATAGGCACTTTATTTCTGAGCTACTTTCTGAATGTGTTGAAGTTGCCAGGTTGAGGTAGAGTGAGCCTATATATTATTATAATACTGCAATAAGCTTCGTGGATCTTGACCTGCTCAAGCTACTAGTCTTGCCTCCGTTCAATGCGGTTCCCACTTCTCAGCAGCCTCTCATCTAAGTACCTATACCCACTTCATACAGGATCCATCGATTGCACGTGGAGGCGGTCTCTCCTCCTTCGGGCGTAGCCCTGGCACTCCCTTTGTTGATCGAGATCACCTTACTGTTCATCAATCGGCATTCGCAGCATTCATTAGAGCGTCCGGCAATGACCGTCAATGTCTGTTAATTTCTTTAAGAGCTTGGGGTAAAGAGCCTTATAGGCGGTCTCATCCCCAACTTGGTATCGAGCCATAAATCAACAAAATGGTGTGAGTCACGTATTTACTAAACGTAATCAACAACATCCAGCCACTTGATGGAAAAAAGGTGCAACACACGGGATCATACCCCGAGTGAATGGTTGTATACAGTGTGTGAACAATGCACTACAGACAGATCCTAGAGCATGTTAGGGTATCACACAGACGATCGAATTGATTGCTTCTCACAATAAAAAGAAAGAATATATGTATTAGTACAAAACATCAAGTAAAACTCTGAAAACTCTGTCTTCCGTCGTCTTCATATTGTTCCCCCACTGAAAGAAATGGTGGACAAATTAACACCTCGTGTTGATGTCTTAGTACGTTTAAAGAACCCAAGCAAGCATTTTGAATCAGATGAAATACTAAGATTATGAACATCCTATACCTTCCGTGCAGAGCTGAATTTCTGCAGGGTACCTATTTCTGCGTTGGTGCCGGTGAGTTGAAGCCATGTGTGAACGAAAAACTTCTGCTTTCTTTCCGGAAAACTATTTCACGTTCACATAATGTAGGTACGACCTATTATTAAGAGCTTATTCAAATTTTGTGGGTGGAAGCTATAACTTGAGCAGTGGCCAGGCTAATGATCACTTGATAGTCAAAACGCGAATAGTAACAAGGTTTTGAAGGTGTCATTTTGAGGCAATAATTAAGATAGAAGAAGAAAGATAGGAAGCTGTTATGAATAAAATCATCAATAACTTGCACATATCGTGGCTCCATAAATCGTAACGATTCATTTTCTTTTCATAACTATACTATTCTATTCAGTGACTCGCACAATAAATTTTAATTTGTTATTGCTGTTATAAGTACCTACATTATTATATTATCACAGTTGTTAAAATGCCAACACAGGCTCAACGAGGGTTTGCAGTTGCGAAACTTGAGGAAGGTTGGTCATTGCAACGCGTAGTGCATGAAATAAACTGCTCTAACGCACAACGCACAACTTACGAATATGACTTGGCACCGGCGCTGCAAGATAGCCATTGTAGACCATCCTTTTGCCACTAAACTAACTTCAGGTGAGTTAGGCTCGCTAACGTGAGTGACATTTTTGACTCTAAAAACCTAAAACCGTACGGGTATAACATATAGAGCGAAAAGAACGGGCCTTAAATCGTCCGGTAGCCGCTCTCCCGAACGATTTAAGACCCGCTCTCTTCGCTTTAGATTTTCAAAGTCAAACGTGTCACGGCTAACTCATATTTCCCTGCATCATTGAGAACCAATGGCTTTCCATCATAGTTGTATTCCTCTTGCTATCAATCTCAGATAGTCTCACCTCAGTAACACCTCAGTGTAAGCCGACCAGATTTGTCAGTAAAGAAATCGGAACATGGAGGGTTCGGGGGATAGAGCCCCCCGATATGCGCCGCAGGCGATTTTTTTCCCGAAAAAGGGGCGTGGTCAACTTATATTGACTGATTTAGAACTTCCAGGTACCTACCGACCACCTATTCCCCATTTTCCGCGTCTGTTCATTGTTGGATAGCCATGCAAATACACCAATATTTAAGAATATTTGTGCCAATTGAAATAAATTCAACCTTGTAAACAAACTACAATCTACATAAATTTCAACCTCGATTTCAACCAAATTTACCAAAAATACATACATATAAATAGAAGATGTGAAAAGAAATTAAAATGTTCGTTGCTAAAATCGGAAATCGGAGCATTTACGGAATTGATACTCAAATCGGAACATTTACGGAACAGAAAGTCGAATCGGAAAGTGTCTTCCGAAAACGGTACAGTTCCGATCAAATTGGAACGTCTGGTCACCTTACCTCAGTGGGTAGTGGTGTACCACTCGTTCTTTAGCAATTTCTCGCTTTCTCCCTCTTCAACCGAGATGAGACGAAGTGAAATTGTGGTGAAAGGAAAGCGCCAAATGTCAACACACACTAAAAGCCATGTTTATGCACTGTGATTTCTTACATATTCTGGTACATACTGCGATAAAAAAAAATCGTTACAATTTATGAGGCCCCACAATATTACTTACCTTTAAAGTATCTAAGTTATGAGATCTTTCATAAGTTATTGCAAAAAAAAACCTAAAAAGTGAACGACACACGTTTGGTTTTAGGCACAGTCTAGTAAAAATGCTGGATGGCAGTGAACTTGACGGCCCGCCGCCCTTACGCAGGTCAAGCACTGTAGAAAGCTCCACCAGTCCACCTGGGCAACACCATTCGACTAGACTGACACGTAGGGCTTCGCTAGACGATCTTGAACAGGAGTCATGTCAATTAACGCCGAAAATCGATCATCGAATCATAATCGTCAACAATGAAGAGGTACGCTACATAATTTCGCTTTTACCACTGTGCATTAAATACTGTTTCCTTTAGAAACGCCAAGAACTCATCCTCCAACGTCAAAGAATAGAGCAGGACTCCATAATTGAAGAAGTCGACGAATACTCACCACAAAACTAGTTTTAATAATAATAATAATAATAATAATAGTAGCCCAAGATTTCTCAAGTTTCGTTCAATTTTTTCGACAACTACTAATGCCTTCAAATGAACACCACTGAATAGCATTCCACAACGAGCCGTGTTGTGATCATAGTGACTTAAATGAGTTGCTTTTCCGCAGTATTTAGTTAATTAAAAAACATGCAAACGAAAGCGAAATGCAATAAGGTTTGACAGACCTAAGCAATAAGCACAAGAATTATTCAAAAAATCTTCTGCATGTTAGTTTTTTGCAGGAGAAATAAGTTGTTGAATGTTCTTATAAACGTAAACCAGTAGTAGTATTTTGCTTATAGTCGGGGTTGCACTCATGCGTTTTTTCGTTGAAGACCCCTTCAGTATTATCCTGCACAAAATCAAAAGATTTTGAAAAAGTGGTTTGCTTGGCATTATGCAAAATGTGGTGGTCAGTGTCTTGATGCCTTTATTGTATTGAATATACTTAATCTTCCAATAAAAAACTGTAAATGTCCTAGGCTCCTATGCACTCTGTGTTGAAAAGCTTGTCCACACATACACTCACAAACACTGCTTAGTTCCAGTGTAGTTTAAATAAAATGGAAATAAAGGCACTTTTTAACTACTTAATCTGTCTATATCGAATGGTAGAGGTGAGAGTGGCCGCAGGCCCAAGTCGAAGTCTTACCAGAACTGTTTGGAATTCACAAAAAATTTTAGCATGCAATCAAAGTACCAACTACTACAGGAAGGCTTTAATTGAAAAATTTATTAAAATATAAAAAAAAAACATATTGATGGTAGGTGTTTCTATTGTAGCCAATTTTTAGCAACGCTAGTCATTTTGCCTCTCCCTCTGTTAAGTCATTGAGCAAAACAAAAAATACACCTGTTAAAAAACACTCCATACACAAAAAAATTGTTATTTATGAATTATTATCAATAATTGTGTTGATTTTTTATTATTATAACTTTAAATTATAATAATTAGTAGTGTTTAGACGCGCCGATTTTTCCCAAATGATGTAGACACGAGCTATTAAAATGAAATATACTTTTTTAAAATAACTGTTATTTTCATTATTATTATTATTATTGAATAATCATTTTATTCTACAACAAAACGTTGGCACCGTTTTACAAAAATCATCCTTATATCGATAGTATCACAATATCTTACAGGTCCGTTTTGGGGGCGAGCGACAACGGAATCGCTTGCAGTTCAGATCTGAGGCACAAAAATTCGGCACAGACGCACATCAGTGTGGCGCACGCCACGTTGAGGGCCCACCAGGAAAACGTCGTCGGGAAACTGCCGTTGTAGCTCCAGCAGATAAGCAGGTGGATGAAATGCCATGTGCAGCTGAAGTCCATGCACTGTTTAGTTCGTTCCACTATGTACCATAACGTGGCGGAACTGCAATTGAAAATGGAAATGTTCATTCAAGTTCAATTTGTATCATTCAAATTTTGAACTAATGATTTGCCGGCGATTTGCGCCAGCTCGTGGGTGTTTACATTAGTCCGGACATTAGGCGGAAGCACCCTGCATTTTATGGTTAAAGGCCGCTCTATGAAATGCGCTACGCAGCCGTAAAGCGAGGCGCAACGTTTCTGATTGGCTTGCAAGGAATTTGCTGCGTTGCGATGGTTTTGCGATTACCTTGCGAGCCAATCAGAAACGTTGCGCCTTATTGCGTTGCGGTTGCGTTGCGTATTTTCATGGAGCAGGCATGAAACATGGCACTTGACATAAACTGCGCATCAAGTGAAATGGGCCACCCACTTTTTTTTCGCATTCAAAGCAAGGATTCAAAGTGACATATACAGGTGTCCCGAAAATACACCGACAACGTTGTAGGACGGCTTCCTCTCATCAAAATAAGGGAAAAAGTTCCTATGAACATGGGTCCGGAAACGCTTCATAAGGAGCTACAGGCCCCTAAAGGTGGGACCCTGAAGATGGTTGTTTATTCAATATTTCCGAAACCGTTCAAGGAAAATCAATCAAATTTGACACATTTAATAACCTTCTTATGCCTAACAAAATTTGAATGCCTAACAGAAATGAAGTTTCTTTGAAATAGTTTTTCTTTCGTCTTAAATATCGTAATTAAAAATTACCATTTCTGACCACGTTTTCATACATTCAAACTCAAATATCTCGTAAACGGTGCATCTATCGAGGTTGAAGAAAGGGACCTTTTCTTGGTAGACAACACCAATATTCTATAATTTCTTGTTAAATTTGGAAACAATTCACATTCAAACAAGTAAAATTATTTTTACCCCTACCCTTAGCCTGACCCACCCCTGGTAAATTATTGTGAAATTAATCTTGCCTCATTTTGTTGGGCATAAGAAGGTTAGTGGATGTGTCAAGTTTGGTTGATTTCCCTTGAACAGTTTCGGAGATATTGAATAAAAACCATCTTCAGGGTCCCACCTTTAGGGGCCTGTAGCTCCCTTAGGAAGCGTTTCCGGACCCATGTTCATAGGAACTTTTTTTCTTGTTTTGATGAGAGGAAGCTGCCTTAGAACGTTGTCGGTATATTTTCGGGACACCCTGTATACAGGGGCTTTCAGTGACTTCGCATAATACTTTGGGAGGTGAATCCTCTCAAAAAATTAGTCGAAAAGTAAAAGTAAAATTTTTTCCTCAAGTGCTTCCTGAGGGAGTTACAGCTCCTAAAAGATACAAAATGCAACAAAGTTTTCAATAGTGCGTTCTCCTGACCCGACGGCACAGATGCAACATGGACGCAACTGTCGCTATTTAGTGCCAAATTTGAAACATCCAGACAAATATCGACTTTTCTATGGAATACCAGGCTATTTCATGACTAAGTCTCCAGATAGATACAAAAGAGTCACTAAAAATGTGAAGAAGCACCAGTCGCAAGCAAAATTTCTATTTTGTATAGTTCTTTTTTACAAAATAATGAAAATATTGGTAGTTCCTTGCTTACTTCGTAAATGATCCACAGTCTGTTAATCGCGATGTTGTCAGATTTGGCGTGGCCGCCGTTACCAATAATACGTTATATTACATATACTGTCACCTCAAATAGTCACTATAAAATCAATTTGTTTTGCAAGATGTTTCCTTGCGCTCTTCTAGTTAGGAAATCTGACATCATACTGAATGGAAGTTCAAAATTTGGAAATTATTATATGGAAGTAATTGAAATTTATATTTCTTGTTCACTTGGCAACCCCGAACAAGGCTTCTGCCGTTCTCCTGCCTGGCTTCTGGTCCGGATAGTCTTATGCAATCCGCAGTATATTGATGTAGCAAGGATTGCCTGAAACGTACCGTATGAGAGTGGCTCTCGCGGCTCGCCTACCTTTGGCCCCAGAGGGTTTCAGTTAGAGGAGACTCGGAGAGGGCCCTGACCAAAACTTCCACGCCACGTGTTCGCGGAAACGGAATAAAATAAAACCTTTTTCTTCATCGTATCGACTCTCGCTTCTAGACTTGTCGTGACGCAGTGTTTATTTCCATTCTTTCTTGTAAGAACCGAAAGCGTGCCTTCCTATTCCACCTTCAAAATGATTGTTTTTCATGTTTAAAAGATTGAAATAACATCAGTCTCACAACTCACAAACAGTGAGCATCAATAGTTGAAAATTTCACTTACACGAACGATTATTGATAGGTTTTTCTGATCATGTTACGTGTTAACAGACGCTATTTGTCTGGAAGTTTCATATCAAGCGCCTAATTCTACGCGCATGGGCCCGGATAACACGTAAGATACACAGTCTTTGACGGTTTTTCAGCAAATAATTAAAAGCTTTGTTTAACTTCGTAATAACGTGCCTAACGGCGTTTTCAAGACGAAAACTAATGAAAATATTGTCAGTGTCAAAATCTGACCTAACAATTGAATTAAAACGGCAATCCAGCAGAGCAAACATCACTTTGACTAATCATCTTGACTTTTCCAATCCATCAACGTATCAGATTGTCCAACTTGAAGAAAAAATATCATAGGCATGCACCTTTAAATGAAAATAGATCAAACTTTCGAAGAAATAACAACTCATCTTTGAAAATTTGATAATTTGTGCAGAATTGAATTCGATATGACATAAACAAAACAGCCATGAATCGCACTGCAGGGTTTTGAGTTATTTGAGGGGAGTGGTAACAGTTCATAGAGTACAAATCTTGACAAAATGTTATCCTTTCTCCTCGAATAACTCAAAATCCGGCAGTGCGATTCACGGCGATTTTGTTCATGTTATAGGGAATTCGATTCTGCACAAATCCTCTAATTTTCAAAAATAAGTAATTACCGTGGGTTCCACAAAACAGATAATACGAGATTAGTTGATTCGCGATTTTTGTTTGTCAATTTGTAGCCGACTGATCAATGGAAATGCTGGTTTATCCCTCAATAATTAAAAGATGATGGGTCTAGTACAGATTTCAGGCAGATTTTGTTGGTAATCGCCTAGCATTCAGCAGAAAAAAGTTCAGTTAATCTGCAATTACCCTTGATCGCTGATCATCTTTTTTGTGGAACTGCCGGTTAGTTCCTCAATAGTTTGAGCTACTTTCATTTAAAGGTGCATGTTGTAGTGTTCTGGTCATAAGTAGAAGCCGTGCCTTGCCGGCTCAAGTTAAAATCGATTTTTGAAACTCGAGAAACAAAATTAAACATCGAATAGATGATTTTCGTGAAGAATACACTTTAATTCAATGGCTTCTGAAAAATTTTCAAAGATAAACACCTCTAACAGTGAAAAAAAATATCGTCAAAATTGTCAAAGAAAAAAACAAGTTTTTTCAAGTTAACTTGTTCAAACTTGTTTTCATCCAAATTAACAAATCGGATTCGAGTTCAGGAGATTGAATTTAGTCGGAAAAGATACCAAACTTGTTGTGATCGCTTCTACATGGCCAGAAAAACAAAATGGACCACCTAGCAGAGCAGAGCTCCCCCCCACGACCCCCCCTTCGACAGTGATCGACACTTTTTGGGCCAAAATGGTATCAGCAGGATATGATGCGTCGTATTATAACATATTTGCTTCCAATGGATTGACGGGTTTTATCCCCTCCATTTCAAGTTGCAATTTTTTACCCCTCCTCCAATAACTCAAAATCCCCGGGTGCGATTTTTGGCGATTTTGGATATGTTGTAGAGCACTCAATTCTGAACAGAATATCAAATTTTCAGGACGCCCATATTTATTCCGAGGTTGAAACCTATCTTTCTTGTACTATGATTGGTTGATGATTGATGATCATAAGTTTTAATTTTGAAGTTCGTGGTCGTCAAGCAGCAAACAGCTGTGTTGCTATCAAACGAATGGCAGGTGCGAAGTTACCTAGTTGACCACCCCGATCGCTGCCAGTCAGAAACTGCTTGGCTCCGCCTCCGTGCACGGTCCCTATTGGCGAGTAACATTACCGATGGTGGCGCTGCTGATGCGCTTCGCATGTAAACAAACATGTCGGATAGGGCACGGATTGTTGCCCGCGCGTTCAAAAATCTTATCAGTAGTGAGCGGTTTTTATTGTCCTCCAGACGTGAAACGTGGATAATTAGTAGGTACCTATTGCGGTGGAACTCGAAAATGGCAGAAGCGAATTGAGTGTTATGAAGGTTTTCAATCACTGGATGGCCTCAAGCCTCAACGGATTCTCGATCTATCGTGATGGGATACTGATGGGAGAGGAAATTCTGAAGTCACAATTTCTTGTGTTGTATGGTCGAAAGCGAACCGAATCAAGCTTCAGTTCAAACATAGACATATTTGGATTGTGTTTACAAACAAGCGCATTCTATGAATCTCCTCACGAGGCAACTGAGATTGTAATCAAAAGAAATAGTAGTAGAAGTTCTTGCGAGAGTTCCTGTGAAATTGGAACGTTTAAATGCACTTGCAAAGCAGGCCAGTCCGGGACATGCAAACATATCGCAGCTGTGCTTCTTCGATGCAGCCATTTAAAGTTCCTATTTTCAGCACACTTCCCAGGCTTTTCTCGTAGTCATATTTTCCACAGTGCCAAGTTTGTTTGTCATCTTGACTACCCAACTTGCGTCTTTCGCTTTCGACGGGAAACGGTGAAAATGCAACTCTTCCTTTTTCCGGTTTCCACAGCGCGACTCGCACTCGGAAACGCAACAAATTCTCCGCCACTTTTTGTCACTATGACAAAATCACAAATCTTACCACCTCCCATTCTGATGCCACTTTTGCTTGCCAGTCGTCGTACACGTGCCACTCTTATTTAAAAATGCAATGCTTTTGCAACCGACGACACCTAGTATATTCAAGATAATGAAACGTGCGTGGCTCACGTACTTTGTTGGAAAAAATCAACGCCGCGTTAAGTCAGATGGAATCAATTGAAGTCACCAAACACCGCAACGCTCATAAGAGCCCACACAAATCTGCGGTTGATCCGTGCACAAACGTCGTTTACACGTTGGCCGTCAGATGGCGTATTCGATCTTGAAACTCACCAATAAGGTACCGCTTTTTCGGTTATCGGTTCGAAGAGTTGTAAAACGGAACATGCCATCACACGATATTAGTGGTGACGTCAGAGTCGCCATTTTTGATTGCCGGATCCAATAATGGTCTGAGAAGAAAGGAGAAATTTCAGATTTTTTTTTTGTAGCATTACCTCACATATTTAACTATATTGCGGTACGAAGTGACAAACTACAGAACCTAGAGGTCATTTTGAAGCATATTCCAGTTTTTTTTTATCTTTTTTTATAAATGATTTTATCAGCATTTAGGTCTGTCAATACGTCAGATCGACGTCAAGCGCTGTCAGCTGCCATTTGCGTGACATTACGCACGAACACCGTATTACAGTGTTGTCAACTTGTTGTCGTGACGTAGATATGGCAACGTCCTACTTTCACAGGTATGCGCAGAAGCCTTTCGGGAAACGTGGATTGTTGTTAATGAACAATGATGAAAGGTATGATTTACATTCCACAAAATTATCAACGATAAGATTGCAAGGATTGAAAATCTTCCGGTAGACCTTTGTTTTCGAAATGCGAGTTACCACCAGTCCTGTTGATGCATGAAAGTCACAAAAATTGACTTCAAAACATAAGATGAAGATTTTTTGTGCATTTGACTATACAGATTGGATAAGTGGCCCATGAAAAAGCATTTGTTCGAGCGAGTTCAAGACAACCTGCTTCTTTTACCATTCTTGTGGAGGGTACCAACAAAGTGTTAAATTATGGTTAATCAAGGACCCTTCTGTGCCCAAGGGTCGGATACCAAGCCGATGGCGCTCTGAGGTTCGAACGAACCTTGAGGTATCACCGGGAATGTTTTGATTCTTTTGACAACGGTTTATCAGCTAACAGTGAGGAAATGACTTACGACATGAAGAGGTTGCGAAAGAGACAAGAAATGTTTTCAATCATTTGCTGCTGCATCACCTTCTTAATCTTAAGTACGTAAAGAATAGATTTTCCAATTACACAAAGCATTTTTGGAAATCATACGAAAATTTGCCCATTTCATTGAACAAAGAACTATCACTGGGTGGGTGAACATTTTGTATGGTTTAAATCATGCAGGAAGACTACAGAAGATACGAACCACCTACTGACACGATTTCAAGTGAGAACCACCTTTTCTGTAGCCTTAGGAAGATTTCTTGAATGTGTTGGAAAATTCTACGAAAATGGTTTCTGGTAATTTCTACCTTTCAGACCGTACAACTCAGTCATCATGCGGACCACCACTTTGCACCGTTGTGGACTTGAAGAAAACACTTCAAGCTTGCTCCTCGAAAACTTTTGAGGAAATCTGTTGATCGTTTGTGCCATGGAGGTTAGAGAGAAGGAGACTGAACGACATTGGTTTCTGTCATAAAAAATGGCACTATTTTATGTCGCAAAAATGCAGTTCAAAAATTATACACTGTGTCGCTGGAATCTGGGGACGGCTCACAGGAAACTGTAATTTTGCTCAAAGGATAGAACTCTGTAATTATTCATGGTTTAGATCTGAGGCCCGTCTCATAAAACTACAAACGGCATGACACATCACATACAAATGACAAATTACAAATGTATAACCTTGACGACAAATTGTTGCAACAATGGGCTACCAAGAGTACACACTTGTAAATTGTCGTTTGAACTTTTATGAAACGGGCCCCTGATGATGCTTTTATGCCATGCTTCCTGCATGGACTTTTATGTGAACGAGGTGTAACGGAAACGATCATATATTTGTATTTTTTCTAAGAAACATCGATACATACATATCAAAAGGAAAAGGTAATGGGGGAACCATTTAAAAATATCTACTATCAATATGGCAAGCATGTGAATCCAATTTTGCCACGAATTTTGCACGAAAACCAATACTCTGATGGGAGGGAAATTTGCATCGAATTTCTTCGTCCGTAACAAGCATTGGTCGATGTTCGGGTGCGTTTATGTCTTCGATCGTGGGTATCTGTCGATGAGCAGGTGAGGTGAAACATGGCTGTCAATGGGGCTTCGCTTGTCTGCAGGCTGTCTGAGCATGAGCACGATCTTCTCAGCTCCAGTCTCATTCGTTTTCCTTATCTTTGATGGAACCTCCACCTCCCTTTGATCAAACGATTCATGCTGTTTTGAAAAAGTGGTGAGAACTACATTCTCCTTCCATTTTGGAATGCTCCTCTTAATCACCTGGAAGACTGTTCCATCCGATAGCTCTGTTGTGAAACAGATACCGTTCAATGTCATCATCTCTAAAATGTAGTTCGCAACAGGGATCACCTTTGTAAACCTTTTCTCTCGATGTCAGGGGTCTACCTTGCCTCCTGATGGCATTCCTCCAATCACAAGCCATTTCGTCCTTCAACAAGGCAAAACGTTAAACAGATACTATTATAATAAGAATAAATATATCATAGAGGAACCAAGAGAGTCGGATCGGAGCCCCACGTATAGTAGGTACAAAGTTTATACAGTTGAACTTACTGCGTGAGGTCGGGACATCCTCCGGCATTTTTGGCCACTTTTCCTCAACCGGGCCTTCTCATTTCCATTGGAGCTTGTGCACCCTGGCGCACAGCAAGACACGGTGAAGGAAATAAGAAGGAATTTGCCTACTCCTAGTTTTGTTCCTGTCATCACAAGCAAATTGAATCAGTCACTTTGACAAATAATGACTAATTCCAAAATTTGCCACACGAGCGCAAGCAACAGTGGACGGCTCCCGGAATTTTCACGACATAAAAGTAGCACACATTTGAATGCCTCGATCAGTCTCCTTACCTCTAACCTCCATGGTTTGTGCCAATATTTCAAAAAAGTGTAATGCTAATTTTGTCCTTCAGTATAGTACAAGTGACTTGTAGGAGCAGCTGACTCACCCTAGTTGCGCCACTGATGTCTACCATTCTTAATCAGCCCAGGGTAGTCAACACGTATGTGGAGTGGCATTGCTTGTTATGAAAGTGCAGGGTACTTACTTTCTAAATTTTGACTGTAATGTCAAAATGGCTCAAAAGGAGCCACTTTCTATCATGTTCAAAAAGTGGCTCCCGAGTTTACTTTATCTAGCACGTTGTGTCTTTTCTGCAGGCATCCACTACAGAATAAAACTTACCCCACCAAAGCGTTGATTACAAAAGATGAAATCACCATGCGCCCTCCGAAGTCCCTCACTTGGATTTCCTGCATCAAAGCCAAGATTATACCAGTTCACCTAAATGTTACATCCAAAATCTTACGTGATATTCAAAAACATGATCCAGAGACCTCGTGTCGCCAACCAGGCTCCCGAGGAGTGTTAATATGAGCCCCAAACTTGCGTACATGATGCACTGCACTGAGAGAATTTGGCAGATGATGAGCCAGGGGTCCCATTGCGTGTGGCGAAAAGAGCCTGTCAGTTTCTTCATTTTCCCCTCACTTTATCCGTACGCTCATTGCTTCAGCTTTTTAGGTTTTCTCAATCATGCTAAACCAGAACCAGAATAAAATTTCCGCTGTTTATTATTGCAAGCTGCAAGATATGCAACCATGACGGTGATGATATTGACAGCTGTCACCGCTGTCACCATGCTGTCACCTTGATCGCGGTGACGTGGATTGCGCGTGAAAGTCCCTAGATTTTAAATTGATGCAGCGGGTTCATAGCGGGTTCGACTGTATAAAACAATACGACACAGTTTTGTAATTTTCAGCTTGATAAAGTGATGGATTTTGCGTGTGCTGAATGGTTTTTGGAGGTCATTATTATCAATTGTAGTTTAAAATGGCCGCTTTAGTATCAGATTTGAAGTTGGCGCGAGGCAAGCCAACACCGGAAGTGAAGTTCCTATCGGTTTTCTGACAAGCTTCTTCGACTTGCACGCGGGGATTCTCAAAACAAAAATTGACATGTAAAATTGCTTGCGGGAGTTTTTCTTAGGAGAAATGTTCGTTTCGGGCGTTTTCGAGCGAAATTGTTATTCGTGGAAAGTTGCAGTGCCTGGCTTGAGCTTAGCAACGTTGTAGAGGTTCGCGCGATGCTCCTTTGTTTTGCCAAAACAATTTTTTTTGTGATAATTTGTGGTTTGAAATTTGCCGAGGCAGAGCTGTTTTGATAACGCGAAACCTGCTCCGCATTATCAAGTAGTAGCTACAAGTTAACATGAACACATTTGATGATAAATATTTTTCAATAATCAACGCGCATTATCTTTTCCCCGACGGGAAGCTGTCCTCCACGAGGTACGAAGTTGATTTTGTCACGCACCAGCTAGTTTCGAAAAAACCGGTCATTGATATTCCCGATGTGAGTTTCGACTTTGCCGCTTCTCTGGACTCGGCCACCGGGCTGAATTTGGGAGTCTCGGCCGACCAAGGACAAGGAGCCGTGATGATCTACGAAGTGGCAAGTACCCTCGATCTGGACTTCAACAAGAGGAAGTACAAGTTCAACATACCCAACATGATCCGGTTAGTACTTGCATTAGGTTAGGAGTTTTGGGAGGACAGACAAAATATTCCTCTTTGCTTTTACGACGCTTTTACTAGCCATACTTATAGCCCAGAGGCCAGAGGGGAGAGATGTCGTAGGCGTAAATAAAGCTCGAAATATAAAGCTGAAACAAATGTTTGAAGCAATTTTTCTAACGTCTTGGACTCTGAATTAGTGTTCTGCAATAGCAATGAATTATGATGAAAAAAATTACGAGATTCTAACCCCAACTACACAGTAGTCGAGCTAGCCCGATTTGGGACATATTTATTGGACTTCTCCAAGTTCCAACTCAACATAGGTCCTGGGTGCAAATCCGATGGGTGTTAAACATTTTTTTCTCGTTTCAGAAGGATGTGTACTGTGTAGGTATTATGGGAAGCTCGATGGGAAGTCTGCGTGCACTTCCCCTTTCCCTATGCCTTACCTTTACGATAATTCAAAAAAGAGGAAACTTTCCCAGAACAATTTTTTCCGTACTTTCTGAATATGTCAAGTATAATTTTTTATTTCATACCATATATTTACAGGTGTCGCAATTTTTCTTGCATTTTTCTGAAACACTCCGTATTTCATTAGCACAATCGATGCACATTGTTTTAAATACCTATACATTCTAAAAAAATATACAATATGCCATCTCCAAAAACATCAATTTTTTGGAGAATGATGGGACCAGGGATGATGGGACCCATTTTAGAATAAATATGACCAGGATATTTTGTTTCACTTTTAAATGACATAGAATGACATACAAAACGATTAAAAAAATATTCGGGACATATTTGATTCCTGAAATTAATTGGTCATCTCGTCGATCAATCGATTATTCTAAAAAATAGTATATTATTATTATACGAGTTTAAGGACGGAGTTGAATTGGTAAAATAAGCGTTGCGAAATCAATCCCTGTGGGTTTATTCCTTGGCGGATTCTTACCATTTTGATCTCTTTCGAAAGCTACAAGGATGTACTTTGGTTTTAGCCCATTGGCATTTCCAAAATCCCAAAAAAATTAATTTTGAATTATTGCCCATTAGCCATTGGCATTTCCAAAATCCATTTTTTTTTTTTTGGATTTTGGAAATGCCAATACATCCTTTTCCTATTAAGGCCATCTTAGCGCAAGCGTCAGCAGGGTGGTACAAATTCTGACAGACGACAGTTAACGGCGAAACAACAGAAATTTCAGCTGTGTTTTGACACATATTTTCAAGGTTATGTCATTTCAGAACGCGATTTGCTTAGAAAAGCAGCTTCCTTATTAATCTTGCACTGCAGAAGGACCGCATATGGTAATTCCATGCTCTAATCGTCCTAACAAGCCCAATTGGAAAAAAACTGTCAACATATCTACTGTTCCAAATGTTCGTATCAATATTTAGGTAGGAGTCAAACAGTAATCAAAGTTGGAGCTCGTAATAGAAAATATTGGCAATATTTTGTACTTTTTAGGAGCGGCACATATTGGCATTTTGCTAGGTAATTGGCAGTTACCGCTAGAGACAACCAGATGTACCCAGGGTAGTGCAATCCTTCCATTTACATCTCAAGAGTGTTGTAAGTGTTCATATCATATCGCAGAGAAAGTCATTTGCAAAATCATCGCTTATGTTTTTACGTTTTGAAATTATATCGAATGTAAATAGTAATATAATGGTGGGCTAATGAGTGGGTGAATCTATCAAATACATAGAAAAGTTTTGTACCTAACATCGCTATCAATCACTTTCACGTATGTTCTAGTCGAATTTGTACCAACCTGTTCGAATATTCAATTACGCGCCGGGAATCTTACTCATTTGACAACCGAACGCAAGCGCACTGTAGTAGGAAAATAGTGTATGGGCTAAAACCAAAGTACATCCTTGTAGCTTTCGAAAGAGACCAAAATGGTAAGAATCCGCCAAGGAATAGGTCCCTTCGTTTCGGTTTTTTTGAGTGCGCATGTCTGGCGCGAATTTCATAGTTTCGTACACCGATATTGAAAATTAACACTAAAAAATATTGTAGTGCACCTAAAATTCCACAAATAATTTGGTTGAATGCTAGATACCATTTTTTATATTCAAAGGAAAAGTTTCATTGAAATTGAGTTCAATGATCATTTGTGGAAGTTCAGGAACAACGAAAATGGCAACAGCGCTCAAAACAACAAGACATCGGCGCCAACTGTCACTTGTGACAATTATGATCACACTTCTCGTTTCTACCTGATCTACATTTCATTTGCTCATGTTTTGACGAAAGATCAGAGCCTGTTGAAAATGACTGTACCGCGAAGGAAGTTCAAAGAAGCTACGAAGAGATGCATTTACGGTATGTATAAAAGTGACAGCCAGGAACCAGTTGTTGGTCAGGCGGCTAGACAGAGCATGCAGCGTTGCCATTCAACTGACAGGTGTACGAAAGTTTTCAAAATTTGGAGCCTTCAAGCATGCGCACCTGCCTAAACGAAGTAGCCTATATAGTCCGGTGGTTAAGCGTTCGAACTATGCATTTTGAGCTTAAGCAATGCGCTTTTGGGGTTTGATTGGGGGTCCCTCAACCTCAATTTCAAGAGTTGGAGACATCGGTGCACTCGATGCGGAGGGGGTCTGGGGGGCCCTTGAAAGTTGAAGGTGCGAGGCTTCCCACCAAATCACCATACCACCACGTAATTCCTACTGGGAGGCCATCAAACGACTCTAACCTGTACATTGACAACATTTGTTACCATGTCCAAATAGTTCTTCACACTGAAAAAACTTGATTCTTATGACAGATCGGAAAATACTGTTTTTCTCAATTCTTCATTCCCACAACGAATAAACTGCCAAGTGTGGTGTCATTTTGGAGTAAACGGCATCCTCTGATCTCATTCACCAAGTCAAAATGTTTGTGAGACCACCGTGCAAAAAATGACACGCCAAGAAGTGAGCATTTTTGAGCACCTCATTTAACAGTAGTTTCTTGGCTGATACCAATCGATATGATTGATAATTTTGTCATGGATCAATAACTTGAACTCTTTTGTAACGGTAATGCATGAGAATGAAACTCGACACGAGCGTGGAGGCCTGGAAAAAAATGTTTTCCTCCAGCGGTCGAATTTATTTCACGCCTACTGAGCGTTAGTTTGTTGGGCTCAGGCAGGCAGCGTTTGGATAGCTTTGGAAGCAAAATTTCTATATCTATCGGAAAAGTTGAGCAGTTTAATTCTGGAAATCGATTTATGAATCATCAATGATTGTTTTGCCGGTCAGTACCCACATGGTGGTTAACTGCAGAGGTGATGGCTAACGGCGGAGGGAATTCAACGTTCAAGATCTTATTCTCTGCCACTCTGACAGTCATTTTTACGGTTGTTTTTATAAAATCATTTCTTCTTCAAACATAAGAAAACTTACACGTACAAAATGATAACAACCTTGAAGGCTGGTAGAGGAAAGAAGAAAATAACACTTCAAAAGTTGAATGCCCTCCGTCGTCAGCCATGATCCCTGCAGTTAATCCCCATGGGGGTACCTAGTGACTGTCAAAATAATCTTTGATGATTCTCAAATCAGTTTCCAGAATTATGCTACTCAGCTGCAAGGACAGATATGAAAATTTTGTCTCCAAACCTATTCAAACGCTGCCTGCCTGAGCCCAACAAACTAACGCTTAGTAGGCGTAATATAATATCGACCGCTGGAGAATTTTTTTTTTCCAGGCCTCCACGCTCGTGTCGAGTTTCATTCTCATGCATTACCGTTACAAAAGAGTTCAAGTTATTGATCCATGACAAAATTATCAATCATATCGATTGGTATCAGCTAAGAAACTACTGTTAAATGAGGTGCTCAAAAATGCTCACTTCTTGGCGTGTCATTTTTTGCACGGTGGTCTCACAAACATTTTGACTTGATGAATGGAATCAGAGGATGCCGTTTACTCCAAAATGACACCAAACTTGGCAGTTTATCCGTTGTGGGGATGAAGAATTGATAAAAACAGTATTTTCCGATCTGTCATAAGAATTAATTTTTCTCAGTGTGAAGAACTGTTGGGACATGGTAACAAATGTTGTCAATGTGTAGGTTAGAGTCGTTCAATGACATCCAAGTAGGAATTACGTGGTGGTATGGTGATTTGGTGGGAAGCCTCGCACCTTCAACTTTCAAGGGCCCCCCAGACCCCCTTCGCATCGAGTGCACCGATGTCTCCAACTCTTGAAATTAAGGTATGGGAATCCCCAATCGAACCCCAAAAGCGCATTGCTTAAGCTCAAAATGCATAGTTCGAGCTTTTTTGGCGCTTAACCACCGGACTAATAAACCCACAGGGATTGATCTCGCAACGCTTATTTTACCAATTCAACTCCGTCCTTAATAAGACGAAGTTTGTCACACGACTGTTTTTGGGGCCCGACGAACGCAGTGAGGAAACCAGGTGCTTTCCGATGTCTTGAAAATGCTGTAAGTAAAGTCTAGCAAAACGTCGACCAAAAAGCAATAGGTTCATTGATCTCCTTTTTCCTTTGTCAAAACCCATACTATAATAGGGTGTTCGTTCCATGAGTTTTGGGAAAAAATCAATTTAAATACTGTGGGATTTCGCCTTATTTTACCATATAAAAATGTATATTAAATCAGCGCGCTGCATAGCTAGAAATATTTAGTTTTAAAAAATTCCCCTTTTAACGAAACAGGCACGAAAATGCGAACTTGTGTTAACCCATGGTCGGGCAGTTTTGATGCGGTCACATTTGGGACTTTCGACCATAGTGTCGTCCGTCCTAAGACTGTAAATGGGTCGAGCGACGAGATTTTATTACTTTAAATGAGGGGGGCTGTTCGTCTGCAGAGCCTAGGAAGAAATCGAGGAACGGATGCTGGGGGAGACGCAGACAGCCTCTTGAAGACATGTGTCGCGTTGAAGTGTTGTTCCTTTTGAGTGCTTTTGTAGGTAAATATTAATTTTTGTAGTATTTTCAATTAATTGTGTATTCGTTTGTCGTTTTCTTTTTGAACACTACTTGGTTTCAATTGATTTTTCACTGCCGAATTAAATTAGATGTACGTCCTTTTTATGGAAACATGCGCTCAGATCATTTTAAAGGCTCGCATGCCGCTTTCGACTGGAATAATTCAATGTGAGGTGTTTATTGCATTAAATTTGTCTGTTTGAATTTTATGTCATAATTCTATGGTCGGATCAGTAATTTTTGTATGTAATTTGTTTTTCATGTGTGCCCTTGACTGTAATTTTTGTGTCAAATTTTAGCTGAACGTCATTGTCTGCGATATTTTATGCTCTCATTTTTATGTACAGTTTTGTAGTCAACTCTTTTTTCTTATGTCAGTACTGTACCTTTGATGTGTCATAATCTTTGTGTCAATATTCAGAACCCTCCGTCTGTTCCGGTTCTCAAATATTTATCCTTTTTGTTTGTTTACTTCGAATTACCCCCTGAGATTTTGCGAATGGCGCTTGCGAGTATGATCGAGCCTTGATGTACCTATGTTACTAATATTTTCTTGAATACCGTGAAAGTCGTATTTCGTGTCATCACCCGCTTCCGCTCAACCTAACTTGACTGTTTTCAATGTTTTGTTTTGTACATGTGTCATTGGGTCCTACCGTCCAAGCAGGTTGTACGGTACTTTTTGTTGGGGTGTCATGTTAATTGATTTTGCTTTGTTTGTTATGAGATGATTTTATGTCACCTGTCGGGGAATGGACTGGGACAGCAATAGCGGATACGTTTGATTGGTTGCAACTTAGTCGCTTGCGACTCGCGTAACGAGGCAAATGTCAGCTTTTGTGGGTTAGGTTCTCTTTCAGTGTCCTCGGACACGGGATACGCCCACCGTCCCGCCATTCAGTATTATTTTGTAGTTATATTGTAGTGTTTTGTTTATTATGTCCTGTCTACTAACATGTCTTCAGTTGTTGTTTTTTGTGTGTTTGTGTGAGTGTGGCGACCTTTTGTTTTGCGTATTATGCGTTCCTTTGCTTTGCGTTGCGTTGCTATGCGTTGCTATGCGTTGCTTTGCGTTGCTTTGCGTTACTTTGCGTTGTGTTGCGTTACTTTGCGTTATTTGCTGCGTTGCGGTAGGGAGAGCAAAGTCTCAGTGAGTTTTACATTTTGTCACATGTTTGAGAACCTTTTTCTTTGAGCCTAACTCAGTGGTTTCTTTGACTGGGTTCTTCCACATGAGTGCTCTTTTTTCGAATCCGCTATTCTCCATTTTCTTTGACTTGACAGTTTGACATATTTTGTTGTGTTGTTTTCAATTGTTTTATTGTTTTGCCCATTTTATCCATTTTGTACCTTTTGTTCATTCTGTCAGTCACAATCATGTTAGGTGTTTTGAGAAAAGAACCATAAAAGACTAATTTTGCACTTATTTGCTTTGAGTAAATGTCAATTCTCTTTGCAATGAGCGTGTTTCATTGAAGTCGACCTTGAACTCCACCTTCTTCCCCCTCGGGTCGTTCTCCTCATGAACAAAAGCGGATCAAAGGGTTAAGATGCGAACAAAAACGGGCACAACGTAGAATTCCAACGATCAGAGGCCAAACACGTGGAAATGTCACCGGGGGGAGGGGGGGGCGTACCATTACAATACTAGAGCCTTCGTAGCGTTTTGCGTTCGTTTAGGCCCCGAAAAAAAAAAGAAAATTTCACATGACGTCACGCAAATTGAGAGCCAGGTACGTTAACAGATGGCGCCAGGCAAGCAGTAGAATCCGTTGCTAGACCTCGTACGGCCTCGGTAACGCGAACGCGGTGAGCTCGATTACGGCAGAGCGCGAGCGAAAACGACAAACAGCTGATTTGAGAAAAAACTGTTTTGACTGTTTTGTGTTGAAATGTGGGCAGAGATAAACAGTATGGGCGCAATAATTTGCTGTGTGCTTGAAAATAAGCACTCGAATATTTCCAAACCTACCTGGTATTGAAGAAAGAAAGAAAACTGATTCAGCCAAACTCGAACCTTGGGATGTCCACAGAAAAGTTCAAGAATCCCGCCACCCCAGAAGTTCTCATTTGGTCTGCAGCCTTACTTAGACTGAGTATTATAGGGCTCTAAGGTTATATGGTCGCCTTTCCTGCATTAAGGGGAACGACTCCAGCATTTTATGAAGGTTTTTTCCACAAGTACGTAATATGACGTAAAGAAATTTCAAAGGCTTGCACAGCCTGCACTATATCTCATCTGCGCGGGCTAGCTATTAATAGATACAGTAAGTCAATGCAAGTATCAAATCTTTCACGCGAGGTCATATCTAATATTCTGCAGGCGAACTATAGCCGCGGTTTTCACCGAATGCCGTGTGTTCAACCGAGAACCCTGAAATACAAGGGAACTATAATGTTCAATTTTCAAAAAAACCACACATATTTTGAAGGGCATGATTGCGTCCATAATTTTATAATTCTTCAAAGAACAGCGCCATCAGATGTTTATAGCGATCGAAGGTACATTCAAGTAATTTATTCGTTGTTGAAGTGAATATTTGCATTTTTTCTATATCAACACCGGCGTTAATTTTTTCAAAAGCACTCGGCGCCAAAGTTTATATCGTTACCTGTCAAGTCCTAAAAACAAAATTTATTTCTTTTTATCTTGTTCGAAATTATTGATAAATCTACGAAATGCACCATCTCTCTTCAACCCATGCTGGTACTGATACAAAATTCGTCAAAACGCGTTCTGCTGGCTTGCTACCATTACAAATGTATTGGCGAGTTTCAAGATCGAATACGCCATCTGACGGCCAACGTGTAAACGACGTTTGTGCACGGATCAACTGCAGATTTGTGTGGGCTCTTATGAGCGTTGCGGTGTTTGGGGACTTTATTTGACTCCATCTGACTTAACGCGGCGTTAATTTTTTCCAACAAAGTACGTGAGCCACGCACGTTTCATTATCTTGAATATATTAGGAGTCGTCGATTGCAAAAGCATTGCATTTTTAAATAAGAGTGGCACGTGTACGACTACTGGCAAGCAAAAGTGGCATGGAATGGAAGGTGGCAAGGTAAGTAGTGACAAAAAGTGGCGGAGAATTAGTTGTGTTTCCGAGTGCGAGTCGCGCTGTGGAAACCGGAAAAAGGAAGATTTACATTTTCACCGTATCCCGTCGAAAGCGAAAGACGCAAGTTGGGTAGTCAAAATGACAAACAAACTGGGCACTGTGGAAAATATGACTACGAGAAAAGCCTGGGAAGTGTCGCTGAAAATGGGAACTTTATATGGCTGCATCGAAGAAGTACAGCTGCGATATTTTTGCATGTCCCTGACTGGCCTGCTTTGCAAGTGCATTTGAACGTTCCAATTTCACAGGAACTGCTATATACTACTATTTTTTTTTAATTACATTCCCGCAGTTACCTAGTTAGGAGATTCATACAATGCGCTTGTTTGTAAACACAATTCAAATATGTCTGTTTAAATTGATGCTCGATTCGGTTCGCTTTCGACCACACAACACAAGAAATTGTGACTTCAGAATTTCTTCTCCCATCACGATACATCGAGAATCCGTTGAGTCCATCAAGTGATTCCACAACACATTCCAAACCTCCATAACACTCAATTGCGCTTCTGCCATTTTTGAGTTCCACCGCAATACTAATTAACCACGTTTCACGTCTGGAGGACATTAAAAACCGCTTACTACTGATGAGATTTTTGAACGCGAGGGCAACAATCCGTGCTCTATCCGACATGTTTGTTTACATGCGAAGCGCATCAGCAGCGCCACCATCGGTAATGTTACTCGCCAATAGCGGAGAGTGGCGGAGACGTTCCTCTTATTAACAAGAAGTCATAAACAAGCTGTCTGCCTCCAGTGCTGCCTCGTCCCACTGAAGTTTTTCGTGGTGGAGTTTTTCAGTTGCTTGTTGCCAATCCTGCATTTTGCATGTGCTTGACGTGGCGTGGAAGATTTAAGGTATATATTTCTCATTTTAGCCTATCGAATTGAGATAGGTAGTATTGTAGTTGTTATTCATTCAGAAAAACGAAGTAAGACGCTACCTTACAGACGACAACAATCAACAAATTCCATCATTAACGTTTGGCACCAAGAGGTCTCACTCATCTGTAGCCTGGGTCAAGTTTGAGTAGCCTGAAGCCTGCTGGTCTGCTGCTTGGTTCGAGTGGAGTGGCCGGTAGCTTTTCATGTTGGTGCAGTCATTTCAAATTCAAATAAGTGTCACAAATGTCATGTGATTTGATGTTGTGAATTATGGCGGCTTTACAGAACTTCGTATGTCGCCGGCGACAATCCCCCACTCCATTGTAGTTGAATAATTTGAACGACACGACGACAGGAACTCGTGTCGCGGGAAGGATATGGAGGGGGGTAGGGGAGTACAGGCAGATCGAATCCTATTGGCTAGCGACACTGTCGCCGGCGACAAACGAAGTTCTGTAAAGCCGCCATTACACGTTACACGTCAAAAGTGACAAAACGTGATTGAACCTTGAAGACGCTCAAATGTCGGTAAAGTGAGTCACGTTTGGTTTGCGCGCGAGGTTCACCGAGTTACGTCATAGATTAATAAGAAACTTTTCTTTTCTAGAAAATTAGAGGCGAAATTAATGTGCCTGTTACATGGAAGGCTTAATTAGATCATGAACAATCGGAATACTGAATAAAAATAACTATTTTTTTCCCAATATAACACCCCATTACATACATAAAAACGCAAGAGGGAATAAGCAATAGGCTACTACGTTTGGGCAGGTGCGCATGCTTGACGGCTCCAAATTTTGGAAACTTTCGTACACCTGTCAGTTGAATGGCAACGCTGCATGCTCTGTCTAGCCGCCTGACCAACGACTGGTTCCTGGCTGTCACTTTTATACATACCGTAAATGCATCTCTTTGTAGCTTCTTTGAACTTCCTTCTTGGTGCAGCCATTTTCAACAGGTTCTGTTCTTTCGTCAAAACATGAGCAAAGAGAATGTAGGTCAGGTAGAAACGAGAAGTGATCATAATTATTGTCACAAGTGACAGTTGGCGCCGATGTCTTGTTGTTTTGAGCGCTGTTGCCATTTTTGTTGTTCCTGAACTTCCACAAATGATCATTGAATTTAATTCCAATGAAACATTTCCTTTGAATATAAAAATGGTATCTAACATTCAACCAAATTATTTGTGAAATTTTAGGTGCACTACAATATTTTTTTGTGTTAATTTTCAATATTGGTGTACGAAACTATGAAATTCGCGCCAGACATGCGCACTCAAAAAAACCGAAACGAAGGGACCTATTCAGCAAGTTCCAAAACTGTCCTTGTTAATGATAAAGTAAGCATTAAGGGACGATTGCACATGAATGTTTTTTAAGATGCCACCGTACATTTTTCATTTTTTCTACAGAAAAATTTTTACAAATGAGTGTCATGCATATTTGTAATCAGTACATATAACAATGTGGATTGATTGTGTTAATGAAATACAGGGTGATTCAAAAAAAGCGACACCCTGTATAGAGCACGTAATGGAAAATTACACTTCAAATTATTCAGAAACTACGGAAAAAATTGTTCCTGGGAAGTTTTTCCTTTTTTTGAATTATCCTGAAGGGAAAGTGTTTTATAGGGAGGCATCCGTTTCGCGTGAACATCCTGTACGTACGATGTAACGTAACTTTCAACGTGAAAATAGACGATTTTGTTATTTGCAATTCCTCACTTTCAGGGTAATTTTCACGTTCTACGTTGGGTTACGTCGTACGTTCCATGGAATCACAAACTCCCTATCAGCCTCGATATTAGAAGTCTACATGAAAAGTTACTGCACTTCATGTTAGGAACAATGAAATTTCACACTTTTTCAGGGAACCATTTGGATCAATTCTGTCCGAGTTATGTTATTACCTGTTATTACCAATGGCCGATCAGAATTTTTACAGAGCGTTTCTGGAATGTTTTTTTTTACAGAATAGCACTATTCTTTGGTTTAGAAATTTTAGAGGTCAATTTTGTCTATTTCTCTTTGTTCACACTCATGCGTTTTGTGGTTGGAATAAGTATGACAGCTAACTTCTGAACTTATCTATATTTACTGAGCCGCTTTCCAGCTGATTATGCTGGTACTGTTGCGGCCAAAATAAAGTGGACGACAATAGGTGCTTTCCTTTTTTTACAACCTGAACTAAGTATTCTGAATTAAGTTGTTAGTGGTATCTCACTTTCGCGCATGTGATTTCTCGCTCTTTCTCTCTCTAACTTAGATCAGATCAGTGAGTTTTTGTTGTAAAAGGAAAGCACCTAATGTCAACGAGTTGGCTTGCTGTGTCATGCGACGTTGAGGCCAGAATCCTGAAAAATCTGTCAACTGTTGTCCACTTCAAAAAGTCCGCAACGGTACCTCAAAACTTACGTCATAAGGTACAGTTGGGAGCGAAATGATTCATACGGCACCGCTAGGAAGTCGGCTGGATTTCAGAAATGTTAGCTGCTGGGATCGTTCTTGAATGTCAGTTTTGATTACGATCAATCTCTAATCAAAACTGGCATTCAAGAACATTCCAAGCAGCTAACATTTCTGAAATCCAGCCGACTTCCTAGCGGTGCCGTATGAATCATTTCGCTCCCAACTGTACATGAGTAGCTATAAGGTACATCATTTCAACCCTGTAGGTCTAATGTGCGTTGATAAGGTTGTTCAAAATTTCTTTGTCTTACACGAGGCATATTCACTTGTTACTCAACATCTCAAAAACTAGAAGATATTTAAATTTGTTGGATGATCTGGAAAAGTCATAAAATTGCGCAAAACTTTTCATATTTAGCCGACTCTTCATCTTCTATAATTTTCTATAAATTTGGAACATTCTGTATAACGCATCCCCAAACGCATCTTCCTTTTCCGCCATCAATTCCTTGCCTGTATGAATAATTTTTATTTATACACACCTTTCATATATCTACTACCTACTTGTAGATGTCAGAATTGCGAAACGAACTACCCAACGAAATACCAATACCAGAGGCACCAGTGTGAGTTCAATGCCGAAAAAGTCGTCCTAAAACCTGACGCAGACTTCTCCGACACAGACAAAGGCAAACGCGTCAAATACGATTGCGGCACTTGCGGCAAACAATTTGTCAGTGAGAGCAACCTAGAACGCCACCAACTGAGCCACGTAAGCTCCAAAGACAACACCTGCGAACACTGCAAAAAACAATTCGTCAGTGAGAACCGCCTGAGGATCCACAAGGAGAACCACTGCAAAAAATCCGGCGACATCTCCAAGTTCTATCGCAGCGACGTCACCGTATGGAGATGCAAGAAATGCCACGAAGTGTTCTCGTCGTGCGCGACGGCCAGCTTCCACATGGAGCACTGCGACCAGCAGCTCAACCCGGAACGTTTCGCCATCCTCAGCACGGAAGACATCAAGAAGGAACCCGGATCTCAACAGCAGGCGACGCCAGAAACAAATGCCGAAGGTATCCCCGCCGCCGGCGACAGCAAAGTCGTCGATAAGATCTCGACTGAAATCTTGCTGCAGTGCGAATTCTGCAACCGCACGTACGCCGATAAGCAAGTCTTGCTTGGGCACCAGAAAACACACAAAACCGACAAGAATTACGAATGCGTCGTCTGCAGGGAGTCGTTCGATTCATACATCACGGCGTCTCAACATTGGCTCAAGAAATGTTCGGAAAAATCGAACCTGTTCTATCTGCCCAAGCTGACGTACTGCGAATTTTGCGACAGGACGTTCAAATCGCACGAGATTTTGTATACGCACAAGATCAAGAAGAGGCATTACACGCCGAAGTTCCACACGGATGTTGCGGAAGTTGTCGTGGAGAAACTGAACAATCACGACAAGGTACAATATTTATTTTATTTACTCCTGTTGAACAACAAACATCAACATTGCAATGATACTAGTGCTTAGGTGTTTATTGTTGAATAATGAGATTCCTAACTCAATTTAATTTTAATTTTATTTAATTTATTAAAGCCAACAGATTTAGGCTATAGAATAGTATATAGAACATCATACAGGGTGATAAAAAGTGTCGGACCACCTTGAAGGTGGGTAATATGGAAATGTGGTAGAGTACTGGAAAGTTGTTATGGAGTTGAAGTTGAAGTTATGGAGGGACAAAAGTTGGTTCTTCGTTCGCTTCTATTTCTGTTGTTTCTAAAGATTTTAGTGACCTGTTTATGGAAAAACAATGAGTTTGAAAAATCAACCTCTGAATATGCCAAGAATTTCTGTTTTGTATACAGGTGAGTCATGAATCCTGAAAATTATTTTCCCTAAAAGTGCTTGCAAACAGCCACATATTGGTCCCATAACCTATGTAGAGCACAATAAAACTATAAAACACAATTCATTTCAAGAAAATTCTTTTGCTTCTGGTTTCTTACGATCTTTCCACCGAGCCAAGTTTTCAGTTTTGGAAACAGAAAAAAGTCACATGGGGCTAAATCTGGAGAATACGCTGGGTGGGAAACCAATACGAAGTTAATTTGGTGTATTTTGGCCATTGCAACGGAATTCGAGTGCGCTTTTGGTCGATTTCCAGCAATCGCGGCACCCATCGCGCCGACAGAACGATTATGCGACTTGTTTTCTTGAAACGGGATCTTGCTAAAGTCAGGTCTCTTTTGCACTTCTTTCATTGTCACCCTGTATATCTTACATAAGGTCAACAATAGAATAGATCAAGAAGTTATCATTGAAAGCTTTAAATATCACTTTTTTAAGATCACTCTGTAACTAACAAAGATGTATGGATGGATGATGTTTCGAGGTATGAGTTCAATGTTTTTCCAGAACAAGTTGAAAAAATTCAATTTATTTTTTTTGTGGATTGGGAGGGGTGAAAACTTTACGTTTTCTCTGAATTTGACGAGTTTTTTTTCAGTCAACCAAACTCTGATGATGACTCTTTTTTTATTGTCCAAGGACATCAAGAACGAAGAGGTAATCGACAAGCTCGTAGAAGACGTCCTCATAGCTCTCGAAATTCCACTCAAGAAGCGCACCGTAAACAAAAAATCGGCGCCCTCAGCAGCACTGACCGACGAAGATGTGGTCAACAGCAGCGGCAGCAGCAAAGAAAACGTCGATCCAAGCGAAATTACCGTCAAAACCGAACCAAGCCACTCCAACGAAGACGACTTTCAGGAAAACGACACGTTCGAAAAAAGGAAGCGTGGCAGAAAACGAAAGCTGCCCAAGCAGGCGCTCAAAATCAAAAAGCCTCTCGCGCTGGAAGACGGCTACAAGTTCCAATGCGAACGATGCGTTCAAGTTTGGGAAACGATATCCGCTCTGGAGGAGCACCGGAAAACTGAACACGCGGCCAGCCTCATGTGCGATGAGTGTGGGCAGGTCCTGCACAGCGCCAGGGCTCTGTTGATCCACAGCAGGGCGCACAAGAGTTTGAAGCCGTACGTGTGCGAGACTTGCGGCAGGAGTTACTCGCAGACTTCGCATTTGTGGCAGCATATGCGGTTTCACCAAGGTAAACGCTATAATCGCATCCGTGTTTCACATCCCGATAACTCCGTGCCGCACCGATTATGGCAAACAGACCGGTATTGCGTCGACTAAAAAAAACCTTCACAACCCAAATGACTTTTCAGGGATCAAACCGTTTGCCTGTCCCCACGAGGGTTGCGAAGCTCGATACACAATCCGACCCGACTTGAAAGACCACATCCGGAAGGTACACACCAGGGAGCGTCCCTTCAAGTGCAACGTATGCGGAAAGTGCTTCCTGACCGGCTCTGTGTACTACCAACATCGCCTGATTCACACGGAAGATCGACGCTACGGATGTGACGTAATTTTCAGACCCAGTCTTCATATCCTTATCAAGATTATCCTTATCCTATTTCCTCACATATTATTCCAGTAAATGTTCCTTTTTCCTTAGATGTGCGAAAAACGCTTCTTCAGAGCTGACGCGTTAAACAACCACAAACGGATCCACACCAACGAAAGACCTTACCCGTGCTTCGTTTGCGGCCGCCTGTTTCGACAGAAAGGCGACCGCAACAAACATTTCCGCACGCAACATCCTGACGCCATCGACACTTAGTTTCAACTCTCTAATTATTGTTAAGTCTTACTTCTTGTTTTTTTTTTTTTTAGCTTTTTTCCTCTTATTCGGCTTTGGTACTGTATTCATATTATTAAAACGCATGCTGTATTATTGAAAAGTGTATTGTCATTTAAAATATAAAATAATACACTCAAAGTACACTGAAATTAAAAACAAACTTTCACAAGTTGGCGTGCGCCGTTTTTTCTTTTTTTGTGAGGATGCGAATCTCCTGTTCACCCAGTTAGACTAAAGGCGGATTTATGCTCGCAAAAAATAAGAATACAAAAAAAAATAACGATTTCGAATAATGGAATCCCCGATTTTGATTTTTATTATTGTTTCTTATCTTGGAGAATGAACACTTGAATCTGAAAGCTCATTTTTAAAATTTTATAATATTTATTCTAATTTTTTGCGAGCATAAATCTACCTCAACACACGCCAACTTGGATGAAATTCGTATCTAATCACACGTTATAAACAGTATCACATTGCGAAAGGCGTGTGAGCTCAAAAGTAGTCATGGTCCATGGTAAGGAAAGAATGTGTGAGCAGAAATGAACTTTTCCAATTTTATCTGGTCATATGGTTCGAGACGAAATGAGACAGCTGTCTTCAGTGTCATTCCAGTTGCCATGCTGTTCTTGTCCATTGTATATTTTCTGCACCCTAACCAATAGCGTGGGGTCCCTGGCAGCAGCTGACCAATCACAGCAGTTTGAGTGCAGAAAGTGCATAAAGTTCATGCGACGCGAACAAACCTAGTGTTTCACTAGGCTTTACCAGGTGTATGATTACCCACTAGGGATCACGTTACCCACGCAAATTGACTGAAACTTTGACTTTTTTGACATTTGACTAAATATATAGTAGGTTCACTTGTACCGTGATTCTAGTAGGCTGGGCAAATTTTACAGTTTGGCATTGTAGACTTTACGTCCAACTGCCTAGTGTGCGCCTGAGCGTCTGGCTTCGAAAGATAGGTTATGTTGGTGTGTTGACTGTTGACTGTTGCTGTCAAAAATGAAAAAAATACCGAAATCAACTTTGCAAATTGCAAGCATGGAGTGGATGTAGTTCACCTTTCACAAGTTCCGCAAATTTCTTGTTCCAGTACGATGTCCTGATCAGTGAAATCAAGTATTAACGCCGATGAATCCCATCCACACAAAAATTCGAAGGATGTAGCGGTGTAGCTTCCCACAGTTCCCAGTCTTCCCGAGTGTGGGTACTTCTTTTAAAAACCAAGAATAGTTCACAATGCTTCCATATTATGTGGTTTTTGAAAATAAATTCACGTCTTCTCCGCAAAGCTGAACGTTATGAGGTACATCGCAGCACCTATACTCCGCCAATTTTCTCCCAGAAGCGAGTTCTTAATGGCACCCTCGAGGGCTTCAAAATGGGCACTGAACGTTATTGTTCAAGACACAAGCTGAGGCACAAACACAGTTTTCACAGTAATGAGCACAATTCCACCACAATTTCCGTGAAACTCGTGATTTTCAGTCTATTTGACATAAACGGTAATGTTGTTGATGTTGTCAAGGTTGAACTTTCAAATATCAATACAACCAACTGCCAAGTTCTAGGGAGTTTTCAAATATCAGATTTGGAAACTTAGAAACAAAATCTCACAGCCAACTAGAATCACGGTACAAGTGAACCTACTATATAACTTTGCATGGGTTGCAAGACCTCCTTGGTTGCAAGTCGGGACTTGAAAATGAGCCTTCATTTTGACAAGTTGTCACTGCCTAAATTAAACTCATGTCAAGCTGTCACTGCCCCTCTTCACATGACTGATCAGGTTCCCTGACCTCTGACAAAAGACGTTTTCCAGCATGTTTCATGAACCACAACATTGACAAGAACAGGCAGTGGAAAGTCCATTAGTTAAGTTTAGAGCTGTACATATATATTATAGGCATTCCCTACTTACCAAAAAATCTAAGTTATTGGGAAAGCAACAGCCGAATCCAGTGAGAATAACTGAGATTTTGGGTATGTTATGGTGAACGGCTTATAATTGGCATACCTATTAGAAAATATAGAACATAACATTATGTTAGGAACAAGAATAAGTACCTACTTGACTAGTGAACACTGGAAGTCGTGATGCAATCGAGATCACCTTATTAATGGTCATTATTGCTTAGATTAGTGCCAAAGCGAGTGAGAACGTAATAGTAACTGTCATAAATGATAATACTGAAAGAATCTTGAAAATAGCAATGGACAAGTAGTGCTTGATAAATGCAAATCGTGCCATTTGTACTTGATCGTATTTTACAAAAATACAAAAAAAAAACATTTTGCAACAGATTAAATCGTAAAAATAAAAATACGGGTAATAGGTTTACTACAATAGGAAATAAGTACCTTGGTTAGTATAAACGTTGAGTAGGTAAAAAATAAGAATCAATGTGATTCACACAGATGTCAAATCAGTGCTATTACCGTCGTCTTCTGTTACGCTACGAGCGGTTTCCTGCAATTGCAAATCATGTTTACCTAACAATGTTATCATCTATCTCTGTATAAAATGCTTCATACCTCGTCGACGCAAACAGCTTCCCCGCAGACGATCTCATCCTTTTCAAACACGTGCACAAAATGTATGTTAAAGTCAACCATGAACAGTACTCTGTGGATAAGGAGCGCGATCTGAGCCAACCAAGCAACAAATCCGACGTACGCTGCAGCCAGGGCTATGTTGTAGTATACGAAAAAGTCCTGTTTCGAATCATGGAACTGTAGAGTATACCAGTCGGTCATTTTAGAACACCTGCAGCATCAGTTGTAGATAATTGTATCAGTGCCATAATCTCCGGTTTCCCGTGGACTTGAATTTAGGAGTCGGATTAAAGGTCTAGTCAAGAACACTGATTGGGGGCATTCAAGTTGAAGAAACCCATGGAATAAAACTTCACAATATCCGCCATTCAACTTGTTTCTTTTTACCTTATACATTATGTAGTTACCCTACTAACTATAACCCATACACTTTCCATTTTCAGTAGAATGACTTTTTGGAGCAAAAATAAAGTGACAAGGTGGGGGGCTACGGCTGATGGCACCTGCAAAGTTTTGGAGCGGAACTATAAGCGGCCATCGGCCGTATTCTCTCAGCGCTCCACCTTGTCACTTTATTTTTATTCCAAAAAGTCATTCTACTGAAAATAGAAAGTGTACGGGATATATATCAAAAATAAAGTGACAAGCTGGAGCGCTGGGGGAATACGGCCGATGGCCGCTGATAGTTTCGCTCCCAAATTATCAGGTGCAGGTGCCATCAGCCGTAGCCGTAGTCCCCCAGCTTGTCACTTTATTTTTGCTTCAAAAAGTCATTCTACTGGAAAAGTAAAGTGTATGGGATATAGTATTAGTAGTAGTATAGCAAAGTTTCTGAGACGCCAATTCTACATTTCAACGCCTTAAACATCAGTGCAAGATGTGCCCAAGTGACATGAAAACTACTATTACAAAACGACGATTGTGTTCCTGGTTTAAATGAAATTCACAGTTTGATTTCACTTTTCCGGCCCCCACTAACATGAAAGGGAAAGTATTGCAATCGTGCAGAATTTCTTTTGAGATTTCGACGATATTATTCATTTTAAAGTTTCTCAAGACGATTAGGATCATTCCAGAATGATGTCTGTCGGTATGAAAGTTGCACATTTCGTGAATTCAAGAAAATTGCTGTGCAAACTCCGACCTGCGGTAAACCCCACGAAATGTTCATTTTAGGTGCAGACTTGCTGCGAGTCATAACTTTTTATTCTGCGAACAGGTTTTCACAGTCTTTTTTTTTCAACGAAAAGTAATTGGTTCTTGAACATTTAGCAACAATTTCTTTTCCCAATTTCCCGAAAGTTTTCCACTTGAAAATGAAAAACTTATACCAGTCGAGGCTTATCGAAACCGGACTCAAATGATGTAGCTCAAAATAAAGCCCTTATTGACGATTTCACAATGATATGACTTGGAAAAAGCTTCAAGGTTTTTCCGTATAATTGAAGTTTTCTTGGAACATTTTTGAATTCTCTGCAAATTTGTTTTAATTTCTCTATCAAATTTCAACTTCCCACCCTAGAGGGCGTTTCGAACCAAAATTTTCATAGGTTCCTTTAGATATTAGTAGTTTTGTGTCGCCCACAACAGATTTTTGACTGGGGTCTGTAAGGTACATTATTGTAACACTGCTAAGATTTCTTATCTTTAAGAATTATTTCTGCTAAGTGTAACATGTAGACCCAGAAACTCATCGAAATCCTCTTGAATATTGATTTTTGTTTTATGTGACTTGGGCACATCTTGCACTAAGACGTTCATTCCGTCCATCACCTTGAACCAGTCTCGCTTCGCCTGCATCACCCTGAACTTCCGTTTCGTCATTTTTTGTCCCTCACTCATTCTGTAGATGTATCCAAGCCAATGCAAAACCCATGGAGCGTGTCTGTCAGCCACAAAGAAACTCCTAAATTCAAGGCCGTGGAAGCTAGTGTTTCGAGCGTTTTTGATCTGAGAATCAAAAAGGCATCTTCATTACGTACGTACCCTTTATTTTCTGGGTTCAGTTCCTTGCAAAATTTCGTCATTCCATTTGACATGATAATAGCGCTGGAAATCAGTACGACTGAGAAGACTGTCGAAAAGAACATGCATGGGTAGACTATCTGCCAGGGACTGCCAAGTCTGAAATACAAAAACACGCATATGTATTATGAATACGTTTGTTATGGAACGATCGGTACACGAAGTCATTCGCAGAATTGATGGCCATCAACTTCGTATGTTGACTTAATGCTCAAGGAGTGGTGGTTCAATGGGGTACTTGCCAATGAAACAGATTTGACTGCAAATACTTTTAATCATCAACAAGAGTAATAAAGAGTATTTCCTGAAAATTTCCGGGAAATATGTATATTCATCGGTTAAAAAGATTTTTTGAAATGAAACTTCTATTCTCGCGCCTAGATCACAACACACCACTAACGCAGAAGCACACATGGGAGTGAAATTGCTTCATAGCGTCAGTGGTTGTAACGAACGCCTGTAACGATGTGCTGTAACGTTGTCTTGTCTGACTTTGGGGTGACCAGCGTCGTCCCAGGAAATGAAAGAATAAGCTGTTGCAGCGTTCGCCGCGTTCGGTTCTATTTTTTACTAATCGCCGACACTGGACTGTTCTTCGTGTTGTCGTACTGTTGGCCCGACAAGAATGGCTCTCGACTTGGCTTGAATAGATTCGAGCGGATGTGATTTATTATAGGGATAGGGAGGTATATTCAGGACCGGGCCTAGCAGGCGTGCAGTGCGTTCCGGCGCGGAAGCGAGTACGGCAGGCGGCAAGTCATAGGGGCGGTAATATAATAATTAAGTTGAATTTCGAAGGATTCTTTTCATTCCCGCATTTGGTGGGGCTCTCCACTGCCGAGCGCAGCGAGAAAAGAAATAAAAGAAGTCTAATCGTGAAAAAATCATGTCGAAAGTACTCTGCCCTTTGAGTGACTAATAATAATAATAATAAGATTGATAATAAGAAAAACAAGATGATACAAACCGTGAGGGAGCGGAGCGGGAGTACGAAAAGAACACCTCTTTGAACGTTGTTTGCTGATTGATTCATATGTATAGAAGTTTCACTTCTTCCGAGGGTGACTATGGTCACGCACTCACGTTTTGTTTTATTTTTCAAAGGGTTGGTAATAATAGGGAAACGTCATGCGTCAGTGGGATTTTCATGTCTTATATGGTGGAATATCTCATCCCTGTACATATTTAGGCAGAGGTATTTTCTATTTACTGTCGCTAGTCACTAGAAAGAAGCACGGCTTTGAAAAAAATTTGCGATATTTTTGTTTTCAGTTGTGAAATTTTTTATATGATTTTTGACTTGAGGCAAAGGTACTGTATTAATGACAGAGATTTGGGGTAACTCTGAAACTTTTGACAATTACCATTTATTATGCAATAAATTCTAACGGAATTTTGCGAAAAGGCGAGGTCGTTATCTCGAGTTTATTTTATCTTTTTTTGCCATCATTACAAACAGCAAGTTTATCTTGGGTCTTTGACACAAATTATCAGTCACATTAATAATATTGATAAAAAAAAGTTTTAATAAAAAATTGCTTATTTTGTTATAGTGATGGTATTGATGTAGTTTTCAAGCCTCGCCATCGGAGGCTAGTTAGTTGTGGCCGCTTTTTTTTTAATCGTGATTTATTCCTCGTCCCCGCGGTTCCTAGCTAAGCTTCCCTAAAACTCACATTTCTTCCGAACGGTCAAACATATCGAGTTCTTTCTTTTGGTAATCGAATCTTATTTATTTAGGCTAGATACCGACGACATTGCAGTACGATCGATCGACTAATGAACAATCTTCAACAACAATAAACATGCACAGGCTACGAAACTGGCTTGAAAGTCTTGAAACTACAATGCGCGAATCTGGCAAAAATGGCAGATTTGCCACTTGAAAAAAATCGATAACGACGTAATGGCCCTCACAATGCAGAGCAGTATAGATCGACACCAGTTTTGTATCCAACAACTATACAGGGTGTCTTAAAAGTATCGCATTTCGAGTCCAGAGCGATAAATGGAATCTACTCAAGAACACGAAAAATATATTCAAAAAAATTTGTGACGTTCATTTTTGAAGATATGGGGGGATCAAAGGGTGGGACTTCGCCCCTCTCTATTTTTGTAAGTTTGAGTGATTTTGGAAAACTGTTTGTAATAGACTCATCAGTAAAAATTATCAACCACTCGGTGTACACTGATTTTTGATTTATTATACAAGGTGATTCATAAATTTCAAAAATTCATTTTTATTCAAAAACGCCACTTAAAAATGTTTCTATGGAATTATGGGAACGAGAAGAGTCGAGTCAAATCTTGTTCTAAATTATTTTAGGAACCAATGGAATAATTTACAGACTTATGGTGCTATTCTGTAAAAAAGATACATCAGTATCTTTCTTACAGAATAGCACCATTAATTGCGCGGTCGACTACCACTCCAGAGGTCGCGGGTTCGATCTCCGCCGGGGACGGATTTTCGCCTCAAAACAAGCTTCTTGATTTAGTTGGAATGCTTGCTAAATGCAAGACGCGCCGTGTGTCGCATAGCACGTAAAATACGAACGATGGTGCCGACCCCATGCGATGTTGGTGGTCGTTAAAAATCCCTACCCTGTGTTGGAACACACAGGGGTTCGGCAAAATTTCCGGTATAGTGGAGGAAAGCATTCACCGGCGTCGGTGTTAGGCCTCGTTGCGGAAATAGGCCGACGTTAAATAAACGAATAAAAAAACATTAATTGAAGAAAATTGGATTTTTGTGATTTATGACTCACCCTGTATCTCAAACAGGAATTCAGTGCACACTTAGTGGTTGATAATTTTATTTTGAATGTTTAGTCTGTCGGTTACAGTTCCTCCAAATAACTTTAAATAATGAAAATAGAGGGGGGTGAAGTCCCACCATTTGACTCCCCATATCTTCAAAAATAAACGTCACAAATTTTTTTAAATATTTTTTTCGTGTTCTTGGGTAGATTCCATTTATCGCCCTGGACTCGGAATGCGATACTTTTGAGACAGCCCGTATGTCCCATTGGAATGCCCATTATCTAAACAGATAAAGTTGAAGAAATGTTCACTCGAGATTTTTCCACCAAAATTGACGATTGTCAATCGAATGACGTCAAATTTTCCTCGCTGTATCGCTACAGTCTCAGATGAACAGATTGGGTCATGACATATCAAACATTTCAGAGTAAAACGCATAGGCGTGTTGGATGAGTAATGAGTTTATATTAGAAATTTGGATGGATAATTTGAGCAAAAATTCACATCAAATCTGATTTATGACTACGCAATAAAAACAATTTCCAATAACAGTGCGCACAGGTAGGTACCTACCTACTGAAAACTTTGGAACAGCATGTATTTTTAGAAAATTCATGGTAGGTATTTAATTCTGACCGTTCAAATTATGAACGTAACTATTCTCATTATTAGCTAGGTTGGTACTGATCTATTATTTTCACACAAACGAAATTACGTTTTTTTTTTTTAAATTCTTATTCGCATCATTCCGTCTTGTTATTTTGGCAAAGAGAAATGAATAAAATATTGAAAATCTAGTTTTTTCGGAGTTTTCGTGTTTAAAGATGCACTTATTGAGCCATTCTGAAATTGGTACCTACCGAGGTACCTTCAGTAGGTACCTACCTATTATGGTAAAGATTTCCAAGTGACTTGGAAAGTTGGTAATTTTGATCAGAAGCTTTCTGCAAAGACGTTGGCACCTGCAATATTTCAGCTCTTTCAAAAATGTATAAGAATGACTAACCATTTATACTGTCCCTACCTAAGCACTTATCTTACTAGTGAGATTCTATCTCTGTATTAATACAGGAACCTTGCATTTACAGAAGAGTTGTTAGGGATGTCGGGTGAACTATTTGCTCAAGTGGAGGCAATCCCAGAACTCCTAGGGCTTAAATTGTACGAACATAACAATAATGTCCGTCCACTGTCCAGCCCATACGGGAGACTTAGCGCCTGAGACCTAGTGGTGATGAAACTGATGGGATGGCCGGATATACTTGTATGAGAGGAATCGTAATACTGAATCAGCATACCTTCCACAATGTACAGGGAAGGCAGTCATCAACTAGGGAGGTCAGACTCAGAAGGTCGGAGGACTCCACTAAAAAAGCATTGTGCTGTATGGGAGGTCACGGCAGCCAACAGAAAAGGTGAGTCGCACACGTCCAGAATCCATGTTAAGTGTTTAGCGATGTGTTGAATGTAGTTAATCAAATGAGCTCACTTTTGTCTCCAGAGTGACAGAATGTATACAGCTGGACAGTAATAACTGTTCACGGAAGAAGCCAGTTGGATCACGCCAGAGGGCACGTTCAATAACGGAGTAAGTAGTTGCGAATACGCCCATAGGGCAAATCATATACTGGACGGATCGCAAATTCTCAAGTTTATCAGCTACTTGCCCTATTAACCCTCGTAATTATCAACTCTAGACTAAAAACACATTAAGCTTAAACTTTCAGTGCAGGAGGCCTCGAACTTCATCCCCTATGAGAATACTCGAAAATACAATCTTTTTTTTACTTAAGGACGGCATTTCCTAGCAGAAAAAATGGCTGAAACAGACTGCGGATTAGCTGCAGAGCGAAAGAGATAGATTCTTGTGGCGTGAGTTTCTGCCAAATCTGAGCAGCAAAAAATGTAACAAAAAAAATGAGTTATTCAAATCTGGGCTGGCAAGGGAATGAGGGACTTTTTTTGAAAAACATTTTTTTTTTTGAAAAAACAAATTCGAGTTCTTCGAATTCTGAAATTTTTAAATACTCATCAACTTTCGTTCTAGATTTTAGATTACTCTACTTTTTTTCAAGTCTCTTACTCCACTGGTTCTCATGGAACTTACGTTTAAAGAAAAAACACTAGGAAATGCCGTCCTTAAGGTGATTTCCTCTTCTATTTATTCATCGTAATTTTTTAATTTAGTCATATCGGAATTTCAACGCCAGGTGCTAGGCAGAGTTGGGTACGTACACGTTTGTGTAACAATTAGAGAAAAGGAACACGCATTTTATCAGATACGAATTTTTGTGAAAAGAATTAAAATCTAAAAACGTTCAATATTTGTCTATTCAGGTCTTTGGCCTCGGTTATTTTTATATAATTTACGCATTCGCATTTTTTGCGTCAGGGGATTGAAGTGATATGTGACAGGACTACTGAAAAAATTAAAATTCAGAGAAGCCACCAGGAATCTATAATTAGCACCAAGTGCAGAGTAAGTACATATACAAGTATATAGGTAGGTAGGTATGGTTCAAATTGAAACTCCTGGTATAGGTACATATAGGTATAGGTAACCTATAGTACCTATACCCACTTGCTATGTAATTTTAGATCGTATACTAAACTTATCACATTACCTCTTGATAAGTTCACCATTCAATTTCAAACAGATTTATATTCATTTACTTGAAGTTGATGAAGTTGAACTTTCTCTCAAGTTTGATTTTTAAAGTTGAAAAAAAAATTCAAATTTTTTGCTGACATTTTTTTAAACATATTTCTCTGACTCCCTAATGACTTCTCAAAAACTTCTGACGAGAGAAGTCGAATGTAACACTTAACACTATACATATATATGTACCTATAGGAACAGAATGAAAAATTACCAGATTAATTGCTTATGCTGAAGTTTGTATTAGAAACTGGATATATAGGGATTAAATAATGGCATTCCTACCTACCCACCCTAAATAGAGGAGGCACTCTATGTATATGTATAGGTAAATATTATATATAAAAAAACTTACAGATCACTATGGTATCCATCTCCACCCTTGGCCAAGATGCAGAAAAAGACCGCCCATATTACTGAGCATATCATGGAAACGACTGGAGTGAACTGACAAAAAAAGCAGGCATGGTCAGACCCCCATGTGGTCTCTGACTGATCAATAATTCTTGTCTTATTCACCACCACACTTTTATTTTCAGACTGATCATTGATGTCCCCATCCTCATTCTCTTTGAGCGTCGCATTATTCAATTCCTTCTCAACATTATCTGTAAATATTATGCTGGCTGTGCCTGCGATAGTCAAGGAAGGGCTTCCTGTTACAGTTTCATTGACAAAAACTATATCAGCATTCAGTATACAGACATCATTAAATTGGTCTAAAGTGATGGTGAATGCCACAAAAGTTGCTAGCCCTGCGAGAGCACTAATTATGAAGAGAGTGACGTGAAGAGCTGTGAAGAGATATGTATTTGTGAGCGAAAAAATAGATAAACAAATTAGGTACCTACCTTTGTATTTGACGCTGACTGAGTCAGTGTTGCGACCGGAAATCTCGTAGTATTCCTTCAGGAGGGCACCCATTTCGGACCATAATTTGTATATCAAGCGCTCGTGAAGACATCAGCAACTAAAATAAACATTACAACATAGTTTTGCTGTTCCGTGTGGCTTTGTTTACGTTTTGGTAGAAGGCACACCTCCTTCCTTCGCAATATTATTTTAATAAATCGAAGTGAAAGGCAACCAGCAATACATTGGAATCGGTCAGCCGGTGGTTTTCAGGACATGCGCCGCTGAGTTTCAGGAGCTTATTTCGGCGTTATCCTATCCCGCTCATAGACTATCCCGCTGAAAGTTGTACATTTAGGTACATGGCCTCCTCCCTCTCTTTCGAATATTTTTCATCAACAGCCGGCGTAGGTATGTGAGCAATGGGAAAATTTATTTGCAAATCTCAAGTCCAAAACTCAAGTGCTTAGGTGTGACTTCATTCTTCGATCATTACCAAGTGCAATGATCAAAATCAGAGCTCGAGTGCGAGAAATTTTAATTGTCTTTGCACATTTTTCTATCAAAAAACATATTTACCTAATCGATGATCGACAATAATCTTTAAAATAAATAAAACAATAACTTATCAGCGTGTTTAAAACACAAGTCCAGTAAACTTAGAAAACTCATTTTCCAAACAATGTTCTTGCGCTCACGAACAAAATGATCATTTCCCTTGATGTGTTCTTGGTTCTCTTGGCCGCACCATTTGCGTTCTGTAAGTCACTCTTTTGAAATTCGTGAGAATAAAACTAATAAAAACGTTAGACACTATAGTGTTATGTAGGTATAGGTATACCTACCTATACCTACCTACAACAAAGGTGTACCTAGACCACATATACCTACTTGAAGTTCCTTATTGCTTAACCATCCTTATATTCACCATCAAAGTTGTATATAAGTACCGGGTGCTCCTTGAAATTATGAGTTGGAGGTAGAAAAGAACTTATAATATATTAACTCATTTTTATAGTATAATATGTATAATGTACGTGACTTCATTCACCTTCCCGCGTTGCCTGGCCGACCGCTTCAAGGGCTTCAAGAGCGCAATTTGAATCAAGTCGCGGATATATAAATATTACGCTTCCACTTCCATAGCTAACTGCAAATTGTCACAATTTTAAAAAGACACCTGTATTATTTAGATGCTCTTACTACCTATAATACCTGCTATATATTTCCACAGCCTTACCACAGTGTCCTCCAGTTGATGGTTCCGAAGCAGTATACTTTCCAGATGAATCAGATTGCACGAAATTTTACGAATGTTCAAATGGCGTTCCGTATCTTTTCGATTGTCCTTCGGGGCTTTATTTCAATCCGACACTGAATGTGTGCGATTGGCCGGATCAGGCCGGTTGCGTATTGGCAACCACTCTAGAGGCTTCAACCACACCATCCAGTAGTGCTACCACGACGGAAGGTGACGATACAACTACAAAAGCTAGCGGAACTACAGGAGAGAGTAAGACTACAGAAGATGGAACTACAACAGATGAAGACAGTAGATCTACAGAACAAGATATCACCACTGAAGGGAACACTAAGACTACAAAAGACAATGAAACTACCGCAAAAACTAGCACGCGTCCTACAAAACCTACTCATTTCACCAAACCTACTCATCATACAAAACCTACAAAAACATCGCATCCTACAAGACCATCGCATCCTACAAGGCCCTCCTATCCTACAAGATCCTCTCATCCTACTAGACCACACCACACGTGGCCCTGGCACCCTACATGGCCCTCACACCCTACAAGACATTCGCACCCTACTAGGCCACACCATACATGGCCCTGGCACCCTACATGGCCCTCACATCCTACATGGCCCTTACACTCTACAAGACATTCGCACCCTACTAGGCCACACCACACATGGCCTTGGCACTCGACATGGCCCTCACATCCTACTAGACCTTCACATCCTACTAGACCTTCACATCCTACAAAACCATCTCATCCTACAAGGCCTCCACATCCCACAAGACCATCTCATTCTACAAGACCTCCCCATCCTACAAGACCATCCTTTCCTACCAGACCCTCGCATCATACTAGACCACACCACACATGGCCTTGGCACCCTACATGGCCCTCACATCCGACAAGACCTTCACATCGTACAAGACCGTCGCATCCTACAATACCCTCGTACCCAACTAAAACTACTCGTCCTACGAAACCAAGTCATCCCACAAAACCTTCGCATCCTACTAGTCCACATCACACACGGCCTTGGCACCCTACATGGCCGTCACATCCTACAAGACCTTCACATCACACAAGACCCTCACGTCCGTCAAGACCCTCACACATTACAAGGCCACACCGTACATGGTCTACTCATCATGCATGGCAACATGAGTTCTCAAACGATTTTACGTACTCTCGCTCCTCCAGTGATGTTTCGTTAAGTGAATCCAATAGAGCGAGTAGAGAATCTTCGGTCTTTAAACCAGTAAAGTTGCTTTTGGGGAAAGAATGCGTGGTGAATTCTCAACATTTATTTTTGAGTCCGCATCCAACGGACTGCAAAAAGTACATGGAATGCTACCAAGGAAGGAGTACTGTGAAAGATTGCCCAGGAGGTTTCCACTTCTATGATAAATCTCTAATATGTGTACCTTCTGTTTTCGTCCAGTGCTGATAATTATTGTGATAAGGAAACCATAGGTGTTTTCCTTTTACAACCTGAACTAATAAGTATTCTGACCTAAGTTGTTCGTGGTGTCTCACTTTTGCGCATGTGATTTCTCCCTCTTTCTCTCTCCAACTTAGATCAGATCAGTGAGTTTTGTGGTAAAAAGAAAGCACCTAAGATTATATGATACCTAGGTACGCATTTTGATTTTTAGTAATAAGCTTCCAATACAACAATCAGCTTGCTTAGTAACTTTTTAACACATAAACCCACAGGGATTGATTCCGCAACGCTTATTTTACCTATTAACTCCGTCCTTAATACATAAGATGTGATGACTTTTATATAACTTGTATATGGATATCACAGTTTATATATTTAAGTTGACACTTGTCAAAATAACCTCAAAAATTACAAAAAAAATTACAATTTGCAATGAAAAAAACAAGTAAAATAAAAATAGTGAACAACCGAGTGTACAACACTCGTGGCTGGTTACACAGGATGCTACCCGACACTCAGCCTCTTACAGAACTCGGGCTGATTCCGGCTTCGTGTCTAAAAACCAGTTATGTAACAGCCAACTCGTATCGTAAACTACTAGACTGCCGCCTTTATTTGTGGGTACCAATATAAAGCAGTATAAGTACCTACTTACATGCTAAAGTAAGATACCTACCTATCTGAAGGTTACGTCTGCTGTAGGAAACACTGTCTTAGATATCTCTCTAACGGCTCGATGTCATGTTGGAACTTGAACGCCATGAATTAAAATCACCATGGCAATAACGACATATAACAAAGCTCTATCAACCTCGCTATCAACCAATCAAACAGCTGTTGCAGCTGTGTTAGGCAAGTTAACGTCATATGTTAACTTTGCCCCTGCAGTGCAACATAATATGAAGATTTCGAGTCCTATATACTACACAGGAAATAAAAACTAGCACAATCTCGCAAAAAAGCTTTAATGAAGTCAAGCAAATCTGACTAGTTTCTAATTCACTTCTTGTTGACAACTTGAGAATTGAGAGTTGCGGCATAGAGGTTACGGGTTCAAGCGAAACAGACGCGTTTTATAAGGATTTGGGCCCGTCGATACAAGCTTGAAAGGGGCCCAGGATTCACGAGCGTAATAGCGCCGCATGTGAAAATTTTTCAAGAATAATAATAATACTGATAATAATTATATGTAAATGAAGCCTAAAATCAAGTCAAAAGCGAAAGAAAAAACTGACTTCTGGTAATTCGAGCTCTTGCTCTTCCCGGACCAAACCTTGATGTGGTAAGCGATAGCAGCACACAGCACCCAGCTTCATTTTTTACTGGTATTTTTAAGAGTTGGATAGAGTAGACAGAGTTTACTCCCATTATTGTCATGTTCATTGCCACTTATTGCTATTAACCATCTCTCAGCATGTTGACCTCGATGTTGACAGTCAACAGGACAACAGGCACCACTGCAGTTCTTAAATAACAAAATCAATCTGCGGCTGCGGGCCTTGTGCTCTCCAGCATTAGGTAGAGTTGTAAATCATTTTAATCAAGATCTGACAAAAGGGCCCACAAGCATCGAAGGTCTCAAATGACAAAATCAATTTGCGGGCCTCTCTTGCTCATCCAGCTCATGTTAGTCCTATTTTTTTTTGCCATTGTATCATTCTACAATAGATTTTTTCAAACTCTAACAAAAAGGCCCGCAAGCATCCGAAGGCCCGTCGATGCCTCGCATCGATTGCGAAGCGAGCAAAGTGCATCGGACTCTTAGACCTCTACCGCTAACAGTGGAGGCTATTTGACGACTCAATTGAAGCAACGATTAAAGCCATTTCTTTACTGAAAATATTTAGTTATGGCGTTTTCGACTGGCTAGAACCGAGCCGGTTCCATTCCGACGGAGCATGCGCAGTTCATCAGAGCAACTTTTTGGCGTGTTCGACTGGAAGTGGCATTGCTCCCGTGCTACTTTTGCTGTGTTCGACTGGGAATATTCCTACGTAATTTGCACGGAACCAGCTCCGAATTTTAGAACTGTCTTGGTATATGCCGATCACGTTTTAAATTCAGTAGAAATTAAAACGCGGTTGGCCATGTTCCCTAGAGTGTAACGGACGCTGACAGACCAAGTTCCGTGAAAACGGGCTTTTTGTGGCGAAGTCCAGTGAGGTTAGGAAATTTTGACATGAAATGCCAATTCTGGCGTCTCCTTGCATCATATTCCGCTACAGTGTTGTCTTGGCAGAATGGCAGGTAAGTAACAGAGTGCCGAGCCGTTTACGCCCAACCTGAATTACAGCTGAAGAACTCCATACTGCAGATTGCGAGGTGAAAAGACACTGGAAGGACATATGGTACACTGAAGCTGCAGTCAAAAACAGAACATACATACAATCTTGCAACAGCGCTGTACTCGATTGACAGTACGAATTTAAGGTCGTCTGGGGAAAAACTGATTCAACATTACAAATTTGAACATCCCCAAATATCGCAGAATTGCCAACTTGGCGTGCAAAAATTACCGTTCTAGTGCTGAATTTAAAAGCTGATCGGCATATAGTCAGTTCTACTGTCAACTTGATGTATCAGTGTCGATTTTGGTGCTAAATATGAGTCGTGGTAATACCGAAAGGGATGAATTTGTGGCGGTGCATTCCTCTTTACAATTTTCTCATGAATTCCTATTCAAATCAAGCAGCGATGAAAGGTATGAATGGTTTGAAATTATTGAGAGGGAGAGGGAAAAGAAACGGAATGGAGCCGTCTGTGATGGAGCCGAGCCGACGCGGACAGAATGGAACGAATGCAATTCGGTTCAAGAGCAGCTCGGTATCAAGCAAGTTCGGAACTGGAACAGTTCCAGAGCAGTCCCAGTCGAAAACGCCATTAGTAAAAACGTTCGAGAAAAACTTACATACAGGGTCCTGCAACAGTACGTCGAGCTGTCCTAGCGCCCTTTCCTTACGAGATACAGAATAGTTCCATTTTTGTGCTATAACAAAAACAAAGATTTTTTTCAATTAAATGTCCCACTTTTGAAATCATTTTCTTGTTCAGCTTTTTAAGAGCTCTAATAAAAGTGTATTTTTGGTTTTTTTATTTGTGGCAGTGCTACCTGCTAAAAATTAAAAATTGAGTCTTTAACGGTAATATCCACACATTTTCAGTTCCCTATTTATATGCTTTATTTATGTTTTATTGTTTACAGCCTCGAAAATCTCCAAATAAAGGACGAAACGTCGGCATAAAAGCAAAGAATTTCATCAATTATCCTCGCACCTTCCTGTAATTGGGCTATCCATTTAATAACAAAACAACAAAAAGAATCAAGGAAGTGGAAGAATAATATTATACATATATTTAATTGAATATTGAAGTTTTTTATAATTTCAAGGTTCATTTTGAAAAATTGTGGGAGCCTCGTATTTTGGAATCAAAGAATGAAATTTGGCATAACAATAGCTCGATCAATAGTCGAATAGACAATTATTAAATAACCTCATGAATTTTTTTTTCAGATTCAGTGATACAAGGTGTGCACAATTTTTTGTTCGAACTTCCCTAATTTTAAAGTGCTATAAGTGATTTTTTTCGAATGGAATGCTCCCTATTTCATCTTGCCATTCAATAGTTTTTTTTTTCATTTTTACTAATGCCCGTATTCATATAGTCGTTATCAAGTGCACCTTGTTCAAGTATCACTTTAAATCAAGCTGTAAACTCAAGTACGATTTTTGTTTCATGGATTCCAAAAAACGAGGCCTCAACGATTCTTCAAAATGAACCTTGAAATTATAAAAGAAATCAATTTTCAATTTTTGGTTGGTAGCACTGTCACAAATTGAAAAAACAAAACTGCTCTTATAATAGAGCTTGAAAAGCTGAACAAGAAAATTAAATCAATAGTGGGGCATTTTATTGAAAAAAAAATACTGTTTTCGTTAGGTATAGCGCAAAAATGGAACACCTGTATAATTGAAAATAATTTCACAAACTAGGAACAGGGGCTAGGAAAGCCCGGCGCACTGTTGCAGGACCCTGTGTAAGTTATACCGAGCATTCATAAATTAAATGGGTCAAGGGTGCCTGTGAGTTTGAAAACATCTGTCGTAACTAGCATCGTTCATTTGATGTCTGTAATTTTTTGGTTATCGTAATTTGTCAAACCAGTCGCTGTTTTCGTTTTCGGAACATTTTAAATGTGGTTTTCACGGCAGGGCACAAAACCTACGTGATCGAGGAGTATTTTCGAACTTGAAGTATTCTTGTGCACTTACGGCAGATCAGAGATCAATAATATGGTACGTCACTTGTCAAAGTTTGACAAATTTATTAGAAAAGGATTACGCTAGTTTCGACAGACGTGTTTGAATGCACAGGTACCCTTGACCCATTTAATTTATGAACCCTCGGTACATACAATGGTTATACCTATGTTATGTAGGTACCTAGTTATAAGGTTTCGTATAAGGTATACAGGGTGGTGAAAATTTCGATGCTCACCATTGGTATCTTTGAAACGGTAAGAGATACGAGGTCGGTTAAATTAGGAAAAAGTTGCGCATTTTTGTGGGGATTGCGAATCTGAAAAGAGACTTCGAATATTTTGATTGGTTCCCGATTTATCACGAAAAAAATGAAAATTCTGATTTCAGAAATTATTTTTTATCTTTCCAACCATTCAAGCTATTTTGATCAAACTTAGTAGTTTTAGGTTTTTGACCACTCCGAGTCGAATAACGTTGACAGAAATTTTTCAGGCCTTCTAGATTTCAAATTATGATAGTCAACTTTTGTTTTTCTTATGGCCGCCATATTGGATTTTTGCACTAATAGATAAAGAAAAAAATTAGTTTTCCGAATTAGTACCCAACATGTTCTTTTTATGACATTTTTAGCGTCAAATTTCGGTTTTTTCGTAAATTATTGACAAAATCGGGAATGCTTTGAAAAACAATTGAAATATTGTCTATAGCAACCCTTGATAGCAACAACAAAAAAATGACAGATAGTGTGCAATTGACGTATCTAACTTCTTAATCGTGTTTTGTGCATGTTTGTACCGGGAGTTCATAAATTAAATGGGTCAAGAGTGTCTGTTAGTTTAAAAACGTCTGTCGGAGCTAGCATCGTTCTTGTTAAAGTTTTACAAATTCATTACAAAAGGAGTAAGGATTACCCCCCGGGATTACCCTAGTTTCGACAGCACGTTTTTGAATTCACAGACACCCTTGACTCATAACTCTCGGTACAAACAAGCACAAAACACGATAACTGGCGGCTTTACAGAACTTCGTTTGTCGCCGGCGACAGTGTCGCTGGCCAATAGGATTCGATCTACCTCCCCCCATAATTTTCGCGACACGAGTTCCTGTCGTCGTGTCGTTCAAATTATTCAACTACAGTGGAGTGGGGGACTGTCGCCGGCGAGAACCGAAGTTCTGTAAAGCCGCCATAAGAAGTTAGATACGTCAATTGCACACAATCTGTCACTTTTTATTGTTGCTATTGATAATATTTCAATTGTTTTCCAAAGCATTCCCGATTTTGTCAATAATTTACAAAAATTTCGGAATTTGACGCTAAAAATGTCATGAAAAGAACATGTATGGTACAATTCGGAAAGCTAATTTTTTTCTCTATCTATTAGTGCAAAAATACAATATGGCGGCCATAAGAAAAAGAAAATTTGACCATCATAATTTGAAATCTAGAAGGCCTGAAAAATTTCTGTCAACGTTATTCGACTCGGAGTGGTCAAAAACCTAAAACTACTAAGTTTGATCAGAATAGCTTGAATGGTTGAAAAGATAAAAAATAATTTCTGAAATCAGAATTTTCAGTTTTTTCGTGATAAATCGGGAACCAATCAAAATATTCAAAGTCTCTTTTCAGATTCGCAATCCCCACAAAAATGCGCAACTTTTTCCTAATTTAACCGATCTCGTATCTCTTACCGTTTCGAAGATACCAATGGTGAGCATCGAAATTTTCACCACCCTGTATATGTGTATGATATTGTTACGAGCGGCGATCCCGTAAATATTGGTAAACACTCGATCTTTCTGGATCCTTCCATCCATTAGATCGCAGTGTAGAAGTCCGGAGCGACTGGTGCATTCCAGAACGTTCGTGTATGTGAAACTGAAGGGAGACTTCAATGCTCGATCGAGAAAGATCTGTCCATTTTGGCGGAGGCGCCGCTCTAGAACCCGGCGGAATTATACGGGTAATATGTAGTGATGTGAATTTTCCGGAAATTTAAAACTCGGAAATTTTTCCGGAAAATTTCCGGAAATTTTCCGCGAAATTTTCCGCAAGGGTTCAGAATTGATTGAAACTAGACACGTTGTCTTGTTCATAACTTTTCTATTTCAACAACACCAAATAAGTATATTATATAATTAAAATGTGACGCAATAATGTACTTATTCACAAAAATATAATTTTTAACACTTTAAATGAAAAATAAATAGTCCTACTAGGATTCAAACATTTTATCATTGATCTGTCATGATTTTTTCATCAATTAAGAGTGAGGAGTGAGGTTAAGTTCACCGAATCCGAGACCGATTCGCATGTTCTTACTCTCAAACCCGCGCCAAATTTGAAATTTTGGAAAATTTCCAAATTTCGCTCGGAAAATTTTCCGGAAATTTTCCAGATTGGAAATTTTCCGAGACGGAAAATTTCTGAACTCACATCACTAGTAATATGTGCGATTATTCAGGAATGGCCACCATGGAATTTGCTGGAAGTAGACCGAAAGTTCGGGAACACTATTCGGAGGCCTTATATAAGGCATCAGCCGACAGCTCGCAGCAGTATGGAATTGGAATGCGAAGTGGTAACGCGAGCGAAACAAGCGAAGTACCTGCGATATAATTCCAAGTAGATAATTGTTGGCGTGTATTTATTGTAGTAGTACGCAGCAATAAACTGTGTGTGTTTTAAATCGATCGTCTCAATTATATTCGAACCCGTACGCGAGATATCGTAACAATATATTGGTAGGTACCTACTATATTGCTCATTTATTTATTTTCCGTGTCCGGAGTCACCAGGTACGTACAACAATATAAAAAATTACAAAAACAAAAGTATTGTAGCTAACAGGTGGAGGAATTGTAAATCAATGTAGATATTTTAAATATGTTGCCAATATTGCTCATTTATGGTGCGATTCTCTAAAAAATTACATTCCATAAAGGCTCTGTTATGTGAAAATTCGTGTCGGCCATTGGCTGTTGCCTAGATAATAACAACGTAACAGAGCCTTTATGGAATGTAATTTTTTAGAGAATCGCACCATAAAACTGTACCTACATGTGAAATCTTTTTTTTTATACGACGTCCCTTCCTGAAATTCACGACTCACGCAAAAGGTATAGGTATGTATATTGATCATTTGCGGTCATTTTATCTTTTAAAATCAATTATTTACTCCTTTAGTTAAGTACCTAGAACAGACTAGTAATAAGGTCCGTGAACACTCCATAGGTAGGTAGTCTGCACCTAAAGGTCTACCTAAAATCGTTACTCATTCAGCAAAGATCAAAACTACCGCTCAAGTACTCACCTATAGGTACTAGGAAATTTAAAACAATTAGTGTGATGTGATTGACGTAATCTTCCAAGCCGGAAAAATGGGCTTATCAACCCACGCGTTTGTAAGACAGCTGCGGGTTTAAAAGGGATGCACCAAAGTCAGATGATTCACTTTTCCAAACAATTTTCTTGGTTCCACAACCAAAATGATCTTTTTCCTTCTACCTTTGGTTCTGTTGACTGCATATTCTTCCGGTAAGTCTCTTCTCTCTCATTTCGGTTTCAAATTCTAATCAGCTAAGGCATCGGACACGGCAAAACAGTGAACTTTTTTTTCAATTTTCAGCTCTGCCACAATGTCCTGCCGTTGATGGTTCCGAAGCTGTGTACTTTCCGCACGAATCAGATTGCACGAAATTTTACGAATGTTCAAATGGCGTTCCCTACCTTTTTGATTGCCCCGTTGGACTCAACTTTAATCCCATATTGAATGTGTGCGATTGGCCAGATCAGGCCGGTTGCGTCTTGGCAACAACTGTGCAGCCCTCAACCTTAAGAACATCCAGTAGTAGCTCTACAGAAGCCAATGTAACTACAGATAACAGCGCTACTACAGAAGGCAGTAGCAGTGCTTCACAAAACACCACTACAAAAGATGACCCCGAAACTACAGAAAACAGTAGAACTACGGAGATCGACACCACGGAAGAAGGAAATACCACTATAATAAAGACTAGCAGCAATCCTACAAAAACTACTCGTCCTACAAGACCTATTCATCCCACTAAATCTTCACACCCTACAAAGCCTTCACACCCCACGAGGCCTTCACACCCAACGAGGCCTTCACACCCAACGAGGCCTTCACACCCAACGAGGCCTTCACACCCCACGAGGCCTTCACACCCAACGAGGCCTTCACACCCAACGAGGCCTTCACACCCAACGAGGCCTTCACACCCAACGAGGCCTTCACATCCAACAAGAACTTCACATCCGACGAGGCCACACCCTACGAAGTCTTCACGCCCTACAAAATGCACTCGACCCGCACACCCCACTCACCCTTCCCATTCTCACGACCATCACTCTCACGATTCTCACGAACACGCTCATCATCACTCTCACGAAGACTCTCATCACTCTCACGAACACTCTCATCATTCTCACGAGTCTCACGATCACGACCATTCCTCTAGCGAAAATTCTTCGTCTAGTGAATCCAACGAATCGGACTTTTTGAGCAACGAATCTTCAAATGATTCGAGTAGCTCGAGCGAGTCCCGTTCATCGGACGAGTCAAGGTCCGATGAATCCAACAGTAGGTCTTCCGACGAATCAAATTATTTGAACGAATCCAACGAAGCGCGCGGTGAATCTCTGAACTTCAAACCGATGAAGCTCCTGTCACCATCCGACAATGAATGTGAAGTAGACTCTGAGCATTTGTTCTTGAGCCCTCATCCAACAGACTGCAACAAATACATGGAATGCTACGAAGGAAAGACTACCGTGAGGGATTGCCCGGAAGATTTCCACTTCTATGATAAATCTCTGATATGTGTACCTTCTATGTTTGTCAAGTGTTGACTGTAATTTGCAACATTTATCAGCTTGAATAAAAAACTTGATTTGGAACTGTAATGGCGTAATAGTGTATTATTCAACAAGCGGGTAATGATTGCTTTTTACTCATGAGGATGCAGTTTGCCGACACGAGCCTTGGCAAGTGTCGTAAAGCATTCGAATGAGTAATAGCCATTACCCGCGAGTAAAATACCATGCTTTATCCAGTCTTATTGAAAAATGCAGGCATGTATGCGCGTGATAATGCGTGCATTGTTCAATAGGATTGGATAAAAATACATAATAGTCTACAGGGTGATCTTGAATGGTCGGATCAAAGCGGTAAGTAGGTACTGCATTTTATGAAGCCCACAAGTTTAACGTTCATCGACTTTTATTTTTGAAGTTATAAGGGGTCAAAAGGTAGTCCTTCGAACCCTTCTACAGTGCTCAACAATTGAAGTAGACCACCTGAACATTTTAGCCAAATTGGAATTGCGGTATACTTGTGTCCTAAAAAAATTAACAGATTTCCATAATTTTTCATTTTCCGGGAAGCTGACTAGGTACTTTGGTAATAATGAAGAATTAATATTTTTGGTACAGGTGCTTTGTATACATTATGTAGGGTGCCAAAGCGAGGCACCTCGAACCTTGGAACGGTTTTTTGGATTCTTGCTTTTATCTTCTTCAGTTACAGGGTGGCGTCGAAAAAGTGATGTTTTAGGCTTCCAGTGATTTTTGTAATCTATGGCTCATGCTGGAGCCATATGATAACGTTATTTGGTCAGAATCCAACTAAAGTAGAATTTCCTGTGAAAGTGCTTTACGGAAGTAACCCACCCAATAAATGAGAAATCCCGCACTTAGTCCTTTTGTAAAATCACCACCTTTACGCACCTATGTAGTACAGTCGACCGATACATTAAAATAGGGTTTACCTTGCAAAAGGTCGCGGAGATTCGAAAATTTGCAGTCTGGTACAGTTTTGTGTCCTGATTAACACACCAAGTTTTCGAATTCGGCAAGAGGCCGCTCGATCCTCCACATTAGAAAGATGATGCCGAAGGACCAAAAAAGAACCAATTTTCACCAATTCACTGCTTATCGTCGTCTCACCTGCCACAATGGAAACCTATGACTTTGTTGAAACTATTGATGCATTTGCTGCCACGTCAGTCCCATTCTTCGCGGTTAAAGACAAATAATTCCTTCGGAAAACATCGAGTTTTTCTTGATTCTGAAAAGATTTTTTTCTCACGTGGAAATATGACCAGCTGACCTAACTCAAGTGAATTTCGATCAGCTTCTTTCTTCTTGCGCTAGTTCTGGTCTCATTGTTTGCATAACATCATTTGTTAACAAGGTGCACTGCAAGAAATGTTAAATTGCCAACACCAAATTCAACAGTCATTTTTTCATAATTGCCAGTGATCATGAAGTTCAATTTTAACAGGAATTGATAGCTTGGACTGTTTTCTGTTTATTCAGCATGCGATCGAATCTCGAAATACACGTGGGAGTACGAAAAATCAATTTTTTTTTAGCGCGCGGTAATCTGCAAAACCGCATCTAAACACCTGAAAATGGTCGTAACCAACACAACATAAATTTGAACAATTAGTAACCTGAACTGGTTCTTCTGTCACTCATTGTTTTGGGTTTTAGTAGTGTTGGTTACGACTATATTTTCAGGTGTTCAGATGCAGCTTTGCAGATTTACGCGCACTCTGAAAGAATTTATTTTTCGGCATTCCCACAGGCATTTGGGGATTCGGTCCATACTGTATAAGCAGAAAACAGTCCAAGGTATCATTTCCTGGGGAATTTAAAATTCCTGATCGATGGCAATAATGAAAAAATGACTGTTGATTTGGTGTTGGCAATTTTACACTTCTTGCAATACACCTTGTCAACAAATGCTGTTGAGAAAATTATGAAACCAGGACGAGCTCAAGAAGAAAGAAGCTGATCGAAATCAACCTGAGTTAGGTCAGTTTGTGATATTTCCGCATGAGAAAAAAATCTTTCCAAAATCAAGAAAAACTAGACTTTTGCTAAGGGAATTATTTCTTTTTAACCGCGAAGAATCGCACTGGCGTGGCAGTAAATGCTATCAAGGGCTTCACTACAGTCATGTGGTTCCATTGCGGTAAGTCAGACGGCGATGCACAATAGTTTGGTGAAAAGTGGCTCTTTTTGGGTCCTTCGGCACCAACTTTTCGATGTGGAGGACCGAGCGGCGGCTTACCGAATTCGAAAACTCAGTATGTTAATCAGGATACAAAACTGTACCAGACGGCAAATTTTCGACTCTCCGCGACCTTTTGCAAGGTAGAACCTACCCATTGCCTGGACTAATGGTGCTGTGTAAAAAGAGCGCTGGGAGAAATGGCACTCTCAAAAATACCACGTAGGTAATGAAGAGCGTTTGGGAAAAACAACGAGTGAGCGGGTGTGAAAATAGCGCAGGCCTGGAAAAAACAGATCCCATATCATGTTGGTTCATTTCTTGGATTTTCCGCGTGAAAAGTGGACATTCAATTTTCCACTTTTTCTTCAATTGACCCCGGAACAAGACGTAGAAAACAACGATTAATGACGAAAACCATTTAAAGGTTTTCGATTCTTATGGAAAATGGGTCTCGGTCAAATTCCCTAATTTTTTTATATGTTGTAGCCTCGGTTGTAGCCCAATTTGACACGAGCCAAGAACCATCGTCCGTTACTCAAAAAAATGAACAGTTTTTTTTCTATAAGGGGTTGAAGATGGGTTATTTCAGGGTAAAAAAATATGTTCCAAGGTAAGTGAGAACATTTCAACGTCCTTTCTAACACATATGGCTCATGATTATTCCTTTTTTCTTTTGTGAAAAAATCAACCCCCTCCCTCACCCCCAACCCCTACTTGTGAGTATCAAAGACGATTACGTTTGAAAGTCATGCAGATGGTTCTATTTTGTCAAATTATGAGTTTTGGCACAAATTGTTTTTTCAACCCCCAAATAGGGGGTGGGGTTGAAAAAAAAGCCATCGGTCAATTCTGCTGAATTTCTGATATTGTGCTTTACCAGTTACACTAAACAAGACTATCAAGGGAAAACTCATTCGTATGACTAGTTTCCACCCCACAGAGGGTTGAAGTTGACCATAATGAATCATAAAACATTCTTCCATGTCATAAGCCAAATAAATGGAAAAAGTGAACTTTCATATCATCTTGTTTCGTAAAAATACCTATTTTTCAAAAATAATTTCAACCCCGTACCTCATCGCCCATCCCTGTTTCTGAACATCATATTTGAAATAAATCTTGAAAATTATATTATTTTTATTTCATCCTTCAAATAGTCGCAGTAGCTAGAATAAGAGTGTGACATAATATTTTGCCTTGAGTGAGCAGATTTCGCTTCAATTGACATTGAATTCTTCAATCTCCTAAACTATAAAAAGAGGTGTATCCGTACAAAACAAGCGAATACGCCTCATGGGCATGAGGCTCAGTAGCGCACTTCCTTTTTGAAGGATTAGTGAACGCAAGATGGTAAGTAATTAGGGTTCTACCGTCTTGGGCTAAAAATTCCAATATGGCGGCCAAAACATCGACAGAATTATGAAATTCGGCTTGAAAATCAGAATGATTGTACTAGACAAGGGTAAGTTCCAAGTTTCATGGAAATCGTTCCACTAATAAGAGATTCCAATATGGCGGCCAAGAGGCGGCAGAATTATGAAACTCAGCTTGAAAATAGGAATGATCGTACGAGACAAGCGTAACTCTCAAGTTTCATGAAAATCCTTCCACTTATAAGAGATTTCAATATGGCGGCCAAGATGGTGGGGCAATCATGAAATTTGGCTTGAAAATAAGAATGATAGTACTAGACAAGGGTAAGTTTCAAGTTTCATGACAATCGTTCCACTAATAAGAAATTTCAATATGGCAGCCAAGATGGCGGCCGAATTATGAAAGCCAATCTGCCTATTTGGTCCTTGAGAACCTAAACTATCCACCGGATAAAGTTTAATCTTCAAGGGCTGTAGCTTTAGTTCCCGAGAAGAAGTTCAACTTCATCGAAGTGCACAGGAGATCTCTGTTTTTTGAGAATAATGATAACGATGTATGGATAACAAAAATAGTGCCCATTGGCCACCCTTGGGGACATCAGCTATTAATCGGAAAAATGTTCCAAGACTCTTGTTTCAATTCTCGAGAAGGAGTACAGCGTTTTATTTTCTGCACGGATTCAGACAGACAGACAGACAGACAGATAGACAAACCGGCCACATAAGCGTCATTCTGTTACTTATATAAAAAAATGTTCTCCAACTGATTTCGACCTCCTGAACACGAATATCGGGTTCAGTTTTGGATTGGAACATTTCTTTTTTATCGAAAAACCGAAAAAATGATAGCCTGTCACATGATTTTTAGTGATACCTACCTACTTTTTTTTGTTATTGAGCGAACATGTTTCGTAATTTGAGTGCCATTATCCTCTAGGTACCTAGTATTGGCTATTTCAAAATGGTCAATTACTATTTCGGCACGTCTGATTTTAAATTTGTAGGGTCGTGTAATATGCGCCGAGCCGTGGCTTTCCGGTGTTTTCAAAAATTGATAACAATTGACCCGACGGTCGGATCGAAGTGGTGTTTTTGTCAAAAGAAAGTTCAAATTGTTCTCTAAATATAATGCCGTACATGCAGTGATGTATTTCATTAAGAAATTGTAGTTGACTGCATATCGCAACTTTCTACATCTTACCGCGAATGCCAGCACTTGATCGGCGAAGCCGCCCTACACCAAAATGTTATTTTTGTAATTGTTCATGATTATTTCGGCAACATTTTTCTTGACTCGCGTACCAAGGCCATGAGCTACCCATTCGAGTTGAAATATTTTCTGTATTGAATTTCGTTTTGTTCGGAGGAAAAGATATCAAGCACCAGCAAGCAACGAATAAATTGTGGCCGAGCTGTAGTTTCGGAGTCATTTTAAAACAAGCAACGAATAAATCATTTGCGGCCAAGCCGTAGTTTCGGAGTCATTTTCAAAAATTAATAACTATTGGCCTGCACCTCGCACCGATGTGAAATTTTCATTGAAATAAAGTTCAAATCATCTTCTAAATATAACTCCGCATATGTATTATGGTAAAATGATAAGATCGGGTACTTCCTCGCATGTGATAACTTTCGAGATCAGGCCGGCTTCTGAAATGCAGCATTCAACGGCGATGCGGCGTCACACTAAATTGTTATTATTGTCATTGTTTATTATTATTTCGTCGAGATTTTTCTTGGTTCGGGATACAAGGTGATGAGCTACCCAATGGAGTAAAATTTTTTCGCAAAAACCTTTTCGTCTAGGACTAGATGCTGTGACGGACGGACGGACGGACAAAGCGAGGACAAAAGCGCCTTCCCGTTTGGAGAAGTGCGCTAAAAATTAATAACTATTGGCCTGCACCTCGCACCAATGTGAAATTTTCATTAAAATGAAGTTCAAATCATCCTCTAAATATAACTCCGCATATGTAAACTGCTCACAAATTGTAGTGGATATTTTTAAAGAAAGGTTTTTTTAAAATCGCCAGAAAATTCTTGAAAATTACTCGATTGTGAAACCGCTTGCACTGTTTTGAAGAAAAATGTCAATATTTTCAAAAACTACTGAAGTCTTCCACAAAAACCATATGGATATGTCTAATACAGGGTGATGAAAGAAGTCGTTCAGTTTTGTTCTTTTTTACTCTCGTGCAGGAGATTGTTCATACACCCTGTACACCTATATTTACTTGGATCTTATAGTCTGTAGCTTATGTAACTCGTCAGTTTTTAGTTTTTCGCTTTCCGTTGCGTACTTACTGAAATATAGCCTTTTCACTTTCCAAAGTCGTTTTATCGATGAATCTTCTAAATTCGGGCTCTACTGGATTCTTTTTTGTACTAAGCAATGCCACTTGGTACTTTTAGAACGATTTTCGGCACAGATTTCAAAATTAACGGTGGTATGGCGTCTCAACCACCTGATCTATACAGGGTGTCGCAAAAAAATCATTTATGAGATTCATTTTATTTCGAAATAATCAGTAGCAAAATGCCGTTGCAGAGATCAACTCCAGGTGAGTTTGGTATCTTGGCAAATATCTTGCGGAATGGTACAAGGCAAAGAGAAATTGCCAATTTAGTGAACGTATCACAAAATGTCATCGGTGGGCAAAGAGACGACTCCAGGCCACTGGCAGTGCCCGAATCACACATGGAGAAGGTCGCCCGAGAATAATTTCAGTAATGGAAGATCTCTTCTTGTTAGACATAAAATTGTAAAATTGAAAAGTGAAATTTTCTACAACCTGTAATAAGGTGTCAGAAACAAGTTTCTTTGTTCATGCGACACCCTGTATATTTTTATGTAGTCTTCCATTTGAAATCTGCTCAAAAAATCGTTCTAAAAGTACCAAGTGGCATTGTTTTGTAAGTACCAAAAAATCCAGTAGCCCCCCGGATTTATTCATCGACAAACTGACTTTGGAAAGTAAAAAGGCTATATTTCGGTAAGTACGCAACGGAAAGCAAGAAAATAAAAACTAACGAGTTACATAAGCTACAGACTATAAGATCCAAGTAAATATAGGTGTACAGGGTGGATGAACAATCTCCTGCATGAGATTGAAAAAGAGCAAAACTGAACGACTTTTTTCATCACCCTGTATTAGACATATCCATGTGATTTTTGTGTGGGACTTCAGTAGTTCTTGAAAATATTGACATTTTTCTTCAAAACAGTGAAAGCGGTTCCACAATCGAGTGATTTTCAAGAATTTTCTGGCGATTCCAAAAAAACCTTCTTAAAAAATATCCACTTCAATTTGTGAGCAGTTTATTATGGTAAAATGATAAGATCGGGTACTTCCTCGCATGTGATAACTTTCGAGATCAGGCCGGCTTCTGAAATGCAGCATTCAACGGCGATGCGGCGTCACACTAAATTGTTATTATTGTCATTGTTTATTATTATTTCGTCGAGATTTTTCTTGGTTCGGGATACAAGGTCATGAGCTACCCAATGGAGTAAAATTTTTTCGCAAAAACCTTTTTGTCTAGGACTAGATGCTGTGACGGACGGACGGACGGACGGACGGACAAAGCGAGGACAAAAGCGCCTTTCCGTTTGGAGAAGTGCGCTAAAAATGTTCTCCAACTGATTTCGACTTCCTGAACACGAATATCGGGTTCAGTTTTGAACTGGAACATTTCTTTTTTATCGAAAAACCGAAAAAATGGTAGCCTGTCACATGATTTTTAGTGATACCTACCTACTTTTTTTTTGTTATTGAGCGAACATGTTTCGTAATTTGAGTGCCATTATCCTTTAGGTACCTAGTATTGGCTATTTCAAAATGGTCAATTACTATTTCGGCACGTCTGATTTTAAATTTGTAGGGTCGTGTAATATGCGCCGAGCCGTGGCTTTCCGGCGTTTTCAAAAATTGATAACAATTGACCCGACGGTCGGATCGAAGTGGGGTTTTTGTCAAAAGAAAGTTCAAATTGTTCTCTAAATATAATGCCGTACATGCAGTGATGTATTTCATTAAGAAATTGTAGTTGCCTGCATATCGCAACTTTCTACATCTTACCGCGAATGCCAGCACTTGATCGGCGAAGCCGCCCTACACCAAAATGTTATTTTTGTAATTGTTCATGATTATTTCGGCAAAATTTTTCTTGATTCGCGTACCAAGGCCATGAGCTACCCATTCGAGTTGAAATATTTTCTGTATTGAATTTCGTTTTGTTCGGAGGAAAGGATATCAAGCACCAGCAAGCAACGAATAAATCATTTGCGGCCGAGCCGTAGTTTCGGAGTAATTTTCAAAAATTAATAACTATTGGCCTGCACCTCGCACCGATGTGAAATTTTCATTAAAATAAAGTTCAAATCATCCTCTAAATATAACTCCACATATGTATTATGGTAAAATGATAAGATCGGGTACTTCCTCGCATGTGATAACTTTCGAGATCAGGCCGGCTTCTGAAATGCAGCATTCAACGGCGATGCCGCGTCACACTAAATTGTTATTATTGTCATTGTTTATTATTATTTCGTCGAGATTTTTCTTGGTTCGGGATACAAGGTCATGAGCTACCCGACGGACGGACAAAGCGAGGACAAAAGCGCCTTCCCGTTTGGAGAAGTGCGCTAAAAAAAGTTTTATGTCCTTTTTGTAGTTAAAAAGGAATTATGTACAGGTAAACATAATTAACCTGCTGTGAAGTGAACTTGATAGGAACATCAATATTTTCAATAAATATCCAGGCAAAAAAATCATGAAAAAATGTATATCCCACCCTGCTGTAGAGGTGGGTTCAAGGTGCGTTCAGTCAGCTTATTTAGCCGCAAGTTTTAATTTTAGTCGTAAGCGCTGCATCGCTTATTGGCTGTTCTGAGGAGGCTGGTTCATAAGAGCCAATGGGCGTTGCTGCGCTTGCGACTAAAATTAAAACTTGCGGCTAAATAAGCTGACTGAACGCACCTTCAGTCAGCTTGGTTTTAGTTTTAGTCATAGTCGTTGTCGTAAATTTGAAAGTAGAAAGCGCGCGTCATATGCGCGGCGTTCATACAGAGTTTTAGTTTTAATTTTAGTCGTAAGAATTCCGAACTTTGTCGTATGATGCCGACTTGCAGGTTGCGTAATTACCGGTATAAGGTATGAGCATGGATGGTGATGGTAATGGGTTGTATGTATCAATAAAAAAATAGCATAAGCATTTGCTTCGATTTCAGAGGAGTTGTACTCCTCATAAATGTAAGCAAATACTTATTTATGCTTATTTTTTTACGAGTTTTTATATTAATACTACCCATTATGAACACGGACCGTATGAAGATGAAGGTTCGCGCAGTATCATTCGAGATCCTATTGGTCAATTCTTACGACTAAATCTTGCTGTATGAACGCTCTTCTCTGTTACGACAACGACTAAAACTAAAACAGCGACTAAATAAGCTGACCTTAAGGACGCACCTTAAGGATGCTAACATAAGCATAATAGTGAAAGTGAATTTTGAGAGGGGATTCTCACAATCAGATGCAGAGAATCCGACCGTAGACCTCTCCTACATTTTCAAGATTTATTTCGAATTTTCGAATATTATGTTCAGAAACAAGAATAGGGGATGAGAGACGGGTTGAAATTATTTTTGAAGAATAGACATTTTGACAAAACAAGATGATGTGAAAGTCCACTATTTCTATTCATTTGGTTTATGACATGGAAGAATGTTTTATGATTATGCTTCATTATAGTCAAATTCAACCCTCTGTGGGGTGGAAACTGGTCATACGAATGAGTTTTCCCTTGGTTATCTTGTTCAGCGTAACTGATAAAGCACAATATCAGAAATTCAGTCGAATTGACCGATGTTTTTTTTATCAACCCCACCCCCTATTTGGGTGTTGGAAAAACAATTTGTGCCAAAATTCATAATTTAACAAAATAGAACCATCTGCATTACTTTCAAACGTAATTTCGAATTTGATACTCACAAGTAGGGGTATCATAGGTGAGGGAGAGGGGGTTGATTTTTTCACAAAAGAAAAAAGGAATTGTCATGAGCCATATATGTTAGACAGGACGATGAAATGTTTTCACTTACGTTGGAACATTTTTCTTTACCTTAAAATAACCCATCTTCAACCCCTTAAAGAAAAAAAATTGTCCATTTTTTTTGGGTAACGGACGATGGATTTTGACTTGTGTCAAATTGGGCTAAAACATATAAAAAAATTAGGGAATTCGACCGAGACCCATTTTCCATAGGAATCGTGCGGGGTCCTTTCCCAACTAAATTCAGTGAGTTTTCATTAATCCATAGGAAATTCGGGATGTTTGGAAACCCCAGACATGGAAAAACTTGTAACTCGGCAACCGTATGTCCGAATCCAGATTGGTTGGTACGAAGGCGCAGAGCGGACATCAGAATTTTTTTTTATGATTTCGAAAAAAAAATCACGAAATTATGGGGATAAAGTCAGAATTCTGAGTTTAAAGTCGGAATTCTGAGTTTGAAAGTCAGAATTCTGAGATTAAAGTCGGAATTCTGAGTTTGAAAGTCAGAATTCTGAGTTTAAAGTCGGAATTCTGAGTTTGTAAGTCAGAATTCTGAGTTTAAAGTCGGAATTCCGAGTTTAAAGTCAGAATTCTGAGTTTAAAGTCGGAATTCTGAGATTAAAGTCGGAATTCTGAGTTTGAAAGTCAGAATTCTGAGTTTAAAGTCGGAATTCTGAGTTTGAAAGTCAGAATTCTGAGTTTAAAGTCGGAATTCTGCGCGCGCACAATTCCGAGTTTCAAAGTCAGAATTCTGCGCGCGCATCGGCAGGAATCGAGCCGGTTGATTAAATAGTGATTGACAAGTTGACGACCCTAACGATACCATAGAACGATACCTACTTACTCGCTAGGTATTTAATAAAATCTTCGAGAGATGTAACAACTTGTGCCTCGACTTGTGCCTTTTCTAAACCCGAGTCTAAACCCTTTTTTTCCTTAACACGATACGGACATTCCACGGCGTCGGCGGCGACATGGCTCCACCTGAATGAAGTTCCTTTGTGCTTTGAACGATAAGCCTCGATAAGAACACTCGGCGCATTGTAGGTACAATAGCAGCAATAGCATATTATTACATAGGGTTGTGAAAAATGATATATGCTACCTATTATAGCTGCGGCGCCTCTTTAAATCCCGAAGCGCAGCGCAGTAATGTTTTCGTTGGGCTGGCAGTATCGTGGCTGTCAAGCGCATAGCTGGGGCACTATTTGGTGCCACTGACAAATTCCGACCAACGTGATTAGGTAGGTACCTACTAACAACCCAAATTGTGGACACGTCCAACTGTTCGCAATGTTCGCATCGGACTGACTGAATTCTTCTTCCAACTCAACCAACACGTCCAAAGAAATTACAAAAATGTTCATGCAGCCGAACTGTACAATGCCATTGTCGAACCGGAACAGTTCTCTTGCATCTACTGCAACTACAAGAGCCATAAGCGTTTCGACTTATACGAACATTACAGACAAACACAAGGATACCTACAATAATCATTTCGCGCCGTCCCCTCCCCCCTCCACCTTTGCGTTATAACGTGACACAGCTGTAATAGCATACCTATAGCATTATTCACAACCCTATGTAATATGCTATTGTTATTGTTGCTTTTGTACAATGCGCCGAATGCTCTTATCGAGGCTCATCGTTCGAAACCGAGTTCAAAGCACAAAGGAACTTCATTCGGGTGGAGCCATGTCGCCGCCGACGCCATCGAGTGGTTCGATTGTACCAAGTGTTCGTATTGCGCTAAAGGAGAGGCCATTTCATCAACCGGCTCGATTCCTGCCGATGCGCGCGCAGAATTCTGACTTTGAAACTCGGAATTGTGCGCGCGCAGAGTTCCGAGTTTGAAACTCAGAATTCCGACTTTCAAACTCAGAATTCCGACTTTAAACTCAGAATTCCGACTTTAAACTCAGAATTCCGACTTTAAACTCAGAATTCCGGCTTTAATCTCAGAATTCCGACTTTAAACTCAGAATTCTAACTTTCAAACTCAGAATTCCGACTTTAATCTCAGAATTCTGACTTTAAACTCGGAATTCCGACTTTAAACTCAGAATTCTGACTTTCAAACTCAGAATTCCGACTTTAAACTCAGAATTCTGACTTTCAAACTCAGAATTCCGACTTTAATCTCAGAATTCTGACTTTCAAACTCAGAATTCCGACCTTAAACTCAGAATTCTGACTTTATTCCCATAATTTCGTGTTTTTTTTTTCGAAATCATAAAAAAAACTCTGATGTCCGCTCTGCGCCTTCGTAGGTTGGTGTCTTAAAATTGATGATAAATTTTTGTATTTTTATCATACCAATTATATTTTCCTCGAATTTCCCGGGATACAGGCAAGAATCTGTTTTCCACGTTAGAGCTTCTAGCAATATGTAGGTACAGGGTCAATGTGGGAACATGAAACCTACACCAAAACAATATAGGTACCTATATAATTATATACCCGAGTATATACCTATACCACATCTCAGCTGGCCCAGATGCAGAAATTCACTGTTCTTATCCAAATAAATACAGGGTGCCACGGAGTTTTAAGTGCGGAAACTTGTCAATCGATAAAGAATAAAAAGATAAGTTAACTGATTAAAAAAAATAGATTTCGGGGAAATAAAATAACGAAGATACAGTTCTTCGAGTTCAAGTCAGAAAATCGATTTTTTTTATCATAACTTTGAAACCGCTTCACCGATTTCGCTCAACTCAAGGAGAGACATTTCTGACATAACCTACTATGGCTAGCAACTGAGTTAGCTAGGAAAAAACCATTTGGTTGGGGAGGGGGTTCCATTTCATCACAAACTTCTCTATACTGCGCAGGGGCTGGAGAATCAATTCTAAAATCTATTCGAAAGTACTAACCTGTAGTGAACATGAAGAAAAACAATATTTAAAAATATTTTCACATTTCCATCATTAATTTTCTATAAACTGCATTTTTACTGATGAGCCAACTGTAAGGTGACCAGATTTGTCAGTGAAGAAATCGGAACATGCGGGGTCCGAGAGGCAGAGCCCCCCCGAGATGCGCCGGAGGCGATTTTTTTTCGAAAAAGGGGCGTGGCCAACTTATATTTGCTGATTTAGAATTTTCAGGCATCTACCTACCATCTATACCTCATTTTTCTAGGTCTGTTCATTGTTGGATAGACATGCAATAATACACCGATATTTGGGGATATTTTTTGGAACTCAGTTTTTCTGATCGCATTTTTCTGCAAAAAAAAACCTCGAAAAAAACAGTAGACTTCTAGGGGGACGGGTAAGTAATGCTGTCCCTTGCTCCCTTCCCAACCAACGGTGTCCATAATAATACCCATTGATAATAATGAGATAATGTTGATAATGATAATAAAATAATAATATGCTTTTTTCAAACAACATATACATTCTGCAGACAGTCAAGATTGCATAGCGTGGGTGAAAATCGAAATAAATTCAAGTTTGTGAATAAACTACAATCTTCATTAAATTCCAACCACATTTACCAAACCTATAAAAGAGGAAAGAGGTGAAAAAAATTAAAATGTTCGTTGCTCAAATCGGAGCATTTACGGAATAGATACTCAAATCGGAACATTTACGGGACAGAAAGTCGAATCGGAAAGTTTCTCCCGAAAACGGTACAGTTCCGATCGAATCGGAACGTCTGGTCACCTTAGCCAACTGATGTGGAACGGGGCTCGTATATCCGCATTCGCCAATACCAAACACGATATGGTTACATTTTGCAAGCATTTTTCGGGAATTCATTTTCAATCAAAATCGGCGAGTCGGTGGAGTTTCCTGGTCTAGTCGGTGAGTTGTCGAGTCGGTGAATTGTTTCCTCGGTGAGTTGTGTTGTCGGTGAAATGTGCTGTCGGCGAATCGCCGAGTCGGTGAAATGTCCTGTCGGTGATTTGGCGAGTCGGTGAAATGGCTTGTCGGTTAAATCGGCGTGTCACATACAGTGACTTTTTATAAGTGTGCCGTTATTCTCGCGAAAGATGAAAGTTGCATGGGAAGCTGTAAAATGTTGTAGCTGTAGGTATAGAACATGGGAGTAAACTCAGCTTCATTCAGAATTGATCAATTTTTATCTCTTGTCGCACAAGTTCCTACAACGATCTGTTGGTGTTGCTAATTTGCTGGGAATAGGACTCATTCTGGGATGAAAAGAATTTGTTGAGTACCTCTACGTATATTTAACATGAAGTTTAATTGTTTTGATTTTCTTCTTCGGTCTTCGCAAGAAAAAGTTCCAAGGAAATTAAATTTTGCATAAATTCCGAAGATTGCCTACAGATAAATTTTGATATTCAATATTTTTATTTTGTGTTAATGTAACAGTGTGTGATTTGCATAAATAATAAACATAATATACTGGGGTACGATTCGTGCCATTAAAATCTAGATTATTTTATAGTCCGTTAGCATAGCATCAAGTTTTTATTTTTTCTGACAACCAGCCGTTTCGGGTGAAGTGCACACTTTGATACTGTCGTTGAAGTTCATCTTCTTTCCGTCCAGACCTAAGGCGCAGTCCATGACGTATGGTGTTCCATGAGAGCACGAGATAAATTTGGTGCAGTCAGTTGGATAGGGAGTCAGGTAGAACTCTCCAGGTTGTCCACAAGCGTTAGCAATTGGATCACCTTCGGTTGTGGGGGCTTGGGTCGGTGCCTGAGTTGGTGGTTCAGTTGGAGGTTCCGTTGGTGGCTCCGTTGGTGGTTCGGTTGGAGGTTCTGTTGGTGGTTCGGTTGGAGGTTCTGTTGGTGGTTCAGTCGGTGGTTCGGTTGGAGGTTCCGTTGGTGGTTCAGTTGGGGGTTCCGTTGGTGGTTCGGTTGGAGGTTCCGTTGGTGGTTCAGTCGGTGGTTCGGTTGGAGGTTCCGTTGGAGGTTCTGTTGGTGGTTCAGTCGGTGGTTCGGTTGGAGGTTCCGTTGGTGGTTCAGTTGGAGGTTCCGTTGGTGGTTCGGTTGGAGGTTCCGTTGGTGGTTCAGTTGGTGGTTCAGTCGGTGGTTCGGTTGGGGGTTCCGTTGGTGGTTCAGTCGGTGGCTCAGTCGGAGGTTCGGTTGGAGGTTCTGTTGGTGGTTCAGTCGGTGGTTCTGTTGGAGGTTCCGTCGGTGCTTCAGTTGCTGGCTCGGTTGGGGCTTGAGTCGGCTGGTTTCCAGCTACACATCCAGCATCCTGTGGCCAATCGCAAACATTCAATGCCGGGTTGAACTGGAGTCCACCAGCACAAGTGAACTTATAAGCGACACCATTAGAACATTCCCAAAATACGGAGCAATCGGGATCTGTGAGGTACACTGGGTATTCGCCATCAACTTTCGGGCACCGGCCAGATGGATTCGGAGCTAATACGAAAAAAAAATCATCAATAGATACAACGATTATAATAATTAAATCTTGAGGGCCTACCGTTGGTTGGTCCCCTCGTTGGTGCCTGAGTTGGTGCTTGTGTAGGTGCTTCAGTGGGAGCGTTTGTAGGTGCATCAGTTGGAGCATCCGTAGGAGCTTCGGTTGGAGCGTCCGTAGGAGCGTTGGTTGGAGCATCCGTAGGAACTTCGGTTGGAGCTTCCGTAGGGGCTTCAGTTGGAGCGTCGGTAGGAGCTTCGGTTGGAGCGTCCGTAGGGGCTTCGGTTGGAGCGTTTGTGGGTGCTTCAGTTGGAGCGTCCGTAGGAGCTTCGGTTGGAGCATTCGTAGGAACCTCGGTTGGAGCGTCCGTAGGGGCTTCAGTTGGAGCATCGGTAGGTGCTTCAGTTGGAGCATCGGTAGGTGCTTCAGTGGGAGCGTTTGTAGGTGCATCAGTTGGAGCATCCGTAGGAGTTTCGGTTGGAGCGTCCGTAGGAGCGTTGGTTGGAGCATCCGTAGGAACTTCAGTTGGAGCTTCCGTAGGGGCTTCAGTTGGAGCGTCGGTTGGAGCTGCAGTTGGAGCGTCCGTGGGTGCTTCAGTTGGAGCGTCCGTAGGAGCTTCGGTTGGGGCGTCCGTAGGAACCTCGGTTGGAGCGTCGGTAGGGGCTTCGGTTGGAGCGTTTGTAGGGGCTTTAGTTGGAGCGTCCGTAGGAACTTCGGTCGGAGCGTCTGTAGGGGCTTCGGTTGGGACGTCGGTAGGACCCTCAGTAGGAGTTTCAGTTGGAGCCTGGGTAGGAGCATCAGTTGGTTCTTCAGTAGGTGCATCCGTTGGGGCTTCAGTGGGTCTCTGTGTCGGTCTTGACGGACGAGTAGGCCTTCTAGTGGGCCCTGAAGGATGAGTTGGTCTTCCAGTCGGTCTTGATGGATGCGTAGGTCTTCCAGTGGGCCTCGAAGAACGAGTTGGTCTGGATGAGTGCGTAGGTCGTCTAGTGGGCCTCGAAGGACGAGTCGGTTTTGATGGGTGCGTAGGTCTTCTAGTGGGCTTCGAAGGACGAGTTGGTCTTGATGGGTGCGTAGGTCTTCCAGTGGGTCTCCAAGGACGAGTTGGTTTACCAGTCGGTCTTGATGGATGAGTAGGTCTTCCAGTGGGCCTCGAAGGACGAGTTGGTCTTGATGAGTGCGTAGGTCTTCTAGTGGGCCTTGAAGGACGAGTCGGTCTTGATGGGTGCGTAGGTCTTCCAGTGGGCCTCGAAGGACGAGTTGGTCTTGATGGGTGCGTAGGTCTTCCAGTTGGTCTCGATGGATGAGTAGGCCTTCCTGTAGGCCGAGATGGTCTGGCTGAGGTACCTTGAGTTGGTTGTTCTGATGGTTCTTCAGTTGGCGCATCAGTTGGTTCTTCAGTTGGGGCATCGGTTGGTCCAACAGTTGGTTTTTCAGTTGGTGCATCAGTTGGTACGTTGGTTGGAGCATCAGTTGGAGCTGCAGTTGGAGCGTCCGTGGGTGCTTCAGTTGGAGCGTCCGTAGGAGCTTCGGTTGGGGCGTCCGTAGGAACCTCGGTTGGAGCGTCGGTAGGGGCTTCGGTTGGAGCGTTTGTAGGGGCTTTAGTTGGAGCGTCCGTAGGAACTTCGGTTGGAGCGTCTGTAGGGGCTTCGGTTGGAGCGTCGGTCGGAGCTTCGGTTGGAGCGTCGGTCGGAGCTTCGGTCGGAGCTTCGGTAGGACCGTCGGTAGGGGCCTCGGTTGGGACGTCGGTAGGACCCTCAGTAGGAGTTTCAGTTGGAGCCTGGGTAGGAGCATCAGTTGGTTCTTCAGTAGGTGCATCCGTTGGGGCTTCAGTGGGTCTCTGTGTCGGTCTTGACGGACGAGTAGGCCTTCTAGTGGGCCCTGAAGGATGAGTTGGTCTTCCAGTCGGTCTTGATGGATGCGTAGGTCTTCCAGTGGGCCTCGAAGGATGAGTTGGTCTTGATGAGTGCGTAGGTCTTCCAGTGGGCCTCGAAGGACGAGTTGGTCTGGATGAGTGCGTAGGTCGTCTAGTGGGCCTTGAAGGACGAGTCGGTCTTGATGGGTGCGTAGGTCTTCCAGTGGGCCTCGAAGGACGAGTTGGTCTTGATGGGTGCGTAGGTCTTCCAGTTGGTCTCGATGGATGAGTAGGCCTTCCTGTAGGTAGAGATGGTCTGGCTGAGGTACCTTGAGTTGGTTGTTCTGATGGTTCTTCAGTTGGCGCATCAGTTGGTTCTTCAGTTGGGGCATCGGTTGGTGCATTAGTTGGTGCATCAGTTGGTGCATCAGTTGGTTTTTCAGTTGGTGCATCGGTTGGTTTTTCAGTTGGTGCATCAGTTGGGTTATCGGTTGGTGCGTCAGTTGGAGCATCAGTTGGAACTTCGGTTGGAGTTTCAGTTGGTGCATCTGTTGGTACGTTGGTTGGAGCATCAGTTGGAGCATCGGTTGGACTTTCAGTTGGTGCATCTGTTGGTGCATCAGTTGGAACATCAGTTGGAGCATAGGTTGGTTCTTCAGTTGGAACATCGGTTGGAACATCGGTTGGAGTTTCAGTTGGTGCATCTGTTGGTACGTCGGTTGGTGCATCGGTTGGAGCATCAGTTGGTTCTTCAGTTGGTGCATCAGTTGGTTCTTCAGTTTGTGCATCAGTTGGTGCATCAGTTGGTGCATCAGTTGGTTCTTTAGTTGGTGCATCAGTTGGTGCATCAGTTGGTTCTTCAGTTGGTGCATCAGTTGATTCTTCAGTTGGTGCATCAGTTGGTGCATCAGTTGGCGCATCAGTTGGTGCATCAGTTGGTGAATCAGTTGGTTCTTCAGTTGGTGCATCAGTTGGTTCTTTAGTTGGTGCATCAGTTGGTTCTTCAGTTGGTGCATCAGTTGGAGCATCGGTTGGAGCTTCAGTTGGTGCATCAGTTGGAGCATCGGTTGGAGCTTCAGTTGGAGCATCAGTCGATGCATCTGTTGGTGGCTGAGTAGGTGAGTTGGTAGGCTGATTTCCTCCTCCACACCCACCATTTTGAGGCCAATCGCAAACATTCAGTACCGGGTTGAACTCGAGCAAGGCAGGGCACTGGAACCTCTTAGCTACACCATTGGTGCATTCCCAAAATACCGTACAATCGGGGTCTGGAATATAGACTGACTGCTCGCCATCGACTCGTGGGCATCGATCGGATGGAGGAGCTAAAACCAAAAACCGTTTTAATGAATAGGTAACTTGAATATTTTTGGGAAATTCGTGACAAAATAGATCTCCAGCGGAAGTTGAAAAAAAACTTGCTACTCACCGCTGGACAAAACACCAGCTATTCCAAAAAGGAACAGCGCTAGAACTACCTTCATTATCAGTCAATTTACACTACTTTTGAATTTGTCCAACTCAAAAGTCTGGAAAGACTGATACTGAGGAGGCTACCGAGAAAGTAGCAATTTATATCCAACCTATGACATTCCATGGAAATCTAGGATATCGGTCATAGATTTGAAATTTTATGACCAGGCTTAATCATCATCTTCATCCTGATTGATTTACTAGCTGCTGGCGAAGTTCAAAAATAGATAAAAATCAGTCTATTGATTTTTTATGTACCTATACAATAACTCCGCCAGCTTCATGCATTTATTTACAAAGACATTATTAACTATTCCTTTAAGAAGCACTATCGGTGATTTTTTATTTACAAATGCACTCGAGCACTTAGTGGGATCCAATTTGAAGTGCATTTTTACATTTTGAAAGAAAAAATCGTAATAATGCACCTAAGTATGTAAGCTTCAACCTGGATCCTATCTATTTTCGATTGTTCTAGTTGAAATTCAAGATTAAAGCGGGAAGCTATAATCTTTCTTAATTCTCCTTAATAAAGTAATTGATCGATTGATAGGAAAATGTTGAGTCGTAAATTTTCACAGACGTGGGTATCTTTATTTTTTTTTACTTTATGAATGAAAAACTTCGAGTGGTCATAAGGCGCATGTATTTTATTACCCCCAATTAAATTAAACAAAACAACAGGAAGCTCTGGGCATACCTCGGGGCATACGCATGATAGTAGGTAGGTATGTACTACCATTGTACAACGTATCTAGTATGTAATTAAGTCTGAAATACGATCGCGCGCAAAAAAAAACGGAGACAGCGAAGACACTTTGAGACTTTAGTGTTCGGATTGTAGTGTGTGATGGTTATATATGCTGTATCACAGATGCTGTATGCATGCACCCTATAGTGTGATAAATGTGAGGATAAATCACGGATTTCTGAATATAGAGCTGGATAGCTAATACAACACATGCGTGTTGTCCGAGCCCAGCTGGCCGCCATACTGTGCTAAAATGTTATTGGCTGACGGGCAACAAATCGGATTCAAAATATGAACCGCCGTCTTTTGTGCATTGGTGTTTAAAATTTCTTTCAAATATTAATTGTGAAATAATAATGAATAATAATTACCTGAAACTGGACGAGTCCTACAGGGAGAAAGCTAAGATGCTTGTACTTTTGTTTCGTAGAATGATTCTTGGTTCTTGAATCTTCCTATTATTCATTTTTTAATTATTGGTTAGTGGTTATGATTTCATTGATGTTGTTCATTACAAATTGCAACTCATTTTATTTCGGAATAGTTAACTACATACATGTTGGAAAGGTAAGGTATTTGATGAATTGTTTCGAAGACAAAACGTAGAAACTCAAACAAAAAAACTAATGGCGTTTTCGACTGGCCAGAACGGAGCCAGTTCAGCTCGAAAATCGCTATCACTGATTAGGCAAGGATTTTCGAGAACCTATCGGATCCCCTGATTTTAGAGCCGAACTGGATCGGTTCTAGTGATTTTAAAACGCTATAAACAACACAAACACGAACCTGATTTATATCACAAAAATAAAATGAAAACAATTATTGAAGTATAACATAATTGTTTATTTGTGCTTAGTAATAATTCCGACATAGCTTGGCTTGTTGATGCTTTCGGCATAGCTTGATCTGGTCATGATTCCGGCATAACTTGGCTTGTGGTTGTTGGAGCTTCCTGGATAGCTTGACTTTCTGAAGCTACTGGAATGGGTCTCAGGTATACCGTGGTCTCAGGGTAGGCAAATCAAGTGAAGGAATTACATTGGGTTTCAGTTTCTTGAGCAATCCAATTCGCTCGAAGGCTTCATCCAAGAAATGATCTGAACAAACACGCTCTCATTGTTACGCTGCTGAATAAATGTTTGTTGATCCCTACTGAGGGCCTGGAGCCACTCCACTTTGATCGTTTTGGAAACCTGAAATAATTCTTTTGTAATGAATGAAAAATCGGATAAAAACATCGAACTTACACATGATAGGTTATGCCGGTTTTGTTTTGTTTGTCGCTATTTTTGCAACTGGGCACAAAACAGGACGGCATCAAGTCTTTTTCTTCAACAAATCACTGAAAAACGCCGAGAAAACTTCGCACAAAGAAACGGATAAACAAGAAAAACGTCAAAAAATGACAATAGATTGACATTTGGGTGACATTTGGCAATCAAAGTGACACTCAGGGATGACAATTATTCGCAGCTTTGCCAACTCACAAGCATCAAAGTTACTAAAAATTAGCACAGTATGGCGGCCAACAAGCGTTTGACAAAAATTGTGGTGGGGGTATATTGTGATTAGCTATCCAGCTCTTTATTCAGAAATCCGTGGGATAAATGAATAAATTTCAATGTAGGAACATGCGCCATTAATGTTATGTAGATAATCATACAGGGTGTCTCAAAAGTATCGCATTCCGAGTCCAGAGCGATAAATGGAATCTACTCAAAAACACGAAAAAAATATTCAAAATTTTTTGCGTCGTTTATTTTTGAAGATATGTGGGGTCAAAGGGTGGGACTTCGCCCCTCTCCATTTTCATTATTCAAAGTGATTTTGAGGAACTGTTCACGATAGACTGATGAACAGTCAAAATTATTAACCAGTAAGCGTGTACTGAATATCTGTTTACGATACAGGGTGAGTCATAAATCACAAAAATCAAGCTCTCTTCAATCATGTCTGTAAGTTATTCCATTGGTTCCTAAAATAATTTAGAACAAGATTTGACTTTTTTTAGTGGCGTTTTTGAAGGAAAATCATTTTTGAAATTTATGAATCACCCTGTAAATCAAGTCAAAGTTCAGTGCGCACCCAATAGTTGATACTTTTTACTGATTAGTCTATTACAAACAATTCCCCAAAATCACTCATAGTAGCCGAGGTACACATAAAAAAACGGCATTTGATGTTACAAGCAAGCCACTTTGCACAGTTGTTACTTAGACCCTAACAAACATTTTTTTCCGCAGCACATGGAAATCGGTCCCTTAGGAGAGCGGGGGGGGGAGCCTCCTTTGAAAAAAGTAACTTTATTAAATATTGACCGATTTTCACAATTCTGGTGTCGATTCCACACAATTTAATATCTCTAAGAAAGATAGAGATGAAGTACGTCACAAGATACAGTTATTTTTCCATTTTCGGGCGCCATTTTTAAAATATGGCCGCCTATTTAGCAAAATTTCATCTGATCTAAAAATAAGCTTGTCGCGTGTCTAAACCGACTAATTTTGGGGCGCTCTTTACGTTTTCTTCATCTAAAATAACATTCGAGATATCTGAAGGGAGTTATTGAATAAAGGAAGCATAGAAGACAATTTTTTTCGATATTTATACTAATGAAGAAATATTCAGTTACATATTATTCGCAATAATTTGTTGCACACTGTTCCCTGGATCAGCTGAACCAATCGTAGGATCAAGTCCTGAACTGAAAAGTAATTATTGGGGCTTCTAGTACCTATACTTTCCTCCAATTTTATAAAAAAAAAACTGAAGGCATAGTTTTTGTTGGTGCAGCCTCCTTTACAGCTCTTGCAACTAAGAGTGCAGGGTAGCCGATTTCTTTTGCATTTACATTGCATAGTTTGGCAACCAGTCTTGCAGCCACATCGATCCAAGGCATGACAAGCACTCCACACTTCCTATAACTGAGACCATACTGGTTCCCATTATCATTTTGGAGTGCCCAACCCTATCCTTCTGGAGTTGTGTCACACTATCTAGTGGACGTGGCTTGTGCCCACAACTGACCAGCCTGGTAAGCGGCTCGTCGAGCATGCTGTACTAGGGCACCAGATGTCGGAGGACCACAGGGCCAAAGGTCGATTCTCTGTGGCAAATAGATTTTTGCGAACCTGATCTACAGTGATACACTCAGGATCACACTTTCCATACATGCGGACTGTGTTTTCTTCCGAGGTCTTCAGTGTATCCTCAGTGAGAGGATGTGCAGGAGGACGAGCTAAAGGTGTGAATGCATCGGTGTAAATATCTTTCCCAGCACTTCACCTGTCTTTTTGTCTTTCTATCAACTAAAAAACGAAACGCTATCACAATCTATGTAGGCGTGGAAACCACGCTGAGCTACGGATCTGAACTCTCCAAGAGCTTCTGCAATTGAATGGATTGCTAGGTGTCTGTAATGCTTGGAGGTATCATAGAGAATCCGTAATTGCCTGAGGCCGACGCTTTTTATGTCGAAGTTGTAGAAGATCGCTAGGACTACGACGTCTGTATCGGAACTTGGAATGGGGACGTTTTCAGTATCGAGAATTCCATGACATGACATGAAGAAATATCCTGCCATCAGCTTCTTCCATCTGATCGCAAGTGACATCATTGAGGTTGGTGTTTTCAATTCAATTCAATTTTATTGTATAAAAAGATCTTATCTTTATTACAAAGTAAATATATAGATATATACGATAATGAACAATCACAGACAAACAAAGTAAATTAAGAAAAAAAAAACAGACGATAGAGTGGTATTTGGCAGGATTCACTACATGTACAAGTACAACATAACTAGAAGTTTACTCTATGCATATCAAGGACATTTTGGCAGAGACGTTGACAACAATGACAGCTATCTACTCATTATGGATGAAGGACCTCAACAGAAGAATATTTATGATTGTGCGAGTAATTTTGTTCAGTTCTCCAATGGATCCAGCCTTCAAAATATCAATGACATCGTCGACACTCCGTGACATTCCAAGAAACTTCACCCTGACACCCTCATAAACGGGCATTCAAAAAGCATGTGTTGCAAAGATTCAGCCTTCTGCAGGTTACATGAAGTGCATAGTTCCTCGGTGTTAATTTTATGCGTGGTTCCCTATAGGTCAATCTCAGATAGGTTTTATGGCAAGTTCTTAGCTGGGCAATTATTCTGGTAGTGCTCAATGGTAGTGTTAGTGTAAGGTACATCGGGATCTCATCACCGTGAGATAATTTTGAGATAATCCGAAGATCTGACGAATTCATCTACGGTTGTCACTGAGCCTATGATTTGAGGTAAACCAGAAAGAGACGTTTCTGAAAGAAATCTGAATAATTCAAATATCATTCTTGAGATTCACTGTGGGGAAAATCCACTTACAGATCAACTGAGGGTAATTGAAGGCAGTGTTGGCTTTATACATCTGTTTCCTTACCTCAATATGTCACTACATTTGGAACAAAAGCGCTGCAAGCTGCAGTCATGAATAACTGCCGCCAAAACATTTCGCATATTCAAATCCACATTCGGGTTGTGGCGTTGAATTTGAAATAAGACGTAAGATTTATGGAACTCATTTATAATAATCATAATAATAAACTGTCTTCATTGATTTTCCAGAATAAAGTATAAGAAATGAAAATTTAAATAAAATAAACACTGAAAAGTCAAACTTAGGGCGAAGTTCAGATGAGTGTACAATCACACCCGCTGCTGAGGGGTGCCCCCTGCACCCTCATTCCACGTTCACCAGATAATAATAGTTATAATAATGCACCGAATATTATTTTAGATGAAGGAAACGTGAAGAGCATCCTTAAATTAGTCGGTTTGGACATGTGACAAGGTTATTTTCAAATCAGATAAAATTTTGCGAAATTGGCGGCCATATTTTGAAAATGGCGCCTAAAAATAACCATACTTTGTAACTTACAGCATTAGCATTGTCTCTATTTTTCTTGATGATATCAAATTGTGTGGAATCGACACCAAAATTGTGAAAATCGGTCAATATTTGAAAAAGTTACTCTTTCCAAAGGGGTTCCCCCCCCCCGCTTTTCCAAGGGACCGATTTTCATGTGCTGCGGAAAAAAATGTTTGTTAGTGTCGTAGTAACAACTGTGCAAAGTGGCTTGCTTGTAACATCAAATGCCGTTTTCTTACCATTTAACATGTGTGCCTCGGCTACTATCAAGCTTACAGAAATAGAGAGGGGCAAAGTATTTATTTACGCCAACAATTATTTACTTAGGAAATATCTTCGGTACCTACTCTTCAGGTAGTACTCTTCATGAGTACTTACATATGAGTACCTACCTAAAGGCGCTTACGAAAACCCTGATCTGTGTGATCCAGATCACTTACGTCAATCAATTCAGTAGTCTAAACCTTATGTATGGAATACATTAAAAAAAAATTTAGAAAAACTCTTATTTTGTAATAATTGGTATCTCTACCTACTGTCACTGTCAAATCGTAAAACTCATTCAATGCAACAACTAATAAATCGATTCGATTCAATGAAGTCGACTTGCGATAATTCTGTTGCTCCCGTTGAACGACCCTAAATAGTGCAGTAAAGATAGTCAAAAAAGACCCCAAACCTTGAAAAAATTAATTCATGAAATTTTATGGCAGATATCGATTCAGAATTCCATTCTCTACCACATACTCAAAATCCCCGAAAATCCCAGTTGAGCATTCTTCTTGCGCCGCTGTCAAAGTATATCATGTTTGCTGCAACTAGTCCGATAATGGTATTCTGGTTTTTGTCACACTAGAGCTACATTGTTGGCTTAGAGCTGTTGGTATATACTGCAGGGCATGACCAGACCTTCGTTTGAACCTCGAACTCGTATTTCTTGACAAAAAAAAACACGGAAGTCGCTTTAATTTCCAATTAACAGTGTTGATTGAGTATAATCCGAGGGTTAGTATCCAAGTTTATTACAATCTGTTTGATTTGTGATAGAGACATGAAATTCGGTATGAGTGGTCTTCATGGTCTTCTTTCCAAATGTAAACATGACGCCTCGCCATATTTTGGTTAGGGGGGCCCAAGGACCCCCTTAAAAATTTGAAGTCTCAGGAACTCTCACAAACCACCGGTAAATATCGTCACACATTTCAAAAAGTAATCATTCGACTCTACACCAAACCTTGACAAGAGACACAACAGTTGTCGCCATGTACGCATTGTTCTTCGTGTTAAAAAAAAATTTCTTCGGGGTGTCAAAAACAAACACAGTTTTTTATGATTTTTTAATCTAAGAAACAGTGAGTTGATCTGCTGTGTATCATTATTCACTAGTTTGTATTTGTCGAAGCTATTCATGAAGTCTGTTTTTTGATATTGTCATTCTGGGGATGACAGCTCCCGAAGAAATGAGCCCATTCAAGTGTGAAGTTCAACACCGTTTTTTAATTGTTCCCAATCAATATGATCGACAATTTATGAATAGATTGATAGCTGGAACTGTTCTGTAACCTAATTTTATATGACTACACGCGGAACCAAGCGCTAAAGCATTGGAATTTTTTTTTCGCGTCGCTCACCATCATAAAATTTGTGCCCCTAGGGCTCGCCCTAGGGTGTGTTGAAAATATTTCTATACCATGTATTCACTAGAACTGAGTGCTTTGAAGTATTCCACGCCTCAATCCTCATTCTTCGTGCCTTCTACTTGACAACTGCAAATCGTATTGACGTTTGTCTATACTCTTTAGTCTGTATTTGCTGTTGTTTCGCCAAAGTAGCATGAAATTTGGTGCAATTCCAACAGTGATTGGTGGCGGTTGAAAAAAAATTATTCGGGGCTTTTGTGCATCACGCCTCATCTAGTTATACACAATAAAATTAGGTAATTATTGACGACCACTACTTATCGACTTCAGCCACCAACTTTTCACGGTAGGTAGACACCACCACAACATCACGTTCGTCGACCGTAGTTTCCTGGGGAAACCACTATTTCCACTGTAAAATGTTCCTTCTTTCTATTACTTATCCATCAATGTCCTACGACATAAGTACAGGCAAGAAGGAAGCGTCCTACATAGCTGTTTGAGTGGTTGCCTAACTCTTAGAAAATGCTAGTCGAGAAGTAGTGGTCGTCAATAATTACCTAAAATTATAAAACAGTTGAAGCTATCTACCCAATAATAAATTGTCAATCATATCAATTGGTAACATTGAAAAAAACGATGCTGAACTGAGCACTTGAATTGGCTGGTTTCATCTGGAATTGTTGCTTCTAGATGTCAATATGAAGAAATGGACTTCATCAATGGCTTCGGCAGATACGAATTAGTGGATGATGATATGCGGAAGATCAATTTATTCCTCTGTTACATAAAGAAATTATAAAAACCCGATTTTTTTTTGACATTCCAAAGAATTTTTTTTTTCATTATGAAGAACAGTGCGTACATGGTGACAACTGGTGTGTCTCTTGTTGAGCTTCAACGTAGAGTTGAATGATTACTTTTTGAGATGCGTGACAATTATTTTAATGGTGGTTTGCATGAGTTTCTGCAACTTCAATTTTCAAGGGGGTCCCTAAGCCCCCCTAACCAAAATATGGCTAGACGCCATGTCTACATTTGAAAAGGGGACCATGAAGACCACTCATACCAAATTTCATGCCTTTATCACAAAAAGAACAGATTTCATTGAATTTGGTCACTCATCCCCGAACTACACTTATTATTACTGGTAATTGCGGATTAAAGCAAGTTACGTGTTTTCTTTTGCGGGAAATAGGATTTCAGCGGTTCAGATGGCGTTCTGGTCATGCCCTGGAGTATATACCAACAGCTCTGAACTAACAATATAGCTCTAATGTGACAAAAGTGAGAATACAATTTTCGGACGTGTTGCAGCAGACATGATTTACTTTGACAGCGCCGCAAGAAAAATGCTCAAATGGGATTTTCGGGGACTTTAAGTACATGGTAGAGGATGGAATTCTGAATCGATAACAGCTTTAAAATTCCATGAATTAATTTTTTCAACCCCAAAACCTATCTTTACTGCACTAAAAGGAAACTGTGCCTGAAAATGTGATTTTGGTTATTTGATGGAATCAAAAAGCTCTTGTCACAGATCTTACGTCAATAATTTGAGTCAGCTTGAGCACGGTAGACTCGAGGGTCGACTGCACCACATCACATGACTAAAATTTATGATTTTTTTTGCACGGGATGGTACAGTTGGGAGCGAAATGATTCATACGGCACCGCTAAGAAGTTGGCTGGATTTCAGAAATGTTAGCTGCTTGGATTGTTCTTGAATGCCAGTTTTTATTAGAGATTGGTCGTAATCAAAACTGGCATTTAAGAACGATCCAAGAAGCTAACATTTCTGAAATCCAGCCGACTTCCTAGCGGTGCCGTTTGAATCATTTCGCTCCCAACTGTACCTGGCTGAATAAGTTGTTATTAGTGTTACAAAATTATTTTTACGTATTTCGCGTACAGGTTCGCTCATGATTGAAATGATCGTTTTAAAACACATACTGTTTATTACTGCGTCCTACAATAAAAACACGCCAACAATTATTTACTTAGGAAATATCCTCGGAAATATCGCTGGTACTACTTCGCTTCTTTCGCACTCGATCACTTCCAATTCATAACTGCTCGTGAGGTCGTGAGCCGACGATTGATGCCTTATACAGGGTGGTCCAGGTTTTAGTCGACAAACTTTGCAAGCTGATAGAGGATGAAAAGAGAAGTCGACTCACCCCAAAAAGTACATATCTAAAATGCATATTAAAAAAGTTACAGGCCTTCAAAGTTGCAGAAAAAAATTGTTTTTTTCTTGATAACTTTTGAACAGCTTGACCGATGTCGCTCAAATTGTGGATATGGGGGGGTACTAACCCTCTTACCCCCCCACTTTCTACGCCACTGGATATTTTGGAAAACCGTTAAAAGTATTTAATTTGGCGTTCAATTCTGAAGAGAAAATTGGCGTGTTATTGCTACATTTGGAGCAGCGGTTTCGGAGATATTTATGTTTAAAGGTTCAAAAACACCGAATTACGCAAATGTTTCAAAATTCGAGCAAGCTTTGATCAAATAACTTCCAACTTTTTTTCAATTTAAAGTTTATTGATCCATAATTTAGCTCATGAAAAATCGAAAATTGGTTGTGAGAATTCATAATTCCAGTAACGTGACCAATAAGAAACAAAGGGCCCCTGGTTCTTGTTCTTACTAACCTTCCCAACTATCAGTGAGTGAATAGGTACCTACTTATTGAATATTCAATTGTTGCTTAAATTATGAATTTTCACAACCAATTTTCAATTTCTCGAGCTAAATTATGGATCAATAAACTTTAAATTGAAAAAAAAGTTGAAAGTTGATGGATCAAAGCTTGCTCGAATTTTGAAACATTTGCGTAATTCGGTGTTTTTGAACCTTTAAACACAAATATCTCCGAAACCGCTGCTCCAAATGTAGCAATAACACACCAATTTTCTCTTCAGAATTGAACTCCGAATTCAATACTTTTAACGGTTTTCCAAAATATTCAGTGGCGTAGAAAGTAGGGGGGTAAGAGGGTTAGTACCCCCCCCATATCTACGGCACTGCGTCATTCTGTCAGAATTTTTTTCAAGAAATCACTGGAGACATGTTTGTTACCCATATGTGCAAAATTTGAGCGACATCGGTTAAGCTGTTCAAAAGTTATCAAGAAAAAAACAATTTTTTTCTGCAACTTTGAAGGCCTGTAACTTTTTTATATGCATTTTAGATATGTATTTTTTGGGGTGAGTCGACTTCTTTTTCCATCCTCTATCAGCCTGCAAAGTTTGTCGACTAAAACCTGGACCACCCTGTATAGGTCCGACTAATTCATCTCGAATGTTCCATGCGTTTTCCAGCAGATTCCACAGCGACCCAGCATACGATTTCGCGACGACTCCCGAAAAATCCTACATATTTCGCGGATAATTCTGCCGTGCTCTAGAGCCGGCGCCACCGCCAAATGGACAGATGTTGGAGCTTGATCGAGCGTTGGAGTCTCCCCATGTATTTCAATGCCAAGCCATCGCGTATACTCTAGAAATGTTCAGAGCTCCGCATTTGTACGTTGCAACGCAATGAAAGAGTCTAGAAAGATCGCGTGTTCACCAGAATGCAAGGGAATCGCCGCTCGTAACATGGTCAAGATGCAAGTAAGTACCTAAATAAATATTCAGTTAGTAGGTAGGTACCAACTTATATGTACTTTAGAATGTTTTATCTGATTCCTTCAACTTTACCCTCAAGTTAATAACAAATGACGAAACTCGAGACAAAAACTATAGATACCTATACCTCAAAGTTGTTTTCAATATTATTTTTGGGTCCATGACACTTGAGAGACACACGCGAATCCAAACGAAAAAATAGGCAAATCACTCAGAATGGCGTGTGGGATGATAATCTGAAATAAAATTTGCGGAATATCCAGAAATTTTGCAAAAAAAAAATAAAGGAGGAACAACACGTTCAAAGAGAATAGTTTATTTATGGATGTTGTATTATTGGTTGTCTACATCATTTCAGTGGAAAATTAGAGGAAGTACGGGGTACAGTGACTCATGACTTATCAACAACACAATGCTACGCAATGTTGTGCGTAAGCCAGAGATGGGTACCGCAAAAAAGAGCAATACGACGTAAACAATTCAACTGCTAAGAAACTATAAGTGTGATCGTAATTTCCTCCTCGGTCGGGACTAATCATCGTGAGTAGAAGGCAACACAGTTTGCTTCGTGGTTGTAAATATTTTGTACAATGTGTCCCTTTAAGTGTCATGGACCCTTATTTTTTCTTGTAGGCTTGATGGCCTAAATGCAAATCTTTTTAGGTCAGTTACCTTCATGTTTGCGAATTGTGAACTAATCGAAGAGTACCTACATAAATAATTATATCGATGTTTCAATCGGCTGGGGGCTCCCATCACTGCAGTATAGAGCGGGAGCCACGTCTCGCGTTCCCATGATTACGGCACATGTTTTGCGCGGGTGCACCCCGGCATCACCGCATCGACGGTGGGCGCTGAATACTGAGCCCAAAACGAACTTCTTACTTCTTCGACCGTGCGGTGGTTCTGAATTATATAATTACATACAATATTTATTGACTAATGACTAAACGTTTTTACATTAAACCAAATTTTTGGAATAAGTGTTAATAATAAATTGCATTCCATGTCTTTCTACCGATAAAAATCTCTTGGCGCTTTTGGCATTGGGAGGGCGCCGCCCTTGAGCCTCCCGCACCAGCCGCCACTGAACTTTACACCATTTTTTGGTACCCATCTTCGAGCATAATATAATTAATAACTATAGTCCGGGAGCTTATGTAGGAAAAACAGCTCCCGTGGCGGTATTTCTGAAGACGGTCTGAAAGTGGTTTAGTTCGATGAGGTAGCATCCCTAGTTAAAGATTTTTTTTGGTGGCCATCGATCTGTGGCGTCTGGTAACCTTGATGGCCTCTTCAAAATGAAGACATGATTTTTTTTTCCATCTGTTGAATCTTTGATACCGCTCGTCCGATTTTCATGTGAGAGTGCTCATTTTGAAGAGAATTTTGACACCTACACGTAGATTGTGACAGATTTTTGACAAGTAATTTTGACAAAAAATAATAACGGATGAGTCAAAAGTGAGACCGAACATGTATGATGATTACTTGAAATTCTGACATTTCTTTATTTTTCGATAGATTTTCGTGATTATTTTTTTAAATTGCAGATGAAATATTGGAGAGAAGGTGAGGTATGTCAAACTGCCCAATATAATGTTTAAAAATATGACGGAGAAGAGTTTAGTATTTTTTTTTAATTGAAAATGTGGTTCAACTAGAAGGACAAAGCAGCCATTTATTCAAACAGTAATGTCAAACTAATACCATTTTAAGATGAAACAAACCATTTGAAGTATATCCAGGTGCAAAACTCATAATAAATTTGGTTCGGACCAAAATTATGGCCAACTATGTCAAAGCGTGTTTTCTCCGATTTTCTTCAAAAAAATTACTATTTTGTGATTTTTTTTGTAATTTACCATAGATTGTTGACGAAATTGACTCAGAGTGTAGAGAAAGAACTTATCTATAGGTGCCAGTTTCCAAAACAGGTATAGATTTTGAAATCTTTCTGAATTTCTGGAATTTCGTGGATTTTCATGATATTTTGACTTTTTTTCTTAATTTTAGTTTTTCCGCTTAATTGGGGCCCACGAATGTGCAAGCACATGTTGGAGTGATAGAGTCAACATTGAGGAATATCTTCAGGATGGGTGGCCATCACTGTTTGTCACATGAGGATCCCCAGTGAGAATTTTTTGAAATGACGTTTTGATGAAATTGTGAAAATTTGACATAATATCCCAGCTTACACTCTTATGTTTATGGGGCCTTCTCCACCTTTATCCTTTCCACCGATGCCATTTGTTTCAACAAAAAGGTCAATGAAACACAGAATCAAACATATAGTATCAATTTTGTAGCGATGTGATCATCAAATATCCAATAATTTATACATGTGATTACAAATTATCATCACGTTCGAAATTGAACCTGCTACGTGGTAAGCTTAGTATGAATGTACTATGAGAAAAATATGCGACAAGTAAGTTATGAACCCTCCCCTTCTTCTTTGTCCTCCTCTTCTTCCTTATCCTCTTCTTCGCCGCTAGCGTGATCAGGATCACAGTTGGCATTTTGGCACAAGTCTTTATCAACCCCGCATTTACACATTAGAGTGCGCGGCAGCTTGTTAACTAGGCATTTGCAGGGTGCAGCACATCTTTTTTTCACGCAGGAGTACCTGATTAACTTCAATATGCTATTCGGAGCGCAAGGCATTTCACAGAGGTCAGGTGTAACTTGTCCATCGCTTTCTATTCTCTAGCCGTGACCAACTGGGGATGGTAGAATAGGCAGAGCAACACAATCCAAACTCCAGATATAAGCTTGGTAGAGTTCACCCTTTTCAATGCCGGCAAGAATGAGCTCAGAGTCGGAGGCAACTTTTCCCAGCTGGCTTGATTTTTTGAAAAAAGGTACCAACGCAGCTGAGCCAGCTTGGTGAAGTTACTCCCGGTTGATAAATTTGGCAAATGAATTTCTCCATCGTAGCGATGTTTTGCTTGGTGATGGCATCCAAGGTGCCTCATGCCGCAATCGTCTCGATCATCTCTTTGTCACATCCGATAGATGCTTTTCAATAAGAAAACTTCCCCTTGCCAGATAAAGAGCCGCACGTGTCACAAGCGTGAAACGCAGGCAACGCCGATGACTTCGCACTGCCCAAACCATTGTAGATGTCTTTAATGCCTATAATGTTTTTTGTAGTTGGTATGAAGAAGCTTTTTTTGGGCAGTAGCGGGTATCGTCTTATTGCTAGTTCTAGTATGTCCGTGTCTTGAGCATAGGTACAGGTGCAGCTCTGAAAAGCAATTTTCGTATCCGCTTCTTCGTGAGTACTCCGCAGGTGTTGTAAATCACAGTGTGCAGATTCACCTTCTGCACGGCAAGCCAAAACGATGCGCTTCTCGGTGTCTTTTGCGCTTTCGAGCAGTTTTTTGGAAAGATAGGCCTTTAGTTCGTCTTTTGTTGCATAATGTGACAGCAACTTTTTCATGGTAATGTTAGTGATGATTGTGTTGTCCATTACTTAAAATTGTGAACGAGAATTCCCTTGCAGTCTGTTTTGCTCCGGCATATCTTTTATAGAGTCTGTCTGATGGATCTGAAAGCGCAAAAGACACCGAGAAGCGCATCGTTGTGGCTTGGCGTGCAGAACTTGAATCTGCACACTGTGATTTACAACACCTGCGGAGTACTCACGAAGAAGCGAATACGAAAATTATCCTACATAGCCTGGACGCAGCAGTGAGAGGAGCATCAGAGCTGCACCTGTATGCTCAAGACACGGACATACTAGTACTAGCGATAAGATGATACCCGCTACTGCCCAAGAAAAGCTTCTTCATACCAACTACAAAAAACATTACCTATAGGTAAGCATTGGAGACATTTACAACGGTTTGGGCAGTGCGAAGTCATCGGCGTTGCCTGCGTTTCACGCTTTGTCGGGGTGTGACACGATGTGCGGCTTTTTATCTGGCAAGGGAAAGCTTTCTTATTGGAAAGCATTTATCGGATGTGACAAAGAGATGATCGAGCCATCACCGAGCAAGTCATCGATACGATGGAGAAATTCATTTGCAAAATTTATCAACCGGGGAGTAACTTCACTACGCTGGCTCAGTTGCGTTGGCACCTTTTTTCAAAAAAGCAAGCCAGTTGGGAAAAGTTGCCTCCGACTCGCAGCTCATTCTTGCCGGCATTGAGAAGGGTGAACTACCAAGCTTATATCTGGAGTTGGGATTGTGTTGCTCTGCCTACTCTACCATCCCCAGTTGGTCCCTGCTGCACCGCTGCACCCTGCAAATGCCTAGCCAACAACCTGCCGTGCACTCTAATGTGTGAATGCGGGGGTGATGAATACTTATTGTGCCAGAATGCCGACTGTGATCCTGATCACGCTAGCGGCGAAGAAGAGGACGGTGAAGAGGAGAAGAAAGAAGAGAAGGACAAAGAAGAAGAAGGGGAGGGTTCATAAATTACTTGTCATGTATTTTTCTCATAGTATATTCATACTAAGCCCTCCACGTAGCAGGTTCAATTTCGAACGTGATGATAATTTGTAATCACGCATGTATAAATTATTGATTTTTATTCTGTTTCATTGACCTGAATGTAAGCTGTGATAATATGTCAAATTTTTACAATTTCATCAAAACGTCATTTCAAAAAATGCTCATTAGGGATCCTCACGTGGCAAACAGTGATGGCCACCCATCCTAAAATTATTCCTTCATGTTGAATCCACCACTTTAACAGGTGCTTGCACAATATTGGGCCCCAATTAAGCGGCAAAACTGAAATTAAGAAAAAAAGTCAAAGTATCATGGAAATCCACAAAATTCCAGAAATTCAAAAAAATTTCAAAATTTTTACCTGTTTTGGCAACTGGCATCTATAGATAAGTTCTTTCTCTACACTCTGAGTCAATTTCGTCGACAATCTATGGTAAATTACAAAAAAAATCACAAAATAGTAATTTTTTTGACGAAAATCGTAGAAAACACGCTTTGACATAGTTGGCCATAATTTTGGTTCGAGCCAAATTCATTGTAAGTTTTGCACCTGGATATACTTCAAATGGTTTGTTTTATCTCAAAATGGTATTAGTTTGACATTACTGTTTAAATAAATGGCTGCTTTGTCCTTCTGGTTGAACGACATTTTCAATAAAAAAAAATACTAAACTCTTCTCCGTCATATTTTTAAACACCAGAATAAGCAGTTTGATATCCCTTAGCTCTTCCCCAATATTTTATCTGCAATTTAAAAAAAAAATCACAAAAATCTATAGCAAAATAAAGAAATGTCAGAATTTCAAGTAATCATCATACATGTTCGGTCTCACTTTTGACTCATCCGTTATTATTTTTTTGTCAAAATCACTTGTCAAAAATCTGTCACAATCTTCATGCAGGTGTCAAAATTCTCTTTAAAATGAGCTCTCTTACATGAAAATCGGACGAGCGGTATCAAAGATTTAACAGATGGAAAAAAAAATCATGTCTTCATTTTGAAGAGGCCATCAAGGTTACCAGACGCCACAGATCGATGGCCACCAAAAAAAATATTCAACTAGGGATGCTACCTCATCGAACTAAACCACTTTCGAACCGTCTTCAGAAATACCGCCACGGGGATACATAAGATCCCGGACTACTACCTCAAAACACATTTGCATGGAAGAAATTTGAGGAATTTGGTTCAGACGTAATCTCACTTGGTGGTACCTACTACATACCTATTAATATTTGTGAATTTTGAATTGAAAAGAGTGAACCCGGTGAGGTGATAGTTAACTAACTATGTATTCGTTTCTTGTAGACTTTCCGTGGGCCCTTTGTCTTTTTTTCTCTTGAAACTGCTCTGTTTCTCAAATATTTATGATATTTATGATATTTATGATATTTATTTATAATATTTGTCCGTGGGCTGCGAACAAAAACATCAGTGTTTCATAACAACATTGCCGCTGCTCAACATCACATTGTAGCGGTGACGGAAACATGGACCACTCCCGACATTGAGGACTCCGAACTTTTTCCGGCAGGCTACACGGTCAACCGCAGAGACAGATGTGCCGATGGTTTGTTGCGGGGAGGTGGTGTCTTGTTGGCTACAAGAAGCGACATAAAGGCCGCAGCACTGAATTTACAACGAATAAATGAGAGTGCTCCTCTTATCAATATTGTAGGATCCCGACTGACTTTTTTAGATTGTAATGTTGTTTATGTTTTTGTTCTGTATATATCTCCGTCTGTTTCTTTCGATCAATTTGCACTGTTTTTTGACATGTTTACTTCTCTGGACTATGTTTATGAGAACAGTGTGATGCTAATTGGTGATTTTAATGTTCCAGCTTTCGCTTCACCCACCGCGGGCGATAGATTCTCCAAGCTCCTGAGTGATTATCTACATTTGTTGAATGCAAATCAGTATAGTGAGGTTGTGAACGGTCATGGACGACGACTTGATCTTGTCTTCGCCACAAAGGAATGCAGCGTGACGAGGGCTGATGATCCTCTGGTGGATGAGGATGCCCACCACCCGGCACTGCTGGTGTCTTTTCACATTTCAGGGTCGCCGCAGCTGATTCGCAATTGTTCGGGAGGCAAAATGTTCAACTTCAGAAAGGCCTGTTTTCCGCTGCTGTATGAATCTTTGAGTTTGACTGACTGGAGTAACTTGTATGGTATCAATGACGTCGATTTAGCTTGCAGCGAATTCTACAAGATCTTGAACTCAGTTTTCCAGAGTGCAGTTCCTTACTTCAAGCCTGTAGAGAAGAACAGATCTTACCCACATTGGTTTTCGGGTGAGGTGATACGCTTGTTGAGTCGGAAGCAGCGAGTACACAAAATGTACAAAAAGAGTAGAGATCAACATCTGCTGAAGAAGTTCCGGGACATAAGAGCCTCCGTAAAGTCCGTGTTGCGGCGAGACTACCGTGACTTTTTGAGTGAGACTGCGAATCGCCTTACGACGGATCCTCGGGGGTTCTGGTCGTTCGTGCGCGGTAAAAGGGGTGGCTCCGGTGTCCCCGGCGTCGTGAGGGATGCAGATGGTGTTGAGTACGATAGTCCTGATACCGTAGCAGAAGCGTTCGCCAAGTATTTCAGCAGCGTTTACACTTTACCCGATGCTTCGCTAAGCGTGGACCCGCAACTTTTCTCCGGGGGTGGAACTCGGGGCTGTGTTGGTACGGTGCCGGTGACTGAGGATGACGTAGTCAGAGCATCAAGAAAGTTGAAAAATAATATGACCTCGGGTGAGGATATGATACCTGGTTTTCTGGTTCGGGACTGCTCCCGCGTCTTTGCCGATCCACTACAATACCTCTTCAATTTGATTATATCTACTTCAACTTATCCCAAGATCTGGAAGCAAACGCGCGTTTGTCCAGTGCTGAAGAAAGGTGACTCCACAATGCTGAACAATTACCGACCCATTTCCCTTCTCTCTAATTTTGCTAAACTTTTTGATATCATTCTTTATGATCAGATTTACCCATTGGTCAAGGGTCACATTTCATTGTCTCAGCATGGTTTTATGGAGAAGCGATCCACCGTCACGAATCTGGCATGCTTTTCGCAGCATGTGTCTGAGGTTTTGGATTCGCACGGACAGGTCGACGTGATCTACACGGACATTTCTAAGGCTTTTGATCAGATAGATCTGAACCTGCTGATGCGTAAGCTTGATAGACTTGGCTTTTCCTCACCACTGTTGCAGTTGTTTCGCTCCTATCTCTTTGATAGAGAGCATCGTGTCACGTGTCGCTTCACTAGGTCCGGTCCATATGTTCCAACTTCTGGAGTTGCTCAGGGTGCCAAGTGGGGACCACTGCTATTTCTAATCTATATAAACGACTTAGCTGAGGCAATAAACTGTAATAAGCTGATGTTCGCTGATGACCTGAAAATTTACTCTACGATAGATACGATGTTTGATTGTGCTGCATTGCAGAGATGTGTGGATGCTGTTTGTGAGTGGTGCAGTGGAAACGGCCTCTCTCTGAACGTTGATAAGTGCGTTGTGGTCACATTCACCAGAAAGTTGAGACCAGTCACGCATGACTATAATATAGGCTGGATGGTCGTAAGGCGTGGTGAGGTTGTTAGGGATCTCGGAGTCGTCTTTGACAGTTCTTTTTCTTTCAGGTATCACGTGGATGATGTAATTTCGTCTTCACTCAGGATGCTTGGTTTCGTATATCGCACCTGCAGAGAGTTCAAGAGTGCTTCTTGTCTCAAAGCACTTTATTGCAGTCTAGTAAGATCAAAGCTGGAATATGCTTCATTGATTTGGTATCCCATATACAGCACTCACGTGAACAGACTTGAATCAGTCCAGAGAAGATTCTTAAAATTTTTATCATTCACGCTTGATGGTGTGTATCCTCCTCAGGGGTTCGACCACAATTTGTTGTTGATCAGGCACAAGGTTATCTCGCTGGAGAAAAGACACACAGTGTTGAATGTCAGATTTTTGTACAATTTAATACAGAATTCTATCGACTGCCCAGAGCTTCTTGAGCGACTCAAATTTTTGGTGCCTCGATTAAATGCGAGACACCATTCTACTTTTTACTGCGACACTCCCAACAGCAATGCTTTAATCAGGAGTCCGATATACACTGTGTGCAGCAATTATAATAGACATTCGACAGACAGTGATATTTTCTTTGATTCCTTTAATGTTATACAGACCAGTATTTTAAATTATTGTGACTAGTGATATTCTTCTGTGATTAATCTATTGTTGTATTTTCCTATGACTGGGCACTTCTGCCTGTTGGAAATAAATCCTTCTTATTCTTATTCTTATTCTTATATTTAGGTAAGATTCGATTAGCGAAAAAACAAACTCGATATGGTATAGCAAACCATTTGAAAATCTGAAAAGTTAAGATATTCGCTGGAGACTTCAATTTGACGGTAAGCCACAAACCCTGAGACGCCCGTGAAATTCGCGGAGGAGCCCATGGAGAGACTGCCGGATTCTAGGGTGGATTCAGTCAGCTTATTTAGCCGCGGTTTTAGTTGAATCGGTCACTTGGAAAAGGAGACAAACCAATTTTTCACAAATCCCGTTTTTGGTGAATTTACATTCCTCAGGTGTCAACCCACCTTCTCTATGAAAATGAAAATGAGTCATAAAACACTCTTCTATCCAAGACTTGCTCGTGGATTTGGAAAACGGGGCATGCCTCGTTTTCAAAATGAACTGCGCTGCCCCACCCCAACTTTAAAATCTAGAATGTAAAATGACACTACCTACTTTGTGATACATCAAATTGAAAAAGAAATAAACTGCTCAACAACTGGAATGACGGTATCGAAAACTTTGCCTTTTTTCAAAGTGACTAACTTTGGATTGACGCAACCGATTTTGAATGTGTTTTCATACTTTTTTGGATCCATATTTTGGCAATCCATCCCATTGACGAGATTAGGTTTTTAATTCCAATCACTTGTTTTACAGGGTGGAATGTAAAACATCGCAAAATTGTGCTAAGTTCGACCGATCCCCGTTTCTCAGATTTTTTTTTCGATTTCTGATGAATTATTCATGAAGCCTGATGTCTAGTCTCGAAACGATTTTTGAATTTTCCAGATCAGAAGTCCAACAATGGCGATATGATTTTTTTACTTTCCCGACCCACCACCCAACGAGGAGGGGAAGTATTGTGAACGCGCTAAAAATTGTTTTCGAGATTTCGACGGATATATCCGTTTTTAGGTCCCCTATGACGATTAAGACCATTTCCAACATGTAGATCAATCTTCAAAATCGACACGGTTTAGGTTTCCCGACGGTAGTTTTCAAAATGGAATTTGGAATTGGTGAATTTGAATAAACTGCAGTGCAAACTTCGACATGCGACGAGCCCACGAATTTGACGAGCCCCACGAGATATCCATTTTAGGTGCAGACATGCTGGGAATAAAAGTTTGAGAAAAGATTGAATTAATTTTTAAAGGAAAAATTTTCGAAATCGGACTCACGGTTTTCGAGTTTTTCTCTCTGGAAAAACTACAAATTTCCCAACTTTTCATCTCGTGAACAGATTTTGGTGTGTCGGGAAAGTAAAAAAAAAAAGTGTCGGCATTGTTGGACATCTGATCCGGAAAATTCAAAAACCGTTCCGAGACTAGACATCAGGCTTTATGAATAATTCATTAGAATTTGAAATATTTTTTTTTACATAAACGGGGATCGGTGGAACTCAGCACAATTTTGCAATGTTTTACATTCCACCCTGTAAAAGAAGTAATTGAAATTGAAAACAAAATCTCGTCAGTGGGGTGGATTGCTGAAAAATGGATCTGAAAAACTGTGAAAACAAATTCAAAATCGGTTGTGTCAGTCCAAAGTTACGTCATTTTGAAAAAGGGCAAAATTTTCGATACCGCGTCATTCCAGTTGTTGAGCAGTTCAAATTCTCTTCCTGAATAAAATATTTTCAGAATTTTCAAAAAGCCCTAAAATACTCCGAATGTTCAATTTATTAGGGAAGGGGTTGAAACAAAAAAAAATTGTTTTCAGAAAGAGAAATCAATTCTTTTTGATTCGATGTATCACAAAGTAGGCGGTGTCTGTTAAATTTTGAAGATGGGGTGGGGAAGAGGAAAGGGGTGAATTTGGGTAGCACTTTTCTCCACCGAAAATTTTTAGATGCTATTCAGGATGACGCTGATTAAATGGACAGTCAGAGAAATTTGGAAGATGGGGGGTGGGGTTAAAAATTTTGAAAATATTTTTTTCAGAAAGAGAATTTGATTCTCTTTGATTTGAAGTATCGCAAAGTAGATGGTGTCATTCAAAATTCTGAAGGTGAGGTGGGTAGGGGCGAGGGGGCTGAAGATAGAAATTTGTCTATGTTGTTTCAGATGTCCCCCTCAATATAAAAATCGACCTGTCCGAGATTTTTTCAAAAAATGAGGTGAAATGCCCGAAAATCCCTCTGTTCTGTTTTCGTTGGGCCACCCTGTATAAATTGAACGTAGTTTTTATTTCAGTTATACAGCGTGTCAATAAAAAATGTAAATTGACGAGGAGATGCCCTGTTTTCAAAATGAACATTGTTTATGCAGTCATTTTATGGGGAAAAAAATAGTAATGCCTGAAAATCTTCTTCTGGTAAGCGCTCAATAAACAAAAATACACCTTGAATAAAAGAATAATGTTTATTGTTTAAAATGTTATTATTTAAGGCTTTTTTTACGTCTAGAACGAGGCGAAGAATCCGAAGACCCTTCAATACAGCCTGATATTGTAAATAGGTAATTATGGAACAGTACCCATCACATTCGATTATGTAGGTACTTCAATACCTCTGCACCACCTCTATGATATCGAGGGCAAGTTTCGTAAAAACTCAAGGTTATAAAATTGTCTACAAAAATTGTTTCTTACCGATTTTTTTTATCGTATCTGTTGATATTAATAAAATTAACTTAACAAAAAAAAATTAGCGATTTTTTTGCCTATGGCTAGAGATATTGTCTTCAAAATTTGTGAAGATGTTGGCAGTCTACATCAAAGCTAAACGTGACAGTTGAGATAGAAAAAAAATTGCGAAAATATTTTTTTATTCATTTTTTCTAATTAATCAAAAATTTGGTTTTCGAGTTTGACATTTCCAACAGGGCGGAGTAAAGGTTTCAATCGAACAATAATCAGTTTTAATATTTACATATTGTAAGACAAGATTTCATCAGTATTGTGCCTTCATGAGCTTCTGGAATGCTCGATATGAATTAAACTAAAAGAATAATAGTCAAGTCCAAGAAGTGTTGTCGATTGGTTCTCAAGGAAACATTTCGAAACAAAAGACATCAGCAAATGATATAGGTACAGGAGGTCCAAAGGTTATTCAACTGTACCTATAATGAGCTCCATATTGATGTGCCTTATCTAAAATAGTACAAAAGAATCAATCAAAATGTTAAAATATACCCTGTATAACAAAAAGTAACGATACAAAATGGAAGTAGTGAAGAATGCCTGATATCAAAAAGACGGCCTTTACATTTCTGAAAAAAAGAACAAGAATAATTGATTTATTTGAAAGTTATTAGTCCTCAAACTTGACTTTACAAATTTTAGCCAGTCAAATGGGTGAAAGTATAGGGAAGTAACTGTCGGAGTTTCAGAAATTTGACAGGGATGTTCGCTAAGGTATACTTATGAACATACTAAAAGTTCCCGCCTCTACCTGTTGCGCTCGAGCCGCCATCTTGGAAAAATGGTAATAATCTTGATCCAAGGACCATTTTTCCAAGATGGCGGCTCAAGTGCAACAGGTAGAGGCGGGAACTTTTATATGCCCATATTCATAGTCGTGACTTGAGGTCCACCTTGACGAAGTACCACTTGAAAACAAGGTGGACCTCAAGTACCACTTCTGTTTCATAGACAAATGTTCGGCTTTCCTCGTAATGGAGTCTTTCTTGAGAACCACTTTTAATGATCACCACCCTGGCGGGAAGAAATCACTAGATTTACTTTGAGATTTGACGGCGGGATAATTTGAAAATTTAAAACAAGAGTATGTACAGGGTGTTCAACTGATCACCTAGAGCCCCCCCAGTCCCCCACCCCTAATGAAGGCAAACGATTTTTTCTTGTAGACTCCAAAATTGATTTTTTTCATCCCTTGTTATACCTACCTATACAGGGTGTCGCTGAAAACAACCTTTTTGTTTTTACGACATCCTGAATTTTTTTGATTTTAACTGATGTAGTTTTTTATCCTGGACACAAATATGTATGGATGGTTGTATTTTCCAATTTTTTTTTCAAAATCTACCACAAAAATACATCAGGCTGCTCTACTTTATCTGACCTGAACTCAAAAATAAATTGAAGTTATATGTCAATTTTGGATGAAAATGAATTCTTTTGAATTTTTTCTGTAGAATTCAAAAATATGTTCAGCACATTGACGTAAACTTGAATTCAGGTCAAAATAATGCAATTTTTTCAATTTGTTGACATTTTCTCTTTAGATAAAGCCTGCCCTACTCAAGTCATATACAGGGTGTTTCGGTGTTTCACTTTTTTTTGTCAATATTTTAGGAGATGGTAAAACATAAAAAATAAGCGGATTTTCTCAAAAAAATATACTGAAAACGTATATTATAATTATATTATAATGATGGAGATGGAGTCTTTCAAAATTGAGTTTTGAAAATGGCTTTTTTATTATAATCACAAATATAATCTATTTTGATCAAATTTGGTACACATAGTGATTTGATGCATATCTACACGCGATCATATTGAATTTTGTCACATTTGTAAAAGTTGTGATTTTTATTTTTCAATTTTTTTCCCATTTCTTTATTTTTGTTTTTTTTTTGACGAAAGTACTTATTGACGAGAAAAATTAAACACCCTGTACTGTAACGTTACAACCCCTTTCTCCTAACCCGTCAGTTGACATTCCGGCGTGATCGTCTAACAAAAGTGTAAACCATACTTAACTGCTGTCTGGCCTCTTACAGTAGATTCACAAACACTGAGGTGGACTCCGCTAATAGAGCCACCCCTTTTCTTTCACTAACCCTTTCACTGGCTCTGTCAAAGAAAGTGACAGTACGAGAAGCTCCGCTGATAGAGTCCCATTCCACTTTTCCCTACGTTGTCAAATTAATTCATAACCGCTTGTTCTTTCATTGATAAGTGACACAAGAGAACAGGTACTAAACAGAGAGATATAACACGAAAGTCAACCACAATCCTGTTTATTACAACAAAGTCATAATAGAGAGAAGACAATTGATACACAGGTCCTTAATCCTACCCTAGTCAGTGGGAGATTTCTTTAAATATCCTATTTTAAATCAAATCACAGTTCTCTAATTAATTAGCGTAATCGGAGTCATACTGACCTCCTCGTGGAAAATGTAACCATGGCATTCGCCTATTGACCTGGTGGGGAAACCACGGAAAACCCACCAGGATGGTCTTGTGCTGTGATTTCAGGGACTTGCTACAGTTGGTACAGCTCTGCCTACCCGCAGATTGAATCCCTATTGCAAACGACCTAACTTATTGAAATAACACGGAGGACGTTGCCATGATACCTGAAAGAAAACCCTATCCAAATTTAACAACAATTCAATTTTGAGCTGAACCAAAGGGGAAGAAACTCTACCTAAACCGCAACGCAAATTAAACACTTGACTGCTCGAAATACGGAACGTAGCGACGTTTTACAAAACATGACGCCCAGAGTAACAACAATAAACACTGAATTCCATGTCAGTAATCACACTAATGTTATCACACAATTCTGTCGCTTGACGCAGGCTTACAAATCACCTACGCCTTATCAACCACCTGTCCTGGAAACCAATAATTTGCCGTGTTTTGACTTGACTTTGATAATCGTCAAATTTTGATTATAATTTTTCACTCGTTGGCTTTGTACGACAGCTTCGGCTTTGATCGTATGCCTTCAAACAATGAGATATGGGATATTTTCCCATCTCAATAACTTAATCATCTAACGGCATTATGACTGCCGGATTCACACTTCAAATACCATTTTAATGGCTCTCAAAAACAACAGTAAATGTCTCCTACACTACACCTAGCTAACGGCGCCGAAGGAAAGTGCAGGTATGGTTTTTCACCACAACACGGCTCGAGTTCACCTGAAACCTCGATACTGCTAAGAGAATCACGGTGGCTTCCTTTGACTACTTTTATTTCGACGTGGCTGAAGTTGCCGGTGGCAGAAAATAACAATCCTTGGACAGAATTTTTCAACAGATATTTGGAGGGAAGTAATTACGACGCTCTCGCTATTGGTCTCTTCGGGCGTCGCGCCTCAGCTCAAGTCTTTGATGACCCAACGGATTCTCGCGACGCGCCCCCACGGAGTTATGTTGAACCCTTTTTGATCACAACCCTTCGTTTATCGAATCTCGCGCGAGACTTTCGCATTTTGGCGGTGTTTATAGGTGATGTCTTTAAAGGTGGGCAATTTGCAGCCGCCCTTTTGGTGGACTTGAACTGTAAATTTTCTTTGCCATTGCGGTCGTCTGCTTGATCGAGAGAAAGAAAAAAGGCTTGAAATTTCATTCGCATGATGAGGCTTGGAGATTCGCCTTGCCGATGGTGTCCGGCCGATTCTTTAGCCTGTGACGGAAGTAATTTTTGTTGTTGTAAGATGGAACAATAATGGCGCTCACCTAGTGGCCAATCAGGGTGCATTTAATTCATTTGATGAACTTTCACGTGTTCGGGGCAGTGAGCCGGCTGAGCCATTGGCGGGAAGGCAATACCAAATTTCTCGGCTGGTACCCTCGAATTACACTTAGCTACAATTTTCTGTGGACTTCTAATCCTTATTTAATTTTTCAGCAGCATTGGTTTCCACGGCCGGTAATTAATAATATTTTAAACCTCAATTAGTGCAGAAAACGAGACCAACCTTTATTTGACGACCGGCGAAGTAGCAGCGATTTTCCTATTCCTTGGTCCCGATGCTCAGAATTTCGACTTGAAGCCTGCTGCCTGTTGTGCTGTCTCCAACACACACACAATATCACCTCTTTCTAATTGAATTTACACCAAACCCACCACGCGAATTAACCCTGATTTAATTTAGCAATCTGAACACACGAAATTTTCACTGAAACTCCTTTTTGACTTTTGTGGAAATTTCCGACCACCGAACTGACTTTAATCTGTTTAATTGACTTGGAATTTGAATTCTTTAAATGCAAACAACGATCTGAAATCTGTTATTTAACTCAGTGAGTAAATTAGTAAATTTTAGCTTCACGCTTGTACTTATCAAAAACTGCCTTGACAGAACAAAATCTTAAATCCCCAGAGGACTTGGATTCACGTTTTTCAATGCCACTTGTCACGATGAGAGCTCAAGCAAAAAAAAGCCCCGAGAGCTCGCCCACATCCCCTGAGCTACACTCTCTGATTTCCACTCCCGAAAGTCCTTCACCTCTACCAATGAGATTTAACCAACCCTAGTCTCGTCCAATCACAAATTTTCCACCCCCTGATATCGATCGCGTATTGGATTCTGTCGACCACGTTCGATCTTGCAAATATCGCCCTTCTGGCCGCACTCCTTATAGCATTCACCGTCAGATGGCGCCAGTCGTCTCATTTTCCACACCAATTTGGATAATTACAATCTTATCGATACCTTCACACTCCCATCTGACTGCTGACATATCAAGATATTTTAGCTTACGTTTATAACTTCCGGGCTTATGTCTAAACATAAAGAAATTACCCGAATAGTGTAATCCAACCTGGCCGGACTGGGCAGAATCGCTTGAATGAAACCCTTTTTTGTTTGGTGTCTACTTGACTCTCATTTCGCACCCTAATCTGTAAACTTACTCTTTCCACCATACAATCACATCTACGAGTTTTCAATTTGGAAACTGGTAATTAACCGCGTTTAATTTTCTTGTAAGCGAAATTCTCGAGTCGGCAAGGTGCTGGCCATATGGCGGCGGTCCTTTTCGGCCCTTTTATGCGGCCTTTCAGTATATCATAAACCAGCAGGCGTTTTATGCCGTCGCATCCGGGCGTTAACTACACCGTTGCCCGAATTTTCGAAACTTAGATAAACATTTCTTTGTCCACAAGTTAGTTATTACTTCTCACGGCCAAAACGAAGCAATTTCTCTATTATTCAAGGACTCTGCCGGGTTTTCTATAGCTCTCCGTTTTTTTTTTTAACAGCCTGGCTCATATAACTCGATTCAGCGTTGGGTTTCTTTCAAGCGACTCTCGGCCTTATCTCGCTAAGTTGAATTCACATTTGCCCGGAAACTATTAATAACCTACTTAATTATATTAGCAATTGCCACATACACCCCCTGGCTTTGCTGCTACACAGCATGAGTACAGGAAAGTCATCTCGCGTCCCTTGATAGGTGCTGTAGGGATGTACTCGATTCTCAGCACACCAAGTGCTTCCTCACGGGGTGGCGATGACCCCCGGAGCTTCTCGGCGGTAGTAGAGTCTCAGGTTCGTCATGTTGTAGACGCCCTTGCGCTCTTGTGTGGACACGTCAGCAATGGCATACGTGTTGTCATGTGGTATCTCCAGAACGAGACGAGATCACCCATGCCCTTGGCATCGATGGGTGTCATTGGTCCCTGGGCATGACGATTTGGATGTTTCGTCTTCTGGCACAGGTCACAGGACCGTATGACCCGGCGGATAGGGCGTGACATGTCAGGCCAGTAGTACAGATGCTTCATAGCCTGGTGAACTTTGGTCGCCCCAAATGTCCCAGGAGCTGATGATGGTGCCAAGTGAGCCGGTCGGTACATCGCCCCGGTATAGCAAGGCGGGCTCGATCATCATTAGCAGCTCGGTAAACCAAACATCACTATGCACAGAATATCGATTGCTCAATCGCTGGATTGCTGGCTCGCAGGGAGCGTCCGGAGCTGGTCGCGGACGTCGCGGTGCTGGTCGCAGGCGTCGCGGTGCTGGTCGCGGACGTCACGGTGCTGGTCGCGGGCGTCGCAGTGCTGGTCGCGGGCGTCGCGGTGCTGGTCGCGGACGTCGCAGTGCGGGTCGCGGACGTCGCAGGGCGGGTCGCGGACGTCGCAGTGCTGGTCGCGGGCGTCGCGGTGCTGGTCGCGGACGTCGCGGTGCTGGTCGCGGGCGTCGCGGTGCTGGTCGCGGGCGTCGCGGTGCTGGTTAGATGGGCGGAGATCAGCGGCGCTTGTTCTCCGCCCTCGGTCCGTTTCCCGATGTCTGTGTCGCCGGAGCGTCGCGACGCGTATTCGGTTGCTGCCACCGACTCCACCCGGCCTGTGGTTGGTTCTGACGCTGTTGCCACGGACGCGGTCGCGTATCGTTATTCCCGCGACGCTCGAACGGTCGAGCTGGTTCAAATCGCGGCGCTGGTGCTGGCGCTGGCGAGTCGGGGAAAGTAATTTGGGGCACTGAAGGAGGCGCCTCGATAGCTCGGGTGCCCTCTCGCTGCTGATGTCGCACGTAGGGTTGTTGCCCGAATCTGCGGTCGTCTCGGCGATCATCTCGACGATTATCTCTCCGCCGCCACGTATCCGCTCGCCGCTCTTTGGGTCCGGCGTTCCGTTCTTTCTGCAGGCGGGTGCTCGGCTTATTTGTGGCTTCATCCTCCATGTCCTCGAGGAAGGCACTCGTCTGCCGAATGTTCTTGCACCCCTTGCTTTTCCAAAACCGCTGGATATCGCAAGGATAGTGCCTGATAATCATCTTCACGAGTTTACTCTCAATCGGTGGCTCTGTCAGCATCTTTGCTCGACCCAGATGATAGTTGAAATGATCTGACATGGAGAATCGTCCCTCCACGTCAAACCTGCCATCTTGAAGTTGTCGGAGCACTCCTGCCTGTTGGTCCTCCGACCAGAAAAAGTGCAGGAAGCGCCGTCGAAACTCGGCGTAGTCCTGCCACTCAGCCTTGTGGACCGCCGCCCAGCGCTTGGCCTTTCCTCGGAGACACTCCACCACAAATTTCCTCTTCTTCCGGTCGTCGAGCTGTGCCCCTTCCGCATAGCTATCCACCTGCTCCAGGAACATCATCGGGTTATTCGGCCCGTCCGTGCTCTCAAACACTGGTCTGGCTGGCAGCGGTGCGGCCTGCTCGATCAGCGCTTTCAGCTGTCCCCCCAAGTCTTGCGGACTCAGCTCGTTGGGCTCAGCCCCAGCTCCTGGCTCTTCGGTAGTTGACGCCGATGGGGTGCTCCGACTGGCACCCGTCGCCGCGTCGGTAGCCTCGCCGATAGCCAAGGTCGCAGCCACTCTTCCATTCCCAGCGGCGGACGCCACCGTCTCCATCGTTCTCAGCATCATATTCGTCAGACGTTCCTCTCGCTCTGCAGCCCTCCGATCCAATTCCTCCTGACGCCGGTCCTGGATTTCCTGGTACTCGAAGAACCATCTCGGAATAATCGGTTCCTCCACGCGATTCTCTTCGGCAGCAGTTCGATCGCGCGCCACCGGACGCACAGTTTCCTGGCGTGCGGTAGCCCGAGTCACTTTTCTACCTCCAGCCATTTTAGGTCGATACCTTTGGATAAAGTAGGACCGACTTTAGAATATGCAGATTCGATCGCGTGGACGTGCATGGCCTCTACAGATACGCATATATCACCTGTGTATTGGCCCTAGAGACTAACTACACTATTGTTATTCTAGTAATTTCATTAATCATAGCGATGTCCGGTAGCTCGCTATAATTTCAGTCACTCTACCACTCGATTAGTAAACACACCCACTAGCTTGTCTAATTCATTTAGAGTCCGCTCGCGCTCACTGAAGTCCGAGTGGCAGTCCATCTTGGCTGGCTGCTAACCTTCAAGCTAAAACGCAATAATTCTACTAACAGGCACTACGTGGCCGACAGCCCTACTCTCGACTCCGTTACTCCTGGTCCGGTCCAAAAGGCTCTCACTCCTTTTGAGTCCAAGTAGCGGCGCTAGAAATTTCCCGCAACTCGTAATCAATTGCAAAGGTCTACGCTACTCCGGCAATTCAACTAACACACATCATATTGCTCGGTGGCCTATGGTCCGACCGCATGGACGCTGCATTGCCTGTAGATCGTCACCCCCACAATAACCATTCTAATCTTTCGCAGTGTCGGCGAGCTCAGCTCCTCACCTCCTCTTGGTCGCACAAGCTGGAATATTAGCTATCCACTACTTATTACTCATTACACCATACAGGATGGTCCTCATCATGCCTCGTACAACTCGCTGCTGCATTCCACCTAGGCGCTGTAATTTTTTTTTACATATTCTTACTCCTCTACTCAACTTTGACACTATCTAATCACACTTCATTAGTCCACTAGCTCAATTAATATTTCTGTTACGGTGGCCTTGGGTTTGCTCGTACACCACCTGTGAATTTCTCACCTCGTGCACCACTCAAGTGGCCACTCACCTCGGCTGGCGCAACCCCTTCTGCGGCCTTCGACAGTTATCACCTTATAGGTACTACTGTCTCCATTGAAGTAAACTCCTCATCTATAAACAATACATCCGCAGGGCTCGTTCGCATGACCTACCCGTCGCGATCTCAGCTAACCCTATCTCCTGTTGTTTCAATTAGTCTCTCTCTATCAACTACATACACTCGACCAGTGTTGTGAAAGCTAGAATTACTATTTCAAAAAAATTTGATTGGATAATATTTTCAATTCAATTCAATCACTTAATTAATTGTTCAGCAGAATTACACATCCTCTTAACAAGAGTCAGGTTTAAATGAAATTTAAATAAGCACCATTCACGCGCTTAGCATTATATAAATAAATAAACCCGAATGTAATCACAACAAAATAAAGCAAGAAACGAAACAGAGAAGGTTTTGATCTATGAATTTGGACGAAATGTGGATTGATCCCATCTTCTCACCCCTTTTCCTCAATCACGAACCAGAAATTATTCAAATAGATGCTACATTGAGGGTTTGGCTTCTTGGCCACAATAGGTGGCCTGTATAAATTCAACTTTATTGCAGAGCGCAAACAATTGACTCGTCGCACTGTCATTAATTATATTCGTTTTGACCTAATTATCTTTGCATCTAATAGCTCATCACCAGTCATTGTTGACGATTCCGCCTTATACATTTTGGCGCCGTTTCTTTCAATTTTCGAAGTATGCCATTCCTTTGTTTACCTTCTACGCTTCGATTTCGTATGCATTTCCACCAACAATTCTGGCATTGTGTCCAAGTTTTCCTTTCACAACACCGTCTTGTCTTATGTATCTTTCGTTCTTCCCATCTAATTTAACCCTTCTACTCTTTACCCTTTCGTATTATCTCTCTCTTGTTCACCCCCCTATCTCTTGCATGCTATTACTTATCAATCCTGCTGTCACGGCACCATTTTATCTGTAACGTTACAACCCCTTTCTCCTAACCCGTCAGTTGACATTCCGGCGTGATCGTCTAACAAAAGTGTAAACCATACTTAACTGCTGTCTGGCCTCTTACAGTAGATTCACAAACACTGAGGTGGACTCCGCTAATAGAGCCACCCCTTTTCTTTCACTAACCCTTTCACTGGCTCTGTCAAAGAAAGTGACAGTACGAGAAGCTCCGCTGATAGAGTCCCATTCCACTTTTCCCTACGTTGTCAAATTAATTCATAACCGCTTGTTCTTTCATTGATAAGTGACACAAGAGAACAGGTACTAAACAGAGAGATATAACACGAAAGTCAACCACAATCCTGTTTATTACAACAAAGTCATAATAGAGAGAAGACAATTGATACACAGGTCCTTAATCCTACCCTAGTCAGTGGGAGATTTCTTTAAATATCCTATTTTAAATCAAATCACAGTTCTCTAATTAATTAGCGTAATCGGAGTCATACTGACCTCCTCGTGGAAAATGTAACCATGGCATTCGCCTATTGACCTGGTGGGGAAACCACGGAAAACCCACCAGGATGGTCTTGTGCTGTGATTTCAGGGACTTGCTACAGTTGGTACAGCTCTGCCTACCCGCAGATTGAATCCCTATTGCAAACGACCTAACTTATTGAAATAACACGGAGGACGTTGCCATGATACCTGAAAGAAAACCCTATCCAAATTTAACAACAATTCAATTTTGAGCTGAACCAAAGGGGAAGAAACTCTACCTAAACCGCAACGCAAATTAAACACTTGACTGCTCGAAATACGGAACGTAGCGACGTTTTACAAAACATGACGCCCAGAGTAACAACAATAAACACTGAATTCCATGTCAGTAATCACACTAATGTTATCACACAATTCTGTCGCTTGACGCAGGCTTACAAATCACCTACGCCTTATCAACCACCTGTCCTGGAAACCAATAATTTGCCGTGTTTTGACTTGACTTTGATAATCGTCAAATTTTGATTATAATTTTTCACTCGTTGGCTTTGTACGACAGCTTCGGCTTTGATCGTATGCCTTCAAACAATGAGATATGGGATATTTTCCCATCTCAATAACTTAATCATCTAACGGCATTATGACTGCCGGATTCACACTTCAAATACCATTTTAATGGCTCTCAAAAACAACAGTAAATGTCTCCTACACTACACCTAGCTAACGGCGCCGAAGGAAAGTGCAGGTATGGTTTTTCACCACAACACGGCTCGAGTTCACCTGAAACCTCGATACTGCTAAGAGAATCACGGTGGCTTCCTTTGACTACTTTTATTTCGACGTGGCTGAAGTTGCCGGTGGCAGAAAATAACAATCCTTGGACAGAATTTTTCAACAGATATTTGGAGGGAAGTAATTACGACGCTCTCGCTATTGGTCTCTTCGGGCGTCGCGCCTCAGCTCAAGTCTTTGATGACCCAACGGATTCTCGCGACGCGCCCCCACGGAGTTATGTTGAACCCTTTTTGATCACAACCCTTCGTTTATCGAATCTCGCGCGAGACTTTCGCATTTTGGCGGTGTTTATAGGTGATGTCTTTAAAGGTGGGCAATTTGCAGCCGCCCTTTTGGTGGACTTGAACTGTAAATTTTCTTTGCCATTGCGGTCGTCTGCTTGATCGAGAGAAAGAAAAAAGGCTTGAAATTTCATTCGCATGATGAGGCTTGGAGATTCGCCTTGCCGATGGTGTCCGGCCGATTCTTTAGCCTGTGACGGAAGTAATTTTTGTTGTTGTAAGATGGAACAATAATGGCGCTCACCTAGTGGCCAATCAGGGTGCATTTAATTCATTTGATGAACTTTCACGTGTTCGGGGCAGTGAGCCGGCTGAGCCATTGGCGGGAAGGCAATACCAAATTTCTCGGCTGGTACCCTCGAATTACACTTAGCTACAATTTTCTGTGGACTTCTAATCCTTATTTAATTTTTCAGCAGCATTGGTTTCCACGGCCGGTAATTAATAATATTTTAAACCTCAATTAGTGCAGAAAACGAGACCAACCTTTATTTGACGACCGGCGAAGTAGCAGCGATTTTCCTATTCCTTGGTCCCGATGCTCAGAATTTCGACTTGAAGCCTGCTGCCTGTTGTGCTGTCTCCAACACACACACAATATCACCTCTTTCTAATTGAATTTACACCAAACCCACCACGCGAATTAACCCTGATTTAATTTAGCAATCTGAACACACGAAATTTTCACTGAAACTCCTTTTTGACTTTTGTGGAAATTTCCGACCACCGAACTGACTTTAATCTGTTTAATTGACTTGGAATTTGAATTCTTTAAATGCAAACAACGATCTGAAATCTGTTATTTAACTCAGTGAGTAAATTAGTAAATTTTAGCTTCACGCTTGTACTTATCAAAAACTGCCTTGACAGAACAAAATCTTAAATCCCCAGAGGACTTGGATTCACGTTTTTCAATGCCACTTGTCACGATGAGAGCTCAAGCAAAAAAAAGCCCCGAGAGCTCGCCCACATCCCCTGAGCTACACTCTCTGATTTCCACTCCCGAAAGTCCTTCACCTCTACCAATGAGATTTAACCAACCCTAGTCTCGTCCAATCACAAATTTTCCACCCCCTGATATCGATCGCGTATTGGATTCTGTCGACCACGTTCGATCTTGCAAATATCGCCCTTCTGGCCGCACTCCTTATAGCATTCACCGTCAGATGGCGCCAGTCGTCTCATTTTCCACACCAATTTGGATAATTACAATCTTATCGATACCTTCACACTCCCATCTGACTGCTGACATATCAAGATATTTTAGCTTACGTTTATAACTTCCGGGCTTATGTCTAAACATAAAGAAATTACCCGAATAGTGTAATCCAACCTGGCCGGACTGGGCAGAATCGCTTGAATGAAACCCTTTTTTGTTTGGTGTCTACTTGACTCTCATTTCGCACCCTAATCTGTAAACTTACTCTTTCCACCATACAATCACATCTACGAGTTTTCAATTTGGAAACTGGTAATTAACCGCGTTTAATTTTCTTGTAAGCGAAATTCTCGAGTCGGCAAGGTGCTGGCCATATGGCGGCGGTCCTTTTCGGCCCTTTTATGCGGCCTTTCAGTATATCATAAACCAGCAGGCGTTTTATGCCGTCGCATCCGGGCGTTAACTACACCGTTGCCCGAATTTTCGAAACTTAGATAAACATTTCTTTGTCCACAAGTTAGTTATTACTTCTCACGGCCAAAACGAAGCAATTTCTCTATTATTCAAGGACTCTGCCGGGTTTTCTATAGCTCTCCGTTTTTTTTTTTAACAGCCTGGCTCATATAACTCGATTCAGCGTTGGGTTTCTTTCAAGCGACTCTCGGCCTTATCTCGCTAAGTTGAATTCACATTTGCCCGGAAACTATTAATAACCTACTTAATTATATTAGCAATTGCCACAGTACATATTTATATTTGTGTTCAGGATGAAAAACCTCATCAGATTGAACGAATAATACAGGCGCTCATGAACAATTTTTTTGTCACACCCTGTAGTCAGGGAGCAAGGCCCTTCTACGACGCTTCTAAAAATAAAAACTTAGCACTTTTTAGGTTCACGGTTAAAAAAATACACATCATATCCAGAATCTCATTGCGCATCCGACCTCGCTAAGGATTTCGTTCGCGCGGATTGCAAAATAGTCGAAAAAAATTCTTTTGCCGAAGAACTTGAGTTATCGAATTTCTAATAATTTTCGGTTCACATCGTGATTGTCGGCGAGTTTTTGGAAATTTTTCAATATTTCTTCTACCGATTGAAAGCTTGACATAAGCAGATTATGGATGGCTCACAATAAAACTGATCTGGTGAGTAGCAAGTCCACAAAAAATTGTTAAAACAAGACATGCATTGAAAACGAGGTCCAAATTTCGTCATCGAGGTACTTTTTTTATTATTGAAGATAGATGGGTAATTATGTGAGACAAAATGTGTAGAACAGAACGAAGACATTTTTAAAGAAAGTACGCAAAGAATCGGACCAATGGTTCAGCAGATATGATTTTTCAAAGTGAAGCGCGGGAAGCGGTTTCGTCCGACAGGCGCCTGGCGCCTATATTGAGCGGCAAATTCGCACGGCACGAGGGGATCGTTATAGCCTGAAACGATGAAAATTATGTCTACTGGCATACAGAACTGTACGAGTGATACATCAAATTTTTCGTCTTGAAGTATTGAATACCAATCTGAAAGAAACGACATTGGCCGTTGGTCAAGACAAAAGTTATAGATCGAGAAACAAGCGGGTCGTTTATTTTTGAAAAGTTGAAGGATTTTTCATTCCGCTCCTCTTGCCTATTTGTCTATTTCCAACGACATACAAGAGACGATGCCAAGTTTGTCCCAATACTCCCAATCAAAACGGGACAGAAAAAGAAATCCACCACACGGCATGGGTACCTCAACTTGTGAAATTGTTGGTTGTTTGTGAATTGTGGGTACCTACATTGTGAAATGTAGATGCGCCTTCAATCCTTCATTAAATAGGTAACTATTCAAGTTTCAATTGAAACTTTATTATAATAATCATTATTCATAATCACCAAATAACCTCGCAAATAACACTCCACTACCATTAACATCTTTGACACAAACCTACCTAATTGTCAAAGATGTGTAACGCCACAAGAAGCATAGGTGTTGAACTGGTGTATTCATATTTATAATCACATCTTCATCATCTTTGCAATGTGAATTTTGATGGGTTGTTTTTGTGAAATTGGAATCTTCTCCATCAGAAGCTTTCTGAAGCTCTTTTTGTATACCTACCATTGGTAAAGGACAAAATACTCCAAAACAGACAACAGCAGCAGGATAGAAATTAAGCCCCTCCAACTTTGATCCAACTTATAAATTCAATAATATTGAACAAATATTTGTTAAAAATGTAGCAACGAAGAATGAGCGAATTCATATTTCGCTTCTGAAGCTAAAAGCGTCTTGTGGTTTCCACTTTTCGAAAATAAACGAACCGCTTGTTCCCTCGCTTGTTTCTCGATCTGTAACTTTTGTCTTGACCAACGGCCAATGTCGTTTCTTTCAGATTGGTATTCAATACTTCAAGACGAAAAATTTGATGTATCACTCGTACAGTTCTGTATGCCAGTAGACATAATTTTGATCGTTTCAGGCTATAACGATCCCCCCGTGCCGTGCGAATTTGCCGCTCAATATAGGCGCCAGGCGCCTGTCGGACGAAACCGCTTCCCGCGCTTCACTTTGAAAAATCATATCTGCTGAACCATTGGTCCGATTCTTTGCGTACTTTCTTTAAAAATGTCTTCGTTCTGTTCTACATATTTTGTCTCACATAATTACCCATCTATCTTCAATAATAAAAAAAGTACCTCGATGACGAAATTTGCACCTCGTTTTCAATGCATGTCTTGTTTTAACAATTTTTTGTGGACTTGCTACTCACCAGATCAGTTTTATTGTGAGCCATCCATAATCTGCTTATGTCAAGCTTTCAATCGGTAGAAGAAATATTGAAAAATTTTCAAAAACTCGCCGACAATCACGATGTGAACCGAAAATTATTAGAAATTCGATAACTCAAGTTCTTCGGCAAAAGAATTTTTTTCGACTATTTTGCAATCCGCGCGAACGAAATCCTTAGCGAGGTCGGATGCGCAATGAGATTCTGGATATGATGTGTATTTTTTTAGCCGTGAACCTAAAAAGTGCTAAGTTTATATTTTTAGAAGCGTCGTAGAAGGGCCTTGCTCCCTGACTACTGTATGACCGGTGATAGAAAATTATACTCTTCAATTGACCTTTCCAATTTTAGGAGATAGAAAGTACATGGTTTTTCGAGGTCACTGTAGGTACATTGTTATTGTTATTACGTAGAGATTGTTGGCAGTTGCCTAAGAAATATAATAATATAAAAATTAATAAAAATATACACGTTGAATCATTCCATATTTTAATAATAGCAAGACTATATGCTATATTGGTGACCCCGACGTGATTCAACGGCGCAGTGCGACCCATCCCGACCGTCCAAACGTGCGATCCATCCCGACCGTCCAAACGTGCGGTCCGTCCCGACGTGATTCAACGGCGCAGTGCGACCTATCTCGACCGCCGCGACGTAATCCAGCGCAACGAGATCCACCCCAACACGATCAAGTCCGACTGAAGTAATCCGGCAGATAGACGATCCATCTCTGCCCGAAGTGAACCAGTACAACGAGATTACTACTCGACGCAACCACTCCGACGTGATTCCTGCCCGACGTCATCCTGTCCACACACAACGTCAACATGACAGATCAACAAGAAACAGGTGCAGGTGCCGGCGACCAGGGGCGGCGGGTTTTGTAATTTTGCATGGGTGCAAAAAATGAAACATACAGGAAAAGCAATGAGGGTAGCGAGCAATAGCGCCGCAGGCGAAAATTTTTCGAGAAAAGTGGGCGTGGTCAACAATTCTTCGGATATAAAACCATTAGAAATTGAACAAAGACAAGGTAATGACTCAATGCTAATGACTTACTATAGGTCTCATTATTAAAACAGAATAAAATAAAATACTAAATCAAATAATGAAACCAAGTACCTAGATGCTCATGCAGTAGGTAACGTATTACCTATCATATGTGATTTTCAAAGTGATTAAAAATTCAGGCTTGAAGAACGTATATTTCAATTTCTTAAGCTTGCATGCATGGGTGCAATGCACCCGTATAATCACTTTGCATGGGTGCATGTGCCCCGATGCACCCTATAAGTCACCGCCCCTGCCGGCGACAATCACAATAATGTCCTGCGAGAACAAGCCGCAACATCAATTAAATTACCATCATTTTGGACACAATGCCCAGAAGCATGGTTTATGCAAGCTGAAGTTCAGTTCAATTTAAAAGGTATAAACAGGAACAATACAAAATACGAATACGTTGTTGCCTCTCTGCCTCAAGAGGTGATACTGACCGTATGGGATAAAATTAAAAATCCCTTAAATCAAAATTACGATCAGCTAAAGGCCACATTAATTCAAAGGCATTCAATAAGCGAAGAAAAAAAACTCGAGGAACTTTTGTCTAATATAGTACTAGCGGTAAGCAGCTAACTAGTGAAGAATACTGCATTTTATGATACAAGCAACAGATTTGGTACACGTAACCTCTGAAGAATTGTAAGCGATTTGACCCGTAGTTCTTGAAAATCCCTTCGGGGGGAGCCGAGATATAGGGGGGGGGGAGAGGGGCTGATTTCTCTTATTTAGAAAAAATCTATATGGACCAAACTTGCATGAAAAATGTCTAATTCAAGTGATTTGAACATGCTGAATACACTGGTGAATCCTAATTTCATAAAAAATGCGAATAGTAGCCCTTTTTTCAAAATGGCCGCCAATGAATGACAAAAAATCATGCATGAATAAGTCATTCGAGTAAGGTATCAATTTATATGTTTTCGAGGACGCTGAACTCATTTCTTTTATCGAAATCACCATATCGAACAAAATTATCTCTTTTGGGTCAGGGCAGATGAACCACCCCCAATACTTGAAGTGACGCTTTCAAGATTTGAAATGAATATCGAAAGAACAATATGGAGCTACATCTGAATAATCTCTTTTTTGATGATAAATGAAAATTACTCATGTAACTAACTACACCTCTAAAGTCACCATAACCATCTCTGGAATCCCCAACCACCCTTAATGGGAGGATCTTGTATAACCTAGCTTTCCTTGTATCGCAGGAAAGCGCTTTAAAAATGAGTTTGAATGGTATAAAATAGTATTAATAATACCTACTTGATAATATTTCACGTACTGTAGTTATGAATAGATAATGTATATATCCCGTTCACTTATTATTTCCAGTAAAATGACTTTTTGGAATAAAAATGAAGTGACAAACTGGAGCGCTGGGAGGATACAGCTTATGGTCGCTGATAGTTTCGCTCCAAAACTTTGCAGGTGCCATCAGCCATTGCTGTAGCCCCCCAGCTTTTCACTGTATTTTTGCTTCAAAAGTAATTCTACTGAAAATAAAAAGTGAATGAGATATACCTACGTATAAAAGCTGTATTACACTCCACAATTTCTTGTACAATTTCTTGAACAATCTGCCAAAATAGTGTCAAAAAACAATGAACATGATTGTTTAACTGACAAATTGTGCAAGAAATTGTGTTGTGTAATACAGCTATAGCTGAATAATACGGACAAATTTCCACCCAAGTTTGAAGTCAAATTATTAAAGAACAATTGATCCGATTTGGATGTTTTTCCTCTGAATGATGGGATGATTTTTCGGGGATCTGACTGGAAAACCAATTTTCGGATCAATGCTGGCTACGACGTGCCGAGTGTGACATCGGTGTGATGTTTTTTAAAACACCGGCAATAGCAGGAAATTCCAGTTTATGACCAGCTGTTCCCCGAACTTTCCTTAATGTGCTCTTTTTGTTTTATATTTTATCCTCATTTTTAGGAGAGATGGCTTTTCCAAATGAAATATTTTCTTTTTGAAAGTTAGGCATCCTTCTACAGAGAAGGAAGGTCTCTAGACCTTTGCTATCCTCAAGAAGGTGTGTCGTATGATCCATCTGTAACAGACTCGACCCCCTTAGATAACACTTTCTTTGTTGTGATGATTTTTGTGTTCTTTCGATCATTATCCTAGATATTCTCATAATTTTTTTGACGTTAAAATCGTCTGGAAAATCATTTTAGCCGATTAGTTTGAACCCACGACCTCCTGAAGGCTATATTGAGGGTACAGTTGCTTACTTCGGGTTTGATTTTAAACCCCATGAACATGTTCACAAGTGGTGAGGAATCTCAACTAAAAACTGTAACAATGAATAAAATATCATTAAGTAAGTAGGTATCATACTATTTTACACCATTTAATGGTTAATGACATAATAAGGCAGGAAAGTGAGTCTTTACAGGGCTAGTAGGCATATTTACGACGAGCGTTAGCGAGGCCTGGGAGCCTACGTGCCCAGTAAAGACACTAACTTTCCTGGCGTATTATGTATAACGTTTTACCCGAAACTACCTCAATAAACCACAAACAAAATAAAGAAATTGGTACCAGAATTCTGAAATATCATTCTGGCACAATTTGGCAAATATCACGTTGCTGGGTCTGGTTTTCAACAGTTTTCAGCAAATTTTCAGCAAACAAAACGTCTCTTGAGGCAGAAAAGTAAGATTTCTCTGCCTAGCCAGGTTAGGTCTTTACCTGTCCAGGCAGGAAAATCTTACTTTCCTGCGTCAAAAGACGCTTGTAATGGACACTTTACCTGCCAGTTTAGGGTAAAAACATTTTTAAAGCACTTTCCCATGACACAAGGAAATCTAGGTTATACAAGACCCTCCCATCAAGGGTGGTTGGAGCTTCCAGGGATGGTTGTGACTTTAAATATGTAGTTACATCGGTAATTTTCATTTTTCAATCAAAAACGTATTATTTATATGGAGCTCTATATTAGTCTTTCCATTATTCACTTCAAATCTTGAAAGTTTCACTTCAGGTGTGGGGGGTGGTTCATTCACCCTGACCCAAAATGGATAATTATGTTCGATATGGTGGTTTCAATAAGAGGAATGAGTCCAGCGACCTCGAAAACATATAAATTGATACCTTACTCGAACACCTTATTCATACATGTTTTTTTGTCTTTATTGGCGGCCATTTTGAAAAAAAGGCTACTATTTGCATTTTTCATGAAATTATGATTGACTAGTGTATTCAGCATGTTCACTTCACTTGAATTCGATATTTTCCATGCCATTTTGGCGCATATAGATTTTTTCTAAAAACGAGAAATCAACCACTCCTCCCCCCCCCCATATCTCGGCTCCCCCCGAAGGGATTTTCAAGAACTACGGGTCAAATCGCTTAGAATTCTTCAAAGATCACGTGTACCAAATCTGTTGCTTGTATCATAAAATGCAGTTTTATTTTGCTAACCGCTAGTACTAATACTAACCTGGGCGATCGCAAGCCTTCAGAATTGTACAGGTCAATGGAAATATTAACTGGTACCTCCACGACGGTAGGCAGAGAGCTCTTAAAACAGTTATGGTTGAAAAAGTTACCTCCCGCTATCAACATCGCTCTCATGGCTTCAAGTAAAACCGATATTCAAGAACTCTCTGACATAGCCGACAAAATATGGGACGTATCAACCCAAACGCTTCATCATGTCAATGCTTTCCATCATTCACAACATCAACAGTCATCTCATCAATCGACTGTAGCTCCCGATATATCTTTAGACATTATGAAATTGATTTCTAAATTATCTTGTCAGTACAACGAAATTCATTCAGAAATGGCTGAACTAAAAAAATCAATTGCAGGTAACACTTTACCATCAACATCATGTACAGAATGTCATCGACGCCGCAGTCGCAGCAGAAGTGGGAGTTACGAAAGGCACTCCCAGCGTAATGCAAGCAAAAACAGGAATTTCCTTAAAAATAATCAACCTTGTTGTTGGTACCACTTCAACTTTGGCGAAAAAGCAAATAAGTGCATCCAACCTTGCAGCTATACATCTTCAAAAAACGAGTAAAATCCATTGTTGAAATGGCTACCAACAACAATGGATGTTTCAAATCTTACCGCTTGTTTATAACTGATAGAAATAATAATTTAAAATTTTTGATAGACTCAGGAGCTGATGTCTCTGTTTTACCAAATTCCTTTTTCAATGCATACAAAACAAATAACGATATTGTCCTTTCGGCAGTAAATGGTTCAAATATTAAAACTTTTGGTACCTGCAAATTACTGAAAGTCAATTTGAATCTACGCCGCGATTTTGTTTATCCTTTCATTCTTGCAGAAGTTAGTCGCCCTATTTTAGGAGCAGACTTCCTGGCAAAATTCAACTTATTAGTAGATTTAAAAAACAGAAGGTTAATTGATTCACACACCTCTTTGTCTATAAATACACCTATCATTCGAACAAACACACCCTCACCTAAAATATTCGCAATCGAAAACATATACACACAACTACTTCATGAATATCCATCACTCACAGCACCACCAGATTTTTCCGTGACAGTCAAACATAATACACAACATCATATAGTAACAAACGGACCTTTACCATACTGTACACCACGTCGACTTAACTCTGAAAAATACAAAATTGCCAAAGCAGAATTCGACTATATGGTAGAACTTGGAATTTGCAGGCCTTCATCTTCCAGTGTAGCTTCACCTTTACATTTAGTACCTAAAAAAAATTCCAACGATTGGAGACCTTGTGGAGACTATCGCAAACTGAACACTATAACTGTACCAGACAGATACCCACTTCCTCACATACAGAGTTTCAATCAAAATTTGCAAGGTTGTACCATTTTTTCAAAGATCGATTTACTCAGAGCATACCATCAAATACCAGTAGCACCAGAAGATATTTTCAAAACAGCAGTAACGACACAGTTCGGTTTATTTGAATTTGTCAAAATGCCCTTTGGCATGCGAAATTCAGGCCAGACATTCCAAAGATTCATCAACGAGGTAACTCAAGGACTAGACTTCGTTTTTGTTTATTTAGACGACATACTAGTAGCAAGTAAAACCGACTCAGAACACTTAGAACATCTGAAACAATTATTTGAGAGGTTGTCAAAATACGGTTTGAATCTAAAGCCCTCAAAATGTATTTTTGGAGTTAGACAGATAACATTTCTTGGATACGACATCAATACAAACGGGATCTTACCCTCCAAAGACCGTGTTAAAATCATTTTCGATTTTCCGACACCGGATTCGTTAAAGAAACTCCAAGGCTTTGTTGGTATGATAAATTATTATCACCGATTCATTCCTAAATTAGCTGCTACAATGAGACCTTTATACGAACTACTCAAAGAGCTACAAAATAAAGTCGAGAAGAAGAAATTTCAGTGGAACACAGATTGTGACAAAGCATTCAATAACATAAAATCATCATTAACTTCGGCCTGTTTATTATTTCATCCAAAAGAACATACAAAATATAGCTTGACCGTTGACGCTTCTAGTACCTCCGTTGGAGGAGTACTAGAGCAGTTCAATCAAGGTGTCTGGGAACCTCTAGCATTTTTTTCAAAAAAATTGTCAGTTACTGAAACAAAATATTCATCATTTGACCGCGAACTTCTCGCGATCTACCTTAACATACAACATTTCCGTTTTATTCTAGAAGGGAACGAATTCGTCGTTTTCACCGACCACAAACCATTGACTACAGCCTTATACACAAAAACAGAGAGAAGTCCAAGACAAACGCGTCATTTAACATACATTTCAGAATTCACATCAGATATCAGACATATAACAGGAAAATCGAATATCGTCGCAGATACCTTGTCTAGAGTAGATAAACAAGAAATAGGAATCCTAAATTTAGCCGATATTGACATAAAATCACTAAGTGAAGAACAAGAAATAAATGACGAGCCAAAAAACTTACTCAAAAATAAAAAGCCAAGCAGCAAGATTCAATCAAAAAAGATAATAATGCCTTTCTCAGAAATACCTTTGTGGTGCGAAACTTCTACAGGTCAAAATAAACCTTTTGTACCTGTAAAATACCGTCACATGATTTTTAATTGTCTGCATAACCTTTCCCACCCTGGAATTCGCGCTACAAGAAAACTCGTGTGTTCGCGTTACTTTTGGCCATGTATAAATAAAGATATTACATTGTGGGCTAAGACATGTATTAGCTGTCAAAAATCTAAAATTAATCGCCATACTAAATCAGAATTAGGTAAATTTGAACTACCAAAAGCTAAATTTGAGCATATACATACAGACCTGGTAGGCCCATTTCCACAATCAAACGGATACAAATACATTCTAACAGTAGTGGACCGGTTCACGAGGTGGCCCGAAGCGTACCTTTTAAAAGATATATCGGCTGCTACAGTCGCAAAAACATTATTTTTTAACTTCATAACACGTTTCGGCATACCTGCAACTATAACCACAGATCAAGGAACACAATTCGAAAGCAAAATTTTTACAGAGCTTACAAAATTACTCGGCTGCCATAAAATTCATACCAACACATATCACCCTCAAAGCAACGGCATGGTGGAACGTTTCCACAGACAACTTAAAGCCAATCTTATGGCAAGACAAAATACTGTCAATTGGAGTGCAGAGGTTCCAGTTATTTTATTAGGTTTCCGTACAGTTTTTAAAGAAGATCTAAAATGCTCATCGGCAGAATTACTATACGGTCAAAAGCTAAGAGTTCCTGGAGAATTTTTCACCCCCTGCACTACAACAGCCACTGACCCAGCAAATTATTTGTCAAAATTAAAAGAAGCAATGAATATCATATGGCCAGTGTCACCTCGAGGACGGAGCGAAAACAACATATTTGTACACCAAGATCTGAAGTCCTGTGATTATGTTTTCGTTGGTATTCCCAAGAAAAATTTCAGTTTGCAGCAACCATACACCTGTATATGCCTTACAAAGTCATAAAAAGAACGCAAAAAACATTTTTTATATTAAAAAATGATGCCGAAGTAGCAATTTCCATTGATAGATTAAAGCCGGCATATACAGCAATGTCCCCTGCACCTGACGTCACCGTCACAGAACCAAAAAAAACGGTGACATTTCAAATAGAAACTTTTCGGGAAGGGGGGTATTTGTAGGTACATTGTTATTGTTATTACGTAGAGATTGTTGGCAGTTGCCTAAGAAATATAATAATATAAAAATTAATAAAAATATACACGTTGAATCATTCCATATTTTAATAATAGCAAGACTATATGCTATAGTCACCTTTGACGTTTTGACGTTTATGACGTTTGGACGTTTCGTTTCTGACTTTTGCGGGAATTTTGAATCGGTTAGCTATACTGTTCCCATTATCATGTGGGGAAAGTCACTAGAGCCCATAAGGGAGTTTTTAATGGACGAAGTAATAGAGTTTTTTCGTAGTAAGATGCACGTGTCTGGTGCAGCGTGATCCCTGGTGGTGCTGGTGCAGCCACACTTCCATCAAGTTTGGGTCTTTCCTGAACCGGTGCATGGTGATGCCGGGTGTATTCGTCTTATTCTCGCACTCGCATAGAGCGACACAACACCCTTGAACCATTTCTGTAAGTCTTCTCAGTTTTCCACTACATATAACACACTTATTGGTAAGAACGAGGGTAAGAACAAGTGAAATCATGGAATCCATGCTGAAATCAAATAAATACACGACAGAGCGCTTGTCAGATTCGAAAAATTTCCCATTGTCAGAAACGAAATGTCATATCTCAAGAAACATAGGACGCTTTCCAATAACTGCGACAAGACCAAGGAGGATATAAGAATAGGGAGGGAGTATAACCCAGCTTGTGGGCGGGGGAAAATGAAGCCAGGAGACGTAAGGGGTGAGGTAGCAACTACGCCCAAATATTGCATCTAGTTACAGGAGTCTTTTGACTTTTGTGAATTAATTGACGTTATTGAAATAATTTAAAACTATTTGAGGTTAGTGAGATTTTTTTGATTGACATAAAATGAGTCCTGCCTGATATCTTTTATCTTTGTGCCTGGATCTTGTTTGGATAGTGCTTCATCTATAGGAGCTGAATAGATCAGCTTTCCCAGGTGTGGGAAAGACAGAGACTACGTGCGCTGGATACAATATCATGTATGAAGAATACCTATCCCATCAATGCGAGCCGGAGCTGCCGAAGGGAAGATGCCTACCTGTAGTATGGGGTCGCCTGATGTTTCAGTAGAATTCAAGGCAAGGATGAGAATGACCAGCAAATTCCAAAAATGATGAGTAGAAAATGAGCAGTTCGATTCTTTCCTCCTAGATTTTACCACGTATTTGTGAGGTCAGCATTGTTAATACACCTAATGATGATCTACACTCTGTGATCTACACTGAACAGTGATAGGAGGTAGGTACTCTGGAAACCTCATCATCAGCCAATTTTAAGGCCTGTGTAGACTTCAAGGTTCATGGCAAAATTACAATGAAAAGTACCCACCTAGGTATCTATCTTGGTGGAATTTCTATCCTGCTACGGACTATTACCTACCACGAAGTTAGTGACGAAAATGCTAATAAGTAGAAGCAAGTGAAACCTGTGATGAAATTCCTTTATGTAATCCAACGATCATATTTAGGAAGGATGTGGCTGGATCTGGTTTGGGACATCCTTGGGTGCAGCATATAGCTACTCGTGCAGCACAAAGCGTCATAGACTGACACTGACAAGAGCGACAGCTCGCAGAACTTGACGTGGAAATATTCAGTTTCAATGGTAAAGTGATAAAAATTTTGGGCGTACAAAGATGGCGGATATGAAATTTCCATGGCTTCACTTTTTATGACGAACCCTCCCTCCCTATTCTTATATCCTCCTAGGACAAGACGGATACACAATGTCAAAGTGCACTTGCCAGCTCAATTCTAAACTCAGCCTCGCCAATGTTTCGATTGTGTCGACATGTGGTGCTACTACTGCTATTGGAACGCTAGCTGTGTCAAATTGTGTTTATATGTGTCGAATTGTGCCCTTATACGCCTTATTGGGAAGCGCCCAATGACCTCGATTAACCGTATCTTATACGTATACGTACAGGAGCGCGTTCAGAAATGACGCTCCGACTAAATAGAGCACACTCTGGTTAGTCTATACACGTTCAGAAACGAGAAATTGACGCACCGATCGTTTAGTCTTTGTCGTTCAGTAATGAATAGAGTAAAACTTTAGAGCGCGCTCTTTTGTGCTCGTTTCAGAGTGGGTACAAGTGGATAAATCATGAATGTCAGTATTGTCAATGCCAAAATCAAATATTCTTGACTAGAAGAACGAACGTTTTGTTGAGTTTTCCAAAACTAATACCAGTGGCATCGTCTATGCAGTGTGTGAATCAATTGATATCCAATAATCGAACGTGGTGGAGTTGTGAACTGGCCCCAGTCTTGTTGCACCGGATTTGAGAATCCGTTCCTCACCCAAAGGGTATTGCGGCCCTGTCAGCGCCCCACAGCCCCGGGAGTCAGTCGGGTGCTATGGAAAAGAACCCTCTGTAAGACCTTTTCAATTCCTAGTATGCTATATGTACAGCTGTAGTTGATTTATTTTAGATCACAGAGCACTTCTAGATGTTGGCGCAGTGAGCTGCAAGACTGCCCATATCATCGTGGAACGACGCGTGGTCAATGAAAATCCATAAAATACCTACATGTAGCGTTACCGAATAAAGCTTTCTCTGAGGAATTCATTATGCCTGTTTCGCACACCGTAAAACAAGGGCACAAAACCAAATATACCCGGGTCGAGTTGTTATTATTGTCAAAATCTGTCAGTGTTTATATTTTTACTCTCATTCGTTCAGATATCGTTATAATTAGAGCGCACTCTCAGATGATTGAAGAAAAACGCTCCTGGGAAAACGCTCTATTTGGTCTTTTCATTCCTGAACGCGCTCCAGCTACTATAAAAGGCTAGCTGACTCGTCAGCCATTTTGGTGCAGATGTCAGTCCGACGTTCCGATGTCAAGCGTCTTTTGGCGTCACTTTTGCGTTTAGTAAACCTAGTTTTTCGAAGACAACGTTAGCTATGGACGTCAAGTTTGCCGTAAATGCGTCGCTGTTGACGTTTCAGGGAAAAACTGACAGATATGGTAAGTGTGCACAATTCAACTGCTCTTATCGTGATTTTTCTGGTATTTAGTTAGTATACATGGAAAACAGAATAATTTGGGACATGTAGCTCTTCATCCGTCGTGGGACGGACCATACCTACACCGTGGTGGTGAAGAGGATATTGACGACGTCGTGAACGCCGGACCAAAGAGCCCGAGACGAGTTATTCACCTGGATCAACTCGCACAATTGGCGAAAATCAGCGGCCACCAGAAGGCGCTGAACGCAGTCAAACATGGTGGCCCAAGGGGCCTTGACAAATAGGTACCCAGCGCACAGCCCAGCGCAGTAGCGCAGTAGCACTCGACAGTTGACAGTACCTACTCCAAATCAGAAGAATATTGACAGTTTTGACAGTTGATAAATAATTAAATTTTTTTGTTTTCCTTGTTTTCCACATCGTCGTGAATGTGAGCGAGTGAGTGTTGTAGTTTGACTTGAATTACTGCGTTAGTATACGCCGATGGACACAATACACAAGGCAGCAGCAAAAGCCGATACGTAAGTTGGTGAAATGATAGCCGAAAAATGCAATCTCTGAATGCTTATTTACGTTACAGATGTTGAGTTGTGTGAGCCCCTTGCACACAAGGTGGAAATACTAAGCCCCCACAAGACAAAGCATAGGTACAACAGGACGCATCACGAAAATGAGCCAACAATTATCATTCAGGCTAGAAAGATGAACATTCTTTTGGAGTAATCGTACGACTCATACATTGACTGTAAAGTAAAATTTCAGTAGCTAATAAGCATTTACCGCTGTCTAGAATAATAAAAATCATAGTTTATCAATAATAATTGAGTATTCTTTAATCATAAGTTTAATCATAGCTCATCGGTTGATGTTAGTGTTTCTACAATGGAAAATATTTTCATATCGATTAAGGTTCTAAATCTGAACTGATGAGGCGAGTGACGGATTCTGATTTGCAGGGCAGGTCTCTTCTCTCAATACCGCTGGCGTTGATCTCCAGGCTCTCCGGCTGCTCTCACTGGCTTATCGGAGATGGCTTCACGAGCTCACAACACTGTTCTAACAACTGGTCCACAGAACCTGACCTCCAAATGGTTTTCAATTATCCATTTATGAGACATAACAAAGCACAAGAGTCTCAGTCGCAGTGAGCCCCAGTCACCCCACACACGAATTAATGACCTGCCTCAATCACTTCTTCGCCTTCGCACTTTGTCGAGAGGGGGCTGATTTGGTCACCAACATGACCATAAATATTGGGCAAATGAATCTGTATTATTGGCATTTTCTAAAACAAAAATAAGTTAGAGATACTGCAACGAAATTCCATTCCCAACGAACCCCCATCAGCAGTTCTTGGCCCACTGCACAGGCCCACTGTTACGCTTTCACTGACAGCTATCACTGTTGACAGCTGTTGTGATGTAAATGCGCACTGCGTTTACTACCTATTTGTCAAGGCCCCTTGGGCCACCATGTTTTATTGCGTACAGTGCCACCACGCGAAAAAGATTTTCGCCAATACTGAGGGAATAATGGAGTGCCTGATGCCTGCATGTTCGCGAGCTCGCGAAGAACAAATAGAGCAGTACTTACCTCGTACGACAATTATTCATGTGACTTGTAAATTAGCAGTACCTATATGCAGCAATAAAACAGTGAAACAATATGTGTTTGAACGTTCCTCCTTATTATTAAAGTAGGTAGGTACCTAGGTACCCAAAGCAAATTCGTAACACTACTTTGAATCCTCTTCAGCCAGTGTGGTGTACCAAGGGGAGGGCGGGGAGTGCGGTTCGCTTCGGGTACCAGCAGTAAGGGGGTGTGTCAGTGTTCTTGGATTATTCGGGGTATTGGGGTGCAAAAAGGATATACAGATCTGGGGCACAAGGTCTTGGAGGGTGCAAAACAAGCTGGAAAAGCTCAGTTTAATGGGGCGTGATTTTTGACTCTAGAATTCCCGGGGTGCAAAACTGCCGAATCCGACACGGGTTGGGAGGATTTCACTACAGTCTGCAGGTCTGTAGTTCATTCTCTAGGTAGGTGGAATTGGGTGAGGGTTCACAGGTGCCTGGGGGCCAAATACGCTAGGTACGCCGTTGTCGGCATTCATCCATGGACAAGGCGAAGGTCATTATAGTAGAAAACTGATACCTCGTACGACGAGGTTGACGATTCATTTTCAAATTTCCCGCTATTAATTATCCACGCACTACAACGCGTGACAGAGTGCGCAAATGTGACATCTGCACCAAAATGGCTGACGAGTCAGCTGTCCTATATAGAGTAGCTATACTTATACGCATGACGTCACAGTAAAGAGAGACAACGGAAAATTGGAGACCTCAATTGCGAAAGCTACAAAAAAAAAACGTTCAAGGAAGTTTTTTCCCTTTCAAATATTATTGCAAAAGAAAAGGAAAACAAATATTTCTCAAGTGATACTTGAGGCATCGTCAAGTTATACTTGAGCAGAACTTTCACGTCTATGAAACGCGTTTCTGGTCGAAGTTATACTCAAGTATCAAGGTGGACCTCAAGTCACGACTATGAATACGGCCATTAGTATGTTTATAAGTAAGTAAACTAGTCCGGGGGCATAGAGTCAAAAAAAGCTTGGCCGTGTGCAGCTTCGTGAAGATATAGGGGAAACCGCCGATGATGGCATGGTGCCGATGATGGCATACTGTCAATATTTTTTGTGCATTTGAATTCATCGGCCAAATGACCTCTTTGGTAGGCACCCAGTATCACCAAGTATTAGTATGGGGGCATAGGTCGTGCCGTGTGCAGCTTCGTGAAGATATATAGGGATATGTCTTAGTCGATTCCTGGGGGGTCAAGGACCATGAAAAATGATGGTGGAATATTCGTATCTACTGCAGGCAAATATGGTGGAGGCGCCAAAATGGGCTTCATCTGGTAATAAGAAACTGGCTCTAGCTCGTTTGTTTTCCAACGGATTTCAACATCTGGGACGTCATTTTGTAGACAAAAAAATTCTCTTCTTATTTCATACCTAAATTTACAAACGTCATTCCGTGAAACTGTCAAATCTGTATTTATAAGTCATGCTAAATTCCGCCCTTTTTTTAAGGTTATCCGATATTTTTGAAACCTGGCAGTATCATAGATCTTGAAGTGCTCTTTTAGAATTTTTACTTTTCCACTTCGTATCTTCGCCGTTTTGGCCGCCATATTGAAAAGATGGCGCCCAAAAAACAGTTTTTTGTCAATATCTTGAATTCAACTGACTCAAGATTGGAATGTGTGTATGCGGAGGAAAGCCCATTCCAATCTCTACAATTTGACATATCAGTCATTAATGTGCGATTTACGGTTCTTGAGTTAGAGCTTTCAGAACTTCCGGAAGCATCAACTTTCGGCATTCAATCAGCATGTTAAATTGATACCATCGTCATGTAGTAGGCAAATAACCCATCAATAGCTCTTGGCCATTAACCATAGATGACAAAAATTTAGAAAATCGATCATGGTGATGTTATTTGTGTAATTACAGGGTGAACTGTGAAAGCAAACTGACTTTAGAAAGAAATAAAGGTAATATAGCATTTGAAGGATATCAGATACATTCGAAACTCATAATTATGATGAGATTTGGGGTCATCATTCAGAATATCCACTTTTCCACTTCGTATCTTTGCTGTTCTGGCGATAATTTTGAAAAAATGGCGCCTAAAAAAACATATTTTCGACTTTTTTCCAAAAATTTGTCATAAAACTTGAGAACTCATATCAAAAGTGAAGGTCTATTAAATTGTCTATAATTTGACGTCTGAATCACTCATGTGCGACTTACAGTTCTCAAGCTATACCTTCTCAAAGTTGATTTTCCCTTAGAGTTCACCCTGTAGTTGCATAGCAACCGTTACCATGCTTGATTTTCTGGATATTAATGGTCTGTGGTTGACAATTTATCATTATTTATGGTTAATTTGACTGCCACGTGGAGCTAAGCTCAACTTGACATGCTGATTGGATGACAAAAGTTGATGCTTCAGGGAGCTCTGGAAGCCATAACCCAAGAACCGGAAATAGCACGTACACGAGTAAGGTGTCAAATTGTAGATAATTGAATAAGCTTTCATTCGCATACAAACGCTTCCACCTCACATTGACTGAAATGAAGATATTGACAAAAAACTGTTTTTTGGGCGCCATCTTTCCAATATGGCGGCCAAAACGGCAAATATACGAAGTGGAAAAGTGAACATTTGGAAAGGGCACCTCAAGATCTATAATACTGCCAAGTTTCAAAAATATCAGATAACCTTGAAAAAAGGCCGGAATTTAGCATATCTTATGAAGACAATTTTGACAGTTTCCCGGAATGACGTTTGTAAACTTAGGCATAAAGTAAGAAGAGAATTTTTTTGTCTACAAAATGATGTTTCAGATGTTGAAATCTGTTAAAAAACAAACGAGCTACAGCCAGTTTCTTATCATCAAATGAAGCCCATTTTGGCGCCTTCACCATATTTGCCTGCAGCAGATGTCAATATTCCACCATAATTTTTCATGGTCCTTGATCGCCCAGGAATCGATTGGGACATATCCCTATATATCTTCACGAAGCTGCACACGGCCAACCTTTTTTTGACCCTATGCCCCCTGACTATATTGACATACAGACTTGTGTGATAGGCAGACATATTGAACGATCCATGTGAAAATATATAGGTTTTGTTGAACCTTGATGTAATTTTCAGAGAAAGTGAACGTTCAATTAAATTCTTGATAAGCTGAAATTAGGTGTCCCCTTTCGCATATACAATCGATATACTATAGTGTAATTTAATTTTAGTTCTATTTTAGTCTATATTCTCACTTCAAAAAAAATAAGGTGAACATTTATGGAAATGTCAAAATTTCATATGATGGCATACCTCAGCCGTTCCTTTGATGGCATAGGTGTTATAACATCAGACATGAGTCCTTGACTACTTGGAAAATTGGAACGGTTTGTCCTTGACTTTTGAAGATGTCCATTCGCGGTATTATGTCAAAAATTTTCATTTGCAAACTTTCTGGGTGAAGTTTTTTCAAAATTACTGGTTTTCAGAGAAAAAAATCCAGGTGTTTTTTTCTCAACTCCTTTTTTGCCCCTACCTCGGCTCCTACCATCGATTTCCAATCTCTTATTATAAAATTGCCAAATTAACCCGTTTGTATTAATTCAAAAGTAGAAAAACCTCAAAATGACTCAATTTTTTACGATATGCCATCATAGGAAGGATAGTGCCTATGATGGAATACTTTCGATTTTTTATATTATTTTTTTTTACGAAAAACTACAAAGTTAGGTCAAATTTCTAATTCACTTTCAAAATATATCTATAATTGTTTATTGAAATAGCTTATGCAATTGGTAATGAAGCTAAGGATAAAGTGATGACCGAGCTTCATAATTAAGTATGCCATCATCGGCGGGTTTCCCCTATAGGGATATGTCCTTATCGATTCCTGGGCGATCAAGGACCATGAAAAATTATGGTGGAATATTGACATCTGCTGCAGGCAAATATGGTGGAGGCGCCAAAATGGGCTTCATCTGATGATAAGAAACTGGCTGTAGCGCGTTTGTTTTTGAACGGATTTTAACATCTGGAACATCATTTTGTAGACAAAAAAATTCTCTTCTTATTTCATGCTTAAATTTACAAACGTCATTTTGGGAGACTGTCAAAATTGTCTCCATAAGATTTGCTAAACTCTGCCCTTTTTTCAAGGTTATCTGATATTTTTGAAACTTGGCAGTATTATAGATCTTGAGGTGCTCTTTCTGAATTTCCACTTTTCCACTTCGTATATTTGCCGTTTTGGCCGCCATATTGAAAAGATGGCGCCTAAAAAACAGTTTTTTTTGTCAATATCTTCATTTCAGTCAATGTGAGGTGGAAGCGTTTGTATGCGAATGGAAGCTTATTCAATTCTCTAAAATTTGACACCTTACTATTGTGTACGTGCTATTTCCGATTCTTGGGCTATGGCTTCCAGAGCTCCCTGAAGCATCAACTTTTGTCATCCAATCAGCATGTCAAGTTGAGCTTAGCTCCACGTGGCAGTCAAATTAACCATAAATAATGATAAATTGTCAACCACAGACCATTAACATCCAGAAAATTGATCATGGTAACGATTGCTATGCAACTACAGGGTGAACTCTAAGGGAAAATTGACTTTGAGAAGGTGTAGCTTGAGAACCGTAAGTCGCACATGAGTGATTCATATGTCAAATTATAGAGAATTCAATAGACCTTCACTTTTGATATGAATTCTAAAATTTTATGACGAATTTCAAAAAAAAAAATTGAAAATGTTTTTTTTGGGCGCCATTTTTTCAAAATTATGGCCAGAACAACAAAGATACGAAGTGGAAAAGTAGATATTCTCAATGATGACCCCAAATTTCATCATAATAATGAGTTTCGAATGTATCTGATATCCTTCAAATGCTATATTACCTTTATTTCTTTCTAAAGTCAGTTTGCTTCCACAGTTCACCCTGTAATTACACAAATAACATCACCATGATTGATTTTCTGAATTTTTATTATCTATGGTTAATGGCCAAGAGCTATTGATGGGTTATTTGCCTACTACATGACGGTGGTATCAATTTAACATGCTGATTGAATGCCGAAAGTTGATGCTTCCGGAAGTTCTGAAAGCTCTAACATCAAGAACCGTAAATCGCACATGAATGACTGATATGTCAAATTGTAGAGATTGGAATGGGCTTTTCTCCGCATACACACACATTTTAATCTTGAGTCAGTTGAATTCAAGATATTGACAAAAAACTGTTTTTTGGGCGCCATATTTTCAATATGGCGGCCAAAACGGCAAAGATACGAAGTGGAAAAGTGAATATTTGGAAAGGGCACCTCAAGATCTATAATACTGCCAAGTTTCAAAAATATCGGATAACCTCCAAAAAGGGCGGAATTTAGCATGTCTTATAAATACAGTTTTGACAGTTTCACAAAATGACGTTTGTAAATTTAGGTATGAAATAAGAAGGAATTTTTTTGTCTACAAAATGACGTTCCAGATGTTGAAATCCGTTGAAAAACAAACGAGCTACAGCCAGTTTCTTATTACCAGATGAAGCCCATTTTGGCGCCTCCACCATATTTGCCTGCAGTAGATACGAATATTCCACCATAATTTTTCATGGTCCTTGATCCCCCAGGAATCGACTCAGACATCACTCTATATATATTTTCACGAAGCTGCACACGGCACGACCTATGCCCCCATACTATACCTTATTAGCGAACATCCCTGTCAAATTTCTGAAACTCCGAACTAATAACTTTCAAATATAAATCAATTAATTTTATTCTTTTTTTCAGCAATGTAAAGGCTGTATTTTTGGCACCAGGTATATGCTTTACTACTCCTATTTTATATCGTTACTTTTTGTTATACAGGGTGGATTTTAACATTTTATGATTGATTCTTTTGTAGTATTTTGGATGAGGCACATCAATAGGTATGTGGCTCATATACAGTTGAATAACCTTTGGACCTCCTGTATATCTTTTGCTAATGTCTTTTGTTTCGAAATGTTTTCTTCAGAACCAATCGACAACACTTTTTGGACTCAGCTATTATTCTTTTAGTTTAATTCATATCGAGCATTCCAAAAGGTCGTGAAGGCACAATACTGATAAAATCTTGTTCTACAATATGTAAATATCAAAACTGATTGATGTTCAATTGAAACCTTAATAGTGGGAGCAGTACGCAAAAGCATACCGCATTTTGGAGTGCAGTAACGAGATTTTGCATGGGCGTACCTTATACCAAGACAAGCGATTTGACCCGCAGCACTCGATATTTCATCCCTTAGGGGGCCAATGGGGGCCCTCCAAATTTTCAAGATGCAAGAACTTTCACAAAATGATCATTGAGTATCGTTATGTATGTCATAAGTGAAGCTTACGGGTCTATTGAAAATGTTTTCATCTAATGTCGTCGTGTCCAATTCATTCTTCACACTTGAAAAAAAAATTCTTTGGCAGAGGTCAAAAAAACTGTTTTTATTTTTTTTGCTGTGCAAGGAAACGATAAATTCATATGTTTTGTTGCGTTCCCAACTAAATCGCGTTCCGTAAGCCCAAATATGAAGACAATTTTTTCGCAATATCATTTTCCCAAGAAGAGGTGACCTCTTCAGTACACTTTTTTCAACAGCATTTTTTTCAATGTTCCTAGTGGATAAGACTGTCAATTTTCGCTGATATGAGAAGCTTGAACTCTTTTCTTAGTAATTTTCATGCAACATGGCTTCAAAACATACAAGAGAGCCCTAAAACTTTTTTTTTCTGCTGGACCGTCAAATTTTTGGCATGTTGATTTTGTAGTAGGGGAGACGCGCAAATAAATAAGATCTAGTCTAGGCGAATAAGTTCTACCGGAAAATATACCTACTTACACCTAACGACTCTGCGTTTTGTTGTACTGCAATAAAACACGGGATGGAAGAATATTTTCTGTTGAAACGAAATCGCCTGTGCCTGCAGCCTGGATTGAATACTGGTCCGCGTCTCTCCTACTATAAAATCAAAATATCGAAAGTTGGACGGCCCAGCAGAAAAAATTTTTTTTTGGCTCCTTTGGGCGTTTTAGAGTCATGTTGCTTCGCAACCACTAGGTAAAGAGTTCGAGGTCTCCATTCCTGCAAAAATTACGAGTGATATCCAGTGGGGACATAGAAAGAAATGCTCTTGGAAAAGAGGTACTGAAGAGGTCACCACTTCTTTGAAAAATACCAATTTAAAAAAAATTTCTTTACAATTAGGTTTAGGGAATGCGATTTCGTTGGGAACGCAACAGAACATATGAATTTATCGTCTCCTTGCATAGAAGAAAAAATAAAAACAGTTTTTTTGACCTCTGCCAAAGAATTTTTTTTTCAAGTGTGAAGAATGAATCGGGCACAACGACAATTGATGAAAATATTTTCAATAGACCCGTAAGCTCCATTTATGACATACATGACGATACTCAAGGATCGTCATGTGAAAGTTCTTGCATCTTGAAAATTTGGAGGGCCCCCATTGGCCCCCTAAGGGACAAAATATCGAGTGCTGCGGGTCAAATCGCTTGTCTTGGTATAAAGTATGCTCATACCAAATCTCGTTACTGCACTCCAAAATGCAGTATCGATGTGTTTTTAGGTGTGTACCGCTTGCACTATAAGTTTTCCAGGTCGTTTGAGTTGATTCACTGCCATTTTTTGCTAAGGAACGAGGCGTTTCCAGAGAAAAACAATGTGGGCTCTGGAAAGTGGCGATTTCGAGATGTTTTCCAAAGTTTTAAACCCAAATATCTCGAAAATCAAGCCTCTAATCAAAATTTTACGAGGGTAACTTTTATTTCTCAATTGAACAAGGAATTCGAAAAAAAAATAATTTTTCAAAAATATTCAGTGGCGTACAGAATAGGGTGTGAGAAGTAAAGGTGCGTTCAGTCAGCTTGGTTTTAGTTTTAGTCGTAGTCGTTGTCGTAAATTTGAAAGTAGAAAGCACGCGTCATATGCGCGGCGTTCATACAGGCCCGTATTCATATCCCACTTTCAAGCTAAAAGCGCTTTTAGTGCGATGCGCATTTAGGGGCATTTCTCATATTTCAGTGTTCAAAAATACATTATTGCGATTGGGAGCGACTGTATGTAGGTACTTAATTGCAATTAATTTGCGCGTTAATTTGTATTTTTGAACACTAAAATATGAGAAATGCCCCTAAATGCGCATCGCACTAAAAGCGCTTTTAGCTTAAAAGTGGGATATGAATACGGGCCACAGAGTTTTAGTTTTAATTTTAGTCGTAAGAATCCCGAACTTTGTCGTATGATGCCGACTTGCAGGTTGCGTAATTACCGGTATAAGGTATGAGCATGGATGGTGATGGTAATGGGTTGTATGTATCAATAAAAAAATAGCATAAGCATTTGCTTCGATTTCAGAGGAGTTGCACTCCTCATAAATGTAAGCAAATACTCATTTATGCTTATTTTTTTACGAGTTTTTATATTAATACTACCCATTATGAACACGGACCGTATGAAGATGAAGGTTCGCGCAGTATCATTCGAGCTCCTATTGGTCAATTCTTACGACTAAATCTTGCTATATGAACGCTCTTCTCTGTTACGACAACGACTAAAACTAAAACAGCGACTAAATAAGCTGACTGAACGCACCTTAAAACAACTCCTCCGTATCTACGCCACTGGACAATTTTAACAAAAGTTATTTACGTCAAGTGATGGGTATTTATTTCATAAGTATTTGTACCAAATTTGGTCGAAATCGCTTTGATGACTCTGAGAGTTATTGCAAAAAGATGATTTAAAAACTGAACTTTGAAGGGCTGTATCTCTGTAGGGAAACGTTTTGGAAAAAAATTAAACTATGCATGTCGACCTGGCTTTCGATGGACCATCGAATGGTGAATAGGGCGATTGCATGTAGGGGGCGCTTGCGGCGCCGTTTGCCACCTGGGGACTTTAAGTTTATCAATTGGTATTGCAAATCACAAAATCGTGTGTCATAACTGTCAATTGCATGATTTTGGCACTTGAATAAATCAACATTTTCGCCACACCCATTGCCCGCTGTCATTAGTTCTCCATTCATCTTTCTATATTGTCGACGCTGAAAAATGCCCTATAAATGTTGTGTGCCGCACCGCGCTCAAGATTCAACAAAACAAAAATGGCATATAATTCCACAAGTTCCACACCAATGAAGTCCTGAAGAAGCGATGGGCCGTTGTTCGACTTTTATTTGCAATTTGCAAAACATAAATAAACGAGACAAATCGATCATCTGGGCCGCTATTCATGAATCGTGTGAGAAAAGTCCCTGGGAGTTTTATATAATTCGTATTACATGTCTGTAGCGAAAGTTGCCTGAAAACCACGATTTTAGGCAACATTCGCTACATCAGTGTACTGCGGAATGTATTTTACTCCCAGGGACTTTTCTCACACGATTCAAGAATAGCGGTCCTGCATCTAGCGCAAGCGCGCTGTGCCTAGGGTTGCTAGATTATGGACAGCTTCGGCTGTACAAGGGTTACGCAATCATCCGTTGCTAAGGGCCGATGGGAGGGGCTAAAATTCAGCTATGTGTCAAAATTTATCATGAGCGGAGAAAAAAGGAATTTTGCGGGGTCCGGTGCTGTTGCTTGATGTCCGCAACCGAACATACATGAAAATTTCATTCATATAGCGGCATAAAAGACGTGTTTTGAAACCCATTGGGCAAGTCATATCCACCCCTCACACGAATTTGTACACCTAAATCCAAAATAAACACGCTCTTGACAACTAGAGCCCGTTGAGACGGACGCCTATGGCCTTCCGTGAGGCCGACAGACGTCAGTCCCTAACTCCGTGAGGCCGATCGGTAAACAAACGCTCGGCCAGAATGCGGTACCCTCACGCCGGCCGACCGGTCGCGTGATAATTAGGTTCCCTAGCTGTGCCACCAAACCAAAGCCACCAAGTGGCGACGAGCTGAACCAACATCATGCAATTGCCCTATTATTACTACTATAACCTGGACCAGCCTGTATAAAGTATGGCTCATGGAGACTGGAGAAACCACAAAGCTATTAAAGCTTCAATTGAAACATGTTCTGACTCGATTATTGGAACCGATGTGAACAATTTGGCATGTCTTGAAAAAAAGAAAATGATTGTTTTTGACTTTTTCAAATTAAATGCGTAGATAGGGAATTTGGCGCGCAAATACTTCAAAAACGCAGCTGGAGTCCAGTGGCGCCACCTGGAATGTCAGTGTCACTGCCTGCCTTACCGACGTAATAGTCGCTTTCGGTTTTGCGCTTTTTCTGGTTGCGATTTGTGAGTGTGTTGTTGAATTGTGTTTTATCCTTCCGAAGCGGGGATAGGGTGAGTCCCATTTTCTTCAGTTGACCCCCTTACGAGGCACAAGCCCCCGAGCGGAGCCGCATCTACCCCCCCCGCGGTGAGGGTGCACCGAAACCGTCGCCTCTCGGTTTTGGGGTTACGTTTGGTGGCGAAATCTGCGAGTTTTCGTGCACAAACTGTGCCCCCGGACCTTCAGGGGACGTGCTTTCGGCCTCCCGCCTCGTATTTTTGAGGTTAGCTCGAACGCTTTGTTTGTTTCAGGCTTGAGCAATTGATGGACGTTTGAGTGTGTAAGGAGGGGAAAATGGCAACTCTGGGGCATCAGGCAGCTGCGGCCCTGCTCGACTTCAACCAGAAGCTCGACATCAACCTTCTGGACACAGTGGTGGGGAGCATGTATGATGGCAATGGCGAAACGCAGAGGATGGCCCAGGAGGTGCTGACCACGCTGAAAGAGCACCCAGACGCATGGACCCGTGTTGATACTATTTTGGAGTTTTCCAACAACCAACAGACCAAGTACTACGCGCTGCAGATACTGGAACAAGTCATCAAAACCAGATGGAAGGTGCTTCCGAGGAACCAGTGCGAGGGTATCAAAAAGTACATCGTGTCGCTCATCATCAAGACCAGCTCGGATGCTGAAACGCTCGAACGCAACAAGACGTACTTGAACAAGCTGAACATGATCCTAGTTCAGGTGTTGAAACGTGAATGGCCTAAGAACTGGGAAAGTTTCATTCCGGACATTGTGGGTGCCAGCAAAACCAACGAGAGCCTCTGCCAGAACAACATGATCATCCTCAAGCTGCTGAGCGAAGAACTTTTCGATTTTTCTTCAGGCCAAATCACCCAGACCAAAGCCAAGCATCTGAAGGATACGATGTGCTCGGAGTTCTCGGCCATATTTCATCTCTGCCAATTCGTGCTGGAAAACTCGCAGAACCCCCCTTTGGTAAATGCGACTCTCGAAACGCTGCTGAGGTTTCTCAACTGGATCCCGTTGGGCTACATTTTCGAAACTAAACTGATCAACACGTTGATTTTTAAATTTTTGCCCGTTCCCATGTTCAGAAACGTCACGCTGAAATGTCTGACGGAAATAGCCGGCGTCACGGTCAGCAATTACGACGACATGTTCGTCAACTTGTTCACGCAAACCATGACGCAGCTGGAGGTGATGCTGCCACTGCAGACCGACATCAAATCGGCGTACGCCTGCGGTCAAGACCAGGAACAGAACTTCATTCAGAACTTGGCGCTATTTCTCTGCACATTCTTGAAGGATCACGGCAGCCTAGCCGAAACGGGTGGCCAGGTCGAGGTCCTCAGGAACGCGCTGCGCTACCTGGTGCTCATTTCTGAGGTGGAGGAAGTGGAAATTTTCAAAATCTGCTTAGAATATTGGAATTCGTTGGCGTCGGAACTGTATCGTGAGGTGCCCTTCTCTGGCTCCACACCTATATTCTTCGGGACCAGGCGCTCTTTGTACCAGGAGGTTTTAAACAAGGTCCGATACATCATGATATCCAGGATGGCCAAGCCGGAGGAGGTGCTAGTTGTAGAAACTGACAATGGCGAGGTCATCCGCGAGTTCATGAAGGACACTGACTCCATCAACTTGTACAAGAACATGCGCGAGACGCTCGTCTACCTGACCCATTTAGACTATGCCGACACCGAGAGAATTATGACTGTCAAATTGCAGAACCAGGTACATATCATGAATCTCTTAATTTTATTATTTTTTCCCAGACATCTTTTCTTTAATGTAATTTTCTTCTCTTGAGCATCAAGCTTAAATAATAGCCATTTCGGTTTACCTGCATTGTCCCTGTTCATGGCAGTTTTGGACAATAATTCTATTGATCGATTTGAATTTTTCAACCAACGACGTTACGCCAAATTGTTCTGAGCCAGGGCAAAGCAATTAAACTGAAATCGCTACAGTAGTACAAGCGGTTCGCAACATAATCTGGTACAATCCTGCATTTTGTGATACAAACAAGAACTTCGGCACAATTGTTCCTAGATCCAAAATGATAAATTAGGCCCGCTATTCTTTTCGATTACCCCCTGCTGGTCCGGGATTTTGGGGGGTACAAGAAGTACATGACTATTTTTTGCTGCAAGCACTAAACACTGCTATCAAATCATGTTTGATGTCATTTCTGGATAACTAGAGCCTGCTGATCATGATGTCGCCACTGTCAGAATGATGCGCCTGTCGGGAGACAATGTAGAGCTGTCAATTTTACGATGGGGGCTTCCTGAATTGATAAAGTTTGGTCATCGAAGGGGATGTGTGGGGTATCGTTTCTGACATAATCGAGGTCTGCGAACTCATTTCTTCTTGTAAAAATTAAAAATGTAATTGGTTTGAAACTGTGGAAAATATGATGGGTCTCAATCATGATTTTTGATTTTCAAACATTTATGATTCGCATTGAATCCACTTTTGTTGCATTTTTAATTAGGTTAAGCTAGCGAGTCACGATGCCGTCATTGTCGAGGCGCTGCGTTCGCTAGAAGTCGAGTCATGACGGATTTATTCGAATTGGAAAAGTTATTGAAAGTCGCTGCAGTGGCTATTCAAAAAAGAGTGGAATATAATTTCGACCGCTTTTAGACTCAGGGAGTCTACTTTTTTGCATATAAATGAAACTCTGTCAATATTGAGGGGGCCCATGAAATGGGGATTTTGTACTTCTTGGTCCACAAGCACTCGCCTTGAACCTTGAAAAAATACATTTCAGCATAAAATGATGACGCCGATGCGATGCTGTCATCACTGAAGCGATAGGTCAACCAGAAGCCGAGTGGGGGCTGTAACTCTTTGTACTTGGAGTGCGCGTCTTGAATTAGGTTAGTTTGGCCTTGAAATATGATGTGTTGGGTATCATTTCTAATGTTTTTTGGGTCGCTGATTTCATTTCTCAATTCAAAATTTTGATCGACTTACAAGCGGAGTTGTAGCTGTCTTAGTACATGGGAGATATCCCCCCTCTCCCCGAATTCTAACCAAATCAAAATTTTGCATTAAGAAATGAAATCAGCGACCCAAAAAACAAAAATGATGCCCAACACATCATATTTCAAGACCAATCTAACCTAATTCAAGACGTGCACCCCAAGTACAAAGAGTTACAGCACCCACTCGGCTTCTGGTTGACGTATCGCTTCAGCGATGACAGCATCGCATCGACGTCATCAATTTATGCTGAAATATATTTCTTCAAGGATTCAAACGAGTGCTTGCGTAGAAAAAAGCAAAAAATCTATATTTCATGAGCCCTCTTAATATTGACAGAATTTTATCTTTATGCAAAAAAGTAAGTTTGATGACTCTGAAGGCGGCCGAAATTGTACTCCACACTCTCCTTAACGGTCCATATAGCCAGTTTGAGGAATTATTTCAATTCGAAATTATTCGTCATAAGTCGATTTCTGGAGAACGCAGCGCCTCGGCAATGACGGCATGATAATTCGCTGACCCAGCCTAATAAAAAGTGCAACAAAACTCAGTTCAATGCGAATCGTAAATGTTTGATAATCGATAATCATAATTTTGAACCCTCATATTTTTCACAGTTTAAAACCAATCACATTTTTACACTAAGAAACGAGTTTGGAGCCCTCGATCATGTCAGCAATGATACCCCACACATCCCCTTCGATGACCAAAATTTGTTATTTCAGGGAGCCCCCACTGCAACTCTGACAGCTCTACCTTGTCTCCCAACAGGCGCATCATTCTGACAGTGGCGACATCGTGATCAGCAGGTTCTAGTTATTCAGAAATGACATGATACATGAATCGATAGAAGTGTTTGGTGCTTGCAGCAAAAAATGGTCATGTCCCCCTTGTACCCCTCAAGTCTCGGACCAGCAGGGGGTGATCGAGAAGAACAGCGGGCCAAATTATTCATTTTGGTTCTAGGAACAATCATGCCGAAGTTCTTGTTTGTGTCACAAAGTGCAGGATTTTTTTGTGTACCGCTAGTACTACAGTCTTCAAATTATGCATGCCAGAACCGTGCCTGTGTCTTTGGTCACTCTATGCCAGTGGAAGTACGGCCGTCCTCAAGAAAAGGGGGGATCTGGGGGGCTTTTGGTACAGCGTCGCAAGTGAATTTTTCTTTAAACTTGGGAGGGCCTACGCCACCGTATTCTCTCCTCCCGACATGTACTGTGCCAGCGCCAGCTGACGATTTTTCCAAGGTTTGTTACGCCAATCAGACGGCCCCGTAGCACAGTTGGTCAGTTATCTGCCTGTGCTGCGGAGGTTTGCGAGTTCGATTTCCGCTTTAGTCTGGGTGTCTGTGTCGTCTGATAAATGCAACTTCTAATGGGCAATTCATTTGAAATAGAGGCAATAGTTCCTATAACCGAAAAAGGCTATAAGGACAGAACAAACTTCGAAATTTTTTCCTTATGAAGCTAAATAAAATTCGCAACAAAAATGCTTGAACATTCATGGAAACCAAGTTTATTGCTTTTTTTTGGTCGAGAGATTGATTGCACGCCTCTGAAAAGTGTCGTCTCCTGGGCTGGGGTCTTGCTTTTCCGTCTTTTGGCTATCGATGTTCAGCGCTTAGGTTCAGCCTGTCCCACTACTCCGCACGCATATTTTATAGCCGCAAGAATTGACGCCTACAATTATTTCTTAGCAGTTTGGCCGCCTTGTTAGGTTTATTACAGCCGAAATGTGGATATATTTTTTTAACCATTACAAAAAAGAAACTGATTTTTGAATAGATACCTAATTATGAAGATACTCGAAAAGTTAAAATCGAAATTGCCCCGAAATTTGACCGTCCTGTGCAGTGTGTAACCGCACGACTTCATCAGTGGTGCCAAGGGGTGAATTTGCGTGGCACTTTTCCTACAGAAAATTTTCTTCCTCGATGCTGTGCTGGATGACTGACTGCATTGAAGAAATTTGAGAGGTCAAGAATATTTTATTGAACACTCACCCCCGGTTGCAAGAAAGTCAAATTTACTCCGGAGCAAATTAGCTTCGGTACCAAAATGGGAAAAGGTGCATGGAAGAAACTGCTATGCCTAATATGCGATATTCAGCGGCACGACTTGCGCTGTAGGTTCGCAAAGCTAGGGGATGGAACTCATGCGTCTGCGCGAGCTAGAAAAAGTCAAAACCTGCAGATTTTCAGCCATCGATTTAACAAAGAAAAATAGATAACAAGAAACTCCTGACTTCCATGCTAGAATATGTGGAATGATGTTGTCCATGTGCATTGCTGTCGAGAAAATGAATTCTGCGCGTAGTGTTCCGAAAAGAACGAAAAAGCCGTTTTCAGTGTATAACTGGTTGCCTAGAAAGTGATGTTTTTTGGGAACACACATGAAATGAAACTGTAATGTTCTTTTCGTACGGTTTTTGCAGCCAGGCACTCAAAAACTGCCCGTCATTTTTGAAAAAAAAAAAATAGAAAACACAAAACCTCTGATATATTATACATATAACCCGATAAAATTTTAGTTACCATTTGTTTACATGCAGTTTCATGCCATTGACAGACAGGACGGCAACCGTAAGGCAGAGAAGAATACTAGAAGTAGGGCGGTATTTTCAAAAACACACCAACTGATAAACACGTTACCATATTTTCGCTCATTGTGTATCTAAAACTGATCCATCATTGCTGGTCTTGAACACAATGAAAGATCAAGAAACACTCTTTTTTCCATAGCTATTTGAAAGTTTCATTTCCAGCCATTTCAATAATAGACAATGTTGAAATTACGCTTTTTACATGTGTTAGCATACGGCATTATTCTCAAATCCCCTAGCATGGTTGCGCCAGCGCAGAAATGGCACTGAATTTCGCCTATTCAAAGCGAGTATACGTTTGGGTTTCAATTTAATCCACGTTTCCCGAAAGGCTTCTGCGCATACCTGTGAAAGTAGGACGTTGCCATATCTATATCGCGACAACAAGTTGACAACACTGTAATACGATGTGCGTGTGTAATATCACGCAAATTTCAGCTGACAGCGCTTGACGTCAATTTGACGTTTCGACAGATCTAACCAAATAACGCTCTTGTTTCGTCGATCGCCTTGCAGATCGTTGTGTTTCGTATCAGCTGAATCTTCTCTGCGTCTTTCTGCCATACGGCACGTAACATTTCATTCTCAACAATATTAAATGTTGAATGGTTAGGAGGTTATGTTTGTTGTTTGTTTACATTTCGATTATTGATTGACAGTTGCCATTGACAGTGACACTTCGTGCGTCAAAATTGAAATTACCGCGCTCTGCAGGTATGCGTTCTCATGTATGCGCTGAAGTGATGTACGTGATGGTAAACGTGGATTATCAGAAGTTGAGCATTTTGGCTAGTGGGTGTAGGCAACCAGTTATACAGGCTAAAACATATTTTTTGGTACGATTATGGTCTGTGGGATTAGGTTTGAAATAAGACAAAAGAGGCAGCCATTTTCAGTGTGTGAGGCTATTTGAGAAAAACTTCGACAAATTCGGTATTCAGTTTCTTTCCTTCCTTCAAATTTCTTCGCTGTTGTTCATGCCGACGACTCCTGCAGTATTTCCTGCCGTCAAAAGCTGTTCTGGAGCTACTGAATCAGCACTGGATATCACATTGACACATGCTTGATACAATAGATGTGTTCCTTATACACGAAATCTCAGATATTCTCACCTCAGTTGGAGAGATAAAAAGCGAGTTGAAGTTAGAATTCTCAGTTCAGATGATAAAAGGAAGGCAGCTATTGGCACTAGCGGCCCAAGATTGTTCAAGTTTCGTCACACGATCACAGTCTCAGAACTCCAAGTTGCCCACAACACGTCGTTGTCAGCGAAGCACTCACTTCGTCGTTGTCACTACTTTGACCGAGCAATACCTTGCAATAAGGAGCTCCGCGTTGTTGGTGCAAACAACAGCTTTATTTCCGCCGTACAAGGCTTGTGGAGGCACCAGCAAATGTTCGCCTGAATCTGGACTTGCTGTTCGGCATACTAGCATCTACGGAAGCAGTTTGTCATATTCACCTAATAGAGAGCCCGTGCATGGATTTATGCTTTCATTCGGTACAATGATTACATATTATTTTTCAAAACCAGAAAAAATAAATAATGCTGCTAACCTTAAAATTTCTGACGCTTCTTTGACTTTGACAGCTCGCGAGATAATTTTATCTACGGGGAAGTTTTTTCGATCGGCAATGATACAACGAACTGTACCTGCTACTTCTTGTTTTTCAGAAGAAGAATAAAACGCGGAGACGTTGGAAAATTCGAAAGAAAGTTTCGAATCTGACATTTTAGGAGGTATCTACCTACGCATAAAACGACGCAAGTAGTTCAAGTATGTGACAACTGACAACCTCATCCACAGCCTGTTTGGTACCGTTGTTTGATACCCTCTTTTTGCAACCGGAGTACATTATTTGCTCCGCAGCAAACTTAACTACCTCGTTCTTGCAACCGGGCATCAGAGAATTTGGGGAAAAAAAGGGGTGGGGTTAAATTAAATATCTTCTGAATATTTTTTCAGAAAGAAAATTGACTGAATTCAGTTCTATTCAATTTTATGTATCGCAAAGTAGGTGGAGTCATTTGAAATTTCGAAGTTGAGGTGGGTGGGGACGAGCTTGGGACGAGGGGGCTGAAGACAAAAAATCGCTAATAATTGTACAGGGTGTTACACTTTTTTCCAATACTTTAGGAGATAGTAGAGCTTGAAAAATAAGTACTTTCGCAAAAAAAAAAGAAAAATAAGTTTTTTTCAATTGATTTAAAAATAAAAAAAAATTTTTGTTTTACACATTTGACAGAAGTCAATGTGACCAGCTTGTAGGTATGCATCAACTTACTTTGTGTAACAAATTTGGTCAAAATCTAGTAATTAAATTTGGAATTATAACACAAAAACCATTTTTAAAACTCAACTTTGAAAGCTTCTATCTCCGTTAAAATGCGTTCCCGATATACACTTTTTTCGAAAAAGTTCACTTATTTTTGATGCTTTACCATCTCCTTAAATGTTGACAAAAAAAAGATGTCCCTCTCGATATAAAAATAGACCTGTTTTTCTTCAAAGACATCTTCACTAGGAATCAAGGGTTATTGCAGATGGATAGTTTTCAAATGATCACCCGGTATAATAAGTCAAGGAATGTACTCTTGACAAGGAAATCACAAGTTGTGAGTCACCCTGTATAGGGTGAAAATAGAACACCTTTGTTGCTGAAAAGTGAAAATAATTTCACGACGTAGAGGCCTTTCAGCTTGTGTCCATATTCAACCTTTATCAGACTCTTTCATACTTTTTAGCCTCATTGATATCACGTATTGCTTCTGAAAACTCTCAAACTTACTCGAAATATTCCATCAGCCTCAAATTACTCACCCATAAACCCATATTTTAGGATCCTCAGAATTTGTTGAAACACTCAGACTCCATTATTATAGTCATTTGGGGGCGCTACGTTCTTATGAATAGAAATGACCTTAGGTTACAGGACGTCATTCTCTGTCTATAAAATGTTATGCGTTTTTGTTGAAAACTATATAAAGGATCTCTTTATCTAAAACTCAGCAAATTAATCGTGTAATTTCGGCAGGTGAACGGCAGCGAATGGTCATGGAAGAACCTCAACACGCTGTGCTGGGCAATCGGAAGTATTTCCGGCGCCATGCACGAAGAGGACGAGAAACGGTTTCTGGTGACCGTCATCAAGGATCTTTTGGGACTGTGCGAACAGAAACGCGGCAAGGACAACAAGGCGATCATCGCCTCGAACATCATGTACGTCGTCGGCCAGTATCCGAGGTTCCTAAGAGCGCATTGGAAATTCCTGAAGACCGTCGTCAACAAACTCTTCGAATTTATGCACGAAACCCACGACGGCGTTCAGGACATGGCGTGCGACACTTTCATAAAAATCGCCCTGAAATGCCGACGGCACTTCGTCACTACCCAGATCGGCGAGTCGTGTCCTTTCATCGAGGACATCCTCGCTTCGATATCGACCATCATCTGCGATCTGCAACAGCAACAAGTCCACACTTTTTACGAAGCCGTCGGATACATGATCTCCGCTCAAGTGGACAACGCCACGCAGGAGGCGCTTATCGAAAAGTATATGCTTCTGCCCAACCAGGTGAGTTTCAGCTGTGGTTTTAGCTGGTGACTAGCTGTACGCCCGAAGCTACCAATGGTGTTTGCGTTGGCATTGTGTGAACAACTAAAAATTAAATTTAAATTAATGAACACGGTTTTGTCAACAGGTATGGGACGACATCATTAGCCAGGCTAGCAAGAACGTCGACATTTTGAAAGAAATCGAAATCGTCAAACAACTGGCCAGCATTCTGAAGACAAACGTGAGGGCTTGCAAAGCCTTGAATCATGCTTACGTCATGCAGTTGGGTCGCATATATCTCGACATGCTCAATGTTTACAAGGTAAGTCAAATAATAACTAAATGATTAGGCAGGTGTTTTGTAAGTCTTTTTTTATGTATTTGCTTTCGGCAGTGGGAAGGGCCCTTCTCATTTATTTTCGCAAAATTCGGTGGTATCGCTAATCACAGTTTTTTCTTTGTCTCTTCAGGTTATGTCAGAAAATATTACCTCTGCCATCGCATTGAATGGAGAACAAGTCATGAAGCAGCCCTTGATCAGGGCAATGGGCATGGTCAAGAAAGAAACGTTGAAGCTGATATCCGATTGGATATCTAGGACGCACGACCATGTCATGGTCCTTGAGAATTTCATACCACCTTTCTTGGACGCCGTTCTATTAGATTACCAGAGGACAGCCGTTCCTTCCGCGAGAGAACCGGAAGTCCTCAATGCCATTGCCACGATCGTCAACAAACTGGAAATGCACATCACGTCCGAGGTAAGCTAATTTAGAAAATACCCAAGACAAATGATAGCTACCTTCCTTTCATGATTTGGGAGTGACCGCGAGTGATTGGAATGCACTTCTTGCCAAACAAGTGTTGTTCTGTGTAGGGAGCACGCCATCTAGTTTACGAATTTCGTATACGAATCTTGCGTATTATATAGTTGGTAGCACGCCACCGTCATTTGTCTTTCGTCTTTGCAATCGAAAACGATCGTGAAAAGTCGTGCTCGTGAATGGAGGCCGCCATACTGTTGAAATTTCAGCGACGAAGGGGAAAGATGCAGATATACCATGCGATCAACAAAATTCGGAATTGGGGTAGGCTGTGATCTGGTCAAATTTCAGGATGTCGAGTTGCTTTCGGCCAGGGCACAGCCTACCCCAATTCCGAATTTTGTTGAACGCATGGTATTATGCTAGACAAGTAACGGGTGTTTTTTTAAATCTGGCGTCAGGCATGCTGTACTCCGGTCGAATGAGGCTGTTTTTGGCTGGAGCACAGCATACTTGGACGCCAGATTTGAAAAAACACCCGTTATGATACGATTTTACGCAAGCCCAAAGCTGCTTGGGCTTGCCGTATTTGATACAAAGCGAATGTTGGCTTGTGGGCTCTGCACGGGGTAGGAGACGCAAGGGGTTGGGCGATTTTTACGAAACACGAAAGTGACGTGCTAGCAAAATTCGAATACGAACACAAACTTTGTAACTGTTTGACTACGTGCTCACAGTACTGGTGGCCAGAAATTCTTTCCAGCCTCGTAAGAAACATGTGTGTAACAAAAAAAGACCGAAACAAAAGAGTTGAAGGAACTGTCATATCGCCTATGTTCCTGAAATCTGGTGAAAGACCAACTGAATGAGCGTGATTGAACGTTTTGTGGAGAATTTTGTTTTGATCACATTCTATTGTTTACACCATGCTTATTATTGTTTATACAGGGCAAGTGGTTAGTTTGAGGAAGCTCCTAATGATACTGAAATGAACCAAATGTCTCTGTAAGTGGGAGGCTAAAATGCAATTTGTAAAATTATTTTGCCCTCTACAGACGTCAGCTCTACAGAGTCTACAGGGTGCCCCATTTTTGCAGAGCAGCCTTTGACTTTTTTTTTAAATGGCATCCTGTTGATATCTTCACATATTTGGATTTGTCCTCTTTTGAGCTTTCCGCTTTATAAACCTATTCAGTTTTTGCAGCTCGCTTAGCCATTCTAAAGCTACTCAGTTTTTTCTGAAAAAACAAAATGGGTTTGCAGTTCGAGAAAACATTATGTCTTAGCAATACACGATACTGCTTATTCGTTTTGCGCATGTGCTAAAAAACCGAGGACATCACCCAGAAATCGCTTATTGAATAGGTGAGGAAATATGCAGTCCTTAGTCCAGCAAATGTTTTTCATGTTTCACTGACATCATCGCAATTTCGAAAATGAGCTGGAAAATGAGGCATTTTCAAGTACATACGACACGAGTCCAGTGTTGCTGAAAACGCAACCGTCACTTCACAATTATTCACATTCTCTAATAAAATGGGCTGAGGTCATAGAACTCTTGGAGAGGAAAGACTCCCCCAAAAAGAAAAAGTAGGATCAAAACGAAAATGTAATGTTAAATCACAAACTCATAAGCCATGTGACTTCCAGATTCCGAAAATCTTCGATGCGGTATTTGAGTGCACTTTGGCGATGATCAACAAAGACTTTGAGGAGTACCCCGAGCACAGGACGAACTTCTTCATCCTTCTACAGGCCGTCAACAATTTCTGCTTCCCCGCCTTCCTTAGCATACCCCCGGCCCAGTTCAAGCTGGTGCTGGACAGCATCATCTGGGCGTTCAAGCACACCATGAGGAACGTTGCCGACACCGGCCTCCAAATTCTACTGAAACTGCTGCAGAACGTCGAACAGTACGAACACGCCGCGCCCAGTTTTTATCAGACGTACCTGACGGACATTCTGCAGCACGTCTTCTCCGTGGTCACGGACACGTCGCACACCGCCGGCTTGTCCATGCACGCCACTATATTGGCGTACATCTTCAGCCTGGTGGAAGCCGGTCGCGTCAACTGCCAGCTGGGACCCACGCCCAACAACGTCCTGTACATACAAGAGTTCACGGCAACGCTGCTCAGGTCGGCTTTTCCGCATCTCACAGACAACCAGATCAAAATCACCGTGCAGGGCATGTTTAACCTCAACCAAGACATCCCGGCGTTCAAGGAGCATCTCAGAGACTTCCTCGTCCAGATCAGAGTAAGTTTTTTTTTTTATAATCTGCCCGCCACTCAACTTTTTTCGCGACCGAAAATTTTTCCTCGTTTCAAAACGACAATGTAACTTTTGATTCCCGTCAAATATTTTGATTCGGTTTGCGATATCCGTTAGCTTCATCTTCTGACAGTCCATCCTGCAAACACAAAACTCATGACCCTCAAAAGAAAGTTTGTGCAGGGTGATATGTAAACCAGTACCAAATTTCAGTGTGCTCAACCAAACTAAGTTTGTGAAAAAGTGCCATTTTTTCAGTCTCAACCATGACATTATGAAGCTTAATATCTTACCTCAAAAGGATTTTGGTTTGAAATTTTTCGAATCGGAAGTCCAACAACGAGGATATGATTTTTTCAAATTGGTGAGATTTTGGTCATCGTGGATTTCCTCGAGTAGTGTCCTTTGAAGGCCATTGTTTTTTAACTGAAACTTGAATTTTACAACGGAATCACACGCAAGAGGTAGAGGAGCTTGTGGTGTGGTAGTCAGCGCGTTCGACTTCCACGCCAGAGGTCGTAGGTTCGATTCCTACCGTGGGCGGTCGTATTTTCGTCTCGAAAACAAGCTCCTTGATTTCGTTGGAAAGCTTGCTAAATGCAAGACGCGTCGTGTGTCGCATAGCACATAAAATACGAACGATGGTCCCGACTCCATGCGATGTTGGTGGTCGTTAAAAACCGCTACCTTGTGTTGGAACACGAAATTTCCGGTATAGTGGAGGAAAGCATTCACCGGCGTCGGTGACGGGTCTCGTTGCAAAAATAGACCGACGTTGAACAAAGAAAAAAAACACGCAAGAGGTTAAAATTATGAGAAAACCATGCATCACGCATGAATTGCTGCTAATGTTTACTTTTAGAATAGTTAGCCCAACTTGAGGCTCAACTGGTATTTGAAAAAATTGCCACTATTTAACCTTCAAAATTACGAAGGTGGGTTGTAAGGTAAGTCAACTTGTTCAAAAATCATTGAATGAGCAATTTCTTTAAATTTCATATTCTTACCAACAAAAGGCCGATTGTAGTGCGTTAGGTCTGGTTCATATCTTCGTTTGGGCTGGACTTCTTCGAAAAATTCCGAAACTGTTTTGAGGTAACACATAAAACTTTGTAATGCCATGGTTGACATTGAGATTTTTTCACAAACGGGGTTTCGTTGAACATATTGAAAGTTTGTTGTGGTTTACGTATCTCCACATAATCTGCAAAATGGACTGCCAGAAGATAAGGCTAACGGACACCTCAATCCGAATCGAAATAGCTGCCGGAAATCAAAAGAAACATCGTTTGGAAAGGGGAAACATTTTTGGTCGTGTCACATTGAGCAGTGGGCAAGTTAAGTTGAACCTATTAGTTGTTCAACTAGTTCAACTCAAACTTGGTTTAGTGTATCGCAAAAATGGAGTCCTTGTTTTTTTTTTTTTTTTTTTTTTTGCTTCCAATAACCTTCATGATGCTTTGGTAGCCAAATAGCATAATAGACTGAGTGTTTGTCGGCAAGTATGCATTTTTTTTCAATTTCATAAAGTTCAAATAAAAACTTGTTAGGTAGGGGCCCAGGGACCCATAATTTCAATAATAAACGAATTGGTGAAACGGGTGAAAAAACACGTAATTGAGTTTTTTTTTTACTTTGGCACTGGGTTTGTTTACTCGACAGGCAGCATGACCATTGAACAACTGATCTCGATTGATCTCTGATTGACCATTATATGCGTTTCTGAATGATCAGGAAATTAGAGTTGACGGCACACCACATGGACCTGTGGGCGGGGCTTAACAGAAAAACAAAAATCGTTTTGGACGAGTCCGTGTGTTGAAATAGGGGAAGCAACACCGTCAGCTGGAGCGGTGGACCATTACCAGATCACAGGTGAACCTAAAATCCCACTGCAAATCTAGGTGCACCACTAAATGAGCTCAGTTCGCGCAGTTAGGCTCCGCCCACAGGTCCCTGTGGTGTGCCGTCAACTCTACGTAAAGGCTTTTTGCCCAGCCGGCGCTTTCTGTTGATGGATTACCTAGCAACCCCCTGAAAAGTTTTCCATTCATTTTTGCTGAGCCGACGAATATTGCCTCATGTGCGGCATGTTTGGCTTGAAATATGTTCATGCTTTTTCTGGCTCTAGTCGCAAATGTGCCATAGCCCTTCCCATTATTGATAATCATCCCGATTGTCCAAATTGCAACCCCTACCACAAAACTATATAAAAACAAAATTCAAGTTGATTTTCAAAAATGTAGGACGTTTGGGACTGCAAGTTGTTCAGATACGGGCCGACACAAACCTTATTATTACGGCATTGCATATCCCAGTCGGTAACAGGTTGTCAGGTTAAAATTCAAGGTCATTTGCAGTCAACTCGTTACGAAAGTCACTATTCGAACTTCGATCTTCATTTGAAGAATGGACACTGAACTGTTTTTTTTTAATAATTTTTTTATTATTTTTTTTTTAATCGCATTATTGTAAGCAGTGACACTATTTTACTACAGTAATTAGACCAAGTTCAGAGTTATTAATCAACCCTATTGGTCTGATTTAGTCTGAGCAAAATCTCAGGAGCTGAGATTTTTAAAATGATTTTGTTTCTCACAGGAATATACGGGCGAGGATGACGCCGACCTATACTTGGAGGAGCGCGAGAAGGCGCTGCAAACCGCCCAGGCCGAAAAGCGTCGCATCCAGCTGTCGGTGCCTGGCATCCTGAACCCGCACGAGGTCCCTGAGGAAATGCAGGATTAGCAGTTTGATGACCTGTAGAGAGAACCTACTGTATCTATTAACCTAAATCTTATAATTTAAAACGATATTTTTGTATTTGTATCATTCATTAGTGATCTGATTGATTGAGTGCAGAATGAAGTGTTTTGTGCATCATCACCAGAACTTGATGAGGATTCTTACATACACACATCATACACATTACGTTACTACATTCACTTGTCTAGGTAAGTCTTTTTGTTTTTTTTTTTAATAATATCTAGAACGTCATTTTATACATAACGATATACCCAAGCATCATGATTGTGAATATGATGTCCTCACCTCCAGTAATCACTCGTAATAATAATTGATTTTTAAATTATTAGCGGCACAAAACACAACACTACTAAAAGAAAAGAAATGCGTGAGAGTATAACTGTAAAACAGTACGTTTAGGTTGAATGTAATTCGATTTTTTCCATCTGAATAGATGATTGGCTTATTTTTAAGTTGTTTAAGTTTGAACCAATTTTTAGTTTGTTAAAATGACAACCCGATAGGACAGAATAACAAGTAAAATGAAAAAAAGGTTTTTAGTACTTATGAGCAGACATGTGGTACACCAATACAAACTGAATTGACGATTATTATTACAATACACAAGTCTCAGAAAAAGAGTAAATAAAATTTGTACATTTTTATAACAGAATTGTGTATAAAGCCCTGTCTGAGGCATGAGAATCCAAGAGTACACTCACTTTGCATTTATAGTCCCCATCCCACGTTTGATTTTGGGCGTTATTGGAGATCAGTTTATAACTTTTAGACTGCTGTACATATTATGGCCGAACTTTTTTTGGGTTGTGGTGTATTTGTTTGATTTTAAGCAAATTTGCGCCAAATTTAATTTATTGTTTCTTTCAAAAACAGTATGGACAGATGATATTGCTGAAGTCACACACATGGTATTAGAAATTAGTTGCCTTTTGTATAAAAAAAAACGCTTTTCAACTTATGCTTTGTGAAACAACAGTTGATATAATTTTAGTCTTATAACAGTGTACTGCGCGGAGGCTTGCCTCCAAAACATACATTGATTGAATCTGTAGTGTAGTTGTTAATAATTTGTGATCATTTCATTAATAAAATTGTATAAAAACTGACAGCCGCTAGTTTCTTTGTGATGTTGGCTTATTATTATATTTTTATTATCATTTTGGTCAATTCGGCAAGAGTCCCTCAGCTCAAGAAGATAATTTTCAACAGAAACAACCGACAAAAATAGAACTAGAACATCATCTTCCAGCAGAGGAAGCTGATAGCCATTTGTATCAGGAAGTTGATTTGTTTATTGATTTCATTTTTATATTCTAACAACAATTGCAACGCTTTGTTTTTATTTTCGCACATGAATTTTTTTTCATGCTATGCCTAGAAGAAGGCAGGAACAATTTTTTTCCCAATTTTATATTTTACAAAGAAATTCTATTTTAGTTAGTATAAACTCTACAGTACAAACTTATCAGTTGAATAATGAATACTAATAATAGTAATAAAAGCAAGTTTGAATACTTTTACACGCACAATTATTATAGCACAATGCAAAGAGAATTATTACAATAACAAATTTTCTTTTTCCTCAAGTGAAGGAAAGCACCAAGGTACCGTAATATTGTGGTACTTATGTTTAAATAACAAAACAGTTTTGCTTTTCACTTCCACCATGTAACAGTAGCGCAATATTTTAATATTTCTATCCCTTCATCAACCAGGGTGGGTAAGGTGGGTACAAATCGCATGCTCATTTCATATTTTGACATAATACATACAAAAGTAGTGATTATGTAGTGGGAAATCTCTTTTCCATATATTTTTTGATATATCACGATTATGTTTAGGAGTATGATCATATTTTTCAGAATCCATCCAGAACTTGATCTTCACAAGTAGAAGTACTTATCAAATCTAATATCCTGCTCCTCTCCTCGTCGATCAAAGTCTTGCTGTCTCTGTTCTCTTCTTGTGAAGTCAGTCTCATGAACTCGAGCAAATCGATGCTGCTCTTCAAGTTGTCGTCACTACTTGGCTCTAGAGAGTTCTCGTCCAAGGCTTTCAGTCTGTCCATCGCGATGGTATAATCTTTGAAAATTGTACTGCAAACAAAAACAGAAAATGATATGGTAATTATAACGGAACATTTGGTAGGGAAGTTCGCGACTACAGTCTCTCCTACTAACCTATCAACTAGCAGTAATCTGGACTATTAATAACCAACTTAATTGCATCAGAATGTTAATCAAGTAATCAAGCCTATCAATCAATCTCTAATTGAGCATCGTTTAAGGTATCTCCCAGTTAAATCTCGTAGTATCAAAGAAGTACCTACGTCAAATCTAAGGAAAACAGCGAAACGAAATTACGAAACTTACAATTCCACGTGTCTTTCCGAAAGTTTGTAGTAAAAGGATTGAATGTAGCACAAGTTGGATGCAAGATGTGCTAGTTTCGATTTTATAATCACCACCATCAGGGATGGAATGACGTCGCTGTTGTTAACGATTGGAATTTCATTCTCTTTTTCTGTAAAATAAAATATATGAATTTCCTGTGTTAGTGATATTTAAAGAACAGAATACAGAAATAGTGGGTAACACAAAATAGCAAAATGTATAGGCTTAACGGATTTGGCGCGAGTTTAACCAAAAAAGTTGATTAAGGAATGGCTAATTTGAGATATTCTTAGGTGGATGCTGGCCATGTTTTCTGTTTAATCAACTGAATAACAAATGATTGGTGTTTTTTCGGATTTCACTAATTTTCCTTGGTCAACTAGCATTGGTCAGAACAAAATCCATGTAACAGCGTGTTAACGTTAACACAGTGTTAACTTCTTGGTGGGACCCGCGGTAGGAGCTTTAATTTTTAAAATACGAAAAAGGTAGGTAATCAAACCTGAATATTTGGAAATCATGGACACCATGGCGGATTTCAGTTCAGCGAAGACCAAATCGTATGCGCCACAAAGACAGTTCATTTTGTCAATGGGGCTGATGTAAGTGTCGATTATTGATAGTTCAACGATCTAGAATTTGAAAAAAATTAATTCTAATTATCAAAATATGGAAAGCTGCGAAAACTCACTGCGGCGCACAATGGAATGGAGAAGTTTTTGCCCGCGCCCAGCTGTTCGGCTGTTACTTGCATGCCGCAGAGTGTTTTCGATTTTTCGAAAATGTAGATGTCGTCGGTGCACAGCTTGGCTTTGATAACCGGCATAAAATTGTCGTACACTTTGTTGAATACGGCCCTGAAATTCAAATGGAAGTTAGGGTGGGTTCAGTCAGCCTACTTAGCCGCGGTTTTAGTTTTAGCCGTAAGCGCTGCATCGCTTATTGGCTGTTCTGTGGAGGCTGGTTCATAAGAGCCAATGGATAAGAGCCGACTAAAATCAAACTTGCGGCTAAATAAGCTGACTAAACCCAATGCGGTCCCATAGGAACTATTAATGGTCCTTATTCTCTAAAAATAACATTCGATTAACGCTCTGTTACGCTGTTATTACCGAGGCAACTGCCCAAGGACTGACAGGATTTTTTACATAACAGAGCGTTTTTTTTTACAGAATCGCACCATCATAGTAAACATTCCATGAACGCTCTGTTACGTAAAAAATCCTATCGGCCATTGGCTGTCGCCTAGGTAATAACAGCGTGACAGAGCCTTCATGGAATGTTATTTTTTAGAGAATCGCACCATAAAGCTCGATACCAAGTTCGCTTTTATAGTGCGATTCTGTAAAAAATAGGCTATATTTGGCAAGTTACGCCGTCCTGACTTTACGCCTGCAAGTTGGTATCGAGCCGTTAGGACCGTGTTGTAGTCAGCGAAAACATACGAATTGAGATCATATACAGCCCCAATAGAAAGAGTATGATAAAGTGCATAGCAGAGGAGCTTGTGGTGTGGTAGTTGGCGCGTTCGACTACCACTCCAGAGGTCGCGGGTTCGATCTCCGCCGGGGACGGATTTTCGCTTCGAAAACAAGCTTCTTGGTTTAGTTGGAATGCTTGCTAAATGCAAGACAATGCACAAGACAAATGCAAATGTGTGTCGCATAGCACGTAAAATACGAACGATGGTGCCAACCTCATGCGATGTTGGTGGTCGTTAAAAATCTCTACCCTGTGTTGGAACACACAGGGGTTCGGCAAAATTTCCGGTATAGTGGAGGAAAGCATTCATCGGTGTCGGTGTTAGGCCTCGTTGCGGAAATAGGCCGACGTTAAATAAACGAATAAAAAAAAAGTGCATAGGGCGCATAGTGCATAGGGAAAAAGTTCAGGCGGGGTATTGGGGTTTACCAAAGTATGCGAGTCGATTCGGCATCATCACAGTCGAAAATCTTTTCGCAGAGATTCTGGTACGTTTCTCGCATTTTGGTGAAGATCTCTTGGACTTTAATTTTGAATTCTTGCCCACCGCTTTCCACTGCTTTCTGGCGTAGACGTTCTTTGAGCTTATCGTCCATCGTCACGGTATTGAGCAGCAGATCTCTGAGTCTGTAATATTTTAAAAGAATGTATAATACTGTGACGTCTAAATTTTAAACTTAAAAGGCATGGGGCTTATCAGACAGCCTGTACTTCAATGAATGAAAACAGAATACCTGTAACAGTAGGTATATTTACACCGAATTACGCAAGTAGCCGTAATTCTAGAACGCCTAATATTGAAATAACGATGTTGACGACAATAGTATGAGAAGAAATGTTACTTCTATATACTTAGCAGAGTCTTATCGACTAGGTATAAAGATCTTACTGATTCACGTCGTAGTCCATTTTTGCACTTGATGGATAGAGGAAGCGGAGACGGAAACTGAATCGTCCTTGATGGAGGCTAAGGTCTTATCGCTGATTGTTATCAAAAAGTAGATAGGTATAATTTGAATTCCACAATTTCGCTATGCTCGGAACACTACTAGTGCGCGACTATTGTTGTCTTACGTTCTACTGGTAAAACCGAGGCGAGGGCAAAACATTGGAATGCGGCGGCTGTGAAAACCGTAAATAATAAAGAGCTTCGATTTTGGCCGAAGATCCCATTGTTTGTGTAGGTAACTACGTTTTACGTAGCGTAGCAACTGGGAGCGGCAAAGTCGATACAAACAAATCACCTGCTATGAAAATAATTCTCGTACACCCTTCAGCGGCCCTTCCCCATAATATTCCTTACCAAGGTCCTTCATGGATTGGAAAGAAACAGTTACATCGATTTCAGAAAAGGTATTCCCAGGGCTTTCGCAAAAAGTCGACGACGACGTTTGCGGTAAGCGAAGTCTTGAACATTTTTACCTTTCTTCTATCTTGGCATAAGTACTTAAACTAACGCAGGAGAATTTGTAGGAAATGAAGTCACTTCCAATCTGCCCTTGCAAATGTCGCTTTATTTCAACGTGATTTTTGCGCCGTTTTGGACTAGCATACTCGTCCTGTATTTAAATAACAACGTAAGTACCTACCGACCTAGTTCCTACTTTGTCGCTAGACCTACATTATAAAAACTTTAAACAACCGAAACTTGCAGTATCACTGCTTCACTGAGATTTACAAATTCATCGTAATAACAATACTTGCTACGATATTCGTGGTGGAACTGATACGACTGTATTTAGGATACAAAGGCAATTTGGAAGACAAGGTAAGGCCGTGTAGAGCTTCTATATCCTATGAGATGTCTAAAAAGGTTACTTTTTATAGATTCCTGAACTGGCTGGATTCTGGATGTTATCGCTACTGCTCCAGTTCCCTCTGCAAGGTTTCTTGCTCTTGAATCCGTATTTTCGTCTCCATGTCATCGAAATTATAGTCCAAAGTATAATGTTCATCATGCTTTGTGTCCAGCTGTTCTCGAGCTACAAAGCCTTGAAGTTTACAGCTGCCCAACAAGCCACTTACTTTAGAATTATGAAATTGCGTTCAGATGTTACAGTCGCTGACATCCAGGACCGTTATAAAATAAGACATGGTAACAGCTGTATGTAACAAAAATAGGAAAATCTTAGATCTGGTCAATACACCAAAATTTATCATGAACAAAATTTGATGATAAAACAACATGGGAAATTTGGAAACGTCAATCCCGTCTTGTTCGGTACCAGCACCAGCGGATGCCTAGAAAAATGCCTCATCATGTCTGCCGCGGGACTTCCCATCGTAGCATCATTCCTGCAACGTCTTGGAAGATAATTTAAATTATCTGTAAAATTGCTTTTAAATGCAATATTATTTTTGTACATACAGGTACACTCTATTATTTGTTTCAATTGAGGTCTCCAATTTTCCGTTGTCTCTCTTTACTGTGACGTCATGCGTATAAGTATCTACGTATAAGAGACGGTTAATCGAGGTCATTGGGCGCTTCCCAATAAGGCGTATAAGTACACAATTCGACACATATGGACACAATTTGACACAGCTAGCGTTCCAATAGCAGTAATAGCACCACATGTCGACACAATCGAAACATTGTCGAGGCTGAGTTTAGAATTGAGCTGGCAAGTGCACTTTGACATTGTGTATCCGTCTTGTCGCAGTTATTGGAAAGCGCCCTATGTTTCTTGAGATATGACATTTCGTTTCTGACAATGGGAAATTTTTCGATTCTGACAAGCGCTCTGTCGTGTATTTATTTGATTTCAGCATGGATTTCATAGTTTCACTTGTTCTTACCCTCTTTCTTACCAATAAGTGTGTTATATGTAGTGGAAAACTGAGAAGATACTTACAGAAATGGTTCAAGGGTGTTGTGTCGCTCTATGCGAGTGCGATAATAAGGCGAATACACCCGGCATGCACCGGTTCACGAAAGACCCAAACTTGATGGAAGTGTGGCTGCACCAGCACCAGGGGCCCTATTTCTAGAAAGGATGTGATCCGTTCACATGCGAAGTTGCTAGGCAACCAGGGCTGTGATTGGCTGAACTGTGATCGCTCCCCTCTAGAAATAAGGCCCCAGCAGGGATCACGCTGCACCAGACACGTGCATCTTTCTACGAAAAAACTCTATTACTTCGTCCATTAAAAACTCCCTTATGGGCTCTAGTGACTTTCCCCACATGATAATGGGAACAGTATAGCTATCCGATTCAAAATTCCCGCAAAAGTCAGAAACGAAACGTCCTAACGTCATAAACGTCAAAACGTCAAAGGTGACCTCGAAAAACCATGTATTTTTTATCTCTTAAAATTGGAAAGGTCAATTGTACGTAATAAGAAAACTTATCAGTTTGAATTTAGGTAACCACCTATAAGCAAAATCTAACTGAATTGATTGAAATCCGTTCAGTACTTCTCGAGTTATTGAACGTCAAAGTTTTGGCTTTGACAACTTATGACTTTTGACAGATGAGTCATAACATAACTATTACATGTTTTGAATAGAGTCTTCCAAAGGCTTCAAAGTGAGCTATTAAAAATCAAAGTCGTTGATCTCTTTCACTCTTTGACAATGACATTTCCTTCTGGTAAATCACGTTGGAAACCTTATTTTCTCTTTTCTACCATAAAGCCTACTTACATACCAAACTTGGTCGAAATCGATCAGACGGTTTAGAAATAAATCGGAGGGGGGGGGAGGAGGGTCCAAAAAGACTTGACACACATAAAATACTAAAGACACAGACCGACCGACACGGAGTTTTCTTTTCGTCAGATCTCGACGTTTTAGCATATATGCCGATCACGTTTTAACTTCAGCAGAAAATAAAACGCGGTTGGCCATGTTGCCTAGAGTGTAACGGACGCTCATAGACCAAGTTGCGCGAAAACGGGCTGAGCTCAAAGAGGTTAGAAAATTTTGACAAGAAATGCCAGTTCTGGCGTCTCCTTGCATCATATCCGCTGCCCTGTTGCCTTGGCCGTTGTTTGTCATGATGTCAGGTGAGTGTCATAGTTGTTTACATTCCTGGGAAAATTTCATTAAGTGTTCTGCCCTCGGTTCTGCTATTGCTATATTCATGGTTCTGCCTGTATATTTATAAAGTAAGTACAAGTAACACTCTTGTCTGAGTACTTAAGTTCATGTAAATTTTTTCTTTCATTCAAAGTTGACTTCAGATGCAAATGATCATGGGGTGAATCCTCGGGTGAATTACTGGGACATCAGAACGTTCAACGGATTGTGATGGATTGCCACGAGATTACCACGGGATTTCCACCGGATACGATTTCTTCAAATTAAATGGATAGCCACGGGATTCCAGGGAATTTCCACAAATTACCAACGGTTTGGGGCCACGCATGAGTCACCACCAGAGAAAGGCGCACTTGCTTTGCGACGCTTATCATCACCTGAGGTCTCCACGCTATAAGGTTATTCATTAACGTTACATAGACCAATGGCAGATAGGGGATTTCAATTTTGTTTAGATTTACCAGCAATATTCCTTTGTTGAAACTTGTCAAGAATGATCTATGGTCAAGAATTACTGGGTAAATCAAAGTCTAGGGCCGCAGATTCGGAAAAATGTATCCCTGTGTTATTTGGTCAAATTTACATTTTTGGGAATACTGTTATCGGGTTCGAGCCATATTGAGGCAAATTTAATGGTTGACCTGCGATGTGACTCGATTGAAAAAAGTTGGCTTCTGTAATTTTAGCTTTTTAGGCCAGCCCTTCTGTCAACAGAGACAAGCCATGAAATGAATTTGAACCAAGGAGGTTATAATTATAGCAGGAGGGAACATGAGCTCAAAAAAGTGAAGCCGTGTGACGTCACGTTCTGGGTATGCAACCCGTAAGTTATGAACCACACGAAGGCACACGACCACGAGTCACAGAGGTCCATCCCACAGAATCATGAATCTGTCACTGCGAATAGCGTAGTGACAGAATCAGTCAGTTTTTGTGTTTGTGTTTTTCCTTTGCCAATTTATCATTTTCATAATGGCGGAATCAGTCTCTTTCATGGCTTTTGGATGCTGAGACCACCAGCGGTCACCGCCCAGAAAGAAATTTCTCGAGCAGAAAAAGCAAAAGGGCATAGCGTAGCAGAAATGGAAAGCAGAACAGAAGGAACAGAGACGAACAGAAGCAGGTGCAGATAAACAAGCTACAAGACTCTAGATATGCCAAACCAAGAATACAAAGAGCTACAAGGCAAAGTGCCTAGATGCACGCTTAATCCAAACGTGAAGGCTGGAAGCAGCGATTTGCAAAGTTGTGGTGTGGTGATGGGGTACAGACGAGTAGCTACACTGGAAGCTACCAGGGTATATCATGTTGTGGAAAGGAGTGAGACGATGGAGCACTTGAAGTCATGTCAGGAATCGCTGAAGGAGGGCAGAACTCTGAGGCAATTGTTGGGAGATGACGAGAAGGGGCTGAAATGGATGACAAAGATTGAAAGAAAACAGAAGAGGTGCAACACTGATGGTGACAAGATGTGGCAGTCGAATTTTGTTTTATATTTATCAACATCCTTTTATTTTGCGGCGTAGTGTGAATAATACAAATAAAAATTTAACATTCTCATAAAATATCAACAATAAAACTCAGTTCTTTCTCGACATTAAGTATCAGATTTTTCTTGATGTATGAACTTCTCATCGTCTCTTGTCTTCAGCGAGCGTTCTTCCTTTATTCCATCTCAGTCAATTTTCTGTTATTTATCTTACTGTTGCGTCCTATGCTTCTTTTTGTCTTTCCTGATTTCTTATTCCTGTCATTCTCGCTTATCGTTCTACTGGTCTATCCTCGTTCATGCTCTCTAGGCGTCCTCAACAACTCAGTTGTCTCTTATCTACAAATTTTGTTGCAGGCCTCATCTTAGCTCTTTTCTTACTCGGGGTTACGAATTGTGTCTCCTCAGTATTTTTTTTTTACTCCGCAGACGCATACTTCATTCCCGTTGCTTCACGCTCCTTCTGCATTCTCTTAGATAAGCCATGTCTCCATGTCTCACCTGTGAGTCATCAGTCAGTACTGATCTGAAAATCGTATTATAGGTACTTTCAGCTTGGTCTTCTTTGTTACTTCTTTTTTATTTATTAGTGTCTTAGTAGTACATAATGCTGGTGGTATTCTTCTACAGACTTTTTATAGCACTAGTTAGTTTCTTTTTCACTCCTCGTTGCTCTCTGAATTTTTTGATGCATTGTGAAGATGAGGCTTTGCACGCTACCTTTTTATCGGAGTCCACTTTGAGTGTTCAGCAATAACGTTGGCTCTATTGTCTTTTTCAGTTTCTTTCCCAGTAGTTGTCTATTTTCATTGGCATGTTCAGCAAGGTGATGCATTTATGGTTTGCACACTCGTTAAGAACCCCCTTTTTTTTTCTATGCTTTATATTGTAGATTTCCAGCAGCAATCTTTTTTCCTCTTCTCCCAAAGCTATTTATTATCTCTGATGTAAATTTATCATGTCCAGGAGCTTTGCCGTTTTTCAGTTTCAGGAATGCTTTTGTTCTTTCAGGTCTTCTGTTAGCGTCCCTTCATTTCTGTCTTCGATCGTATTTTCTTTGTTAATGTCGTCTTCATCAGTCTACCTTGGTTGTGCACTCAGTAACTCTTGGAAATATTCACTCCATCTTTCCATTACTTCTTCAGAGACCACCAGTAGTGCTCGATCCTTCCTTATTGATTATGGAATGTTCTGGTGAGGTTCAGAGATCTTGAATATGGAAAAGTTATTTTCAATTGTAAATTTTCGAAGAGATTTACTCAAGTTTCAATAATAATTCTTGGGCCAAGCATTATAGTTCTTCTGATTCATCATCATTCTGTGGTTTTTTAATGCCTTCCATCATGGTGCTCTAAACTAAGATCTAGGCCTCCTAAAGCTAAGCCTCACATCATATCCATTTCATCAAATCATCACCTATGCACAAAAGAACTTGAAGGTTGAGTGGGCCGAGGCGGTCATACTTCAAGTGACTTTTTTTCTTTGTTCACTTTCTTCTTGAGTAAAAGGCAGTATCTTCTCTTCGATCGTGCCTGTGAAATCCAAAAATAGGCATCCTTGAATTTGGAAAGATAAAACCAATATTATCAAAATTTTGTGGCATTTTTGACTCTCAATTACCTAATTGACTTGCGTCCATTTTATAAGTATGAATTATCCAGTGTAGGTGCACACTAGTACAACACACACGTAGGTCCGTACGCACAATATTGGTAACTGTACTAGGTTAAATAGGTAGGTACACAGCAGCTGTGCACTGGGCAGTGCAGGAGGCATACTTTGGCTTGCTCGAGCTTTTCATTTGTTTGGTCTTCCATGAGTTTGCAAGGCGGTTATGTCCTTTTTAATTCGGCACTGAACAAGGGCACACGTCGTAGAGGATACAATCAAATCATTTGGAGCTGCAAATCTTGAATTGGGCATATTCGTAACTTCAAAATTTATTGTTCCAGGTTCACTTACTTGTGCAACAGTATTTTCTAGTTTGGATTGTCTTCTGCTTGGAAAAACTGTCTCTGAACGGCGATCGCTGTGGTTTTCACATTCAAAAACCTCAAAAGCGATTGAAAATACCACATTGAAGAGCGAAACTGACAAATGAAAAATTTTAACCACAAAAACGAATGATATGCTGTCACTTTGCTGTATAATTCTGTGGGATAGACCTCTGTGATTCGTGTGCCTTCGGGTGGTTCATAACTTACGGGTTGCATACTCAAATACATGATTTCCCCTCACCCCGTTCCGCATCAAATTTCCTCGCCTACAAGCTGGGTTACGTTCCCTCCTTATATTCTAACCTCCTTGATTTGAACCAATTTAGTCGAACAGTGAGTAGATTATGACCAGGCAAAAATGAAAACTTGATCCAAAGTTTTATCTTGTATTTTTTTGTCAAAACTGAAAACGAACTTTTTGGACAAATAACACAGATGTGCAAAATAAAAACCCGCCGATTCTGTGATTTTTCACTATGATATTTCTGCACATAATAAATATGTATTACGATTTTTCAACAGAATTGTGTCATCTTTCAGAAATGAGGATTGAATCCGAACTCTCTGGAGATAGAGACTAGAGCCATTCATCTGAACGACAGAAGCAGTTCGTCACCTCAATGTCAGCTTTGATGGCCGGACTTCATCTGCAGCACAGTCCCACTCCAAGTACCTCGGTGGGACCTTCGACCAAACATTATCCTTCAAGATCAACTTGGAGAGACTCACTGCCAAGACGAAGACACGAATGAACCTGGTTCAGAGACTTGCGAGAACTACATGGAGTGTCGACGCCACTACTCTTCGGATATCCACCATTGTCTTGGTCTAGTCGACAGCGGAATACTACGCTCCTGTTTGGATGAATAGCACACACACACACAACATCATTGACGTCATTCTTAACCAAGCATTGAGAATCATTGCTGGAGTTGTCAAATCTACCCAGACTTTCTGGCTGCCAATTTTGAACATCGCAGCCAAAAATCCATGTGCAGATTTCGAGATAAAAAGACACTGGAAGGAAATATGGGATACTGAAGCCGCCGTCAAGAACAGAGCGATTGTAGAGGATCCGAAGAGCTTCTCCCTTCCAAGGAAAGTATGGATTCAATAGGATACGAACAGGGCAGGGAAAATGCAGATTTCAGTTCTATCAGTGAGGATATGTAGAAGATCCGAGTTCTGAGTGTGGAACTGAGAACCAGACCATGAACCACATCGTCGCGGAGTAGGTGTCCGCGGACAATGGCTTTCAAAACTGCATCTGAGCTAGACCTGTAGTTCCTCAACATCTCCATCGTCAACTTCGCACTCGCCCACTTGCTGCATCTACTCTACCCTCTGTTCCCTAAGATGGCCACTGATATCAGCCTCGCTGACATCTTTCCCTTTTTTTTTTTCATTAAAGCTACGTCGAGCAGTTTTTCTGTGGTTTGCCTATAGATCTTCGAGCGAATGCTGTAGCTGAAGTTAATTCATCTCACAGGTTTTCAAGAATTGTTGTATATATTTAGTTATAGTATCAATGTATCTTAAGTACCTACATATAGTGATACTAGGTACTATTGCACTATATAAGTTGATTTACGTTGTCACTAATATTGCATCCTTAGTACAGGCATAGCAATTAATTCAGAAAAATTGTGAAATTTTCGATTATTACCTTCGAGAGCTTGTAAAATCTATCACCTAAAGTTAAATTTAAAAGGCACAGATTAATTTTAGATATCAGCTATTGACCTTTATTTTTGACCAAAAATTAGAACAGTTTCCTCAACGTAATTTATTATTTTATTTGAAAAAACCTTGGAAAAAACCGAGGGGTAAACCGCTGGGGGTATTATGGTGTACACCTCTGAGGTATTAGAAGGGAATTAGTGGGTATTACAAGGGTATTAGTGGGTATTACAGGGGTATTAATGGGTATTACAGGGGTATTAGTGGGTATTACAGGGGTATTACTGGGTATTACATGGGAATTAGTGGGTATTACAGAGGAATTAGTGGGTATTAGTAGGTATTAAAACGTCAAGTGCGCATGCGTCAGAGGTGAACAAAGTTAGCAGAATCTCCATACCTAGTCATGAAAATGTCGGAAAAGTGAGCGGAAATCAGAAAAGTGAAAACTCGTTCTTGAAGCAGATCTTTTTAGCACGACTTACATGTTGTGTGTATGTGTTATGTGTCGGTACCTACCCTATCAAGTTTTATTGTCACAATTAAAACGGTTGGAAGAAAATTGCCAGCCTAAAACTTCTGGGGTGACTAACGCCGGGTTGTTCACTTCGAGTTTAACTTTACCGGTTTGGTTATTATGGAAATATTTGTTGCAACAATGAAATCTATGGCAACCAAACCAAGTTTAAAGTAACTCGAAGTGAGCAACTGAGCCTAATTCACTTATTATACGTACAGGCAATGGTGCAGGGTAGTAATACCTACCTACAAATACCTACAGGGGCATAATGAGGAATCTTTTCAGAAAACATACTAGCTGTCCCATGAATAACTGTCGGAAATGAGGAGCTTGTGGTGTGGTGGTCAGCGCGTTCGACTATCACTCCAGGGGTCGTGGGTTCGAGTCCCACTGTGGGCGATCGGATTTCCGTCCTCAAAACAAGCTCTTTGATCTAGTTGGAATGCTCGCTAAATGCAAGACGCACCGTGTGTCGAATAGCACGTGAAATGCGAACTATGGTGCCGACCCCATGCGATGTTGTTGGTCGTTAAAAATCCCTACCCTGTGTTGGAATACACAGGAGTTCGGCAAAATTTCCGATATAGTGAAGAAAAGCATTCACTGGCGTCGGTGCTAGGCCTCGCTGCGGAAATAGGCCGACGTTAAATGAACGAATAAAAACAAATATTGTTTTCACAAATTCAGCTTGATGTGACGGATTTACGACACCGAGTACGACATCTTAAAACGCTGTTATGAAACTGGTATGGGCAATGCCACATGGGCTTTATGGGAGACTAATCCACATTATACCTGCCTACCGTAGGTACCGTATCACTGGCCATGTCCGTGTTTTAGGATTCATGTATTTGCCAAGTACATATGAGCTACCGAGTGAGCTCCAGATGTTATCTAAAAAAAAAAACCATTGATTATTGATACCAAGTGAACTTTTACTTTCCCGCCTCCCCACCAACATGGAAGGGAAAGTCGAGGGGAAAGTATGGTGATCGTACAGAAAAAGTTTTGAGATTTCGATGGATAAATCTATTCTGGGTCCCCAAGTCGGTCAGGACCATTTCCAGAATAATGTCTGTCTGTCTGTCTGTGTGTGTCTGTGTGTCTGTTTGTGATCTTCCACGATAGCTGCCCAACCGTTGATCCGATCGACTTGAAATTTGGTATGATGGTATGCAGACATGGTTTTGCTGTCGAATGACCGGATTAGTTTTTGGCTGTCATCTGTCGAACGAAAGTATCACTATCAAAAAACGACAGAAGTTACATATTTCAAGTTACTTCTTTTGCTGATAAAATCTTTCAGAAAAATAACAAAAAATTGGAATATGCTCCAAAATGACCTCTAGGCTCTGTAGTTTGTCACATCGTACCCCAATGTAGTTGACTAAGCAAGGTAATGCTACCAAAAAATAATTTCTGGGATTTCCTCTGCTCTCAAATTATTGTTGGATCCGGCATTTGAAAATGGCGACTCTGACGTCACCACTAATATCGCGTATAGGGACGATAGGAGTGCTTCTCCAAGGCTTTGTAGCATTTTACTCTATTCCGGCCTTCCCTACATTTATATCTGATGGATTTTAGAGAGTTTAGATCGGATAATTGCGAGTAATAACTACAGTGGGTATTATAAGGTATTAGAGGGTATTACTGGGTATTACTGGGGTATTACTGGGTATTACTGGGTATTACTGGGGTATTACTGGGGTATTACAGGGGTATTACTGGGTATTAGCGGGTATTAGTGGGTATTACAGGGGTATTAGTGGGTATTATAGGGGTATTACTAGGGTATTACTGGGCATTAGTGGGAGAAAGGGGAATTAGTGTACATCATTTCGGTCAGCGGTTTACCCCTCGGAAAAAACATTCCACCAGTCGCCCATTTAAACTGGCGAAAATCTACCAAAATCAAGACGCCTCGTACGTTTATACAATCTTGCAACAGCGCTGTACTCGATTGACAATGAAAATTCAAGGTCATCTAGGGAAAAAGTGATCCAACATTACAGATTTGAGCATCCCCAATTATCGCAGAATTGCCAACTTGGCGTAAGAAAATTACCGTTCTAGTGCTGAATTTAAAAGCTGATCGGCATATATGTTTGGGGAGTTCAAAAATAGTATATTACCAAGGTTGAGAAAGTATTATTATAGCTGAAGCGCCAGTTTAGATCCCGAAGCGCAGCTGCGGGATACAAGGCGCTGAAGCTATAATAATTTTCTCGACCGTGGTTTATATAGAATTTTTTTTACTACTTCAAAATAGCCATCCTAGTTGAGGAATAGGTTAATAATGATGTACTTCACGGCTAGTAGTGAAAAAACGAATATCATTCGGTGCGGCGGCACCTCTACCTTCCGGAGCTCAGCTGAGGGATTTAAGGCGCCAAAGCTATAACAGCGTTCACAACCGTGGTTTATACAGGGTGTTTCAGTGACCTTGCATAATACTTCGGGAGGTGATTCCTCTCAATAAAATAAGTCGAAAAGTAAGAGTAAAGTTTTTTCCTCAAGTGCTCCCTGAGGGAGTTACAGCTCCTCAAAGGTACAAAATGCAACAAAGTTTTCAATTATTTGCTCAAAAACTGTCAAAGGTAAGAGTTTTAAATTTGATGTTTTCGATAGATTGGTTCAATCCAAAACTTTTATTCCTCTTGCATTTTTTTCCGTAGGATGCATGGTTCTGAAGTAAAAGTGAAAAAACAAAGACGTGTCATGAATAATTTTCAACATAATCCCAATCCTCACTAATTTCGCTGCTACTGGTTAGATTTGTTTAGAACTTTGCATGTACATCTGCACTGTTGAGAAACTTCTCTATGCCAAATTTGAAGTTCCTACCTTTGACGGTTTTTCAGCAAATAATTAAAAACTTTGTTCAACTTCGTACCTTTGAGAGGCTGTAACTCCCTTAGGAAACATTTCAGGGGAAAATGAAACTCCCACTTTTCGACTTATCTTCTTAAGAGGAATCACCTCCCGAAGTATTATGCAAGGTCACCGAAACACCCTGTACACTATTTTCTCACTACGTATAGCAAACATTGAATCCTGATTCGTAACGATTTGTTCAAGAATATGAAATATGAAAGGACTGACAGGGGGTTGATAATATATGACAGGAGGTTGATAATAGCGGGTGATCGAATAAATTTCTCCTCAAGTCGCCTATGATTCCCAAAAATCTGTCGGAAAAACGTGGCTACCAAGGAGACTGGGCCTACTTTGAGAAGAAATTTTTTCGAGCACTCTTTAGTGACAGGTGGTTCATAATGTGACAGTCAGCTCAGTGGTTGTGAAATAGTATATTATATACCAAGGTTGAGAAGTAAGCTATTATAGCGTGAGCACCGTTTAAATCCCGAGCCGCGTAGCGGCGAGGGAGATACGTGCGAAGGCTATAATAGCCTTCTCAAGCGCGGTTTATATACGATTTTTTTCACTACTAGCAAAGCAGATCCGATTTGTGAAGTTCCAAAATTTTACAATAAAGCTCTGCATTTATTGTAGATGTCAAATACCAAGCAGACTTCGAGCATTTTGAAAGTTTTCAACTTCAAATACTATTCGCCGGGGTGATGATGACAATAAATGACGGTCGCGAGACACCTTTCGAATTGTGCGAGGCAGCAGATAAGGCCACCAATGACTTCTGCCAGCAAAATGAAAAACCAAAAACGATTTAGGTACTACATGAAAACGTATGCAACTTTCATGAACTGGTCCCTTTTGAGAAAACTGCATCCTCTAACAATAGCAGATTGTAAATGATATGTGTGCTGATCGAGAAGTGAACACAGGTAATTGGGAATAATTCCAAAAAAGTAGATAATGTGAGGTTATATGTTGTACTGAACAACCGACCATTCGGCCTTTAGCTGCTTTTTCACAAAATCAACCAAATTCACGTACACCACATCAAGCTCTGCATTAAATAAGACCCGGTCAAACAATTTCTCGACCTTTTCGTGTAAATGAGCTGCCGTTGTCCAAAATTTGATGAGATTCAAACGCCAAGTCGCCAAACGTCCATCATACGAAGCGGTTGATAATATGCACGGCCTGTTTGATTGTGTACGTTAATCGGACGAAGCGGTTAATAATATGCCCGGCCTATCTGATTTCACAACAGGATGTGAAATTTTACTTCACGACCTCTGAACAGGTCAATAATGACATACTTCACAGCTAGTAGTGAAAAAAATCATTTCACGACCTCTAAGCACGTCAATAATGGCCTATACTCCACAACTAGCAGTAAGAAAAATTGTTGTTTTTCGCGATTACCTCATACCCTACGGACACACTAGAAAGCTTAATGATCATTAACGGATCGTCATTTAACCCATTAAAGCCTAACGAGCCCATATGGAGCCATCATTTCTTGATAGAAATCATGACTGATATTTTGGTAAAAACCTTTATTTTTCAAAAAAAGTGTACCTGCACCGTTTAGAATGGATAATGATGATATACACTCGCAAAAAAAAATACCTTGATCGATGTTACTTTTTCCTTGCTAGCGCTCTGAAAATATGTGTTGAATTTCTCGTCGGGAAACGATTAACTTCACTTTGATATAAATATTATTATTGATGTTATTCATGTCACAGTTGTTCTATAAATAATATTTTGCATTCTTATATCATCATTCAAGCCTATGAAATGTTTTGTGGATGCAAAGTGCTTTTCATGTTTTTGTTTTTTGACCATAAACATAGCTGAGCCCATATGGAGCCACTAGGCTGTTATCGGTATAACTTGTGTTGCCGAGTTCTAAACCTAATAAATTATAATTTAGTGGAATAACTCTTCAGGAAGCCATTGATCGTGCGCACGACGATGATGATCATAATAGAGAAGTGTTGGATGTATTCATAGAGCCTCCAGAAAGTCATGTTTTGACGGACGAGGAGTTAGCAGATGAAGAAGGACCTGAACTTGTTAATAATTTGAGCGGGAAACAGCTTGCTGCAAATGCCGAAATTGTTCTGACGGATCGGATAATGTGCGTATAGGAGGTATCAAGATATAACTGAGGTACTGAGGAAGATCAGTTACCTGCAGAAGTCGCTGAAGAGCCTGAAAATATTAGAAGACAATTAGTAGTGATTATCAAATCCCGAAATTATTCATTTTTGGATTCAGCAGATTTGGAGCTTCCAGTTGTACATTTTCCAAGCCCAGATTACTCACAATACAAAAATTCGACCTGCGTAGAAATATTATTATTTTCAATCATTTTGTTTCAAATGATTTATTTGAAAAAATAAGGAATGAAACGGCAAATTACGCACAATTCAAAAATTTTCCAGATCCGCCAGTAACCGTTCAAGAACTGAAGACTTTCTTTGCCATACTGATTCTAAATGGATATAACATTTTGCCGTACAAAAGAAATTATTGGGAGAACGCAAAAGATATGGAGAACGAGCCAGTATCTAGTGCCATGAGAAGAGACCGGTTTTCCCAAATTTTTCGCTTTATACATTTTGCCAATAACTACTTTGTGGATGAACGCGCTAAGATGTAGAAACTGCGACCGATAGCAGACATGTTGAAAGAAAAGTTCTTCGAACATTTTGTGCCAGACAAAATCTTTCATATGATGAGTTTATGATAAGACCTTTTGGCCGCCACGGGTGCAAACAATTTATACGTGGCAAGCCAGTACGGTTTGGTTTCAAAGTCTGGAGCCTGAATACACATTCTGATATCTAATAAACTTTGAGGTATATCAGGGAAAGAATCCAAAGGCAAACATCAGATATGAAGATTTTATCAAAATTTATGATGAAAATATGGATTTTAAATATTTGTTATACCATTTTTTCACGAAATGATATGTATTACCTAATATATTTCACAATTTGATACATTTTTATCTATTCTTTGCATGGATCACGCATCATTGTGAAAATTTGTAGAAACATTGTGAAACTACCCGGGTAGCGCCTAGTGGCTCCATATGGAGCCATGTCATTCGGGCAGTTTTTTTTGATAAAAAACATGGGAAATACTTATTTTCCTTGTATATGTAATAGTATTGACATGTTTTGGTGAAAAAACCCCATTTTTATCAAAATTTTTAATCTCGGTCTTAATGGGTTAACTCCCTTGCTGTCTTGGCGACAGGAAGAGGAAAAACAATGACTTTTTTTGGTTAATGATCATTAAGCACGAACGTAATTAAGTTTCTGCTGTCACCAAGACAGCAAGGGATAAGTTAAATGACGATCAATCATTAACCGTGGGTTCCACAAAACATAATACGAGATTAGTTGATTTGCGATTTTTGTTTGTCAATTTGTAGCTGACTGATCAATATAAATTCTGGTTTATCCCTCAATAATGAAAAGGTGATTGGTCTAGTACAGATTTCAGGTATTTTTTGTCAGTAATCACCTAGCATTCAGCAGAAAAAAGTCCATCAGTTAATCTGCAATCAGTCTTGATCGCTGATCATCTTTTTTGTGGAACTGACGGTAAGGTTTCTATAGTGTGTCCAGGGTATTCTTGCTTCTCACTTTTCGAAGAATTCGATGAGAAGTAAAAACATGTTACTTATACATTTGTATACATATGGTATAGGTACGGCGTGAAAATTTTCACTCTGTAAACTGCTAGAGGCCAAAACGTAAAAAAGAATTTTTGTCTATAGGTAAGTACGAGGGTAAGTAGGTAGGTAGGTTGGTATATTAGTCCGGTAATCAAAAACACCATGAGATAACGGGCCTTACTAGTCCGCTTTGAAAAACTGTTGGCTTCCTACATCACATAGTTTTGAGAAACAAGCATCTCGAGTACGACGTGGTGAGCGAAATGTGAGAAATGTCTACAGTGCCGCAAAATGTCTTGGTAAATACCAGTGGCGTAACTAGAACTGTCCGGGGAGGGGGGGGGGGGGGTCACGACTGAAAAATATGCGAGAATGCGATATGATTAAAATTTTGAATAAATACATGAATCAAAAAAAAAGTTTCGAAGGCTAATGGTGAGGGTTTTGACCTCGAACCCCTCCCTCTTGTTACGCCACTGGTATATACAAGCATCTGTTTAGGATGAGAGGTAGGCATGGAGGATGATGAGTCTCTGATATTCAGATGTCTATTGTTGTATGCTTCTGCTTTCTGCTTCTTCTGTCGGCAAGTTCCAGACGTACGGCTCCTCCGCCAATAATTGTGTGGGTACGTGTCATTCACGCGTCACGACCTCCATCAAGTTTCGTAACAATATTCACATTGTCGTCAGGTCCGCTGTCGTTGTCTCCGTATGGCTTTCAACTAACCATTTTCAAATTAATTCAGACCCATTCCCCATTCCATATAATGTCGTTATATGGTTGTTTGGAAGAAGGTGTTCAAAGACGTTTTTTTTGTCTCCAGGCAGACCCATTGGTGTCTGTGCGATAGAAAATGCCTTACATTTGTTTTTAAACGTTTTTATTATCCACACCGGAAATGTACCTATTCGCCATGTGCGTTTGCCGAAAAAATGCGAGGAATCGACATCAGCGCTGAAGGTGTCGATTCACGAAACTGAATAATGCCTATTTATTCTGTTTCGGTAGCTAGATGTCGCTACTCGACTGAATGCACATGGTGATTCCGCTATGTACGTTCGCCGGGAGGAGTCGACATCAGCGCTCAAAGTGGTGATTTACGAAACTGAAGGATGCCTCTATTTGTGTGATTTTCGGCTGCGAGATGTCGCTACCCGACTGAATGCACATAGCGGATATTGGTGCAATATTTACAGAAGTGTTGCGCTACTATGGGGAGCGTGCATGACCTTCAGCTATCAAAGCCTAGAGGGCATACGGAGCCCATGGTGGTGAAAATGAGAACCACTTGTGGACTGGCAGAGTGGAGGGAATGCTTAGGGTTTCGCATCACGCCAGCGTACTTCTTGTGAATCTAGGCAATAGGGTGATTGCATGAAATTCGTTCACCTGATCACCGGCAGGCAGCGCAAGGATCTACAGTTATGTTTTGACGTTTGTTAGGAATTGCATTGGGGCCATAGACAAGGATTGGGGCACTTAACAGGTGTAAGGCATTGTTAGAATGATTAGAAATCACAATCTCGATCTCGTAAACGCCGAACAAACCAGTATGTGAACAAAACACGTAAAAATGACAGTATTTAGTGAGGTTAGTCCGGTTGACCTTGACTCCGCATGGATGAAACTTGACAGATGACAATGACACTATTGACATTTTGTCATAAACTCCCTCTACATGCAATCACCCTATATCCACCAAGGCTTCACTTCACGCTCGTGCTCTACGCGGCGCTTCGGGTCTCGCACATAGCCCATAGTGTAGCGAAACCGCTTATTAGATATAATGTGGTCCACACAAGAGAAGCTTGTGTGGACAAGCACAAGAGAAGCAGATGCGGTGGACGGTTTAAACGTTAGGTAAAGGTACTGTACTAAACTTCTTTGGTTCTACAGCAGGCAAAGTATCACTAGAACAGTTCCATCAAGAGTGAGTGTCAGGTAAAGGAAGGGATGATGCGAATGCCAAAACGCTGATTGGTAGCTTATGTTTTAGGCGCTATAATTTGAGTTTACGAAAACTACCCGGCAGTCTCTTTGGATTGTTGAAATGATTTCCGGTGACTTACTGGCTTATTAGGAGGGCACAAAATATCGTTTCTAATGGTCTTTTCCACATGGTCAAGGAGGTTACAAAATATCTTCTCTTCTTCTCTGGTGGTCTTCTTGATGGTCATTTGATCATTTGGAATTATTGGGAGCATAGTTTTTTGAGCCACCGACTGGTGTCTTTTAAAAGTCCAATTACTCGCTGATGACACGCTGGTCCATTTCATGGCTCCTCAACGCCGTTTCGCCGCCATGTTTCCTTGAGATGTTCTAAATTCAATCTGCTGGATTGTTTGTATCTTTGGATAGTTGTTTCACCTTCAATAAACTTCTTATAAGATGGTAATTTTTTCTTTCTTGACAATATTTTCTTTTCTTCAGGACCATGTGTGGAATTTGAATACAGATCGGCTCTGCCTCAGTTTCTTTCAAAATACAAAATACTTATTATATTAAAATTTTCAAATTCTACTCTATACTCATATCACAGCCGCAGCTATGAGTGTAAGGTCGGTGTATTGCAATTTTATATTTTGTTTACACTTTGCCCTTGGGAAAAATTTACCGGTGTTAATTAAATGTATTTGTGTTGAGGATGAAAAACTAACTACAATAAAAAAATACAGGGTGTCGCAAAAAATCTTTTTTTTAGTGGCACCCTGTCTATTACAATTATTATACTGGGTGCTTTCCACCTAGACGGTACAAATACCACCAGACGGAACATGTTCCACGATTGGGTACACCTAGATGGAAAGCACCGGCATCGTTGACCGACGCGACATCTCTGGTCTGGAGGCGAAAGATGACTATGGCATTCAGAAATAAATAAATGGCAGCGTAAATCTTAATCGATCGTACGTTATCCCTGCAGAGAAATAAAATAAAACACGGATGCATGGATGAAACGACACAGAGAGAGACATATGACAACGGAGTGCTGGATTACAGCTGACGGTACGTCATTTGTCGCATCCGTTTCCGGTGTGCCTTCCGACGGCACAAAATTTTAGGTGATCCACCGGACGGCACAAAACCAGGTAAGAACACGTAGATGGAAAGCACCGTTTGGAATCCGCACGTGCGCAAATGGAAGGTGTACCAAACTTGGAGCTAGGTGGAAAGCACCCACTCTATACACTGATAGAAAGGACCATCAGATTCCTCCGCTTGAAAAGTAGTCCCGAGCGCTACCCGCGAAATTTAAAATTCCAGTTAGAAAGAGGTGCTTATTTCCGCTAAATACAGCTAAGTGCTATGGTAATTTTGAATGACATCAGTTTAATACCAATTTTAATGAATGAGAGAATAATTTTTTTGGATGAAGCTGATTTTATTACACAACACTCACAACAGCCGAGCCGATTAAAAATAACAAACATCATAGAGAAATGGAGGTTAGAAATCGTACGTAAGTGACAAACCCGCTGAATGTAATGCCATTGGCTTGGCGTAGGAATAATTAGCCCGGGTAAGACTACCAACCGACCAAAACCAATATTGGTTCCAAACGCGCTTATATTGTTACAGTGTTTGGTGCCTTTGTTTGCTGTAGGTTACATCACTGAAATTCAAAAATAGCTATTTACGATACGAGTGTTAAAAGTGACAGGTATTATTTTGTGAGCGGGGACGCTTGCGAAACGAGCATTAGCGAGTAGAGCAACCCCGCGAACAAAATAAGACACTTTTAACGCGTGTATCGTACAGGATTTTATCTACAATGGTCTTTGAAATGTTTGGTAAATGTCAGAATTTATTGAAAATATGACAGGAACGCGCAGAATCATCATTTTTTCACGTCGCCCATGACGACGTGCTAAAAGTGACGGGTATTATTTAACGCTTGTAGATAAAGTCCGTTATATCGCTAAACAGACTATAGATTATTATTATGTATGACAAATGTATGCAATTATCCAAAGCTGCTGTTCAATAAATATACAAATATACAAATTCCAGAGAATCATTGTTCCCAATTTTGAAATCGGCGGAAAAAATTGTCCAGAAAATGTTTTTCTCCTACAAGCTATTGCAAAAAAGAAAACAACTTCCATAAACTTCTTTTGACGAGTAACCGCTTTTGACCGTAAGGGTCTGGCCACACATACGCTCCACTCACACCACACTCACACCACGCTCACGCTCCGCTCCAAATTCAAAAGTGCTATTTTACATAGGATTTGGCTAATGTGTTCACACATGCGCTCACGCCACACTCACGCTCCACTCCAAGGACGCTCATTTTTTGGGTGGCCACACATGCGCTCCAACGAAATCCACCCGCGCTCAAAATACGGCATGGAAAGTTCACGCTCTCTCTTAAATAGCCATAGCTCGAAGGCCGTAAGCGATACGGCAGTGATTTTTTCACTGTTGCTCAAGTAAAACCCGCCTATAATTTCTGTATAAATTTTTTTCTATTCACTCATGTAGTTTCTGAAATACATATCATCAAACATGAAGATCGCACCACGAAAGTTTTTCGGCATAAAGAGCACCGCGCTCAAACCGCTGGAGCGCCGCGATCAAATTCCGCACGCTTTGACATGAATTCCGATAGCTCGAAGACCGTGAGCAATACAGCAGTGATTTTTTTACTGGTGCATGAGCCAAACCCGCCGATTCGTTCTGTATCAATCGTTTTCCATTTACTTATGTAGTTTTTGGGATATATCAACATACATGAAGGTCGCACAAAAAAGTTTTGCCGCAAAACAGAAAAACTTCAGCATGCGGGGACCGTCATTAAATTTTCAAAATAAGTACATACATATGCGAGAACTAAGAAAGAAAAAACTCGAAATAAATTTTGAGAACTGGAATCACTCAAATCGGACGATCCGTTGGCGAGATAGAATTTTTTTAAGTTGAAGGTAAGTTGAAACTAGGGTTACCATACGTCCGGATTTACCCGGACTTGTTTGGGTTTTTGAGGCGTCCGGGGAAGTCCGGCCGGAAAAGTTGATAGCGTCCGGGAAAATGAAATCATATGATCGCCTATCGGATAACGCATGCCGCATACCGCCATACCCAACAGCTGATTTTGTTGTTTCGAATTTGGCGCATCGTGTTGCGCGCAGTGACTCAAGGACGTCTCAGTGACTTTCAGCAGTCGTACCACCATAACCGATAATGATCAAGTCGGCAAAGCAAATCCTCAATTTATTTCTTATTTTGATCTTCCGATCCTTGTGGCACGATTTCTTTTGCTAACTTGCTAACCTTGCAGTTTGTCTCGAAATTTCATAAAAAAGTGAAAAAAATAAAAAAAGTCATGCTCGAGGGTGCTCTGTGCACCTACCTAAAAATGTCCGGATTTTGTCCGGATTTTGAGAATTTATTGTCCTGGAAACTAAGAAAGGCTTATGGTAACCCTAGTTGAAACTGAAAAATCGACATCTCCGAATTCCGGGCAAAATGAGCTTTTGGGTAGAACATGTTTATAAGTGGCCAAATTTGTGCCAGGTTGGTCCTAAAGGATCTCCTCCACGACATATCAAAAGTCCTCGAGAATCCCGTGTCTGTTTGTCTACTTTTTACGGCCTTTTAACCCTAAGTAAGAATATTACGTACTTTATAACATGATTCAAAACCAAGTGATGTGAGCAAGCTTCATGGCACAGTGGGAGAGCCTTTGCTAACCAGTCGGAAGGTCGGGGGGTCGAATCCCGTCAAGGGCAACTCTTTTTTTGACGGAATTGATACTTACCTTTTCAAAAAGTCGTACAAAATTGAATCCTACTCAATTCTAATCATATCTTACTGTTTCGCAAGTACTGTGAGTACGATCGCGCGAATTTTGAGTTTTTCTCCCTAGAAAAAAAATGCAGATTTCTAACTTTTCATCTCCCGAATAGATTTTCACCATTTTTTTTTGAGGAAACAAAATCAAGAACATTTTCCGACAATTTCAGTGGAAATCTGTCCAATTTTCCGAGAGTTTTCCACTTGAAAACGCATAATCTTTCATATTATGCAGTGCAAATCCATTGTACGAATTCCGGGCTGGTTCGCCCTGCCTGACTGAAACATCGGGGTTGCCTTGGTCTGATAATGACACCACCGGCCTCGGTCGTTATGGATACGAGTGTTTGGGGTTTGAATCAACAAGTTTTTTCCGAGAGTCTCTCAAAACGTTTAAAAAAAGCTACGTACACGAGGTAAGTAGAGATTTATTTATATATTTATTTGTTAAACAATATCTACACATGTTACCTCGTAGTGTCTACCTATACCCAGTTTTTTTGACGAATGCAGTGAATAATTGAATAAATAAGTAAATGTGTAATTGAAATATTGCTTCCGATTTTCACAATTTTTGCTCGGGAAGCTGCTAGACTTCAAAAAAACGAGCGATAATGCAGCAATTGACACAACAATCGTAGAATGATTTGTATAGGAAGATACGTACGGGGCAGAAAGTAATTAATTAGTCCTTCCAACTATTGCTAGTCCGGCGGCTTAAAACCATATTTATATGAAATTTTTGAGGGATGGAGCCGTTCTCAATTTTCACCAGGGGGGAGGGGGGCGGAGGACGTGGTTGTTCTAGCGCTTTGTGTCATAACAGATTTTTCATGTGGTGTAAGGTATGTACGTGTAGGTAGGTACCTCTTTCTTCTCTTGGGAGGGGGGGGGGGGAGGGAGGTGACTGGGGGCTCGCTCAAATAGATAGGTATACAGGGTGTTTCAGGGATGATAGCAAAAAATTTAACTGTGCGGGTAGATCTCGTCAAAATATGGCGAAAACCTATACACCATTTTGCAAAGTTCGGCCTAATGACGAAGATACAGACCTCCAAAGTTCTTTTTTTTTCGGATTTCAAAAATTTGTAACTCAGGAACGTTTTGACAAATTTAGCTTCGATTCAGCAAAGGCTGGTTTGTGATAATAATCTATCAACCTGCCAAATTTGGAAGGAATCCAACCAGTGAAGTAGGAGTTATGAGGGTCAATAATTTAGAAGCATCCGAAGAAAAGTTGACTTGAGGTGACCCCTCATAATTTCTACGCCACTGATTGGATTCTCTCCAAATTTGGCAGGTTGATAGATGATTATGACAAACCAGCTTATGCTGAATCGAAGCTAAATTTGTCAAAACGTTCCTGAGTTACAAATTTTTGAAATCCGAAAAAAAAAGAACTTTGGAGGTCTGTATCTTCGTCATTAGGCCGAACTTTGCAAAATGGTGTATAGGTTTTCGCCATATTTTGACGAGATCTACCCGCACAGTTAAATTTTTTGCTATCATCCCTGAAACACCCTGTATACCTATCTATTTGAGCGAGCCCCCAGTCACCTCCCTCCCCCCCCCCCCTCCCAAGAGAAGAAAGAGGTACCTACCTACACGTACATACCTTACACCACATGAAAAATCTGTTATGACACAAAGCGCTAGAACAACCACGTCCTCCGCCCCCCTCCCCCCTGGTGAAAATTGAGAACGGCTCCATCCCTCAAAAATTTCATATAAATACGGTTTTAAGCCGCCGGACTAGCAATAGTTGAAAGGACTAATTAATTACTTTCTGCCCCGTACGTATCTTCCTATACAAATCATTCTACGATTGTTGTGTCAATTGCTGCATTATCGCTCGTTTTTTTGAAGTCTAGCAGCTTCCCGAGCAAAAATTGTGAAAATCGGAAGCAATATTTCAATTACACATTTACTTATTTATTCAATTATTCACTGCATTCGTCAAAAAAACTGGGTATAGGTAGACACTACGAGGTAACATGTGTAGATATTGTTTAACAAATAAATATATAAATAAATCTCTACTTATATGCCGATCACGTTTTAAATTCAGCAGAAATTAAAACGCGGTTGGCCATGTTCCCTAGGGTGTAACGGACGCTGACAGACCAAGTTTCGTGAAAACGGGCTTTTTGTGGCGAAGTCCAGTGAGGTTAGGAAATTTTGACATGAAATGCCAATTCTGGCGTCTCCTTGCATCATATTCCGCTACAGTGTTGCCTTGGCTGTTATGACTGTTATCTTGTCAGAATGGCAGGTAAGTGACAGAGTGCCGAGCCGTTCTAGGTTTTAGACACTAGGCCTTCATTTCTGACCATACATTTGAACAGTTTTCTCAACCTAGTATATAATATGATGGTATATTATGATTCACTATTTTATTCAAAAAAAACTGTTCACCAGTCGCCCATTTAAACTGGAGAAAGTCTACCAAAATCAAGACGTCTTGAGCGTTCATATACAATCTTGCAACAGCGGTGTACTCGATTGACAATACGAATTCAAGGTCATCTGGGGAAATATTGATCCAACATTACAAATTTGAGCATCCCCAAATATCGCAAAATTGCCAACTTGGCGTGCAAAAATTACCGTTCTAGTGCTGAATTTAAAAGCTGATCGGCATATACCTCGTGTACGTAGCTTTTTTTAAACGTTTTGAGAGACTCTCGGAAAAAACTTGTTGATTCAAACCCCAAACACTCGTATCCATAACGACCGAGGCCGGTGGTGTCATTATCAGACCAAGGCAACCCCGATGTTTCAGTCAGGCAGGGCGAACCAGCCCGGAATTCGTACAATGGATTTGCACTGCATAATATGAAAGATTATGCGTTTTCAAGTGGAAAACTCTCGGAAAAATGGACAGATTTCCACTGAAATTGTCGGAAAATGTTCTTGATTTTGTTTCCTCAAAAAAAAATGGTGAAAATCTATTCGGGAGATGAAAAGTTAGAAATCTGCATTTTTTTTCTAGGGAGAAAAACTCAAAATTCGCGCGATCGTACTCACAGTACTTGCGAAACAGTAAGATATGATTAGAATTGAGTAGGATTCAATTTTGTACGACTTTTTGAAAAGGTAAGTATCAATTCCGTCAAAAAAAGAGTTGCCCTTGACGGGATTCGACCCCCCGACCTTCCGACTGGTTAGCAAAGGCTCTCCCACTGTGCCATGAAGCTTGCTCACATCACTTGGTTTTGAATCATGTTATAAAGTACGTAATATTCTTACTTAGGGTTAAAAGGCCGTAAAAAGTAGACAAACAGACACGGGATTCTCGAGGACTTTTGATATGTCGTGGAGGAGATCCTTTAGGACCAACCTGGCACAAATTTGGCCACTTATAAACATGTTCTACCCAAAAGCTCATTTTGCCTGGAATTCGGAGATGTCGATTTTTCAGTTTCAACTAGGGTTACCATAAGCCTTTCTTAGTTTCCAGGACAATAAATTCTCAAAATCCGGACAAAATCCGGACATTTTTAGGTAGGTGCACAGAGCACCCTCGAGCATGACTTTTTTTATTTTTTTATTTTTTTCACTTTTTTATGAAATTTCGAGACAAACTGCAAGGTTAGCAAGTTAGCAAAAGAAATCGTGCCACAAGGATCGGAAGATCAAAATAAGAAATAAATTGAGGATTTGCTTTGCCGACTTGATCATTATCGGTTATGGTGGTACGACTGCTGAAAGTCACTGAGACGTCCTTGAGTCACTGCGCGCAACACGATGCGCCAAATTCGAAACAACAAAATCAGCTGTTGGGTATGGCGGTATGCGGCATGCGTTATCCGATAGGCGATCATATGATTTCATTTTCCCGGACGCTATCAACTTTTCCGGCCGGACTTCCCCGGACGCCTCAAAAACCCAAACAAGTCCGGGTAAATCCGGACGTATGGTAACCCTAGTTTCAACTTACCTTCAACTTAAAAAAATTCTATCTCGCCAACGGATCGTCCGATTTGAGTGATTCCAGTTCTCAAAATTTATTTCGAGTTTTTTCTTTCTTAGTTCTCGCATATGTATGTACTTATTTTGAAAATTTAATGACGGTCCCCGCATGCTGAAGTTTTTCTGTTTTGCGGCAAAACTTTTTTGTGCGACCTTCATGTATGTTGATATATCCCAAAAACTACATAAGTAAATGGAAAACGATTGATACAGAACGAATCGGCGGGTTTGGCTCATGCACCAGTAAAAAAATCACTGCTGTATCGCTCACGGTCTTCGAGCTATCGGAATTCATGTCAAAGCGTGCGGAATTTGACCGCGGCGCTCCAGCGGTTTGAGCGCGGTGCTCTTTATGCCGAAAAACTTTCGTGGCGCGATCTTCATGTTTGATGATATGTATTTCAGAAACTACATGAGTGAATAGAAAAAAATTTATACAGAAATTATAGGCGGGTTTTACTTGAGCAACAGTGAAAAAATCACTGCCGTATCGCTTACGGCCTTCGAGCTATGGCTATTTAAGAGAGAGCGTGAACTTTCCATGCCGTATTTTGAGCGCGGGTGGATTTCGTTGGAGCGCATGTGTGGCCACCCCCAGGATTTGAGCGTCCCTGGATCGGAGCGTGAGTGTGGTGTGAGTGTGGCGTGAGTGGAGCGTATGTGTGGCCAGACCCTAAGTGCGTAATTAGGGACTGTTGAGTAAAACTTGATATTGATGATGTCCTTCGGTTCAAATAAATGTGGAACATCAAAGTAGAAAGTAACATTATTGTCTTTCATGCCCACGTCCACATGCCGCACTAATCGCTGGATGACACAACTGTCCATAAACAATAATGACCCACACGCATCCTGCGGAACTGCAAACGCACGCGGTCACCTCTCGTATCGGCCTCACTCCTCACTCTAACCAATAATAATTAATAACCATTTAATTTGGCTCTCGCACACACATACAGCGGGTCCACACACTCCACACTCCGTCCAAGTCCAGCAGGGAATGCGATATCGAATCGCAAATGACACCCCTCCTCGAAACTGGCTTCCGCGGGCTTGCGCGACTTCTTCAAAGGGGGTTTGGCCCTCTCGGTGCTCTCGCACAATTTCAGACGTCGGCAGTTTTAGTTTAGTTCAGCCCCGGCGTCCGCGGCGTCGATGCGGCGTCGTCTCTTCTACTCTCCACACCGTCGGTTACGCGATCGCGTTCTCCAGCAGTAAGTGTTCTTCGACTATACACGACCAATAAGTATATCTCACACACCTCTGGATCCGAAACTTACTCTCTCATCTGAACGTCTTCTTCCGCGGCTGGTGCTCTAGGTGTTTCGCAAAAATGAGCGGCAACACTTCTTCGGTGTCGATGATAGCATGCAGCGACGGGCTGGTCTTGCCCTGCTGGAGGCCCATCGAAGACGTCGCGCTGATTGATAAAGTCGGCAGGGGGATGGTGTACTTCTTCGCCATGGCATATCTGTTCATAGGGGTGTCGATCATTTCTGATCGGTTCATGGCAGCCATCGAGGTGATCACTTCTCAAGAGCGCGAAGTTACCATCAAGAAACAATCAGGTTCGTTTCATTTTGTCTCTTCTTTCTATGAAAATTGACAGACGGAACTGCTTTAGATTAAATCGGTCATTTAATTCTTTGGCAAAAAGTGTTGCATGTTGAGATCTAAACTAAAAGTGGAGACGTTGGGTTGGCGAATACGGATTTCGAAGAAAAAAAGTCAATTTCTCACTGGGGATTAGGTTAAATCAAAACGTAATGGGTAAGGTCAAGACTGTAGACTTCCGTGTTTGTGTTATTGGGTTATTCTGACGCATCTTTTGTAGGTACTCGCTGCTGAGCTTTTGTCATTGAACTGAGGACTGGTATTCTGCCTGGTGGGCGTTGGCAAGCATTTCAGTATGAAGATATACGAGTAGGTACTTACAGTACCTACAGCAAAATACAAGAATAATAATAATGATTATTATTATTGTAACCTCATCCTTCAATTTCACATTGGAAGGGATATCTATGGGGAAATTTGTGAATGAGTGTGCAGCTTTGATGAGGGGAAGTGCATACGCACACCTACCTATCTGAATGTTGACATCAGTGGCGTATCTAGGGTGAATTGCGCCTAGGGCAAAACATAAAAAGTGCGCCCCTTGAATTTGAAACTTTGGAAATTGCGCCGCAGCCGGTTTTTTCAGAATAAGCGATTTACATTCAAAAAACGCTACCTGGTGTAGAACTCGCTACTTGATCGTAGAGGACGTTTTTGCGAGGAACACATGCTCCGACGTCTAGTAGCCTAGGTGCACGGGAAAAAAAATTGAGTGAAATTTCACTCAAAATCGGAGTAGAATCGCATCCACTCTGATTTTGAGCGAAAATTTGTACTCATTTGATTGAGTGAAGGGAAATAGGTTGGAGTTGAAACTTTCACTCATAGTTTGAGTCTAGAGTAGGCAGAGGTTCACTCCGATTGTGAGTGAATTTCACTTAGATACTCACTCGACTGTGAGTAAATTTCCCTCGGATACTCACTCGATTGTGAGTGAGTTTCACTCAGATAATCAATCGACTGTTTTTGCGGAAGTACCTGATTATAATAAAAATTGTCTGATTATTGTGATGATGATGTACTTGGTGGTTGCTCTACATTGGATTGGTGCTTCGGATGCGGTATGGGCCTAATCGTCTTGAAATCCAATGACATCAAAAAATTTGGTTTGTTTTCAGCTGTTCATGCACATTTGCGGAGGTGTAGGAGGATTCTTCGGTCACATTTGGAAGCGAGGCGAATTTTTGATACCATTTGTTTCACTTCAAGACAATTGGGGCATTCTTCGCAAAAACTACACCTGGAACTTTACTACAGTAAATTCACAGAGATTTATTCAGTGAATTGAGTCTAGCATGACCCCAAATATCCGAAATTAGGTTCTACCAAAAAGTGAGGAGTGGGGTTTTTGCGATGAACGCTTCAATTAGAATTGTCAACGTTGCAATTCAAAACAGCAAACGCCAATACAGTCCACAGCAACCACTGAACCACACCACTATCCCAATAATTACACAATTACGGTTACTTCCGCAACAACAATAACAATAGCAATCAGTGCTGACTACCATACCCGGAGGGCCTACGAAGAATGAGTTTTCTCAACATGCGCCTGCGTAGTAGGTTAAATGGCGCTAATCATATAATTTTGACGAAATAATTTAGTTAGCTATACTCCAGATTTAGTGAAATAATTTCGTGAAAACTTATTGTACTAATGCCGGTGTGAAATTGAGCAATTAGTACTCGTAATTGAGTGAACAAATATTTTACTCAATCAATTGGAATCAATTTTACTCAAAAATTCTGTTCACTCATTTGGAAACCTGCTTCACTCAGTGAAATTTTTTACCGTGTGAGCACCAGTGGATACCTGCAATACCCACATTATTGACTTGTAGTGGACTGCACAAGACAGTAGCAAAGTGACAGTTTTGACGTGCGACCAATTGACGTAACAGCCGACGTCGCCTCCGGCAACTTACACCTCTTCCTCGACCTCTTCTGACAATTAATTCCCTAAAACTTCCTCGACGAAACGGCCATTTTCCCCAATAAGGTCGATCGCCTATTCAGGTGGGTCAACGACAAATTGGGCCCCCGTATTAGGCTATATCTGGATCGGATGAAAGTCGAGAGTTGATATCGTCTGTTTGAATGTATTGGTTTGGTTTTTTCCTTCTTTCACTATTCCCATTTCGCTTGTCAATTATTGTTCACACGAATTGCGCCCAACAGTTCAAATATCTACATTATTTCATTTTTTTATTTTTTATTGTTTACATCTTCATCTTTTCTTCTCATTTGCGCCCTAAGGATCAAAGTGCGCCCATGGCACGTGCCCCACTTGCCCCCCCGTAGATACGCCTTTGGTTGACATTACCTAGCCATTTCTCAATTTCGACCTCCAAATTTTCGTTCAACATTTCGACAGTCAGATTTTCATTTCTCGATTTTTTCATTATGAAAATTACAAGTTTTCCCTCAAAATAGGGAAAACTATAGGGTAAGAGACTAAAGCATGAAGAGGATAGGCGTTTATGCATCGTGAGTGCCCGTACGCTAGCCTTTTTTCACACAGCAAACATAAAACGGTGGGATGAAAAGATTCCGTGCTAGCTTAGAAGGGTGTCAAATTTTCATGATCTATATTATAGTTCCATTATTTAGTGCCACAATGGAATAGTTCGACTTTGTCGTTTCATAATAAAGGTATACCACGTCCAATGAATACCTAGGTAGTTTTTTTTTTAATTATTCATGTGTGACAATGTCCTTTTTTTTGAGTGCGGAACAACCAAAAATTTGTTGATTTCGCGAGACGAGGCGTGTATGGGGTAAATCTCGTCTCTTCTTGGGTTTCATCCCATGCAAGGTCCTGTCTCGCGAAATCATAAAATTTCCGGTCTGTTCCTAAAAAAACAAGACATTATCACACCTAGAAATTTTGTAAAATAGAAACCGTCGGGGGTAATTTTATGAATTTACAAAGTTGAACTAAGTATTGAAGGATGACGCTAATAAATGACACCATAAAAAGATTATGAAAATTTGACGCCTTCGCAAGCTAGTCCGGAGAATTTTCACCTCACCCTCGTACATTACAAGTTATTAATTTTTTTATTACTGCTATAATGCATGAGTCTCTCTCTTCCTCTCTCACCATAGCTTTCCTCCCTTTGTGGGAAATCTACGAACTAGCACGAGCAATTAACAAGAAAGTCGGGAAATAAAGATATGTTGTAGGAGAATTTGGAGATTGAAATCGAGAAGAAGCTGATATGGACATTTCCTTAAACTATGATCTAAAAAATCTGAACTTGAAAAAAGCATATGTCTGATTCCTGCCACTGCACCTTGATTAAATCAACGGTTCTGTGGACAGGTTATATATTTTTTATGTATTTATTTATACAGGGTGTTTCAGGGATGATAGCAAAAAATTTAACTGTAGGTAGATCTCGTCAAAATATGACGAAAACCTATATACCATTTTGCGAAGTTTGGCCTAATGGCGAAGATACAGCCCTCCAAAGTTCACTTTTTTCGGATTTCAAAAATTTCTAACTCAAGAACGTTCCGACAAATTTAGCTTTAATTTAGCATAAGCTGGTTTGTCATAATTATCTATTAGCCTGCCAAATTTGGAAAGAATCTAATCAGTGGCGTAGAAGTTATGAGGGGTCACCTTAAGTCAACTTTTCTTCGGATGCTTCTAAATTATTGACCCTCATAACTCCTACACCACTGGTTGGATTGTTTTCAAATTTGGCAGGTTGATAGATGATTATGACAAACCAGCTTTTGCTGAATTGAAGCTAAATTTGTCAAAACGTTCCTGAGTTACCAATTTTTGAAATCCGAAAAAAGTGAACTTTAGAGGGCTGTATCTTCGTCATTAGGCCGAACTTTGCAAAATGGTACATGGGTTTTCGTTATATTTTGATGAGATCTACCCACAGTTGAATTTTTTGCTATCATCCCTGAAACACCCTGTATAGGTTGATGTAGGTAGGTACTGATGCAACATAATATAGGATAAAGGTATTGTGGAGGTAGCAGATGTTTAGTATTTTTTGACGATTTTGATGATGTCGAAATTGAGTCACTAAGTTGCACACTAAAAACACGTGCCCTCATGCCAAGATAGAAAGACAGAAATCGTACAAGAATCTCATTAGACAACGGGAATACGAAAATAGATAACAGCTACTAATAATATCGAACCTTCCCAAATTTCCATCGAGTCTAAGAAGTGGGTCACTGACCGAGTGACCGCTCATTCTACATATGTTTTTCAGAATTTTCAATTTAGGTAAGGTAAAATGAAGGAAGGGGGCAAGTTCGATTACGGCACACACCAATATTTTGAAGATGACAACAGTTTTAGGTCTTTTTTCTAAGCGATACGTTATTATTGTTGAAATTTTCCCTCTCACCGAATTATTCGGAAAATGAGAGAGTGGTACTCGTGAGTATTCAAGGGTTTAACATACCGATTTTGTATTTCGCTAGGTAATCGAATCTTACGGCTCGATTCCAAGTTGGGGCTGAGACCACCGTAAGTGCGGTTACCATAGCAACGGCGAATACCAACAAATCAGACCGCTGTATTTGGCAAGTTACGCCGCGCCGTCCCAAACTTTGCGCCTGTAACTTGGTATCGAGCCCTGAGGGTTCAGTCTTCAGCTCGGCTTAAAAAATTCATAAAAGGTTTGCTGTTGCAAAATGTTCATTACTAAACAGAAGGATTCTTTTGAACTCAAGACTTGAAATTTTGTTATTACCTACTTTCCCGACCTTCCACTAATCGAAGGGAAAGTATTGTGATCGTCCTGAACATTTTTGCTGTGAATGTGTGTGTTTCTGTGTTGTGTAATATGACGTTTGGCGACGTTCCTACGATTATTATCCATTGCATTTTTGGCTGTTACCAGTCAAACGGAAGTGTCATTGTCAAAAAATGACAGGGACTATATCTCACGGAGCTTGACTTGCTAAATGCTATTTGAAAGTCCTCTTGAAAAATTGTATTCGTCGGAGTCAATAATAATTCTATTGTCATCTGTCAAAAATTGGAAAATGTCAAAATTCGAAGACTGAACTTTTTTTGTCCCCAAATATAAATACAGGTGTCTCAAAAGTATCGCATTCCGAGTCCAGAACGATCGATGGAATCTACTCAAGAATACAAAAAAAATATTCAAAAGAATTTGTGACGTTTATTTTTGAAGATAGGTATGGGGGATCGAAGGGTGGGCTTCGTCTCTCTCTATTTTTGTAAGTTTGAGTGACTTTGAGGAACTGTTTGTAATATTATAATTAAGCCTGTCTGACACGATGCTAAATTTTATACAACATTTTCATGAAATATTTTGTGAAATTAATTTATTCCATAACTTCTTATGTATGACACGATGCAAGATTTTACAAGAAATTTAGCACACGCACATCCGTATTGACCATCATTTTGGGGTTTTTAGTGGCTTGGGACGTGTTTCCTGTATTCCGTCATAAAATTCGTTTTAAGGCCGTGAAACTTTGTTTTTATTTCGGCGATTGTCACCGCAGGCCTAACCTCAGCTAGTGCACGTTGCACTTCCTCCAGGGCCTTATTCTGGCATGTTTATTTTTGTACTCCTTCCTCTTTACTGCGAAGAGGCAAGGATGTGCTTTGTATAGCTGGATTAGGGTGCTTACTTGTTCCCTAGACCAGGACATTCTTGAGGATTGTGAGAAGGCTTGTAGGTTGTAGAAAGATGTGCACGAGATTGAAGGTACGTTCCGTTCCGATATTCGTTCTGGTCGACCAACCGCCTGAAAAAGTGAATATTGGAACTACTGGCTCGCTGAAAAAGGTTAACCAGCTGTCAACCACAAGGACCAGCTTCGGAGGCCGGTCAGGGAAGGTTAACCTAAACGTCAACTGTCGTTTTGATATCAAAAGTCACCCACTGAAAAATTGGTCGGCCGGCTGGTTAATCGATCTGAATATCGGAACATACCTTGAGTTCCATCAAAACAACAACATAACCTCCAAAACAAAACATCGGCGACGGGAAACAGCTAATGGGTGCTTTCCACCTAGACGGTACAAATACCACCAGACGGCACATGTTCCATGGTGTGGCACAAAATTTTAGGTGATCCAATGAACGGCGCAGAATCGAGTAGGAACACGTAGATGGAAAGCACCGTTTGGCACCCGCACATGCGTAAATGGCAGGTGTACCGAACTTGGGGCTAGGTGGAAAGCACGCAATGCGCCAAGCCAATAGCACGGCGCGATCACGGAAAATCGATCGATAATTGGGCGGGGCCTGTCTACTGCGCACACTTTCGGTCATATTTTCATAAAAATTTAGAGCTTGTCCTAAATAATTTACAGGTAAATTTTGTACAAAATTTTCATGCAAATTTTCATGTATTACACGGTGCTTAATTTTCAAAAACACTGAACACAAAACTTTTATGAAAATTTCGTACAAAATTTAGCATCGTGTCAGACATGCTTTAGGAAAAATTATCAACCACTTACTGGTGGTGAGTTTGATTTAATATATATGTGATTCATAAATTTCAAAAATTCATTCTTCAAAAACGCCACTAAAAATTTGTCTATGGAAACTAGAAGAGTCAAATCTTGTTCTAAATTATTTTAGGAACCAATGAAATAATTCACAGATAAAATTGAAGAAAACTGGATTTTTGTGATCCATGATTCACCCTGTATCTCAAACACGAATCAAGTGCTTAACCAGTGGTTGATAATTTTGACTGTTTAGTCTATCGTGAACAGCTCCTAAAATTCACTCTAAATAATGAAAATAGAGGGAGGCGAAGTCCCACCCTTTTAACCCCCATATCTTCAAAAATAAACGTCACTTTTTTTTCGTGTTCTTGAGTAGACGTAGACATTTATCGCTCTGGACTCGTAATGAGATGGTTTTGAGACACTCTGTATATCTCCAAGTTTCCTCTAATTGGGAGAGCTCTGAAAAACTTCAGCAGTTTCGCTTCTTGCTCCGACTAGATATCGAACGGCTCCTCCGCCAATTGTACGTTTTTTTTGTTTTGGCTGTATACCTCAATGGTAGTCTCGGGTTTGTGGCTTATTCCCCAGTCGGAATCTCTGGGTTTGTAGCTTATCCTTCAATCAAAGTCTTCAGCAAATATCGCAGCAATGTATTGTCGAATAGTGTTGGTGTAGTATAGGGCTTATGAGAAGCGGCCGCGGCCACTACGAACTGTCGCAAGTATACATATGTATTGCGGAAGGCCGCAAATAAACTGCTGGACAACGAAGTTGTCGGTATCGGAAAAATGGTCCGACTTTGGAGGTCAATATCTCTCGATTGCCGCGATTGCGATTTCCATTTTGTTTGTTGCGTTAACTAGCCTAATCTTTCCGTAACCCATCCTATAATGGTGAATGTTGAGAAACTTCATGTGAATTTTCTACAGGGTGATACGTAAAATGTTGTAAAATTGCAACGACTTCATCGTGCCCTCATTTTTCAAAAATATATTTTTTTACGTTTCTGATACAAAAATTATGAACTGTGGTGTCTTATCTCGAAACAGTTTCGGAATTTCCCGGATTGGAAGTCTAACATTGAAGATATAAATTTTTATGTTGAATATTGCAGATTTACGAAATTCAGGCACAGCACAAGCACAAAAAGTATAACGTTCAGGGGGGCTTCACTGCACTCGGACACTGAAGCTTTACATCGTTACCATGTTCAGGGGCTTAAATCTGCAAATAGAACATGTTTCACATCTGAAATTCTGATGAAATTCTGATGAAATTCAACGTACAAAAACAGGCAGGGACAACCACTTGAAAATGTGCCCCCTGCTTGGCCCCACACCAAATATTCGGGTTGTGTTGAGAGTGAAATTGTCCTAGACTGTTGTACGAACAATCTTGCTCAATGTCAACATCCATTCATCAAAAGTGACTTAATCTCGCGTGCCAACAAGGCAAATCTGTAACATTCAAAATAAAAATTTATATCTTAGATGTTAAACTTCCAATACAGATAATTCCAAAATCGTTTCGAGGTAAGACACCACACTTCATGAATTTTGCATTAGAATACAAAATAGTACTTTGTGTATCAAGGCCTTAAAGGTAATGTTTTTCAGCTGAATCTGAAATTTTGTAGCCGAGGCGTAGCCGAGGCTGCAAAACAGGTGAGGCCAAAGAAGAACTTTTTGACCGAGGTGCACACGACATTTTTTAGGCGACTATCACAAAAAATTGAGCAAAATACTGATGTTTGAATTGTTTGATTTCTTACTCGCAATCGCAAGAGTGCTTTTCTTTATAAAACATAGTTACCTGTGACATTAGAAAACAAAATTTGTAGGTGTATTATTACAGGGGTATTATTATGACAGTAGGTAGTTTAGACAAGTCAATGATGAACGAGGTATAGTGAAAGCGATTTTTCTCAAACCCCGCCGGCACCACATAGGCTGAAGCTCAAATGCGGCAGCTTTGGATTTGCTTCCGCTGAAATTACAAGCTGTATAGGTACTTACCTGCACCAGTATGAACATTTTGTGATGAGGTGGTGCCTGTAAAACAAGGCAAAAATATGGACAGGGTCTGTTTCTCTGGCCTACCTTTCGGGAAAATCACAATTGTGCAAGTCATCAACGTTGGTGGTCTATTTATTCCATGGTGAGGGCTGCGGTATACATCGAAATCCAACAGACACGCGAGTTTCGGATCTAGTTGGGCAAATTTTCACGACAATAAGCATAGCATAACCCATAACCAACAAAACAAAATAATGAAATTGCCTTTGACTTTGACAGCATTCACATGAATTGACCAATGATGAGTAGCGTAGCAATCTTGCAACTGAAATCACCTCAAAAATCACTGCAGTGGCACCAACCTTACGGAGAAAATAACTATTTTCAAATTTATGTAATTATTACATCTGATTTTGGGTCATCATTGAATGAATAATTGCTCTTTATTAATCAGGTATACCGCCGACTACTTCGTGATGTAAATATTCAATAGCTGGATCGGTCTGAAATCATGTAACGTGAAAAAAGCAGAATGACATTAGCGCCCCAACAAAGTAAAACAACTGAGGTTTAGCGGCCGATAAGGGAAATATTGACATTAGCGTACAAGAAAAAGACACTTTTGGGACGTCAAAAAGGACGTAAAGAAAGCTTTTGTGTGTTGGTCGCCTAAAGACAATTTTTTTTTGACAAATGGGGGTACAATGAAGTCGGTACAATTTTGCAGCATTTTACGTATCACCCTGTAGAAATTTTACATGAAGTTTCTCAACATTCACTTCCACAGGATAGGTCACGAAAGCATTAGGCTAATTAACACAATAAGCAAAACGGAAATCGCATCCGGCAATCGGAAGTTATTGGTCTTCAAAGTCGAACCATTTTTCCAATACCGACAACTTCGTTGTCCAGCAGTTTAGATAGCGAATAGCGATGCACGGGAGTTTCACTTATGAGTACCCGTAGAGTGTACATATCACTTGTTCTCGAATGCTTTAGCACTGCCGAGATCCAGACAGGTCGAAACAAATGCCCGCTGGACACCGATGGTTGTTCCCCGGTCGGTCTGATGTTCTGATATTCCACTCCCCATGACAAATGATAATATATTCCATATCTTTACATACGGTTGAAGATACGTAGTTCATCTTTCGCAAAGTTCAATTTGAACGCTTGTTTACTCCCCCTAGCTTTTTTAAAAGTGAACCAATTTTCTGGGCAAAGCTTCCTATTGAACACATCGCGAGGTGGGGAACTCATTGTCGGGTGAGTGATAATGGTCGAATAAGTAATGGCAAAAGTTGTTGGAAAGAATCAATTTTTTTTTTGTTAGCTTCATATAGAAGATTTTATGTACCGTGGTACCCGAGGTAGTACCTATGAACTGTCGGAATTCATTACTTGTGAGTAAAATAGTACTACTAGTGTGAATAAAATGACTTGAATTTGAATGTACTTAAGTACTCAAATAGGTACATTCGAGTAGTACTCAAAACGCCGGTACTTACCTACCTATGCATCAAAATATTTCAATAAAATTCTAGGCACCAATGCAGGAGGAAAATGTAGCAAGTGAATCAGCTTACCTACATACTTGAATGAAGTCATCGTGAGGAAGGTCAAGACTGCACCTCCTTTACTCGCGCAGGATAGGAAATTGTTTATTATTCATGTGTCATCTTGTAGATATACGTTGATAAATCATTCCACTTGTTTATTTACAATAATTACTGCGAGGTGCATGACATCATTCAACTTTAATTTTGTAATGAAACTATTATGATTAAATCAAATCAATGCAGTTCTATACAGGGTCATTCATAATGAGACCAAAAGAATGGACTCTTCATCAAAACTGTTGTGAGTGTGAGAATGACATTGAAATTGTTCTTTACTCGTGGACATAAATTCGAAATTATGGTCCTTTGAATTTGGAGGAAATTTTGATGTTCTTATCATTTTATCAACTTTTCTGCTCTTTTACTAACTTTATAATCCGAAAGTGTAGGTTAAAAATGGTATTAGTGATACCAGTTGAGCTTGAAATAAATAGTAAAGACAAAAAACAAAGGGGAAAATATTAGAAAATTCCTCAGGAAATTTCTCAGAAAATTTTGATTCAGTTTTCTTGCTCCTGCCTTCTGCCTTGACTTCATACGGTAGTTCATTATTTTGGCCTGATTATGGATCATCCTGTAGAATTGCGTGAATAAAGTTTTTAAACTTTGCATTCCGTTTGAAGGTGACCGCCAGATCATCGTGGTGCGCATGTGGAACGAAACCGTGGCCAATCTGACCCTCATGGCGTTGGGCTCGAGTGCTCCCGAGATCCTCTTGTCTGTCATCGAGATCTACGCCAAGAACTTCGAAGCCGGCGAACTAGGCCCCGGCACCATCGTCGGCTCGGCCGCCTACAACCTCTTCGTCATCATTGCGATTTGCGTGTACGTCATCCCTGACGGCGAGGTCCGCAAGATCAAGCACCTGGGCGTGTTTTTCGTCACCGCCACCTGGTCCATCTTCGCCTACGTGTGGCTCTACGTCATCCTGGCCGTCACCTCGCCCGGCCTGGTTGAAATATGGGAAGCCCTTTTGACCTTCTTCTTCTTCCCATTGACGGTGCTGACGGCGTACGCCGCCGACAGAAAGATCCACAAGTACATCCGCAAGGACTACCGCATGAACAGGCGGGGCGTCATCGTGCAGGCCGAAGGAGACGGCATGGAACTGGGCAGCGCCGAGCTCCTCGGCATGGACGAGGTCCACGACGACATCAAGCAGGAGTACATCACGACGCTGAAGGAGTTGCGCCAGCAACATCCGCACGCTGATCTGCCTTCGTTGGAGAGGATGGCCCATGAGATGGTCAGTTTGTAGCGGAGAGCATGGTCTTAGAGCTTTGTAAATGTGGAGTTTTATTGGGAGAGATTTGCGTCATGTCAATCAATGCAGCAACATATTTATGTACCCAAGTCATTTTGCTGTTATACAGCCGCGGTTCCGGAAAGTTGAAAATACATTTTCAATTCGAATTCACTGTTAGTTCTTCTCATTCATTTTGTGAATTTGAGTAATTTGACCATTAACAGGACAAATTAAAATTCAAATCTGAAATTAAATCCAATGTAGCATGCAGCAACCGAAGAATAATCTGAAGATGGATTGAGAGTAGGTACTACTTCTTCCAATTAAGAGAAGAATGTTTTGATGGTCATCGATGTCTGTGGCGTCAGAAATTACAGGTGGCCTTATCAAAATGGAAACATTAATTTTTCAAAACCTCAACCATACCCTAACAGGAGATTGCATCTATTTCGGCTTGACACCTGTCGCATTTGAGGACAATCGGTCAACTGTAAACTATTTAAACAACAGTTATGTACATATTAAAGTTTCGCCTGATAGTAGAGCTTTAATCCAGCAATTTTGCTTATGGGTCTGGCAAACTCTCTCCTGGCTCCTCCGCCAATTGTACGGGTTTGTGGCTTACTCCCGATTCAGAGTCTCCAGGTTTGTTGCTTAAATATTCCCGAGTCGGAGTCAGCGAAGTCTCCAGCGAATATGGAAACACCATGCAACACTCTTGGGACCAGTAAGGCCTTCATCGATAGTAGCCCTAGAAAAAAATTAATGCATCAGAGTCTGTTCTCGATTTTATGGATTCAGCCATCAACTTCTATGCCATTTTGGCCGTCATATTTGAAACCTTTTATTAGTGAAACGACTTTCATATCAAACTTATATTGGCTAATATAACTCTACATGCATTGTCAGTTGTCAAAATGAAGCGTTGGTCACTGGAAAATGTGTCGAAAACTGGTTCAAAATAATGGTAGTTTTTCCGTTCAAAGTAAAGGGATTTTGAAGGGATTTTTGGCATCAAAATAATTTGAATACAAAATACTTGGCCACCGAAATCTCCCTATTACAGCCCCAGATTTCTTTGCCTGTGGTTATCTCAAAGCTCAATAAAGTGTCAATAAATAAATCCAGAAATCTAACGAGTTGGAAAAAAAGCATGACAAAAGAATTTCTTTTTCCACACATTACAAGCGAGTAATGTAAATTGTATCAGACGGATTCGAGAACTTATTTCTTGCGGATGGTAGACATTTTCGCGATATAATTATTGCAGCATGAATTTGCCATCTCTTGAATAGTTACATGAAAAAGTATTTTGCAATTTTGTTGCCCAAGTCAAAAAAATAAAATAAGAAAAAGAAAGTGATCAATACTTTTTGTCGGACCCTGTATATGAAAATCAATGATGTGAAAACCACGAATGTCTTCATTGTGAAGAGGCTACCAAAAATTTCTCACGCCAAAGATCGATGGCCAGCAAAAATATCTTTATCTCGTAACTAATCGAACTAAACCACTCTCAATCCATCTCCACGAACACAAGGGGACACACAAGATCCTAGACTTATACTGTCTGTCAATGAGAAGATTTTAAAGGGGAAAATAGCTCGCTTTCAAATTAATATTGAATTGTAGATAGGTAAAAAGTTGAAAAACTCTTGGTGTACCTATGTATTGGATCTATGTATGTGCATGGCTTCTTTCATGACGCAGATTTCTAGAGAGATGATTGGAGTTTCCTAATACCTAATTACCCATTGTACGGAAATTTTGCAGGAAATCCGAAAAATGTGTTACGAGTTTGAAGCTAACATTGTTTCGATTCTGCGTTTCATGTATCATTTTGATCTAAATATCAACTGTCATTCTCATTCTGAATCACTGTTAGTCCACAGTAACAAAATGTGGATTTTATTTGGCTTTTTGTTGTCAAAATTTGACATTTTTTAGACTAAAAGTCAAATCTGAATATGTAGTCAGAACATGATATTAAATTTGTACAACTACTAACCAGCGGTTTCAGACAAGATTCCCATAATTAGGCTAATCTATGATTACCTCGATGATTACAGAATTTCTGTTTTGACGATTCTATATAATTGATGATTATCTAATGAGTATTTCACTATTTAAACTGCTCAACATTTGAAATGTCGGTATCGAAAATTTTGCCCTTTTTCAAAACGGCATAACTTTACATAACATAACAGGTTATTTCAAAAATATAACCTCAATTTCTTATTTTTTAAAGATGTCTAAAATGCAACTTTTACAAAAAAATCATATCATCATTGTTGAACTTCTGATCTGAAAAATTCAAAAACTATTTCGAGACAAGACATCAGGTTTCATGATTACATCGTTAGAATTTGAGAAAAAATTGTTCACAAAAACGGGGATCTATTGAACTAAGCACAATTTTGCAATGCGCCACCATGTAACGAATGTAATTGGAATAAATTAAAAATTCTCGCCAACGGAGTATATTGCTGAAAGATGTATCTAAACAACTGTGAAAACAGAATCGGAATCGGTTGGGACAGTTCAAAGTTACACCATTTTGGAAAAGGGCAAAATTTTTGATACCGACATCTCAAATGTTGGTTACCTAGTTCATATCAGAAAACTATCCGCTGCAAAGCTGGTTTTAAAAGTTACTTGTACCGAGGCGTCATCTACCGGCCTGTGACAAAAATTACCCATGGCGCCTCTTTGTATATTTTCACTCAACGCTTTCAGTCCAAGAACATCCGCAAACAAATTTCGCATGCCGTCACTGTAGGGATTCACTTCAGGTCCAAACGATTTGATTCTCTTTAGTTCAATAAGCCTTCTTGTTTTGCTAGGATTTCCAACATTTTGCTAACTTTTATCAGAAGAGGTAACTAGGTAATTTAATAATAATAATTTTATTAGTATTATCCTCGGTATTATCTGTAAATTGCACAAGTTCTTAAGACCAAGAGTGACAATTTAAAGTAGGTATTTATTTTCAGTGCAAATGCACAGTGCATATCTCTCCACTAGCCTGGATTGAACCAAACTTACTTACATCTGCCAATTAATCGATCAATGGGATCAACAAAGTTTCCATTTGGAATTGGTCTCGGAAATAAAATCGCTCAGCGTCTGAGTGTTTTGTCGCCAAAGACAACTTTGAATGGAAATTTTGTTGGTCGCACGATAGTTGCAGCTCGCAACACGCTGAAAACGAAGAATCGAACACCGAATCATTCTTGCCGTGTAGACTCTTGCCGTGTAGACTAACGGCTTACTACTCAACAACTAACCAGCTTTTAGTAACCCGTAGTCTATCCCATCACTCTTATGCCCCAATGTGCTCCCTCAAACCGCCAGGTTTATCAACAGGTCCTCAACCGCGGCCCCAAGTCCCGCGCCTTCTACCGCATCCAGGCCACCCGCAAGCTGATGGGCAGCGGCGACTTGCTGCGTCGCATCTCCGGGCGCGCCCAGAGCGACCTCAGCGAGATCAAGGCGGAGATCCAGCGCGAATCCGGCGCCGCCGAGTACCACAGCAACGCCAGCCGAGTCTTCTTCGAGCCGGCCAAGTACACCGTGCTGGAGTCGTGCGGTCGCTTCGAGGTGCGTGTGGTCCGCACCGGCGACATCGACAGCCCCATCACCGTGGACTACACGACCGAAGACGGCACGGCACAGGCCGGCAGCGACTACATCCCGGCCAAGGGATCGCTCCACTTCGGCCCCGGCGACAAAGAGAAACGGCTGACTCTGGAGGTGATCGACGACGACGTCTTCGAGGCCGACGAGCATTTCTACGTGAAACTGAGCGGGGCGAGACCCCAGGGGGCGCTCGGCTCTCCGAACGTGGCCACGATCATCATACTGGACGACGATCACGGCGGGTTGTTCAAGTTCGAGGCGCAGAATTACGAGCTGGTGGAGAGCGTCGGCACGTTCGATTTAAAGGTGGTGCGGTGCTCTGGAGCCAGGGGGAGGGTGATTGTGCCGTACTGGACCGAGGACGGGACCGCCAAAGCCGGGAAGGAATACGAGGCAACCCAGGGAGAAGTCATCTTCGAGAACAACGAATCTGAGTGAGTATTCTATTTTCTTTGATCTAGTTTATAGTTTTATGGATATCTAAGTGCCCATTTACCACGATAGATCTATAAACAATCAACTTATACCACTTTCCGGGAGGCACATTCCACTGGTAAATTTATTTGGTCCCCACAGAAGATGTAGCATCATTGCAGATTCCCTACAGAGCTTTCAGTATATGTAAATAGAGTTATGAGAATATCGTTCCATTGAATGGTGTTGAATTTTTGCCATGTTCAAGTGATTCAACTAACGAAGGAAAAACTGTCTGTTTTGCACAAACATAACAAAAATTAAACATTTTCATTGAATGAGTGTTGGGTGTCTAATTGTTCAGGAAAGATTATCTACTACTTTTTATCGAAAAGTTCACATACAGAGTGATTCAGATTTAATAGCGCAAACAGTCTAGGGCGAGGTCTAGGGCTTCTTTTGCGGTCGGTATAATACCTAACAATACTGAATTTCTGGGACAACCTGCATATACAGAGTGATTCAAAAGTGTTGGACCATCTCAACGCAACGGTGCGTAATATGGGGGTGTAGTTGAGTGCTGGAAAGTTGTCTTTTAATTTTGAAGTTATGGAGGGATAAAAGTTAGTCCTTCAATTGCTTCTATTTCCGTTGTTTCAAAAGATTTTAGTAAACTGTTTATGGAAAAATAATTAGTACAAAAAATCAACCTCTGAATCTGTATTGAGTTTCTGTTTTCTATACAGGGTGAATCATAAACTACAAAAATTTAGTTTCCCGAAAAAACAGAAGCAACAGAATTCTATCAAATTGGGTTTTATAGTTTTATTGTGCTCTATATAGGTTATGAGACCAATGTGGCTGTTAACAGTTACTTCCAGAAAAAAAAAACAACTTAGGATTCATGACTCACCTGTATACAAAACAGAAATTCTTCGCAGATTCAGAGGCTGATTCTCTGTACTCATTCTTTTTCCATAAACACTTTACTGAAATCTCTTGAAACAACGAGAATAGAAGCGATCGAAGGATCAACTTTTGTTCCTCCATAACTTTAAAATTAGAGGACATAAAATTTTCTCTACAACTTTCCAGCACTCTACTACACCCCCATATTACGCACCTTCAAGGTGGTCTGACACTTTTGAATCACCATGTATGTATAGGGCAAGGTATAGGGTGATTCATGACTAAGACGACATAGATCAACAGTAGATCCAATTTTTTGAGATGGATCAGCAACTGGCTTCGAAATTATTCTAAGCTCTTCCGTTTTAAAGTTACAGGGTGATTTATGTATTTTGGTCGAAACTTCATTAAACCGTAGGTATCTTTGGAACGGATGGGTGGAATCGAATAAAATTTGGTAAGTATGTTTTAGCAACGACCCTTGATGCCGTCATCGACCAATCCAAAAACTCCAGAGCCGGATAAAAAAAATGTGTCCCTCAAATTTTTGTGGAAAAAATCACCCTGTATAATTTTTTTCACAAAAGTCGTTGCCATATTATTCTGAAACAAGATGTAAAATGCTGCAATTTACAAAAATCTCACTACCAAAAATATTCAAGATGTTCAAATCTTTTCTGACAGTTCAATTGCGCCATATAATTTATTTGCGGAATTTGCAGCATTTTTCATGTGGCTTCAGAATATGGTAACAACTTTTGTAAAAAAAATATACAGCGTGATTTTTCCCACAAAAATTTAAAGGACACCCATCCATCCACCCATCTGTTTCCAAAGATCTTTAAAGTTTCGACCAAAATACATAAATCACCCTGTGACTCTAAATCGGGAGAGGTTAGAAAAATTCTGAAGCCAGTTGCTGATCCATCTCAAAAAAAGAGATCTACACTTGAGCTATGTCGGTTTAGTCATGAATCACCCGGTCGGTGCAGACGCTGTATAGGTACCTACAGGTGATCAAAAATGAGAAAATTCAAACTCAGAAACCAAAAGGGTTGGAGCCATGAAAATCACCATTTAGATTCTGAATATCTTCAGCCGTTTCAGAAATATCCTTAAAGTAGTGGTCGGTTTTTAGAAAAATGAAATTTTTCAATAAATCAGTGACTTTCCAAGATATTTGGATGAAATTTGATATTTCTGCCAAGTGTTATGTATACCGGGTGATCATTTGAAAACTATCCACCTGCAATAACTCCCGATCAGCGACGGCGCCAGGGGGTGGCCAGGGTGGGCACGTGCCTCCCCTAAAATCATAGGTGCCCACCCGCGTGCCCACTCGATTTCTCAGAAAATTTCTCGGAAAATGTAATATGAAAAAACCACACTACCTAAATTGCATAACTAAGTATAGACAATACAAATAGAGAAGACCATATGTTATCACCACCGTCGTCACGGATATTGGGGCATCAAAAATCAGCCAACCTTTTTTTGAATGATGGACTCGCCTGGTTCCTACGCAACCGTAAATATCCGTGACGACATATGGTCTTTTCTATTTGTATTGTCTATAGATACTAATGAAAACAACCTAAAATAAGAATGTATCTCGTTGTTTTTCTTTCAAATCAACCTTTTTTGCGCTTGACTGTTCTTTTATGTGAAAAAAGTTGTTTGAAGGATGGGAGGTCCGGAGGTTAAACATATAACTAGATGAGTGCCCACCTCCCTGAATAGTGTGCCTTTTTGTGCCCACCCGTTCAAGAAATGCTGGCGCCGCCACTGCTCTCGATTCCTAGTGAAAATGTCATCGAGCAAAAACAGGTCGATTTTTATATCGAAGGAGACATCTAAAACATACATTAGCGATTTTCTATCTTCAGCCCCCTCGCCCCCACCTACCCCAACTTTGAAATTTCAAATGACCCTACCTATTTTGCGATACATTGAATTCAACAAAATCAAATTCTATTTCTGCTGAATATTTCTAAATAACTCAAACCCACCCCTCTTCCCCCCTAAATTCTTTGAGTGTCCTATTAAATATTCTTGACCTCTCAATTCTCTTCAATGCAGTCAACGTCATCCTGCACAGCACCGAGAGAGAAAATTTTCTATGGAAAAAGTGCCACCCAAATTCACCCCTTCGCTCCCCCCCTCCTCACCTTAAAAATCTAAAACGACAATACCTACTTTGTGATACATCAAATCAAAGGGAATTGAACTCTCTCCCTGAGCACAATTTTTTCGAAATTTTCAAAACCCCCGTTTTCCTATTAAAATACTCCAAATGTCCAGTTGAATGAGGGAGGGGTTGAAAATTAAAAAAAATTGTTTCTGGGAAGTGAATTCAATTTCCTTTAATTTGGGTAGTATTTTGTGAAATTTTAAAGTTGAGGTGGGGGAGAGCAATAGAGTCAATTTGGGTAGCATTTTTTCCACCGAAAATGCTCTTCTTTAAAGCTATTCAGGATGATGCTGACAAAACTGAAGAGAATTGAGGGGTCCAGAATATTGAAAGGGACACTCAGAGAATTTTTAGGGAGAAGGGGGGTAGAGTTAAAATCTTTTATAATTTTTGTTTTGAAAAGAGAATTTAATTTTCTTCAATTTGATGTATCGCAAGGTAGGTAGTGTCATTTGAAATTTAATTTTTGGGATGGTTGGGGGCGAGGGGGCTGAAGATAGAAATTTGCCAATTTATGTTTTAGATGTCCCCCTCGATATAAAAATCGACCTGTTTTTGCTTGAAGGAATATTGACTAAGAATCGGGAGTTATCGCAGGTGGATAGTTTTCAAATGATCACCCGGTATATTATATAATATATTACAAACCGACACGGGAAATGCGTTATTACTGCTAAGGGCAATGATAGCTGGAATAACGCATTTACCGTGGAGGTATGTATCCGATTTTACCCACAAAATACAATAAACTAATGATAATTGGTTGAATAAAATGATAATTCTCGAACGAAACTTCCTACGGAGTAGGCATTAACGGAAGTTGGGTGGCTTTGAAAATTGACCTTAGGCATTGTTGTGTCAATTCATAATAATTAATAAGTACCTAGGTAGGTACGGCCGATTTGGAAATCGAAACACAATCAACCTCGCCCAAACCACAGAATAATCCCAAACTACGGGAGGCAGCGGCAAAAAGATGTAAAAACTTTCGCCAACCCAAAATTGCGGCCGGCACGAAAGCGCCTGCAGAATTTTTAAGGATTGGCCAGCCGCAAAAACACAGACATCAGTGAAGACGTCATGATATCATATTTCGATGGATTGGCAAAAAATATAAAGTCTTCGACGCTTTGGACGGCTTATTTAGTGCTGCGAAACCCCGTTATTATAAAAGAGAACATCAACAATTCTGAATTTGCCAGGCTTCAGTACTATACAGGGTGTCCCGAAAATATACCGACAACGTTCTATGGCAGCTTCCTCTCATTAAAACAAGAAAAAAGTTCCCATGAACATGGGTCCGGAAACGCTTCCTAAGGGAGCTACAGGCCCCTAAAGGTGGGACCCTGAAGATGTTTTTTATTCAATATCTCTGAAACCGTTCAAGGGAAATCAATCAAACTTGACACATCCATTAACCTTCTTATGTCCAACAAAATGAAGCAAGATTAATTCCACAATAATTCACCAGGGGAGGGTCAGGCTGAGGTGTGGGGGTAAAAATAACCCTAACTTTTTTGAATGTGAATTGCTTCTAAATTTAACAAAAAATTATGAAATATTGAAGTTTTCTACCCAAAAAAGATTCCCTCGTTCAACCTCGATAGACGCACCGTTTACGACATATTTGAGTTTGAATGAATGAAAACGTGGTCAGAAATGCTAATTTTTAATTACGATATTCAAGAGGAAAGAAAAAATATTTGAAAGCAACTTCATTTTTATTAGGCATTCAAATTTTGTTAGGCATAAGAAGGTTATTAAATATGTCAAGTTTGATTGATTTTCCTTAAACGGTTTCGGAAATATTGAGTAAACAACCCTCTTCAGGGTCCCACCTTTAGGGGCCTGTAGCTCCCTTATGGAGCGTTTCCGGACCCATGTTCATGAGAACTTTTTTTCTTATTTTGATGAGAGGAAGCCGTCCTAGAACGTTGTCGGTGTATTTTCGGGACACCCTGTATATTTGGAAACTGCACTTTAGGCCGGCCTGAAATTTTCCGAAAAAAATCTCGAAGAAAATCGCCAGAGGAAGAGGTCTTTGGTCTTCCAATAGGCTTCAGTGTTTTTAAATCTGTTTTTTACGGTAGTTGCAAATCCCAGCCGTTTTTATTTTCATCTTGACAGCGGCGTCAAACCCAAGTGACAACGCGATAGCAATCAAAGAGAGCTGGGCGCGCCTGTCACTCTCTTCGCGTATTATATGCACGGGAAGTGAATCATTACATAACGAGTAGATGACAGTTAACGTATCAATTAAGCTGGGTTCCCAGATCCGAATATTCGGACAGAAAATGCGATTTTATATGTCAAATTTTGAATTCGAGGGCTCTGATTGGCCAATATGACGACTTTGTCATTAGATTTCGCATCTTCTGTCCGAATATTCGCAACTGGGAATCCAGCTTTACCTGTTATTTGTGGGTAAAACAATCTGTATGTAACAACTTCAGGATGAAGCCGCCGTTTTCACCTCACATCACAATGTGGGTCGGAGAAACCGAAAACCTTATCAAAATAGTGTCCGAAATGTCACCGAATAGGTACTGGCTCTTCAGCTTTTCACTCAACGTTATGCCATAGAACAGTTATCAGTATCAGATGCCTTTTATTTGCCATCTGAATTTAGTAGTGTAACCTGAATCAAAGAGAGACAAAGTGAGAAAACGCATGGGAGGGAGCAAGACACAGGTTAGATCCTTAGTACAGATGTCAGATAAAACGTGCCTATATTGTATACAGCAAGAATACAAGAAAAACATTTTGACAGAGAAATTAAAAATTAAATGTAGAGAATTTCCCTCTCATTCTTACCTAAGCAACAACCGATTGTTACGCTTTTTGGGTGGCTTTCATAGAGAATTTCATGTACCGTACAGTACTGTCTGAATGTGGTACTTTTGAGACACCCTGTACAAGCGATGTCTGGCTGTTTTCCGGTTTTCAGCAATATAAAACCGTCTGCTGCAATTTGGTATGTTGAAAAAATCCTCAAGAAGATCTCAAACAACATTACAATAGGTCTGTGACAATAGGTATAGCAATCCCACATTGATATTATGCTTTATTTTTCGCTCGAGCCAAATTTCGCTGGCGGAAGGTACCTATGGTTTAGTTTGATCTGCTTATCAGCACTATCACCTATTAATAAATAAAGCTGGTTGTTGTTGAAGTAATACCTTCCAACACAGTCTTAGCTCACATTGCTACAAGACAGTCGTTACCTGATGTGCCTCCAGAAGTACCTAGCTGTTCTAGATAATTATTAGGTACATACTTAGGTGCTTTATTTGTCATTTAATTGCTTACGATTATTTGTTTACTGCTTCATATAAAAACTCAACACTAATGGCATAAGGACAAAGAAAGCAGCATTTGCTTGCATTTGTAGCCCGAAATGAATAATTTAGTAAGTCGTTGGCTACCATAACTGCAAATACCCAGGCAAGCTGGAATAATGAGCTAAGTACTAGGACTATCGATTCCAAGTTGAGACTTGCATAGGTACTACAGTTTTGTGCTGTGCATTTCCCTACTTCCAGCTAATTGCGCACAGAAACTGTCTCGCAGTCAAAATGGATTCAAACGCACAAAAACAGTGAACATTTAGCATTCAGAAAAGAAATGCTTCACGGCAATTCAGATTGAAAAATTTATTTTTCAATTGCATCCGGAGCTTGTCTGCAAAAGCGGCACGCGGAATTAGTCTGATGCTTTTAGGAAAATTCATGAATAATTTAGCATCAGGCTCTGCAAATTGCGTAAATCAAGCCTATATTGAGTCGCGTATTTCAACAATGTGATTTCCCAGCTTTTCATTCATGAGCACCTACAACAACGTGCAAATTTCGAGTTCATTAGGGAAATTGATGGAAAATCTCGAGCATGCTCATGCTGAAACGTGTTGGGCTCTTGATGCGGCAATGTTTTAAAAATCACAAGTGTTGACCGTGATTATTACTTTTTCGCAATACCGAAACGTAAAGAACAATTTCACTCCCATTTTTGCGGGAGTAAAATTGAATTTTAGTCCCGCTTTTTTGCGGGACTAAAATGCTATGGCTATGGCTAGTTGCTATGGCTTTCTATAAAATATTAATCACTATCATTGTCAAATTGAAATTTGCTGATAAATTATTTGAATTGGAAGATTCAGCAGACGCTGGTTGTTCAACTCTTGCTTTTTGCTTTGGAAGAAGCGGCAAGAGAGACCAAGTGCTTGCCAAGCAAGTCCAGAAAGCTATACGAAAAGCAGATATGATGATCCCCAGAAATGGTGTAACTCGAAATGAACTCAAAAATGCACTGAAACTATCTAAACTGCTCAACAATGAAAGTGTTACAGAGCAAAAATTCACCGAATTTTGAACCGCTGTAACTTTTGATTGGCACAATCGATTCTGATTCTGTTTCAAGTTCTGACGAGCTCAATCTCTTGGCCATCTTTCTTGTCAATATGGAATACATTGAGCCCCTCATAAAACTTCTACAGGGTGATGAACAGAGCAGTGCAAAATTGATGAAAGTTCAACATACTCCCGTTTTCGTTAAAAAAATTTTTCGGGAGTATCAACACCAAATTTATGAAGAATGATGTGTTCCCTCGAAACGGTTTTTGAATTTTCGAGATTCCAGTCGAAACAGGCAAAATGTGATTTTTTATTGTGAATACTGTATCTTATTCCTGTGGCAACGCAAAAACATTAGAACTTTTCATATCAAGATGACGCCACTTGGTAGGCTTGTTCACTGAACAATTCTGAGCAATTTGACTTGCAACACGTTCCTATTGTCTAGTGTAGGGGTGAAGAAAAGCCGAATTGGCAGCGTACTTTTTGGTACTACAGTAATGTCTGGATAATCCGAACAGAAAGTTTGCAGACCCCGTTCGGATTACCAAAACGTTCGGATTATAGAATTCACACTAAATAATATCTATAATCCGAACGTGTTCAGTTTATAGATACCTTGCTCAACCATCAAAATGCTGCCAATATGCATTAAAAAATATGCAAATTATCCATGAAAGGTTTATTTTAAATTATTTCATATTATTTCATTGAAGCGTACTGCCAGGGTAGCGTATGAACATCCAGACTCCAATTGACGCAAAATTTCAGCTTTTTGTTGAAGATCGAAGTGACATGCTTCCGTGTTGAAGACATGGTTCAAATATAGCTTACAATGAAAGCTAAGACTTACAAGCTCGCATAAAATGTTCGGTATTGTTTCGGAAGGCACGCACAAAGAAAAATAAATAACAGTTCGGATTACAGGATACAGGGGTTCGGATTATGGATATCATTTTACAGAATTGGGGTGTTCGGATTATAGAGTAGTTCGGATTATAGAGGGTTCGGATTATCCATACATTACTGTACTCCTAAAATTCGGGTTTTCAGCATTGAAAAATGGTCAATTTTTACTCTCTTCAGTCAACATGGGACTACGTCATCAGAATTTGATTACCCACATTTTCGCCATTTTGGAATTTTTTGACTTTACCTTAAATTTCAAACATAGGCATGTTTGACATCATTTCTTGAAATGTTGGTCCCCTAAATGGGATTCGGTCAATAAGATCTGTCTATCTGTTTGTTCATCTGTTTATCTCTTTCCGAAAAAATATTTATAGAATTTTTAACCCCGCACCCCCCTTCTTCCTGAAATTCTCTGAGTGTCCAATTTAATATTCTTGACCTCTCAATTCTGTTCCATGCAGTCAACGTCATCCTGCATAGCATCGGAAGAGATAATTTTCTGTGGAAAATATGCCACCCAAATTTCACCCTTTCTCCCCCCACCCCACCTCATCTCAAAAATCTAAAATGGCAATACCTACTTTGTGATACATCAAATTGAAGAAAATTAAATTCTCTCCATGAGCAAAATTTTTTGAAATTTTTTAAAACCCCTATTTTCCTCACAAAACACCCCTAATTTATTGGAGAGGGGTTGAAAATTAAAAAAAAATTGTTTTCGGAGAGAGAATTCAATTCCTTTCAATTTGATGTATCACAAAATAAGTGGTGTTTCGTTAAATTTTGAAGCTGAGGTGGGGGAGAGCAAAAGGGTCAATTTGGGTAGCACTTTTTCCACCAAAAATTATTTTCTCCGATGTTTTCTATGATGACACTGACTGAATTTAAAACAATTGAGAGGTCCAGAATTAAAAATAAGACAGTCAGAGAATTTTTAGGGCAAAGGAAGGTGGGGTTAAAATTTTTGAAAATATTTTTTTCAGAAAGAAAATTTCATTCTCTTCAATTTGATGTATCGCAAGGTAGGGCATGTCATTTGAAATTTCAAAGTTGGGGTGAGTGGGGGCGAGGGGGCCTAAGATAGAAATTTTCCAATTAGTGTTTTAGATGTCTTTTTTGATATAAAAATCGACCTATTTTTGCTCGAAGAAATATTCACTAGGAATCGGGAGTTATTGCAGGTGGATAGTTTTCGAATGATCACCTGGTGCAGTATTCACAATAAAAAATCACATTTTGACTGTTTCGACTGGAATCCCAAAAATCCAAAAACCGTTTCGAGGGAACACATCATTCTTCATAAATTTGGTGTTAATACTCCCAAAAAAAAATTTTTGCGAAAACGGGGGTATGTTGAACTTTCCTCAATTTTGCACTGCTCTGTTCATCACCCTGTAGAAAAATTATAAAAAGCTCTATGCATTCCATATTGACAAGAAAGATGGCCAAAAGATTGGGCTATTAAGTACTTGAAACAAAATCAGAATCATATGTGCCAATCAAAAGTTATAGCGGTTTAAAATTGTGTAAATTTTTGCTTTGTAACACTTTCATTGTTGAGCAGTTTATTTTGCTTGCTTACTTCCTCGAGAAATCGGTGATCGTAAGATTTTTGACCTTGCGGTCTTATTATTCAATGTTGAAACCATGATACTGGTGAATCTTGATATCGATATAGGCAAATACAGCAGATTGATCGCCGCAGCATGACAGATGGTTCAAAGTTTTTTTTTTGTGAAACTATTTCCAGTTGAAATGGGTATTTCGGTATTGCGAAAAGCCATGTATACACCATGGGACCAAAGTTTTTTTAATCCCTAAGGTGATTGTTTAAGTGCCCTCGAGCCTCGAGCAACAAACTTCACCCACGGGATTGAAAATTCACTTTAGTCCCTTGGTATATTGATATATAATATACTATTATCTACCTACCTATAAATTGAAATTGATACTAAATGGTCTGAATGGAGGTCCACACGTCTTGGACTGACTATATGTTTTGTATCGTCAATGTGCGTCGGTCGTAGACCAAACATGGGAGAACCGTTAGTTCAAGCCACTATAGCTTTTCGCTTCCTAGTAAACAGTAAACTAAGAGACTCAATTTTGCTCTTTTCAAATTTGATGTAACTTTGGGTTGCTACAAATTCTGTTTGAAGTGCTTGCGGGCACAATCCTCCAACTATAAGTCCCTGATTTTGCAAGACATTAGGAACTTCACTCGCACATAAACAGTGCAAAATTTGTGTAAACCCTCAAGGAACTCCCGTTTGAGAAAAAATCTTGAATTTCAGGCATAGAGATGTGCTGGTATAGGCCTCAAAGTACAAGATTGACAGAGTGATCACGAAGAACCACCTTGTATTGTTGCAGTTATACATTTTTTCATTCTTGACCGATTGGTGAAATATGATGGGATTTACTATTGAAGCTGAAATTTCAGGTAGAAAGCCCGAGGATCAAAATGGATTCAAGACAAATATTCAAGATCAAGGGTTTTCATCAAATGTGACCCAAATCTGAAACGCCCCTCGAAAAAGAAGGCCCTGGAAAAATAATTTTATACAAAATAACTTACTTTCGAAGGAACTATTTATTCTGAATATATCAAAATTGATCTGGTTTGATCCAGTTGAGAACTGTGGGTGAAGGAATCCATTTCAGCTGAATGTTTTGCGATTGCACGGGCGAACAGTCCCTTGGTCACCTGAGAATGTTCGTAACCAATACTACAAAACTCAAAACAAGGACTTACTTTACCTGAACTGGTTTGTCTGTCACTCATTGTTGCGATTTTCGTAGTTGTTGTATACGAACATTTTCATGTGAGCAAGGCACTGTTCTTCTTCCTTCCTGCAGTTTATTACTTCACCTATAATTCTTGACTAGGACAAGCAAGAAAGAACCCAACAAATTTAGAATAAATATGATTATAAGTGGTTTTCATCAAATTCTTCTCCCAAACGGACTTCCGATGACGTTTCAGATTTGGGTCACCTTCGATGAAACCTTTGATTTTAAATGTTTGTTCCGAGTCAATTCCAATCCTCGGGTCTTTTTTCCTTGGAGTTCCAGCTTCAATACGAGCCTCAAAATCGGTTAACGAGGAAAGAAGTTATCACTGAAAAACCAAAAAGATAACTTTTTATGATCACTCTTTGAATAAAGGAGAAAGGCGGAAAATCCAAACACCATCCTGTACTTTGAGGTCTACCTTCACATTATTGTGGATGAAATTCAAGAAAAGAAATCTTGAAACGAGAACTTCTTGACGGTTTAGAAATTTTGCACTGTTTTTTTTAATACCTTGCAGAAACTTTATGTAGAGTACCTACTCAATTTTTGCATAAATGAAAACTGATAGCCAAAGGATTGTCCAGCGGACACTTCAAGCAGAACACAAATTGTTTGTAGCAATCCAAAGTTACATCAAATTGAAAGAAGGCAAAATCTCGGGCGAAATTTTTGGAAACGACGTATTGACTTTTACGTAGTTTGGATAAGGTCTACACGACTCCCATGTAGAAGTTGTCCATGAGATTTGTGCCTAATCCTTGATGAAGTAATAATAAAAATTTAAATTGACACCGAACGGACGTTTACTCGGTATGTTTGGTGCTCTTTGGGCGAACCAGGTTTTACTGCAAACTACGCCAAGAGCAATAATTAAGCAAACAGCAGAACATATCGTAACAATGAATTTTGAAGAATATAACAACAAAACGCTGTTGGTATTTTAGTCGACCAACAGAAATTAAACTTACATGCGTTAGGTAGGTACCGAAAATAACCAAATAAGCTACCCAGACTGAAAATAGTGCAGCAGCAGCAAGCGCACCCGGTATCCAGCCAAAACATAATTAAATTAACCGAAAATGAATTGAAGGCCGGGCACAAAACTTTATAAACTCACCTAGAGGTGCTTACACATTATTATTACGGTGTGTATGTAGACTATTTGCATAATAGGTTTAAATAGGGTCTTCTCGTTCAACTTCAAAGGTCTGACGACTGATGAAACACACGGGATCGATATAATTCAATGTTGTTTGGCTTTAGTGACACTCTCACCTCGACTCTCACATTCATAAGTATATCCCGTACACTTTCTATTTTCAGTAGAATGACTTTTTGGAGCAAAAATAAAGTGACAAGCTGGGGGGCTATAACTAGAGATGCGAAGGGTAATATTACCGCGGTAATATTACCGGTAATTTTGGTAATATTACGTAATATTCGCCTAAGCCTTCGGTAATATTACCTGGGTAACATTACCGGTAATATAAATATACCGGTGGTAATATTACAGGTAATATTACCACCAAAATCTTTCCCATTACCCTCCTCTCACCCTACTGTGTAATGTGAATGTGTATGCAATATTTCGGATCATTGCGACGCAGCATCACCTAGTGGACGTCGTCTCTCTTTATAAATTCTGTTTTAATTTCACAAATCGCAAAAATCCGAAGAAATTCACATCAAAAACATGACCTGACCAATAACAAGCATTGAGGCAATTATTACGACTACGAGGAACTCTATCTCCGTCTCAGTGGATGGAATAACACCAAATACTTGATTTTGCAGTCCACCACTTTGTGTCTTTGTTGGGGCACGTTGGGTGGGTGGATGCAACGTACGAAAGGGTTTGGTGTAACATTTCTCCGATTTCATTACCTGTTGTTTGAAGATGACTGTTCTGTTCTGACTTCGAAGATAAGGATCCAGAAGACCAGGAATTTTTCAGCTTAGAACTGGAAGAGGAAGGGGAAGAAGATGACAGCGACTAGTCATTGATTCAAATTGTTACGTTTATATTAATAATGTTCAATTTATTTGAAGAAACAGACTGATGAAAGTCTCATAAGTATCAACAATTGGTTTCTGTCAAACAAACTTAGCACAAATGAAGACAAAAAGCAAGTGATGCACTTTTCCTTGAGACAAGCAACAACCACAAGTGAGCCTTTGAAGCTCCTCGGTACCATATTAGATCCGGTGATGTCCTGGGAGGACCATGTCAATGCAACTTCAAAAAAACTTTCCAAAAACATTTATCTCATTAGAAGTCTGAGAGACATGGTCTCTCTTCATACTTTGAAAACGGCGTACTTTGCATTTATACGGGGTGTTTATAAGAGACTGTGATCGCGGCAGGCTTGGGTCAGGCCGAAAAACGTAGTAACAGGCGCAATTGTAGTGATCGAGAGGGGATTCCAAAGGCGATGCGATCACAGACGTTTATAAACACCCGGTACATAGCACCCTCTCGTTCAAGCTCTCGTTTCAGATCCTAGCATGGGGACATTCTCCGCATTAAAAAAAGCTGTTTTCACACCAGCGTAGATGCATTAGAACCATGACTTTTATGGGGTTTAGAGATGATTGTAGAGAACAGTTCAAACGATTGCAAATCATGACCTTACCATCTTTGTACATATTCAATTGCCTAATGTTTATGAAAAACAACATATCTTGCTACAACACTCATGAACACAGTTACAACACCAGACACGGAGACTTTTTTAGACCTGAATTTCCAAGGGTACTACTGCATTCAATTCTTCAATGCTCTACCATCAGATATAAAAAGTTTATCAAGTCGCGAATTTTCAAAATGTATCAGAACTCTATTGATTGAGCGGGCCTTCTACTCATTTGAGGAGTACTACGATTTTTGTTCTTCATTGCGAAACCAATGTATATATGTATAATCTACCTTATTCTTGACGAATGTAAAATTACAAAATGTAGTTGCTAACATGAAATAAATAATACAATACAATAATTTATTCCGAAAAAAATTCAATTTCATGTTTAAACAATTACTAGAATCCAGAATTTAATGTTGATTTTTGAATGATTCCAATAAAATTTTCAATTTGATGTGATTGACTTATTAATAACAGTTTTATGGTTTAGGGACTACTGGGTTTACCAAAACAAAAATTAGGTGCTTTTTTGAAAGTCGGTAATATTACCGGTAATATTACCGAAAACAAAAGAGGGTAATATTACCGGTAACATTCAAGTAATATTACCGGTAATATTACCCAAAAATAAATTACCGGTAATTTTGCATCTCTAGCTATAACCACGGCTGATGGCACCTGCAAAGTTTTGGAGCGAAACTATCAGCTGCCATCGGCCATATTCTCCCAGCGCTCCAACACGTCACTTTATTCTTGCTCCAAAAAATGATTCTACTGAAAATAGAAAGTGCCATTACGTGGAGCTTGGTAGGTAGGTACTCAGTCAAATTTCTCCACAAGGGATAGGGATCCTGCAAGTTTTCAGGCAGGTTCTGTTTTTATAGTAAAAAGGTATGGAGATTATCAATAAGTAGTTGAATCATCATCATCATCATCATTTATTGTCTTCACCAATATATGGTACACAATGATTGCTTACAGTAGTAAAAAGAAGTGAAATTAAGTAAGGGTAAAAATAATGTAGTAACAGACGAGAAAAAAAAAAAAAGTATGAATTGATTATGATGGCATTGATCTCAGCCCCAAAGACAAAGAAAAAAGAAAAAAAAAAGAAAACTCAAGTAAATTCTGCCAAAACTTCCTCTCTAAATTCTAAGGCTTTTGCTAAATAAAAGTAAATATGGTTCATTTTGTCAACTGTCATATTTTTGAGCAGAAGAAGGTGGAAGTTGTGTGGCTGTGAATCGTGCAATGAATAAGGCGATAACCAGTAACTTCTGAATGATATAAGAGCCGGGCATTTACAAAGGATATGGAAGACATCTTCCGTTTCATTTAGGTTACAAAGTGTGCATTTTTCGGTCAAATTGATTATGTATTTTGCTTGGTTAATGTATAGTCTTAGAAATTTCTTACTGTGAAGTCTATATTCAATAAGTAGTTGAATAATGGGTCGATCCCTTCCTCTCAAGACGTACGAGTATACCTATAAAATGAGAAAATTAAACTCTCCCAGCGGACAAAACCAATCTAGATTATTGAAATTTAAATCAATTATTTTAGGTATCCAAGATGATACTTACATACAAAGAACCTACCGAAAAAAAAACAATGCATTTTCCACAACTGGATTACGGCTAATTTTGGTGGTTGAACATAATCAGTTTTATATTTTCGATTATTGGCGCATATTTAATTTGGATTTTGGTTTAGAATTTGGTTTGAATTCACCAAGTAGGTAAAAAATCTAACTCCCGAAGAAGAAAGTGCATTTTTCTAACCCTTGTGAAAGCTCAAACAAAAATACCTTGAGAACGCAAAAACTGTTTAGTAAGACCAGCCAGTCGCGGGCGATGTTTTGCTCGAATTCAACATCATTTTGCCAAGCCTCTGCTTTCAAAATATGCAAGTGAAAATGTAAATTTCCTCGACTCCTGGTTTGACAGACCATAAGCAAACACATCTAATTGATTTCTGTAATCCGTCCTGTTCAAACTGTCCGTCACTACAGCCGCAACCGGAAACAGGACGATACAATTATTTCGTGAATAATAAAGCTGCCGTGCCATTTAGTGCCGAACTGCCGAGCTAAACAAACACGGGAGTGCCAGAGCGAAAGTAAAATGAACGCCAAGGGCCCAAACTACACCACCACCGTTCAACATCGAATGTTGGCATAAAAAAGCCATGCGAGGAGGCAATATCCAATTGAACCGCCCCATTTGCTTCTGCTTAGGTTTGTTGAGACTAATAAGTAATAGTTATTTTGAAAACCTCAAGAATTCTGCATACTGTCAAAACTTGAAGATTTTCAAAACCTTACAATGTTGTGCTGCTTCAACGCTCATGTGCCACTTCAACGCCCAAATGTATTATCTGCCTATCACCGTGTCAACACTTTATAATATACAAGATTTGAACCAAATTCTGGTTTTCACCACTATAGGCGCTCTGCACATTTTGAATATACCGCCCGTTTCAGCACCCTCATGCGGCAGTCGCGAACATAATGTGTGAGGAAAATTGTCAAAATTGAAGTTTTTGCATTGTTGAAATTGACATTTGCAGGTGGTATGATTATTTAAATGGCATTGTTGTTATGGAAACAGATAACTTCCTGTAGAAAAAGTACAAAAAAGCCGCAACTTTTGGCGCTGAAGCAAATCCGCAGAGTGCCTATATAATAAGTATAAGTACAAGATTTGAACTAACTTCTGGTTTTTCCTCGAGTTTTTCAGTAAAGCCGGTCGTTTCGCTTTTGCATCAAGTAGAGATGCTTTTGTCAAGGGCCGCGAACGCGTTTCGTACTAGCGCTTGACTTTTATGACATTGAACGGCACTGTTACCTCTAGAATTTTTCAATTTCTTTCAAATATTTGAGGCAAAATAGATAAAATATATATAGATAAGAAGGTATATTGCACTCGTTTAAGACGTTTCTTCACACTCCTTCCTTTGAGGTCCTCCTCACTGCGTTTTCGTGCTCCAAAAACAGTCATGTGACAAACTTCGTCTTATTAAACTCGTATAATAATATTGTTACGAGCGATGATTCTCGTGTGTTCTGGAGCACACGCGGTTTTTCTAGACTGTTTGCATCATATCCCAGTGTAACGAGAACATAGCGATGGTTTGGCATCTCAAAAACATGGGAGACTTCAATAGCCGAGTAGGAAAGATCAGCTGAAATGGCGGAGGCGCCGCCGTTCCGAAACACGCGGAATGCTCGCGAAAGGTCTGGGATTTTTCGGGAGTCGTCTCGAAGCCGTATGCTGGGTCATTGTGGAATTTGTTGGAGGACTGGTGGTAGATTCCAGAACAATAGTCAGAGCAATACAGGGTGTGTGCAAAGTTGGGGCACAAAACTGAACCGCAGTTGGAGAAATGTCTCGATAGTACGGAAATATGTTGAAAAAATTCAGGGCTTTTATTTTTGAAAATATGGAGAGTCAATAAAAGGTGGTTCTTCGACCCCCTCTATTTCCGTCATTTTGAAAGATTTCAGTAAACTCTTTTCAACAGACCAAAAAGCAATGTTTTTGAACCTTTGAATGTGTTTTGTAATTTCAAACTAGTGGCCTATTAGATACAAAATAGGCGGTTGCTACGCAACGTGACGTCACCAAAATAGTATTCTAAACTCATCACCAAAGGCCCCCCCTATCTTGCCGTCTCCGAGATACCAATGATCACCATCGAAAAATTCACCACCCTGTATAATTATACTTATGGCCCCGAGAAATACAATTTGTTTTGCTCAAAATTATTGCGATTCCAAACTTCGTTCTGCCCAGCCGAATTACTAGTTTCTTGCTTGCCGTCGCGTCGTATGCTGCCATCTTGATTAATGTTGCCACAACAATTTCCGTCTTAGTGTTGGCCTAGCCTAGAAAAACCTAGAAAACTCAATTAGCGCGCACGACGCTGCTTATCCGAAAGAGCGGAAGCGCCACAGCTTGGAATTTCAATCAGTTTCGCTTGACAGACACATTTTTCCGCTCTTGAATGGTGTAACAAACAAACAAAAAAAAACAAATTTGACTAAATAGTACATACTCCGAAGTTTTTACATATACCCTGGGCATTTGTCTCATGTGCCTTGTAGGGCGCTTTTGAAAAGCGGAGGACAAAGCCGTGTCATAATTTCGCGCCATTGTTGTCGAGAACAGCAAACATTTGATATTTACCCTCGAGTAGAGCGTCTATTTTCACATTATAATGCAGGTCATGGGTTGTATCAAGGAAATTATTGACTGAGAAACCTTTTAAACACTTTAGAACCGTACCTGCGATACTTGCTTTGCTACCAATGCCACCTACGCAATAATGGTGATTGTAGTATTGTTGATTTGTTGAAATAGGTAATCTCATCTATTATACACGTATAACGTTTCGATGATAAGGGGAAAATTCACCTACGTCGTGCCATAGAGCGAGAATTGATGGGGTTGCTACAATATAATTCAATTGGTTTTGTCAGGAGCGCGTCAATATTCAGTAATTATTATTGTACCTTAGGTAGGTATGAAATATTTGCTACTACTCGCTTGATTAGCATGTGAGATACATACCGTCCGTTTTTTTTTCTAGGCCCCAGCTTGTAGCGCCTTCATTATGGGTTTTACACCCAACATATTATATATATTTGAAATCAGGAGAACAAAATCTTTCGATTGATGGTATGTCAAATTATTTTTGACAGATGTCATTTTTTGACAATTGACAGAATAGTACTTGTGACACACCATTTCAAAGCCCATAAAATTCTTAGGAGAATTGTGTTTTCATTTCTAGAATAGGATGTCTTTTACAACTTCTGGAGGTCTTTGAACAGGAAAAATTGTTAAAATTCAGACATACCTACTCAATGATTAATAGGTATTTTTAATATCAACTGATGATAATATTTTGAATTTAAATCGTCCAAATTAGCGGGAAATTCTATAAAACACTCTATCTTTCAGATAGGCTTTTAAAAAAATCGAGGGGGTCATACCTGGCCACCTCGGATACTATCGCGTTGGGCTGGCAGTTCCAATTCATCGGTCGTCGAATCTTTCATTCAAGGAACAAGGAGATGGCCATTTCGAGTAACTTCTTTAGGACATTTTTCGTTTCATTGTGATTATTTATTGATTATTATCATTAGTTAATGTTAAAAATACCTGTTTTATCTACTTACGTACTTATTGAGTATTTCTGAATTTCATCAATTTTTCCTATTTGAAGACCTCTAGAAGCTGTGAAAGACATCCTATTCTAAAAATGAAAACACAGTTTTCCTCAGAATTTTATGGGCTTTAAAATGATATATCACAAGTACTATTCTGTCAATTGTCAAAAAATGACATCTGTCAAAAATAATTTGACATACCATCAATTGAAAGATTTTGCTCTTCTGATTTCAAAAATATATAATATGTTGGGTGTGAAACCCATAATAAAGGCGCTACGCGCTGGGGCCTAGAAAAAAAACGGACGGTATTTGGTCACGGAAATGTTAGGATCGTGCAACAAAATAGAACCCGTTTAACCCTAAAATTAATTGCACACCCCCTGGACAATGACAAACTGCCGTGGCGCCGTGGCGATTGAAACCGAACAAAGGAAACCATACACTGCTTCTGTACAAACTATTATACTGCATGTTATTAGTTTCCCTATATGGCATCTTTGTCTGAAGCAAAATGGAGAAATTGAAATGGAAAACCGTTTTGTTTAAATTTCTATGGAAGCAAACTTGAAATTGTACTTACAGGTTAACAATGTATAGTGTACCTATACCTTGTCTAGTATATATGCCTTCTCACGAACTAGCGGCGAATAAGGGATATTACGTTTCGGGTCCTATATTCGAGACTCTTTTTCTTGAAATATTTTAGCAAAAAGAGTGGAAGAGCAATAACAGCTTGATTGCTTACAAAGGTGAATCAATCGTGCAATTTTTGGGATAAGTTTGGCTGAAAAAAAATCATGAACAAGGATACCACACTTTTTAAAAATTTGCAGGGACAGATGTCCACGATAAAATGTCCCGCGCGGTTTCATAAACCATGTTGACCTCAAAAAGAAGTAGTGTTGAGAGTACCTACTTCGAGAAAACAGCCAATATGCGTGAGCTGCTGGTATAGTGAGAGTGTAATTATTATTGATGCCCACTGTAAATACTCACCTTAAACTAAACTAGTGACAACTCTAATCAAGAAAATCCTTCTTTTCTAAATAGAACTTGATTTGACGTTATCTGGGATGGGCGCAAACTTCTTTGATGCCGATGAAACATTCATGAACCACCAGTACTGAAACGTGACGTGAGATTAGGTTCCCATTGTCTTGCCCATTGCCGAGAGACAGGAATAAAAGGCTGTACTATGTCGGGTTTTTGTGTTGCCTGGGTCTGTGAGTATTTACTCAAAGTGGGCTTAGTCAGTCTTATTTAGCCATTTGTGAGAGAAGCATGCGCCGGTTTTTTGACAGACGGGCAGCTGCAGCTTGACAGTTGACGGCGAAATCTTCGGACCAAAACGTCAAACACATTGAATAGAAGAAAGTTAGGTTAGTGGTTAGTGATAAAGCGGCAAGGAAAGTTTGAACACTCTAGAATGCAAGAAATCGAAGGTTCGTGTGGGAGCAAACAAGCATTGTGCATTTGGTGGTTGTTTCAGTGACTCGACATACGTTTTTGTCGACACAAGCGCCATCTACTGAGATATGCGCAAACTACACTTCGCTCTTGTCATTTGTCCGAGAATTTTTGACAGTTGGCAGTTGACAGTCGCCGGATCCCAGATCGCCGGCCAACTGGGTGATCCGAACATAAGCAAAAATGCCTGATTTTTTTGCGTGTGTGCTACGTTTCTTTTTATTATTTTGAGTTGACATCAGAAGTGAAATAACGAACACTGTTTCATAAACCTTTCCAATTTTACCTGATACATTTCCGGTTGGCGCGCATTCAATCGACTGTCAAATTGTCAATTCAACAGTGATTTCAACGAGTTTTCTTAGTTTTTGTCTTTTAACTGCAATGTGCAATGGCTCAATTTTGTGCTATGTCCCTGTTGTAAGCTAGTGGACTATGAGTCCGTGCGCCGGCGCCGTGCCGCTCCATTTGGGATACATTGGAGGCTGAGGATTCGGACTCGGTAACTAATAGAGAATAAGCACACAGCTCTGGAAGACGTTGCCGAGCACTTTTCACATGACTCCCACACTGGCTGTCACTTTTGGCAATTTTGTTTCGACCTACCAACTCTGAATAGGAAATGTACGGCCTCCATTAACGAACTCTAACAGGTAAAATTGGGGAGGTCTGTTGGCAGTTTTGCAGGCTTTTAAAATATCGCAGAGGAAAATCAATTCGCACTGTCGGAAATTGAAAAAAAACCTCAGCATTATGCCAATATTTCTATAATCTAGACCCTTGAAAGATTTTGATTACAGATAAATACACAGTTGTTTCTGCCGAAAATTAACATTAACAATGCGCAGATATAGCCTTAATCGATATTCCATTGTCTGACACTCGATATAATTTTCAGCAAGTGAAATCACTGAACACGCAGCTATGCCAACCAAAAACATTCCAAATTTTCATTAACAATTCAAACGGAAGTCATGGACTGCAGCGTATGTCATAGACCACACGGCATCTCTGTGGTCTAGAGGACAAACCGAAAGGATTGCAACGGTCATTTCTTTTATTTATGCATCGCGGGGGTGGAAAAATCGATACTTATATGTACCTACCTCAATTATGACATCATTCACGTTGGGAAACTTTGACTTGATGACAAAAATGTATATGATACCGCGCGATAAAATAGACGCCGGTCATTTTATTGCCACTTTTTAATATCATTCTGAGTTTTAACGTCGTCAGGGTGCTTTTATAGGCAGTTTTGGCAACGATACCAAGGATTTTCCAAATTAGGGGCAGACATACATTACCCTTTATGGCGGACCTTTCAGCATCGTACGAGCCATATAAGAGGATGAAGCTCTTAAGGAAAAAACTTTATTGTTTATAAGATGGAGGGCACCGTATGATGGAACGTGGTGGAAAATGTGACGCCGGAGTGACATTTTGCTACACCGCCTACAGAAAAGTGCGGTTGTTCCACTGAGGTTATATCGTACCAATTGACATCACGCAAGTTTCTTTGGGGGTGAACATTAATTATGTATAAAGCATAAAGCGCTCATTCTTGTTTGTGTGTCAGCTGCAGCTTTTAGATATCCGGCACAAAAGTAGGGACATTCAAAATAATTGAAACAAGTGCCAAAGTCTCCACGCCACGGACGAATTTTTCTAATACAGATCGGTATTAAGGTATGATGAACTGATAAGCTGCATTGAAAAAGTTTGAAAACCAGTTTACTTGGTCAACAAATGATGAGAAAGATGGCAGAACAATGAAAGCCTTATGAAAAAAGCCAAAGTTATATTTTCCACCACCATTCCGGTAAGAAGTATATGAAAATTGTTAGGAACCAAGTTGTAGAGAACTCAATGATCTATAAAAAAATCTTGGAGGGCATACATCTAACTTCTTCAGTCTAGCTGTTGATCACGTTCAAAGTTGCGTATCAGTTCAGTAAAATGGAAAAACCGTCGGCGTGACATTCCTCCCTGAATGGTCTTAAAAGAACAACAAGAGATATCCGAAAACAAAACTGTACACAACAAGATTGTAGAGAATCAAATATTCTACAAGACAATCCTCAAGGCGTAATCGGTTCTTCTGGTTAAGTCGTATAGTACGTACAAAGTTGCGCGACAATCCAGATATGTAATAAAGTTATTGTTCTTTAAGAAAACTTAAAACCCTAGACTCGGTGGAAATTAGTACATTACGTAACAAGTACGGAAAGTGATACATCACGCATGAGTGTGTAAGTTAATGTACGAGGCGCAGCCGAGTGCAGAAATCACAAGAATTGATGTAAGACACTTTACGGCGAGTTACGTACACTATTTTTCCCACGGCCGGGAGAAAATTACATTCAAATTAAGACGTAATTTTCGTGTTTTTCTGTAAACGTATAGATTTCATAAAAACCAGTGGGAAAATAATAATTACAAAAATAAGGGTAGTTTTAAATGTGTATGTATTTCAAATTTTCAAAAATTCAAATTGCAATTAACACCGCTATTTTCTGACCAAGCCTGCCTGTGGCTGTTGTTATGCTTGAGCATCTTACAAGCGAGCGGTACACCGAATTATCGCAAAAAAATCAAGAATCCCATCAAGAACCAGTATTTCAAATTCAGATTGCTTTGAAAATATAAGAAATGATCTTTTTCATAAAAAAATTCGGAGAATCGCAGGTTTCGAACTCGCGCTCTCTGGACACACGCCTCGCGCGCCTGCAGCAGGTGGGGCTGGAGGTGGCGTCTTTCATCATCAAGCTATCAGGGTATTTTTGTCAGCCGGCCAAAACTGTCGTTGATAAAGGACACGAACAATTTATTTCATCCTTTGAAGAGCAATAGCGGCCTAAGACCCCGGCTACCAGCCGGAAAAGGTACGTTTTGGTCATCAGCAGGTGTATGGGACTTCATTTATTAACAACGTCCCTTGTGAGAAAATTGAAAATCCAGTAATGAAATTAGTGGCATCTCAACCGTCATTTTGACTTTTCAGTATGTTAACTTGATTCAAAGTATTTGGGTGTATTGGATGGGGCTGGTGCAGCTCAAGATTTCTAAATGGACCCCTATTTAATCTTTTGTGGTCACATTTGCATTGCTACCAAAGAATTATTCTGCTTTATAAGTGTAGGTGAGAATTTCATTCATAGCTTTACAATTATTGTTGTTGAAAGGAAGTTATGTAGGATTTTTATTTTCATACATCTCACCGTTAGGGTTAGGCCTTAGATAAGGTTATATGTATAAGCATGTCAAACCCATACTATCGGTTGAGAGGACATGACTGAGACCAGTCCTGTAGGTGCGAATTATTGTTGATTTGCTTGTGAATCATAGTTAGGGTGGTATTGAAAGCCGGTTTTTCGAAATTGTGATTGAATCGTCGTGTTAATTTGTATTGTTTCGTGGTCCGAATGAACTGTGCGTTATAATAACGCACGGCTCATAACGCACAGGTTGGGTAGGTTGACGTAATTGACAATTTTCGGGACTACTATAGCGTGTGAAAGGGGTCACTTCCGTAGGTGGTCGTAAGCAATAGTTATTTACATGATAAGGCAGGAAAATGAGTCCCTACAGGGCTAGTAGGCATATTCAAAAACGAACATAAGCGAGGCCTGGAAGCCTACTCCCTACGTGCTAAGCTTGGCAGGGAAATCTCACTTTCCTGCTTGTAATGGACACTTCATCTGTTAGTTTCGGGTAATAAAATGACAATGCAGAGAATGGAAAGCTGAATGAGAGAAAACCAAATAACATTCCACACTGTCCAGGAAAACATGGAAAAAAATTGGGGCGTTTTATTCAGAATTTAAATCGACAACTTCTTATTGAGACATCCACAGTAGTAAGCCGCCTCTAGGAACCTCCCTCTTCTGAGAGGGTTCTTCTGACTTTCTGAGATAATCGAGAGAATAAGTGAAAGACAAACGTTAAAACACACACTTTTTATTACGGCGTTTTACTAATTCACAAGTCACATAGTCACACTATCATATCGTCGACCGTGACCGGACAATTCGTCGCGAACAATTTGTCGTGGACAATTAACGCGGGGGCAATTCGTAGCGCGGACAATTCGTCGCACAGACAATTTGTCGCGAGATTTTGTTTTGTCCTTTGCCTTAGCTTCACTAACCCGGGCTTAATTAGTCCCTCAGGTTTTTCATGACAACCAGAAATCCAGCAAGCCCCCTGTTGCCTTCTTGTGCTATCCAGTTCTCCATTGGGCTTCGTTGTGTCTTTGGTGCAATTTGGAGCCCTGCTGAGCTCCTTGCATTTCTTGGTGACTTTCGTAGCATCAGTTAGCACCTTTGTGTCTCCTTGTCATAGTCGGAGCCCTATCCCGATGAGCCCCCTTATATTTTTCTGTTTAAAGCTCTGCTGAACTCCCTTTCATTTCTCCGTGGCTTTCGGAGCATAAGTAAGCCCCTTACATCTTCATGCGATATTCGGAGCCCTGTCGAGCTCCTCACGTCCTCAATAGTACAGGAAAAATAGTAAAAAAATCGGCAAAACCTCGGAATAAATATGGACGTCATAAAAATTTGATATTCTGTTCAAAATTGAGTGTTCTACAACATATCCAAAATCGCCAAAAATCGCACCCGGGGGTTTTGAGTTATTGAAGGGGGAGTAAAAAATTGCAGGTTAACATGGAGGGGATGGAACTCGTCAATCCATTGGATGCGGATACATTATAGTTCGACGTACCATACCCCATTGATACCATTTTGGCACAAAAAGTGTCCATCATTGTTGAAGGGGAGTAGTGGGGGGGCGCAGCTCTTGTAGGTGGTCCATTTTGTTTTTCTGGCCATGTAAAACCGATCACGACAAGTTTGGTATCTTTTCCGACTAAATTCAATATCCTGAACTCGTATCCGATGTGTAAATTTGGATGAAAACAAGTTTGAACAAGTCAACTTAAGAAAACTTGTTTTTTCTTTGACAATTTTGACGAATTTTTTTTCTACTGTTGGAGGTGTTTATTTCTAACACATTTCCAGGGACCATCAAATTGAAGTGTATTCTTCACAAAAATCATTTACTCGGTGTATAATTTTGTTTCTCGAGTTTAAAAAATCAATTTGGACTTGAGCCGGCGCGGCGCGTCGTCTACTACTGACCAGAACACTACAGCATGCACCTTTCAATGAAAACACCTCAAACTATTGGAAAAATAACAACTCATCTTCGAAAGTTGGAGGATTTGTGCAGAACTGAATTCCCTATACCATGAACAAAATCGCCATGAATCGCAATGCAGGATTTTGAGTTATTCGAGGAGGAGGATAACACTTTGACAGGATTCATACTCTATGAACTGTTACTTCTCCCCTTGAATAACTCAAAACCCTGCAGTGCGATTCATGGCGATTTTGTTCATGTTATCGGGAATTCAATTCTCCGCAGGTCCTTCAATTTTCAAAGATGAGTTGTTATTTCTTCAATAGTTCGAGGTGTTTTCATTTAACGGTGTATGCTGTAGTGTTTTGGTCAGTAGTGGACGACGCGCCGCGCCGGCTCAAGTTCAAATCGATTCTTTAAACTCGAGAAACAAAATTATACATCGAGTGGATGATTTTTTGGAGAATACACCTCAATTCAATGGTCCCTAAAATTTTTCTAAAAATAAACACCTCCAACAGTAAAAAAAAAATTCGACAAAATTGTCAAAGAAAAAACAAGTTTTCTCAAGTTAACTTGTTCAAACTTGTTTTTATCGGAATTTACACATCGGATACGAGTTCATGAGATTGAATTTAGTCGGAAAAGATATCAAACTTGTCGTGATCAGTTCTACATGGCTATAAAAACAAAATGGACCACCTAGCAGAGCTTCGCCCCCCCACTACTCTCCTTCAACAATGATGGACACTTTTTGTGCCAAAATGGTATCAATGGGATATGATACGTCGAACTATAATGTATTCGCATCCAGTGGGTTGACGGGTTCCATCCCCTCAATTTTTACCAGCAATTTTTTACCCCCCCCCCCTCCAATAACTCAAAACCCCCGGGGGCGATTTTTGGCGATTTTGGATATGTTGTAGAGCACTCAATTCTGAACAAAATATCAAATTTTCAGGACGTCCATATTTTTTCCGAGGTTGGAATCTATCTTTCTTGTACTACAAGTGTAATTTTAACCCCTTATTATTTTAGACCTATTATATTTCCATGGCTTTCAGAGTTTCAGTGAGCCCCATTTTGCAAACTTGTGTTATCAAGAGCCCCGCTGGGCCCCCTTCAATTTTTCCGAGGCTTCCGAACCACTATTGAACCTCCTCGTGAACTCTTTGTGCCTTCATGTGATATTCAGCCTCCTATCGGGCTCTCTTGTGTCCCCAAGTGCAATTTGAAACCCCCAATGAGCCCCCTTGTGTTTCTTGGCTTTCAAAACTCCATTGGGCCCTCTTCCATCATCTTGTGTTATCCAAAGCTTTATTGGGCCCCCTTCTTGTATCTTTGATGTAATTTGAAGCTCTGCTCAGTCCCCTTGTATTTTCCGTTACTTTCGAATCAGTAAGCACCCTTGTCCCGTCGGGTCATGTGGAGCCCTATTAGTCGGAGCATTAGTAAGTCTGTTGTGTCTATAAAGACACAATGAGTAACATGAGTTATATCCCGACCCTTGTTGGCCTCCCTTTTATCTGCAAGTGTAGTTGTACTTAGCCCCGTCATGTTTTTTAGTGGCTTCCAGAGTACCAGTAAGCACCTTTTGTTCAACAGAGCTCCATCGGACCCTCCGTGCCGCCAATATCATTTGGAATCCTGCTGAGCTTCCTAGCATTTCTTCGTGGCTTACGGAGCTCCATCGGGCCCCCTTTGCCCTTATGTATCGTTTGGAGCCTTGATGAGCTCCCTCATGTTTTTCGTAGCTTCCAGAACTCCAGTGAGCCCCCTTGTTGCCCTAGTGGCCCTCTAAGAGCCCCCTTCTCTCTTCAACACCTTTTGAAGATCTGCTGAGCCTCATAGCATTTTTTCGTGGCTCACGGAGCTCTATCGCCCCCCTTGTGTTCTCATGAGCCCCTTTTTAGTGGCTTTCAGAATTCCAGCGAACCCCCTTGTGCCTCTTCGCGTTGTTAGAGGCCTTAGTGGCCCTCCAAGGGCCCCCTTGTTTCTTCAACGTCTCTTGAAGCCCTGTTGAGCACCCTTAGCATTTTTCCATAGCTTGCGGGGTTTTATCGGGCCCCCTTGTGTCCTCATGTATCGTTTGGAGCCTGGTGGGCCCCCTTATTTTTTTGTAGATTCAAATCTCTACAATAAGCCCTTCTGTGCCTTCTTGCATTGTACGAGGCCCTAGTGGCCCTCCAAGGGCCTCCTTGTTTCTTAAATGTCTTTTGAAGTCCTGTTGAGCCCTCTAGCATTTTTCCGTGACTTACCGAGTTCTATCGGGCTCCCTTGTGCCCTCATGTATCGTTTGGAGCCCTGATGAGTTCCCTTTTTTTGTATCTTTCACAGCTCCAGTGAGCCCCTCCTGTGCCTTCTTACGTTATTGAAGGCCCTAGTGCCCCTCCCCGAGGGCCCCCTTGTTTCTTCAACGTCTTTTGAGGCCCCGCTGAGCCCCCTCACCTTTTTCTGTATCTTTTGGAGCATTAGTACGTTCCTTGTGTTTTCATGTAATATTTGAAGTCCTATCGGCTCTCTTCAGTCCGAATGTGTAGTTTGGAGCCCCAATAAGCCCCCTTACGTTCTTTCACAGCAGAATTCAGAAATCAGAATTCAAGCAAGCTCCATTTTGCCTTTTTGTTATCCAGAGCTTCATTAGACCCCCCTTGTTACTTCAACGTGTTTTGAAGCCCTGCTGAGCCCCCCCCCACATTTTCCCTAACTTTTGGTGCATTATTAGGCACCTTGTGTCTTCATGTGATGTTCGGAGCCCTATCAAGCCTACTTGTGTCCTCAAGTGCAGTTTAGGACCCTAATTAGCTCACTTGTGTTTTTTCTTGACTTTTAGAGTAGGTACCACAGTAAGCCCCCTATCGCCTTCTTTTGTTATATAGAGCTCCATCAGGCCCCCTTGTGTCCTCAATATCGTTTGAAGCTCTGCTGAGCCCCCTTGCATTTTTGCAGGGCCTTCGGACCTCTATTGTCTCTCTTTTCTCCTCATGTGTCATCTGGAGCCCTGATGAGGAGCTCCTCTTTGTGATTTTTGTAGCTTTAAGAATTCCACTAAGCAAGCCCCCTTGTGCCTTCTCAAGTTTTTGGACTTTCGGAGCATAAGTGAATCTCTTGTGCCTCCATGTAATATTCGGAGCCCAACTGGACCTCCTTGTTTTTATGCTTTTTTTTCGGTAATATTTTGAACCCCCTTGTGTTTTCATATGTAATAAGTCCCCTTACGTCCCGAAACCTTAGTGGCTTCTTCATGCTTATTTTTCGGTTCTCTTGCGAATGTTCCGTGCGACTAATAATTGTCCGGCCACGCATCAAGAATAGGGTAGTAACCACCATCAAACAATATAAAAAAAAATCGTATTAATCGAATGTAGAGCCTTAATAACAAGACCACGTTTCGTGGAAATTCGAAAAAAAGAGTTCCAAGTGTCTCAAAATCTGCCTTGAAAGTGGCTACTTTTGCGAACGATTTCAAATCTACCGATTTGTGAGGTGGGCTGTGACGTTTCAATCTTTTGACAGTAGTGAGGATGGCCCCACCTCCGTTGCCTGTGTGTCAGTGTTGACGTTGACGTTTGCCAGCATAACATTACCATTGAAGTCTGATGTAGTTTTGAAGTATTCATAAATCATGAAAGATTTTAGGTACCAACTTTTCATATTTTCAAGCAAAACAACTAAACAACACGAATCACCGCACAGATACACAAAGCGGTAACAATATAACAATCAGCTGTTATGAGCGTTGACGGGTTGACGCTAGTGCTTTTTGTAGTAAGTTCTGTAGTGTTGTCAAGCCTGCCTCTCCGCCTATGAAAGATTGTGACGTCATCGCGCCAAATTTGAAATGATCGAAAACTTTCATAATTTTTTTTGCCAAGAAAACTTCCTCCCAATCTAGGAGAAGTTTGTTCACAATACATACAGACAACAGACATCATAGAACTGATGGTATTTTGTCTTTTGTCAGTTTTGTCTTTGGTTTTTTGAGTTTTTGTAATGTAAATATGTTCATATATTATTCATATATACCTATATATATATATATATATATATATATATATATACACGAATTGGTGTCGATTATTCATCAGTGAACACCATCAATTAACGTTCATTTCGCCGACTCAACCATTGACAAGTTGAAAACCGGGTGGATATGGAATTAAACGTCATGGTTTCAAATTCATGGCTGTATTTTCCTCGGTATTTTCATCCTTAAACGTTTGACAACAGCACTTTTTCGCGTTCCTTTCGAAAGTCGGAGAGATATCTTATTTAGGGAACTTTCTCCATTCATCTCAATTATTATCGCTCCATAGAGACGTACCTATATTAAATTAAACCATATTTCCGCCGTTGAAACAAGCACTTGATGAATGAGAATGGTTGCAGCATATCCCAGTCCTCGTTTAGCTGTTTGATTAAAATTGCGGACAACCCGCACTAAATTAGCAAATCGTTATGCATATACGTCATCATAAATAATTGTGTTTTATTCATTTAATAATCGTGACCGAATTGGTAGCCTTTAGCGGTCATCCCATTCCTGCGGGACTATTATCATAATTCCTTCCTGCGGTACGTGTGATGGTGAGGCTTCTTCATAAATAATAAACGATACGACACTTCATTTAGGCCGCACACCACCACCAACACCAAACCCCAGCGGCACGTTTTCCTGCGCTCTCTTCATCATCATCCATTCCTGGGGAAAAAGTTTAATGCGGCACGGATACAGTCCCATTCATACACTTCGGAAGTTTGCAAACAACCTGTTTCTCTCCAGAGGAGACAGCAGAGTGGTTGGAGTTAATGATAAGTCTATAAATTTTCGGTTAATTTACTTGGCTTTCGTGTTTTACATTGCCCACGTTTTCTGCCCAATACATTTTTAATGGAACCTAGAGCCAGCATGGAAGCGTGTTCAAGGATAATTTTGAAAAATCCACGCAGAACTATTCAGGAATCCCTCTCATATAAAAACGAACGAGAAAACTGGCACGACCCGCATACACATGTGTGTGTGTCTGTGGTATAACATGTCCTCCACTATGTTTATGGAATTCAATTCAATTTAAATTCAAAGTAGGCAGTGCGCGTCTTGGGCATGAAGCGATCGTCCTCGGCTCCGTTGGGATAATATTGGGAGATTATGAAGAAGGAGGAAAAAGTTGGAATTTAGATGATTTAGGAAAGGTCCTTGCCTGTCCCATTTTTTTATCGACAAAATCCCGATGCTATTATAACCCGAATTGATATGAATTTCATGCGGTTGCACCACGCGGATATCTGTCTCTTCCACTTTTATACCTTCAGTTTTTTTTTTATTTTAGCTCGTAAGAACAAGGAACTTGATTATCAACATTACACTAAGCATTTTACATCATTGAAATAAAACTGGATGATTTATTAATTGACAGAATAGTACTTGCACTTGTGATACCTCATTTTTGAGCCCCTAAAATTCTAAGGAAAATAATATCTCCATTTATTTGGAGATTTCTAGAAGCCGCAAAAGACACTTAATCGCAAAAGTTGAGGATTGGTTTGAAACTTGAAAATATTCAACAGTAATATCACAAGTGCTTAGATTTTCACGATAATTTTGGTCAGGCGATCGCGAGTGCTGATTGTAGCGATAAATGCCCGACTCCGTAGGAGGAGGGCATTTATCCAGAGACAATCAGCCCGAGGGAAACGCCTGGCCAAAATTATCTGGGAAAATCTCGAGCACGAGTGATATTTTGAAGATTATTACATAAAAGAAGTCCGAAGTGACAGCTGTCAGATTTTGTTGTTTACATGGATTTTATTCCGTTGCTATTGACAGTGGGATTTAGATAAGTGAATATTATCCTTGTAGGTCTAATAATCAAGGGCGTTGTATGTAATAATCAACATAACATCACAAGTGCTCTAATAATCACTTAATAATTTCCCACTGTCGAAGGCAACCGGATAAGTTATTGGATACAAACAACTAAATCTGATTGATGTCACTTCAGACTTTTTTTTGCAATAATCAGCAAAATATCACTCGTACTTGAAATGTTCCCAAGTAATTATGGCCAATCGTTTCTTTCGTGCTATTTATCTGGTTGTCCCTAGATAAATAAGTAGATAATGGAGCACTTGGGCAGACCCTCACTCCTCCTCCTCAAAGGAGGCTCATTCTGAAGCTTCGTCCACCTGTCAAAATCTGACAGATAACAGCTGCTTATAATTTGATAAATTTTTGTTTCTTATCAGGTTCCATGGTATCAGGATTGTAGTACTTGAAGTCTGGTAATGAACCAATCAATTTTTCGTTCCAGGTACATTGAAGATATGGGGAAAAAAACCTTTTTCACTTGGTCACCTAATGCCAACGCCTTAGGTAGAGCCTCTAGAGCCATTGGGAAATAGTTCAAAAAGTCCAAAAACTTGACGTTTCCAATTTGCATCATTATCAATCGAGTACCTGTAATATCAAATTGAATAAGGAAGTCAAAAGAATAATGAAGACTATTTTACCTTTCATAAGTAGTCCAGTTTGAGATCTGTCTGCGTTATAGCATTGTAGCATAGTTCCAAACAAATTGATGGTCGAATCCTCCACCGTTGTGTGCTGGCACCACGATCTGGTTGAATTTCTTTCTCAATGTTAAGAGATGATGCATGAATGGTGAAACTGTATCTTTGGTTTTCAAGATTTGTAGTCTAACACCAACACCACATTTGGTGCAGATGGCCTCGTTGGTGTCTATGCACCTGTCGCAACACTGCTTGAAAACGCATAAATTTGGTTCGTGAAAATGTGTTCCATCCTGGAGAAATCTCTGTTGTGTTCCAAAATCATAAAACACAAATAGTAAATCGTTTGATTTTGGTTCCCCTGTATCTTGCTGGATGTGACATAGATGATCAATCGGCTGATGTCTATTACATATTTTGTAATACACTTCACCACAGACATAGTTACGATCCGTCTTTGTTGTTTTGAAACATCCCAAGCATCTTCTTAGTTTTTTGCATAACTACGTCGTGGTTGAGGTGGTTCTCAGAACAAGTCTGTCTCCTAAATGATCGTCCACAATCTTTGCACACAATCGCTACTTGATCCATCATACAAGCTGGCGACTGAAGACAGGCAGGGCATGTGGAACCACAACGGTGATCATTTTTTGAATTATAAGCAATGTGACACTTGTCACAGTAGTAAGCACATCAAAAACTGAAGCAGTACAACATCTGTTCTAAAGTTGGTTGAATTCGACTAATAAACGCTGCTCATCATATTCCCAATTTTGTCCAACGATACGTTCTTAGCAGCTTGAAAATTAATCCAGCCTTCGCCTCTCTGGAAAGTTTCACTTCCAAAGTTGAATCCAACCTGATCTTCTGGCTCAAGGTTTTCTGAACATCTCTTCATAACTTGTTCAATGCCGCTTCTCACCCATCTTACTGGCTCTTCAATGTCCGATACGGGTTTCTACATCAACTGAACCATACGTACTTCTCATTTTTTTAGTAGTGTCTATCAAAACTACAAACTTATACATATCCATCGCAATACAGTTAACTGACGAGCTATCGATAAACAAGTATTATTAATAATCAACGCGTCATCAGCTACTGATGACCGATTCCATTCAACCAAACTATTTTTTACCCCCAACCTCCTCCAAACTTTGACAGATGACATTTGTCTAAGTTGACAGCTTTCACATTTGACAGGTGGGCGGGGCTTCAGAATGAGGGGGCGGGGCTTAAAGGAGGAGGAGTGGGGGTCTGCTCAAGTGCCTCATTATCTATTTAGATGCCCTTCTCCTGTTTTGTGTAATAATCACGACTGTTACTGCTGTTGGTAACTTTGTAAAGACGATGGGAACTTTTCAAGAGCTTTTAATGTACCAATCACGACTGTTAATGTTGTTAGTAACTTTGCTAGGACGGTGGCTGCAAAAGACACCCAATTTTATAGGCTTTGAAATGAGTTATTACAAGTACCATTCTGTCAAATTGTCGAAAGATTCCACCTGTCAAAAGAAAATTTGTCGTGCCACCAATGGAGCATTATACTTTTAAAAAAATATTTTGTTTTCGGATGGAAACAGAAACTATATTGAAAAATAACTGACCCGTATTTTTTTATTTAGCCAAAAATCGTATCGTTCGGCCGCAATAAATAAACGAAATTCCTATATTCTGCCTATTTCTGACGTCATTTACACAGGCAGTATAGGCGGTGACTCGCTGTGACGTCAGAACTAGTTGATGTTATTTATTTATTACGCCCAAACGATACGGTTTCTGACTGAATAAAAAAACACGGGTCAATTATTTTTCAATGTAGTTTCCATTACAATCAAAAATTTTTTTTAGTATAATACTCTATTGATAGATTTTTTTCTGATGACTTCAAAAATATAATTATATTTGTGGAATTTATAATAAAGTTCCTACAAGGTGGAGCCTGAGATAAGAAACAGACGGTATACATAAACATACCTACAAGAGATGACAGATTGCCATCAAATCGCGCATCGTCGTGGTGAGTTTCACCATAAAGTATATCAGCGAAGTTGGACGTTATACTGCTCTGCATGGATGTCATAAAAACAAAATCACGAATAGCTCGGGAAAAGGCATATAATGTATTGGACGTTAAATTTTTTTGATGTGTTGTGTTTTAGCGTAAAAACACGACGTTAAATTTTTATTTATTTTCATGGGGCGCGCATGCATTTTCAAAGTGGGTTATGATGGTCAATTTTACGGCGCGTTATTTGAGATGGGTGCTGATGCTGAGGAACGCTTTTCTAAAGGTTAGGAAAATAAAGACGTTGATGTTCAAATAATGGAGTGCCCGTACAAAGACGTTTGGATCGATTGATTGACCACAAACAAACATCGAGCAGGCTTCTTGGTGAGAGAATAGGGGACAATAAGATAAACTGGAAGTCGACGAGATTGTGTTTGAATAAAACAGATAATCAATCACTCACATCTTCGCGAATGAGGGATAAAATAAGAGTGTGAAAGTCTATATCAGAGAGGTCAATATTGAAACCGCCCCTTGCAGAAGGCGCAGAAGATTGAAGCTCCTCTGTAAAAATGGAATCAGCTTGCTAATTTAGTCTCCTAAACAGTTTCTAGCTCCTTCCACCTTTTTAGTACTCCAATAAGCACGACTACGTTGGATAACAGTTTCAAAACCGCGTTCATCATTGAATAAACCTTTGAGACTATTCCGTATTTCAAAGTTTTTCGAGGTTGAACTTGCAACTAATAATCAAACGATGCTTGAGAAACGTTCAACTAGCGTTATGCTGGGTTCAAAACAGTTTACAACAAGTTTAACGCTCAAAGATTAAGGAGCAATGCCTAAAAACAAGGCCAATCACCCTAGCAATCAGTTGCCACCCAGGCATTTATCAGGCGTTATTCCTTACGCCTTACGCCTTATTTTGGTCTATGAACCCGGCATTAGTGATAGTCGAATAAACCTTTTTTGGTTGGAAAATGAACGTTTAGTTTTGATTTTGACAAAAGCGTTTTCAAGACGTCTAAAGTGAAGCGTTAGATATACTATTTTCAAAAAATTATCATTGGGTATTTGAATGGGAATTGAGAAAAGCGTTCACGTAGCGTTAGTGATGATTCAAAAAAGTCTCTGGTTGAAAATGAACGTTTCATTTTCAAATTTGATGGAAACGTTAGCAAGGTCTAGAAATGGATAAATACGGCCTTTTCTCTAGTTTTGTTTCCCTCGTTCGTGCCAACTGTTTTCCTTTTCATTGGCGGAGGGGAGGAGGAAAGTAAAATAGGATTTTTTGTGTTTTCAATTCGAAAACGGTGGCAGAAAATAAGTATAAATAGAAAATTGTTTACCGCACATCATTTGGACAAATTAAATTATGGCGGCACGGCTGCAACAACGAAGTTATCTTTTTTCCCTTTAATAACTTCCCGGAGACGAGACGTCGTCCGGAGATTTCCCCGGAAATTTTCCTAACTCCTCGTCAACGTCACGCGCCGTGTCAAGGGAAGCCGCTGAGCCACAAAAACTTTGAAGATATTATCAGTTTACGTCAAATCGCTGAGCACGAGATAATATCCATGGGGTTAATCCAGATAGCTTGGCGTTGAATCTCCGATTTTTAAATTTCGGTGACGCACTTCTATACATTTTTCGATAATTTCACAGAGCGTTGTATAGGTAATGAGGATGTAAGCACTCCCGTGTACCCGGTACTCATCCCGCAGGTTAGAGCCCGGACACACAATTTCTAAATTAAATAGATGCTGGCGCTGCAGCCAAAAAATACTTGACCTTACACATTCCGTATAGTAGGCGATTTCAATTAAAAGTATTATTAATAACCGGTGTTTTATTTTCTATTGGTTAATGCTTTGCTAAGACCTTCTCGAAGACTCTCGCCGCTCCAATTAAGCTTGATTTAATTATAAAAGTTAAATGAAAATTTGCCGCGAAAATTTATTCCGTAAACGCACGACGTCTCTCCTACTTCAGCAGTTTATGATTTTCTAATTAAAAATAATTTCTCTCTGGGCGGCGGCGTGGTGGCGGCGCGGCGCAGTCAGCCACCAAACTCCACTACGAAGTACGACAGACACAAAGTCATAATCCGGACCTAGCTACGGTTCTGTAGGGATAGGAAGGAACATTTGCGCCCAGAGAAGCTTTCTTCGGAAGTGCTTAGCAGCTGTCTTGGTATGTATTTCTGATTTAGGTAGACATCTGTCACTTGGTAGGTTTACCGATATAATCCAATAATTTGCAAGATAACTAGTGATGTTTGTTCGTTCGACGGTTTGTCACTCAACTCATCGTCGGCCTTGAAATTTTCTTGTCGCCCGAATAAATTTTGAACTGTTCAACCGATTACCTCCAAATTTAATATGACGTAAGGTAACAGGCGATTTACATTTAAAAACCGTCATGTGCGGTAGAGCTCAGTACTGATTCGTGCAGGAATTTTTCGAGGAACCGCATACTGGGACGTCTAGTATCCTAATAGATACTAATAGATACTAGTATCTAGTTTTCTGCAATATACCCACATTATTGACATGAAATGTGACAAATAGAAATAATGTAAAAGAGGGTTCACTTTTGTGTCTCCTATTTGATGTTGTGGTTAGCGTATTTATTTAGCAGGCTACTGGTATAGATCTGGTTCCAGAGTTGAAGGACTGAAAGACTACGCTACCAGCAATGCATTGCATTGCGATTGCGGTGGAAAAATTTCGACTGGTGACTGTTACGTTGCATCGCTCGACAGACCAGTAGCTCCTATTGTAGTGCTTTTTCCTGCCATATCGTGCCTACTGAATGATTCTCAATTCCCAATGGATCACAAAACGAGCCAAAACATCTTGACAGTGAAGACGTCAAGATCAGGGGAAGAATTGGAATGCATTCTTCTTCGTCTTTTGGTCCGAATCCTGTACCTATCCGTAATTCTGCAGGAAAATTTCTGGTAAAATCGGAGATTTGATTCTTGGAAAAAAAAATAGTTGGCTCGGTGAGTATTTTTGTCTAGGGTAGACATCTGTTACACGAATGGGTTTTGATAGTTACAGCGCATCGAAATTGGCGGAAACGTCTAGTCCGTAAAATCCTTGAAACTTCGTTGATATTTTTCCGATTTTCTGAATCTTGTACCAATAATATGCTGTATGAATAGGTATACTCTTAATTACAATTATCGGGTATTATTGTTCATTACATTTACTGTATTGTCTTCTTATACAAAAAAATACAATGACAATATAAACATAAACGTGATACGTGTTTGTCTATACGAAAGGAATAACTCAAAGGACGAAAATCGTCGTTCCACCCCAAATTTAAGAAATTTGAATTATCTATGTATGAATAAATCAATATAGGTAGATACCGCAGAATCAATAATACAACAACTAATACAACTCAATAAAATACACATGAAGAAAAACCAAAACTCCACTATTAATTTCTATAAGAAACGCCCGTAACTTGGATATACCTACCCTGAAAAACATAATAGAGGTTTCAGCCTGAATCATACGTTATGCTCCTGAGAAGGTGGGTAAGGCCATCGACATCCTTGAAACTTTTCACAAAACTCACCGCGAAGCGATCGGTGATAGGATAGATAGGTAATTATCGGGTATTAAAATGGGGGTACGGGTATAATAAATTTGGAAGTAATCGGTTGAGCGGTTCACGCAAGAAAATTTTGAGGCCGACAAACGGGCAAGTTGACCGACAAACCGCGCCGAACGGACAAACATTACTATAGTCATCTTGCAAATGATGATTGGATCATATCGGTTCAAATTTCAAGCAAACTGGATCAGCATTGCCAAAGATATGGTGGAAGTTTAACCTCGAGTTCCACCAAACATTTATAAACAAAAATACTCTATAACTCTATCACTCTCATTAGTACAAAAAAGATAGATTTCAACCTCGGAATAAATATGGACATCCTGAAAATTCAATATTCTGTTCAGAATTGAGTGCTCTACAACATATCCAAAATCACCAAAAATCGCACCTGGGGGTTTTGAGTTATTAGAGGGGGGGTAAAAAATTGCAATTTAAAATGAAGGGGATGAAACCCGTCAATCCATTGGAAGCAAATACGTTATAATTTGACGCATCATATCCTGTTGATACCATTTTGGAACAAAAAATGTCGATCACCGTTCACCGTTGGAGGGGGATCTTGGGGGGGGGGGGGGGGCGAAGCTCTGCTAGGTGGTCCATTCTGTATTTCTGGCCATGTAGAACCGATCACGACAAGTTTGGTATCTTTTCCGACTAAATTCAATCTCTTAAACTCAAATCCAATGTGTTAATTTGGATGAAAACAAGTTTGAACAAGTTAACTTAAAAAAACTTGTTCTTTCTTCAACAATTTTGGCGATTTTTTTCCACTGTTAGAGGTGTTCATCTTTAAACAAATTTCAGAGGCCATTGAATTGAAGTGTATTCTTCACGAAAATCATCTACTTCATGTTTAATTTTGTTTCTCGAGTTTAAAAAATCGATTTGAACCTGAGCTGACCCGGTGCGGCTTCTTCTAATGACCAGAACACGACAACATGCACCTTTAAATGAAAGTAGCTCAAACTATTGGAAAACTAATAACTTATCTTTAGAAAATCGAGGATTTGTGCAGAACTGAATACCCTATAACATAAACAAAAATGCCATGAATCGCACTGCAGGATTTTGAGTTATTCGAGGAGGAGGATAACATTTTGTCAAGACTCGTACTTTATGAACTGTTACCTCTCCTCTCAAATAACTCAAAATCCTGCAGTGCGATTCATGGCGGTTTTGTTTATGTTACACGGAATTTAATTCTGTACAGATCATCGAATTTTCAAAGATGAGTTGTTTGTTCTTCAATAGTTTGAGCTATTTTCATTTAAAGGTGCATGCTGTAGTGTCCTGGTCAGTAGTAACCAACGCGCCGGACCGGCTCAGGTTAAAATCGATTTTTTAAACTCGAGAAACAAAATTATACATCGACTGGATGATTTTTGTGAAGAATACACTCCAATCCAATGACCTCTGAAAATTTCTTAAAGATGAACAGCTCTAACAGTAAAAAAAAACTCGTCAAAATTGTCAAAGAAAAAACAAGTTTTTTCAAGTTTACTTGTTCAAACTTACTTTTATCCAAATTTACACATCGGATTCGAGTTCAGGAGATTGAATTTAGTCGGAAAAGATACTAAACTTGTCGTGATCGGTTCTACATGGCCAGAAAAACAAAATGGACCACCTAGCAAAGCTTCGCCCCCCCCACGACCCCCCTCTAACAGTGATCGACCCTTTTTGTGCCAAAATGGTATCAACGGGATATGATGCGTCGAATTATAACGTATTTGCCTCCAATGGATTGACGTGTTTCATCCCCCCCTATTTCAACTTGCGATTTTTTACCCCCCTTCCAATAACTCAAAACCCCCAGGAGCCGTATTCTTTAACTCGCTATGCACTCGAACCGACAGATATCGATATCGGTAGTCAAGCAAAAGCCAATCACAATGGTGCTTACCTAGCTACCGATAGCGATATCTGTCGGTTCGAGTGCATAGCGAGTTAGAGAATACGGCTCCAGGTGCGATTTTTGGCGATTTTGGATAATGCAGTAGAGCATTCAATGGGGCCTTGCAATAGACCGAAGAAGTGTGACGTCACAACACGGCAACATGGCCGGCGGTTGACATTTTTTGGAGGCCAACGTCAAACGTGACACGACCGTGGAATGCACGGCACGTGGCATGCACTTGACGTTTCTCTGTTTGTGTTTGTCATGTGTTTGTCAACTTTTTGCGAAGGTAAATAACGGAAATGGATATACCAAAAAATAATCCATATTTTGGGCTATATCAGGTGGAGGAAATCAAACTATATTGCTATAAACTAAAAACTGCTAACTATAAACTGCGATCCATTGCTCTTTGCCTCTGAGCATCTCATGAACGAGATTGTCGACGGCGATTCTCCTGCCCAGTTTTTCTTCGAGGTCTTCTCGCTGCTTTGATGGACCGTTACAATGAAAACGAGCGTGCTCCGCGTTGTCCTGACGCTGAGGCTTTTGAGGCTCCCCAGTATTTCTTTCATCCAACTTTGAACCAAGGCGTTCCACTGCCGTTGCCACTGCTCGACGAACTGCTCTGTGGCCTTGTTTCTGCTTTCTGGTTTGCTGGTGGGCACTCCTAGGCTTGTTTCCTCTAATCGCAAGCATCAGGGCGAAGGGTGGGATACCCGAGAGCACTCGTGCTGCATCATGCGGAACCGTTCTGTAGGCACTGGTGATTCTGAGTGCAGCTTTGCGCAGCTCTCTGTTGGGCTATGTCTGGCCTTTTTGCAACCAAGTCCGCCTGTATGACGCTGGCTGTCTCTTAGGCTGGCAATTTCAGCAATACTCACTGCCATTTTGCACTGACTTTTGTGACTTTTGTTGTGAACCTCCAGAAAATGTCATGCCAAACACAACCAAACATAGAAACGTCACGTTCATGTGATGACGTTGGCCTCCAGAAAATGTCAACCGCCGGCCATGTTGCCATGTTGTGACGTCATCACTTCTCCGGTCTATTGAAAAACTCAACGTGAGGTCGCCACTACTGTAGGGGGCGCCTACTTTGATGAAGCGGCCGTAACGACGGGAAAAACAGGGGAGTTTGAGTAGTTTGACAAGTAACTGACAGTGACTGATGGAGACGTCAAGCAAGAAACAGAGGTTATCCAAATTTCAAATCAAGACATAAAATGACGGACGTCGGTCGGTAAAGCGTCAATGCCGTCAAAATTGTCGAATTTGCCCCCAACGGTTGTGGCGCTATCGGTGTGTGAAAGTGGCAGTGCAAGGTCCCATTCTGAACGGAATATCGAATTTTCAGGACGTCCATATTTTCTCCGAGGTTTCGCTGATTTTTTTGCTATTTTTTCTGTACAACATAGTAACTAAGCAACTGACCATGCTATTGGCTGGTGCATCGTAACTATCAGTGTGATAAAGTTAATCCGCTTGTAAAACTTTGGTGGAACTGGAGATAAGTGATTAGGTGCATCCGCCATTTTTGATGCGCTGTACCTAGTAGATAAACCTACCCAGGTGACAGATGTCTACCAAAGTCAGACATAATACTGATTACCAATAAGACAGCTGTTGGGCTTTTCCGAAAAAAAAACTTCCTGGACGCGAATAGTTTTCTATATTATGAAACCATAGTTAAGTAGGTCCTGGACCATCATGCGTACTGCCTATACTTTCGTTGTTTTAATTTGGGAAATGCCAAACAATAAATGGTGTGCGAGTTGGTGGCCAATAACACCGGCATCATACGTAAATACACATTCGGAGCGTTGCGTTTCAAGTTGCACTTTATTGCACGTAAACATGGGAACTTACATAAATAAATTGGCACGGTTTCCTTAAGGCCGTCGTGCCGTAAGCGCGCAATTTTCTCACGTGGAAACGCCATCGCAATCCCGTATTTTGATAAGCTCGCGTGGCATCGAATCGTAATGTATGGGGTAGGTACCTGCTATTTTTATCCTTTATTTGGACTTGGTTCGATTCAATTTTCTTCTTCACTGGAGCTAGTGCTCGGCGAAAGTCTAAACTATAAAGGCTTGGGTAGTGTCTCTGGTGCGCGAAAGCTCAGAAGACAAATAAGAAGAGCAGGTGAGGTTTGTTGTTGTCGGGAGCTGCAGCATCGTTGTGCTACTGAAACCGTGCCAAGTATGTTATTAAATATAATCTATATTGCTTTGGTGCAGTGGCTGTAAATCTACGCCGAGATTAAGGCTGCTTTGGATAATTCAGGGCAAGTATACTACCGCACCGGGGTAACACTAACACATAATCCACTCAGGATGGGCAAATAAGTGAACCTACCCACAGTACCCACACCCTATGCCTATATGTATAATACACTATACACTAGAAGTCCTGGGATCTTGCCACATCAACGAGTTGCTGTTGCCCATGAGAGGACATGGATATGAAGTTGGATTTGTAGTGCTATTCTGTAAAAAATAACATTCCATAAACGCTCTGTTATGTAAAAATTCGTGTCGGCCATTGGCTGTTGCCTAGGTAATAACAACGTAACAGAGCCTTTATGGAATGTAATTTTTTAGAGAGTCGCACCATTATTCAATAAGTACCAAAGCCCGAGAAGAAATCAATTTGATCTTTCGTTAGTTGTCTAGTGACTACTGATGAGCTCTGTCAAGGCATGGTTGTCATACCTGAGGGTCGGGTAACATAATATCCCAGTCAAAAATATCCCGCCACAAATATACTTGCGGCCTTGCGACAAAATATCTTAGATCAAAAATATCCCCGCCAATAATATCCCAGCCAAAAAGACCTCACCCAAAAATATTCCTGCGACAAAATTTTCCAATCTGAAGATATCGCAAGGTTCATAACTTTTTTTTTGTTCAGCTGTTTCCAAGCCCAAAATCGCTGTAACGATAAGATGGTATATGGCCTTCCGGGCATCTTCACGAGGTTCATGTCCACACTTTTTCGCGTCCGAGCTATTTACAAGTCAGAAAGTCGTGTCATGTTCGAAGATTACAGCTTCTCAGTCACACACGCCCCCCCCCCCCCCAAAACGTCTCTGGAAAAAACATCCTCCACAATACGTCCCGTGGAAATCACGTCCCCGGTAAAAAACGCCCCAAGGAAAAGACGTCCCAAGAAAAATACATCCCCAGGAAAATACGTCCCCGGAAAAAAACGTCCCCCGGAAGAGACGTCTTCGGAAAAATAAGTTCTCCTCCTGGATTACTCTGGATAACTCATTCTGATGAGCTTCTTTGTGTCGTCATATTAATTCCAAAACTCCAGTGGAGACTGCCCCTTGTGTCCTTCATGTGTGTGCTCTTACTATGTGTGGGGCTTACTGGTACTCTGAAAGCCAATAAAAGGCTAAGTGGGCCCGGGGGCCCGTTAGGGGTCCAAGTATCACATTAAGGCACAAGGTGCTTACTTATGCTCTAAATGTCTCGGAAAGATCTAAGGGGGCTCGGTAGGGCCCCAAAAGACTTTGAATAAACAAGAAGGCCAAATGGAGCCCTGGTGTAACACAAGAAAGCAAAAGGAAGCTTACCGGAATTCTGAGAGTCTTGGAAAAACACAAAGAGGGCTAATGGGGAGTTTGTGTGCACACGTCCATACGACGACGTAACGTGACTTTCAACGTGGAAATAGACGAGTTTGTTATTTGGAATTCCTTAGTTACAGGGGAATTTTCACGTTCTACGTTGCGTTACGTCGTACGTTGCGTGAAATCGCAAACTCCCTGATATAAGAGCTACAAACTACACTTGCGGACACATGCGGGGGCTAAACGTCGTAAAACATTCAAAAAAAATTCCAACTGATATCGAAAGTAAATTGGATTGGCCGTCATGTAAACCCATTTTCAAAATCGACACGGTTCCGGTTTTCAGACGGTACTTTTTTCAAAATGAATTAATCAAGTGAATTTGAATAAACTGCAGTGTGTAAACTTCGACATGCGCTGAGCCCCACAAAATATTCATTTTAGGTGCAGACATGCTAGGAATGAAAGTTGGAAGAAAGATTGAATTTATTTTTGGAGGAAGAACTTTTGAAATTGGACCCACGCGGTTTTCGAGTTTTCCTCTCCGGAAAAACTGCAAATTTCTCAACTTTTTATCCCGTGAACTGATTCTCACCATTTTTGTTTAAACAAAAGGTAACTGGTTCTTGAACATTTACCAACAATGCTTTTTTCCAATTTCCCGGGAATTTTCCGGTTGAACATGTAAAACTGGCTTGAGTTTTTGAGACCGGACTCTCAGATGGAGCTTAAAGTGAAGCCTTAATTGACGATTTTCACAATAAGATGATTTGGAGTGAGGTTGAGGTTTTTCCTGAAAATTCAAATTTTCCTGAAAATTCAAATTTTCCTGACAAAATTGTCAATTTCCTGCAAATTATTTTCAATCTTTCTCTCTAATTCCAACTTCTCACCCGAAAGAACGTTCCAAACAAAATTTTCCATAGGTTCCTGGATACTAGTCGGAAAAGTTTTAGGTTGACACAACCGATTTTTTTCAAATAGATTTGGCGGAATTTTTACGGCAGCAGATGGAAAGTTGCCGCATTTGCGGCTTCGCTTGATGTTTCCGGCAGAGTTTCAGAATTGTCTGAATCACTCGTTTTTTTCTTCATACAAGGGTTTTGGAAGTGACACGAACAAAAAAAAAATGACAGGATTGTCTTGAGTTTGTTTGTCATGGGTCACTATGTTTTTATAAAAATGCAAAGCTTAAAATGAACAATAAATGGATTAGAGATAAAAACGGAACTTTTTATTGATTTTTTTCTGTGAATCGCCTGAAAAATGTTGTGGAAATGGACTTCGGCCCAAGGTATTTCTTTGACCTCACCTGCCTTGCAGCCGAGGCGCATCACCTTCACGGCCTTCATACATAAATAACTATTTTTTAAGTGCGACGAATGACCAAAGTGAAAAAACCAATGCTGTCAATATTCACAATAGTGTTGTAAGCTTTCTTTATTATGATAGATACACCCAAAACTTTGGGGGGCTCCTGCAGCCCCCTCAAAGCATGATTTTTTTGGTGCTCCGGATGGATCGACTTCAAGAGTCCTGAAGAGCAATCCTGCCGAAGGAAATTGCTCCTTCATCAAATGCCGTATTCTTCCAAATATGAGAGTATCCCGCGGCCACTAAAATAGCCCGAATGGAAATGAAAACGTAGGGCTTCGATTGTGGTTACTAATCATCAATGTTACTGTCAGATGTTTGAATCGTTTTCATTTCCATAGGCTATTGTGTAGTTTACGACGTTTTTTGTTCCACCTTCGTTCTGAAAGTTTCAAGAGTGTTAATTACTTACTGATTCAGTAATTTAAAATTTACAAATGCGTAAAAATCTCGCCAGAAACTCGGCGCGTATTTCTCACTTTTTGCGAAGTTTAAAAAGATATTATTTGTGGAGTGGCGAACGATACAGAAATAAGAGGTGAAAATTTAAAAACGCTGTCAGAAACAGGCACTCTGTATAGGTTGCATGAAATGGGTCAGCGTAATTAAGAAAAAATCAAGAATACAATAGTTGATTAACTCAAGAGCAAACATTTCATTGAACTGGCATCAGATTAACAAGCTTAGATTTGCAAATGACATGATTGCGGTAAGTAGGTACCTACTATTAGCATGCATGAAAAAAAATTAAAAGTTAGGTATGAGATTTTTTGCCTCTTGTGAAACCTCAACAATGATATAGTACACAAAATAGTTATTTATGTAGTAAGAGCGTAAAGCGACTGTTTTAGGCCCGACGTATGTAAGTTGTGCCCGAGCATAGCGAGGGCACATTCAGACAGAGGGCCTAAAACAGGCTTTACGCTTGAGCTGCATACAACGTTTTTTACACGACCCATTCTTTTTTTAAATTTGATTTTGAACCATAAAAGCCGAAAAACTAAAAAGCGATTATAGATCGATCTAGTTAGCAATGACATTATGGGCACCTATGATTTTGTTTTTACTTGTCATTTAATAATTATCACTAGCGTCAGTGTCTTTTTTATTGAAAAGCACCCAGCAAGAATTTTCGTTTTTGAGGCGCTGCACTCCTCCCGCCGATGGCGATGGCTTCTCGAGTCACACTTGATCTTCTGCCGGAGAAGTCAAAAAAAAAAACATGAGAACGTAGGTATACCTATACTTAGCTGAAAAATCCAAGGTGGTGAAGCCTTCTACTTTGTGGTCCGTGTTTTCCATGCTGAAGACAACCCTTTCAGTTAAGGACGACACGGATTTTACCGCAAAGTTACAGCCTACGTAAAGAGACAGGCAGACGGATACCTACAAACCAAAATATTCATTCGGCTACACGTTTTATGATGGCAACCACGGCTTCGGGCCTGAAATCGCGCTCTTGTATCGAAAACAGCTATTCAAATTTAGTATTCGCCTGCCCCCTCAAGAAAACTGGGCACGGAACTCTGAGAAATAGGAATCCGGCCAGAGCCGTCAACGCACATAACCTCACTTTTGGAGTTTCGAATATGTGTATTTTCAAAGCAAACAATTCAACGAGAAGCTTAATAAGTGAAACCATACACCCTTCCCCGCCTTTGGGGGTGTCCCAAATGCCTCTGAGCTGTGCATTTCAACAAATTTATTAGTTTGTGACATTTAGTAATAATTACAGGCATTTGTTTTTTGACGCTTAAAAAACCAAAGCCCGAGGGCGTAAAAGTAAAAATTTTACGCCCTCGGGCTAAATGAGCCACTTTACGCCTGAAAATGAGAGTAAAAAGGCTCACTTTACACCCGGTCGTGTAAAAAAGAACTTTGTATTATGAAGTCAATTTTGGATAAAACAATAAAATTATCTTCAAAGGCTTCAAATTATCTTACAGGGAGGATGCTAGGATGAGAGGTCCCGCGACAGACATGACGACGATTTTTTTTCGATTACCATAACATGGTCTGTGATGGGAAGTGAAACTCATTGTTGCAAATTTGCTTTGCCTTCTTCAACTATTGAGACGTCAAATAATCACACACTGTCACCGCCTACCCAGGGCCGATTCTGACTCAACGGCCGCCCTTGTGCAAAAAATATCTGGCCGCCCGTCAGCTATAGCCCCGAAGCCATTTTTTGGTGGGGGCCCCCAGGGTGTCTGGGAAGCGATTTTTTTTGCGGCCCTAAAAGCGTCAAGACCCCTATTTTCAACAGATATGGATCATGTAGAAATACGCGTTACTACTTGATACTGTGAAATTTGAGATGTGTACCTTGAAAATTGCGGATATTATCGCAACTGTAAGTTTTCGCGCGGACACCAGGTACCTACAGGGTATCCCAGCTAAAACAATCCAGCGCGATTTCCTCAGAAAATATCAAGGCAACAATAAAAAAATAATATTGAGGGGAAGCCTGATCTTTTAGCTTTCTTTTGAGGGGGCGCCGATGCTTGTACGTGCTCTAGTTTCCAAGAAAATGCAATTTGAATCTGGCGATTCACAAGAACTCGAAAATTCATGACGGATAAAACAAAATACTTCAGATGAAAAAAATCTTCTTCCTCTGAGCTTCTCATTGATGTGTCGCCGATGTCTGTACCTAGCCCAATAAGCCAGAAATTCTGCCTCAAAGTCTAGCAAACACAATAATCGGAATTCATAACGACGTCACCGATCACACACTTTTTGATTTTCACATCAGCTACAATTTATTGCTGCTATGGAGAATCCAGGTATGTTGAGTGAAAAAGTTTTAGTAACGGCTGGTGTTTAAATTAACAAGTGTGTGATCGGTGACGTCACGGATTCCGATTATTGTGTTTGCTGGACTATGAGGCAGAATTCCTGGCTTCTTGGGCCAGGTACAGACATCGGCGTCACATCAATGGAAAGCCCAGAGAAAGAGGATTTTTTTTTCATCTGAAGTATTTTGTTTTGTTGGTCATGAATTTTCGAATTCTTGTGACTCGCCCGATTCAAACTGCATTTTCTTGGAAACTAGAACACCTACAAGCATCGGCGCCACCTCAAAAGAAAGCTAAAAGATCAGGCTTCCCCCCAATTGAATTTTTTTTGTTGCGTTGATATTTTCTGAAAAAATGGCACTGGAATGTTTTAGCTGGGACACCTGTATATCATGATTATTTCGATTTAATAATAAAACAAAATATACACTCGACAAGACGATATTGACGGAATAAAAGTCAATAGCGAACAGAATTTAGATTTTTATCTGAGAAACGGCGTCTACCTCGCCTCCATTCTTGATAATTCGTATTTTTTCGACCGGCGACAGGCCGGTCGCCGCCTTCAAATTCGAAAATCATATAATTTTTTTTCAACACTTAATTTTTTGTTTCAAAAAATTTCGCCGCCCTTGAATTTTGGCCGCCCTTGTGCAGGGGCACTTCCAGCACACCACTCAGAATCGGCCCTGCGCCTACCTACTACTATATTACTGATACTCGTTCAAATATCTTACCTAATCGCCCTTGACCATACCCGCAAATCATCAGAATGTTCTCCTACATTTTTCGGGAAAGTCCTGGAAAGTTTTTGTCGCAACTCATCCATTCCGGCATATCCCACTATCTGCGTTTTTGCTAAGAACTCTGAAACAGCCCCAGCTACTTGGCTGATTGCAGGCTCTCGATACGGCTCCTTCACCAATTATATATTCAGGTTTGTAGCTCATACCCGAGTCGGAGTCTCTAGCGAATATCGTTATAGTGGAACATGGAGCCGTTTCCGAACAATAATTGCTTGTTAACTCTACTTTTAGAAAGTCTCTCTCCAAATCCAAGCCTCTGTGTGCTTACTTATCATTCATTAAAAATTCGCCATGTACCTATGTAGGTATGCGCACCCAGGCGTTGTTAGAACAGGTATACTAAGCTTTCCCAAATGGGATTTCAGTGGACATGAAAGCTGGTTGGAACATGTAGCTATATTATAGTAACTATTCTCTTTGTTATTCCAATAACTTCCAGAACAGTCTCTGTTGTATTCTTGAAACGTGCATAATGTGCTTTGGAAACATTTTTGCCGGCGCCCACAAAGCGCGGCGTGTCCGAAAAAATCCCGGCCCTTCAGCTTACGGGCGCCGGAACGCCTTGAAAACTAGGGGAAACTGCTTTGCAACAGCAAATCCCTGCCGCATGGACATATTTCAGAGCCCGGCATTACTGAAATAAAATCTCCTTTTCGTGTTCTTTAAAAGCCCCTTTGGTGCGTTATTCTTCCATGACCTTTTTGTCTGACTGTCTCCGATTTAAGCTTCTCCACCACTGAAAACTGGAAAGTTCAAAGCGATTATTTTATTAACATCACGGGGCGCTTGGGGAATTCAAACGTTTATCTTTTTGGATGGCAGGAAATCATATTTCAGGCGGCGTATTTTTGTCATATCAGCAGACCATGAATTTTCCGGAAGGTACATACAGAAGTGAATTTTTCTCGTCCCCTCATCGAAAACGTGTCGTGGTGGCAGCGTATGTGGTTTAGTAACTCGAATAATGTTTGCGACGGATGCACCATCCTTCGATAATTTACGATTGGGGGGTTGGTATAAACATTAAGACCACTAATGTCAATTTACATGGAGCAGCGTTCAACGCTGAAGAGCTAAAAGGATTCTCGTGTTTGTTTTGCTCTTGCTGTTGCCAAGACTTGTACGCTTGTTAGTAGTAGCTGGTGCGGTAGTGCTGTTTGGAAATGACATAGTCGTGTGAGAACAATGCGAATTATTTGTTGACATTAAGTAAACAAGAACGAAATAATATGGTTTTGATTAGAATCGCCGGGGCCAGAATGCGCACAACTACCCTCGCCAGAGTGTGTTCCAGTTCCCAGAAAATTTCCTATAAAGGAGTTAAATTGGAATACCCCGGCAATTTCAAGGTTTCAGAGACAAATCCGAGGTTTTGGTTTTGAAACCTTGAAATCCCGGAGGATCTGAGTTTTGGGTCTCATCAATTCTTCAGATATCGGTTGTTTTGAATCTACTTCACTCTTTACTTACTCTTTTTCGCAAAGGTGACTAAACTAGGTACTAGTAATACATCAAAGATGTCCAAACCTAACTTCAAGAGATTTATTGAATTAAATGACAGTAGGTAGTACAAACGAAGGAGCTCAGTTTACTTATACTTAGCTGTTTTTTTTCAGCTCAGAAGGGTACTTAAAACTGCAACCGATTAGGACTTCGACACTGACTATTCAAAGTACTCGACGCAACCTGGACTGAGTTGGGGTTCTGTTGAATATAGGCGATTTACATTTAAAAAACGCCACCTGGTGTAGAGCTCGGTACTTGATCGTAGAGGAACTTTTTGAGAGGAACACATCCTTCGACGTCTAGTAGCCTAGGTGGGCACTAGTGGATACCTGCAATACCAACATTATTGACATGGAATATAGTTAGCGTATTTGGCAGGCTTGTAGTAGATCTAGCTCCAGAGGTGCGCAGCTGAAAGACTACGCCCCCAGCAATGCACTTCATTGCGGTAAGAAAAGACAACATTTACGTCCCGAACACAAAGGTAGCTACGGCGAACTCATTAGAATGAAAAATGCGGATCTCCAACTGAAGTCCAAGCAGAAAATCTTTGAAAAAAAGCGAGGAAAAAAGGTAGGTGGTGGTTGGCTCTGCACGGCCAGCCCGAGGTGATTTTCTCTTGGCTGGCAGGCTGGCTTGTTGCAAGGCTGGTTGACGGGCTTGTGTGTTTCCCTCCGTGCGGATGTGACAGTCTGTTGCTCTTTCTTGGGTGGAAACTATGAATGATTTAGAGAAAGGTCTGCGATGACGCTGGCCATCAACATGGGGCCCAATAAAGAGCCTACGAGGTCCCAAGGGTCTACAGGAACAAAAGTTTGCTTGTAGTGGACTGCACAAGACAGCAAAGTGACAGTTTTGACGTGCCACCAATTGACGTAACAGCCGAGGTTGCCTGCGGCAACTTACACCTCCCTCACAATTAATTCCCTAAAACTTCTTTTACGAAACGGCCATTTCCCCAATAAGGTCAATCGCCTATAATCACTGTAACCAATATAAATTCTTTCTCAAACCCGTATTACATCATTCGGGATTTCAATTGATTTTTCCCGCCACTTCTTTCGAAAGCGGCATGCATCGCCAGTGATTGGTTGCCATTGTAATGTCACTTTAATTCAGTTTTCACATTTGGAGTTCAGTTGTCACAACTCATTCCAGTCCGCATTTAGCAGCCATCTTGTGACAGGAAAAGTTAATTTATATCGCGAATACAATCTCTTGTTTGAGAAATTGCACCAAATTTGTTATACAATTTAAATTGGAGAGTTCCACACAGCAAATTATATGCAATATTGGCTAGCTCTTAAATTGTTTGGAGAAAATTAGAACGTGCTCTATGTTCCATACAACTTCCCAATCCAATCTGACTACAAGCATGCGCATCATGTTAGCGATGTTGGCATACTTCATTGAAACGTCAGCTTTGACATCTCACTCCAGTTAACATACTGCTAGTTTTCTGAATAAATAAATAAATGATTAATAAATATATATTTGTTGCCATAGAAACACTTGGTTTGCATGTAGATGTGATGTGGTTATTTTTTCTTGGTCAAGTTTAGTTCGTTTTCTGTTCACTTCGGTCGCAGTGTGTTTTTTCAATATTTTTATTACCCATTATAATAATAAAGGGTGATTCAAAATGAGTTTCCACATGATAAGACTCTGTATTTTTGACATTTCAAAGAATTTTTCAATGTCGAAACGATATTTGTGAAGTAGAAAGGTCTACAAAATTGTCTACGGGGAAATATATGACTGAAAATCGGGAAAAAATTGTTAAAGTCTATTATAAAAATGGACGTTTCTAAAGGAGTATGCGTATCTTTCTTCACGCGAATGATTTTGGATCTTGAAAATCGACCTGAATTTAGAATAGGAAATAGTCCAGTCAATAGTGAATGATTATAGAGTGCATAGAGGGGGGCAGAATTTTTGAATTTTCACGTTATCGATAAATGCACTCGTTATATTACTACTGCGTACTGCGATAACAGGTTGAAGAGCACGTTCTACCAAGAGGGAGATCTTTTTAAACGAAATAAATCTTCTCACACTTTCTCACAACGAATTGCATCATCGTGCGTTCCGCGACGCCAGAGGTAAGAATATTAAATTCAAAGCGAGTATAAAATTTATAGACGCCTCCACCAAAAAAATTTAGCAAATTTTCACTCGCGGATATGAGCTTTGCACGGCATCACCAGGAGACGCGAGTGTAGGGGCGAAGTTTTATTCAATTGACACCGTCTCTTTGGATTCAGTTTCACGCAATTTATGGCACCTGCCGAGCCAACTCTCCGAGGAGCAACAATTCACGAGAGTCTTGTTTAGTGTTCCCTCGCTCATTTCCATTACAAAGTAAAATAGATCAGTGTGGAAATGTCTATATCTCTCTAACGTCTCTCTCGCGTTTATGTTATGAACAGAGGCAAACTCCAGGTCGGGTCTTCATTAGCCCACGTCAAGTCATCACAATAAGCAATGGAGGGTTCGGAATTAACTGCTAACTGTCCAGGATAATAATTGGTACTCGCTTGAAACTGCCGATATGTTCAAAGCTTTGCCTTTGCCGAAAAAGTGAAGATTATCAAATAGCTTAAAAGCACGCAAAATACCGTACAGTCCCCCATTTCCTCTCCAGTGAGTCCCGTGATCCTATTTGTTCAAGTCACTGCACAATGCAAAATGTTTGGAAAGGAAAGGATATAATCACAAGAGAGGTCAAAGCTTGAGGAACGGTTTCGTGAGCTAAATCTCTTGGAAATTAGTTTATCAGGCCTTGTATTTCTATTTGTTGTGTCTTTCACGTCGATGAAAATCGAGTAAAAGTCCTTCACTTCAATTCCACAAACGTAGCGCTGAATTTAGCAAGCGGAAACAAAATTAGATCAAAAAGACCTTATCCCATTTACGATGTGTCATTTTTTTTGACTGATCGTGTGATCTTGAGCTATGAAGTATTGACTTCTTATGGAGAAGCTAAAATCCGTTGACTCTTTCGAAATCGCCTGACGGTATATAAAGTTTCATCAGGGACGTGTTCCAAACGCTTATTAAAGTAAAGTAAAATTTGATACAACCAGAGTGAGGTCTGGTCAGTTAAATCAACGAACGGAGTAGTCTGTGGAAATGGCAAAGCTGGAAACAGCCCGATAGTGGTATTTGAACTAACAACTTCCGTACTGGTGAGTTCGAATGCTACTTTATACGAGATTTCAGGCAATTTCAAGTATTTATTTGATTTTCATTCAATTTTTCATCATGCCGTAAGCTTTCGCTGAGATACCATAGAACGGGGTACTTTATGACAAGGGAACAAGAAATATATCTTGAATTCTGGCGACGCCATCATGACTGGGGAAGGCATATACTGTCTAAATTTGATATACGTGGTTAAAAATGAAAACCCTGTCCTAGTCATTATAGCGTCGCCAGTATGGACAGGGAGCTGGCTCCTCAAAACCAGGGATGGGACATTACGCGTAATCAATCATTATCTACATCCAAGCGTAGACAATGCGTAAACTTTGGTTTTGCGACGTAGACAATGTAGATAAGATCTATGGTAGATGATGTAGAGAATGTAGACAATGCTGCGCGCGCCACTGTCAAGTGTCATTCTTGTGTCTTCCCAGTTCTCACTCCTGTCAGTTTCGGTGTCTGCCTAACCTAAATTGCTGTGAGTGTGCTTTTCTGTGTTTGTGCTTGTACTACACTGAAGCCCATGTGCCGCGACCCTTTCCCACATCAAAGAAATAAGTGCAATGCCAGTGCCAGGCCGCCCACAAAACAGGTGTTTCAAGGAGCTGAAGTTCCTCCTGGTCAAACAACAAAACAACAAGTATTCCGCATACTGCCTGAACTGCAAAAAGAATCTGGCGAACACAGCGAAAAGCCGTTTGAAAGCTCACAGGTAGGTGGATAAGTACTTCAGCGTTTTTCTGCATTAGCACAGTAATGATAGCAGGGCCAACAGTGCCGGATTATGAGTATTTGCGCCCCGGGCTCCGGGTTCAATAAGTAGCGTCTCAAATTATCGGGTTCAACAACTTTTATTTGTTTATACGTTCTCATTCTCACTATTCTCAGTGAAATTAGCCTATTGTCTACATTATCTACATTGTCTACATTGTCTACATGCTTGAAAGAGATGTAGACTTTGGCCTTTGTCTACGCCGTTGTCTACGCGTAATCTACGTCGCGTAGATTACGTGCCCATCCCTGCTCAAAACTTACGTCATAAGGTACATGATTTTAACCCTGTAGGTTTAATGTGCGTTGATAAGGTTGTTAAAAATTGCTTTGCCACATGTCAGACCGGGGACTCTAGGCTGGTATGAGCTTGTCAACTTTAGAAAAAATGCCCAAAAATTTACGTCAAAAGGTACATGGATGAAACCAACTGGATTTTGTGTGGGAGCATCCCCTTAGTCTAAAATCTGGTCGTGAGACAAAAATTTTGGGGGTTTCAGGTCCATAAGACAAGTTTGAAATTTTCAAGAAAGAACCAAAATTTATCAATTATTTCACAGGCGTTTTGTTGACTAACCCACTAAGTGTGATGTATATTTGTAATCACGATGAAGGACGGAATTGATTTCCATGTTAAAATACAAGGTGTACGATTTGAGAAAAAAAATTTTGATGTTGCACCCTGTAAGCGATGTACAGTTAAAAAAAATTGTGAACAGATTCGGAGTCTACGTAAAAAAAATCATGTAAAGATCGTTTATTTTTCCTAAAATTATGTCAAAGGAGAAGTCACCAGGAGGAGGTGAATTTTGACCCTCCTTGAAAATTTTGAACTTGTCTTATGGGCTTATGGGCTGTCGACCGAAAGCCCCCCAAAATTTTGTGTTATGACCCGATTTTTGATTAAAAGGATGTTCACACACAAAAGCTCGTTGGTTTCATTCATGTACCCTAGGACGTAAATTTTTGACATATTTCGGCAATTGACAAGCCTATACCAACCGAAAGCCCCCGACTTGACATGTAAGACAAAGAAATTTTTAACAACCTTATCAACGCACATTAGACCTACAGGGTTAGAATCATGTACCTTATGACGTAAGTTTTGAGGCACCAGCTCCCTGTCCAGTAGTTTTGGGGCACAACTATCTTGCGAGGAGTGCTCCAAACGAAGCAGTTTGTCAAAACGTCTTATTAGACGAATGTGATAATAATATAATAGTCCGGGAGGCAGTGAACATTTTTGGTACTTATTTTCTCAGTCACCAAATCTAGATAGGATCGTTCAGTTAGTGATACTAACCATCTATTCCTGAGTCTGGCTTGAATTTTCCGATGGGTTGAGACAGAAAATGCCGTAGAAAATACAAATGCGTTTCATTTAATTTTTACACTAATGAAAATGGTTTCACCAACAAGGCGTATGCTAAAGTTGACTAGAAAAGATAGTCTGGCTGATCTCTGGCGATGGAAAATATGTCTGGCACGTCAAAAACTAATGTAAAAAAAATATTAATTCATAATACATTTTTTCCGAGTTTTTTTCTCAAAGAACCGTCGACTTAGTTCATAAGATGAAAGAACTGTGGAAAGATTTCCACTGACGGAACGAATGATATAGCAAAACACTGTGTCTACAGCTTCCATTTCTGAAGAAAACTACCACCTTCTAATATGTACTCGTACTTTTCATTTGAAAAGTCATTCGTTCCGTCAGTGGAAATCTTTCCATAGCTCTTTTATCTTATGGACTAAGTCGACGGTTTTTTGAGAAAAAACATTGTTTATAAATTAACATTGGGCTTGCCGAAAGACGAAAAGAATCCAGCAGGGTTTGGCTATCGTTTGATGTCTCCCGACTGCAGAGGTATGTTGTTGAAAATCTTTACAACTCTCTTGGTAGTTTTACAGAAAATTCATGTCTGGTATGCTGTACTGAAAGTGGAAATCTTTCCACAGTTCTTTCATCTTATTAAAAAAAATAGTTTTTGACGGGCCAGACATATTTTCCATCGCCAGAGATCAGCCAGACTATTTTTTCTAGTCAACTCTAGCATACGCCTTGTTGTCAGAACCATTTTCATTAGTGTGAAAATAAGTGAAACGCATTTGAATTTTCTAAGGCATTTTCTGTCTCAACCCATCGGAAAATTTTAGCCAGACTTCGGAATATGTACCTAGATGGTTAGTATTGAAATCGACCGGCTCTTTAGCCTATAAAGAATTAAACGTGAAACATGGTGAGCTTTGGTAATACACCTGAAAAGGGAGAGGCCGTCGTCAAGTAACAAAAAAGTTGAAAAAGTGTAGAAAAAGTCGGCAGATGTCTGAGAGAAGAACACAAGAAAAACTGGGTATTTCCTGCTCCAGATCATATAAAAGAGAAGATTTAAGTCTCTTCCGATGTTGAAGACCTCCAAAGTATAGCTGCCGTGCCTTTAGAACGCTCGAAGATAAGTTTATTCAGCTCCTTTGTTTACTGTCACTTGAAAGTCAATTATTGTATCAATAATTGACTTTGATATCAATATCAATTAGCGGGGTAATCATATTCAGGGGATAAAGGGAATACACGTAGCCTGTAGGTCACTGTTGTTGATGCTTGAGAGAGACGAAAGAGTGGAACGATGTCGCCACAAGATTTCCAGATGAACTGGGACCGAGCTACCACGAGAGCCAGGGTCTGGCGAGACAACAAAGCGTTGACCTGTAGAACAGGTGACGTGGTTTTGAGAGCTACGGGGTATGCTGTCATACTTGATGGGCATGGTTGTGGTATTCTTCTCAGTCGAGTTGAATTGCTTTAATGATTTCTTCATACTTTTGTTTACTATGATACATATTGCACTGATCGACTATCTTCTATATTCATGCCTGAGTCCTGTGAGATAAAGATATTTGGCACAACGGATATTTTTACTTGCTGTCGTGTTTTGTAAGAGAAGGGTATCTCGTGAGAGAAGATATCTTTCCTTACTTTGTTATCTGATGAAATAATGTACGTCTTCAACTGTTAAGACCTGGTTTTTGATATTGTTGATTTACCTCGAGCCATGTTGTGGTATTTATTGTAGTAAATAATTTATGATGATTTTATTGACCATGTTTATCATGTTTATTCTTGATCTTTTATTCTCATGTTTTATTATGGTACCATTAAAAGACATCCGCATATGCAACACTGTTCTCTTTTCTTCTTTCGGCAGCAGGGGCCTGTTCAAGTGAACCTGTGCTTAGCCAAACTCGTCGCTATTCCCTCTTTAGATCCCTCGTCAATTTAGGTCACCGCAGAACTTACTAATAAACGTTTGTCTCCCTCTTCTTTCCCTTCGCACCAAATGATGTATCGACGATGCATCACACTTTGGGTCTGCCGTTTAGTTTCCGCTATACAGGTTCCTCAACAATCTAGGTTACTGGAACTAATATGATCTGTTCTAGCGAGAGCGATACTCTCTCTCGTCTTTCTCTTGTTCTCTCGGCAGCAGTGGCTTACACACTGCATTTCAAATAGTGGGAGGGTGGTGTAATTGAATTGATATTGCATGATTGCACATGAGTCGATATATTTGTCTTTGGAATAAAATTGTTCTTTGTTGATTTGAAGTCTCTGTGTTTCATTTCCAAGCCTTCACTTACCTGTACTACTTTGGGGTAACTACGGAACAACTAAAGTCCTAACGAACACCACTAGACGAACACGAACAGCCAACCTAAAGTCTTCAACTTTAAAGGGGATTCTTCTTCTTCTTCTTCTTTGGGGAAAGTTTATTTTTATAAGAGGGGTGGGTTGGGAGATTACAGTATCACTAACTGAACAATCTTATCTATATTTGGTGACCCAGAAAATAAGTCCCAAAAATGTTCACTGCCTCCCGGACTATAAATATTGCATCTATTTACTTTGCCCTAGTAATTGCTCGAAAATTCGAAATTCTAGCTGCTAAATGTAAAATTTTTGAGTGAACAAGAGAACAAGTGATACTTCGCGATCGCGACTGACGTTCGCCTACCTTCTAGCAGCAGTAAATTGTTTCTATTGGTTGAGAGGCAGTTCAACAATGTTCTCCTTTTCGACACCGGTTTTAGTATGGAAGAGTGTCCATTGTTGAACCATCAAAATAGATAAATATGATTTTTGTTCCCTAGTCACAAACAGTAAGTAAAGGTAGCTCTTTTGTTTCAAAATTATATTTTTTATAAAAAGTGAATTATAAGTGTTAGCCCAATTAAAAAAAAGCTTGGGATAAAAAACTCGCATGAACGAGGATTAAAATGTGAGATTTTGAATATTACCAATTTAATCAGCACAAACTTGGTTTGCCGCGGTCCACACCCCGCCCTCATATCCGGGGCTTTTGATGAACGAATAATTAATGTCTTTTTATGAATGGAAAACACGCCACCAGAGATTTTTAAAAGCGCGCAGCTTTTTTTGCCGACAAAAATCAATATAAAAATTAATTAGAAAGGAAAACTTTTTTTATGATACATTAAATACTTGCGCACATTATTCCATATAGCCATATAAGCCCTGCTGCCGAAATGAAGCCCGGCTTTCGCTGACATGCAGAAGACCTCTTTTCCTCTTTTTATATTTTTAGAACTCCAGGAGTCTGATGTTGCTGAATAAACATGTCGCGTCAATAAAACGCGGGCCCGTCAACCAATAAGATCCCCAGTGCATTTGTAATAAATCGAATAATTTTATACAGGGTCACTCAAAATTCGGAGCACATCGCGTTGGGTACAGGATCTTTAACTTCATAGTCATCTTGCTGTCTCTCTTGGAGACGCAACCAATCTTGTCTATGCCCACATTCATCTTCCGATCCATTTCTTTCATCCGCTTTTGTTTATTGCATCCATCGGTCCAAGCACCAAAAATACCTTCGCGTCTGGTTTGTCCCCAAAAAAATAAATTCTGTCTCAGTTCCTATTTGTCCCTTACATAGCCTCCTCCAACAACTCCCTGTAGCTTTCAAATCTCAAGGCGGTTTCCTCGTATATCAAGCGACTCTTCCGCAACCGCAAAAAGAAATTTCTGTTCGAATCAAACTCGGAAAAGTATATAGTTTCTTTGAAGTGCCAATCTTTCCGACACGATTGAAAATCACAGACTTTTGAAATCGAACCTCGGAGCGTTCGGGCGTCAACAACAATAATTACTTGGGTACTCTTGAAAAATCAGAACCTGCGACTTTTGACCTTCCACATTTTCTCGCATATACCTATACCTCCTGGAGCACGATGAGGAATCGATTCCCGGGGACTGCTGTGAAGTACATATACCGAGTCTGAAAGTGAAATCTTGAGAGGTATTAGGCAACGAGTTATTAGCTCGTCGTCGTGGACTTGGAGAGCACGAAACAAGTGAAGTGGATTTCGAGATTTCTTTTACTTGTGTGCGCCGAAATTCAAGAGTGTTGCAGCAGAAAACTGCCGGGAATTAATAAATTCGCGAAGCACGGAAAACCGGTGAATTGAACATCAGGAATTGGATCGTGCGATGAAGTGTGGCGGAAGGACGTCCTGACGGTGGGTCTTAAAAGTTTACTGCGAGCGATATTTCATTTGTGCTGTCGCGGGGGATTTCTAGTTGACCCGTTTTTTTGAATTTCATTACAAATTTATAGGATCATTAAAGAAGATGACGCTTCATTTTTATATGTACTTATTTCTATTTTGCGAGTATCGCTGATGCGAATGCTGCATATTAAAAGAAATCTGTTAACCTATTAAAGACCTGTTCACAAATACCTTTTTAACTCACAATCACTAATAATAATATGTTTATTGTTACTTCGATACAAGGTATCATAAACAAGTTAGTGAGTAGGTACTTATTATTTTTAAACTTAATGAAAATAATAATGAATAATAACTAATAATTACAATAACTATGATTATTGGGTAATTGATTTATTCCCGACCATTAAAAAATTCAAAAGTGGGCCATCTCCGACTTTATTTTGCCGACCTTACCTATATCTTATTTTCCAATCAAGATAAGGAAAGCCACCAACCTAGAATATTCCTTCGAATAGATGTTATGCTCAATTGATAAATCATGTGAAACATCAAAGCGAGAGTACCTTGTCAATCTTGTCATCTACAAAATTCGGAATTGGTGTTAGGCTTTGGAAACAATAGTGTTACGCATTTCGCGTACGGGTCCGAATATAATTGGGACGATTGTTTTAAAACACACACTGTTTATTACTGCGTACTGCAATCAATACACGCCAACAATTATCTACTTGGAATTATCGCTCGCTTTTAATCCGCTCGCTCTCGCTGCTACTTCGCATTACAATTCAATACTGACTGTCGCACTGTTGGACGGTGCTTCTATATGCCTCCGATTCGCGTTCCCGAGCTTTCTATCATTCTCCAGCAATTCCATAGTGGCCCGGCATATGCGGTTTCTAGACCACTCCTGAATAATCACACACATTACCCGTATAATTTTGCCGTGCTCTAGAACCGGCGCCTCCTCCAAAATGGACAAATGTTTCTCGATCGAGCGTTGGAGTCTCCATGTATTTCAATGCCATCGAGTTTACTCTAGAAATGTCCAGAGCTCCGCGCATTTGTACACTGCGGCTGTGGAAGAGTCCAGAAAGATCGCGTATTTACCAGTATGCACGGGATCGCCGCTCGTGACAATAGTTTACATACTGAGGCGGAAATTTTTTTTCATTTGAACATTCGATTCAAACATTTGATATAGACCGGAGAAGTGTCAGCATGTAACAACATGGCGGCTGACATTTGTTTAGTATTTTCTGGAGGCAAATGTCTTGACGTGAAAAGTTGAAGCCGAGATTCAACAAGACGACGATCAATCCTGACGGGCAAAGGTCATCGTTCGTGACACTCATAGCGTTTTCTACTGGGAATTTTAGTGCGCACTAACTGTTGGATTCGTTTTTTACTGGGAACTTGAGAGCACCTTGAGAAAGGCGAGAAAAAGCTTTTCATCGTGCATGACCTCCCAAACGGAAATGTCATTGTCAAAGAGAGACAGAAGATTTTTTCGTAAGAATTTTGAGGTAGGTATAGGCGATTGACCTTATTGGGGAAAATGGCCCATTCGTACAGAAAGTTTCAGGGAATTCATTGTTAGACGAGATGTAAGTTTCCGCACTTTGCTGTCTTGTGCAGTCCACTACCAGTAAACTTTTGTTCCTGTGAACCCTTGGGCCTTGGGGCTCAGCAGGCTCCTTTATTGGGCCTTACATCGATGACCAGCGTCGTCGCAGACAGACCTTTCTATGCATCATCCCTAGCTTTCACCCAAGGTACAGCAACAACGACTGTGGACCGAGTTCTCCGCACACACCAACTGTTGGCACGCCAGAAAAGGTCATCGCTTGGGCTGACTGCGTCGTCAGTCTCTTTTTTCTCAAAATTTTCTGCTTTAGATCTCACATGGAGATCCGAATTCTATATTTCACAGTTCGCTACCATTGTAATTATGTAATTGGAACGCAAACGTTTGTTGTGTCCCCGCACTGTCAAGATCCAGGTTTAGGTTCGCTTTGTGACCCATTGGGGATTGGGTGATCAATCAGCAGGCACCAAATGGCAGGAATGGCAGGGGCGAGAGCTACTGGCAAAGCAGCATACTATGCTTGCATCTGCCTGCGGAAGGTGAATATAACAGTCACCATCAGTCGCAATTTTTCCACCGCAACTAAAATGCAATGCATTGCTGGTAGGTGCAGTCTTTCAGCCCCTCACCTCTGGAACTAGATACTACTAGTAGCCTGCTAAATACGCTATACACAAGATCAAATAGGGGACACAACAGCAAACCCCCTTATACATTATTCCTACTTGTTTACACTATACTACAAATTTCATGTCATTGATGTGGGTATTGCAGGTATCTACTAGTGTCTACCTAGGCTACTAGATGTCCGAGTATGTGTTCCTCTCAAAAAATCCCTGCACGATCAAGTACCAAGCTTTACACCAGGTGGCGTTTTTAAATGTAAATCGCCTATATAGCTTATTTTGGAGCCCTTGAAAAACTATTCCGAACATAATAAAATTATGACGCACCTGTCATTTGTCAAAAATTACAAGCTGCCAAAGCCAAAACTTCAACGTCCAATAGCTCGAGAAGTAGATACACCAAACGGGTTTCAACTAAATTCTGTTCTGTAGCAAGACTATCCAATAGAGGCGATGAAACATGTGCAGTTCTGATAAAAATCAGGCATGCAGCTTGAAAAAAATTATTGAATTTTTTGCGGAAAACCCAGATGAAAATGGTCTTGTCTCTCAGTTTTTCCCGTGTTTTCAGATCGATTGCAATACAACTCTGTGGTCATGCGTCTAATAGAAAAAGTCCGGGTTTTGCCACATATTTGAAAAACGTTTCCACATATTTTGATAAAACTTGGTACATAAGTAGTATCTATAAGGGTTCGAACGCTTGGTTAAAATATTGATGACGGACGTCCCGCAGTCACGGTCTCCACAACTGGAAAAATAACTGTAGAAATAATTTACATTTCTATGAAATGACATGAAAATATCAGACAGCGGCAAAATACCAAAAATAATGGAAATTCATGTACTCATCTGGGAGATCATAACTAGGAAAAACTCCGAAAAGTGTTTAAAACAAAAATCAGCTCAAAAAGATAGGATTTTTTAAGAATTTACTACGGACTGTGAAAAAAATCTCATCTGATTTTCAATGAGAGATAGCGGCTGATTTCTTGTTGAATTTCAACCCAAAAATTACCTTTTTTGAGGTTATTTTCTTGCTGAAAACGGATAACTGACTTGGGAACCGATTTTTGATCGGCTAAATGTTCAAAATTATTAGTTTTGTTCAGGAGGACAGTTTTTGTTTAACCGGTGATTAGCGTCTTGTTCCAGTCAGTTAGACGCGCGGGTCGCTCCAACACTTCCCACAGATATAACATGTAAACCGTAGTTCGAATTCAGGTTGCGGCGTTATTTTTTCCTTTCTAAAATCTACTTTTTTTCTTTTCAGAAACCAATCTCAAAATAAAATATTGTTCCCTTTTAAGATTTTTTGACTTTTTTCTTTCACCAAAAATATTATAGCTGTACATTTAATTTAACAGTGCTAAATTGGAACAAATCAAAGTAGGTACTGCATTATCAAGGTAATTTTACATAAAATATCAATATTATCTCCATTGATCTTTACTGGGAGGATGCTACGATTGGAGGTCCCGCGACAGACATGACGTCATTTTTTTATATTATGAGTTATAAACCTCAAAGCTGAAAGCCCATGGGGCGAGTTGTATTTTCTTGCATTGGGAGGATGATGAAATGATATGAATAAGAATTATAAGACGATTAATAAGCGTACCACGCGTTATATTTATGAAGACTATACAATGAATTGATAGCGTTGAATGATAGAGTTGGTCTGATGAAGGGGGAAGGACCAGGGTACCACAGCGACAATTCACCCCACTCCTTAAAATAGTAGGCCGTATAAGTGTATTACCACTAAGGTCATTGGTGAAAACACCCCTCCAGAATGACCAACCTTAAACATTCCAATAGTTTTCACTTTTTTGGGAAGATTTTCTGTGTTGTTCGGTTAATTGTCCTAACAAATACACCTCTAGGTTCGATATATTATCGCTTACATCTCGATTTACACTCGGATCCCCTCGTGGAAATCCTCGATGTAGCGATAATACACCTCACCTAGTCACCTATCGGTGTATTACATACGATAATTATTCAACTCACTCCTTAAAATAGTAGGCCGTATAAGTGAACCTATTACCACCAAGGTCATTGGTGAAAACACCCCTACAGAATGGCCAACCTTGAACATTCGAGTATTTTTCACTTTTTTAGTAAGATTTTCAGTGTTGTTCGGTTAATTGTCTCAACAAATACACCTCTAGGTTCGATATATGATCGCTTTACATCTCGATTTACACTCGGATCCCCTCGTGAAAATCCTCGATGTAGCGATAATACACCTCACCTATCGGTGTATTACATACGACAATTTACCTCACTCTTTGAAATAGTAGGCCATTTAAGTGTATTGCCACCAAGGTCATTGGTAAAAACAAAAACACTCCTCCAGAATGACCAACCTTAAACATTCAAATAGTTTTCACTTTTTCCGGAAGATTTTCAGTGTTGCTCGGTTAATTGTCTTAACAAATACATCTCTAGGTTCGATATATGTATTATCGCTTACATCTCGATCTACACTCGGATCCCCTCGTGAAAATCCTCGATGTAGCGATAATACACCTCACCTATCGGTGTAAGGTTACGCGAATATTTTAGGATGACATGACGGCAGTGTATTGCCTCTGTGGTAAATTTGATAAATTATTGTACAGTAAGTACAGTCAATCAGTCATGGTAGTACCTATGCCACAGAATGTTGTTTCGTACAGAACAGTATAACCTATGCTTATGTAGTGTTGGGTGAAATCGACTGTTTTGAGCCAATAGCCAACTCGGGGACGGAAAATTACTATACTTTGGTTTCGAATCATTAATACCTAGATTATGAACCAGGAATATTGTGTTTAATTCATTCCAAAGCCATGCAAGAAGAAAATGGAGCTATATGAATATTACATTTTAGCGCACTTAAAATCCTCCTATATGACATTTTGAAATAAAGAGCGTGCTTATACATTAAGCTCATAAGTATAAGCTTAAGAGCTCAATAACCACGTTGGAATTGTTAAATTTCGGCATGGCAATATTACACAATCAGATGGTTACTGCGAAGCCGTATATTTTTTCACTCCCAATTACCTAATGTTTTTTCCATTGTTTTTACTCGATCGCAATCCGTTAAAACCTCATAAAACCCGCTTTATTATTACCTACCCTCCCACTTTATCCAGCCCTAATTTATTTGGGCATCACAAAATTTATCCACGATATCAAGGTATATAAAACGCCGTTACCGCGTAACGATTTCTCGGAATAAAGCCATTATCCATCTCATTTCTATGGATTGATGGTTACTATAGAAGAAATTCTGAGGAGGGAGCTCGGAAGGGAAGCAACAGAGGGATGTTATTGAAACTCGCCTTATTATGTGACACGATAATGTCGATAATTTATGTAAGCTAAGAGGATGAGGCCCAACTAATATTGTTTTCCGTCAAGCCTTCTTGTTGATGAAGCCTCCGATTACAAAGCGAGGTCCTGTGAAAGATGACACAGATTTATAGAGGGTTTACCTTCATGGTGGCAGAGGGTGCGAAAATATTAATTAAACGAAGCTCGGTGCTCTCTTATTACTACAATAAGAGAGTAATATGGGAAGGAGAAGCATCGAGATCCAAATTAATTTTCCCGTCACAAGATGGTTGTCAATGACGGATTATAGTGACAACTGACGCAATTACATCCAAATAACAAGCTACTTTATAGCCTTGGTTATACTTTATTAAACTTGTTTTGGCTGCGGCAGTATTCCGACTATTCTTCAATAGGTAATGTCCTAATCTTAATAGTTCTTCAAACATATCCAATAATCGTCAGCTGTCACTACAGTCTGCCTTTGGCAGCCATCTTATGACGAAAAAATGGATAAAATTTGGATCGCGATAGGTATGGGAACGCTGTTGGATACAAGTAAGTTACAAACTTTGTGAAAATTTGCGATTATCTCGAAAAAAATGAAGTTTAAGGGTAAGGTAACCCTGGTAAAAATGAAAGAGGATAAAAAATGCTTAAGGGTAAGGTAACCCTGGTAAAAATGAAAGAGGATAAAAAATGCTATCAGATAACGTTATAAAATTAGGGGCATGCCATTTGAAAAAAAAAGAGTTATGACCCTTTGAAAATTATGAAGTTTGATGTTTTTTTTTGTGAACAAGAAATTACAATTTTTTGACATTGTCACAATAATTGTCAGCTGTCACTACAGTCTGCCTTTGGCAGCCATCTTATGACGAAAAAATGGATAAAATTTGGATCGCGATAGGTATGGGAACGCTGTTGGGTACAAGTAAGTTACAAACTTTGTCCTGGAACTAATCGCCAACTTGAGTCTGATAGGTCTGTCCTAGAGAGCGTGAGCCGTAAGGCGTATGATTGAGTCAAATTGAAAATAATGCAGACAAACATGTGTTCGCGTGTAGCACGTGGACGGCACTTGAATTTAGAAATGACTGTCCACACTTCAGTTTTTTTTTTGTTTGTTTTAATTAAGCTGTATTCTCAGCAGGCCAAAACTATTTTGAGGATTTCTCCCTCAAAAATTGAGATAAAAACTCATACGGTGTACTGAGTGTATATTACAAAATTGAGTAAAGCGTTTTTCCAATTATGTGAAAGAATTTTTTTTGTTGACAACTTTTTTTAAAAAACGGCTCTGTACTCAATTTTCCACGTCTCTCAAAATTATAAAACAGTTGATGATTTTTTTATTTTTCAAGAAATGTCCCAGTAATCCTCCAGAAACTTTTCTAGTGTTTTTAGGGCTATTGGGCTCCTAAAGAAATGTGGGGTAATCCAAACGGAAACAAGGTGGACAAACATTTAATGGAATCCCATCAAAATCTCTGTATCTCTTTCTCTTCATTTTTGAGGAAGAAATATTGACACTCTGCGTATATACAGCCTTAAGAATGTTTATACCGGGTGATCATTTGAAAACTATCCACCTGCAATAACTCCCGATTCCTAGTGAATATTTTTTTGAGCAAAAACAGGTCGATTTTTATATCGAGGGGGACAACCAAAACATATATTGGCAAATTTCTATATTCACCCCTCTCGCCCCCACTTACCCCAACTTTGAAATTTCAAATGACAATACCTACCTTGCGATACATCAAATTGAAGGAAATTAAATTTTCTTTCTGAAAAAAATATTTTAATTTTTTTTAACCCCACCCCCTTTTCCTTTAAAATTCTTTGACTGTCCCATTTTATATTCTGGACCCCTCATTTTTTTCTCAATTTAGTCGGCGTCATCCTAGAAAGCATCGAAGAAGAAAATTTTTGAGGGAAAAAGTGCTACCCAAATTCCCCCCTTTGCTCTCCCCCACCTCAACTCCCAAATTTAACAAAACACCACCTACTTTGTGATACATCAAATTAAAGGGAATTGAATTCTCTTCCCGAAAATATTTTTTTCGAAATTTTCTACCCCTCCTTCAATAAATTGGCCATTTGGAGTATTCTAGGGGGGAAATGGTGGGCTTTAAAAATTGTGAAAAAATCTTTTTCAGGAAGAGAACTCAATTTCCTTTAATTTGAGGTATTACAAAGTGGGTATTGACATTTTAAATTTTTGAGGTCAGGTGGGGGGAGCGAAGGGGTGAATTTGGGTGGCACTTTTTTTATAGAAAATTTTCTCTTTCGATGCTGTGCAGGATGAAGTTTACTGTATTGAAGGGAAATGGAGGTCGAGAATATTAACTTGGACACTCAGAAAATTTTAGGAAGAACAGGGGGTGAGGTTGAAAAATTTTAATATATTTTTTTTAGAAAGAGAATTTCATTCTCTTTAATTTGACGTATCGCAAGGTAGGTGATGCCATTTGAAATTTCAGAGTTAGGGTGAGTGGGGGCGAGGGAGCTTAAGATATAAATTTTCCAATGTATGTTTTAGATGTCCCCCTCGATATAAAAATTTACCTGTTTTTGCTCAAAGACATTTGCACTAGGAATCGGGAGATATTGCAGGTGGATAGTTTTCAAATGATCAACCGGTATTTGTTTTTGCGTATAGGAGCCGTCTTGTGTATTTCTGTGAAGCCGTCAGAACCAATGAGGTTCATAATTCCGTTCCAGTTTTGTCTGCTTTGACAGAGCTATTCTGTATCTCGTAACGTGCATGTTAACGCATAGTCAGATAGTGAGGCATAGGGGATTTATAGATACAAACAAAGATAGCAAGCGCAAGCACATAACATGCGCGTTAAGAGATACAGAATAGGCAGGTTGACTACCTATTTCACATTGAAATTGAGACAATTTAATGTAAGGCAGCTTCCAGAAAAACAATCCGAGAGATTTCATTTGTCATTAGTGAAGCGAAAAGAAACGGGCGGAAAAAAAACATAATCTGATACCCGTTTCCTTCCGCGAACGACATCAGAATTAATCCCGTTCCATTTGTTTCAGACAACCATATACTCGTACTTGACCCCATACCAAAATAATACAAATCCTGTCAGCAGAAAGGACACAGCAGCACGTGGGGCTAATATAAAGCCTCACGAGATTTTATCCCGTGTATGGCGCTGACATTTACATTCCTTTTTCGTCCTCGCCCTTCTCCTCCGCGATCGGTGAATATGTAACAGATAGTGCCGGTTTTCCATTATCTTTTAGGAAAAAAGTTGCTGTCACGCCACAGTACTTTCTTCTAGCGATTATCCCATACAGGGACGCAAAAGTATGCTTGCGCTGGAGGCAACCTTCGAGGGATAAAACTCGGCTATATATGGATTTCTGATTAAGATAAATATGGTATCGGGGGGAAGGGAAGTGATTGATTTCACACGTTCAGAGAAGTCTCTTAGGTCGCATTTCAGGAAAAAAGTTTAAGCTGTAAAATCGCGAGAGAGTATGGAAGTAATAATTCCATGATGGAAAACAAGAATAAGCTTGTGTTTTGTAATGTGTTCCAAGAAAATTAATCTCGGAAGTTGAGTAGGGAGTAGATATAACTTGCGTGATATACGTCGTTGCGTATTATATGGGGGCGGGTAGGTATATTATTATCAATGCACGTGACCTGACAATCCGAGTTCTACAGTTCGCCTACCTGCTTGGCTAATCGATGTGTAGTTGGTAGTCTTAAAGTCTGACCCTATTCCTTCCCTAGACACGCAGGGCAGTTACCTTTTATACATCTACTTTTACTGCAACCTATTGAGAAATCTATTTTAACGCCATTGTTTATACTTTCCTGGCGATTACTCTATGGATGTACAGTATGTTCATCAAAAAATTCAATAATGGGAGGCCGTGGACCGATGATAACCTGGCCGTTTTCGGATCGAATGGCCTGCGTCACAGCCTCCCTTTATTGAAGTTTTCAATGAACATACGGTAGATACATTTCTTCTCGACACAAACCTCCCTCCGGCGAGATTGTGACCTGGTAAGATGAAGCGAAGAGAAGCGTGTCACCTCACTGTGTGTCACTTCACTTTTTGTGAAGTTTTCCTCAGAAGTTTCATTAATGATTGATAGCCAAGCTTTCGATGTTCAAGGTGGATGATGCTCTTTGTGTTCCGGATTTGGCTGAAATTCATTCAGAACTTCTCGAGTTATTTAATATGTTGAAGTTTCAAGCTTACAGCTTGTCATTTTCAACAGATGACAATTCAAACAAGGTTCGAAGATTGGTTTTCACATGTTGCATCGATCTGCTGACAAGGGAGAACGCCTCTAAAACGAAACCTATTCGACTACTCTCACGTTCTTGGTCGATTAATCCCTGTATAGGCATTCTGACAACACAGCTGATTTTTTTTAGCGCATTTTATACGTTTCTGTGGAGGAGGACAATCTAACCGGAAGAGCAATTATAAGACGCAATATAGCAAGATTAATGACGTTGAAAAGTGCAATGGGCGCAGTACGGCACGATGAATAGTTCTTTGGACGTTTAAATTAGAGATGTATGTAATTCTACTGCGGAAGAGTCGAGGAAGCTCTAGGTAAGAATGATTATTGTTCCGTGACTTTCCGTGGTATAGCCATTAACATCCGGGTTGAATTAAAGTTCAAGATTTGTGCGAGAAGAATTGTGACGGGTTTTATTTTCAATTGTAAAGCATCGGAAGTAATGGTCTGTGTTTCGAGAGGCTATAAAATTTTATGTCGGTAATAAATTGACTAGACTTGACTAACAACTAACAACTTCAGTAAAAAAGCAACTCTGGAATGCCTTCAAGACTGAAGTCTTCACGTTAGGTTCAAAAAAAGTTAAACCGAGATCAGCAAGTCATCAGGGGAGTAGCTGCGACAATGGCTGACGTTTAAAAAGGTCCACTATACAGAACTTGACAGATCTGATCAAAATTCTATCACCAAAGAATTATTCTTATGCGCCTGATCTTGTTCTCCAGTGATAAAGTTCAAATTCAGCATCATTTATGTTCGTTTTGTGATTTTTCTAATTTATTGCATTTTGAAGGTGTCTTATCAGCAAAGAAATGACAACTCTCAACACAGACGACCTAAGGTACGCACTAGACACATTGGACTACAAAATGACGTACAAGTGCCATAACACAAAATGATGAATTGGTTCCGTGCGACTCAACAAACTTACAAAAAGCACCATATCATTAACCACCCTGGATAATAAACAACAACAATCACAACTTGAAGAAACCGAGCAATACTTATAGCATAGCCAGTGATACGATCTGATAGTAGTATAGTGAAAGAGTTCCAACGATTCTAATTTATTCGAAAAATACTAAAAATTCAATCTACCATTGATTCTGGTGCCAGCAGGGTCGGGATTTCTGGGTTTCTGGGTGCATACATTTTTAGGAGAGAAAGAGAGAGATTTTTAGAAAGAAATAGCACAGTAGAACGAGAATGCCTAGCTGTGGTCTGGTCGATTGTCGATTGGTAAATCTCGTTGATACATCGAGGGAGCACGTTTCACTGTCGTCATCCATCATCATTCTGTTGTCTGGTTAGAATAATCTGAATAAACTTTCTGATTGCTGGGCCCGCGAAGATGCAGCAATTCGACTTCACGATTATCCACCGCAAGGGGCACATCGTACCTTACCTGCTTTCTCGTACAGATCCAGCTCTTGTCGATGTCGTTAGCGAGAAAACCGAGCCAGCCCGCCAGCCGATATGCCAAGGATCGCTTTAATTTTTTGCGCATTTTCCATATCGATGAAAATCGCTATTGCAACCGCTTCGTCCGTCCGTCCGTCCGTCCGTCCGTCCGTCCGTCCGTCCGTCCGTCCGTCCGTCCGTTCCTCGAACTCCTCCCAAACTAGACGACCTAGCTTTCTAATTTTTTCACTGTTACATAGCTGCCACTCCCAAAGGAGGGCTAGGCTATATTGGATGTCCATATTGCACCGCCAACATAGAGAAAACCGCCCCCGATAAACTTGAAATAACATAATATTGCACTTTCTACCAGACCTGATGCTCTAGTGTTATCATTTTTTGAATAATACATAGTTGCCACTTATAAACGTAAGCCAAGAAACATTCCGTCTTCAATATGCGCCGCCGACATGAAAAAACTGCTAAAAACCGCCCCCAATCACTTTAAAATGAAAAACATAAACTCATTTCGGTATATAAATAGCTGACTAAAAATGGGAAAGGATAGGCTACTTTTGGTTAGTCGCCGCCCCCAGATTCCGCCCCCAAACGATAAAAAGTGCAACTTTCACAAATGTTACTGATTGAGATGTTCCCTCAAACATTTAGGAACTGCCAACTCAAATTGTGCAACATTTGCTCAGCCGAACGCTGCCGCTCCCACACGCCGCCCCCAAAGTAAGAGATAAATGAAAAACATGAACCCAAAGACATAGCGATCTAAGTTTTTCGCTATATGAATAGCTGACTAAAAATGGAAAAGGATAGGCTACTTTTGATATGGCGCCGCCTCCAGCTTCCGCCCCCAAAAGAAAAAAAGTGCAACTTTCAACACTTTTCACTGATTTAGCTAATAATGTTACCTCGAACATTTAGAAACTCTTGACTCAAACTGTGCAAGAATTTCTTTGCCAAACTCTGCCGCTCCCACACGCCGCCCCCAAAGTGAGAGATAAATGTAAAACATGAACCTGAAGACATAGCGATCTAATTCTTACTATATTTCTTTCTTCACTATATTGATAGCTGACTGAAATTGGAAAAAGATAGTCCACTTTTAATTAGCCGCCGCCTTCAGCTGCCGCCTCCAGCTGCCACCTCCAAACAAAAAAAATGCAACTTTCACAATTTTCACTGATTGTCAATAAATAATAATAATAATAAATGATATTTATTGAACTGTTATGTTGTTCAAAAGGCTATCGACCGAGGTCCTTCTGCCCTTAAACTACAATTTTTTTTTCAAGATATTACTCAAAAAAGTGATTTACAACAACTTCATATTTAATGTAGAGCTAATTTTTTGTGGATTTTTTTTTAATTGTTTTATGGAAGTTGCTCTTCTTTCATGTCTTCGAGGATTTCCCTGATGGTCAGGACTGGCAGCTTCCTTTTGGGGGGAGATGGAACCCTTTCCCTACACATTGCATCCAACCATTCCATGTGTTCCCCATTGGCGAATTTTGTAGCTAGCATGTTTATCCGTTCTGCAATTGGCTGGATTTTAGTTGTGTTGTATAGTTCTTCGTTGGGAGGGTTATGCAGTGGATTGTTCTTGTTCCTCATTTTTGTGATGGCTCTCAGAGTGGATCGTTCGGCTACTTGTATTATTTTAATAGTGGTGTTATGCACATTAATCCTTAACAAGGATGCGTACTCGATAATAGGCCTGCAGATGGTTTTGTAGATGTGGGCAGCAGTTTTGATGTTTATGCCTTTGGACTTGTATGTGAGGCTTCTGAAGTGTTTCGCCCTGGCTATGCATTTCCTCTTAGACAAGTTGGCATGTTGCTTGAAGTTCAACTTTAGGTCTATGGTAACTCCTAAGTACTTCACGTGGGGTCTTGGATTGCAGATAGTGTTGTCAATTATGATGAAAGGAGAGGAATTCTTGATTCGGTGATTGAAGATGATGAATTGGGTTTTGTTGGGGTTCGGCTCGAGCCTCCATTTGTTGAACCATGTGAGGGTGTTGTCCATGAGTTTTTGTAGTGATTTAATTGTTTCTCTTAAAGTGGAATTATGGCTCACAAGAGCAGTGTCGTCCGCGTACTGCAGGATGTACAGGTCCTTGTTGAATGCATTACTCTTCATTATGTCATGGCAGTAGTAGTTGTAGAGGTCTGGAGATAGTGGAGATCCCTGGGGAACGCCCTGTTCTGGAGAAAATGTAGATGACATAGAGGTGTTGACTTTCACTTGCAGAGAGCGGTTTTTCAGAAATTCTGCAATCAACCTAAGTAGGAATTTTGGGCAGTTGAGGAGTTGCAGTTTGTATAGAAGCCCTTTGTGCCATACGGAATCGAATGCCTTATTGATGTCGAGAAGAATTGCTGCACTGTGTTGGCCGGCCAGTTCTGCAGTTTGGATGTTGGAACACAGTATGGTTAATGGATGGCTTGTGGATTTTTTATTCTGGAATCCGAACTGGAATTGCGGGATGTGATATCCTATTGCTTTTTTAAGTTCTTCTTTGATGAGATTTTCTAGATTTTTCCCTAGCACCGGTAGAAGAGTAATGGGCCTGTAGTTTTCCGCTTTTTTGTGATTGGTGTTGGGCTTTGGTATGGTGATGATGATTCCCTGTTTCCATTCTGGTGGAAAGTAGTGATGTCTGAAGCAGTATTCATATATTTTTATGATGTACAGATGTGTATGGTATTCTAGACTCTTGATGATGTTTCTTGTGATGTTGTCGACTCCTGGAGAAGAATTTTTTCCTCTGTTTATGATTGTGAAGTAATCCTCTTCGTTGATTTTGAATTCTACTTCTACTTCATTTTCCAAAACAAATTGTTGGTGCCATCTGTTGACTAGTTGGAGTGTTTGTTGGTGAAATTTTGGGCTTGTCTGTTCTGTGTATGCAGCTTTAAAATGTTCTTCAAATTTCAGCGTTTTTTCTTGGTCAGATTTGTAGGTTCTTCCGTTGTTGTCTTCGAGATGAGGCGTTATTTTCTTTTCTTTGTATCTTGTTATTCTTTTTATTTGCTGCCAGTAATTTTTTCCTTTTTCTTTGTTGATGTTGTTGCATGTTTCTAACCATTTGTGCTCTCGGTATTGTTGGATTAGTTTCTGAATATCTTTGTTGAAATTGTTGATTTCCGTTTTGAGTGCTGGATCTTGACTAGTTTTGTATTCACGATATAAACTCCTTTTATTCTTGATGAGTCTCAGAATGAACGCAGGAAGCTCCTGGAGGTAATACTTGATGTTTGTTTTTGGCGAGAAACTGGTGACGTTTTCAGTTAACGTTTGGCAGAATTCAGTGATTGCTTCGGTGGTGATTGGAGCATTTCCTTTTTCCGTGATGTAGTGTGTCATAATTTCGTTGAGTTTCTTCGTGTCGCATTTGTTAAGATTGATTTTGATTTCTTCCTCTTGGAAGATGACAGCTTCTAGATCAATGCTGATTTGGAGGGCCAGGTGATCTGCGCTTATATCTGGGGTTGTGTCGATAAGTTTGATGTTGTTTCCGAGGTTTTTTGTAAATAGCATGAGGTCGGGTGTTGTGTCTTGATTGTTAGGCATGATAAAAGTAGGTGGGGTTTGAGCCATTTTGAATGATGAGTTTTTTGTGAAGTTGGTGATGACCGTCTTTTTTCTTTTGTTGACGTTGAAGTCTCCGATGATTATCGCGTATTTATATAGGGCTGCTTTTCTGAAAATTGTTTCTTCTATGTTGGAAGTAGGATGTATGTAAACCAGGAAGATGTGAAGTTTTTCATTTTGAAATGGGAGTGAGACGTGTGTGGCTTCATTCAACGGGTTGTTTATTGCTGGTGCATTTTCCATTCCAAACTTCAGATCAGGGTGTGACTGAATCAGGCTTCCTCCACGAACGTTGGTGTTTACCATGTTTCCATTTTTTTGCATGATGTTCCAGTTGCGATATTTGGTGTTGCTGTTTTCTTTAGTTTTACTTTCTACAAACATTGTGCAGTTGATGGAATTGTTTTCAATGAAGTTGTTGATGATTGTCTTCTTAGGTATGTAGCTGTTGATGTTGGAGTAGATGATATTAAGCAGGGACGTGAACTTGAACATTGTGTGTGTTGTGGATAGGTTCAGTTGGTGAAGGGTTTTCTGGACTGTCAAGATCGAACATCAGGATGTATAGCCTGGTTCCTGTGAAAACAGCTGTTGTATCAATATTGTAGTTTGTGACAAATCTCTTTCTTAGTTTTTTCAGCAGTTCCTCTCTGTTATTGTTTTTGGGATTGTTGAGCTTGTTTGTGTATGTGTTGACAATGTGATCATGTATTGTAATAGTGGCGTGTATTCTGGAGTTTTTAGTGACTTTCTTATCCAGTTCTGTTGATTTTTTGTTCAGAGGCTTAATTGGCGTGTTCGGTATTCCTTCGATTGGGGCTTTGGGTCGTTTTGGGCATTTGAAAGACCATGCAGAGTGTTCTTCGGAGTTGCATGCACCACATTTCGGGGGAAGTTGAGTTGTGCATCTTGAGGATTGGTGGTTGCCTTGACACTTGTTGCATTTGATTGGAGTGTTGCAGTCGTCTGTCTTGTGTGAGAATTGATGACATCTGCTACAAGGCAAGGGTACCGGTGTAGGAGGTAGTGCTGTATATACAGGGTAGTGAAGATTTTTGAAGAAGACTCCGCTGTTTAGCAGTTGTTCGTATGATTTGATGCACCCTGTAATAATCCTAATCAGGCGTGTGGGTTTGTTTGTTTGCCTTGATATTATTCTTTTACAGTAACGATGGTTTATACCGGTTTTTGTCAAATGATTCCCGATTGTTTCATCCGCAATATCAGTTTCGACCATTGCAATGACTGCGCAGTACGACAGTGTCAGTTGAGGGTTTCTTGGGATTTCGCTAGGAGCTTTAGTTTCAGAGAAGTTTGAAATTTTCTTAGCTGTTATCATTTGTTTTAGTGCTGCCTCAATTTCAGTTTTTTCCTTGTCGCTTTTGAGTAGGAAACCGTTTTTTGTTTTGATGATGTTGTCTGTTGAATTTGGAAAGTAATTCTCCCAATTTTCTGCCATTTGAATTCTGCTTATATTTTCTTTTGTAGTTATAGGTTATAAAGAGTCTTGAATTTTTTGTGTGTTAATTCATACATTTTTGGTGAGTAGTTATTGTGTTTGTTGTTGTTGTAATTGCTCTGGGTGGATTGTTGTTGCTGCTGCTGCTGCTGCTGCTGCTGCTGCTGCTGCTGCTGCTGCTGCTGTGGAGGTGCGTTGCGTTGTGCCTGTTGTTTTTGCGATTGTGATTGCGTCCGAGTGGAGTTGGTGGGTTGACTTAGTTGGCTTACTGTAGCGTTGGGTATGGCGAAAACCTGTTCTTCTTTGTTCACCGGTGGAGTCTTGTTGTCATTTTTCTTCTTGGATGGCTTTTTCGGCCGCCCCCTGCCTCGTGTCCTTTTTGCACCTGTCGTGACACTTTTTTGACTGTTGTCCGTTTCGGTTTCGCTGACTTCCTCATCTGCGTCCATGCGGGAGGCGCCGGACTCTGACCACAAATCGCCGCCAGGCCCGGGCATTCTATTCGGAAAGTTCTCCTCAGCTGATGTTTTCCTTTTTTAATTGCGAGATTTAGAAGTTCCTGTATTGTGAATATGTATTTTTTGGCTAGTTGATAACGGAGCGGTGTTTTGCACGTGTACACTGTATCGCTATCCGTACGCGACTGACTGATTGTCATATTTCCCTTACATTTAAAAACTCCCAACTCAAACTGTGCAACAGTTACTTTGCCGAATGCTGCCGCCCCCACACGCTGCCCTCAAAGTGAGAGATGAATGAAAAACATAAACCCGAAGACATAAAAGACAACAAATTTATTTCATTGACAAGTACCCCATTCTGATAACAAAATATCACAATGAGTTTCGAATGAAGAAAGTGGACAAGGGATGGTGTTTCTCCTTCAACCAAATTTTTTTACGTTCATAATATGCCTCTTTGAGAAAATGCGCTACTGAGACTCTCGCACGTGAAGGCATACTCACTTGTTTTTATTGCCAGCCGGCTGTTGGGCCGATTATCATAACTTATGACAAGTAGTTTGATTCATCTCAGCAGTAATCAACCAAAGAAAAACATGAGCTTAAAATTTGTATCATTTGCTTAATTACAAAAGATTTGGTATTTTAATTAATTTTACGCCACGCTTGGACTAAGTAGTAGATATAAAGAACAAAGTGGACGCGTGCCGTATAAAAAACAAGGGTAAGAGCGTCGTAATTCCTCTGGAGTTCAGACCTTAGTTTCATGCAAATTTACTGCGTTCTTCCTCTTTCCTTTATTTCGTCCTCGATTGGAGTCGCGGCGAGCGCTTATTTCCAGAGGGCGAGCTTTAAGTTTAAAAGTCCGCGGCACGCAATTGGACAATTAATTGTGTCATTACGACGACGACGTGCGATTTATCAGATCCACCATCAGCAGGGCAGAGGTGAGACGTCGAGGGAAATTAGAAGTGAAGTCATGGGGGCCATCGGGACAGAGGCCAAGAGAATTTCGCTCAGTTGGCACTAGTGGTGCCGATACGAGGATACCGCAATATCCATGAGGGGATACGATTTCCGGTTTTCTTCGAACGTCGCATTTCTCATCAGCATCAACACTCACAGTATTCTATAGAGCTAAGTAATATTCCTGTATTGGAGACGGAACGTCAAAATCTATGTTCATTCAAGTGTAACACACCCGTGAGCAAGATTTCATGGCATGGCCAAGATTTTTGATACAGCACACAATGCAATCCTCTGTGGATTACAATGGGTTGATTAATAAATTGTTGGTTAGATAAAAGGAACATCGGTAATGGAAAACGTCCTGATTCCAAGATGATAATTCAGCCGCGCTGCACTGTTTTTTCGAGCGCACGTCACGCATTAAGTTCAGGTGCTGCGTAGTCCCTTCCCCTTTCCGCCTTCCTCTAGTTGCTCCCTTCCCCCGAACGGATTGTTACTATTATACCATCACAGTAAATAAGGGAGAACAAGAAACTGAATGGATAGTCCATCTTTTTTGATTCTCAGTTCTTATTTTAGGCATTTTTTTGAGTGGTTTATGATTTTGTTTGACAACATGTGAAAGTTGGAGTTGAGGTAACTTGCACCAAAAAATCTTGACAATATATGTATCTAAAGCATAACATTAATAGGCTACTTCATTTGGGCAGGTGCGCATGTGTAAAAGCGCCAGATTTTGAACACTTTCGTACACCTGTCAGAGTGAATATGAGAATATGGAAACTTGGCAACGCTGCATGCTCTGTCTAGCCGCCTGACTAACTACTGGTTCCTGGCTGTCACTTCTACACATCGTAAATATATCTCACATGAGCAAATGAAATGTAGGTCAGGTAGAAACGAAAAGTGTCATCATAATTGTCACAAGTGACAGTTTGCGCCGATGTCTTGTTGTTTTGAGCGCTGTTGCCATTTTCGTTGTTCCTGAACTCCCAAAAATGATCATTGAACTTAATTTCAATGGAACATTTTCTTTGAATATAAAAATTGGTATCTAATAGCTGTATTACACTACACAATTTCTTGTACAATTTTTTGTACAATCTGCCAAAATAGTGTCAAAAAACAATGAACTTGATTGTTCAACTGACAGAGATTGTACAAGAAGTTGTACAAGAAATTGTGTAGTGTAATACAGCTATAACATTCACTCAAATTATTTGTGGAATTTTAGGTGCACTAAAATATTTTTTAGTGTTAATTTTCATTATCGGTGTACGAAACTATGACATTCGCGCCACACATGCGCACTCAAAAAAACCGAAACGAAGGAACCTATATCACGTCGGTTGTACCTCTCCTCTTCACCAGAGAAGTTGAAAGCACTTTGTTTATTCCTTGTTAAGCTTCTGGATGGGCAGGCAACACAGCACATTATAGTAGTTTTCAAGTTTCCTATAAGATAGATGGTGGGTTCACAAATGGAAACACTTAGTACCCACAATGTTTCTTTTTTCAATTTGAGCTGATTTTACTGATATACTCGGTCTTTCACAATAACACATAATTATAGAGCTTCTATTCTATGGCTAGCCAAGTTCGCCAATAACTCGCTGTTGTCGCTCTGAATTTAAATCGGCTCGTTTGTGCTTATATACTCCGACTTTTACACCGAACTGAAACCTTCGACCAGTTCTCCGGCTTTTTGACCGCCGCCAATAGATTCGCAATGACTCTCGAAATGTCCGTTACATTCGCGCATGTACCAGCGTGCTCTGGAAGCGTTGCGCCTCCGCCAATTGTGCAGATGTGTTTTACTTGCCTATTGAGGTCTCTAGGCTATGGGAACGATCTGGAATATTAACGCATATGCTCTCATATGTATTGGAATCGCACGAGAGCCTCGCAACTCGTAACACTACGTCTTTGGAAGTGGTTTGCTGGAAATGGAGCTCACCTTGCGAGTGGTTTGCATTTTCATTGCACTTCATCGAGAGGGTGTCACGTCGACTGGAAATCTTGCACCCAAAGTTTCACTTTCAAATACAGGGCGATGGCACTGAAAAATCGCTGTGTTCGGAAATCGTGACAATTACTACAACACGAAATACCTTGCCAATTAGATTCCACACAATGTAGCGGCAATGCAAACCACATTGTGCATCCCGTCATTCGAGGCATACAAACGACCTTAGTTCTCTGCTACCTATACCAATTCCGCAATTCTCTGCAGGATTGCGGTGGCCGTTTGTCTTTTTTGAGAGGACGAGAGAGGCAGTCAACAGAACGCGTCCAGTGTCGGAGCAGAATTCCCTCTGGATAACAGTTTAAACTAGTTCATGTGAGATTGGACTGCGGATGTGTGGGTGAGGGTGTCCTTTTACTTTTCAGCTCGGACAAACCGGCAGGATGCGTAGGCAGAGAGAAAGGAGAAAAAAGTGCGACAATCGGTCAATAGATTGGGATCTTAGGGAGGATTTAGAAAATTAGAGCGCTCCGCAAAGCCCATTGAGGCCTGAGGGCGAAACAATGAAACAAACACAATCTGAAAAGGCGGTATAATATGACAGCGATAAATTAACGGTGACATTCCAGAATGTGTGTGCCCGTGGTTCTTATCGGATCTAAACAAAATGTAAAGGCCGTGTGTTGGGTTTGTAATCTAATAATTCTCGTTCGCGCAACTTAATTAAGATTTATACAATAGTACCAGTTCATAATTGAGTTATACAGCAAGCTTTCAGAGCTTGTCTACTTTGCACCACTATAAATAAGCGCTTGCTGAAATGGGTACATGATTTTCTAGCGGCTACGAATAGGTAGCTACCTACCTGTATGAGTGGTTGTAAATTTATGAATCGATACACAGATAGCTACAGACGGAAAATAAGTGAAGGCGATGATATAATAATAAGCAATAATCATATCACACTCACTCATCGTTTACGATAGTAGGTATACAGAGAGCGTGTGAAGTTTCGAAGTCTGGATTTATTTTTTCCCTGTGGGAATTCCTGGAAAACGATTTGAAAGGTCAAATTGATTTGTTTTATGAGAAACATTTTCCGATAATTTTAATTTTCCTACCTCTCTCTCTGTTTTCCAGCAGCAACCCCCTATTTTTGTTTTTGACAGATTTGGACATATCGTGAAATTCTGATTCTGAACCCCAATGACATGACCTTTCCCACATCGACGCACCATGACTCAATTGACTTTTGACAGATTTGAGTTTTCAATACTTATACGTGCTATTTTTTGACGCGTCATTTCTCCCAGTGCTCTTTTCACACAGAGCCATACAAACTGCTCCTCATAAGTTGAGAATAGTCCAAAATTTCGTTCATTGAGTGATAACGGAGGTGATGTCAAACGACTCATAATACTGAATTTTGAAAGGTGCGTAACTTTTCCAGGGAAAATACATTTTCCTCCTGATGTAAAAACTCACATCAATATGTACCTATATCAAGAAAGGTAGATGTATACTTAGTAGAAATTTCTTTTCCACGGTTTTTTAGCGCACTTTCTCAAAAAATGGTGGAAAGGCGCTTTTAGTTTCACTTTGTCCGTCCGTCCGTCCGTCCGTCCCAATAGTACATATGTCCAGGATGTCAAGTTGACTTTTGGTTTTTTGTTATTCTGCCGCCATCTTTGATCCGCCATTTTGAATTTCTCTAAAAGTGATCCGATTGAAATGAAATTTGCAGGCAATATGAACCACATCAAGATCTATTCAATTTTCGACAATTGATGCACCGCCGCCATCTTTTATTCTCACTATTGAAGATGTTTCGAAGTGATAAAACTAGGAGAATTATGCCTCAACGAGAAAAGATATCGATGTGGTGCAAACGCCAATCGAATGCGTACGTGACCACCATATAAAGTTGACCAATAATTTTTGTCACTTGGCCACCCATCTTTGATCCGCCATTTCGAATTTCTTTGAAAGTGGTCCGATTTGAGTGAAATTTGCAGGAGATGTGAACTTCATCAGGATGCATCCAATTTTTGACAATTGATGCCCCGCCGCCATCTTGTATTCTCACTATTTAACATGTTTCGAAGTGATAGAACTAGGAGAATTATGCCTCAACGAAAAGAGATATCGATGTGGTGCAAACGCCAATAAAATGCGTACGTGTCCACCATATAAAGTTGATCAATGATTTTTGTCATTTGGCTGCCATCTTTGATCCGCCATTTTTAATTTCTCTGAAAGTGGTCTGATTCGAGTGAAATTTGCAGGCGATGTGCACTTCATCAAAATACATCCAATTTTGGACAAATGAATCAAATGATGCTCTGCCGCCATATTGAAATTTCTTATCACTCAACAATTTCCATGGAGCTTGGGACTTACCTTTGTTTTGTATGATCATTCTTATTCTCCAGCCAAATTCCAACATTCTGCCACCATCTTGGCCGCCATATTGAAATCTCTTATTAGTGGAACGATTTTCATGAAACTTGGAACTCACCCTTGTCTATAGTACGATCATTTTAATTTTGAAGCCAAATTTCATGATTCTGACGCTATTTTGGCCGCCATATTGAAATTTCTGTCCAAATAACGGTAGAACCCTAATGAACATCTTGCGTTCACTAATCCTTCAAAAAGGAAGTGCGCTACTGAGCTTCATGCCCATGAGGCATATTCGCTTGTTACTAAGTATTTTTAGATCCTTTGACTTCTTTTCAAATTCAGTGTTTTGAAACAGTTGTTTTTTAACTCGCATTTTTAATGTCTGATTTCAAGTTAACCATTTTATCGACTCACATATGTCAGATATGCAGGCGGTAGGCGCGGTACCTCATAAACAGTTTATTGTGGAAATTAGGTATCACTGACTCTCGAAAGTGTCGAACGTCAGTGAAAACTCCGGGGAACTTCTGGAATCTATTTAGCTAGGGTCGGGCCGAATAAATGGAGTAGGTATTACTAAGGCGATTTTGCAATAAGGGTGGCCCTAATAACCATAACTATTATTGCCAAATTTAAGCCGATAAAATGGACAATTTAGGAGTCGACATAAAAAAATACGAGTTCCATAAAAAAAACTGCTCAATTTTTTCCGAGAAGCCAAATTCCTTCTTTTTCAAATCCCCAGTAGGTATCGTGTCACGCGGGCATGCAAATATTTAGCCCTCGATTTAGCCCCTATCAGTTCATATCTTAGTATACTATTATAGTCCAAACCACGACAAAGGTTGGATAGTGATATAAGAGAGTGATTATTCAATCAATGAAACTTGGGACAACGCAACAACGAATGATCTAGAAAGAATAACTCGAGACCAAATCGCCGACCAGGAGGGATCAATGAATCCATCCAGACCATGAACTTGCTTCAGTCAAATGTAATAATAGTCATATTCGTAATATTGATCAACAAGCACCCTTATTTTTTGGCAAGGTTCGGCTCAGAACCCAATGACCTTAGCATGTGTGAACTGGGCTATATTCAATCAACAGTAATATCACAAGTGCTTATAGACTTTCACGATAATTTTGGTCAGGCGATCGCGAGTGCTGGTTGTAGCGATCTAGGAACAACCAGCCGGAGGGAAACGCTTGTCCAACATTATCTGGGAAAATCTCGAACACGAGTGATATTTTGATGATTATTACAAAAAAGTAGTTCAAAGTGACAGCACTGTCAGATTTTCTTGTTCACATCCATTTCATTCCGTTGCCATTGACAGTGAGATTTAGATGAGTGAATATTATCCGTGTAGGTCTAATAATCAAGAGCGTTGTATGTAATAATAATAAGTAATAATAGAAAAGAGGCGTATTCATCAATTGAAGACTTGCAGTTCAATCTGCACTGCCTTGTCAGCATTTCGGTTCACCGCCGACCGATGGCGCACAACCCGCACGTTTGTCTTCTAGTCAGTCATGCTCTCTTGATTGTTTTTCTCAGGTTTTTTGTGTCAATTATTTTTACCAGCGAGTTTCACAGGGTTGCAGTTAGATCAAAGTCGAGAATATTTGAAAAATTACCAAAACATGAGCTCATCAAAATGCTTATGCATAATTTACCCACGCACCACCTATCAATATCAAAGCGAGTAATTAGTCCCCACGGGCCCCCTAATGGGTTAATTGCCAAACGAAATCGCCTCATTACAATCACGTCGATGTATTTCTATAATTAATGAGTCAAAGAGAACGATAACGTTTCATAAAAACAAACAATTCTGGGCTTTTCTTGAACTATCACCATGAATGATGATTGTACATTTGTACACGGCCAGAAAATCTCGTCTCCACCTGTTGGGCCATTCATTTAACCCGCAACGCGCAATGTACTTTATAATATCCACTCTCCTAAAACCGTTTTTGCGTTTGAGGTGTATTTCATTCACGGAAATGGAGCGGATATTAAAATTCCCCGGCTACGAGCTATTTTACGTTTGAATTTATGTATACTAAGGTCACGAGAAAATTCGTCGCCGACCTAAAAACTCTCCCGCGATGGCGATAAAATGTAACGGGCGGCAGTGTAATGTGCAATTCGAAAATTCCACAATGCATTTAATTGCATTTCTCAAGAGCTTACACAGCCGTATTTCAAGTACAAGCGGAGAGAATTCATGGACAAAATGCGATGACAGCTTGAAACGACCCCAGCTATCGTCTTGTACCCCTGAATGGGTAGGCAACCCATTATACTGACATTTAATTCAACTTATTTGAATTAAATCACTTTTCCCGCTTTTGGAACCGCTTGGCCGATGATCATCTAGTATCAGGACGACATCCCGTTGTGCCTCTCTTCTTGTTGTTCGATTATAGAGTTCTTGAGATTGTTGAGACAGGTCTGACTACGAGTTTGAACGCAATAAGACACAGTTAAAGTTTTAACATAACATCAATCTATTGACTTCTATGTACAATTCAAAATGTTTAAATAATGGCTCGCTCCTATACCTAGTCCTACCTTCACATCGCAGGCTAAAATATCTAAAAGATCTAACCTATGACCGAAGAGATAACTTTCCCCTAATTACTTCAGACGTCCCAACACCCCCAACCCTCCGACGAACACCTGACTCTACACCTTGACCGACATTTAATTCTGACTGTTTTCGCGGTTCAAAGTTCTTTTTGTGATTAAATCAGATCCAACATTTATGTTAGTGTTAGAGGTTATGTTAGGGTTAGGCCCGGCTTCTAGACACTGCAAAGAGAAGAGTGACTTCGACCACGAATGCAATCTAAGATTTGTGGGCCGGTGTGTGCGGTGGCCCCCTTTTTGTGGAGCCTCTTTTCAAAGGCTAACGCTCTTTTTGGGCTATGGTTCTCTTTTGCCCGTTTGGAAGGGATTGGATATGGCTGGCCTTTGTGGAGGCTTTAAACCTTTTTTCGCCGTGAATCGCCCCCAACGCTCAGAAAGATTCCCGTGATCGAAAGTGCCTATAACCGGAAATGTTGAACCAAATTTCGCCCTTCCAAAAACTTTCGAACCGATGGTGTTCGCGAAACAATTACTCAAGTCAAGGTACTAATTTAATGTGGAGAACGTTTTGAGCAGGCCCCGTATACGCGCTAGTTCGTTGTTGTTTAGCAATTTGTGAGAAAAGGCCGCAGCCAAGAGAAACAAAACGCAGAGAATTGACTATACCGGGTGTTCGCCGAAAGGCCGATGCGGAGAGGCGTCGAAATAATCTTTGCCCTTAACACGAAGTAGCTATTTAATTCATTCGTGTAAATCCCGCAAAGCTCTATAACATAATTTACTGGCCCATCATCGACATTCAGTAACCGTCCCTGCCCGACGTCCGATGAAATGGTGAATTGGTGCATATGAAGTAAAGCACCCGCACATCAACCATTTAGTTGCTGCCGTACTCCTGCCGTGTTGACGTTCCGCCCGCCGCCCGCCCGCTACCACCCGATCCACACGTGTTGGCACCGCCGGCCGCATTCTTCAGCGGCTTCTCAGATTACCTGAGCCGTCTATACACCGTTCGCGATCGTTTTGGATGCAATAAAATATTCCGAATTGCTGGGAATGGAGGATATCGCCGGAGATTGACCGTGGTACCTGGACCAATCCTCCTGGGCTGCCGTCCGCTCCCGACTTGTCACGTCCGCTGCCGAGTGCTTCTGCGGGCCTGTTAGCGAAGAGTTTTAGTCCCCTTCGAGGAAGCTGAGTTAGAACCCGTTTATGTTGCGTCGCGACCCTCCTAGAGGCCGAAGCGTCGAAGCCCCAATGATGAGTCCCAGCCCACTTGGAAAATGACGAGTCGATTTCCCCCGGCTGATGTGCCTTCAGCCCCTTGAGAAAGCCGAGTTGGAACCCTTCGGAGTCGCGTTTTGGTCCCCTTGGGGGCACGCTGAGTCGAGAACCCTCCAGGTTGAGTTTTGACCCTCCGAGAGACTGATGAGTTGCTTCCCCCGTTGAGTTGCAACCCATCTCTAGGATGTCGAGTCAGAGCCCTTGGACGTTGAGTCTTGATCCGCCTCCAGGTGTCGAGTCAGAGCCCTCCGACGACGAGTTCCAGCCCTTCTCCAGGTCGATGTGCCAAGGCCCTTCCGGTGTTGAGTTTCGACCCTTCTCCAAGTCGTAGAGTTGGGACCCGTTGACGAAGTGTTTCGAACCCCCTCCAGGATGCTGAGTCGCGTTCCCTCCACGGTGAGTTCTAGCCCACCTCGAGGATGTCGAGTTGAAACCCCTAAAGGAACCAGGCCCGATAGAAATGAGGTCTCTCGTTTCGGTATCTCGTGTGGCGGAGTGATGACCTCGACGAGCGGGAGGTTAGTCTTGGTGAGTTGGGATAGTTGCTTACGGTTAGGCTTTGTCGTGAAAAATGTATGATGGGGCTCACGCGTGCGTTCTGAATCTGCCTGCACGTGCTGGTGTCTGCGCTACTGTCTGCCGTCAGGTACAGCCACTTTAAAGCCTCGTCCTTTGTTGGATACCTTCATAGAAAGATATTCGTGCTCTTGGGCCCTCTGGACTTGGCTTTGTGACTGCGGTACTCAGGAGCGACATCTTTTAATGATGCCTTGACTCTGAATATTCACATTCTCATACCTCGATTTCACGGCTTTGAATTATTTTCCTCCGGAATATTTTCGGCCCGCCAAATGCGGGTGGCTTCAAGCTGAAGAGATTGAAGATTGCCTCGCGGAAAAATCTCGATGGAAATTTATGACATCTAGGGGTGGTGGTGCTGGTGGATGGTGACAAGTGATCAAAAGGAACGGTCGTTCAAATATTACATTATGCATGCCGGCGGGGCAAATAAAAAAGCTGTAAAATAAAATAGATAAATCGATCGGGATATTCAAGAGATTGAGGATGAGACAGTATGCGTAAAGAAAAGAATGCCATAAAAGAGATTCTTCCATCATCCGTCCCTTGGCGAAGTTGTCGTCCACTAGATGAGCGACATTTTCAAGTGGATGGCACGCACCCCGTCTCCAGTTCCTGATGTTTATTCTCGAAGGGTATGTTTTGCAATTTTCGAATGATCCTCAAGGACGGATTCACAATTTAGACTCCATTTAAACTTTGCTGTGTGGTGTAACAGAAAGCCAATTTCGCATTCGCTTGGTTGGAGAAGTACGAGTCCCGGTATACCTACCTATACCTTCTGGAGCTATAATAATGCGAATTGGGCATGGTTTCAAGCGAACATGGCTTTAATTTAACTCAAACAGCAGGTATACAGGGTAGTTAGGTACAGCACAACTGTTGTAATAAACTCTAAGGGATGATTCTCCATCAAAAATTGAGTAAAAAAAGTGATAGTCCCCGAATGCTTCTTTAAATAGATAGGTACAGGGCGTTGGAAGTGACTTTTCAAAAGTTGATTATTGCGAAAAAGAAGTCCTAAGTGACAGCCGTCAAATTTTGTTGTTTGGATCCAATTTGTTCGGTTGCCATTGACAGTGGGATTTAGATAAGTGACTACTCTGTGGTGACTATTATCCTTATAGCTCTAATAATCAAGAGCGTTTTATGTAATAACATGACATGACACTCATTTGTCAACGGTGCATTTAATTAAAAAATGCAAGGAAGAAAAAAGTTTTCCATTGAAATGGCCTCAAGCCCACCTTTTTCTATCAGTGTCTCTAGGCCCCCTTAACTTTGGCGCCACTGCACTGGTTGGATTATTTTAAAACTTTGCAAGTAGAGTACCTACACTAGGTGTGAAAAAACGTCTGTACACCAAGTTTTGAGTTTCTGTCTACAATCGCACTCATATACCCCGTACCACCCTATATGAAGCTTTTTGAGAAAATTGTTTTTTTTTTGTTTTTGCTGATTTTTGTGAGAGGAATCATCTGCTGATGTTTGGGGCAATATCACCGAAACACCTCAATTGGTTTAGATTTATTTTTGCTGCAAGTAGGGCGAAATTCCATATCTACGCTTTAAGAACGCTGCCTACATCCCCTGTTTTCTCTATTATCACTCAAGAGTTTATCCCGGACCCTGCGGAACCTGCCGGATGTTGTTCTTCCTCTCGAATGATGATGCATCGATGCTCATGCATCCCTTTAACAGGGGCGGCGACTTATAGGGTGCATCGGGGCACATGCACCCATGCAAAGTGATTATACGGGTGCATTGCACCCATGCATGCAAGCTTAAGAAATTGAAATATACGTTCTTCAAGCCCTCGTTCAAGCCTAAATTTTTAATCACTTTGAAAATCACATATGCTAGGTAATACGTTACCTACTGCATGAGCATCTAGGTACTTGGTTTCATTATTTGATTAAGTATTTTATTTTATTCTGTTTTAATAATGAAACCTATAGTAAGTCATTAGCATTAAGTCATTATCTTGTCTTTGTTCAATTTCTAATGGTTTTATATCCGAACAATTGTTGACCACGCCCACTTTTCTCGAAAATTTTTCGTCTGCGGCGCTGTTGCTCGCTTCGCTTGCTGCCCTCATTACTTTTTCTGTATGTTTCATTTTTTGCACCCATGCAAAATTTCAAAACCCGCCGCCCCTGCCCTTTAATATAACTTTAGGTGGAGACGATCAATCTTGATTGAATATTATCGCAGAAGGTACTTGAATCTAGTTTTAATTAATTTCATTAGAAGAGCAGCTTGTTAAGGTACAGTATAGCTGAAGTACGTACGTACCTACTAAGTATAGCGTCATGGTGAGCGTGCCATAATTATATATAAAATTACATTTCGCTTCGCGTAACGAGAACTGCTCTGAGCTGTACGATAACCCGTTTAAAAGCAGTTTCCGACAGAGTTAAGCTTTAAATCGCGAATTGTATCGAAAAGCTCTGCTTGAGTATGCTTTAGATAGGAAATTGTGATTTATCGTCCTCCGGGTTTTTCTCATTTGAGAAATGGCTAATTAAGGAAGGTGTAAGACAAGACGCTCATAATTGGTGAAAATTTGCCTCGGGGATTTATCACTGAGAGGACTGGGCATCAGCAGCTTTTGGATTCTACAACTCTCGCCGCATGATTTCAATATTGAAACACGCGAAGGACAAAAAAGCACAAGATAAAGTAGGTAGGTACACTCGTAGGTATACATATTGCCAGAGCAATTGCTTATCTTACTTATTCTACTGATTACAATGTGGTCAATGTGAATGACCCTCCCTTAACATACAGAAGATACAATATTCCCTTTTATTGATTGCGTGCTAAAATTAGCAGCGAATCGTTAATATTAGCCAAGGAGGAAGGTACTTGTATATGTGTGTATGCCCGAATCTGATGGGTTGTTTGTATGCTGTTTCATAATTTTGGAGTTTATACAGGGTGTCTCAAAACTATCGTCTTCCGAGTCCAGAGCGGTATAAAAAATCCACTCAAGACCATGAGAAAAATATTGTTTTTTTTTTTTATTTTCAAAGATATGGGGAAGGGGGCGGGGGTCAAAAGTTGGGACTTTGCCCCTCAGTATTGCTATTATTTGAAGTGATTTTGAGGAACTGTTTGTGCCAGACTAACCAGTAGAAATTATCAATTAGTGAATTTTAGCCAACGATACAGAGTGAGTCAAAATCACGGAAGTCCAGTTTTCTTCATAACTGTAGAATATTCCGTTCCCTAAAATAGGTCAAAACAAGATATGACACTTTCGTTTCCGTAGACAATTTTCACTGGCGTTTTTGAAGAGAAATGAATTTTTCAGATTCATGAATTACCTGTATATTAAACAAAAGTTCAGCGCACATCGAACAGTTCCCCAAAATCACGTTGAATAACGAAAATAGTGGGCAGCGAAATCCTACCCTTCTACCCCATTCTTGAAAATAAACGCCATTAATTTTTTCAATATTTTTTTGTGTGTTCTTGAGTGGATTCCATACTCTGGATTCAAAATGCGATACTTTTGAGACACTCTGTATAAGAATGGAGTTAAATTGGTAAAATTAGGCGTTGCGGAATCATTCCCAACGGTCTTATTACTTGCCAGAAATTTACCATTCAGGTCTCTTTCAAAAGCTACAAGGAGTTAGTGTGGTTTAAGCCTAAAGACATTTTCAAAAATAGTTTTCTCAAAATTTGAGCTTTTTGGATTTCGAAAATGTCTTTAGGCTCAAACCAAACTATACCTCTTTGTAGCTTTCGAAAGAAACCTGAATGGTGAATTTTCTCTGCTAAGGAGTAAGCCCGCTGGGACTGATTCCGCAATAACGCTTTCTACCACCAATTTAACTCCATCCTTCAGGAGGAATTTTGTACGCAGGGAAAAATGTGATTGAATATTTGAGTTAAAAATATGTCGATTACAATGACGGTTCAAGTTTCAAGTAATGATATGTATACTAAAATCAGCTTGCCAGTCGACATGGAATTATTTAGTTTCATTACTATTGTTAGTGAATTCCATTGTCCATGAACAGCAATAACAATAACTGCTATCATGACAGGTGAATATCCGCATCTGCATGGCATCAAGCATCAAAGAATCAAAAAATTAAGAATTGAGAATAAAGAGGCTTTATTAGCCTGGAGGCTCAGGATAACCTCTATCCGCAGTAAAGAACAGCGCTTAGGGCACCTTTGAGGCATCGTTTTACCTTTGCGAATATGTGGAAGAATAAGCAAAACTTGTAGTCGGGCGATAACTCACTCTCTGCTGACCTTATGAAAAGTTTATCACCAAAAATGCTCTGGTCGGATTTCGGAATTTTCTCGAGACTGTGCGGATTTTTATGACATATTGCCACGGCTTCCTATTTATGAAACGGAACCTGGAGTTGTTTTCTGCTGAATCTGATTCAAATTCGCGGGCCGGGGATGGATGGATATCGATAAATGTTGAAACCTTGCGAATTATAATTTACCCAGTTTGATCCCATTTCGAACGCAAACCGGTCGGTTACATAAATTCCGTACCCTGATGGAGTGATCGAAAGACATTCGAGGGTAAAGTTTACATGAGCTTGCATGTTTGCCCAGATTATTGCTTCAACCGCCCGTGCTCTGAAAGCGATGTAATCACACACGATAATCCTAATGAAGCTTTCGTAAGAGGCATGCTAATGCGGATTAATGAATTTTTTGTGCGCCTCCTATAATCCATAATGCAGGAAGTAGGTACCTATGCGTGAAAAAGCTTTCAGTGCAGAAACGTTTTCGAGAAAAAAGAACTGTGGACGAACCGCTGACATTTAATTTTTTTCTTTCATTATCCTTTCTCTATAGGTTTGGCCCTCAGCCTACACCACATTAAAGTTGAATGTTCTCCGTTTCTTTGAATTGTGGGTAGGCAACGTGACATTCGATGACTCCCAGCAGGGACATCCATGTACCCATTAAAGTGTGTCTTTCCAGCAGTAAGTGGCTATTTTGTGACAAAGTTTTCGTATCAAATGGAACTAACACCTGTATGTAGGTGGATAGGTGCTTGTTACGTAGGCATCCGACTGCGATGCTGTGGGTCTTGGCTTCGATTCCCACTCGTATAACGGGTCGAATTTTCGTCCCGAAAACAAGTTCCTTGATTTAGTTGGCTGAATACAAAGGCACGAAAGAACTTTATATGGAATCATAAAGTCAACTGAAGACTTCGTATAAAGTTTTTCATTCAAAAGTCGGCCTTTTTTCATGACCCCTCAGCCCCTTCCAACTTTGGAATCAATGGTTGAATTTGAGTGAAATTCTACTTATGAGTAGAATCATTCAAAACAAATCTTGGACAAGTTACAGCCAAATAGACTGCGCACCAATTGAAGTGGGCCACCCAAAAATTTCAGTCTCACTTAAGGTGTCATAACTCTTGAATGGGTAAACTATTTTGAATAATTTTTTGTTTTCTGATTAGATCACGTAACAAACTACAACTTGTCATGGCCCATTTTTGGTGAAGGTGTTTCGTTTTGATTATACAGGGCGCTGGATCAGGCACTCCAAAAATCTAAAAGTTTGAATAGCCCCCTATCCACAAAAAATGGTTTTTGGTTTTCTCCAAGTGTTTCAGGGAAGATTATGTTCTCATACCTCGAGGCGGTTTTTAGGATTCTGGGTCTATCTCCTCCAGTTACAAAGTGATCTCAAAAATGTAACCTTTTGGTTTCGCAGTAGTAACTTTATTCGTTATTGACCGATTTTGGGAAATGAGGGCCCCTAATGAAGCTAAAGGTTCAGGTTAGAAGGATCAAGAATTGGAATTGACTTTGGATATAAATTCTAGAAAGGGATTATATCAAAAGTGACTCAGATGACAAACTTCCTAGATGTTTCGCAGTAATAACTTTATTCGTTATTGACCGATTTTGGGAAATGAGGGCCCCTAATGAAGCTAAAGGTTCAGGTTAGAAGGATCAAGAATTGGAATTGACTTTGGATATAAATTTTAGAGAGGGATTATATCAAAAGTGACTCAGATGACAAACTTACTAGAGATCTGGTTCGGGGGTATTAGGGTTATTATTATTATTATCATTATTGATTATTATTAGTGGTATTGAACAAAAACCAACTTGTCTTCAAACAAACCATTCTGTCTGAACATTTCAAGATATTTTTCTTTTGTATGGAACGGAAATTGTCGGCAAGGAACTATAATATAAACTATAATCACAAATGAATGCTTTCAAAGAAGAATAGTGGACGTTTTTTACCAAAAAATGGACGTAACTTAGGTTACGGAGATCAGAACTGGTAGCTATTCCTTTAAGTGTGGAGGAAACATTCGACAACAAGAACGTAACCTTGGGTTCAGTCCTTTACCTGAACCTGATTTCTATAAGGTGCTTCATATATATTCAGGTCAGTTTTGAGTCGATCCCTTTTCCAGAATTCTTCTCCAAAGTCAATTACGATCCTCGAACCTTATGACCTGAGCCTTGAGCTTCAACAAAAGCCCTTATTTTCTAAATACGATCAACAACGAATAGAGTTATTAGGTACTGTAAAACCAAAAGACTACATTTTTGAGATCACCTTGTAATTGGAGGAGATAGACTCAAAATTTTAAAAACCACCTCGCAAGGTATGGGAACACTATTTTTCCTGAAACACTTGGAAAAAACCAAAAACATTTTTTCTGCGGATAGGGGGCTATTCAAACTGTTCGATTTTTGGAGTGCCTGATTGAGCGCCCTGTATAATCAATACGAAACACCTGTACCAAAAATGGCCCATGACCAGTTGTAGTTTATTACGTGAGCTGATCAGTAAACAAAAAATGTTTTCTCCAATTGCTGCGCAGTTTATTTAAATCGTTATTGAATTATTTGAAAAAGTCAATAAATCAAAAAGTCAAACTTTGATGGGCTGCATCTCCGGTATTAACGTCTGAGAGGCATTTTTTTTATAATCGGGTCAGCTTCATTTTTGATGGTCTATCCACCCCTGGAATTAATAGGGTTGATGTCGGGACACCTGATTAATGCCAAGTGCAGAAACTATACGGTTACCTTTTTCGACATAATTTTGCTCGGAGTTCCGGAACGCCCTGTATGTCTTTAAATACCAATCTGATAAACAAGTTCAGCATTACCGATCCAGTTTACAATTTTCCAAATTATGTTTTTATCGATCACCAGGCTTGTTTACGACTTCTGCAGTCTCCCACCCCGCCAGTTGAAAGCTCTCGGCCACTGATTGCACTTTGACGCGCGCAAAGACGCGTCTACGCTAATGCCAGGTAATCCTTTGAGCGTTTTATTTTAACATCGGCGCTGACGATGAATAAGGGGGCATTAGCAGGAGAGGACTCTCTCTGTAGCGGATGAGAAAAATCCATTTCCAAAAGGTGCGCCCGAGGCTGGAAGCTGCTAATCAAAGAGGCGTAAAAATTGCCAATCTCATTCTCACGATTTCCCGGAATTTCCCATGCAAATACTTTTTGTGCGCCCGACGGTTATCGACAATGCCTTCGGTTGGAAATCTGCCGCGATGGTGGAGGAGTGAGCGCAACTGGGAGGCCTTCTCCGCCGCCGTCACCAAAACTGATTTCACAATCACTGGATGGTCTATTGAGAACAATCGTGGCGAGCAAATTTGAGTCAAATGAGGTTCGAGCTGTTAATTCAAAAGCCCTCGCCGCGTACAATGGGAAATGAGAAATCTGCAAGCCCAAAGTTGGGTATCCAGAAATAAGAAAACTGCCATGGGAAACGAGGGGGCAGGCGGCAGTAAAGTTTAAAGGTTGGGAGTCTGCTTAGTTTCGTGGCGGTGGTAAATTGGCTGTAAAAAGTCGTGACTATAGTGCGAGGGGCGAAAATTTTCTTGTTTCAAAATAAGTACCTACACGGTGTGATATAAAGTTGAACCGCATAATTTCAAGAACAAGAATGGGGGATAGGTATTTGAGAGAATTTCATGCAAGCATTCTTTGGATAAAACCCTCAGCTCGCGTTATATTGCATGCTTTCGATACAATTTATGTAAAATACCAATAATAATTATGTAGGTGAGTACGTGAGTTATTACTCATAGTATATACAGGTGGTCCAACAAAAACGTAACAGACAGATTTTTGGCGGCTTGACCTCATTTGTTTGTGTACTGTAATATGTTTACTAGAGGGACATAAGCCCCGTGATGGGTTCGGCAACTTAGAGTCAGCCTCCTGCAAGGGGCTGTAACCCTCCAAAAATACTGAAACTATAGCATTATCAATAGCACCGCTGTAAATACAATTGAACCAGCTTTAAAATGATGTATCACTCGACCCCACTTGTTATTTATAATTTTCAAAGGGTCTACCACCCTGACTACGGGGATGAATTTTCACGGTTAAATTAATAGCACTTAAAGATCTCCCTTAAAAACAAAGTTGATCTGCGTTCGGTCTTATCTCGAAAAAAATTAAGATCGAATGCCAGAGAATCGGTCTCTTACGTTTTGGTTGGGTCACCTTGTATACCTAACTATACATATATTTATATACAGCCGTGTTCATTTTGGAGGTTCATACCCCAAATTTCTTGCTTCCAAAATTGTTTTCAAGAAAAAGATTGCGATAGGTACCCAACATCATCACATCATCACTGCACTATCTTAAAATTTTGTTACTATTCAATAAGGATCCGATATATCCTGTATACATTGCTTCCTAATCCGATATTCGAATTGAAAAGTATGTCATTGGTTTTCTGAAGTGAAAGGTGTAAGAAATATATAAAACGATGATTTCATGATTTTAATTGTGGTTTGTTTTGTTCTAGGTAAGTGTCACTCGCCACCATTACTACTGCCGACTACTGATCAAAGTAAATGTGGGGAAAGCATTCATAGCTGTAAACAGCTAAATACTTTAGTTTTGAATCCATACAGTGTGTGGTCAGTATTTACTTGAATAAGGACCGGACCGTCTCCTAGCTGAAATTCCGAATAGGCTATTTGGCAAATAAACGCTGCGCAGAGCGTAAACGCAATGTTTCTTTGTCAGATTTCTTATTTGGAACTTTATTAGCAGATGGAAATACCTGTCCTAAATTGAGGAGTTGATTTTCAAAACTTGATAAAGCCATAAATTGGAATATGTGCGATTAAATTTTTATTTGGAGCTTTTTCTTTCCTGGTGATCAAATGCAATTTGGCTGTTTTGCAACTTATAGCCAGTTCCACCAGCGAATTTAATCATTGTTAACTAATTGAGGCATTTTCTCTGGTGATTATTGGCTTAGTGACCAGAGAAAACACAAGTTTCACGAAAGATTATGGAAAAATGTTTAGACCACAACAACTTGTATGCATTTTCCGGGGTCATTCGACCAACACTGACCTAGAATCCATCAGAGAAAATGTCTCAATTAGCTAACAATAATTAAATTAGCTGGTGGAACTGGATGTTAGACACTTTCTTAATATTGAAAGACAAAATGGTAAAAATGGAGAGGTTCAAGTTCAGATAAAATATCAGGTTATCAGGTTCTATCAGGCTTTATCCCGAAGAAGTTTTCGAAGGTTAAGAGCAAATTGAAAAAGAAATCGGTGCCAAGCTGGAATCGGACGCTGAATGTATAAAACTTACTGTGGCGTCACTTGCCGGTCGATTGCAAATAAAGTGTCGGTGACACATCTTCGTCAATTATTCAATCGATGGTAGGTACTTGCCTACACACACATCAAAACAATGTAGGGGACGGGACAAGCAAATTCAGAAATTCTGAAATCATCATACCTTTTGATTGCCATCGGCGATTTCATGTCGGTTTTTCAGTGTTCGATACCTCATTTCATTTCATTCCATTTATCTACTCCTATCGGATAATTCTGACATTATCTAGCCGTTCACGAAGCCAGGATGAATTCCTACCTCGATGCCTACGAAAACGTAGAGTATAAACCTCCAGAAATCTTAGAAGTGGCGAAATCGGTGGTCCTGAATCTACTACCGGAGAAGTCTCGATTTAAGTCGACTTGTGTTAACTACAGGTTTGGCTGTCTTCTTGGCGGGCTGTCGTCCACCATCCACCAACGCGGTGCGTGCTGCAATCCTTTGCAGCCGCAGTGGCAAAAACGCTATTTGTCAGGTGGTCATTCAGTGTCTTGCGTCTCAATCATCGAACGGTTTACGTGGTATAATAGTATATTACATACTCAGGTAGGAAGCGTCATATTACAGGCGAGAGCCAAGATATACATAACCAAGGCGCAAAGCGCCGAGGTAAGGTAGGGCTCGAGGCTGTAATGAAGCTTACTACTGTAGTTTGTATACTTTTTTATTCACAATCATGTACTTTACGTTTGTTGAAAGTTATTATAAAATTGGTTTTTCATCATAACGGTCAACGAAACTGAAAAGCTATGGATATTTGACAGAAGAAATCAAATCATTCACGCTCAGTATAAAACGTAAAGTTATTCCCACGAAATTTGCGAATAAAAATAAATAAATAAATGAATAAAACCAAGCCATTTCCGAGATATTTTACTATGGACATATAAAAGTATAGACTATGCGCGTGTATTTTATCCATACTTAAATAGTGAGTAGACGCTTATCTTGAAAACAGGGTTTATAGGCAAAAAAAGCAAGTATGGGTACTTATTCTCTTCAATAGTCCACAGAATCGGAAAATTTAATTATTTCTGTAAAATCTTAGGCGATTAAACAATTAAAAATGATGGGAGGTTTATTTCTTGTGCAGTCGTATCAAAAAATTGAATCAGGTAGATTGGGATTTGACGTGTTTCTAAAACAAAATTTAAATTTGCTGTCAATTTCCAAATTTCTTTCGAACCAGTTCAGTTCAAAACATTAAAATGGTTAGTGAAAGTGACATGGAACTTACGCCGCCCGAATTGCGGCTGGCCGCAAAGCATGTGTCTGGCCAATTGCTCCCAGATAAAAGTAGAGCGAGATACGAAAAGGCGTCCCAAGCAACAAATTAGGGCCAAATTAGGTTAAAATCTACCTCACTATTGGTCAGCGACCAATTTTCAATAGGTCGGATTTACGTTTAATCGACGTCGAATTCAGGTAAGTGGGGAAAAATAAGTGGGTAATTTAAACGTCGAAAATTGGGCACATAGGTCGATTTGACTTATAGGTCAGATACCCTGTTAGTCGGCTAAACCTATAATAAGTTACATTTTTGGTAACAATAAGTAATTTAAGACCTATTTTTACTAATTTGTGACCTGTGTCTTACAAGACTTGAATAGGTATTATTATCCACTGTGGTATTATTTTGGGTTTTCTCGACTTATAGTTGGTCATACGACTAAAATAGTTATTTATGTACCATGGGCATAAAGTGCCACTTTTTTTCCCCGCTGTGCGAGATTGCGACCGAGGCCGTAGGCCGAGGGAAGCAAGCACAAGGGGAAAAACGCACTTTAGCCCAAGGTGCATACAATGTTTTTTGCACTGGCTAGTGCAAGACTGAAAATTTCGAGTTATTGAGTCGTTGAAAAATTGTCATGGCAGCGCTGATTACTTGGTGGTACGTCGCACGATCTACCATGCGATCAACAAAATTCGGAATTGGAGTAGGCTGTTCCCCAAGAAAGCAGCTTGACATCCTGAAATTTAATCAGATCATAGCCTACCAGATCGTATGGACGAGTGGCAGGTTACCTCTATCACCTATCTTGAACACGTAGCTGACGGGGCCCCATCGCTTACTAGCATAAAACAGGTATTTATTGGTTTTGGTATGTAAACGTGCTAGTTTTGTTGTTCTTGTAGTCTTCCGTGTTCCCTACAAATTGAAGTCCATTTTACATCGCATCAAGTAGTTACGTCAAAATAGAAGGTGACGTCTCCTCTGACGGATCAAGAGCGCTCGTTGCCATGACGACTTTTTTGCCCAAGGGCTTAAAAGAGTCACTTTAGGCCCTGTTTTGAGATCGTAAAATAACGCATTTAATATAGGTAGTGCAAAATAATATATTATATACCAAGGTTGAGAAAGTATTATTATAGCTGAAGCGCCAGTTTAGATCCCGAAGCGCAGCTGAGGGATATAAGGCGCTGAAGCTATAATGATTTTCTCGACCGTGGTTTATATAGTATTTTTTTTACTACTAGAAAATCGCCGTCCTAATTCAGGAGCAGGTTGATAATGATATACTTCACAGCTAGTAGTGAAAAAAAGACATTAGTGCACAATAGTGTTGTTGGTGTTACCAGAGTGATTGAGTTTCATGGCGGACCTCCGTCCTTCATAGCAAAATATACCTACCTACCTATAGTACGAAACATTTCGGGGACTTAGTGACTCCTCCCTGGTCATAATATTCACACGAAGGAAATATTTTTGACAAATGTGCCCCTTGCACCTCCAAATATTGCAATGCGTCTTGGAAAAATCGATTTTTTGCAGAACTTGCGGAAATAACAACTTAATTTTTTTTTGGTCAATCACAGTTTAGAGCACTAAAATGTTAATATTAAGCTCTTAAATTGAACAGTGTTTCTTAGTTACACTTTTTTTGCCTGGTGCCTGGCGAAAAACAAGTAATTAAGGGAATACAAAAATTACAGAACAGCTGTTATCGTAATGGCGGACGTGGAACCTGCTGAAGTAAGATGGAGTAAGTCAGGTGATATTTCGAAATTCGACTTTCAGGGCAAATTTACTATTGGTTTTTACTTATAGGGAAAATTTCCCTTCGAACAGGGCAAAATTACTTGAAATTCGAACTTTGAAGTCAAAATTGACCTAATTAGGTAAATTTTACCTCAAAGTCTACTCATGGTTTTTTGTTGTTATCGACTTCGGAGTCAACTTTCCCTAAATTACCGATTTGGACCAAATTTCAACTATGAAGACTACAATTTTAAATGACGCGCTCAATAAATCGGAGTCCAGTGCACGCAGAAGATTTAGGGAATTTAGTGTTGTTATCTCTGGTGTTGTTAGTTGTTACCGTTAAGGACGGTGTTGAATTGGTAAAATAAGCGTTGCGAAATCAATCTGTCTGGGTTTATTCCTTGACGGATTTTTACCATTTTGGTCTCTCTCGAAAGCTACAAGGATGTACTTTGGTTTGAGCCCATTGGCATTCCCAATTTCCAAAAATCAAAAAAAATATTTTTAATTTTTGTAAAAATCCGTCAAGGAATAACTCCAGACGGATTGATTTCGCAACGCTTATTTTACCAATTCAACTCCGTCCTTAACCCACAAAAATTATACATCCTTTTGTGTTGACGTTGACACGATGCTGGTATGTCGATGTCCGCCATTTCTGACGAAAGCGGAGTTGGATCTTGAGCCGCGCCGGTGACACTTTTTTTTAATAGGCGAGAGTAACCTACGGTGTGCCTATACGGCTTAAACTTCTTGGGGGACATTTTCTGCTTTGCACTATTTCACAGCACAGCAGGTACTGGTAACACTGACAAGAGATGATCTGCATGAAAAACCCCAAACAACAAAGAGCCAGCTCATTTTCTGACCTCGAAATCCACATAAGACGGATTTCCTCTGAAGTTCACTATAATGGTACTTTCGCCCTCCTTTCCACCCGTGTTCCTTAATAAGTCAATTTTTATAGTAATTCTGACTTCAAAGTCAAATGTTCAAATTGAATAGGTCCGCTTTTTCACTAAAATAACCCTTGTTATTTACCATGACCTGTAAGGCATTGTATAAAGTTGAAAATTACCAAATTTGGACTAGTATAAAGAGGTTATTCATAACCAGACTTTGAAGTTGAAATTAGGGTAATTTCGAAGTAATTGCGACTACCGTTGATAGCTTAAATTAACCTCAGAGGTAAAATGGACTTGAACGGCGAAAGTCAAGCGAAAATGAACTAATTTTTGCCCTAGATTATGCCTTATAAGTTTTAAAGAATTTGAAGGCATTTTTTAGGTGGAATCTAGGTAATTTTCAACTTCCAAAAACTTTTTGAAGTCGATGGTAAATTTAGGGTTTTTGCAAGGTTAAATCTTGGTAGTTTTTGATTTAAATAATGACTTTGTAGAGCATTTGTCATATAAGGAAAATTTTATGTCAAATTCATGCATATTTCGCCTTCTTCAAGTCAATTTGACTTTAGCTTGGTAATTTGGCCCTAAATTGCTGCTTGGGACACCTTGTTCAAGGAGTGGGCAATGGCGAAGGGAGCCCATTCTGTGACGGAAAATGTGCTTCTGGCGTACTTTGATCAGTGATCAGTTAGACAAAGACAAGAAAGCGTCAACACTTTGGGCTACGTACTCAATGATAGAGATGGGCGCCGCGCCGACGCCGCGCCGCCGCCGACATGAGTCAAACGGCGCGCCGGCGGCGTCGCCGCCGGCAACCTCATCGGCGCCGCCGCCGGCGCGATTTTTGTTTTCATTTTCTTATTTTTTTATTCGTTCATTTAACGTCGACCTATTTCCGCAACGAGGCCTAACACCGACGCCGGTGAATGCTCTTCTCCACTATACCGCTGTTCGTGCCGAAAAAAACAATTACCTTGCACCCTGGCCAGTAAAAACTAAAGGGTGAATGTTCAAATAGAAGGTCAAGTTCGGCCAATATCGGTAATCTATTTTTGATACTCAAATACCTGTTTTTGAATTGCAGCAATCAGACCCATGACAGAAGAGAGTAACAACATTCAAGTTCAAGATGGACGTGTTCAATTTTGTTTATTGGAAGATATAATAGTTAGTTGGAAATTATATATTTTCTGATTTTTTGAAGCACAATAATTTTGATAGTGTGCAATGTTGATACATTTTTTGAAGACTGAATGTTTACGTATCATTGCTCTTTTGCTATTTCTACTCTCAACAATAAGTACCTTTATCCATGGGGTAGTTTTGGTTACTTCAACCTCGTAATACTCAAATCGTATTTTACCCGTCATAATCGTACTCAGCGACCCAGAAAACATTAGAAAAGATACCCCACACCAGATCCTCCGTTGCTTTCTGAATTTGCCTTATTTTTTCCAAAATGGCGCTTATTTTTCGTCTTCCGGTGGCGGATCGTGAGATGGGTACTTAGGTCATACTAATTAGAGGCAAGTTGCTCTATATCGACCTCAAAAACGTATTTGTAGCGCAAGGAATTCATTTGAAGTTTTTTTCCTATTTTTACCGCATGGAATTTTTTTTAGGAACTACGGGCCAAATCGTTCAAATAGGTCTTAAGAGCAACTGTACCAAATGGCTTGCTTTAATCATCAAATGCCGTATCTTTATGCGAACCACGGGCACTTTATGAGTCCTATGACGCCGACCACGCCGACCACGCCGACCGCGCTGCCGCCGCCGCCGGTGTTTTTAGTGACACACGCCGCCGCCGCCTAGAATGGGGTCGGCGCCCATCTCTACACAATGATACGGTCAACTCTGAAAATAAATGAAAAAATTGATATCTCGAAGTATGGCAGATGACAAGCTTTTTTGAAGAAAGAGAACGTCGGGTACAAAGCGAAGAAATCCAACGTTTTCACTAAAGACTTGAGATATTATTACAAAGTGGGTAATTTCCACATAATTTCACCCACCCTCCACCTACTGCAATTTATTCAATAAACCAATTATGCCATGCCGGTGGGCAATACGTTTCATTGCACATTTTCGTGGGTCGTGGCTTTTTCGTTCCAGACTTCCAGAGTTCAGAACAAGAAACTAACACCATCATTATAAAAATAACCCAGAACATAACCTTTCAAAACCACAAATCAGCTGTTAAACAAAACTGCCAAAACTAAAAAGCGAAGTAGGCAGCACATACTTAAATAGCTATACCGCTCATGAACCTATTGCGCATTCTGCTGCGCCGCGTAACAGAAGGAGTTAGAGAATGACGCCATCTTGATGGTTAATTTCCAGTGTATCTCAAAATACCGAGCTATATAACTACCACAAAATATCCTAAGGCCCGTGAAACTGATCAAACCCTCTGCAATTTTACAATAGCGATCCAGTTTTCTCAAGTACCATCACGTAAGTGTATTTAGTTTTCTTGAAATTACGAAATACTCACATCGAGTTGGATGGTTGGGAGTCACTGTACTCTGAGTAAACGAAACGTCAAGTGACAGCTTTTTGACAGTGTAAATAAACATCACGTAGTTAACCGAACTCTTGGATGCTGGAATGATCGCACACCTTTTCTTCACCTGTTGATTCCCACTTGATGTTATTAGTGTTGATTCCACGTACTTTGAGGGAGAAATAAAATAATGTCGTGCTTAGTCAAGTGGCCAACTAGCGAAGTGGTGCCAGCCCACACCACCCAAAGTCCCTAAATAACCATCAAGATGGCGGCGCCCATAATTACAGGTGTCGGACGTCTCTCTTGCGCGGTATAGCTATTTAAGTATGTGGTAGGCAGGTGTTTATTATCCATACTGGTTAGCAAAGCTGTTCATTTTCCCGAAAGGTCGGCAAGAGGCTACTTCCCAACTTTTTAAAGGGTATGTAATGAATCAATTAACACAGTGATTGTGAATAAACTTTGTTATTTGACAAAATAATAATGGAGGCTTATTCAACAAAATTATTCTTATTCTTAAATTGTCGTAGATAAAGCATAGTATTCTACTTGCATGTAATGGTTATAATCCACTCGGGTGTTTTACGACACTCGCTGTCGCTCGTGTTCTAAACTACACCCTTGTGGATTAAAACATGCTCGATGAATAATATACTATTATCACACTCGTTTAATAACACGTATTGTCGCATTCGTCTCTTTGGAGCACTGCTATCCTCGCAATAATAGGTATACTTTAAGAGCCTCCTGGTTTGAATGAAGGCTTTTTCAGCGGCGTTTGACGGCATGTTGATAGGTCCGTGGATAATCAATCATTATGCCGCAGCCAAACTCTGCCCAGAAAGCTACCGTTCAACCAAAGGCTGTTGAGTATTTTCGCTGTACATCTTTTTTTTTTGACAATCATACCCAATAGCAGCTTCTCTGGCTTGTGTAAGTATAATAGGGTATTCGTTTGTGTACGTAGCAGTTAGCAGTTAAAAAAGTATTACTTACGTAAAATAATTCCTCATGTTACGCCTACGTACTACAACGCTACAACTGAATGCTGATTTCTCTGTAATTCCGTTGAGTAAATATTATTGGTGTTTGTTTATTTGTTGAACGAGCTCAATATATTTGTATGAATTTAGTACCTACAGCGTGGTGATAAAAATACTCGCTGCTCGTAAAAAGCTATTTTATGAATTACTTACTTTCATTCTGATAAGTATGACTGTTGACAAGTTGACTGACTTAATAGTAGCACTCAATTATTACTGTTAATTCTCTTCATGATTTGGGAAAGCAATGATTATTACAGTGTGATCATGACCACTGATGATTCTATTCGTAATTTTCTCTTTTTGCTCAGCGCTTTTTTAACTTAGGAATTTCTGCTACCCTTCCACATTTTCTCGCTACCGAGTTCGCGTAAGTCTGCAGCCATGGGTCGTGGTTGAGGCTGTGCTACAAGAGAAGGGCCTTTCCAGGCCGATTGTGTCAATCACTTCTGTCGTAAACTGCAGATGAGGTTTGCGGAGGGTTTTCTCCCGCACTTGTTTTATTTTGTTGTTTCTTTTATGGAAGGCAAGTTGTACCTATGGTGCCAGGTCTGCCAGGCCAACTGTAGCATTTTCTTTTCTCTAATGGAGCTTGACGGCTGGCGTCGCATTCGCATTTCCGTAGCCACTTGTATGCACATTTCTTCAAGCGGAATGATTCCTGTTAGCTGGAATTCGATATAACTGAGGCACTATCTAAATGATCATTATTTTTCTAATCCAGAAGAATTTGACAGCAAAGAAAAGAGAAGGAAGTCAATCCAATCATCTGGACAAAGTGAAAACCACCTGATCTTATTGAGAAAGTATTTGACCTAATCCAACATAGGATTGCAATATTACGACCATTCAATAATTATTATTGTAATTGCGATTTACCGAAGTCCGGTTTTGTGAAACAGTTGATTCTGATAGAATTATCCCTGAACAACTTGAATTAATTAATTGTGTCTATAGTAGCGTTGATACTCGCTTTGTTTTTTCTTGCTGGTAAATACAGTTGCAAATCAACACAGTAACAATAACACCAATAATTATCAACAAATATGTAACAGATAATTGAGGCACTGCGAGAACATTATCTGCTCCCTTTGAATCGTCGCGCCGCAGGACGCTCCCGAGCTCTCGCCGGACCGACTTAGGTCCAATATCTTAGCTGGAGTTAAACTTCCCGTTCAGTAAAACTTGGTTTAGTTGCCATGGATTTATTTGTCGCGACAATTGCCTCTGCAATAAAACCAAGTTTTGCTAAACGAAGGCTTGAGAGTCGTTCGCATCCCTCCACACCTAAAAATCTCAAGCGCAGGTCTTTTTTTTCATAACTTGAGCAAAGTGAATCTTCTTGCCTGCGTCAGATTGACAGAAGCAGAAGCTCGACACACGTCTTCAAACAATATACGTTTCTCCAACAGAAATTATGGACCACGTCCGCACCATGATCTCTGGGGCCTCTGGGGATTTATCCTGCTCAAACCCGATTATTTGTGCTGCCGCATTATTTCGAACACCGAACAGCAAATACTGATGTTGCTGACCCTTTTTGACTGCTCCCTAAAGTTCACGTGGCAACCTGGTACTGTTTCTATCGCGCTTATTACCTCGATTTGAACGGATGGACTGTGATGAGCTGAATTTCTACTTCCTTCTTTTTTTGATGCTACAATCTTTATTTTAGTTTTTCAACTAGAAAAATGTTTGCTGTGTAAAATAAACTCAACTTTCACGTGAAACTTTCAAATGTTTGATAAAGAAAATGGTTCAGCAAATTCTTCGCTCTAGCAGTATACACTTTGATAGTATTAGTGTTGTTACCAGTTTGCGTTGGGTACTGTAATAATTTAGAGAAGCATTTAAAGTTCAAACATACCTTATTTATAACTGCATGCTACATACTCAATAGTTTACAATTCACATTATAAACAATAGCACTTACGAATCGATTTTCTTGACTTCGTTGTTCAATTAGTCCAGTAAAATAAGGATTCAACTTGGAACTAATTCGAGACTTGATAAAAAAATATGGCAATGTAGAGAATAAAAAGCTGAATATCAAAGTCTCATTCCAAACCTTTCCGGGAACCATGGGTAAAAAAAAAATGGAGAAGATGGAAAATTGTATGCCGCGGTATTCTTTCTGAAACGGTAAAAGAACGGTGAGAGATGTGTGAAAACTGTCGGGAAAAAAGTTGTAGGGAATTCAATAGTCTGCACAAAAGTTCCCGGGGGCATATGTCTCACTTCTTTAGTTTAGCTGTTAATCGCGGTCAAAGTTGCGCGCTGGTCCGGAAGTGGAAAAACTCTTCGTGTGACACTCTTCCTTGAATGCTGCGAGAACGGCAATGCAAGAGATATCCGAGAATTGTGAGTGACGAGGTTGTAGAAAATTGATTGTTTCACTAGACAATCTTCAACGCCATTATTAGCTACTCTAGTTTGGCCGTGACGTTGCGCGACAATCCTGTAATAAAGTTGTTGCTAAACTGCTCAACAACTGGAATAACGGTATCGAAAATTTTGCCGTATTTCAAAATGACGTAACTTTGGATTGACATAACCGATTTTGAATTTGTTTCCACAGTTTTTTAGATCCATTTTTCTGCAATCCATCCCGTCGACAAGATGTTGTTTTCAATTCCAAATCAATTTTTTACAGGGTGGAATGTAAAACATTGCAAAATTTAAATTGTGCTGAGTTCCACCGATCGCCGTTTCTGTGAATTTTTTTTTCCGAATCCTAATGAATTATTCATGAAGCCTGATGTCTAATCTCGAAATGATTTTTGAATTTTCCAGATTAGATGTCCAACAATGACGATATGATTTTTTTACTTTCTCGACCCACCTAAATCTGTTCACGGGATAAAAAGTTGGAAAATTTGTAGTTTTTCCAGATAGGAAAACTCGAAAACCGTGGGTCCGATTTCAAAAAATTTTTCCCTAAAAATTAAATTCATCTTCTCTCAAACTTTTATCCCCAGCATGTCTGCACCTGAAATTGATATTTCGTGGGACTCATTCGCATGTCGAAGTTTGCACTGCAGTTCCTTCAAATTCACGGAATGTGCAAATTACATTTCGAAAAAACTACCATCGGGAAACCTAAACCGCGTCAATTTTGAAGATGGATCTACATGGATCTACCTCAAAAGGAATATATATTCGTCAAAATTTCGGGAACAATTTTTAGCTCTTTCACAATATTTCCTCTCCTCGTTGAGTGGTGGGTCGGGGAAGAAAAAAATCATATCGTCATTGTTGGACTTCTGATCTGGGAAATTCAAAAATCGTTCCGAGACTAGACATCAGGCTTCATGAATAATTCATTAGAAATCGAAAAGAAAATTTTTCACAGAAACGGAGATCGGTCGAACTTAGCACAGTTTTGCAATGTTTCACATTCCACCCTGTAAAAAAAGTAATTGAAATCAAAGAACTCATTTCGTCGATGAGATGGATTGCTGGAAGATGAATCTAAAAAACAGTGAAAACAAATTCAAAATCGGTTGTGTCAATCCAAAGTTACGTCATTTTGAAAAAAGGCAAAATTTTCGATACTGTCATTCCAGTTGTTGAGCAGTTTATTTGGGAAACTTACTAAAATCCTAGGATCCATGAAGAAATATGACAATGCAGAGGATGAAAAACTGGATCTAAAAAAACGAAGTTTTTTGCACTGCGTATCGGGAAACCTGAGAAAAAAAAAGAAAAACTTGACAAACTTCGATTTGCACTCCCAGCTTCCATGCAGCTTCATGAGATCTGCAAAAGTCCATTTATTGGCTTCACGAATATTCCGGCAAGCTGTCGGTGCACTGCGCCTCCGCCAATTGTGCGTGTATGTGTCTTATTCGCTCGTCGTGGTTTTCAGTGAGTTTCATAACACTATTAGGTACCTACTACATATTGTAGCGCATGCTTTGGATGTATCAGCAAATACTTCATAGTAGAGCAAATACTTCGCTCATGTAGATTTTAATATAGGTACATACTTGAAACATGGGAGTAGTAGCAGATCCTTTTTTTTATTCAGAGGCATCACTTAGCGTCCCTGAAGCTCGAGGCTATATTCGGAATTCACCCTCATCTCGGCAAACAAGTCACAGAGACCTGACTTGCAGAAATTGGAGACTGTTATCTAAACTTTATACGATAGCAATCATGCGTTGCCATAATCGGTTTTTGCAAAAGATTTTTTGTAAAATGATATCCAAACAAGGATGCTATTATTGTGGTTTAGAATTTGGAAACACCCTTCCATTTTTTGTGTGTCTTCGATCAATTATTGATACCTACCCACCTACCTACCTATACTATACAAATAGCCAAACATATTGCCGGCCGGCATCAAGTAAATAAGTGTTTCCGTAGATTGACGTACCACATTGATACGTACATAATACAAAATAATGAGATGTGAATGGGACTATTGTCCATGAAAAGCATACCTACCACCTATAGGTATTTATACCTACTTAATGGTGCAACTCACGGCAGAGTTGCGTTTGAAAGCGAAAGTCTGACCCTGGGTGAATCGATTGTCTATATACCAAATTGTCACATAAAATATCCCGTCTTTTCAAAATATGGATCAATTTTAACAAAACATTGGACAAAATGTATGCAGGCTCGTTACACGCATTTCCGCAATTTTTCATTGGCACCAATTATTATTGGCACAGGTCTGTTTGGTCGTGAACTCGTGAGTTTGAATATCAGGCATCAACTGCTACCTAGCTATTTACGCCACGTGTTATACGCGATTCTTAAAATAAGTCCCGGTCTTGCTCCCACGGGAGTCACATTGCACACCTCTACCCCTGAAATTGCGCTCATAGTTTGTGCCAATTCTGGGCTATATGATCCCCGATCCCTCCCTTTTCAGGCTCCTTATATGGGGTCGTGATCAATTATTTAGTGAACTTTCATTGCCCCGCTCAATTCTAGGGATCCCCTGGAGATTTTTTTTCGAAGCTTGCGTTTCCTAAAACGGATGTCAGTGACTCAGTTATCTCGTCCTCATCGTTTGAAATTCTCGTGCACCCATTATACTTCTTGATAAGCACAAGCTGAGAGGAAGACATTCCATTTCCGGCAGGCATTATAACGAAATCATAAGCATTCGTTTTCGATTACCTCTCGTTTTATAACATTCAGGATAGCGAAGTTTGCAAAGTTCGATGGGTACCTACCTACTTGGTACAGGTGTTTTCATAAAAGTGTGCAATCTAACGTTGAGTGACGAGACAATTTTCAAACTAATGCAGTTAGGTACCAGTATGGTATTTACATACTTCCACTGAAATGTGCAAGAAGAACTGCGAAAAATGTTAGGAGAAGGACTAATCAAATCATTTTCACTGCAGCGAATTCACGCGCGGAGAATCACATTACATAATGTATATACATACGAGTATATTGCTACGAGCGGCTATTCCGTGCATGCTGGTAAACACAGGATCTTTCTGGATTCTTCCATCCATTAGATCGCAATGTAGAAGTGCGGAGCGATCCGGTGCATTCCGGAAGTATACGCGATGGCTTATTGGCATTGGGAACCTTCAACGCTCGATCGAGAAACATCCGTCCATTTTGGCGGAGGCGCCGGTTCTAGAACACGGCAGAATTATACGGGTAATGTGTGTGATTATTCAGGAGTGGTATATAAACCGCATATGCCGGGCCACTATGGAAATTGTTGGAAGATGATAGAAAGCTCGAGAACGCTAATCGGAGGCATATAAAAGCACCGTACTCGAATGCGACAGTCAGTATTGAATTAGAATGCGAAGTGGCAGCGAGCGGATTAAAAGCGAAGTACCTGCGATATAATTCCGAGTAGATAATTGTTGGCGTATATTTATTGCAGTACGCAGTAATGAACGGTGTGTGTTTTAAAACGATCGTCTCAATTATATACGAAACCGTACGCGAAATACGTAACAATATGTTATAACTTTTTTTTTATTATTCGTTTATTTAACGTCGGCCTGTTCCCGCAACGAGACCTAACACCGACGTCGGTGGATGCTTTCCTCCAACATACCGGAAATCTTGCCGAACCCCTGTGTATGCCAACACAGGGTAGGTAGGGATTTTTATCGACCACCAACAACGCATGGGGTCGGCACCATCGTTCATATTTTGTTAATAACAAGCATTCCAACAAAACCAAAGAGCTTGTTTTGAGACGAAAATCCAAGCGCCTTCAGTGAGACTCAAACCCACGACCTCTGATGTGGCAGTCGAACGCGCTGACCACCACACCACAAGCTCCTCTGCGAGTATGATAATCTCTGATTGTTATCTGTCGCAGTTGGGCAGACAAATTCCGAGCCTTATTGTGTTATAAAAAGTGTGCATGGAGGATAGGCGCGTGATTTTATGCTCATGAAAATGACTTTCCAAGCTTCCAACCAATAGGACAGATAATAGGTATGGTATACCTATCGATATCTTCAGCAAGCAAAAGCTTGGATATTGATGGTTATGCCGAGAGTCCCGCGGATCTTTTTTCGTGTCTGCTGTTTGCACAACAATTATTTTTTCAAGCTAGCAGCTGGAGCTTTGCGAAAAAGAGACGTCTCTCCCCCGGCCGAATCTATCACTGCTAAAAGCCGTTTCCACAAGTGTTTGCTCTCTCGCTCTCAATTCGAGAAAGATTGATGAAGGATTCCGCGCGTCCTTTCAGAAACGCGCATCCGATTGGCAGGTAACTTTTCATCCAAGGCTGGAAAACTTCAATTATTCACGTTCAAGCTCGCCGTCGAGTCGTGCCTTTGAAAATATAAAAACAAGAGAGCCGGTATAATATTGTGCAAATTTAAACTGGCAACACGTTGTGCTGTTAGCTTCATTTCAAATTGAAATTTAAGTAAAACAAGCCGGAGCTGGAATAATTCGCTCATATTCCAGTCCTTCTGTCTGTTAGTATCGATTCGTGATGATGCTCGGTTCAAAAATAAACAGTACTGACATGTTTCTTGTAATTTCAGAAAATTCTATATCAGCAGCATAATGGCGGTTAGCCGAATGAATTTGACTTGTGTCGTTTCGCGAGAAAAGGGAATTTTATTATCTGTTAAACATGACGTCCTGGTACTACTTACTGAGTATTTAATGCTCGATTTGATGTCCAGTCGTTTCATTTGAAAAGTGGAACCGCATGTAAAATGGATCGAAATAGGTGGTATTCCAGCCCCCGTTTAAATAATTCAAAACTAATGGAGCATTGCCGGCGCTTTTGAAGCTCGCACGTGGCGCTGGTATACGTGGAATTTATAAAATCGCAGTAATATAAAGTGTTTCAATTATTATTGCTCACAGAAAAAGAAAACCATGACGAGCCTGAGAGACTGCCGCGGCGCTAATTTCCGGTGTGAAGCCAGAAAAGCCCAGGAAACGTAACTAATCCATTTTGATGAGTGGCTGGGAGAGGAAGTCTCCTCCACAGGGTAGGTAGCAGCACCTTTATTTCAATTGGTTCAGCACGAAATGGTTCGGCCTCAGTTTTTACTGACTATGCAAAACTGCAAACGCTTTCGATTTTGAGGTGATTGAGAAGAACGTTGAGTGGTTAAACCTTGATTTTTTATGTTTGTCGCGAAACAAAGTATTCAACAAAATAAGCGTCACCCTGCAAAATTTGACCTAACTTTGAACCTAGACAGCTTTGGAATGCTACAAGCGATTCAATAATTTTTAGACCGTTCGCTAGCCCAGTCCTTTAGCTATAAGTCCGTATTTTTTAAATACATGCAATATTCCACATAATATTTCTACAGGGTGTTCAATAGACTGGTGCAAAATTACTGAAAGTTTGACATACTCCCTCTTGAGCGAAACTTTTTTTTCTTGGATTTCAACATCATTGGCAAGAAAGTAAAACTCATACCTCGGGACGGCTCTTGAATTTGCGGTTTATCTCTTTAATTTACAGATTGACCACAAAAAGTCCACATTTTGGTGTTACAGTTGTATCTTTCTTAGTCGCTGATCAATTTTCGAGATTTCAGGCTCATGTTGAAGATAAAAGCTACTTCAGGTAGGATCATAGGATCAAAATCAAATCATAACTCAAGGAAACATAAGGAATACAGGATTAGATGAAAAGTGACCAAAACCTGAACTGCTCTTGGAATATAAATTGGTAGGATAATCGGATGAAAATTAACATACCTTAGAAAGAATGATCCATTCTAAACACTTTAAGGTATTCTTTTTTTGCATGAGACCTGAATTGTTAGTGAAAGGAACCAAATCACAGGCGCATGTTTTCGGAGGAGAACCGGGGCCTTGCAAGACTTCGACCAGGAAAGGCTTTTACCTACGACCACCTATGAAAGTGACGTTTTCTACATGTTTTTGACACTTCGAAAGTACATCATATCACACAAGTGTGATATTTTTTTAAATCGCACGCTACTTGATTATCCAGAAGTCTATGGAATTTATTACCTGCGAAATTGACATTTTCCAGCTTTTCCGCCGCAAAAATTATCCACAGACACGTCCATTTTCTTATCCATACACTCTTTTGCATATATTCAATTGTAAATAACACCTGTCACAATCATTTAATGCCCCCAAATCATTCACGGAACACGGAATTTCGAATCGAGTCTTGAGTCTCTCTCCATGTCAACGGAGAAAACTGTTTGTGTGTGACATTTCTGGTTTGTTCGAATTCTCATTGTATCAAAAGAAAAAAATGGAATTTTTCTTGTGAATCCCACACTTCCCACTCCATCTATTATTACGTAATTTACAAGAATTATCTTTCAGCTCAGATTCAAGCATCAAAACTTGAGATCTACTCATGAATTCCCATCATTTACTCATGTTTGTGCATTGTTGCATGTTGCATTAGATAAAAACTTCAATGGCTAGGAAAACTCGGAATGTGACAGTGGCAGCTGAGAGACAGAAGTAATTAGCGCAGGCAGCTAACTATCAAAGATAGGCAACCAGTGTGTTTGGTGGACCAACAAATGGAATTTAGCATTGTGCAGCATAGCAAGTGAGGAAGTGAGTGCCTCTCTTGTGTTCTCTCACCAGAAGAGAGATGTCAGGACGAAAGGGCACTATTTTTGTATACTCTAGGATCTCACGTAGGTAGATAATTACAATACAAGGAAACGACCCGAAAGCATCCTTCTTACGTACTCCATTGAAAAAGACCAGTGTGATATCTACACTCTACACTACCTCAAAATGTTACCCCATGATTCAGGCAAGTCCAGCAAACTACAAGCCAACTTGAGAGTTGTGGCCTTGAGCACCATACAGCACCTACTTTTCAAATATTTAGATTTTTTTTTAGTTCCAATATTTTTGGAGCTAACAAAAAAGGTTCTTTGTAATCGTAATCGAGTGTAATCACAGAATTTTCCTCTATTTCTTATTTGATCATTTTTCAACAAAAAAAATGATTTTTTCCCAAGATTGAAATTTTTGGGGTCGTAGGAAAAATGGTGTACCTACACAATTCGTTGAAAAGTGTATTTCTTGTACTCGTGGGGTTTCCGCACTCGCCGCAAGCGGCTCGTGCTAAACTTGCCACTCGTGTGAAATATCTCACTTTCCACACTAGTTATGTGATGAGCTATTTCTTACAATCATAGTAGGAATGCTTTAATTTATGCTTACTCGGACAAGACCCGGGATAAACTCATTCCCTACTCAGGTCACAATGGAATTGACGAATGATGTTAGTTAAAGAACAGGTTGATGAGACGCGACTTTTCTGGGAGCAGTCTGGCAGAAGCTTCTGCGCAGCTGCTTCCCGACGTTCTGGCAATGTTAATTTCAGCTTCTAGTCAGAATTTCAATACGAACTTTTAGCCACTCTTGTTGCGGGACAGATAATAAACTTAGAAACTGCTTTCACACTGAATTGTCAGATTCAAAGCCACCCAATTTGTTGCGAAGCACACTTGATAAAAAAAACATGTTGAACAAATAATTGTTTTTTTTTAATCCACATTCTGTTTGGTGAAACGATGAAATGATTGTAAGTGAAATCGTATACATACTCTCGACGGTATGTATTATACTATTCCTATTCCGCAACTTAGAAAATTCGTAGCGTCCAACCAGGAAATTGTGGGAAACCCCGACTACTGACCAAAACTAAATTTTTTCGTTGCCTTGCTTCTTGCCAAATTTGATTCGAAAAGCATTATCTCCAACTATTCTGAATACAGTTTTTCAAGTGCTTTGCAATGATATACCGCACGTTGAGTGCGTGAATAGCACCTACCTACCTACCTACCCTACATCTAGTATTCCAATAATGTGAAATTACTGTATAGCTGATGGAAATTCCATCTCGGGCTTAACTGTGATCGTTCGTAGTAATCCTGCATGCTGATCTGCAGTTCAATATAACCTCAGCAATTCGTTTCAGTATGCGGGTTGCCACCTCAGCAAGATGTCATCTTGTGACCGGCACCCTGATTTGAGCTCCTCAAAGTCCATTCAACGGCAGAGAATCATACCCTCTATATTTGACATTCGAATTCATACCTGAACGCACACTCGTTCACCTGTTTTAATCTTGTACTGCTTTCGTCCTCGTATTCCGCATCACGATGCCTTACACAATAATGATAATAAGAGCAGTTATTGCGTTTTCTCCATGGCAACTCCTCTCTCTCTTTCTCTTTCTCTCTCTCTCTCTCTCTCTCTCTCCCTCTCTCTCCCTCTCTCTCTCTTTTTTCTGTCCGTCGTTCTCACCATCGCGTATAATTTTCAGGATGTTCCGTTAATGTTGCGTGAATTCTACAAATTTTCCAGCTCTCCTGCTGTACCCATACCGAGCTCCCCGAGCTCCTCGCATCTTTATTCTTGAACCGACCGACCTGAAACCTGCCACAATTTCCACCCAACCACCGTCAGATTTATGTCGATCGGGTGTGTATCGATATGCCGCAACTAATATCCCACCCAGCGGCGGGCTTTTTCCGAATTGGTTTTTTATTCTCTGCCGGCATTATATTAAGTTTCGGATACAGCCCCGGAATTTTCCCAGGAAACATAATCAACCAGGTGTATCATTACCTACCGTCTTCTGATCATCGCAGATTTTTATTTATTGATCACTAGGTGTAATAGAAGGAAGTGATGCTTATCCTTTATCTACGCATCGGGCACGAAATTGGGAAAACAACAAAGGGTGTGACGCAGAGTAAATTTCCACGGCATGAGTTTGGTGGGTATATCCTTGTTTGATGAGACAAAGTTTTCCTATAAGGCGGGACCTAATCGTTTTGAAATTTGTACAATTTTACATACATTAACATTTGCAAAAAGATTAAATTTTTGAAACACAAGAAAAGCTTTTCCTGGCCAAAATCATCAAGAAAATCGGACCGATATGATTCTCTCCACATAAATCAAACTATGGTTGGTCGAGATGATCCTGTTGAAATTAATTGCTTTGACAGGGCTTTTCAGTGTTTTTTTAGCTCACATATACCTACTCCTTATAGACTATCAACCGTCAACCAAACTGTCGACCATTTTCCAGTTGCTCATTACAACAAACAAATGCACGAGAAATAAATGTCGAGACAAGGAACCATGCAACCACGTCAGAGCTGTCAGCTGTCTGCTGTCAAAGAAGTCCAACAAGAATTTCTTATTCTCACCACCATGGGCTCTGCATGTCCTGCGCGTTGACCGCTCAAGGTTATGCAGTTATGCACATAGCCCATGAGCTGCTACCGACCGAAATTAAACTTGAAAACAGAAACAGCCCTAAAGCCGATTTGCCCCTCATGGAAGTTTCATAGCACTAATTCGACTTGTGAAGTCCTAGCAGCCCCCTTAGAGCGTCAGTAACCTGGTCAGAGCCTCCTGACGTTAACTTTAGGAGAACCCCCCCCCCATAAAGTGTTCTAGCGCTTATTTGACTTGTTCACCTCATGAACCCAATCAGTCCCTTTGCAACACCAGCAGCCTCTTCGATAACCCTAAATGACAACATGATCTTGTCATCAACTTGAAACTCCATAAAGTAATCTAGCGCTAATTAAACTTCCCACCTGAAGCACCAGCAGCCCCTTATGGCTCTTGTGTTTGAAGGTGACCTACTGGGCCTCCTTCTGTCATTTTGGAAACTATAGAACTGTCTTTTGTGGCTTTCGGAACACTAATAAGCTACGTTGTATCTTTTTGTTTAGGTGAGAGACTTACAGAGTTCCTTTTATTGTATTTAATCGCCGTTTGCGGAGCGCTGATAAGCTCTTTATGGAACTTAAGTAAGCTGCCTTGTCATTTTTTGGAGTTTTTGAAACTTTATTAAGCTCCTTTATTTCTTAATGTGTTATTTATTTATATAGCCTCACCAATCCCCATTTTATCTTGTCTTAGCTTTCGGAGCTCTAGAAAGCCTTCTTGTGAAAAACCTTCTTTCGTTCTTGGTTACTCGCCGGGAGAATATTATCATGCCTCAACATATTTTTAGAGGGTGTACCGTTCAATTCCAAGTCCAAGTAAGATACGTTGTTTTTCACAACCATCCTTGACACGGAAATTCACGAGTAGGTACCTATTGTCATCTGAAGGAATGCATGTAATAATTTGCAATACGTTTCTCAAGGATTGTGTTCCGTTGAGCTTTGTATGAAAAAGGAGCATCAGCAGAGTTAACACCTGGAGGGGGAGAGCACGTTCCGTGCCCTCTGTGTAAGATTATCTACACATGCGGTGGTAGGTATCAATTTGAACTGGGACGAGGAAGGAAGCGTGGAATTACGGTAGAAATTATTATCATCCAACAATTGCGCGAATACAGCTCCGCTGGGGCGTTTCAAACTTCACAGTTGTTATTACAACAACTTGATGCGGTGCCTCATGCAGTGTGAAACTTCCCCAGGTGAAAAGCAACTTGATCTGCGGTCAGTTCTAGTCGCGTTTAGTCGGGTGAAAGCACTAGTAAAAATAACAGGCATGCCACTCAAGCTTCGTTTTGGTAGGGGATGGTATTTGTATCGTAATGTGTTGTGTAAAATCTGACCACATGGGACGGTCTCTGGGTAAAATGTAATAAGTCGAGCTCGAAGTCGAGTAATAAGTCAATTTTTGCCGTTTTTCGTATTTTATTGCAAAAAGATTCGTCATTTCAAGATCTGTCACTGGGCAAAAGACCATAAATTAAAGAAATATCCATTCAGTAAAAAAACGCCCGTGAAAAATGGAGTATGTCAAGAAGAATACTTACCCAGTAGGGTAAAAGGGAATATCTTGAGTTGTTGCTTTTTACATGCATGATTTTATGCGGGCGCGCAAAATCTGATTGTTGACTTATTCCATCTTGCACAGCTGGTAACATTCACCATTCACTTGTGATATGAAATCGCTGATGGCAATCAAAAGTTATGATGAGTTTAGAAATCGTCTGAATTTGCTTGTCCCCTAGATTCTTTTGATGTGTGTATGTTTTAAAAGATATACACCAAGTGTTGAAGGGAATAAGTCAAGTAGTGTCAAAAGGAATAAGTCAAGTGTCGAAGAAAATAAGTCAAATGTCAAAGGGAGTGAGTCGAGTGTCAAAGGGAATAAGTCAAGTGTCAAAGGAAATAAGTCAATCAAATTCTTTATCAGCATTATTATTTTGGAAAAAATATGTTCCATAGGCTTTTCCATTATTTGCTAGTGCATCCCGCAAAAAATCCATATCAATTTGTTAATTTTAACTCGGTATTCTGTTTTTGCGATTCCTGAACAATCAGTTATTTTGAGTTATTACCTTTTACCCAGAGACCGTCCAATTGTTATCAGGTGCGGTATAGCCTTCTTAAGACGGTGTATGTTGGATAGGGGCATTGGAATGTTTCTGTGGGGATGGTCAAAGCTAGCTAGGCTCTAGCTTTCACCATACACCACAGCACCTCTTATTACAACAGCCAACAACAACAAGTTTTGCAGTAGAGTATTCGGGATTACAAAAGTCTAGACGCCCCCTGGCGGCTGAAATCGCGAACCTAGTTTGTGAGTTTCTACGTCATTTCTGTTCTGTCGCTTCTCTCATCTGAGCCATTGACAATCGCGCGAATTCCCAAAATACTCGTATAGGTGATCGACGAGGGGATCGAGTTATTCAAGCAAATGGACTTTTGTTGAATGGCGATCAATAATAAATTAACCCAAATACCACGAATACAACAGTTATACAACGCACTATGACAGGTGACAGAAAAACTTACATCCCTCATCTTGTTTACAGCGCCCCCATCGGTAGTTGAAATCGCGAATAGAAGACACTCCTCGTCTCACTTCATTGGACATTGACATTGATATGGAGACATTGATATGGATCCTAGTGCCAAAACAATTTCAGGATTGAAAAACTGTATTTCCACGGACATTTATTGACTGATCATCATTTTATATCTATTCCAGTTCTATCTCTTTGTTCTGTGAATCATGAATGTTGAAGCTACCAATTTACCCAGACGAGACACAAACAGCAAGTTATGTACACTGGCGACGAGGGGTAAACCACCTTGGAAATCACTTGGAAATCATTCAAAATCACTGGAAATCATTGGGAATCTTTGGACATCATTTGAAAATCATTGGAAATCGGTATACAAAAACTCCGTCAGTGGTTTACCCCTCGACTGGCGGCCTCATGAATACTTGGCCTACAAAGCGGAATACAAATACCATCCCTCTATCAAAATAAAGCTTCAGGTGAGTATGTGATAGACATATTACATGTCGCTGTAGACGATTGATGGCAAACTCCTTTGACTGCAGAAACAAATTTCTTCTCAAAATTCGAAGGTGCAGGAGGTGCAGGCGGGGGTGCAGGAGGTGCAGGAGGTGCAGGAGGTGAAGATTAAGTCCACCTACCGAGTGGACGTGAATAAATCTTTTGTCATGTTCATCTGACAAAGATATTTGATACCCTTCCTATGCCATGTGTATTCCATTTATTTCAGTAAACATTATGCTTTATAGAATAAAGTACCTAGCAGTTTGCTAGTAGAGTTCCGCAGTTATATTACGAGCATTGAGCACAAGTAGGTGTGCTTAATTAGTGTAGGTGTAGACATGGAAATCTGGTATGAATATAGATACCAATAATGGGCGAAATCAGATTTATGTAGTATTATCCCCACTAATCTTGTGGTAATTCAGGCACATTGCCGGCCCTTATTATCCCAATTTAATCAAATTAATTGATATCCGATTAGTTCACGATTCACGTGGCAATAATACAAAATCAACTATCAAAATTGAAGCGCCCGCGAGCCCTCGCCGCTAACATAGTTCTTGCTTTGCTCATTTAAAGTTTAAGGACGAAGAGAAACTAGATAGAAGTTTTATATAAAATTTAATGAATCCTAATCTGCTTGATTACTGGTTCATTACGCGTCGTAATCACCTGGCTATAGCTGAAGGTATATACGAGTAGTAGGTAGGTAGGTACCTATGTAAAATAACTTTTATAACAAGCTTTATAATGACCTGAAGCAACCAAGCAAGCGCTGGGTAAAATATTATCAATTTTACATGATAATATGTCTGCCTAGCTATTATCACGATTAAAAACTAGTGCATACACGGTGTTTCAAAATTGACGCATTCGTAGCCCAGACTAGACCTTTAGGGTGTAACAAAATTACTATTACAAACTTTGAGCGTACCTGACCTGACCTGACCGAAAACGTTTCGAAAGTTATTCAAAAAATCGATTCTATAATAGTATATTATATACCAAGGTTGAGAAAGTATTAACTATTATATTTAGTTGAAGCGCCAGTTTCAGCCGCGCTTCGGAATATAAAGCGATGGCTGAAGCAGTTGACCATCAATTATTGTGAGGAGGAATTATTATCATTATTATTTGGATTGAACTAGTATTTATGTTCAAAGGATTAAGTAGGTTCTAACTATAGGTAGAACGATACTTGAGTATATTTCTCTACAGTCTGCAATGATAACGGTTGAGTACCGCTTATTACTTTATTAAGGTAAAATGTGTAGTCTCCAGGTAGGTCGGCACTCAAAGGCATAATTACCTACCCCACGCAAAATCATCAAAAGAAATTAATTTTTGATGTCTAGAAAAAAATGAAATAATTCGTAATGAACAAGAAGATGTTGGCAAGCATAAATCTGTGATGAGCGTGGATTTGGCTGTTGACAAAAGTTTCGCGACAGTCCTTTTCTTCTTCTGTTGCGTTGTTTCGTGACTCCCGAGCGCAATTAGGGCTTTTTCTCATAAAATTAATTGAAAATACAAAATAGCCGATTCTTTTCATTAAGGAAATTGCCTCATCCGGAGGGGAGCAGCCACCGAGTGCCCTGGGACTGCTACGAGTCTACAACCCACGTCCAATTTCAGCTGTGTTAAAAATCACTGATGAGATTGTTCGGTTTTTCATTTTATACTAACTTTCAGAAAAAAGTGCGACACTTCGGTTCTCCAAGAAAACGCTTTATTCACCACTGTCGTCATAAGCAGCACCAAAACAAAAGTGGAATTCGTTATTGAAAACATCGTTCTATTATTCTTGAGCTCATGCTCATCGCACCATTTAAATTTTCATCATGTATAAGTGGGGGTCAAAAGAAGACAGAAATTGGGTGCAACAGACCAATTTCGTCTAAAAAAGAAAGGGTAGTTGCCGAAATTCATTACGATAAATTCATGAGTCGTTGAAATATATTTTCTGTGAAATATTTCATCAACAATCGATCAACGACATTTTGGTGTTGAACTTTTTTTTTGGAACTCGGTACTCATATATAAAAATCTAAATTTTTATGCTACAAACTGCTATAGAGACTGGATAATTGATTTTAACATAGGTACAAGTACCTAGGTAGGCACTGATATTTCGTGGTGATTTTTGTATTGAACGATTTTTTTGAGCCGGTACACAGTGGGCCAAGTGCCGTAAAAAGTGGCCAAAAGTCGAGCAAGGTCATTTTGATATTTCGGCCCAAATTTTTGCTATTATTTAGAAAAATAGTTGATTTATAAGTTCCCAAAGTCTTGAGATTCCAAAGCAATTCATAATTTTTGTGTGATGCCTCAAACACAGGACTTTTAAATAACTCTACTGATAACACTTTTATAGCATTTTGTGACTGAAGTGGTATTGCCGACTGTGCTTTTCAGAGGCCAGATACCATTCTATAAATTTTACCATAGCTCACTTGAAGTTTTTTGAAAGTAAATCATACTTCACACATGATATATGTTCACTTGTTTCAGAATTATACATTATTTCGAATGGCGATGTTCGGGTCATTTGTTTTCAAAGAGTTCCATTTTTGCAGTGGCTTACAAAAAATGATCCACCTTGTTCCAGCCTACAACTTCTTTCACTAAAAGCTACACCTTTTTCAAGTTGATTCCAGAAGAAATTGTATGCGTCCACGTGCGTCCCCGTGATTAACAATTTTTTCTTCAAATATATGTATGAAGAGACAAAAATTCAAAATTTCTGGAGAACGCTGATTTTCACTGGACTGCTGCGAAATCGTGTTAAGATTTTCAAAAAAACATTATTCCAATGATATTGGAAGAGCAGGGTTGTTTTTAGGGGTGTTCTACATAAAAAGTGGAAAGTTCTGTTTTTTCGTTACGAACATGTTTTTTAGTTTGAATTTTATTATCACTAAGAACTTGAAGTCAGAATTTTTTCCAATATTTTTCCCATATTCACCTCAATATTTTAGGACGATTTGATGAATTTCAATTTTTTTTCTCGTTATTTTTTTTTCAACCCTTGAATCTCACCCCCAAGAGTCAATGAATTTTATTCAATATTTTTCCCTTAATCGCCTTGATATTCTGAGAAAATTCGCTGAACTGGAAAATTTTCTGTTGTTCTTTAATTTTTCTCAACCCCAAACCCCAATTTTACCCCCGAGCACAATTGAAATTTTTTCAATATTTTTTCTATAATGACCTCAATATTCTAAGACGATCTGGTGAGCTTCAGACTTTTGGCCGCCGACAACTGATTTTGTCCCACTGTGCGGTATTACTAAACTGCTCAACAACTGGAATGACGGTATCGAAAATTTTGTCCTTTTTCAAAATGACGTTACTTTGGATTGACACAACCGATTTTGAATTTGTTTTCACAGTTTTTTAGATTCATCTTTCAACAATCCATTCCATTGACGAGATCAGTTTTTTGATTCAAATTACTTTTTTACAGGGTGGAATGTAAAACATTGCAAAACTGCTATGATGACTATAGACTATGATGATTTTTTTTACTTTCCCGACCCACCACCTAACAAGGAGGGGAAGTATTGTGAAAGCGATAGAAATTTTTTTCGAGATTTCGACGGATATATCCGTTTTGAGGTCCTCTATGACGATTAAGACCATTTCCAACGTGTGTAGATCCATCTTCAAAATCGACGCGGTTAAGGTTTCCCGACGGTAGTTTTTTCAAAATGGAATTTGCACATTCCGTGAATTTGAATAAACTGCAGTGCAAACATCGACATGCGATGAGCCCCATGAAATATCCATTTTAGGTGCAGACATGCTGGGAATAAAAGTTTGAGAATAGATTAAAATAATTTTTAGAGGAAAAAATTTTGAAATCGGACTCACGGTTTTCGAGTTTTTCTCTCTGGAAAAACTACAAATTTTCCAACTTTTTATTCCGTGAACAGATTTTGGTGGGTCGGGAAGGTAAAACAAGTGAGTATGCCTTCACGTGCGTAAGTCTCAGTAGCGCATTTTCTCAAAGAGGCATATTGTGAACGTAAAGAAATTTGGTTGAAGGAGAAACACCATTCCTTGCCCACTTTCTTCATTCGAAACTCATTGTGATATTGTGTTATCAGAATGGGGTACTTGCCAATGAAATAGATTTGAATGAAAATTCTTTCACTTATTAATATATTTTTTTGTTTGAGGGCGGGAGCTGGGAGCGGCGACTAATCAACAGTAGTCTATTCTTTTCCATTTTTAGTCGGCTATCCATATAGCGAAAGAATTAGATCGCTATGTCTTCGGGTTTATGTTTTCCATTTATCTCTTACTTTGAGGGCAGCGTGTGGGGGTGGCAGCATTCGGCAAAGTAACTGTTGCACAGTTTGAGTTAGGAGTTTCTAAATGTTTGAGGAAATATGACAATCAGTGAAAATTGTGAAAGTTGCATTTTTTTGTTTGGGGGCGGGAGCTGGAGGCGGCGAGTAATCAAAGGAGGCCTATCTCTACCCATTTTTAGTCAGCTATCTATATAGCGGAACAATTAGATTGCTATGTCTTCAGGGTTATGTTTTACATTTATCTCTTACTTTGGGGGCGGCGTGTGGGAGCGGCAGCGTTTGGCAAAGAAACTCTTCCACAGTTTTAGTTGGGAGTTTCTGAATGTTTGAGGTAACATTAAAATGTAATTCAGTGGAAATTATTGAAAGTTGCATTATTTTTCTTTTGGGGGTGGGAGTTGGAGGCGGCGCCATGTCAAAGGTAGCCTATTCTTTCCCATTTTTAGTTAGCTATCCATATAGCGAAAGAATTAGATCGTTATGTCTTCGGGTTTATGTTTTTCATTCATCTCTCACTTTGAGGGCAGCGTGTGGGGGCGGCAGCATTCGGCAAAGTAACTGTTGCACAGTTTGAGTTGTGAGATTCTAGGTGTGAGGGAAATATGACAATCAGTGAAAATTGTGGAAGTTGCATTTTTTTTTGTTTGGAGGCGGCAGCTGGAGGCGGCGGCTAATCAAAAGTGGCCTATATTTCTCTAATTTCAGTCAGCTATCAATATAGTGGAAGAATCAGATCGCTATGTCTTCAGGTTCATGATTTACATTCATCTCTCACTTTGGGGGCGGCGTGTGGGAGCGGCAGAGTTTGGCAAAAAAATTCTTGCACAGTTTGAGTCAAGAGTTTCTAAATGTTCGAGGTAACATTATCAGCTAAATCAGTGAAAATTGTTGAAAGTTGCACTTTTTTTCTTTTGGGGGCGGAAGCTGGAGGCGGCGCCATATCAAAAGTAGCCTATCCTTTTCAATTTTTAGTCAGCTATCCATATAGCGAAAAACTTAGATCGCTATGTCTTTGGGTTCATGTTTTTCATTTATCTCTTACTTTGGGGGCGGCGTGTGGGAGCGGCAGCGTTCGGCTGAACAAATGTTGCACAATTTAAGTTGGCAGTTCTTAAATGTTTAAGAGAACATCTCAATCAGTAACATTTGTGAAAGTTGCACTTTTTATCGTTTGGGGGCGGAATCTGGGGGCGGCGACTAACCAAAGTAGCCTATCCTTTCTCATTTTTAGTCAGCTATTTATATACCGAAAGAATCAGATCGCTATGTCTTCGGATTTATGTTTTTCATTTTAAAGTGATTGGGGGCGGTTTTTAGCAGTTTTTCCATGTCGGCGGCGCATATTGAAGACGGAATGTTCCTTGGCTTACGTTTATAAGTGGCAACTATGTATTATTCAAAAAATGAGAACACCAGAGCATCAGGTCTGGTAGAAAGTGCAATATTATGTAATTTCAAGTTTATCGGGGGCGGTTTTCTCTATGTTGGCGGCGCAATATAGACATCCAATATAGCCTAGCCCTCCTTTGAAAGTGGCAGCTATGTAACAGCGAAAAAATTAGAAAGCTAGGTCGTCTAGTTTGGGAGGAGTTCGAGGAACGGACGGACGGACGGACGGACGGACAAAGCGGTTGCAATAGCGATTTTCATCAAGATGGAAAATGCGCTAAAAAATCATATTGTCATTGCTGGACATCTGATCTAGAGAATTCAAAAACCGTTTCGAGATTAGACATCAGGCTTCATGAATAATAATTCATTAGAATTCGAAAAAAAAATTTTTACAGAAACGGGGATCTGTGGAACTCAGCACAATTTTGCTATGTTTTACATTCCACCCTGTGAAAAAGTGATTGGAATTAAAAACAACATCTCGTCAGTGGGATGGATTGCTGAAAAATGAATCTAAAAAGCTGTGAAAACAAATTCAAAATCGGTTGTGTCAATCCAAAGCTACGTCATTTTGAAAAAGGTCAAAATTTTCGATACCGTCATTCCAGTTGTTGAGCAGTTTATTTATTAGGAAGCATGATTATATAGGACATTTATGTATATACCTAGGTATAATTGTTGTTGTAACGTTTGGCTACCGAAATGACTAATGAAGTTTTGTTATTTGTACATAACTCATACCCATCTCTTTTATTTTTAAGGGAATTGAAAAACTCGAAGCCATGAAAAGCTCATTCTCTACGTATCCAAGAGCTTATTGAATAATTGAATATTGAGTGCTTCAAGTTTTATCGTAATGGACTTCAAAGGTGAATTCTGTTCAAAATATATTCGTCCCTGCTTAGGCCTACTCCAGATGATGTGCGGTCATGCCGGGTTTATACACCAAATATAACGCTTAATGATTAAGAGTAACGCCTAATCCAAGCCGATTTATTCTCTTTCGGGCTTGTCTGGCAACTTCTCATTATAGCGAACGATGGTTACTTCGAATAAATGCAGCTCTGGAGCTCGCCAAATGAGTTCAGCTGTACCTATAGGTACCTACTTACAATATTGCTACGTGCTCTGTTGGAGACCACGACGTGTGAGTAAGATACAGCACAATTGGCGGAGATCAGAAAATGTACTTCTTTGGCAAAAATTGGAGGGACAAATTTTTTCAAGTCCGACCCTGGATTTTTTTCTTGACCCTATATGGCATTGTGACAAGCTCTAACTAAGGGATGTCGCTGGCAAATTTCAACAGATTATCTCAAACCTTTGCGGAGATATCGCCCTTTAAATATTCGGAACAAAATGAAACACTCCAATCCACATCTCTGTAACCATTGGCCAAAAAAAAATTTTCCTTGTTGACTTGACTTGCCTCAAAGTTCTCTATCTGCCATTGAGCTATGGCACATTAGTTGCGGAACACCCTGTACCTATATTTACGAAGTTTGAGTTTAAAAAAATTGATCATACTTATTACTCACTTAGCTCTTTCTATCTCCAGCTGAATGATATCAAAAACGCTTTGAAGTTGAACATTACCAACATTCAAGACGGTGCCATCTGGGCTTCCATAAACTTTGCCTCCGCTCCGTTCTCCCTATCTTAATGTCTTGGCTCTTCAACTTCAAGTCGATGAATACTGACAGCTCAAGATGATAAAACTGAAACACTTAACATTAACAACACGAAACAAATTTCATATTCGCACACTTAATCACCCAGCACATTAACCGCACTGAAGCTGCAACTTGTTGAAATATTAGTTTCAAGTGTTTTTCACGTGCTAATAACGAATTCGCCTATCCATAATATGTTTAGATTGGAGCCACTCAACGACTCATTCTAGCGGGGAGGGGCTTTAGCCGCAGATTCTAGCGGTTACGTTGGAGACATTGCGTGTCGAAAGCTCGTAATATACATTTATAATTTACGATTTACGAATAGTAATTCCGACAAAGCCACACACCTACATGAATTGTTTTTGAATATGAATAGGTAAGGTAAGCATAACTATGGCTGATTTGCATTTTTCTGTTTTTACATGGTTCCGTGGAATCAATTCAAAGGGGTGGAAAATTCTTCAGATACAGTAGTAGCAGTTATTCAAGCTGCAAGGCATGCATTATTACTGTTTCCATCATCTTATTGTAAATAACATCAAAACAGATGTAGATGTAAATTCCCTAGCTCACAAGACTGAAGCTTTCGGGTTACAAGGCATATTACTCGTAAATATAAGAACGCAAATAGCAAAATTCTGGCAGCTTGTCCTTGGTGGCATCTCCACTGTGGCTATGCTGGGTATAATAAGAGGTAGTTTGAAATCTGTTTTGCCTCGCTCAATTTTCTGGGGGTGCTGCCTAGATGGTTGATAATTTGTTATTGATTGAGAACATAAATAAGCGGCGCCAGAGATGCGGGTACCTCTACTTCTGATAAAGCTTCATTGACAAGTATGACAAGTTGGTGAACGCAGCGCTTGTTAATGGAGCTATTTAGCGCTCCATTAAAGTTTGCTGATGTGATGAAATTGAAAAGAAATTAATGACGCGCGTCTGCTAATTCTGTGTAGCTTTGATGTAGGAATATAATGAAGTATAAGTAATTCGTTCTGGTTGAAGTTCCCAAAAAACTCCAAAAACTTTTTATGCATCCGCTAGAATGAACATCCTTCATTGTAGACACATTTATTGTTTGCAACTTTTTCATTTGAAAGTTTTCAAGATATTTTAGTAATGAATAGCTGTATAAATGATATAAAAGCCCAAGAATGTGAGTAAGCTCACACGTCATAGTGCTGAAATGTAACGAAGAGGCGAACGAATAAAAAAATCGATTGTGTCACCCCAAAACTCTCCAAACGTCCCTTCAGATGAAAAGTTGAAATTAGAGAGAAATGTGGAAAATAATTTGCAGGAAATTTAAAATTTTGTGAGGAAAATTTGAGTTATCCAGGGAAACCTCAAATCTTATTCCAAATCATCTTTTTGTAAGAATCGTCAATCAAGCCAACCTCACTTCAGGCTCCATCATTAAAGTCCGGTCTCGAAAACCCAGGCCGGTTTTACATTTTCAACCAGAAGACTCCCGGGAAATTGTAAAAAAAATTGTTGGAAAATGTTTAGGAGCCAGTTGCCTCTCATTTAAAAGAAAATGGTGAAAATCTGTCCACGGGATAAAAAGTTTCCAGAGAGAAAGACACGAAAACCGTGGGTCCGATTTCAAAAGTTTTTCCTTCAAAAAGGATTTCAATTTTTTCTCCAACTTTCACTCTCAGCATGTCTGCACCTAAAATGAATATTTTGTGGGGCTCACCGCATGTCAAAGTTTGCACTGCAGTGCAGTTTGCAATCCAGATTCACAGAATGTGCAAATTCCATTTTGAGAAAGTTACCGTCGGAAAACCGGAACCGTGTCGATTTTCAGAATGGGTCTACACGACGCCCAATCCAATCTACTCCAGTTACAATTTTTTGACAAAATTCGATCGCCGAGCAGGAATGAATTTTTGTGTTGAGTCCTGCATCAAAAGCGGGTCATCCTGGTTAAAACACGGGTGAGAGGCCCTCTCGGGTGGCAACGGCTAGAAGAAATTTCAAAAACTCATAACGCCCGACTGGAAAATAGTGTGAAACTGCAGTTGCAGACCTCATTTGACTCTTTTGTTGTGTTGCCTCTGAAGTAGATTTTGAGTAATTGAATGGTATCTAAATTTTTGAACTTTGACATTTTTTGTTATTTGACAGATGACAGACAGGGCAAAACTTTCAAGTTGATCGTGTCATCGGTCACAGAGGGATCACTTGTCATATTCACTTGTTCGAGAGCCTGTACATGGATTCATGCTTCAATTCGGTGCAATTGTTTGCCTATTATTGTTCAAAATCGGCAAAAATAAAGTACGCTATCTGGGGCCTTATTTCTAGAGGGGAGCGATCGCCGGACGATCGCGCGGTGCAGCCAATTACAGCCCTGGTTGCGTAGCAACTTCACATGTGAACGGATCACATCCTTTCTAGAAATAGGGCCCCTGGGTACGCTGTTTACCTCAAAATTCCTGACACGTCTCTGACTTTGACAGCTCGCGAAATACCTACATTTTTATCTACTAGGAGGTTTTTTTGATGGGCAATCACACAACGAACATCACCTGCTACTTCTTGTTCTTCTCAGAAGAATAAAAATCGGAGACGTTAGAAAACTCGAAAGAAAGTGTCGAATCAGACATTTTAGGTGCCTACCCACGCATAAAACAAAGTAGGTAAGTAGTTAAAATGTGTGACAGGTATGTAACCTCATCCACAGCCTGTTTGGTACCCGTGTTTGATACCTTCTTCTTGCAACCGGAGTACATTTGCTCCGCAGCAAACCCAACTACCTTGTTCTTGCAACCGGGCAGTAGTGATGTTATTATTTCACAAACAGAACGAAGGTACAAAGATTTTTTTGTGACTTTTGGGGTACTCGAACCCGTGCTGAAAGCGCACGCCCCTGATTTCCATCTTGGTCAATTATCCCAGGTCTCAAAGTGTCAAGAAAAGCAGATAATGTGAGACTAAATAAGATGCATTAACCCTGTCGATGAGCTAAAGGATCGCCAATCTCAATAAGCGCGAGTACGTCAGAATAACGTTTAAAAACCGTGTTCATCGTTATATGAACGTTTGACATTTGTATTCCAACGTTTCCCCCAAGTTTAACTGGCAACTAATATTTGAACGGTGCTTGAGAAAACGTGTAATCAGCGTTAATACAGTTGAAAAACCGTTTTTGGTTGTAAAAAAACGTTTAATTTCGATTTTGACGGGAACGTTCCCAAGACGTCCAAACTAAAGCGTTTTATATTGTCAAAAATTCACGATACGTGAATGGAACTTGACTAAACGTTCAATTACCGTCGGTGATGATTTGAAAAATGCCTCTGGTGAGAAAATGAAAGTTTTATTACAGTTTTTATGGCAACTTTTCTGATACGTACAAAGTAGAGCGTTATGTTATACCGTAACGTCTCATAAACGTTCAATAAATTTTTTGCGCTCATTTGATTCATGACATTCTGAAAACGTTGAAGTTGGAGCGTTTTATAAACGTTAATCACTTGGCTGACAAAACTGTTTGAACGCGCGGCGACATTCGGGCGTTTATTTGGTGGTATTTTTCAACGTTCGATTTCCTCCCTGTTTTAAACGTTTTATTACCGATGTTGTGCTCACTGGGATGAAGCTATTTGAATTGTACAGTTTTACATCGTCTTCTTGAACTCCTATAATTATTTGTACAGTGTCAAGATGGTATTCCTAAAACAGCAGACAAAAAACGCTATCATCTTGCATAATGCCATTGGTACCGTCCATCATCAGTCGTTTCGTGCGATGGATATAACGTTCATTACGACGGTGCCCTGGAGCCGTATTCTCTAACTCGCTATGCATTCGAACCGACAGATATCGCTATCGGTAGTCAAGGAAAAGCCAATCACAATGGTGCTTGCCTAGCTACCGATAGCGATATCGGTCGGTTCGAGTGCATAGCGAGTTAGAGAATACGGCTCCTGGTCGGTGGAAGCTAGTCTACTTCTCTGTCATACTGTCATTGAAATCATACCTCCTGTCACCGAAAATCTGGGACGAGACCAACCACGAAAACTAAAACGAAAAGGAGTATACTTGCAAGTATGCTAGAAAAATATTTATATGATGGAAATAAGTCCTATTTTACAACCTTGACTTGATCTTGACTCAAATTGCTCGTTTCACCCTGTACAGAATCAAGGACCGTATGAAAACTATCATTGCAGATTTCTGGCATGCTTGACAAGTATGAATTCATTGACCGTATGACAGAGGCTTAAGTATAAGACGAGGTATAATTATGGGCATCTTGCATGAAACGATAACCAACAAATTATTCAACCCAATCAATCAATGCTCCGAAATCTGCAGTCGGCGCATCCGCCATTTGTGAGGGTTTGCCGTTTTATCGCATATTGAAGTTTTTATCTTGCACATTTACCAGCACGATATTGCAGGTTCGTCGCCTGATTGAGTGTGGGGTCTCCGGCCGTGAATTGCTTTGATTGGAACCAGGAGAGAAACGGACGCTATATACAAACAATAACACTGCTTATCTGAAATTTTTCAAGCATGATGAACTTGGTGAATGTGCCAGTCAAACAAAAACGAGCTAGATCTACACTCAGAGGCGTCAGGGGCGGACTGGACTGGATTGGCCCTGCTGGGCTGAGGAAGTTGATGTGGCCCCCAATAGTCCAAAAATTTTAGACGTTAAGGGTGGATGGCGGGTAAAATCTTAACTTTGGCGGATTTTTGTTACATATACGCTTAGTAAAGTTTGATATCGTAAAAGTCCTTAAGGATACAGTGTGCATGTGCATGCTTCCGTCGCTTGAGCCGTTTGAGGCCTTAGTTTACTCTTTCTCTAATTCTCTTTCAAAATGAAAGAAAGGTAAAATAGTCCGCATGGCCAAGTACTGGGAACTGTTTGGACTTGAAATGTTATGTTGCCGAGATGATACTTGATATATGTGTATAATAGTTGCAGCGGTACGCTTTTTGATTCTGCATTTTGTGATATTGCAATGAAATTTGGCATATGCAAACTACATAAAATTTCAAGTGATTTGACCCGCAGCACTCAAAAATTTGTCCATTAGGGGGCGACTGGGGGCCCCTCAAAATTTCAAGATGTATGAATTTTTCCCATGCGCCATTCAGTACCGCCCTATCTACCGTACAGGACCTAAACAACTTAGTTCTTGACCATCATAACATTTTTCGTCATGTCAATTCCATTCTTCTTATAGAAAAGAAATAATTTCTTTGCCTGGTCAACAAATTGAAAAATAATATTTTTTTTGGACCACCAATAGATTGTTAAGTAGTTTTTATGCATCATCGATAAATCCGCATCCCCTTGATTTATTTATGAAAACAAAAGTTTTGCTGTTCTATTCTTTAACGAAGGGGTGACCTCAACTTACCATTATTTTCAACATTACCTTTTTCAATGTTTTACCCCGGTAAGTATGATTATTGTTATACTAATATACAGCTCAATACACACCACTCCGCCCAAGAGCACCGGTTTGCTCTAGCGGAAAACGATATTCACGCCTAATAATTTTGCATTTTGTGATACTGAAATGAGAGTTGGTGCGAAAGTACCGCAACCGGTGCTCTTGGGCGGAGTGGTGTGTATTGACATTTTGGCCGCTCCCGGTAGAAAATCAAAAATGCCAAATTTGACGGCCTTGCAGAAAAATTAATATGCACGGCTTCCAGGTGGAATTTGAGGCCGTTTCATCATCCACACCGTTGAAGAAAACTTCAAGCTATATATTAGTACAATAATAATCATATTTTTAGGGATAAAACATTGAAATAGGTAATGTTGAGAATAATGGTAAGTTGAGGTCACCACTTCGTTAAAGAATAGAACAGCAAAACTTTTGTTTTCATAAATAAATCAAGGGGATGGGGATTTATCGATGATCACACAACAACGACTCAACAATCTATTTGTGGTCAAAAAAAAAATATATATTTCTCGACTTGTTGACCAGACAAAGAAATAATTTTTTTCTGTAAGAAGAATGGAATTGACATGACGAAAAATGTTATGATGGTCAAGAACAAAGTTGTTTAGGTCCTGTACGGTATATAGGGCGGTACTGAATGATGCATGGTAAAAACTCTGACATCTTGAAATTTGGAGGGGCTCCCAGTCGCCCCCTAATGGACAAATTTTTGAGTGCTGCGGGTCAAATCAGTTGAAATTGTACGTAGTTTGCATATGCCAAATTCCATTGCAGTATCACAAAATGCAGAATCAGGGTCATTTTGCTAGCGTACCGCTGCAACTATAGGTGATATAGGTGAATTCAAATGAAATCAGCCATTCAAATGAGAAATAAATAATAATGATAATAATAAATGATAAATGGACTTCATTCAATAAATGAATATTAAATTGAAAAAAGCGAAGTCGATAGCACAATTGCTATTCTACTTAATCCTCACCCACAATTTCGCTCAGTTTCTTGACTAATTTACTGATACACCGGAAACTGAAAAAATCTGTAATAATTTCAGTTTTTCAAGATCGTTCAGGGACGGTGGGCATAAAATCAGGATCATGTATGGTGACTTCCATGTGTTCCTCTTGTTTTGATTCTTGACATACAAATGTTCAATTTTTCTTTCTCTTCCACCCTGTATATAAGCCACCGGCAACCATGAATCAAAGGTCCATGCATACAGCTTCTAGTACTTAGCATCTGGACTATTTTGCTATTCTTAAATTTTGAAGTAGGAACAGTGGACATTTATAAGAATTTTCCTTCTAAAAAAAAAACAATTTCCGACAATTTCCAATAGAACACTTTCATTCCAAGTGCTCCATCGTTTTCGAGATAAGCCCGCCTGAAAAACGGAACCTCAAATTATTTCTAAAATCATAACGACGCGACGGCCATACAGCTTAAAGACTTTCACTATGTTAAGCTACATGCTTTAAGAGCTTATTATGTATAAAAATCTTCCTGGGCCTTATATTTGCCGGCTACTTTTGCTATAATTCCTGGATTACAAGTTGTACAGGATTAATAGCGGTGGCATGTCAATTTGCAGTGGTTTTTCTGAAAGTTAGTTGCTTAAGTGAAGCAGGGGACAAGCCCCCCGGCAGAGTGCTGCAGGCGAAGAAGCTTTTCTAAAGCTCACGTCCCCTACTGCCGGAAAAATACTTATATAGAATTGAGAAAAGGCTTACAAAGTTATATTTTTTTAGTAAGAAATAAATGTTTCAGCTATGTTTGATTGGCAAAAGTATACCTATATCCCGTTCACATTTTATTTTCAGTAGAATGACTTTTTGGAGTAAAAATAAAGTGACAAGCTGGAGCGCTGGGAGGATGCGGCTCATCGCTGCTGATAGATTCGCTTCGAAACTTTGCAGATGCCATCAACTGTAGCCGTAGCCTCCCAGCTTGTCACTATATTTTTGCTCCAAAAAGTCATTCTACTGAATTTAAAACGTGAACAGCATATAAATAGAAATACGTGGGCAAAGTGACGGACTTCAAAATCAGACCACTCTCTTCTAATAAATCGAATGTCCATCGGTCAAAATTGTATTGTTAGACAATGCAATGACAATGAAGATCGGCTTCTTGATTTTGTAGAATTGGTAGCGATCGCCACCTCGTGGCTCATCAAGTAAACTAAACTCAGTCGTGATACACAATAGTCGTTATATTGTAACACTAGTTTCACAAAATACTAAGTATTGTAGGTGTGGGCCCTTCACTAAGACGTTTTCTCCAGAGTATAATTCCCACTTTAGTGAATGATGGTGACACAACATTGACTCTTGATCAAAAAAAGGTTGGAAGTCAAACTTCACATGCCACCACGCCGCAACTCCGCAAGTACTCCCTCCTATATTTGCCCGCCCGGAAAAACAAATTTTTAAAAACGTCCGCTCTTGACGTGATTGATTCAGCCATAATTGTGGCTATCTGTACAAACACATGAATTTATGAAGATTAATGGCTAACCGCCGCCACAATAAAGCTCTCTAGTCGAATGCGATTTTGATGATTATGCGATTTCCATATTTCAACGATAAAAAAACTTTTCATATAACGCGCGCCAACAGATTTATAGACACGCTTTGTTTCACAATCAATTATGCAAATCTTTCCACACATTTTCCTCCATCATCTCAAGTCGAATTTGCTTTTCGCAAACAATAATACGATAATAATTTAGCTTAAAGCTTAAATAACTTATTTAAATACAGCATTAAATCTACGAAGTTTACCCGAGATAAAATTGATTACAACTAGGTATACTTGGTTTCATCACGGCACATCAAACTATTTAATTCAGAGATTCCATTTACAAGTCTGGTTAGCTCATCTGGATAGTTTGCGAGGATAATTTTCCAAAACTCCTCTCGTAAAGCACATAATTAAAGCTTTGATACGGAATGGAGCAGAAAGGAGTCTGAATTATTCTAATTTAGTTTCGGTTAATTACTCACTTCATGCACCTTTTGATATTTCTCACACTAAAATGTTTGTGTTACAGAAACAACGCGAGAAAATAACAAGTAGTACCTGTAGTTTAGTTTTGCGAGGTATTTGGACTTCCGTTATTATTTATGGTCACCCTGTACATACACCTGAGTGTTGGAGTACTTCTGCAACTGAAAGCGGGAGCTGAAATTTATCATCGCGCTTTCCAGATAATTGGAGTGCATCAGTCGTTTTGTACGTTAATTAATTCGATATGGCACCGCCATCACCCCGACCATAAACATACATGTTCATTAAATTTCATCAGAAAAAAATTATTATTGTTATTGCGATCGCTTCATGTATCACATTTTACATCCCTGATTTATAGTGAATTGAATTGAATATTGGCTTTATGATATTATGGCTGTACACGATTACATAATATGGTTTCAGTTTTGTGTACCTAATGTGTAACGAAGTTTTGGAATTGTTGCAGGAAAACCATCCCGCTGACCATTATCGAAGAGGACAGCTACGAAAAGGACGTGCTGTTCTACGTCCAGCTGGGAGAGCCCAAGATGTCAGGTGGTAAGGAACTGAATGATTGTCGGTGTCGGTCGCATTATTATGTCTTCATATCGATTCTTTTTCATATTTATCTTCTGCACTTGTCCTTCTGTCTACTTCTCGTCACACTGCATGCTATGTAAGTACTTTGTATCTCGTCTTTGCCTCTTTGTGTTCTCTTTTTATTATTGAACTTATGTGTGTTTTATGTTGATGATTATGTGAATAAGTGCGTGTTGTGAATGCACAGTTTTATACGGTAGGTGTGGAGGGTATAGTGGAGTTGGTAGCCATAACTATACGGCATTAAATGTTAGAGAAAACTCCCTTTGCACAAGTGTTCTACAAAGCCTATTGGACGATATTAGAAGGAAAATCAGAAAAACTCTTTCTTAAGGGGGCCGCAGAGGGCCCTGTCAACTTTATGGTTCAAGAACGCCCATACCTATCATGAGTAAGTTGTTTGCATTCATTTGAAAAATATTCATAAGTATCAAAAATACACGTAATACTTGGTAGTGGACGTGGTACAACCGAAATAGGGAATATAAGTTGCAAATGATGATGAAGGCAAACCACTTGGCAGGGTTACAAGTACAACTGAGACCTAAATAAACGATTTGACCCGCAGTGCTTTTTTTTTCGTCCCTTAGGATTTGAATAGCGCCCCTTTTTCAAAGTGGTGGATATTGTCTAGGGGCAGAAGGTATCGAATAGCCTGGTGATGTCCAGCCTATAGTAGAAATATATGGGGCTATGTCTCAATCGGTTTCTGGGTCATCAAACACTAACAAAAAAAATGGTGGAACATTGCCATCTACCGTAGCGTAGGCAAATTTGGTGGAGGTGCCAAAAGGAATTTAGTACTGTCATAAAAGAATTGCTGTAATATTTTTATTTTCCAACGTATTTCAACACAAGACATTTCGTTTTGTGAAAAAGTGAATTCTTCTTGTTATCTTATACCTTCCTTAAAAAAAGACGTTGAGGAATGTTTGAAAAAAAATGTAATTTGAAAAAAATTTATATTTTCAACATTTTTTTCTTATGCAATTTGCCCTATTTGTAGACTTTGATGTGTTCTTCCTAAATTTGCACTTTTTCGATTTATATCTTTGCGGTACGCGCCGCCATATTGAAAAAAATGATGTCTGAGAAGAAGTTTTTGACAATATCTAAATTTTGGCCCTTGCGACATTGAAATGTTTAGATACATATGAAAGCACATTCAATCCTCTACAGTTTGACATCTGAATCAGCTCTGTGCGACCCGCGGTTCTTGAGCTAGACCTTCTTGAAGTATCAATTTTCGGTTCCAAAAGAATTAAAAATCACCTCTTGGGGTTGTGCTAGGTCCACCAATGTTCATGATTTGAGATAAATGACGACGCGTTATAGATGGGTAACTTGATTCAGACATGGTGGTGATCCAGTGGTGAAATCCGGTAGGCGCGGTCACTATTCAACACCGAAAATTTATACTTCCGGAAGCTCTAGCTCAAGAACCCCGAGTCGCACAGAGATGGTTCAGGTGTCAAATCGTGGAGAATTGAATGTACTTTCATACGTTTATAAACATTTCAATCTCGCATGGACTCAAATTTAGATATTGTCAAAAACCTCTTTTCAGATATCATTTTTTCAACATGGCGGTGCGCACTGTGAAAATATAAATCGGAAAAGTGTAAATTTAGAAAGGGCACATCAAAATCTACAAATAAGACAATTTTCATGGGAATGAAAAAAAATATTTTTTTTTCCAAATTATTTTTTATTTTTTTCTTAAATATTTCTTAATGTCTCTTTGTATGGAAGGCACAAGGTAACAAGAAGAATTTACTCTTCTACAAAATGGGATATCTTGTGTTGAAATCGGTTGAAAAATAAAAATGTTACAGCAATTTTCTGGTGACCGTACTAAATTCATTTTGGCGCCCCCACCAAATTTACCCGCGACAGATGTCACCATTTTTTTGAAAAGTGTTTGATGTCCCAGAAACCGATCGAGACCATAGCTCCATATATTTTAACGAAGCTGGACATCGCCAGGCTATTCGATACCTTCTGCCCATCGATAAAATCCGCCATTTTGAAAAAAGGGCGTCATTCAAATCCTAAGGGACGAAAATAAAAGCACTGCGGGTCAAATCGTTTATTTAAGTCTCAGTTGCGATCCTGCAAAGTGGTTTGCTTTTATCCTCATTTGCAACTTGTTTTTTCCTACCACGTCCACTATGGTTTATGATTTTAAACGTGAATAGATGCGAGAAATCTGACAGAAGTGATGATTGAATACAATTAAATAAATAAATATTCACCCAGCTCCCAAGTTTAAGAAGTTTTATTTGGAAAAAAACTGCAAAGAAACTGTGCAATTTTATATAACTGAACGCTTACTCACTGGTGAGAGCTCTTAATTTAACAATATCAACCTACTAACTATACAGGGCTTTCATTTAAAAGCCCGATCAGTCGATCAATGCATCATTTTCCAAGCATTTCAAATCTCTATTTCAGTGCAAAAAAAAATACAACCACCCGTTTTGAAGATCCTCTGAGGAGTTACAGAGCTACATTCACTGAAAAATTCGAATGTGGGAATGGGGGTCGAGTAACGCTCATTTTGAAGGCCTTCCAATTCTCTTTGTTTTGGTTCATCAAATATAACCGGCCTGTTTCAGAATTTTCCAAGTAAATATTCGTTAGAGGAGAAATCGATGTAGCGTTTTCAAATGAAAGTCCTGTATATGCGTATAATACCTTACCTAGTGTTGCAGCAAAGATGTGTACATTTCATGGATAAGCTGCACACATACATTTTTCAGTACATTACCTTTTCATGCCTTTGCTCAATCATTCCGTGTAAAATTGTGCATTATTCAACTTGTTTATCGTACGTGTCTGAACGACTTAATAACCTATCAACGTGAGCCCATATGACAAGTTTGTAACACTTTTGTTATTGTTTGTTTCATGTCTGTACTTTGTATGTGTGTCCATTTTGTCTGTTTCCGGCTTCAATTTCCCCTGTAAACCTATTTAGATGATGTAAACTATCGTATTTATTAGACACTTACCTATTTATTGATTCCACTGATTCATAAAAAGATTTTTCCATTGTCTGTGAAACATAATGAAAATTATGATGAGAAACAGTATATTTTCTATGATCTTGATATTTTCTCACCAAACTGTCACATTTTCTCACTCGCCTTCATATTCTGTGACATAAATGTCAACGCAGGAAATAGAGCAACACAGGTTCGAACGCAAAACGGTTTATTTTTCACTAAAAGAGCTTATAGTCGTAGGTAAAGCAAATAGTGTACAACTCCCAGTTTCATTCGTTATTGCTCGTTTTACGATATACTAATTTCTTATAGCTATATAAGGTATACTACTATATGCAGCCTACTACCTACCTACCTGTAACCAGTTTCACGGTTTTCTTCATTAAAGTAAAGTATGGGGAGAAATTTGTTGTGTTGGTATGAATGGTGTCCCAATACTATGCTAACTTGATGTTAACGTTTTGGTCGCTGGTTGTCTAGATATCTTACGTATACTGTGGCTGTTGTCACTGTCATTGCAACGTGACGTAGGTACACGCAAGTGAAATATTCCAGATCACATAGCGACAATAGGAATAGGTATGTGAGTTTCCTTGGAATTAAAATTCGCTGTGGTGGTCTGACAGCACTAGCCAAAATAGTATGTCAATGCCCCCTGTCCAGAGGCTCTTCTGATCCTAATCTCTGTGTGGTGAGTACTACTTACTCTATATAGCTTATATGACGGCCCCGTAGCACAGGTGGTAGTGCATCGGCCTGTGGTACGGTTGGTCCTAGGTTCGATTCCTAGTCATGTCTGGGTGTTTTGTGCTGTCCACATTATGCGTCAATTAAGGTTTTTTCAAATGTATACTAAATTAAATAAACGCAGATAACTCCTATGGCGTTGAAGAAGCCGATAAGGAGGAAAACAAACTCTATATAGCTTATATAAAACGGCAAACAGTCATGAAGAGAGACATCTATAAAAAAATGGACAAGTTTCGTATTGGAATAATCTTCCACCACAGTGCACTCATGCGCTGTCTCGCCTCTCGTGCAAACTTACCTCATAAGTTAATGTCCATCCAAAAAAGCTTTCTCACTCTCACTGGGGCCACTGGGCTTTGGGCATTTTCATTCTGTTCTCTTTAGTACTGCCGCGCTTGGGCATCATTTTATTCAGTGGCCACCACTAGTCTCAAGGCATTAGCGAAGAGTCACCAACGTCTTTTATCGACCGCAGCAAATTTCAACTCCAAGGAAGCTCACGTTTTCCTATTTTAGCGACGTAATCTAGAAAATTTTCACATGCGTGTACATCACGTTGCGATGACTGCCAAGACGTTAGCATTTTGCCATTCGTACCAAAACACAAAAATTTCAATAGCTGTGAGAGAAAAAAGCTGTGAAACTGATTGTAAGTTGCTACATTATGAACAAAAAATATTTGATCTGACAGAATTATTATGTTTTTACCTAGTTTTAGTTTAGTCAAAGAACGTGACAATTTGGTGAGAGAATATGACAGTTCTGCGAAAAGATATTATTCCCTACTATTGGAACTGTCGATATCCAGTGCAGAACACATCATATATCTGTATCAATGACGATCATGTCGTATAATGAAAGCTCTATTCCTTCGTGGTCCACGTAAATCCGCAACACCTTTTAATTAATTAAGTAACATAGCGTCTTGCTTTCCGTTTTCGCAGGCTTTTGCTCTTTCCCGCAAACTAAATCTCGCGCATCTATTAATTATTTATAATATATGCCGTGATGATGGATTTATCCCGTAACTTCGGCAACTCTCCCTCTCTCGGCGATGTCCTCTCACACCTCCTTTCCCTGCTTCGTGCATATTTCCAACTTTGGTAAACTCCCAGAATGAGAGAGACACAGAGAGAGAAAGTGAGAGAAGTTTTGAGGTCTCTAACCAGGAGAAAAAGCAAAAGCAGCGCAGCAATTCAAGAGTGCATAAATTTGCGTGTAGCTACACTCAGCGTCAGCTGGAAATGTCGAAGGTATACAAGAGGGCAAGTTAAATTTCTCATTGTGTTTTGTAGACGACGAGACAGCAAGTTTAGCGGCCGAGGCGGAAAAGAAACGACCCGAAGACAGGACGGAGCAGGAGAAAGTGGCGATAATGGGCAAACCGCGACTGGGCGATATCATAAGGGCACAAATTAGAATCAAGGAGAGCAAAGAATTCAAAGTAAGTATACCTACCCCTACTACCTACTGCCGCTTGCTGATGTAAAAACAAAATTGAGTTTTTGAAGTCTGTTCGAGAGCAGGGGAGGGGGAAGCTTTGTATAGTAGTACTTTTAAGTATTCCGCAATGGTAAAGTTTAAAAGTGATTTTTTTTGTTTATTGTTTTATTGATTACCTATGAATTTTTCTTTGAATTGTGTGGAAGCTTTTTATTTTGTAAAAGCAAAATGTTTGGTTTGAAATGCTGCGCTACGTTCTTTATGTAATTGAAAGAAAACCACTTTTAGACTTTTAGGTCAAAACTTAATTAAAAATTATGGCAGTTGAATGACCGCCTCCAGCTGTGATGCAAGGAAAAGCCATTTCAAGACACTCCCATAATTATTTGAGTCGAAATTTATTATCAGGCATCCTCAACTTGTATTTCTCGACAGATTTTTTTTAGATAAAAATCACTTGGGTACTGAAAAAATCGTTCCGAGATTGAACCAGACGTAAGGCAGAATTCCCGATGTCAAAATATATCCCATACACTTTCTATTTCCAGTAGAATGACTTTTTGGAGCAAAAATAAAGTGACAAGCTTGGGGGCTACGGCTACGGCTGATGGCACCTGCAAAGTTTCGGAGCGAAACTATCAGCGGCCATCGGCCGTATTTTCCCAGCGCTCCAGCTTGTCGCTTTATTTTTGCTCCAAAAAGTCATTCTACTGAAAATAGAATGTGCATGGGATATAATTGACTTGTTTATAATGAAAAGCATCAATACCTAGGTACTTACCTATATTCGTATATTCCTGCACGTTCTTGAGGTGTGAATCGATCAAGGAATCGATTTAATCTGAAACTTTCAAATGTTCAAGAACTAATTATTGACCAAAATCACCCGATGGCAAAATAGGAGTCACTTAAAATTGTGTAACCTTTTGTTTTGGCCCTCTAAAAGAGATCTAAAGTAAAAAAGATCTAGGTATATCGGATGTGCAGAAAATACTGCACTGATTAAATATGATAAAGTTGATAATGTTGGGTCAGTATACCTTCAACTATAACGTTTGGAGATACATACCGGACCGGCCTATTTTGTATCGCATAACATGCCCGTTCGCAAACATTTTTCGTTGCGGAACGTGAATGGCTATTCTGTTAGTCGAAATCGTTGAGGAATGTTCGTTATAGTAACATATTTGGCGTTTACAAACATAATTTTTGTTGCTGAACGATATTGTCAATTCTATGTATATGCCGAACGATCCCGTTACGAGCTTAACATGTCGCTGTACGATTTATGTTCCCAAACGCGAAGTTTAGAGCACCTGTTATGCATGTTATGGCATCTGTTGATTTGCGGTATTACGTGAAAAATCAATGGCAATGTCTTAAATCAAATTATTAAAAAAGCGAAAAGAAGGTACAGGGTGTAACCTTTCACCCTGGGGACCTCCCATTAAACATAGTTTGAAAAATGAAAAACGATTTCGAATCATATGCCAGAAAATTTTCTTTGGTACATCGCATACAGGGTGTATAATCGATTTTTTCTCAAATTGGACACCTTGTAGTTTGATATGGGAATCGATTTTGCTTTTCACCCTGATTATAAAAAGCGGCCTGACTTGACTAATGTTTGGCGGTAGCCACCCCCGAAAGTTTTAAATTCAAAAAGGAGGAACTTTTTGAAAGTGTTATAACATAATGGGTAGTATTAAAAAAAGATAAGCATAAGCATTTGCTTATGGATATCATAGGCGTTGCTAGGAAAAGTCTGCTTAGCAACTTGTCAAAAACCTAAGCAAATGCTTGTGCTTATTTTTTATTGATACTACCGAATGATGTTTGTCCTGTGTCTTTAACGTCTGTGGCTCTTTTCTTCTGTCGGGGGTGGTGTATTGGGGGCGGCGGCGGCTGAAACTATTTTTTCAGTAATGGTAAAGTGGGAAACACGGTGATTTTTGTCATGTGTCTGTAACTTCTGAGGCTCTGTTTTTTTTTCGGGGGCGGCGTTTGAGGGGTGGCGGCGGCTGAGACAATCTTTCCGTCTGTAACTTTTTTGGCTCTGTTTCTTTTTCGTGTGGGGCAGCGTAGGAGGGCGGCGGCTCGAACTATTTTTCCTGTGATGTCGAATGGACCGGGAACACAACGGTTTTTCTCTTGTGGAAAAAAAAGATTTTGAATTGACTATGTTGAAAAAACAATTTTCAACATAATTCCAATCTCCTCTAATTTCACTACCACTGGTTAGATTTATTTAAAACTTTGCATGTACATTTGCATTGTTGAGAAACTTCACTAGACTAAATTTGAAGTTCCTACCTTTGACGGTTTTACAGCAAATAATTGAAAGCTTTGTTTTACTGTGTACCTTTGAGGGGCTGTAACTCCCTTAGAAATCACTTCCCAATATTATGCAAGGTCACCGAAACACTCTGTATACTGCAGAAATCCATTGCAGTTGAAATGGGCATTTAGTGAATTCATGCCAAATAATTATAAACCTTCAAACAGCTACGAAGAGTAATCGATACCATTCGTGTGCATATCAATGCCGACAGATAGACACATTTCAAGAAAACTTACTGGCATTTTCGATTTACCAGAATTGAATTCAAAGATAAAATAGCACCTACCCTCCACGGTCGATCTTTTACGAATTCAACGAGTGTCTTTTCTCTTGGCGGTATAACTTCCGGTCTCTTGACTTTGCCACAAAATTGAATTAATGGCTTCCCCGCCTCGCCAATTTTGCGAGAACCTCCCCGCCCTCCCCTCCTCCTCCTCATCATCTTTGCTTCTGTTTGCTCTGATATTCACGGAGATAAAGGCATAAATTTAACGAGTGTCGAACTACTGCAAAACTCCTTCAAAACTCCAACAAGCGGTAAACACTCATTCATTCACGCTGCGACAAGAGACGACTTTATCACTGGGCGAAATTGGATCTGATCCAGCCGGTTAAACAGCACTCGACAAAAACTGAAGAGACAGGAGTTGCCCTAAGAAGCGGCTGAAAAACAGACCGCTTTTTTAGGTATGATGAAACCTTAAAGGGAAGGAATAAGAAAAAAAGAAAATTAAATTTAAATTAGCTCTAAAAGCAAAGTTTTAATCAGACTTCATGCAGCTTCCGATAATGCATTTTGCAAAAGAAAAAAACAACAAAAGAACGCGCTTTTCAAATTATTCCCTGGTTTGTGTTGGCACAAGCTTTTTTCTTCTAATCAAGGTGAATCTACGAGTACTATCATGTTTTTCAGTGAAGTTCAGTGGCGTACCCAATGGCGTACCTTTGTATAATTATGTGGCACCCGGGGCGGACTATCCTGTGACATCTCTCCTCCTAAACTTCCGTCAGCTATTACGAGCAAAGTGAGCAAAATAGCGCCACAGACGAAATTTTCTTGAAAGAAATGCGCAGTCAACTTCTTCAAACTTTCGGAAAAATAATACAGGTATCTACCTACCTACTCACCCAAAATCAATACTATAAAAGAAGGAGGAACGGGTTAGTTTTTCTAGGGTTCACAAAGCTAGTTACCACAAAGCTACAACAATTATTAGTATAGTTTATTCACAATGAGTTAGCAATCGATACATTCCCAACTTTTAAAAAGTTGGAAAGTGAATTATTTCTTACAGGTTGGAAAATAATGTCACTTTCGGACCACGGACCGAAAGTGACGTATGAAGACAGGTGATCTGATCTGAACAGCTGTCGCGGAGCGCGGAGTGTTGATGGATGCGTTGTTTGAAAAGGTTGCCTATGCCTACCTGATAAAAACGTTTGACGCGAAAAACTTCAAATATGTCAATTATTTGCATTTAAACTGGATTATTTTGAATAAAGACCTATACATACCACAGAGTAAAGCGTCATTACAGCCTACGAAAATCTCACCTCGGCGCACCTCGGTAATACATTGAATCCCTTGGCTGTAATGAGACCCTGTCCACCTCGGTATGTAAAATACTATTACATAGCAACAAATCCAAATTTGAAGATCAAGCGAGATTGAAGAACGGGCTCTTATTATTGTGACACATCTCCGAAACAACCCACCACCCTAAAAATGCCAACCTTCCCCTACATATTGTCATATTGTAATAAATAATCAAGACCCTGCGATCAAGAAATGGCGCTTCAGCTGATGGACTCATTTCATTTGTCGAAGCAGGATGGAAGATGCAAATTTCCAATGCAAAGAAAAGAGACAGAATGAAGACATGATTGGAAGATCTCACCATGATCCTAACGCGCGCCTCTGCCAAGTGCACATCTTATTTGTCAATTGTCTGCGCATCGCAATCATCGCAGATGTCATCTTGTCAACATTAGGAGTCGAAATTTTTAAAAGTTCAATTCTAACAAATAATATTATTGCTGTTGGTTTCATTTCAAGGAAAAGTGAACCACAAAACAGCCACGACATTTGAATTCTTTCTTCAAAAAAGATTAGTGGGCTCAATTCCCTCACAGCTGATGGGGCGTGAAAGCGTGGTATAGGTAGGTACTGTCCGCTTAGTCAAAATAAAATATACTAAGCCACGGGCGCATCACTTCTGAAGCAGTTGCAGCAGGAAGTAGTATTTTGGAGTATTGTGATCACTCAACGGGATAACGCAGTACTGGGAGTATAAACTTGAAAGTTCTGCAGCTATCAACATCTCACTTATATTATTCTATTCATGCGAGTATGACAACTCAGGTTTTTTTGCAATAGGTCTTTTGGTGGGATGGTATTTTTAGATGCAGAAAAACGATTTCCTGGCATGACACATGACGGACACTACACATAGCGACAAAGCCAACGTGAAAAAGCGCCGCCGGTCGGCAAAAAAATAGGAAAACTGGGCGTCACCATCTTGTTTTGTGCCCCGGATCTGTAGGCTCTTTAATACCTCGTATAATTCAGAACTGACACCCCTTCACTTCTGGTAGGTAGACATCACCTGGGGCGGACCCTCCCTTTGGTACGCCACTGGTGAAGTTGTGATTTAATTTGCAGCTTGATATATACAGGGTGCCGAGTTGCGTATTGTTATTTGTGAATCTCGAACTCGAAGTTATTTTTAGGCGGGTAATTGTTTATGGTTTAAATAATTGATTAATTCGTCTAGGAGTGAGAATTGATCACTCGGAAGTCAAACGCCAAGAGTACTGAATTATTATTTGGCTTCTCGTGAAGTGATTGTCTGACTTACAAATCTTTTTTTGCAATTTATTAATGATTAGAGTAGGTAGATAAAATCATACCGTAGACCATATATCTCTACTAAATCAGCATAAAAATATGAGAAATGCCGAAGGAGTCGTGCATATCGAAATGTGATTCAACTAAAGTTCCTGCAACACGTTCACGTTCAAATCTTCAAAACGACCTTTAAAAAAAATTCGTAATTCTAGATGAATACCTAAGTACCTGAGCAATACGGCATTTATTTTTGTGATCATGCACGAGTTTGCGGAATGACCACTCAGAATCCACTTATAATAGCTTAGGCACGGCGATAATTTTGAAACTAAGACATATCTGCCTGGATTTGCAAAACAAATGAGTTCTGAATATCAAGTTATTCGTGGTCAAAGTTTGTTACAAACAAGAGCGTAATAAGGGCAATTTGCGGACGCAAATTCGCAAGATAACTGAACTTGGTGGTGCTCAAGTTTGGGAAACTCGTGGTGATGACGATGATGAAATTGAAATTTACCCAAATGAGAGCTTTCGGAATCTATCAGAAGTTATAAATTCAAATCGATTTATTGAAATGGGCAATAAATTACACGGTTGTAGACCACAAAATTTAAGTTGCAAAAGTTTAGTCAATCTGAATATCAAAATAAAATTGAAATAATGAATTACAAATTTAGGTAAGGTAGGACACGCTCCCTTCATCGGAATTAGGCTTAGCTGTCAATATTGGATTGCTTCATTGTCTTTCTAGCTATGTGAAAAAACTCTTTATACTTATAGGGAGTCATTGATATGGCCAAAGTGCAGTTTGTAAAATCATTCATCCTATAATACATGGTGCCCTATTTTTTGCAGAGCAGCCTCCAACTCTTTTTTTATAGCACCCTCTGAATAATCTCAAATAAGAAGTAAAGCCGCATCCACATAGGATTAGTGCAGTGGCAACGGTATGGTAAAAAAGCTAAACTATAGGTTTTTGCATTAAGCGTTCACATAGACTTACGGTAAGAAACGAGTGGCAGTGGGAGTGCAGTTGGGATGGCAGAAGTTTGAAGTTTTCTGGCATTCCGCACTGCCCTTGCCAATTTTCTTGCCATCGCCAATCACAATTCACGATTTCGTTGCTAAGCTATTATTGCGGCATGATGACTTGACTGATGTTGCGAATCTGCTACTGTGAGATGCGAATGCCAAATTTTAGACGTTACAAGAAAGAGCCGTTTGACGGTTGTTGCGTCAGGTCGGCAGCTGACGTGTCAAGTTGCTAGTTCTGCACTAATCCTATGTAAACGCTCGTGGTAAGATTGGTTCATTACCTACGCAGTCCCTCTGCAGTCCAACTGCACTAATCCTATGTGGATGCGGCTTAACACTATAAGAGTAGCGGCATTTTATTCTCCACTTATGACGAAGCCACGCAAGATATCGGCATGATTTTTCTTCAGATTACAGATTGAATATTCAGGTTTTAATAATAATATAAATTTTGAACTTTAATTCTTGAAGATTGCATCAAGCAAATGACCACCATTTGAAAAGATGCATCCGCTATACATATCTACTGCAGGAAACTTGACGTATGAAAGACATAATAACATATGGTCCGAAAGTCTTGGGAATTTTTCTAAAAGCTAATAACTTTTTTCCTTAATGTTTCACGACGCATCAACTACGAGGTTATTAGCGTCGACGGGATATTAAGTGGGTTGTTGGAACACGTTTGAATCATACTTAAATTGCCTACTTTTAACTATGTGAGGCCTCAGTGCTCTGATTGCACTCAACTCTGTAGTGAAAAATCCATTTTTTCTGTAACCGCTGTAGTCAGACAGGTGCAGATATGGCATAGTAAAATCGGAACAATTTTCGGAGCAATCGGACAACACAAAATATCCATGGACGAGGCGGGATTCGAACCCGCGCGGTAGAGCACGACTGGCTTGGCGCGCCAACACCTGAACCGCTCGGCCACCGCCGCTCCTAACTTTTTTTTGGATAGTTTCAATTTTGTAACTTGATATTGCGAAAACTAACATCATCTATAACAATACCAAATTCATATTCAACATATTGAAGATGGGCCATTATCTTTGATGGCTCTCAGTTTTCTTCTGCCATGTTCGATCATTCTCTGGGGAACAACAGGATTAATTTCTTTGAGCTCCTGCCTCCCAATGTACCGCAAGTTCGACCAATGTAAGATTTTTGGTAAGTATAGAGCAGGATAGTATACGACAAGAGATGGAGAGCTGCAAATGAAGACCAATAAACTACGGCGTCGCATTTTTCAATAACATTAGAGAATTTCGCATTGGAGAAATTGATCCTGTAGAATTATGGAACATGACAGAAGAAAAGTGAAATCCATCGAAGATAATGGTCCATTATTAATATGTTGAATATAAATTTGTTATTGTTATATATGATGTTAATTTTTGCAGTATCAAGTTAAAAAATTAAGACTATTCAGAAAAAGTTATTGGCTTTAAACAATTTCCCAAAACTTTCGAACCATACGTTATAGCGAGAAGAATCGGGACTCTGTCAAGTAAAACATTCTTGTGATCTATCAATGAAATGTCACTACTCTTATTGTGGCACCCTTTATTCGAATTTTTCCTTTCTTTAGGGTTTATTTGCCTCATCCGAAAACAATGTTGATTTTCATTTAATTCTTCACCCAGTTGGATTCCTGGACAGATTTATTCATATGTCACTTTTAATGCCACCCCATATTTTGAACGTTGGTCTTGAGTCGATTGTGTTGATTTGCTTTTCTTACCTAAGGCTTCAGCTTCAATATGAGCCCTGAATTTTGAAAATTGGTTAAGAAGGAAAAATGTTATCACCAGAAGATCAAAAAGTCGTTTTTTTGATACAACCCTGTAAATAAAAAGAGATGAAGAGATAAATCAAAAACCGTTTCAAGATATGGACCTAAGATTCATGTCATTATTATTGATGTTCAAATTCAAAAGTTACAGTTCTATTCTAAATGGGAGTATGTCAAACTTTATGAATAATGTACTACTTTCTTAAACACCCTGTAGAAACTCAAGTTGACATCTGTCCACCTTCGAATTGATACGATTGTAAACCTAAAGAACCAAGCTCTCAAATGCTTTCAACAGAATCAAAATTGTTTAAACCAGTCGGGAGTTTTCTTGTTTTGAAAAAGTGTGAAATTTGGAGTGCGACAATACCTAGTTTCGTTGCGTAGTTTATTAGCGTTTTGGTCGAAACGAGACGAGATGAAATTTCAATGATCTTGGCAAATCTCGGAATTGACAATCTCGTCCTAAGCTTTCTAGGGTCTCGAACATAATCTCAATAATCTCGGTCTCGATCTCAATTTCGACGGATGTGACCAGCAGAGACTCCAACTCGGGGATAAGCCACAAACTCGGAGACTCCGACTTGAGGATAAGGCACAAACTCGGAGACTTTGACTCGGGAACAGTGGCGGACTAAGAAGGGGGGCGGCGGGGGCGGTCCGCCCCGGGCCTCGGGGCCTCAATCATCTGATGGGGCCCCCAATTCCTCTTGTTGGTGAAAAATACTGCGAAAAATTGGGATAAAATCCAAAAATTTCAATTTTTTCCTTCGATGATCACTTTTTTTCGCATATTACTTGGGTGAAAAACATTGTTTTCCTATTTTTCCGATTTAAAGTTACCTTGGCAGGCCCCATGACAACAGGTTTGGGGGCCTACACACAGGCAATAGAGGTGTGTCTGTATCACGGAGTCTCTGCGAATTATGTTCACTTTAGGCTTTAGGGGCCCCGGCTCCGGATATCACAGTGCCAGGGGCCTCAAGCTTTTTGAAATTTCGTATTTTATTTTTTCTTTTCAAAAGAGGGGAAAGACAAAACAACAAAATTATCTTGTCTGCGCGCTGCAGGTAGTAGAAATTCATGTTATTCCTAATTTTGTATATACGAGTAGGTTTTAGCATTGAGTCAACAGTCCAAATCCAATTCAACATCCAAAGCTGGAACCGAAAACTTCTTGCAGGTACTGGTGGTCAGTGGCATAGCCAAGGGGGGCGAAAGTGGGCGAATGAGACCACCCCCCTACCTCCCAAGCGCCCATGGCACTTCATTCCACACTAAACCGATACAGAAAAAAATTCTGGCGAAAATTTTCAAGAAGCGCAAAAATTTTCTGAAAAGAAGTTTGATCATCAAGTAATTTTGGTGAAAACGTCGAAAACCGAAATCGCAAAACGCACGAATACCGATCATCATCAGCATCATTATTATTATGCCCAAAAATTTTTGTCTGCGGCGCTACTTTTTTCTGACTTGTACCCCTCACATTGCATTCGCCCTCTACGCCCTCAAATTCTGACTGCGCTACTGTGTGTTTTATAGTCAAGTTATTAACAACACATTTTTTGTTTCTTAGGCTTTTGCTCAATTACGGCAGGGCAGGGCGGGCCAAAAAGTTTGCCGGCCCCCCTTAATATTCTCAACTTTCACTCCTTAGGGGCCCCATCTCACAATTCCGCCCCGGGCCCCCAACTCCCTTAGTCCGCCACTGCTCGGGAATAAGTCACAAACCCGTACATTTGGCGGAGGAGTCTCTCAAAAGCTTGCCGGATTAATAGCGAAGCTGCTGAACTTTTTTACCGGCTTTCCAACTAGAGGAAACTTGAAGATGAACATATTTGTTGTTGAAAATTGTTTATAGTTGACCGATCGTCCCCAAATCAATAGGTGTCGAGCTGTAATAGGTAATCTTTAATTGAAAAACTAGCTCAATATAGCAAACAGTTTATAAGATGGAAGCTGTAGCTACCGAGAAAGAGGTTTTCAGGGCAGAAATTATACTACAGCGTGTCCAAAAAGTCGCGCCCGCTTTCAAAACTATCGGTAGGTAGTATAAAATTATTTTATTCAATTTTTCCAGAACAGTCCTGCCCTCAAAGCTTGGGAAATTTATGCATGGAAGACTGCATCGTTGAGACGTTTTCTCTTTCGCGGCTACACGTACCGTACACGTCTTCAAATCGAGACCTAAAATTTTCCAGCGTTCGCTCATACAATTACTGCAGCTGGAATAAAGTCGCCATTTCTCCCCGAATAGTGTTTTCCAAATCATACAGTTAGATCGGGACGTAGTTTATTTGGAGGAAGTTTCCGAGAAAGGTGATTTCCAAAAGGGGGCATCAGTTTTGACCTCCAAGAAGTCCCGATCTAACCTCGTTGAACTTTCAATTTTGTGGTGTTACCTCGATGGAAATGTAATCCCCGTAGCACATCTACACTGCATACATTGGAAAATGATATTCTGGAAGAAATGGCGTCTATTCCAGCTGCCATGTTTAAACCAATTTTGGCGAATTTCATGCAGGTTCCGACTTGAACAGGTCCAGCAACGATAGGAAAGACATCTTGACCATGCAGTCTCCCGTACATAAATTCACCAAGTTTTTAGATGAAGACTGCTTTTGAAACAATTTATGGTGCTATTCTGTGAAAAATAACATTCCATAAACGCTCTGTTATGTAAAAATTTGTGTCGGCCATTGGCTGTTGCCTAGATAATAACAACGTAACAGAGCCTTCATGGAATGTAATTTTTTAGAGAATCGCACCATTAATCAGATAAGTTCTTACCCCCTTACCATTTTTTTTAAAGCGATGCGACTTTTTGAACAGTGGACACCCTGTATTAAATAATAACGAAAAATCATGAAGAAAAAGGCGGCTACAAATGACCCTTCTCTGCTTCGAATGGCGAGGCATGAAAATCTTTTATGTGCAGATTCAAGTGATTACGTACTAAAAATAATCTGTTGTGGCACCACATTACTTACCCGACTAGTATTCAGAAACCTATGGATATTTTCTTGTATTGATGACGTCCATATTAGTATATTGGAAATAGAAAAAAATAGGTGCTTTGCTGGAATTAATTCGAACAAAAACGATTTTTTTACCATGGCAAGCTTACAGTCCCTTCTTTAACATATCAAAAGTCCTCAACTCTAGGACTGCTACAAGTCAGTATACAGGGTGAAAGTTTATTATTTTTCTTTACTTTCTTTTTTTCTTGAAAAACTGATGACCAAAAAAAACAATCTTAGAATAGTTTGATAGGCCATAGTCTTCTTATAAACATATAGAAAATATACCACCCAGCAACTGCTGCGTATCAAGTTACAGGGTGAAAACTATTTTTCATTTTCAATTTTTTTTTCTTAGTGGAACTGATCTAGATTGAAGCCGGTTCCAGTTCTTTTGCAAGCTTATAATGTCATACTGAAAATATAAAAAGGACACATCTCTGCATCTGCTGCTTTTCAATTTACAGGGTGGAAAGTCATTTTCACGTTTCAATTTTTTTCTTGATGAAATCGGCTCACACAACAATTGCGACTGGTTTTTCTGTAAATTTGGGGTTTCTAGTCAATCATATCAAAATAATACATTTCTGCTACAGCTACGTTTTTATTTACAAATTTAAATGTTTGGTTGCGTTCCAAGATTTTTTGAATTTTTGATGCAATATACCCGAATATACCCAAACATTTAAATTTGTAAAAAAAAACATAGCTGTAGCAGAAATGTATTATTTTGATATGTTTGACTAGAAACTTCAAGTTTACAGAAGAATCAGTCGAAATTGATGTGTGAGCCAATTTCACCAAGAAAAAAATTGAAACGTGAAAATAACTTTTCACCCTGTAAATTGGAAAGCAGCAGTTGCAGAAATGTATCCTTTTTATATGTTCAGTATGACATTATAAGCTTGCAAAAGAACTGGAACTGGATGATGTTAATAATTGAATTTTGAGCTAAATTTTAAACTAAATTCCCGTTTGGTATTAAGAACCATATGCTTATAGCTTAAAATGAATACAAGTAGATACCTAATCAAGTAATCAATGTTATCGAACGTGATAAAATATTGTTCTTTAATTTCAGAACACTGTGGACAAACTGGTGCAGCGAGCCAACGCCTCGCTCCTGATAGGAACATCATCCTGGAAGGAGCAATTCGTTGAAGCCATGACCGTAAGCGCCAGTGACGACTCAGACGCGAAGGAGCCGTCTGGACTGGACTACGTCATGCATGTCGTTACCCTCTTCTGGAAGCTTCTGTTCGCCTTTGTTCCACCCACAGGTATTCCATTGTTACCACATTTCAGGACTGTTGTGCCCACTTGCACAATACGATTACTGTATTATACAACGTCAACATAAAATTAACAAAAACCGAAACTTTAACGCACACACAACAAATAAATCCCAAAACTTTCATTCGCACAATGGGCATCGCACACAACTTCAGCAAGGACGAAATAGTAGAAGTTACGGTTGGGTTGGGATAATATAAGGCCACTTGCAGGCTCCGCACTATGGGGATGCGGGGAGCTTTTCTTGCTCGGACTAAGGATTGAGGAAGTTTATTTTTATTAAACTTGTTGTTCTGTTGTTTTGTCCTGGCGGAAGTTGGGGCACAAATAAATAAAGTTTCTAGTACCTAATTGGCCTAATTAAAAGTTCTCCCGCGTTTATATTGGTCTAATTAATTTCGTTTTTCCTCACTCGATCTGGATGGAGTTCAGCTTGATGGTGATTTGTTTTGTTCGCAGATTTGTTCAAAGGCTACTTGTGTTTCTTCGTCTCCATTGTTATTATAGGACTCGTAACGGCCGTAATTGGCGATGTGGCTTCGCATTTTGGCGCTACGCTTGGAATCAAGGATTCCGTTACTGCCATAGTGTTCGTGGCACTAGGAACCAGCATACCAGGTAAAAATATTTTGATCAAATTCTGGCTTATCCTTAAAATTACTTAATGATAAATACAAGTAGCAGTGGAAGCTAATAATGTACTGACTCCTGGAACAGATCTTTCACCGTCGGACTCCCAGACCCTATAATATCAAAGCTCTACAAATCCACACAGTCCGGGTAGATATTAATTACTCGTACAAATTCACGTCTTTGGCTTTTCATAAAGGGTTCATTATTGCAAAGACATTCAGTCTTGACCTCGATGACATAAGATTTGAAATTATAAGTAAGCGCTTTCTCAGATCTTATCAACATCAGAAAAGCCTTCTTATTGTCCAGATAACGAAGGCCAAGGCCAAGTGAGAATAAATGAGAATTTTTGAAAATAGTAAGCATAGTTAAGTTCTCCTGTGGTGCCACCTGTATACAGCGGATGGTATTAAGATATTGAGGTAAAGTTTTCCGCATTGTATGTATAGAGGAAAATTTGACATGTGGTGGTGGTACCGAATGAAATTTTAAACCTGAATACAAAAGACATCAGGCTATAGTCTACAATCGGTCGTTCAGCTTTTTCCCATAGCTTAATAGTGGAACTGAATTAGCAATGCTTCAAACTTGTCACCACTTGCTGTACCTATACTTGCTTCTCATGGAACTAAAATTTTCAAGTACAGCTAGCATTGTCAAACTACCTCCATCAAGTGCAGAAACCGCATATCCGTATCTTTTGAAATTTGCACGTACGAGAATGAAGCTTGTAAACTTCACTGTGTTGGCGCATTTTTCGGCTGAGGCGGATGCTGTGTGGCTCGCTCGCGTCCCAGAAGGCTGTATATCCCGAGATATCTAGGGCTGTGTGCCGTAAGAAACCAAGGTACGTACGGTTTTTTTGGAACTTTCAAAGTTTCAAAATCAAAATTTCAGTACATGAACGCCCTAGACTATTTAGTTTTATATTGTTACGAGTGGCGAGCCTTGCGTGCATTCGAGAGCACACGTGGTCCTTTTAGGCCGTTGGATGCAGCGTTATGAGTTTCGAAACTCTAGTGCATTCCAGGACATACGCGTTGGATTTGCCTCGTTTCAAAAAACATGGGAGATATCAACAGGCGGGCAAGATACATCATCCTGATTGGCAGAGACGCCGCTTCGAGAGCACGTTGGTAATGCATGCAAAATTCGTGAACCCAAAGCTCCATCAGATTTGCTCAACATTTCAACATAAAATTAGGTGTGCAACTGGTTTCTTCATGATTTCACATAGTGCACTTGCCAGATGACCAGAGTGATGTGTCTAGCGCCTCTGGGGTGTATTTGAGGCAAACATTTTCGATAATTAGGGGCCCAATGGGACCATAGTGAGGCCCACGTGCCAGGTGGAACTACGTTCCATAAACTCCCTCCAATAACTCCCGAATTCAGATTGTCGATAATATCACAATAATGTTTTCATTGATTCGATTATTTTGGCTGATCATGTTTCAAGTGTTGATAACTGCCCGACTCCGAGGAACGTCCCGTCGTTGCAGTAACTTTCTCTTCAGAAGAAGTTTGGATGAAATAATCACGGCAGTTCAAGCAACTCTTTCCCCTATAATACTTCGTTCCTCTCATTTATATTTCAAGTTCACACTATGCAGAGAACTAGAAGAGACGACCAACAGCATAATTAATGCAAATCCTTTTGCTTTCATGGGAGACTACTATACCACATTAGTTGCTCTATTCTCGCTTTACTGCCAGAAGACACGAATATATATCCACCACTCAAGACTCACACCATAAAACTTTGAACGTACACACTTACCTACTCGACACACACAATAAAAACGCAAGATAATTACACGTTCAGCTCTTGAAGGGTTCATTTCTACAAAACACAATTTAGATATTGTATTTTCACGTGCGTGCGGTGTGTGTTTGCGGATAATATTTACGTCCCTAGTCAATCCTGCGATGGGTAATTATTCTCCCGCACGTCTTGATATGCGGGAATAACTCACAGTCGCTTCATTTTACGCGCTTGTTTGTGCTAGGGGTTGGTACTTACACGTCGTGCCAGAGCGGCGTAAAATATGGTCCCAATTCCCACAAAGGCTCAAGCGATGGTTTTTAAATTTGAACTAACATATTCGGTTATAAGCTAGAGCTATCTCCCTTACGTCCAGAAATGCGATATATCATGGTGAAGACTAACGGGGTAGAGTCTGTATTAGGTAGGTAGGTACGTACGTCGTGACAAGCATTCCGGAACTTTTCCGGTGATGGTGGAGTGTAAGGAGGAGGAAGCAGTTTGTCAGTTTCGCGAAGTAGTCACTTGTGCTCTTTTTGGGAGCAATGAGCAATGGGAAAAACTTAGGTAGGTACGGCTAAGAGTCTGCCAATATCTATATATCTATTCTATCTTTTACAGCATGCACCAGCCATCTTTTTTTTGTTTTGTTATAAAGTCGGCGCTTGAAATTTTCGACTGATTTATAGCTAGATTCTGGATATCAGATTAGATTCGTAGTGTCAGCTATTGTCAAGCAAGTCTTTCGGCGATCCGTTTGACGAAATAACTGAACCTCGAGCTTTCCGCAGTTTGGATTCCTTGTAGCGGCTTCTTATACTGGGACTCTCTCACTGGCGTTTTCTATGCCAGAGGACGTCATCAAAAAGCTCTCTTTCATTTGATAATGGCAATTGGAAAGTTACCCCAAAATCAGTTACACTCCTGTAAACCCTCCTAAGAGGCGGAACACGGGTGTGTGGATCTATATGGATGGAGTGAAGTTTTGGGACCAGAGGAGTCCGATAATTGAAGATCTGTATTACCTATACCTACTCGTCTATAGTCGGAGCCATGCCATGCCATCTAATAATGTCAGAAAATTCCAGCAGCGTGAATCCCGATATCCTAATCTAAAGCTTATTCTCCGCTAGCACTAAAATGATGATGACCCGGCGGTTTCGACCGTCGCCGCCGCCAGCAAAGGGCATCATCAGCCGCCGCCCTCATGTGTGTGGAAAATATGTATTTTTCAGGATGCCGCTGTGAGGACTATAGAGCGATGAAGGTCGTCTGTTATCAGATAAGTCATCGCACAAGCTGGAAATATCATATCGGGCTATCTCTGTTACAGACACGTTCGCCAGCAAAGTAGCCGCCATCCATGATAAGCACGCCGATGCCAGTGTGGGAAATGTAACCGGAAGTAATGCGGTGAACGTGTTCCTCGGGATCGGAGTCGCCTGGTCCATTGCGGCCATATACCACAACGTAAAAGGGGGCACATTCAACGTCGAGCCCGGAAAGTAAGTCATCACTGCATACATTTGGCTCTGCCATTCACCGAAACTGATTGTAGCGCTTCGGCATAATGTGTATGTACAGCACATTTAAAAAAATGTTACATTGTTACAAACACATGATTTGATTAAATCAAACCTGTGAATTTTTTCCAAAAGTTTTGGATTTGAATTTGTTGAAAACCATGTACCTACTTGAACGTTTAGTCTTAAACTTGACGTTCTTCAGGTTTTTTCTGTCAGGTCCAGGTCAAAATAGTTTGGATTCTATAAGGTCAGATCCGAGGTCAGATCAATGTAATTTCATTTTCACAGGCCTGATCAAGCTTTAACTTCAGTTCTGTCAAGTAAGGTACATACAGGGTGACTCGTTTTTCATTTCCTACCATTAGTAGACCAATATCATAACCCTTGAAGGTGCAGGTAGGTAAAGACAAAAAGCCATCTGTCCCATTTTAAAATAATAACTTTTGTTTTGGTCTCACTCAAAACAATGGAGGTGCGCTCATGGCCAAATTACTCAGATTGCTTGGAATCCTCCTGGAATATTGTGTACAATTTCATCTTCCGATCAAAGAAATTCAAAAACTGTTGCGATGCAAGAACAAGAAGAGGGGCAAGATATCAAACCTCATGATTTCGTTACATACAGGTGTCCCAGCTGAAACAATCCAGCGCGATTTTCTCAAAAAATATCAAAGCAACCAAAAAAATGTCTCAATTATTGGGGGGAAACCTGACCCTTTAGCTTTCTTTTGAGGGGACGCCGATGCTTGTAGGTGATCTAGTTTCCAAGAAAATGCAGTTTGATTCGGGCGAGTCACAAGAATTCGAAAATTCATGAACGACAAAACAAAATACTCCAGAGGAAGAAAAATCCTCTTTCCCTGGGCTTTCCATTGATGTGTCGCTGATGTCTGTACCTGGCCCAGTAAGCCAGATAATATTCTGCCTTACAGCCCAGCAAACACAATAATCGGAATTCATGACGACGTCACCAATCACAAACTTGTTGATTTTAACATCAGCCAGTATTCATTCCTATGGTGAATCCAGGTATGGTAAGTGAAAAAGTCCTAGTAAACGACTAGTGTTAAAGTCAACAAGTGTGTGATCGGTGACGTCATGAATTCTGATTATTGTGTTTGCCGGACTGTAAGGCAGAATATCTGGCTTACTGAGTCAGGTATAGACATCGGCGACACATCAATGGAAAGCCCAGAGAAAGAGAATTTTTTTTCATCTGGAGTATTTTGTTTTGTCGATGATGAAATTTCGAATTCTTGTGACTCGCCTGATCAAAATTGCATTTTCTTGGAAATCAGAGCACCTACAAGCATCGGCGCCCCCTCAAAAGAAAGCTGAAAGGTCAGGCTTCCCCAATATTGAAAAATTTCATTTGTTGCTTTGAAAAAAGCAACTGTTTGTTGTTGTTGTTGTTGTTGTTGTTGTTGTTGTTGTTGTTGTTGCTTTGAAGCAAGCAAAAGCAACATTTGTTGCTGAGAAAATCGCGCTGGATTGTTTTAGCTGGGACACCTTGTATAAGAGTTCAAACTTCACTCTCTTTGAATTGTCTAATAGAGGCCTTGTTTACGCGAGGTTTCAAACTGGTGTTAAGGTCCGTAACATCAATGTTATCGTCCGCATAAACACCTCTAAACGCAAGTCTCGCAACAGCTGTTAAGCTTAGCTAAATGTGATTTTAAATTGCATTTAGCAAGCAAACAAGTGTTGGCAATCGCACGTAAACGCCCATGTACATTACGACGCATGTGCAAATCAGAAATCGGTTGGATTTATAGCAGATTTATGGGTTGGGTTGGATGTTGGATATTGGATGACCTGTGAGCACCTGTAATTGTAACAAAAAATAGCGCCCTCGCACATTGCGAAAGTGTTGAACGTAAGAAGGTGTTGAAAGTGTGGTTATGGGTTAATTTTATTTTGATACTTCTTTAACAGATGTCTCCCTGGTTAAAGGGCTGTCATTTTGGTCGGCGCGCGGAAACACTCCTAACTAACCACTGTTGAAATCTCTGCTAAGCCTCGCGTAAACAAGCTCAATGATAACAAGAATACCCAGCTCTCAGTTACACTAGGATAAATTTTAAATGACTTTCCTATTGGGTAAATTTTTGAATTTGACGAATAATAGCAGCATGAGTTGTAACCTATCACCATGATGAAGCTCAAGAGAGTTTCGGAAAACTGATAGTAAGTGTTGGTCAATTTTGGACTGATTTTCTCATATTGTCCACGTGTGCCGTGGGAAACTGGGCTGTAGAATATTGATTAGGTACAATAAGAAAATTGTAATGAAACAGCTACAAAATATATTGGTTCTCGTGAAACTTATTGTTTTATTTGTTAATGAATTATGAATTGATGTTGTTGAATTTAAAATGAAAGCAAGAAAAACATTCTGTACCTACCTCATACACGGGGTGTTTCATTGGCTGCCAATAGACCAGGAGCTTACCAACCTATGTAATTAAAAAGCATTCCGTGGGATACGGATTTTGAATGAAGAAGCATAGCGACCAATCGACCATGTGGAATACATTCCTTGAATGGGCAGCAATCACACCTCACCGGGTGTTTCACTTGAATTTCTTGCAGGGAATCCATACAGGGTGAAACAGGAAAAAAAAGAAAACATTATATACCTACAGTGAACCATAGAAGGTGGAACGGTACAAATCACCAAGTGGATCCCGACTTCATGCTCTTGAAGGTTTTGCTTGAAAAACTGACATTCGTGGTAAATAGGGTGGAAAACAAAGAAACTTGAAAATCAAATTCATTATTTTGAAAAAATCACCGTCGAAAAACCAAAACTGTGTCGGATTTGGAAATGAACCCACGCGACGCCTAATGCAAACTACTTCCGATATCAGTTGGAATTTCACAAAAAAGTCAATCCCCCACCAGGAAAGAACGACCGAGTTGAGTCCTGCACCATACACGGGTCGTCCTGGTCAAAATTCGAGCGAACGGCCGTCTCCGGTGGTAACGGCCAGGGGAAAATTTCAAAAACTCGTAACGTCCAACTGGGAACTGGTGGAAATCTGCAACTTTGGGCTTGATTTAATCTTTTTGTTTTGTTGCTTGCTACCAGATTTGGTTCCAATCCATCGGATAGATATTGAATAATTAAATGGCAATTTTTTTAGATACGATTACGGAGCTGTGTGTGTGCCTATATATCCACGATAACAGCCGCAAAGTTGATCCGATCGACTTAAAACTCGTTATGCGGGCATAGTTTTGCTGTAAAACGTACCTAATGAGCCTATTACGTTTTGGTTTGCTCATTTGCTTGTCAAACGGAAATGTCACCATCAGAAATGACAAAATTAGTATAGACAATACAAATAGAGAAGACACATGTCGTCACGGATTTTTACGGTTGCGTAGGAACCAGGTGAGTCCATCATTCAAAAAAAAGTTGGCTGATTTTTGATGCCCCAATATCCGTGACGACGGTGGTGATAACATATGGTCTTCTCTATTTGTATTGTCCATGTATTGTCTATAAGTATATATCTCGCGAAATTTGACTTGCAATATGTCATTTGAAAGCTCTTGAAAAACTGTATTCAAGACTGTTGGAAGTATTTCTCTGCCTGTCATCTGTCAAAAAATATTAAAAAATGCCAAAGTTCTAAGCTTTGTTATTTTTTAATTATCCAAAATTTATTCGATAGATAAAGATCAAGTTCGGCAGTAATCAACACAACAACAGAATCAAATCACGTCTGCAGTTTAAGCTCTCCACCTTCTTCCAGTCTGGAGCTACGAATTTTTATTAATTTTTTCTGTTTTACCCGAAGTTTGTCTGCCTAAGTCTCCTGCAAGAGATTCAATAAGCAAAACACCCGGTGAGGTGTGATTGCTGGCCATCTAAGGAATGGATTCCACATAGTCGCTATGCTCCTTTATTAAAAAATCTCACGGGATTACATGAAGCTCCTGGGCTGAGAAAGCCATTTATAATCAAGATGAAAAGTTAAAATATCCAAATTAAGTACCTACAATGCCTCACAAGATGGCATTATCGTGTTTTTTTGGCTTTTTTCTCCTTTCGACTTCAAATGGCAATTTCGTATTGAAATAATTATGTTATTCCTTTGATTTCTTCCAAGGTCGTGGTCACAAACCCAAAAATTGATAACTAACGAGTTATAAAAAAAATGTATACAACTATAATTGATTCACATGGATCTTTAAAATCAGTGTCGATAAGTTAGTTGGTCATATAAAACTGTCACCTTCCTATTGTGCAGTGTGCTTTGCAGCTACATGCAAAAGTGCCCAAGTACCTAATAGGTTTTATGACCAACAATAAATCTACTTAGCTGCTCAACGGATGTCACTCCGGCTCTGTAGTGAAAAGGTATCTAATGGGTCATAAAAAGTCGATGTCCGTGTAAAATGTTGCCAAGTAGTTTGATTGATTCCCCTTGACTTTGAATGAGCCTGACTGGAGCGATCCCGTTCAACTACAAAATGAATGCAACTGTTTTTTTTTCAATATCTTGAGTATAATACGTGACGCTGTATCAAAGGTATTACATATTGATTGATTTCTCCAAATTCCTACTCAAATCAATGTATGGCGTCGCGACACCATAAAAAATGTATTACAATACATTATACAGTCATGTTATAGCGCATTGTTTATAGTTTCTCATTCCGAATTTGAATTTTCAACTTGATAAGGAAGAGCTATTTTGACGCCGGACATAACCATAATGAAACACTTTGTATACCTACATGTTATAAATCCAGAAGTGGCTTCAAGAAGTAAAGGAATCCAAAAATCAAAAATCCACCCCTGCGTACAGCTTTAATTCTTTTGTACCTCTGTGAAAGTCCCTTGTGGGTTGGTTGCCCTTTGATCCAGCTCGAGGATCTTAAACTTAATCCCTTACAGTAACCATCTAAGGAATCCCTCAGAAGCTATTCCCCCTTCAAAACTCTTTGAGCAAATCCTGCTTCTCATCCCTTCCCCTCCCAAATCTGAAAGTTCAATAAAACTTTATATCTAATCGTTGTCTTTGTCCGCAGCTTGGCGTTTTCCGTGACCATATTCTGTTCGGAAGCTCTAATAGTCGTATTCGTCCTGCTGCTGAGACGGTCACGCATCGTAGGTGGCGAACTGGGAGGACCAAAGTGCCTCAAATATTTAACATCAATTTTTATGATGTCCCTGTGGTTATTCTACCTCGTGATGTCAACGTTGGAAGTTTACGGTGTCTTTAAGTTCTAAAAGGATGGATATTCGGTTCCAACAACGAAAAAACAAAACAAAAAGGGAGCTAGTCGCCATAACGGAGGTTGTGCTAAAACTCGTACTTAGAACGTTTTCCTTATGTATAGGTGAATCAAGAATTGTTAAGGCTTCTCGATTGTTGTACTTAGACACTACGGTTCCCGATTCCTTCTTCCACTGTCCTTGAAACAAAACTTCACACGCTTCTTCTCATGCTTTTCCATACTCGGTCTTAGTTATTCTAATATTAGTGGTGACGTCAGGAACGCAATTTTTGAAGAACCTACGATCCAAGTAAACTCATAGAACAAAGCAATTTTTTTAGGATATTTTTTCACAGCGTTAGGTAGGTAGACATCTTCAGTATTCACTTAGGTAGGTACAATTATGGTACAAATATTTTGGCCTATTCAGAAAAATATATTTTTCTGTGAACATTTTGGTTTTACTTCGGCTTTTACAGGCAGAAGAGGTCCTGAAATGTTTTCTAATTCTATAATTTATCGAAATCCAGTAGCCTGCAACAAGTTCAAGGACTTCGAGCTAACAATGCTACAAGATATCAATTAAACAAAGTAGGTATGTATTTTGTTGTTTGATGTCGTTGGATCGAACCTACAAAAATTGCGACCTTGTTGTCACAGTGATGTCGCGTATACAACGACAAAATCGCGCTTGTATACGCGATTAAAGTATAGACTTAATTTTTGCCTTAAGCATCAAGACATCAGGCCTGCCATAGAGAGGTATATTTTGCATTGTAATAATATTAAGTACCCATGATATTATATGTTTGCTGGTTATCGAAGTACAACCTGTTTTTACAATAATTTTTAGTCTTTTGAAGTATATAATTGTATAGCCTTAGACTATGCGAGTGTTCAAAATAGCCTATGAAGACTAAAAAAAAATGGAGAAAATGTATTATTTGTTATTACTGAGTTGTGTTATTGTTATTGTATAGTTCTAGTCATGTTAGAATTTCGTAAAGTGTATAATAGAATAAGTGATCGGAAAAAAGACCACCCTTAGTGTTTTAAGAATACCTTTACTAAACCAAACAAATAAGATTAATCAAATGGGAATTCAAATTATAAACAAACACAAGGCTGACGAAACGGAACCATTGGTAGTAGCAACTTCTGATTGTGTACTGTAGGTACGGGTACACTTGAAATCGCATTTCAAATGTACCAGTGCAAAGTGTAATTTAGATTTTATAAAAAGCACAGTGTAGAAATCAGTATGTAGCGAATACCTATACAGGGCGATTTTAAATGATTGAAGTTGCCTAGTCGTAGTCAAGAAGTCTAAGCCTAATTGCTTGCTACCCTTAAACACGCATGTATTGCTATATAATACCTGAGTAGTTACCGGACCAACAAGGGAGAATTGCAAATAGTTCAATTGTTTAGGTTCACACCTGTAGGTATGTTCCAAAACCCGAATTAGTAGAAAACGTAGAAGTACTCAGTCGCAACATAATTTGATCCCATTGTGCAGGGCTGAACTAGGCTAAATTTAGCAACCACAAATTTAATTCTCAAAAAAACATCTGTAAAGTTACTTAGCCTAACACCCAGAACTGCCATGAGTGTGGTGTAAACAACCCTTAATAATCTGGATCCTTGTTGAAATTTACGACTTCCAAGCGTCAATGTGGTGAAAAGCTAGTCTTCATTCAACCAGTTTTATTTCCTTAATTCACGCCATTCCAAGCGTTTTTCATTTGTTATCAGAAATTCTTAAAAAAACATTTTTGTTTTAAAAAATGTGTTTCTCGTTTTTTCTCATTATCGGGCTTCCAATGCAATTGTTTATTCAAAATAAAAATACTCATTACCACCTAAGTTCATACGGAATAAAATTTAAAAAAAAAAACTTTTCCTTATATTCACTTTACACAAGTTCGCAGCGTAGATCGATTCATCCTTTTTTTTTATAAAATATTTTGTGATAATATACATTAAATATGAACGTTACGTGTGACAACTCTGTGTATTGCTCTTTTGGAGAAAAAAAAGTGTGAATGTCTTATCTCTTACTCTTCTCGTTCTCTTTCTCTCTCTTTCTCTCTCTGTCTCTCTTGTATCCTCCCAGTGTACTTTTCTCGTAGTTGTGATGGATGTTTTGCCCATTGCAATTCGTTGATTTGTTTGAATATATTTTTTTAAATGACATAATAATATTTAGAATAAAAAAGAAAACTGAAATATGAGTAGGTAGTGTTAGGGTGAACATATCTTTGGCACAATATGGTGCAAGCCAAATGAACCAAAAAAAATTATACATTGTAATGATGATTATGATTAAAATATAGTATGGATGCTAGAATTGTTGTCACTTTACATTTAAAAATGAAAAGAAATGAAATGTTCAAAACTAATAAAATGTAATTAATGTTTGTTTTTGTTTCATTCCATATCCATGTAGGTATAGCCTCTACCTTCACCTAGGCACTCTTCTTCAGTATGCTGCAATCAATTACAAAAAACTTTACACCTCGGCCCTGACTTTACCTCACTGCGACTTTACATTTAAGAGGAGTCAAGTGACAAACCAGACAGACAGACATCAACGAAGCACCGCACCGGTACCAGCTAATTTAACAGAGAAATGTGCTAAAACGCGGAATAATACGTTGACAAATCGTAGGTATACTTTTTTTTTTTTTTTTTTTTTGGTAGATGGAACTTCAATCAGCTATAGCGTTGGTGCTTGGAAATACTTTGCCGTCATTTTTTCACCTAAATACTACTAGGGCTTGGCAATTTGATCATGCACATGCACAATTGCACGGCAGCTCGAAATAATTATTTAAATTCCAGTTTAGATAGGTCCAATTTTGGGAAACTTTTTGGCAGAAATCTCTATTTTACTTATACAGGGTGTTTCAAATTTGAATCGCGTCCTTTCAGGAAATGATGGAAAACTTCAAAAGAAGTGGACTTTTTCGAAAAAAATATCAGAGACGAATAATAACGGAGATATAGGCGTTCAAAGTTAAACTTTGAAAATCGATATTTCATCGTACCTTTAGAACTTCTTAACCGATTTTGTTCAAATTTGAATCAAAGCCTAATGAAATAAGTCGGTATCTAACAATAATAATGCGTTGCATCAAAATTTTCCGGGGGCGTGAATAATGGAGGGTGCCCCCGCTTTTTTGCCCCAATTTTTCACCCCCTCAGGTAATTTTGTAAATTATTCATATTTTCAAATTTCACATTCAATGTGAAAGAAAAAGTTACTCAAAATTTTGATAGAGGCTTACTTCTCGCGATATTTGAGATTGAAACTTCGGAAAACATCTCAAAAACACCACTTTCAAAGGCCCAAAAATTAAAATCCAAGATAACTAATGATTACTTTTTTTTTTTTTTTTTTTTTTTTTTTTTACATTTACAATGCTGCATCAACCATTGAAGGTTATTAGCAGCTCACTTGAGTTACTGAAGTGTGACGTACGGGTTAGATGGAGTCAAATATTTGGATTTCTTTCAGGAAAGTTAGAACTTTATCATATTTGTTAGGGTCTGTAAGAGTTGTTGGAGACTCTGCAACACCATATAGTGATCTGTGATTATGATGGTTTGGGCAATGGTAGAGGATATGGTCGATTGACAGATGGATGTCGCAGGTTGGACATTTTGGACGATCTTGCCTTGACAACAAAAAATAGTGGGTAAGTCTGGAGTATCCCAGTCTCAACCTATTGAGTTTAACTTGTTCGTTTGATTACTTTATTGAAATGGGTTTTCTAGGTGTTTTAAGTTGGTAAACCACCAGTTTCCCTAAGAGATAAGGAGTTTTCAGAAAAAAAAAATTTGGGCTCCTGAAAGTTGATATTTTGCTCGATATTTTGAGATGTTTTCCAGTTTCAAACCAAATATTTCGAAAACGAAGCCTCTAATCAAAATTTATCACGAGTTTTTTTTTCTTTCAAATTGAACGTCGAATTGAAAAATATGAACAATTTCTAAAATAACCTAAGAGGGTGACAAACAGGGGTAAAAAAGCAAGGGCACATTATTCGTGCCCGTGAAAAATTTTGATAGAGCACATTACTATTGTTAGATACCAACCCATTCCATAAAGCTTTGATTCAAATTTTAACAAAGTCAATTTCGATTTTTCGACAAAAATTGATTTTTGAAGTTCAACTTTGAACGCCTATATCTCCGTTATTATTCGTTTCTGACATATGTTTTTTTAAGAAAGTCTACCTCCTTTGAATTTTTCCATCATTTCCTGAAAGGACGCGATTCAAATTTGAAACACCCTGTATAGCCAACGATATTATCCCTAAGAACCTGGATAGTTCGGGACTCATTTATAGGGAAGCCAGAGACGTCATATACCTACCCCTAAAGGAAGAAGTCCAAGGGAGTTGTAATACAGACTCTTGACGGCCGGTTATTTGAAATTTAAGCAAAAATTCCACAAGAAGCACTGACATTGCCTTATTGAAAACTGATTTGATCATTAATTTGCACAAATTGAACAAGAATAAGTACTAAACTTTGACACATGACAGTTGGTGTCAGAGCTATTTTGGTCAGAAGTTCGCATAAAAAAAAATACATAAAAAATAAATGTTTTTCTCCTTATCGGCTTTTCCTTGCCATAGGAGTTTGCCCCTTGTCCGTCAATTTATCAGGTTCACAAACCCAGAGAAGTGCAAATTTCGGGCAACACAACACCCAGACTTTTCACCGGGAATCGAACCCGAACCCGAGACTTCCGCGTCGCAGGCAGCCACTCGACCGCCTGCGACACGGGGCCGTCCTATCACGCATAAAAAACACCCCATATTTGTGATCGCTTCTCTTTTTCATTCGTTTTTAGCACACTTTCTCAAAAAATTAGAAAAAGACGCTTTCAGCTTCACTTTGTCCGTCCGTCCGTCTGCCCGTCCGTCTGTCTGTACCCGGGATAACTCCACAAAAAAAAAAGAGATTTCGATGTGGTGTAAACGCTGATGGTCAATAGTACATATGTCCAGGATGTCAAGTTGACTTCCGGTTTTTTGTTACTTTGCCGCCATCTTTTATCTGCCATTTTGAATTTTTCCAAAAGTGATCCGATTGGAATGAAATTTGCAGGCAATGTAAACCACATGAAGATACATCCAATTTTCGACAATTGATGCTCTGCCGCCATTTTGTATTCTCCATTTGAACATGCTTTAAAATTATAGAATTTTGAGAATTCTGTCCCAATGAAAAGAGATATCGATGTGGTGAGTGATGCAAACGCCTATCGAATGCGTACGTGTCTACCCTCGTGTCTACCATATAAAGTTAACCAACGGTTTTTGTCACTTGGCCACAATGTGTTTGATCCGCTATTTTGAATTTCTCTGGAGTGGTCCGATTTGAGTGAAATTTACAGGCAATGTGAACTTCACTGAGATACATCCGATTTTAGACAAATGATGATCTACCGTCATCTTGTGTCGTATGATCATACTTATTTTCAAGCCAAATTTCAACATTCCTCCGCCATTTTGGCCGCCATATTGAAATCTCTCATTAGTAACGATTCTCATTGAACTTGGAACTTTTATCATCTTGCGTTCGCTAATCGTTCAGAAAGAAAGTGCGCTACTGAGCCTCATGTTCATGAGGCATTTCCGCTTGTTTTTATTATTATTTCATTTCGCGGTACTCTACACGCTCGGTAGCTAAATTCCCCATTTCTCCCAAACTGTTCAACATACAACATATATCAAGTTCGTTTTTTTGCTAATTAATTGATAATTGGTCTTATCTGCTTCGGCTTGACACCTATACCTATATTGCATTTGATAACGATCGGTCGGTCAACTATGAACAATTCTCAACCACAAATACGTAGAGGTAGAGGTATCACTCCAAGACTTGGCCGATTGAGCTCCAAAAAAAATCCGGCAGCTTCGCCAATGAATTCGGTAAACTCTCGAAAGGCTCCTCCGCCAATTGTACGGGTTTGTGAATTATCCCCGAATTGGAGTCTCCAACGAAACCCTCCAAATCTTCCATAAATGATTCAATATATCGTGTCCGCTTTTTCGCTCATCAAATCTTATCATCTTCACTCCACATCCTACTGCATTTAAGGATGAGCGGTATCAACACTCGTATTGCAATAGTCCTCATTCTAACACTAGCTTAATAACAGGGACTTAATAATAAAATATTCCGTGATCGCAAGGCATTTAACGTTGTCATGGATATTGTACAAAAATATGAGAGCTGTTACCATGGATAACAATGATCGCTCGATAACAGCTGTGCATTATCTCTTGCTCTATCCTACACTCAAGCGTTACACCAACGGCGAGACCAACGGTTACTAACACTCTTCCATGGGGATAATGTTGATCACCCATACACGTTCTTTAATTTTTTTGTAGTCCATACTTGCATAATATGAGAAATTTTTAATTTTTGATTCCATCTCGAGCTTGTATCTGAAGATAAACCCTGAAGGGACAATACGTTCCAATTGTACTTAGGGAATTAAATTCATTCCTTGATGTATAGCAAGCCAGTCAGCTGCAACAAGTTGTTCCGTCCTGTACAGCGTGGGTAATTTTCGTGTATCCCGGTGTAGCCATGGTGACGACAGTTTGTAACAGCGCAATTATACGCAATAATGCGTAGACTGAAAGCGAAACGACCAAGAGAGAGAACAAACAAATTTTGTCCGTTCTATAATGAGGTGATGCAATGGAAATATACCTCAGTAGATGGGAATAGGAAGATACCCACGACAAATCGACAAGAAGTGCAATTTCGCATCCTTATTTCTTGCATAATAGAGGTGTATGGGAGCGTTCATGTCCGCGCGGTATCCTTTCATCCTTTCAGGATATAAGGCGTTCTTTATTGAGTTGGTCTGATCCTTTGTCCTCTTTCACCATAATCATCTATAGTCTACCTACTCTGCTAGTACACGCACGAAGGATGTAGTGCGTTTCCTTGGTCTTTGTTTGGAATCTGTGTCATCTCTGGATTCACTATTCACTATTATTGAAATTATTAATTTTCAAATCTAGAACTCTACAATACTACAATTTGCGGTTGACCGCCGCGGCGGTTGGATTTCAATCGGAGGTTGACGGATATCTGAGTCAATGCGGGTAGTATTATTAAAAAAATAAACATAAGCATTTGCTTAGATTTTTGAGGAGTTGCTAAGCAGACTTTCCCTGGCAACGCCTATGAAATCCAAGCAAATGCTTTGCTTATGCTTATTAGTAGGTACTACCCAATGATAGCGTTCAAATTTGCTCTCAACCGGAGGTTAAATGCGTTATAATACTGGGCCTTGGTCGTTTCGATGTTTATGCTGTGTTTTAAGGACGGAGTTGAATTGGTAAAATAAGCGTTGCGAAATCAATCCGTCTGGGCTTATTCCTAGACGGATTTTTACCATTTTGGTCTCTTTCGAAAGCTACAAGAATGTACTTTGGTTTGAGCCCATTAGCATTTCCAAAATCCAAAAATATAAAGCAAACCTGCGATACGCAGGAAACACTTTTTTTCAAGTTTTCCTCTCTCAAAAATGTGTAAAAAGTATCTGATAGTCCTCAATTTTACATGATTGTACTCTTTTAGTACAGCTCGTAACCCTATAAGACTGGAATATGGGTATTTTCTTCAGGAAAGCGAACATAATATCGTATATCTATTACATTGAGCTGTTTTTCATTGCTTCAAAAACAGATAACTTCTTGTGATGATTTATTATCTGACGTGACCTGGAAGAAATTTGACTTTATACAATACGGGCTTGAAACAGTATTATTTATTAAACCATCAAGATGAAGACGGCAGCAGTGGTTTTAGTATTTTCCTGCATTCTGAGTGCCATCGTGTCCCAAAAATATACCACAAAATACGACAGCATCGACATCGAACAGCTGTTTAAAAGTGATCGGCTGATGGGAAGTTACGTGAAGTGTTTGATGGGAAACGGACGATGTAGCCCTGAAGGACTCGAGCTCAAACGTATGTTGTTTTTTTTTTGACTTCAGTGTACCTGCCTGAGTTTTACCTATCTGAAGATACTTCTCGTCCTCGGTAGTCCTATTCTAGGCTCCTACCGAGTCTCCTACTAAATGGAATGATTTTTTCAAATTTTACATTATGTCCATGCAGGTGTACTTCCTGATGCCTTGAAAACTGACTGCGCTAAATGCAGCCTTGGTCAAAAGCAAGCTTCCAAGGCCATCATCCACTATTTGATCGACAAAAAGAAGGCCTGGTGGGATCAGCTGGAAGCCAAATTCGATTCTTCAGGAACTTACAGAAAAAAGCACATGGCGAAAAATTGAAAAGCAACAGACTAGTTATTATTTATTCTGTAAAATGTTATTTGACTATATTTACTGGCTATAAATATACTTACAGTGTACATTGTACACATCTGTCTTTTATTAAGGTAGGAATAGGGAGGTATATCTCGTTCACGATGTTTATTCAGTTTTATCAGTCACTTTTTTGAGCTGGATCGTACTTTCTCACGTGGAGGGATGCTATGGCTATAGCCGAGGCTATAACCTATTTTTTCTGAAAGTCCAGAAAAAGACGTATTGGGAGCAAACCGGACCCAATCAAATACTTCATATCTCAAGATCGCACGATCAATTCAAAAAGTGGCATAACTGAATTAACATCGTGATTAAGATACCGGTACCTAAATAAGAATCTATACATCCATTTTCAGAACCATTTTTCGTTTTCTATTTTGTACTAACTAATAACCTCCCGTCTCAAGAAAGATCGTGGGGGCCAAACGGGAGAACCATTAGGTAGCTACTTCAAGATTATTATTCAGCGTAAAATGCACAGCTTTTCCCCAGTTTCATCAACTTTCTTTGCAATGTGTGATCTAAAATAAGAACTTGCTTTAGTAAGCGTGAATCAGTCTGACTGGGATTTAGGAGGTTTGGATGTCGAAAGAAAAGGGAAAAAAATATTGTCAAGTTATTATGGCAGCCGCCCTGTATCAATTGGAGCTTTTGATTTTGAATCCAGTGGTTAATAATTTTTATTGTTTAGTCTCACCAACAGTTTCTCAACATCACTTTGAATAACGAGAATAAAGGGGGAGAGAGTTCCCACGCTTTGATCCCCCATATCTTCAAAAATGAACCGTGTTCCTGAGTGAATTCCACGACATGTCGCTTTGAACTCGAAATGCGACACTTTTAAAACACCTCTGTATTATGCACTTATGCACAGCTCCTTCTAAAAAATCAATATTAAACTAATAGCAGGAAATTGTAGGAGAACACTAACTGAAATAAACGTTAGGAAACCGTAATACTAGTGTACTTGAAATAGTAAAAAAAATATCTCTTGCTTGAAGAAAGTAGTTCTCAAATGGTTTTTTGCTATATGGTTAGCTCATCCCCACCTGTTCAACATGTAGAAGCATACATCCCTGTGACGCGTAATACTTAGTATACAGGGTGAAAATTGAAAAATAAATCTTTGACATTTTTTATTTCGATGAAACAATCCTCGAGAAAAACAGTCTCTCATTATTTAGCGACTTTATAGTCTCTTATTGAACATTTGAAAAATGTACCCCTCTATAGTCGCTGGTATCCTACGTACAGGGTGAAATAAATTTGTTTTCAATGTTTTTTATCTTCATCAAATCAATCCAGACAAAAGCCAATTCCAGCTCTGTTACAAGCCTATAATCTCTTATTCAAAATATAAAAATGTCACATCCCTCAAATTCCCTGAACACAACCTACAGGGTGAAACATACTTTATCTGTTTTATTTTTTTTCTGGATAAAATTAATGAGGATAATAGTCTTATCTGGTTTACCTACAGAGAAACTCAGAGTTTTCCGCAAGCCATATAAAAAATGTGCATTTCTAATATCACTCTGACTTGATATACAGGATGAATTATATGTTGTTTCAACTTTTGTTGTCCAAGGAGTTGCTAAGGAAATTGTCCTTAGCAACTCCTCGCACAACCAAAATCGCAAAAATGCTTGATGCTACAGTAGTCAGTAGTTGCAATGATTGCAGAAATGTAAATTTTTGATATGTTTTGCCAAATACTCTGGGCTCTCCTTTGAAGTGGGTAAGATTATCATCCGAATTAATGTGACCCAGAAAAAAAAAAGAAAAAAAGGTGTTCCACCCTGTATGTCATGTTTTAGCAGTTTAAGGAATGTTACATTTTTATATCTTGAATGAGAGATTATAGACTTTTAACAGAGCCGGAATTGGTTTTTGTCCGGATTGATTTGATCAAGATAAAATTTATTGAAAAAAAATTGATATCACCCTGTACGTAGAATATACCAGCAGCTATCGAGGGGTGAGTTTTTCACACGTTCAGTAAGAGACCATAAGGTTGCTGAATAATGAGAGGCTGTTTTTTTCGAGAATTATTTCACCGGAATAAAAAAGTTCAAAGATTAATTTTTTAATTTTCACCCTGTTTACGCGTCACAGAGATGTATGCTTTTAACATGTTGAACAGGTGGGGATGAGCTAAGTATATAGCAAAAAACCGTTTGAGAACTACTTTCTTCAAGCAAAAATTCTAATCCAAATATACTATACCTACCAAGGGCTGAAACGACTGGAGGAAAAATTTTACAATAATAAAAACCGTAGATTTTTAAAGCTATACAATTGAAATCAATGTCCAAGTGAAATTTTAATGTCATTAGCTCATCGGCAATGGCATATGGCTACGTTCACACTGGCCACGATTTCACCGGTGGACTAAAGCCGGACTGACCCAAGCACTGACCCAAATTCCACCCAAAGTAATTCTTCTCTTCCAGCGTTTACGCTGGTAGCAGACTAACGCGACCGACCTATTTTAAAATATAAACTAAAACTGAGTCACTTAAAAATTAAATTTAGGTCAGTCCACGGCTAACCGCAAACCTGACTCAAGCTACTTGGTCGTACCTTGGTCCTGGTCCGTGATCGTTTACACCGAGGTTCACACCACGTGGACAAAATTTATTTGGTCCGAATTTAGTGCTCAAGTCGCGGATCAAAGCCACGGTGTAAACGAAGCCTTTATCGGTTTGTATGAGACTAGGTAGCCCGTAGAAATTTGCCCATATAACGTCCTTATCGTTCTTATTGAGACCCGCAGCGCCCGCCACGAGATACTTAAGGGCAGAGTTATATTGGTGAGATAAGGCGTTGCGGAATCAATCAGTGTGGATTCATTCTTTGACAGAAATTCACCACTCAAGTCTTTTTATACAAGTCTTAAAATACAAGAATAATTTTTGAATTTCGAAAATGTCTACAGGCTGAAACCAAAATACATACTTGTAGCTTTCCAAAAAGACCTCAATGATAAATTTCTGTCAAGGAATAAACCTACACTGATTGATTCCGCAACGCCTCATTTTACCAATTCAACTCCTTATTAGGCTATGTACTCACGAAATGCAAAGTTTCATCCCAGCAGAATGAAAAGCAAGGTTGATCCTACTAACCCCCGCACTATTAAATGTTTGTTCACCTTATTTCGGTTTGGATTCACTCACATCTTTTTAGAAGCCGAATAGCCCTAATTACTCTAGAAGTTTTTAAAACATTGCTGGGGCATTTTTTGACAAACGAAAATATTATCGACTGTTTTATAACTTTGAGAGACGTAAAAAACTCATACATGACCGTTTTTTGAAAAAAGTTGTCAGTAAAAAAGAAAAGATTTTTTTTACATACCTAACTGAAAAACGCTATAGCAAGGGCTTCACGGCAGTACCTCGTAACTGAAAAATGGAACTTTTTACAGGAGCGCAAAAAAAAACTGGTTCAAAGTCCGATAGTACAAGAAATTACGATATTTTGCAATGTAACTGTAAACAGTTGACTGTTCTTTGATAACATTGCAAAATATCGAATTTTCTGTACTATTCCCGGACTTTAAATCAGTTGTTTTTGCTCTCCTGTAAAAAGTTCCACGTTCCATTATTCAGTTACGACGTACTGCCATGAAGCCCTCGATATGCCGTTCACGTTTAAATTCAGTAGAATAACTTATTGGAACAAAAATAAAGTAACAAGCTGGGGGGGTACGGCTACGGCTAATGGCGCCTGCAAAGTTTAGAAGCGGAACTATCAGTGGTCATCAGCCGTATCCTCGTAGCGCTCCAGCTTGTCACTTTATTTTTGCTCCAAAAAGTCATTCTACTGAAAATAAAAAGCGAACGGGATATATGTATCAAGTTTTCTAACACATTCAGTATATCGTGTAGAAAAAATGAGTTTTTATCTCCATTTTTTAGGGAGATATATTAAAGATAATATATCTCCCTATATAATAATAATAATATAGGCCTTTATTTGTGGCGGAGTTCAGCTTGGAGCCTGAGCTCCAGCTGTTCTTACACACAACCACCATATACCACCAGATACTTTTACCCTACTCCTTACTGCGAATACAGCCTTAAGTGGATTTACATGACGATGCAATCGTTCAAGTTTTCTTAGCTCTTTCATTTGAAACCAACTTGTATTTGGTGTTGTGAACTTTAAGGCAAATTTCATTCCTCAAAAAAACCCAGTCCATCTCCCCACCTTGCGGTGTGTCTAATAGGAAGCCTCGCCCAGAAAAAAAGGTCTTCGCAGCAATAAATCATTTTGATACATTACAAAAAGTACACATAAAACACGTACGTACACACATACAATAAGTATCGTTATTTAGTCGCAGCGGTACACTGCAAGATCGATAAAAAAGTGGCATTTAAGTATGAAAGCAAACCACTTTGCACAGGTGTCGTCTAGGACCATTTGAGTGATTTGGTTCGCAGCATCTGAAATTTCATCCCTTAGGGCTTGACGTTTGACCTCTTTTCCAAGATGGCGGCGAAAAAATGTTCAAACACTGGTAACGGTCGCTTTTTCGCAAACAAGGGGTCATTTCCGCACAATTGGGAGATGAAAATACCGAAAAAGGCCGTATGACTGTTGTCGGGCTTTTTTCTTCAGTCCAAGGGCCAAAATTTCCAAATTTATTGCCTTGCGAACGGTAAAGTTCATATTAGTACAAGCGGTAGGCAAAACAATCCTGCATTGATTAAAGAAAACAAACATTTTTGCACAGTGACTCTGAAAACCATTCTGAGCGATTTGACCCGCAGCACTCGATCATTCGTCCCTTAGGGGGCCCATGGGGCATGGGGGCCCTCCAAATTTTCAAGATGCAAGAACTTTCACAAAACGATTATTGAGTATCGTCATGTGTGTCATAAAATGAGCTTATAGGTCTATTGAAAATGTTTTCAGCAATTATCGTTGTCTCCTTTCCATTCTTCACACTTGAAAAAAAAAATCTTCAGCAGAGGTCGAAAAATTGTTTTCATTTTTTAATCTACGCAAGGAAACAATAAACTCATATGTTTTGTTTAGTTCCCGAACAAATCGCATAACTGGGCCGACTTCCTTAGAAATTCGAAGAAAAAGGCTGACTTCTCACTGAATCTTAGTAAACCGACGTCACTTCTGATAAGCATCATGAACAGAAGGATTCGTTAAAAAAAAAGTTAGCTGAACGTTGCGTGGCATTAAAAAATAGCTTTCTGGGAGTTGGGAGTCTATTCCAAGAGCAAAGCGACCAGCTCATAGCATTAGACAGTCACACTGTCGTCTCTGGCGATTAAGTTAAGACTCTATACGCAGCTGAAAAAACTGGCATTGCGGCATACAAATTAGATTTGTGAAGAGGCTTGTATCTCGGTCAACGTCGTTGTACGATCCTGTGAAGAAGATGAACACCAAAATCTTTTCTTCTAAGATAAAGAAGAAAGTTCAGGCTTCGTCTGTTGAGAATCTCACTTTGGATATTCAGCTGTTCTCAAGGCTTTTCATGGTCGCCCGTGAGCGAACGTTGGATCTGAAAACGTTTTTCAACTTTGAAAACCAGAAGTAACCGCCGTCTCTCCTATGAATGGCCAGCTTCGCTCGGGTTAAAAGTCTGATTTGGCAGAGAAACTGGAGTCTCTGGTTGATGGTGTTCTTATTCCTACAAGTTTTGATGGTATTTTCTATGATGGGGCAGGGGCAGCTGTTGTTCAATCTCATTGGCCGCACAATGTGAAAACTTTCCAGGAATATTTTCCCTACAAAAAAGTCACGAGCCGACACTGCTTTGAAGATGTACCCCATGTAACAAAATGGCGACCTTCACAGGTTATGATCCATGGTATGACATTATAGTGACCACTGAAGTATAAGGACATCTTAAAACACTCAAAACTCATTATCCTAGATAGGTATGTAACTAACATTAGTACGGACGTTAGCGGCACATATCAGGACCAACCTTGCATTTCATTCCGATGCAAAACGCTCTTGCATGTGAGTAGTAGGTACCTACAGGTAATTTTTAAGAAGTGTGCCCCGATGGGACTTGCGACTGGCGTGCATCCTAAGAGGTCGAAGATCCAAAAAATTACCATTTTTGAAATCGTTGCTTTTTCATACTTTTTTCGCTAGACTATATATTTTCAAGGTCGAAGAGCACAATGCGATAAGTTTCCAGAATGTGTCATGCACCAGTGGCGTACCAGACGGCTGCGAAGGGGCCGAGGTGCGATTCTTCACAAGTCTTATGGTAAACCGTAACTAACACTGTTTTTTGACATGTTTAGTATCATTTCTGACCAAATCACATATTCTGATTCAAAAAATAAGTATAAAATTTTGATAGAGACTTGTTTAAACCGGTTTTATCAGAAAAAACATGATTTTTTTCACCCTCAAAATTGATGTTTTGTAAATTATACTTCCACCATTTTTCAATGTTATTATAACTATGAATTTGACTTAGTCAGTTGGTTTAGGCTATTTCACACAAAAATATCATTTGCTAAACTTTTTTACCATTTCCACAAAGTCACGGAGTAATTATGTTTCTTGAGAAGAATCATGTCAAAGCTTGATGTGACGAAACGTGCTATTTCACAGATAAAAATAGGCTAGGGTCAAAATGTAGCTCTAATTTGGTACTTTATTCATTTCGAGGCATGAAAATAGTTTTATCTATGGAACAAAATCACGAACACCAAAATCGGAGCCGTATTTCAGTCATGATATCATTTTTCTTTCGACATTGCGGAATAAATTTCTGAAAAAACGCGAAGTTTCGACCTATAAATTTGTCGTTTTTGAGCTCCATTCCCATTGTGGTTCAAAACACCGATGATCACAATTTTGACATAGATTGTTCAATTGAACTATTTTATGGATGAATTTCATACACCAGAAGTTTCTATCGATGTTACAAAGTCACACGGTAGTTTTGTTTCAAAACGTGCATCATGTAGAAATTTAATTCCAAAAGCTCGCAATGTCGGAAGAAAAAGGATGTCATGACTAAAATACGACTCCGATTTTAGTTTTTACTATTTTGTTTGATAGAGAGAACTATTTCCATGCCTTGAAATGAATAAAGTAACAAATCAACGCTACATTTTGATCCTAGCCTAATTTTTCCCGTGAAATAGCACGTTTCGTCACATCAAGCTTTGACATGATACATCTCAAGAAGCAAATTCATTCTGTGAGTTTTTGTAAACGGGAAAAAAGTTCAGCAAATGATATTTTTGTGTTAAATAGCCCAAACTAACTGTGTAAGTCAAAATTATAGTTATAATAACATTGGACAGTGATGGAAGCAGTATTACAAAACATCAATTTTGAGGGTGAAAAAATCATGTTTTTTCTGATGAAACCGGTTTAAACACGTCTCTATCAAAATTTCATACTTATTGTTGGAGACAGAATGTTCGATTTGGTCAGAAATGATACCAAACATGTCAAAAAAAGTGTTAGCTACGGATTACCATAAGTCTTGTGAAAAATCACACCTCGGCCTCTTCACAGCCGTCTGGGACGCCACTGGTGCATGACACTTCCTGGAAACTTATTGCATTGTGTTCCTCGACCTTGAAAATATGTAGTGCAGCGGAAAAAGTATGGAAAAAGCAACGATTTCAAAAATGATAATTTTTGGGACCTTCGACCTCTTAGGAAGCACGCCAGTCGCGGGTCCCATCGGGGCACCACTTCTTAAAAATTACCTCTAGGTACCTACTACTCACGTGCAAAAGCGTTTTGCATCGGGATGAAATGCAAGGTTGGTTCCCCTAACGTCCGTACTACATAGAAATTTTTCGTTCGAAGGACAATAAATTTGGAGATTTTGGCGCTAGGACACAAAATATAGGGTCCGCAACATTCATAAGTCTTTTTTTGGTATTTTCATGTCCGAATTGTGCAGAAATTTTCTTTTGTCTGTGAAGAGGCGACTTTTATCAGTGTTTGAACATTTTTCAGCCGCCATCTTGGAAAAGAAGCCAAAAGTCACACCCTAAGGGATGGAATTCCAGATGCTGCGAACCAAATCGTTCAAATGGTCTTAGACAACAACTGTACGAAGTGGCTTGCTTTCATACTTGATTGCCACTTTTTTTCACGTACCGCTCGTACTAATTGTTTTGTTGTTAGCTTAGGAACTGTTTGAAGCTTGCTTGGCAAAAAATTAATAATAATAGTACCTACTCTAAAACTTCAATGAAGTGATATCGAAACGTCACATCTGCCAAATGTGACCTGAGATGAAATAAGTAGTCATTAATGCAAAAAAAGGGAATGGAAGGATAAGAGAAATTTGTGACACGTAAGAATACCTATCATCTGCGATTTGCGGTAAAAATGAGATATTATTTAACTAATTTGAAAGTTTGAAAGACATGAGCAGAGCAAATTTTGGAATAGGACCTTTTCGATGTAGAAATAAATTAGGGGTGAATAGTTTCATCTCCATCATACCTATTTTACGTTAATACCATTTTACCGTTGAGGGCGGTCTTAGCCCATAACTTGGCTAGCCTAAACGGGTGCCTTCTTTTTTTTTGTTTTTTTTTTGTAAAGAGCAAATATCTGATTATTTCTGTAAAAGCTCAGCTTTATACGAAAAATGCCCACCTCAGTAGTAATGTAGTGCATTTTGCATAGTAAATATAAGTGGCATGCGCGCACCACTTCTTTACAGTTGTTGGTTGCGTCAGAAAAAAATCGTATCTAAAAAACTATAAAGTTCTAGATCAAAATTTTTTGTTTTAAAAAATTCTGCAATACCCCAATTGCTTCGCTGGTTGTATATAGAAAACTGTGAAAACAAAAATTTCCCTCGCTGATTGAAAATCATGATGCATTCATAGCCGATGAAAATGTTAATGAACTTAATAAATAAATAATAAACCATTGATTCTCAATCGCTGTCACATTGTAGCAAAGGTCTGGATATGTACTTCAATTTAAAAAAAAATAGGCACAAAGCTTCATAAGGTCGAAAGATATGATGATGGAAAGGCTGGCATCTATGCGTTTTCTCTATTTTGGATGAGTTTCACGAGTTGTGCAATCTTTATTGTTGTTAAAGATTGTTTACGAAATATTTAGGTGAATTTTGTTGAACGAGGGGTTGAAAAAAACGAGGAAAATAATCACGAAAAAAAAAGCGGTCACAAATAGCCTCCGCCACTACGTTTGGCGAGGCTTAAAAACAAGGCCCCTACAATTTATGAGCAATTCACACTTCTACCCAGTGGCATACTGGCATCATAAAATGTAAAGTCCGTATATTAGGTTTGTAGCAATTATTAGCACCCAGGTCTCCAGGATCTCCAGGCCTACCTATTATAATTTAATTTGGTAATGATTTTAGAGTTTTCAACCTTCAAAATAAATACGATTTTAAACCAGAAGCTATAAATAAATAAGATAAAGGAATAAAATGAAGATTTGGCTGATAAAGATGAACGAAACAATGGGGCACGTTTAAAGAAATTTATTGTTTTATCATCATGACATAAATTCATTTTACAACATACATAAGCAATGCAGTGTCATCCGTTCGATGAATCAGAAAAAGTATAATTATTATGGTACATGGATAGAATAAATCATATAACAGAAAAATTCTAACAATAGGAAAATCGCACTTGGAGTGAAAACAGAACACAATTCCTCAAAATGAATTATCTGAGCAAACTATAAATTAATTCAATACTTGGTTCGTTCTATTTATTTAGAATTGCATTTTGTCTTAAGTGTTGTAACAATAATTATTTCGTTTTTATATCTGAGAAACAATGTACTCGTAAAAATATTGCAACACCCAATAAATACTCTAATTTTTGTAATAAAATTGTAGTTTGCCCCCAGAGAGGGTTTTTCTTTTTAAATTAAAAAAATATAATTGTGTATTATAGATATTAATATCACTTTAAATCATAGTGAGCAAAAATAAAGAGGAGAGAAAGTAAAATGAGATAATATAAATATTTTATTATTATTATACGTTTACAAATTACTGCCATATATTGGTGGCTAAGGGGGGCGTGGCGTTGGCATTGGCGCTTTGATTGTTTAAACTCAAATTGCCAAATTGCTGTTGCAAATTGCTTTGATTTGCAAAAAATGGATTAGGTTGCTGTTGCTGTTGTTGTTGTTGTGGTTGTTGGTTTGCAAAGCTGGCAAATTGTCCAAACTGATTGGGAGCTTGTTGATAATTACTCTGAAAATTCCCTGCGACAAACTGACTACCATTTTGTTGGAACTGGTTAAAATTTTGGACAGGAGGTTGTGCAAATTGCTGTGGAGTCCCCCACTGGAACTGTGCTATTCCGGCTGCTTGCGGAACCGCCCCAGCTTGAGGGTTTTGAGGAAACCCACCGAAATTCTGAAAGTTTTGCCCGTATGGCGGCATCTGACTTACGCTAGAATTCTGCTGGAACTGGTTGAAGTTGTTGGCTTGAGGGGCGTTGCTGTACAGCGCCAAAATGCTGTCTTTGGTCAGTTTGACTTTTTCTTTTTCGGCTGGGATCGTTTGATTAAAAAAGCTCTCTTCTTCACTCTTTGCAGACTTTTCTTCTTCTTCTTTTTTCTTTTGCTGCGTTTGCTCCTCAGGCGCCGCAGATAAAAATCCACTGAAGCTGTCCTCACTGCCGTTTTGCAGCCCTAACAAGTCACTGTTGTCCTTTGGCGCCGCCACAATCCTGTTTGACTTAGGACTAGGGTTTTTCGGCTTAGGCAACTGGGGCACTTCCACAGTGGCTAAAGGTTTTTTCTCAACGACTGTCTTCTTTTTCCGCTTCTGCTTCTCAATTTCGTCGTCGATCTCTTTCTCCCAATTGACTTTTGGCAGTGCTGGCGGCACCCACTCCCTCGCTATATACTTTTTGTGCTCATACTTGGCACGGATGAACGATTCCAAACTCGAGTCGTTTTGCGGCCGTCTGAAATTATCCGGCAGGTTGGCTTCGTAGACTGCTCGAGCCCTGGAATTTCCCATTTGCTGCAGCGACACCACCTGTTCGGGAGTCCATGTGTCCAAATTGACCGACTTGACTTTGGAAATATGTACTCCCAAGTTTCTGTGTATGCCAGCACACCGGATGCAGAGAAACACACCGATGTTCCATGACGCCCATCTGGGGCCTGCAATAATTATTTATCTCTTGAGACCTGAGCACGATAATTAAAAAAATGCTTTGATACCTTTGGAGTCGCAGTCGACGCAGTATTTGTTGTCTTCGTCCCGCAGGAGACCGTTGAGGACGGACTGGCATTTGTCTTGTAATTGCTTAGTTTTGTCTTTTTCGGTTTTTGAAGTCATTCTACACGGATTGATTTAAAAAAATACTAAATAGCGTTTCGGGGGGTGGATGCCGTCTTCGTAAACGTCAGAAACGGAAACGTCAGTGAAGAGTGGAATGTCATTGCGCATGTCAAATGACCGGCGTCTCATTCGATTTTGTTTTGGGATGGCGGCGGGAAGCTTGAATAAACGTCAAAAACGTCAAAAGATCGGCGCCCCAAAACTTTCCCGACGAGTAGAAAGGAACGGATGGAAATTTTGGTGCGAGACGTTTCTTCGGGTGGGAAATTGGAATTAGAGAGGAGGATTGAAAATAATTTGCAGGAAATTGAGAATTTTGTCAGGAAAATTTGAATTTTCCGGGAAAACCTTATTATCTTATATCTTATTCCAAATCATATCTTACTATATTATCTTACTGTAAAAATCGTCAATGAAGGCTTCACTTCAATCTAGAGTTGTGACTTGAGATTTTGACCAGGGCCGCTATTCTTGAATCGTGTGAGAATAAGTTCCTGGGAGTAAAATACATTCCGCAGTACACTGAAGTAGCGAATGTTGCCTAAAATTGTGGTTTTTAGGCAACTTTCGCTACAGAAGTGTAGTACGGATTATACAGGGTGTTCGGGTTTGGCTATTACAAACTTTGAGGGATGATTCCCCTTCAAAAATAAAGTCGGAAGAACAAAAAACTTATGGTCCTAAAATGCTTCCTTAAAAAGATACAGGGTGTTAAAGTTGACTTTTTGAAATGGTTTTTTCACCGTAACTTTTGAACCGTTCGACCGATTTTAATCAAATTTGAACCAAAGTTTAGTCAAATGAGTCTCCATTGAATAATAATTCCACAATTCATCAAAAATTTCTAAGGGCGTAGATAATAGGGGACTGTACCCTATTTTTGCCCCTATTTTTATCTACCTCAATTATTTTTCAAAATTGTTGATATTTTCGGATTCTACGTTCAATTGAAAAGAAAAAGTTACTTAAGCAAAATTTTGATTAGAGGCTTTATTTCCGAGATATTTGGGTCTGAAACTTTGGAAAACGCCTCGAAATCGCGACTTTTAAAGGCCTAAAAATTAAAATCCAAGAAAACTCATGATTCCTCAACTGGAATAAGTTTTATAGGTCGCTTAGGTTGATTTACTGCCATTTTCGGCTAAGAAACGAGGCGTTTTCAGAGAAAAACAATTTGGGCTCTGGAAAGTGGCGATTTCGAGATGTTTTCCAAAGTTTAAAAACCAAATATCTTAGAAATGAAGCCTCTAATCAAAATTTTGCAAGAGTAACTTTTTCTTTTAAATTGAACGTAGAATTCGAAAATATCAACAATTTTAAAAAATAATCAGGGGAGATAAAAATAGGGGCGAAAATGTAGGGGACAGTCGCCTATTATCCACGCCCCCAGGAATCTTTGATGGATTGTGGTGTCATTATTCGATGGAGACTCAGTTGACAGAATTTAATCAAAATCGGTTCAACGGTTGAAAAGTTACGGTGAAAAAACGATTAAAAAAAGTTAACTTCAACCCTGTATCTTTTTAAGGAAGCATTTTAGGACCATGAGTTTTTTGTTCTTTCGGCTCTATTTTTGAAGGGGAATCATCCCTCAAAGTTTGTAATAGCCAAACTCGAACACCCTGTATAAAACTCCCGGGGACTTTTCTCACACGATTCAAGAATAGCGGCCCAGTCCAGGGCCGCGATTCTGTACTCTCCTACCGACACTTGTCGGTGTCGGTAGCTAGGCAGGAGCGAATTTGATTGGTTCTCACCCTAGCTACCGATCCGATAGCTGTCGGTAGGAAAGTACAGAATCGCGCTCCAGATCTGAGATTTTGACAGCGAAAATTTTGACCAGTCAAAATCCTTTTTATGACGCCATCTCTGATTTTTCATCTTAGGTATATTTATTTTGTTGTCCTGAGTTTTGCATTTGTACCTACCTGATTTTTTCGAGACGATTTTTTTTTAATTTGATGACAAATTTAAACAAAATTACAGTAACGGACCATCAAATTTTTTGCCCAAGTTGGAAGTTGGAAGTCAAATTATTCGACAACTCTGTTTATCCAATTTGAATGAACATTGAAATCATCAATGAGTTTTTAAATGATTACTGATTTTATTGTTCAATAATCATAATCATAATATTTATTGGTTCATATAAAAAACATGACTATACAAAATCACATAGAACAAGTCAGTAAACAACAACAACAACAACACGTTGTAAACACAAAAATACACAGAGTACATAGGTACTTTATGTCAAATTGCAACTAAGGAAGTCACTCACGCTATATAGTCCTAGCGGTATAAGTAAAATTTCATAAAAATGGCTCTAATTGTGACAAAAGTGTGAAATTTGGTGTGTGGACTCCTTAAAGCATTTAAAAGGTTTTTAGAAGGGGAGCCAAGAAAAATTTTGATTTTGATTTTTTAATTTTTTGTGACGTCATTTTTTTAATTTTTTTTTTCATTTTTGCAACTATTCAAGATTTTTTATATTTGCTTTTGTATTATGATGAGTAACTGCTTAATCCAAGAAACGGAAGAGAAAATTTGCGAAAAAAATTAACTGAACTGAAATGATAGCGTTTTTTGTAAAAATCAATTTTTTCCATTTTTTTCAAAAAATACTGTGAAAATGTGAAAAATTAAAAAAGGAAATTATCCCTCAAAACAAGCCCTATCAGAAGTTATGAAAGTGTTTCTCAAAATTCCAAGCCGTTTTCGAGATATTTGGAAATATGTTATTTCTTGCGACTGTTTCTTCGTATTAGCTCCTATTTCATCAAACATATAACAGGGTTCTTTTTTCTTGAAAATATACTTCAGAATGATCAGACCAAAGATTTCTCAGAAGTTCATTGTAAATTGTAATTTTTCCAGTGGCGTAGATCATAAAAATTCAAATCGTTTCTACCCTCTCACCATACTTTCTACACCACTCGATTATTTGAAAAATACATGACATTTTGGCATTATGATGATCATCCAAGATCACTTAGCATGACACTTCATCCAAAAAGCACACAATTTTTCCGCTGATCAGATCGGCTGCGAAACAATATATAAAAACCCGGGTATTTTACATCACTGAATTATAGTCCTAGCGGTATAAGTAAAATTTCATAAAAATGGCTCTAATTGTGACAAAAGTGTGAAATTTGGTGTGTGGACTCCTAAAAGCATTTAAAAGGTTTTCAGAAGGGGAGCCAAGAAAAATTTTGATTTTAATTTTTCAATTTTTTGTGACGTCATTTTTTTTTTTTCTTTTTGAAACTATCTGAGATTTTTGACTTTTGTCTTTGTACTATGGTGAGTAATTGCTTATTCCAAGAAACGGAAAAGAAAATTTGTGAAAAAATCAATTGAACTGAAATGATGACGTTTTTTGTAAAAATCAAACTTTTCAATTTTGTGTGAAATGTGAATATGTGAAAAATAGAAAAATGCAACTATTCCTCAAAAAAAGCCCTATCAGAAGTTCTTGAAGTGTGCCTCCAAATTCCAAGCCGTTCTCAAGATATTTGGAAAAATGTTATTTCTTGCAATTGTTCTTTCGTATTAGCTCCTATTACATCAAACACATCACAGGGTTCTTTTTTCTTAGAAATATACTTAGGAATGATCAGACCGGAGATTTCTTAGTAGTTTATTGTAAATTGTAATTTTTCCAGTGGCGTAGATCGTGGAAATTCGAACCATTTCTATCTACCCTCCCACCGTACTTTCTACACCACTCGATTATTTAGAAAATATATGACATTTTGGCATCATGATCATCTAAGTTCACCTAGTATGACACTTCTTTTGAAAACAAGATGAGATCGACGATCTTGAGCACACAATTTTTCCACTGATCAGATCGACTGCTAAATATTACTTTTTTTTAAGTATCTGAAAATTCTGCACTTTATCAACAGTAAAGTTGGTTGAGTGGCTATCACTGGCGTCGAAGGCATACATGTCATCGCATCTATTTTGTAATTATTGCGGTTTGGAACATAGGAACATACCTACCTATTTGTTTGTAAATATTTGTATTTTATTTGACAAGATGATCATCAAAAGCTACCTGTTATGACATCCTATTCAAAAACTCTGGGGGGGGGGACAATCAACTATAATTTATCTAAAACAGTCATGATGGAGATGATCGAGGAGATGATACAAGATGCATTGTTTCGCAGTCGATCTGATCAGCGGAAAAATTGTGTGCTTTTTAAATGAAGTGTCATGCTAAGTGATCTTGGATGATCCTCATAATGCCAAAATGTCATGTATTTTTCAAATAATCGAGTGGTGTAGAAAGTATGGTGAGAGGGTAGAAACGATTTAAATTTTTATGATCTACGCCACTGGAAAAATCACAATTTACAATGAACTTCTAAGAAATCTTCGGTCTGATCATTCTGAAGTATATTTTCAAGAAAAAAGAACCCTGTTATATGTTTGATGAAATAGGAGCTAATACGAAGAAACAGTCGCAAGAAATAACATATTTCCAAATATCTCGAAAACGGCTTGGAATTTTGAGAAACACTTCCATAACTTCTGATAGGGCTTGTTTTGAGGGATAATTGCCTTTTTTGATTTTTCACATATTCACAGTATTTTTTGAAAAAAATGGAAAAAATTGATTTTTACAAAAAACGTCATCATTTCAGTTCAGTTAATTTTTTTCGCAAATTTTCTCTTCCGTTTCTTGGATTAAGCAGTTACTCACCATAATACAAAAGCAAATATAAAAAATCTTGAATAGTTGCAAAAATGAAAAAAAAAATAAAAAAAATGACGTCACAAAAAATTAAAAAATCAAAATCAAAATTTTTCTTGGCTCCCCTTCTAAAAACCTTTTAAATGCTTTAAGGAGTCCACACACCAAATTTCACACTTTTGTCACAATTAGAGCCATTTTTACGTGTACCGCTAGGACTAATAGAAACATTCATCTAACAAAAAATGTTTTAGGCTAGTTTTGAACTTAGCAATATAGTCCGGTGGTTAAGCGCCAAAAAAAGCTCGAACTATGCATTTTGAGCTTAAGCAATGCGCTTTTGGGGTTCGATTGGGGATCCCCATACCTTGATTTCAAGAGTTGGAGACATCGGTGCACTCGATGCGGAGGGGGTCTGGGGGGCCCTTGAAAGTTGAAGGTGCGAGGCTTCCCACCAAATCACCATACCACCACGAAATTCCTACTTGGATGTCATTAAACGACTCTAACCTACACATTGACAACATTTGTTACCATGTCCCAACAGTTCTTCACACTGAAAAAAATTAATTCTTATGACAGATCGGAAAAAACTGTTTTTCTCAATTCTTCATCCCCACAACGAATCAACTGTCAAGTTTGGTGTCATTTTAGAATAAACGGCATCCTCTGGTTTCATTCACCAAGTCAAAATGTTTGTGAGACCAACGTGCAAAGAATGGCACGCCAAGAAGTGAGCATTTTTGAGCACCTCATTTAACAGTAGTTTCTTGACTGATACCAATCGATATGATTGATAACGTTGACATGGATGAATAACTTGAACTCTTTTGTAACGGTAATACATGTGAATGAAACTCGACACGAGCGTGGAGGCCTGGGAAAATTTTTTTTCTCCAGCGGTCGAATTTATTTCACGCCTACTGAGCGTTAGTTTGTTGGACTCAGGCAGGCAGCGTTTGAATAGGTTCGGAGACAAAATTTCCATATCTGTCTATGCAGCTGAGTAGCATAATTCTGGAAACTGATTTGAGAATCATCAAAGATTATTTTGAGAGTCACTAGGTACTCCCATGGGGATTAACTGCAGGGATCATGGCTGACGACGGAGGGCATTCAACTTTTAAAGTGTTATTTTCTATTTTCCTCTACCAACCTTCAAGGTTGTTATCATTTTGTACGTGTAAGTTTTCTTATGTTTGGAAAAGAAATAATTTTATAAAAACAACCGTGAAAATGACTGTCATAGTGGCAGAAAATAAGATCTTGGACGTTGAATTTCCTCCGCCGTTAGCCATCACCTCTGCAGTTAACCACCATGTGGGTACTGACCGGCAAAACAATCATTGATGATTCATAAATCGATTTCCAGAATTAAACTGCTCAACTTTTCAGAAAGATATGGAAATTTTGCTTCCAAAGCTATCCAAACGCTGCCTGCCTGAGCCCAACAAACTAACGCTCAGTAGGCGTGAAATAAATTCGACCGCTGGAGAAAATTATTTTTTTCCAAGCCTCCACGCTCGTGTCGAGTTTTATTCACATGCATTACCGTTACAGAAGAGTTCAAGTTATTGATCCATGACAAAATTATCAATCATATCGATTGGTATCAGCCAAGAAACTACTGTTAAATGAGGTGCTCAAAAATGCTCACTTCTTGGCGTGTCATTCTTTGCACGGTGGTCTCACAAACATTTTGACTCGGTGAATGAAATCAGAGGATGCCGTTTATTCCAAAATGACACCACACCTGGCAGTTTATTCGTTGTGGGGATGAAAAATTGAGAAAAACTGTTTTTTCCGATCTGTCATAAGAACTAATTTTTTTCAGTGTGAAGAACTGTTGGGACATGGTAACAAATGTTGTCAATGTGTAGGTTAGAGTCGTTTGATGACATCCAAGTAGAAATTACGTGGTGGTATGGTGATTGGGTGGGAAGCCCCACACCTTCAACTTTCAAGGGCCCCCCAGACCCCCTCCGTATCGAGTGCACCGATGTCTCCAACTCTTGAAATTAAGGTTGAGGGACCCCCAATCAAACCCCAAAAGCGCATTGCTTAAGCTCAAAATGCATAGTTAGGACGCTTAACCACCGGACTAATACTAGTCAGTTGTTTTATTCTATCGGGTAGCTTACGATAAATTTGCCCGCAACAATATTCGGGAGCTTTTTCGTACATAGTCGTTCTATGTTTAGGCAGCCTAATCTCTTTTCCGTCTCTTGTATTATACTGGTGACATGCATTGTTATTTACAAAATAATTTCTATGACTATGTACATATACTCATACAACATCTAAAAATAAACAACATCTAAATATCTCATTTTGGAGTTTCAGCACGCGCGGTGGATTTGTGGCGGCTCTCATATGGGCATGTGACAGAGGAACTGTTGTCTCCCTTGATAGCTTAGTGGTTAGAGTACCCATTCGGCTAATGGAAGACGCAGGTTCGAATTCTGCTCAGGGCAGACACTTTTTCTCCGTCACATCGCGCCATAAATGGTGACCCGAACAACAATAACAAGCACGCAACACGCTACTCAAATAAACAAGTAACAGCGAACAATTGAATAGCACCGCCACTTCTCTTCCTACGTCCACCCACGTCCTATCCGTCGCCCTAGCTGGGGGGTACCGAACAACGGTTTGTAAGAACGGTGAACACGGATGACATACGAGACGAACGACGTCTCTGGAGGGGGAGTACTGTGGCGGCTCTCATATGGGCATGTGACGGAGGAACTGTTGTCTCCCTTGATAGCTCAGTGGTTAGAGTACCCATCCGGCAAATGGAAGACGCAGGTTCGAATCCTGCTCAGGGCAGACACTTTTTCTCCGTCATATCGCGCCATAGATTCTTTCTCGGTTTTGCGTCCATGTCGAGATTTATATATTTCCACAGCTCCCAATATTGTGGAATTAATGCCGGTGTTTTATATTCTCAACCGGAAAATTCCCGGGAAATCGAAGAAAAAAAAATTGGAAAATGGTCAAGAATCAGTTACCTTTTGTTAAAAAAAATTTGTAAGAATCTCAATCTATTCACAGGATAAGAAGTTGGAGAATTTGCAGTTTTTCCAGAGAGGAAAACTCGGAAACCGTCGTGCACGTGGGTCTAATTTCAAAAGTTTTTCCTTCAAAAATTGATCAATCTTTTTTCCAATTTTTATTCCCAGCATGTCTGCACCTAAAATGAATATTTCTTGGGGCTCGCCGCAAGTTTGCACTGCAGTTTTGTACCGCTGTAACCCCCTAAGGAAGCAATTTGGGAAAAAATGTTGCTCCAACTTTTTGACTTATTTTTTTGAGAGGAATCATCCTCCCGAAATTTTACGCAAGGTCACTGAAACACACTGTATAATTATGCAACCACACATACGTACCTACATTCAACAGTCCCAGAGTCCATCTACTATTTATTTAGCTTTGAAATAAAGAGGGGTAGGCGCGAGGGTAGGCGGCATATGACAATGGCTAAATATTAGTTGTGGGTCTTATTTTTTCGGGGGGACATTTGAGCCGTGGGATGATTTATCAGTGTGATAAGACTCCTGTATAAATGCGCCGTGGTGGACTTTTTTCCGGTGGGAGGTTTGAGCCGTGCGTGATATATTTTGGCGGTGTGATGGTGATGACCTGGTGATGACGCGTTGTGGGTGGACCGTGGACCCAGGAGCAGGAGCAGGAGCAGGAGCAGGAGCAGGAGCAGGAGGGCGTGGACCTTCTTCCAGTGAATCGTTTCAGCAGTGGATGTCTTCGCGCGGTGGTGGCAGAGTTCGGGTATAAATGAGTAGTGGACTTTTTTCCGGTGGGACGGCTTGTCTATATGGTGGGACGTTTGAGGGTTTGAGCTGTGGACTGATCTCGCCGTAGACCGCTGAGTGGGCTTCCCTCTGCTCTACCTACAGAAAATAAGTTGTGCCCGCATCCCGCACTGACTTTGTGCGATATGTAACTTCAAACAGAATATATTTGCAAAAGAGCTATTTGATGAAGTGTTTGTAGTGGAGTGTAGTCTCGAGTGTAGTAGTTATATGTGAGTGGAGTGAAGTGCAGTGAACACACACAGGAAATGGCGAAATGTGCTAATGTGATTTGAATTGGTGGCACGACTGGACTGGTATGTTGTATGTTCGAGGGTATGTTTGTTTTATGGACTATTTTAAGGGCAGTAGTATGATGGCAGGAATATGGCAGTAGTTCGCGAAAGTGTCGACTGCTGCTGGATGTAGAACAATGTTGAAGTTGATGTTGATACCGAAGTAGTAGGTATCCTGTTCACTTTTTATTTTCAGTAGAATGACTTTTTGGAGCAAAATGGGGAGCAAAAATAAAGTGACAAGCCGAGGGGCCAACCACTCCGGGAATACCTGTACAAAATGTTAAGAATACTTAGGGAATACTTGGAGAATACTAGGAAATATATGGAAATACCGGGAATATTCGGGAATACTCCGGAAATACCTGAGAATACATGGGAATACTCGAGAATATGTGGAAATATCAGGAAATATCTAGGAATACCTAGGAAATACTTGTATCAGAAAACCTCACCAGAGATCGGGAGACGAGCCGTTTCCATTTGTTATGGAAAAAACATCGTCGTTCGAAAGAGAAACGAGACAGAGAGAACAACACAGTTCGAGGGTGAAAGGATCGGTGCTGTGAATTTCTGGGGAAAAGCGTTAATAAAGGGAAAGGTAGACAAAATTGTCATACATTTTTTAACAATTGCTTCTCCTGCATGCGTAAAATAGTAGTAATACTTATACGAGAATTTTCATAGAATTAACAGCTTATTTTGATCTTGTTCACCTAATCTAAACAAGTGAATATCCCCTCACTTGCGTGAGTCGCAATAGCGCGTTTTCTTAGTGCAGATCTGTTGATTGAAATGAAGTCCAGCTTGAGAATAAGATTGTTCGTACGAGACAAGAGTAAGTTTCACGTTTCATTACAATCGTTCCACTACTAAGAAATTTCAGTGTGACGACCAAGTTGGCGGCGGAATCATGGGACTCAGTTTGAAAATGAGAATGATCATACAAGACGAGGATAAGTTCCAAGTTTCATGCAAATTGTTCCGCTAATGAGAAACTTCAATATGGCGGCGCAATCATGAACCTCAACTTGAAAATAGAAATGTTAATACGAGACAAGAGTGACAAGACTAAGCTCGAAGTTTCATCACAATCGTTCGACTAATAACCCTGTTGCAAATGTCATATAGAACCATATAAAAAAAAGCTATATGGCTTCTGTATGGCTGGTATATGGAATTTGGTACAGTCATTCCATATAGACGGCATATAAAATTACGTATGGACATCCATGTAGAAATACTTTAAAAACCATATAAAAGCCATGTAGAGCCAGATACGATTGAAGGTCAATTTCATGGAATTCCATGTAGATTAATATACATCCATATACCTCTACATGGAAAAACATATAGCTCAAAAATATCCCTGATTGGTTAAAACTCTGTTTCTGTTGGGTTTTCTTTTCTTCCTTAGGGCGTAGGTTGTTCCTCCATCTTGTTGGAACTGAAACCGGCTTTGGAGAAGCGCACTCTCCAACTCTGGGCGTTTATTCTTTATTATTTTCTGGAACATGGATATTTTTAATTTTATACATACCTCGTTTTATACCTAACTTCAAAATACTCGTGCTCGTGCAGACTGCCCTGCCAGTCCAAGAGTCAAGACAGATACTTACATTATGTTGTGAATATGTAGACGCGTTTTCCTTACCATCACCGATACCATTATCATCTTATGATTGTGAGTCTTGAGATGATTCCTGTTCTAGCAGGTTCGGAATTCGGAATCGCTTGGCTTCTGTTGCTAGTGGAAGAAAATAATCTTAAATCCGCCTGGAAGCACTGAGGTTAAATTAAACTTACCGCCGAGACTGATTATTTTATGTTTTCTGTCGGCACCACTTCACGGATTTGGTCACCTACGAAATAAACATACGCGAACTTCATAATTTCATTCAAGATGATGCGACACACGGCTTGCTGGTCAAACTAAGCCAAGCCAGATTGAGATGACGACCGTCGAGCAAACTCGAAGTGACATTGTCATTTTCCGAGTCCCGAAATTGACCAATCATATGAGCGAATTTTCTCGCTGTTTATTGGTTAGATTCTACATGGAAATCCATGTAGCGACATGGAAATCCATGTAACGCATATTTGAATGAAAAAAGTCACATATAGCCATGTAGAGATATCATATGTTTTTCCATGTACATCAAATTCAACAATGTTTCCCATGTACACTCCTACAGGAATGTATATGGATTGTATATATATTTTTTTACCAGGAATTGCATGTACAAAACCAGTCGAACTGAATGACAACCTATAGACTCCTGTAGAGACTGTTAGGGCCATATAGATGACATATACAATTTCTATATGATTCTATAGTACATTTGCAACAGGGAAGAGATTCCAATATGGCGGCCAAGATAGCGGCGGAATCATGAAATTCAGCTTCAAAATAAGAATGATAACACGTGACAAGGATGAGTTCAAAGTTTCACGAAAATCGTTCCACTAATAAGAAATCTCAATATGACGGCGGAATCATGAAACTCAGCTTATTGAAAATAAGAATGATCATACGAGACAAGGTTAAGTTTTAAGTTTTATGAAAATCGTTCCCTAATGAGAAATTTCAATATGGCGGCCAAGATGGCGGCGGAATCATGAAGTCCAATCTACCCAACGGCCACGCTGGAAGACCTAAGCTATCCATCGGCAAAAGTTTCAGGGCTCTAGCTTCATACCCCGAGGAGTAGTTCAGCTTCTTAGAAGTGCAAAGGAAATCTTTGTTTCGTGATAATAATAATGGTAACTATGTAGAAATGAAAAAACAAGCCCATTGGCCACCCTTGGAGACATCGATTAGCTATTCATCGGGAGAAGTTCCAGGGCTCTAGCTTCATTACCCAAGGAGGAGTTCAACTTCTTAGAAGTGCACAGGAAATCTTTGTTTTTTGATAATAATAATAATGATGATAACTTCGTAGGGATAAAAAAGTCCACTGGCCACCCTTCCTTCGGGACATTTATAGCTATCCATCAGAAAAGATTCCAAGGCTCTAGCTTCATTCCTCGAAAAGGAGTAGGTACCAACTTCTTAATTTCTACACGGACAGACAAGCAGACAAACCGGCCGTATAAGCGTCATTTTCTTACGAAAATGCGCTAAGGTACTTGTGTGGCGAAGTATATGGCATAATAAACAAGTGAATATCCCCTCACGTGCGTGAGTTGCAATAGCGCATTTTCTTAGGGCAGATCTGTCATTGATGAAAGCAAGGATGAAAGTCATGGTTGAAAATAAGAATGTTCATACGAAACAAGAGTAAGTTTCATGTCAATCGTCCACTAAATAAATAAGAGATTTCAATATGGCGGCCAAGATGGCGGCGGAATCATGAAATTCAGTGGAACGATTTTCATGAAACTTTAAACTTACCCTTGGCCTTGTACATATGTTCAATCTTATTTACAAACTGCATTCCATGATTCCGCCGCCATATTGAAATTTATCATTGGAACGATCTTCAATAAGCTTTCCCTTGTCTCGTATGATCAATCTTATTTTTGGCGCATTGTCTTGAGAAAATGAGGCTGATATGGGCGGTCTGTCTTTCTGTCCGTCCATCTGTCCGTGTACAAATTAAGAAGTTGTACTCCTCCTTGGGGAATCAAGCTGGGGCCTTGGAACTTTTTCCGATGGATAGCCAAAGGTGGCCAATGGGTATTTTTTCCATCCATACATCGTTATCATTATTATTATCAAAAACCAAAGACTTCCTGTGGACTTCAAAGAAATTGAACTCCTCCTCGGGCGATGAAGCTAGAGCCCTGGAACTTCTTTCGATGGATAGCTTAGGTTCTCAGGGGTGGCCAATAGGCAGATTGGATTTCATGGTGGTGGCGCCATCTTGGTCACCATATTGAAATCTCTTATTAGTGGAACGATTTTCATGTAACTTGGAACTTACCCTTGTCTCGTATGATAATTCTTATTTTCAAGCCAAGTTCCATAATTCCACCGCCATCTTTGCCGCCACATTGAATTTTTCATTAGTGGAACGATTGTCATGAAACTTGGATGTCTTGGAACTTACTCTTGTTTCGTATGAACATTCTCATTTTCAAGCTAATTTAATAATTCTTCTGAAACTTGGAGACTTATCTCTCAAAATTTGTTACAACTAGTAACCTAACACCCTGTATTACAGAGTGAGTAAATAGTAAGGGATCGGAACACTACGTTTCACCCGTTCAAGATTGAAATATGATTCAAACGCCTATCCACATTGTTTTTCATTCTGCGTCGGCTGCGTCACTCAAAAAAATTCAATTATACAGGGTAGGGGAGTCATATAGTTCAGGTATAGTTATAATATATATAAGTATGTCAACTTTTTTTTTCAAATTGGACATCCTATATTCTATCCATAGACTTATTAGCCTTTAAAGGCTAATACTATACAATACTAATAGGTTCAGGGTTCAGGGCGGTATGAAATGTTTAATGTTTGACGTTTTGGTGCGGCGTTACCGTCTTGAAATTTGGAATACATTGAGAAAAATGACATCTCCATCCACATGACATAATAAGGTTTGGCGGTAATGTACGTAAAATTGTTTATTCAAGAAAGTCATAACTTCATTTATTAAAATGGCACCCCCTGTACTTTTTGACATGATTGGATCTGTCTGTGGTCTGGCTACATTTTTCATAAGGGATGTCCTATACCTAAGATGCATATTTTTTGAAATATTGGACATTTTTTTAAGAAATAATTTTTCACACCCTGTACTGTATCTAAAGCCAAACCTTATCAAGTCAGGCAGGTAAAGCTGTCCTTTTTCCTCGTGATGGTACCTATACATTTTTTTGACGTTTTGATGCGGCGTTGCCAAACAGATTTTTCTTTAGATTTCAACGCATGACTATTATTATTAGTATTTACTAAAAAAAAAATCTCACTGCTAAGTTTTATACTTATAAGGTTATTTAATAACGTTATAAACCGCGAGGGTGTGTCAATTCAAGGTTTTTAGGCCTTTAACTGCGATATATTTCAATTTGGGTGCATAGGAAATACTTTGGGAATACCTGAAAATACTTGGAAATTTTAGGAAATACTGGGGAATAGAAGGAAATACTGAGGAATACATGGAAATACTTGGGAATATCAAGAAATATTGAAGAATACTTGGGAAATAATAGGGAATACGTGGAAATGCAGGAATAGGTCGGAAATACATGGTATTCTCGGAATACCTGTACAAATTTTCATGAGTGGTTGGCCCCTCGTGACAAGCTGATGGAGCGTTGGGAGGATACGGCTGATGGCCGCTGATAGTTTCGGTCCAAAACTTTGCAGAGGTGCCATCAGCCGCCGAGCCGCCGTAGCTGTAGGTATAGCTCCCTCATGCAGCTTGTCACTTTATTTTTGCTTCAAAAAGTCATATTCTACTGAATGGTAACTTTCATTATAGTGGTATACCCAACGCTTGCGCCAAATTTCAACATGCCCGCATGCTCGAATGGCGTCAAATACAAAATTTGCGAACAAATGCTACAAAATCGCAAGAAAAACCGCCAAAAAGTTGGAAAATACGCGCCGCAGCGAACAGGGTAATGGGCTAGAGGTCAATACACACTAGTGATTACTTATTTTTCATCAAAAAGTCTGCATTGTTCATTAAATTATGAATAAAGGTGCGTTCAGTCAGCTTATTTAGCCGCAAGTTTTAATTTTAGTCGTAAGCGCAGCATCGCTTATTGGCTGCATGATCTGAGGAGGCTGGTTCATGACAGCCAATGAGCATCGCTGCGCTTACGACTAAAATTAAAACTTGCGGCTAAATAAGCTGACTGAACGCACCTTAACTGCTATCCTTGGTGACCCGTTTCGGAGTGAAATTTTTCCGGTTACACAGCTTCACCCACCGTGCACATTTGTCACATTCCTCGCAAAACTTTACGTGTTTTTCAAACTCCAGTACCAAGTTTTTACGGTATTTTAAGCACGTTTTTGGGAATCGGATAAAGAAATACATATTTTTGTCATTATACCGACTATCACTGTATGCCAATTCCCATGAGCACAATGTTTCACGGCCCCTTTCACCTTGTTTTTCCATGATTTTTGGAAGGATAACACCGCTGATTTAGTTTTGAAAAAAACTGATTTTTATACTTTGAAGAACTGTTCTTGAATCGTGTGAGAAAAGTCCCTGGGAGTAAAATACATTCCGCAGTACACTGATGTAGCGAATGTTGCCTAAAATCATGGTTTTCAGGCAACTTTCGCTACAGAAGTGTAGTACGGATTATATAAAACTCCCAGGGACTTTTCTCACACGATTCAAGAATAGCGGCCCACTTGTTTACAAACGTACAACACTCGGAGCGAATTTCAAAATGGCGAATAAATAGTTGACGTTGACAGCAGACAGCAGTGAAAAGTCACGGCCGTTGCTTGTCAAACTGGAAATAGAGTTGGTGGAGGTTGCATTATGGGTTGCGTACGTACATCCGATCAATGTAAAACGTAGTTATTTATAATTTAATGAACAATGCGGACTTTTTGATGAAAAATAAGTAATCACTAGTGTGTATTAACCTCTAGCCTATTACCCTGTTCGAAGCGGCGCGTATTTTTCAACTCTATGGCGGTTTTTACGCCATTTTCTAGCATTTGTTCGCAAATTTTGTATTTGACGCCATTACATCAGAAGACGAGTATGCGCGCTGATGGCGCGCTGGATATGGAAGGTACTATTTAAAACGTGAACGGCATAATACTTATGTACTTACAGGAATTTTCGAGGGTATTTTATTGGACAGGGATCCTTAGTATATGGATTGAAATTAGACCTGAACCTGGACCTGCTGAACCGAAACAGCAGGTATCTAAACTGAAACTGGCGCACCAATAATGGGGTACTTGCCAATGAAACAGATTTGACTGGAAATACTTTTAATCATCAACAAGAGTAATAAATAGTATTTCCTGAAAATATCTGGAAAATAAATCCATCATTGCATGGTTTAAGAGATTTTTTTCGATTTTTTTTTTTTTCAAAGGTTTGGTAACAGGAGGGAAATTTTAGTGAAATTTTCATGTCCGTATTTTTTAAATATTGTGATGCCACTCTAACAGTTTCTTGAGTTTTCAATCCAACAGTGCTATTTGTTTAGTTTTTAGTATATTTGTGACGTCACTCACAAATATATTTTTTAAACAGGCACTACGGCCGCAATTTTGGGAATTTAGGAAACAGAAAAAATACGTGCGCAATATTTTTTCTCAGACTATCGATTAAGCCAATAAAAAAAAAGGGCAAGTACCCCATTGAAATGGGCCACCGGGGGCCACCTCGGGGAGTGAACTAAACTGCGCACAAAATGAAGTGACAATTTTATTTTGGGAGGTTTTTTCAAATGTCCATAACTTTTGAAAAAATGATCAGAATCTAAAGTAGCTGGCACTGTTGTGAGGATACATTCTTCTATTTTGTGAACCATACATACTCAACTCATTCAAAGTGAAGGTATATCTCATACAGGGTGATACAAAAAGGCGTGCAACTTTCTGTTCTTTTCATCTTGACACCGGAAATTTTGACGTCATCCTGTATATGCGAATATGACTGCGTCTTATAGCCTGTAGTATCTGTAACTCATAACTGTTTAGTTTTCCACTCTACCTTGTGTACTTGGGGAGATATGATTTTTCTTGTATAAAAGTACCAATTTTTTGATAGAAGAGCAATAATTGTACGAAACAGTTTGGTAATCAAACGATAATCATCTTAAGATAGGATGATTTGTTTCCTCTTCAGGAACCATAAATTTAAATTCCAATAAAAGCAAAGAAATGATACACACAGAGTGATGGGAAAAGACTGCGGTTTTTTTCTGGCGCAGGCAGGATTAGTTCTATCACTCGGTACAGGTACTCGAATTGACTGTATCTTGTAGCTTGTCGTATTTGTAACTAAAAGGTTGTCTTTCTACTCTGCATTACGTAAATATCTCCATTGGTCCATTGTCCCGAGTCGCATACTGCATGCATATGCTCACATGTCAACCCAATAAACCTGCGGTCACGGAATTATTCCAGGGCACTTGGAACGTTTTTGGGTCCGTAGTCAACTTTTGTGCAGTAATTTTTTTTATGGTACAGACCGAAATCTTAATTTTTTTTGTGTTCCTTAATCTTCTTGAGCCTTGATCCGATCGCCAACAATTGCCAAAAATCTATTGCCTAGATACAGAGATACGGCTTTTTATTGTTAGCTCTTTGTTGGTTGACAGTTTCAAGCGACAAAATTGTTGCCGTTGAACAGATTGCAAATTGGCATCTTTTACAAGAAAAATCATATTTCCGTCAATACACAACGTAGAGTGGAAAACTAAACGGGTCCGAGTAAGGAATACTACAGGCTACAAGATGCGATCACATTCGTATATACAGGATGACGTGAAAATTCCCTGTGCTAGGATAAAAAGAGCAGTACTTTGCACGCCTTTTTGTATCACCCTGTATGAGGCATTTCTCCGCTTTGGATGACTTGGATATGTACGATTCACGAAAATAGAATGATGTATCTTCAAAATAGTGCAAACTGTTTCGAATTACGATCATTTTTAAAAAAGTTATGGACATTTGAAAAAACCTCCCAAAATAAAATTGTCACTTCATTTTGTGCGCAGTTTATTTTGAATAATTTTTGGTTTACTAATTAGATCACGTGATTAACTATTCAACTTGTTATGGGCCATTTTTGGTACAGGTGTTTCGTATTAATTATACCTACAGGGCGCTCAACCAGGTACTCCAAAAATCGAAAAGTTTGAATAGCCCCCTATCCACAAAAAGATGGTTTTTGGTTTTTTCCAAGTGTTTCAGGGAAGATTATGTTGCCATACCTCGAGACGGTTTTTGAAATTTTGGGTCTATCTCCTCCAATTACAGGGTGCATGATCTCAAAAATGTAACCTTTTGATTTCGCAGTGATATAACTTTATTCGTTATTGACTGATTTTGGAAAATGAGGGCTCTTGCTGAAGCAATAATTAATTAGGATTGGATAATAGTATATTATATACCAAGGTTGAGAAAGTATTATTATAGCTGAAGCGCCAGTTTAGATCCCGAAGCGCAGCTGAGGGATATAAGGCGCTGAAGCTATAATAATTTTCTCGACCGTGGTTTATTTAGTATTTTTTTTACTACTAGAAAATCGCCTTTCTAGTTCAGGAACAGGTTAATAATGATGTACTTCACAGCTAGTAGTGAAAAAAATAAGTTATTATTTATAACTATGATGAAATAAAAGTAAAAAATCCTCCCCGGCGGGGAATCGAACCCCGGTCTCCCGCGTGACAGGCGGGGATACTGACCACTATACTACCGAGGATGTTGATAGGATTTTGGCTCTTTTCGTAGTCGAGCTTACACCATCATTTCTTGACGTTTTATGTAATTTTGACAATAGACATTGGGCTTGAGCATGACAGCCGAGCCGACAGACAGCAAGATCAGCTGTTCTATGAAGTTGCCGCAGTCTATTTTGATTTCACATAAAATTAATCCCGTTTGGATCATTTCATCTCCGCCTGGATTACATAAAATTCTGCAGTGAGTCTCATTGAATATCTTTAATATGAAATTACAATGCTCAAGAGTTAGTAGCTAGCTATCTTTGTAGGTGATGATGTTTGTTACGTCGGCCAGACTAATTTCCAGAAGCTCTGTGTACTTTCGAGTGCCCATGATCAAATTCCGGTATGGGGTACGCACCCAAGGAAACGCTCCGACAGCCGGTGGCAGTTCAGGTCCTAGCTCTGCTAGCGCTGCCGCTGCGACAAAGTCAGGTGAGGCAATGTACGACTTCCAAATCCCACAGAGGTGGAAGAGGCCTCCAATTAGTGAAGAAGAAATTGAATACATCAACAGGGGCGGCCCTGCATAACTCGAACTAGTATTCTTATCATCCTTTCATTAGCCTTGTTATTGACTATATTAGAACTCATTGTTTACAGAACGTAACTTAAATCGATAATAAAAGTTGAAAAAAATGTCCCAACATTTTTCTGTCAGTCTTGTTTCACTTTATTCCTAAATTACAATTCGGCAGTAACTAATTGGTAACGGTTCATGCCCTTTTTCATAATGAACCCTTGGATGTTCAAATTTTCCAACACGGTGAAAAATTTTCCTCTGCCGATGCCGGCTTCTTCGCTGACGTTCCTTATTTCGTTCGTTGTAAATATGGACTTTCCGTCTCGTTCGGCCTTTTGTTGCAAAAGTCTCAGGAGCTTCACCACTTGGTTCTTGGTGCTGGTCCCCGAGCTGTTTTGCGACCTGGAACTGTCCATCACGCCCACATCGTCAGTGAAAATGTCTATCAAACTGTGTTTCATGATTTCGACCACGTCTAAAGCATCGCTTTTGGTCGCTTCTTCTCTCAATTCGGTTTTGGCTCTGGCTTGGGTCAACCTGATCAGAGAATTCAATTGTCTGGTGGTTATAGGCGTGCAATCACCGGTTTGGAACTGTTTTCTCAGTTGAAAGTAGAAGTTTTTGAGGACAATTTTGGCCTCTTCGGAAAGAACCGGGTGGACGTACATTTGAGCGTAGGCTATGTACTTTCGAAACAAACTATGAGGCAAATGGTCGACGTCTTCGCCTTGCTGAAGTCTTAGCCGGGTGCTGGAATGAAATTGTTGGATTTAAGTTTCATCAGCTTCTCGAAATTACTAATGTTTTAACTAAAACAACCCCGGAGAAGGGATTTTGCGCCGGGGTCCCGCCTTCAAGTGAGCCCCATCACTGGGAGTCGTATTGCAGTAATTACTCATCCAAAGCCGGGCCCCCCTATGTAGAGTACTCGGAATACCAGAGGGACCTGTGGGTCAAGCGATGTACACTCGCCAGCAGAAAAAGAGCCTACTTGATTTATGACGACTATTTGCTTGGCCTGCTCTACCGTAGGTAGCAGTACCTGGGTAGGTGGTATACAGGGTGGTGAAAATTTCGATGCTCACCATTGGTATCTTGGAAACGGTAAGAGATACGAGGTCGGTTAAATTAGAAAAAAGTTGCGCATTTTTGTGGCGATTGAGAATCTGAAAAGAAACTTTGAATATTTTGATCGGTTTACGATTTATCACGAAAAAACTGAAAATTTTGATTTCAGAAATTATTTTTTATCTTTTCAACCATTCAAGCTATTTCAATCAAACTTGGTAGTTTTATGTTTTTGATCACTCCGAGTCGATCAACGTTGACAGAAATTTTCCAGGCCTCTTAGATGTCAAATTATGATAGTCAACTTTTGTTTTTCTTATGGCCGCCATATTGGATTTTTGCACTAATAGATAGAGAAAAAAATTAGCTTTCCGAATAAGTAACCAACATGTTCTTTTTATGACATCTTTAGCGTCAAATTTTGAAATTTTCGTGAATTATTGACAAAATCGGGAATGCTTTGAAAAACAATTGAAATATTATTATCAACTAGGATTATCAATAGCAACAACAAAAGAGTGACCGATGGTGTGCAATTGACGTATCTAACTTCTTAATCGTGTTTTGTGCTTGTTTGTACCGGTAGTTCATAAATTGAATGGGTCAAGGGTGTCTGTGAGTTCAAAGACGTCTGTCGGAACTAGCATCGTTCTTGTTAAAGTTTGACAAATTTATCAGAAAAGGAGTAAGGATTACCCTGGTTTCGACAGACGTTTTTGAATTCACAGGCACCCTTGAATCATTTAATTTATGAACTCTCGGTACAAACAAGCACAAAACACGATTAGAAGTTACGGCTCGATACCAAGTTGGGGCTGAGACCGCCGATCTATGGACCGCCGTAAGTGCCGTTACCATAGCAACGGCGGATACCAACCAATCGGACCGCGCTGTATTCGGCGAGTTACACCGTCCCAAACTTTGCGCCTGCAAGCCTGCAACTTGGTATCGAGCCCTCAGATACGTCGATTGAAGACAATTTGTCTTTTTTTGTTGTTGCTATTGATAATATTTCAATTGTTTTTCAAAGCATTCCCGATTTTGTCAATATTTTACGAAAATTTCAAAATTTGACGCTAAAAATGCCATAAAAAGAACATGTTGGTTACTTATTCGGAAAGCTAATTTTTTTCTCTGTCTATTAGTGCAAAAATCCAATATGGCGGCCATGAGAAAAACAAAAGTTGACTATCATAATTTGACATCTAGAAGGCCTGGAAAATTTCTGTTAACGTTGATCGACTAGGAGTGATCAAAAACATAAAACTACCAAGTTTGATTGAAATATCTTGAATGGTTGGAAAGATGAAAAATAATTTCTGAAATCAAAATTTTCAGTTTTTTCTTGATAAATCGTAAACCAATCAAAATATTCAAAGTTTTTTTTCAGATTCTTAATCGCCACAAAAATGCGCAACTTTTTTCTAATTTAACCGACCTCGTATCTCTTACCGTTTCCAAGATACCAATGGTGAGCATCGAAATTTTCACCACCCTGTATACACACGGTGATACAGAGAACACAAAAGGCCGTCGACCCAATACCCGCTTTGTTTACTTAGTCCTCTACAAGGGCGACATTTTTCATTCATCCCGTGTGTATCCGTATTCCGTATCTACCTACAGCTACCCACAACAGTAGAGCAGGCCAAGCAAATAGTCGTCTTCGTCATCATAAATCAAGTGGGCTCTTTTTCTGCTGGCGAGTGTACCTATCACCATGACACGTCATTGTAGGTAGGTACCTAAATACAAGATGATTCAGAAACACCCTGTTAAACGAAAACCTTAGATTCTTGACTTAAGTAAATGATGACAATTATTGACCTCGCAATTGACGCTAATTTTTTTTACCTAACTCGTACGTATCGTTACGGAGATACAGTCCTTCAACAGTGATTTTGTTGATTTTATCGAACAAAATCACAAACCACTCGGAATGGTGTCTAGAAGAAAGATCTGAAATAAAAATTGCGGACCATCCATGCAGTTTCTTGTTCTCTCGTATTTACTGTGATATTAATAGTTAGTAATAACCCGTCTGGGGGAGAAAGGAGCAACTGGAGGAAGGGGAAAGGGAAAGGGGAAGGGGACCACGCATCACTTGATGGTATTTTGTGCCGTGCGCTGTAAGAAATAATACGACGCAATAAAATTATTATCTTAGAATCGGGACAAATTCCAGCATTCGTCTTCACCCTCATGGATTTGAAAATGTTTGTAGAAGTGAATGTGATGTGTTTCGTTACCAACCAAAATTCTAGAAAAAAAAATGGAGTTTTCTTAGCTGTACCCGAAAAGTGTTCTCGGCTAGTTAACTTGGAAGGGCTGTATCTCCGTGTAATGGTACGAGTCAGCTCATGAAAAATTAGCGACAATCGCCATCATTTGAGTCACAGAACCTAGGGTTTCCTTTGGCAGAGTGTTCCTGAATCACCCTGTAAGTATATATTTACCTCAAATTTCCATCGTTGGTTTTTGCAAATGATGTGCTGGCAGTATGAGACGTGACTGAAGTATTGGGACCTGAATGCAACGCTAAGACATGGTTTGAAAGAAGCCTGTCCAGTTCCTTGAATATTAAAAGTTCCAAGTTGAAGAAAGTTTGAAGCTGAAGAACTTCATGGAGCGTTTTCATCAAACTTCAAACACAGCATACAACTAGTGAGAACATAATTATCTGATTGGTCTCAATAACAGCACTGAAAGTGACGATATCTGTCAGAGTGATGAGGCACAGCCACAGAACGACACAGCGCTGTCAGCTGTCGCTGTTAGCATTGAGAACCGATAGGCACGCTCTTCCCAGTGCGCTGTTTTGAAATTCAAATTAGCTAGAAGCATGATTAAAACGCATCATTATGGTGGCCCTACATTGAGCATCAAATGCTGCAGCTTTTTTAGCTGCTGAGCTCTCATTGGTCACATGTTGGTCATTGACAGAAATTTCAGGCGTCAGTTCCAATCACAACTCTGCAGCATTTGATGCCCAATGTAAGGCTAGCATTATCTTAAATTTGATCATTAAAATTAGAAAGATTTGTACCTCATCAGACTGATCGACAAGAATGAATATCAAATCGAATCTCGACAACATTGGCGAACTGATTTTCAAATTTTCAGCCACAGTTTTGGCTTTATTGTAATGACCGCCTGCGGGATTCGCTGCCGCCAAAATGGTGGCTCTTGTAGGCAACGAACACACTACTCCGGCCTTGGCTATGCTAATGCTTTGCTGTTCCATTGCTTCTAACAGACACTGGAAAAATCAACAAAACAAAAACTAGTTCTTTTTTTCAGAATAAATGTAATAAAAATCCACTCACGGCATGCTGAGTAGGCATTTTATCGAATTCGTCTATACAGCAACATCCTCGATCGGCCAGCATCAGGGCTCCAGCTTCTAAGGCGTACTCGCCGCCGGATTCTCGAGTCATGGTGACTGTCAGGCCGGAATTCGTGCTTGTATTTCCGCAAACATAGACACCTTGTCAGACAAAAAAAAGTAAGTACCACAAAATTGAATTGTAAGCCAAACAAATGGATGTGACTGAAGAAGCAATTAGGACCTGCCTGGTATTTTGGGCTTCAATTGGTGGTCGACAGGGAGTGTGATTTTTTTTGTAATGTGCAACATCCTGGCTAGAGCAGATAACCGGATATTGAATCTCAGCAATAACAAAAATCGAAGGAGAAACTGCACGAAAAGATACCGCGATAAACCGCGAATCACACTTTCGCTTCCCACACGTTACACTATCACTAACGTTAACTTGTGCTCAGATTTTCTACCTAACGGCACTTCGAATTGCTTATCAAACAACATGCATTCCATTCTGAATGGTTAGAGAACCGTAACTGGTGAAGTTGATGTTTCAACCTACTACAGTTAGCTGGCCAGAGGCTGAATGATGAGGAACATTGCTTAAAACTCTCAGTGATTCTAAACTTTATGATTTCTCAAATCATACCTCTCGGAGCTACATTGGTGCAAGCCTGCAACATTTGAGATTTTCCAATACCAGGATCCCCCATCATCAACACGTGAGACTCTGCTCTAAACTGGTCCGATTTTGTACCACCAAAAAGTGCCAATAGCAATCCAGCTTTGACGACTTCATGTCCGTAAATGCCAGGACAAAGACTCTGCACCAAAAACCTAAACAGCTGAGGCTCTGCATGGATTTTCTAGAAAAAAAAAACAAATTAACGTTCTCTTATGTTTTACCTTAGCTAGATCAGTTTTTAAAGTGCGTTTCCATCAAACTTCCAAAACTCAATAACAAACTTCCAGCTCGGTATGAATTTCAAATTTGGTCCACTACGGCAACTAGTGATGACGCTCTTCCTAGCGCGCAATATTTTAAAATCCTGTCCAAATTTGGAACTTTGATGTAAACGCATCACTTTTTTACGGTGCCACGCACGTTACCGGACTGATCATTATTACAGTAACAAAAAGATGACGACGCGACGGCAATATCATGAATTTTCATCCGAGACACGAATAGGTCACAAATTTTATTAGAAATGGATCAGTTGGATAAAGTTCAATATGACGGATGAAGGACGGGCGGCAAGCTGTTGAAGTGAAACATGAAACAAGGTTTGTTCCATCAGCAGTATCTAATAGCTGTATTACACTACACAATTTCTTGTCAATTTCTTGTGCAATCTGCCAAAATAGTGTCAAAAAACAATGAACTTGATTGTTCAACTGACAGATTGTACAAGATGTTGCACAAGAAATTGTGTAGTGTAATACAGCTATAACGGTCCGTGGACGTCAGCGACATGCGCATCGGACGATCCCCTGACTGACGATCCGCTGTTCCATTAGCGGCTCAAACCAGTTTCGGGACGGTCAGAAAAGTTTGCGGATTTTACGGAAACTTCTCGTCCGGGCTTGCGCAGCGGAATACATTTATTTGGCATCGAGCCTTCTCTGGTCAATGTTTACAAATAATATAGGTTAAATTGGTGGTTCCATTATTCATTCATTTAATTTATGAAATACGGCTTATTTCTAGCTGCAAACTGCCAAACGATAGAAAATTAAGTACCTAGCCAATAGCCATGATTGACGGTTTACTGTTCCATCAACGAGCAGCAGCCAGACGAAAACTGGTCCGAAGTGGGGCATGCGCATTGCTTAGGTACAGTGTGCAAACTGTCGGTGACTAGTTTGGAACTTGTGATGGAACAAACCTGTTAGCGAAAGAATCCGAACGATAGGGCGTCTGCTAGAAAGTTGGATTCCACCGTGGATAACGGACAGATGGACTGACGGACTGACAAAGGAGGTTGAAATAGCAATTTTGAAAATTATCAAAGAATACAAACCTGGATAGCGTAATAATCCTTGACACTAAACGCAATCCGTTCCGTGACTCCCGCTTTACTCTCACTTTTATTGTTTACCACAGAAACAACGCTCAGGTACAATTGGAATAGGGAGCTGTGCTTGGATTTATTGTATGAATCTGCATTGTTCTGTACCTAAAATTAATTACTCTTTAATGATGCGCTTCTACATATAACTGCCAACTCCGCACACACTTCTAGCTCGGCAGAAATTTCAAGTTCAGCTATACAAGAAATGAATTTTGATTGATCCTCAGAGCAGTGATAGCTGACAGCGCTCTGACATCATTAGCTTTTTGTTCCATCAGAAATCTCGAACTAAATAGTCAAAGCCAATGATAAACGCCAAAATCAGTTTGCAACTGATTTTCTCGATTCCTATTGGCTCTGAATAGTTTGAAACCTCTTAATGGAACAAACCTATAATATGATGTGTGGCTCTGACAGCAGCCTCTGTCAATTGTCAGTGAGGACTGAGGACCAATGGCAAACGCTTCTTAGAGCGCTAAATTCGATTTGAGCGGCATGCGTGCCGAGCTGGAAGTGTGCTGATTTGGAAGTCCAAGTAAAATGAGTAATAATAAAAGGTTAAGGAAGTAAGTATAACGCTCAGACGTCATAGTGCTAGAATGAAACGAAAAGGCGAATGAATAGAAAAATAACTGACGAAATGGCAATTTCGAAAGTAGCTGGTGATGTGATAATCAGTAAAACCACAAGTTTAGTGGTTTCTTTCAGAAGAAGAAATCACCCTTCCACCTTCCAGATTTCAAGTTCTTTCCTAAATGAAAAAATCAATCCCCTTCCATGTACCTACGTGTAAAATACTTTGAACTGACGATATTTGAAAAATGTTTGAAATACAATTCGACAAGAGATTGAAAATGGCCTTTTTTAAGCAAGTTTGACGACGTATAAATCGGTTTCAAAAGCACAATCATATCAAAAATTTAATCTGACCAAATTGCAATTTGAAATGTATTTTATGCATGTTTCACATTAGAAAAACCTGTGGCGAGGTATGAGGTTATCTTTCATGCCTCCAATGTTAGAATACAGAAAAAAAAATTTCTTCAAATGGGAGCATGCATGTTGAACGCCTGGCAGTTTTGCACCGCTTCACATATCACCCTGTATAAACTTCACCCAAATTGCATTAGTTTCTTATTCACAGTTATGGATTATCAGGAGATTGGGCTAAGCAACGACATAAACAGATTCAAAATCGTGCAAGATAATCAGGAGTTATCCCAATTTGAAAAGGGGCAAAATTTTCGGTGTGTCGTATTCAATGTTGCGTAGTTTAGTTAAATGCAGAGAATGCCTGATGGTTTCTTGCAAATCTGCGCATTTTTATCTCATTATTTGGCCTTGGCTGCATAGGCCTGTAACCAGTTGTTGCTAGATTCTAGTGATCCCCTTATAGTGCGAGACCCAAGGTCAGAGCGAACCTAGGAGCAAACCTAAACATATGGACTTTTTCTTCAATTATTAGAAATTCAATATTTGACCCATTTGTATAACTGAACTATACTGCAAAATTAAAAGGAGAAGCTGAACCTTCATAATGCCCACTACAGTGACGTCATCTCCAGGGACGCAACACTTCACCAAATCACCAGTCAGCTCGCATTCGGCAGTCCTAGGGATTCTCCCGTTTTCATAATCTTGACCTCCGACCAGCTCTTGAATCTTCAACGTTTGAAAATCCACATGCCTGCTATGCTCCGAGCCGATCAGCGGCATAAAATTTGATTGAGCCCTGCAATTTGTGGTTGGGCATTTCTTAGGTATGGTGTAAACTCCATCAACCTGTTGAACCAGCTGAGTCCCGCCGCATGAAGAGCACGAAAACGTCATGTACAAGCACAATATGCTGACAGTACTAGCTTTTATCACAGTTCCGCGAACAGACACCAACTTTCCTGTAAATTGAAATTTCATGATTTCAAAAATTACCTCAATTGATAATTAAAAAAAAGGCGCGAACCGTAGTAGTTGACGCGAAGGTCTTTAAGTAATACCACAGGCTCGTAATTGACGAGCCTCGCCCTGATCACGCCCAAATGCTGAATGCCGTCACTGTTTCGAGTCCTGCTCAAAACATCTTGACAAATAATTTGGTGCATCGCAAGCCCCATGCAATTCAAGCAGTAGTCGGTGTCGTTCACAATTTGCTCTTTAAAACCTTCCCAATCTAGTTCCTCTTCCAGTAACATCTTGTAATCCACAGTAAATGCTTTGTTCGTTTCGATCGAAGCCAAGTTAAAATTGGCCTGGTTCCGTTCGATGAATTGTTGAAAACTCGCAACGTGTTCGAGCTTGTCAGGAGGGGTGTCACTTTTGTCTGGAAGTAATCATAAGAAGCTCCGTCGTACAGAAAAATACTTCCGTCTCTCACCTTCTTCAGGAAAGTATAACCTGAACCCCGCATAGCCGTATTTGGGTGAGGCGTCAATGCCGGAAACGTCAGTAAATGACGGTGTTCCGCTCTGCGACGACTTTTTGCGTTGAAACCAAGGGCGTCTGTTGGAATTTGCCATTTTTCCACGAACGTTTTGATCTAGTTTGAAGGAAACTCGAATTTTGAGGTTAGGTATTTGAATATCTGTCAGGCATAACAGATTGACAGCATTGATACCGACAGCCGACAGCTTCTTGATGACAATTGACAGCAGACAGCGGAATCTCATTTTTCATTTTTCAAATTCAGAGAACTAGCAACTGGGATCCGTGGAAGTCGTGGAACTAGGACTTTTTGAAGCAAAAATAAAATGACAAGCTGTGGGGCTACGGCTGGGCTGGCTAGGTACCGCGTTGGCGTCGATGGCACCTTCAACAGTAACCAGACGGCAGCGACCTTCAGCGATTCAGCTGTAGCCGTCACTCCCCAGTGCTCCAGCTTATTGTGAACTTATGGGCCATCCTGTTTTCAAAAATTTCCAAAGATTTTTTGAATAGAGGTTTTTCATTTGATAGCTTAGAATAAGAAGTGTTTTAGAGGAATTTCGGTTATGATCCTCGGTAGTATAGTGGTCAGTATCCCCGCCTGTCACGCGGGAGACCGGGGTTCGATTCCCCGCCGGGGAGGAATTTTTTTCGATATTTTTTTAATAAATGATAATCATTTATCCACGACTAGGAGATTATTTCAATTTTATAACATACTCGGTAGTTTCTCGTCCATAAAGTGACTATTGACAAGTCCATAATACAGGTTTATTGTCTCCGAGGGTGTCTCAAACTATCGCAATATTCCGAGTCCAGAGCGATAAGATGAAACCCAGTCAATAATATAAGAAATCGAAAAAAATCTAAAAAAAATCATAACACTCATTTTTTAAGATATGGGGGCTCAAAAGGGTGGGATTTCGCTGACCTCTTTTTCGTTATTCGAACTGATATTGGGGACTATTTTGTGATCTAATCAGTAAAAATTATCAACCACTGGATGTGCACTGAACTTCTATTCAATATCAAATCAAATCAAATCGAAGCAATAAATCAAACACAGTAGATATGCACAATAAAATGAATTGCATAACCAAAACAAAACAAGCAGTGGCAAAAATTAAAAAGAAAAATATAAGAATATAAAAATACAGAGATATTTAAGTAATGAAATAATACAGAATACAGGAGACAAATTTACAGGTAACAAACAACAAAAGAACATTTTTATTGAATAATTGAACTGAACTAATCTAACTAACGAAACTAGCTCTTATGGCCTCTGCATAAGCACCGGCCACTTCAAACATAAAGAATAACCCTTGAAATAACCTGAAACATAGATACCTATCACCCGTTCACGTGAAAATTCAGAACTAACTACGACGTCTTGGATAAAAAAAAACAAGTAGCAAAGTCCTTACGGGGGTGAGTCTCGTATGAGCGCATTTTCGGAGTGGAGATGAGTACAATGTTCACTGTTACCTGCAAACAGATTGTCCTACAACTACCACAAGAAATCATCAATCTTTATGAAAATACGAGTAGGTAGTTGATAATAAATAAAAACAACACAATACCATCAACCAAAACTAGAAAATATCCTATAAGTAAGAATTATACCTATATCGATCACAAGCACGGAGCCAGAAGCAGCTTGTTGAACCGCAGTGCCGCGACTTGAAAGTCGCATCCGCATATGTATAAGTGCATAAGTATAGATTCCGCATAAAAATTGATATAGTTAAATGAACCAATCAGGTTGATTTTTTTTTACGAAAAATTTCTTTATTTCTTGCTGCATCTTTCGTTCGCTGGATGTATGCATGTATCTAGAACAGTTTGCAAGATTCCTCGATGTAGAAGTTCACACTGTAACGTTAAATACCGACAAATGTGAAATCGCGGGGCGAAACTTTTTCTTAAAAAAATTATATCTTCTATTGCAATAAAGGAATCAAAATGACTCTTTCACTGAAAATGTATCCATTAATTTCCGCAAATTTCGTTCGCTGCATGTAGGTATGCATGTATCTAGAACGGTTCGCAAGATTCCTCGATGTAGAAGTTCACACCGTAGCGTATAGCGTTGAATACCAACTTTTCAAACATTTTAATTTTTTTCTTGCAATCGTGCGGTCTGACCAAATATTTTTTGTGCCTATTCCCATCCGCAGACAATCAGCATTAATTTGCAAAAAACCCGATACCGCTACGACTTTCCGTTTAGGAGGAGTTCAACTTCAACTACAAGACGGACAGACGGACGGACTTCAAAGCGCGGCTAATAGCGGATTTCCTACGAAAGTGCGCTAAAAAGTGACAAGCTGGGGGGCTACGGCTACTGTTGATGGCACCTAAAACGTCTATGCCTCAAACAGCTACCAGACGGCATCAGCACAGACTTGGGTCATTAAATACCGTATGATCAAAAACTTTTCTCCTCTAAGCAGGCTGTGGTCTGGTCATCGGCAGGCAAACGAGGCTGATTTTGGCCAGGCCACAGCCTGCCTAGAGGAGAAAAGTTTTTAATCATACGGTATCTGAATTGCTACCAACTATTTATTCAATACGTGAATATCCAGGTGGTCAATATTCACCAACTTTGGTAGTGAAGATTGAGTTTTTGGTGGTGATTTAAGAAACTACTGCCTTCAGCATTATCCTGTATCCCCCCAGGATAGCAAATATATTGGGTGCTTTCCACCTAGACGGTACAAATACCACCAGACGGCACATGTTCCATGGTGTGGCACAAAATTTTAGGTGATCCAATGAACGGCGCAGAACCGAGTGGAAACACGTAGATGGAAAGCACCGTTTGGAACCCGCACATGCGTAAATGGCAGGTGTACCGAACTTGAGGCTAGGTGGAATCCACGCATTACAGTTCACTGTTTCTCGAACCGGCAGGTAGCGATAGCGAGGCAGGTAGTGACCATCACACGCCATCACTAGTCTTTTTCGAGCGAGTAACCGTTTATGACCGGTTACACTTGGTTATGGAATTTGACGTTTGAGCGAGGATTGCTTATAAGCGGTAAAGGAAGTGCCGCCATTTTGATATCATCACCGGTTATACATTCCATAACCTGGTCATGAGGCTGGTCATTGTTATGGTGGGGGAACAAATTGTGGCGGCAACAGATTTGAATTTGAAACAAGCAGCGGTCCATAATTTCCAAACGTGAAACGTACCTAATCTAACCTCAAAAACGTGACAACTTGACTTGGCGACGAGAAGAGTCGAAGACGATGGACTCATCTGCGATGGACCCACAAGAACATCGGGTAATCCAGATGTCCGATGACCGCCTGATGGTGGTTTAATCCTGAAAGTACTTGTCATACCTCCTATCTATATAGTAGAAATAATAAATATTAATTAATAGTTGATTTTCAATTCAATTTAATATAAATATCCATTGTTCCTTCGGTATTACACCATGAACAAGAAAACAAACAGGATTTCATAGAAATTGTATGTGTGATGTGATCACGATACACGTGTGATCCACAAAATTCGTAATTAGGACCTTGACTGGGGCCCACCCGGGTGACTTCGCACTTCGGAAACGAGATGTTCATCGATTCAAGTGACTGGATTGGCTGAATGACTGAATTTTTCACCTTCAAAGCTATCCTAGATTACGAATGGTTTAAATAACAGAGACAAGTACAATTACGTAACTATTTGAAGCTATCAGTCCCTCTTTTCCCGCCAAATCTGATAACCAAAATTATAACCGCAATGTTTTAGCGAGAAATGTCAGATGTCAAAAATATGACAGTATCCGTCAATCTAATGTCAACCGCTAATAACCAACCGGTTACAAAAAGTTACTCGCTCGAAAAAGACTACTGACTCAAGTAGGTAAACTGTGTATAGACAGGTATAGCTCTTTACTTGATTTCATATCATTCCGAGGATAATTGAAAATTTGATCTCCAAAAAAAAAGTGAACTTTTTTCTTTCATTCTTTCATTCACAGATGTATTGTTACGATATTTCGCGTACGGGTTCGAATATAATTGAGACGATCGATTTAAAACACACACTGTTTATTTCTGCGTACTACAACAATAAATAACGCCAACAATTATCGACTTGGAATTATATCGCAGGTACTTCGCTTGTTTATCCGCTTGCTCTTCCCATTCAAGACTCCGCGAGCTCCCGGCTGATGCCTTATATAAGGCTTCCGAACAGCGTTCTCGAGCTTTCTGTCTACTTCCAGCAAATTCCATAGTGCCTGGCATATGCGGTTTCTAGACCATTCCTGAATAATCACACACGTTACCCGTATAATTCTGGAGCGGCGCCTCCGCCAAATGGACAGATCTTTCTCGATCGAGCATTGAAGTCTCCCTCCAGTTTCACATACACGAACGCTCTAGAATGCACCAGATCACTCCAGACTTCTACACTGCGATCTAATGGATGGAAAGATCCAGAAAGATCGAGTGTTTACCAATATAAACGAGATCGCCGCTCATAACAGTATCAAGAATGACATTCTTTTGCAGAATTTTTTTTTGAAAAGGTAGGGTGCCGTTTGAAAAAAGATTCAGGGCTGCTAGGGGTGGAACGAACTGGTCCGCTCCATTCCCACTTGTGCCTACCGATGTCCCCCGTGTTACTAATTGATACTCTGCAATTATACCTGTGTTTTTGAAGTGAAACTTATATTCTCGCGCCTAGATCACAACACACCACTAACGCAGAACCACACATGGGAGTGAAATTGCTTCATAGCATCAGTGGTTGTAACGAACGCCTGTAACGATGTGCTGTAACGTTGTCTTGTCTGACCTTGGGGTGACCAGCGTCGTCCCAGGAAATGAAAGAATAAGCTGTTGCAGCGTTCGCCGCGTTCGGTTCTATTTTTTACTAATCGCCGACACTGAACTGCTCTTCGTGTTGTCGTACTGTTGGCCCGACAAGAATGGCTCTCGACTTGGGTTGAATAGATTCGAGCGGATGTGATTTATTATAGGGATAGGGATATTCAGGGCCGGGCCTAGCAGGCGTGCAGTGCCTTCCGGCGCGCAGGCGAGCGTACGGCAGGCGGCAAGTCATAGGGGCGGTAATATAATAATTAAGTTGAATTTCGAAGGATTCTTTTCATTCCCGCATTTGGTGGGGCTCTCCACTGCCGAGCGCAGCGAGAAAAGAAATAAAACATAGATATTTTCTGTAAGTAAATCTGAATAAATAAATAAATAAATAAATAAATAAATTTGGAATCTGTATCTTGAAAATTGGAGAAATTATCGCAACTGTAATTTTTCGCGCGGACACCCGGTATCTATGCAAAGTATCTAATGTTTCGCAAACATATGGACTGATAGATAAAGAATTTGGCTGGCGAAAAATTCAAATATAATAATTCATATCATATCCGTAGCTGTCAAAAGTTACCTCGATTTGAAAAAAGGGCAGAATAAGAATTTTTATTTTGTTACCTACATTGTTTCATATTTTTATTTGAGTAGGTACATATGATGTAGGTGGGTATACCTACCAAAGCATTAACCTAGTCTCTAAGTCTCTATTTACATTTTCGACAAACGGTATTACATAATTAGAACCTCTTATAATCGACTTGTTACTTCTATGAATTATCACAGGAATACTCGACTTCCTTGTCGTATATAAGCTTGAGGATGCAATTTTAATGTCCCAGTTCAAGCGACAAGAAGAAAAATGGTGAGTTTGAAAAATGTCTTCCAGTTATCGAATTCATTCAGTAGCCTATATTAGGCTTAGTAGGTAAGCGGATTCTTTAGCTGAAGAAACATGTTCATGGACTTTTCGGCAAGAAGTACCTACTTACCCATTATTGAGCGCCTAGATTTACGTAAAACACTCAACGGTGAAACTGATTTTCTTTCTAGATTTTGTTCACGGTTCTGGCATTGGCGGTGACGATGAGCGAAGCCTCGTATTACTATTCCGTGGAAAAAGTGCCAGAAGGTAGAATCTCAGCCGATCCTACATTTTACAGACGCTTGGACCACATTCGAGGGTTTTTTGACCACAAACCCATTGGACATTTCTGGGCAAAGTACTGGGTGAAAAACCGAAACCAAAGAAGAGAAAGGAGACAAGTGGGAAATTACAATAATTATTATACCAGTGCGAATAATCAAGTTCCTTCGTATTATTACAATAAAAGAACCCCCAATCAGGGGCCCCAGAACAAAGGATTTGGACAAGTCCAAGGGTTCGGGCAAGTTCAGAGGGTGGCACAGCAAAGCTTTCCTCAAAATCAAAGGTTTCCCCAGCAAGATCAATTCGGGTTCAACCAGTATTCCACGTTCGGTCAGGATCAAAGGTTTGGGCAAGATCAGAGGTTCAGGTTTAGGCAAAATTCCAGGACCACTACTACCACTGCCAAGCCCAAAAAGAAACCTTTTAGGCCACCTATGGTATTTTTCTGAAGTTTGAGGATATTCAACCGTGCTCCTTATTCGACCTTTTAAAGACAAGTTTTTATGAATGAAATGTTTGTTTGAAAGTTGAAGCTCAATTTTTAATAACTCAAGATAAGGACTCCTATTTATATTTGAATATTATATTTATTGTGAAGATTTTATTTAATGTTACTACCTATACCTACCTACTTGTGAAATAATCCTTTAAGTCTTGCCAGGAATGCCAAGTGTTAGTTTTATGATAATTGATCATTATTTTAGTTATGTGAAATAAAAATACCGATTGAAACAAAAAAAGAAACATTTCTTCCTTTGTATCCTTTTAATATTGTATACAGGTAGTACTTAGTTTAGTTTGTTTTAATATTGGCGAAAATCTTCTCCGCGTGGTGGCACTGTACGCAATAAAACATGGTGGCCCAAGGGGCCTTGACAAATAGGTAGTAAACGCAGTGCGCATTCACATCACAACAGCTGTCAACAGTGATAGCTGTCAGTGAAAACGTAACAGTGGGCCAAGAACTGGGGGTTTGTTGGGAATGGAATTTCGTTGCAGTATCTTTAACTTATTTTTGTTTTAGAAAATGCCAATAATACAGATTCATTTGCCCAATATTTATGGTCATGTTGGTGACCAAATCAGCCCCCTCTCGACAAAGTGCGAAGGCGAAGAAGTGATTGAGGCAGGTCATTTAATCGTGTGTGGGGTGACTGGGGTTCACTGCGACTGAGACTCTTGTGCTTTGTTATGTCTCATAAATGGATAATTGAAAACCATTTGGAGGTCAGGTTCTGTGGACCAGTTGTTAGAACAGTGTTGTGAACTCGTGAAGCCATCTACGATAAGCCAGAGAGAGCAGCCGGAGAGCCTGGAGATCAACGCCAGCGGTATTGAGAGAAGATACCTGGCCTGCAAATCAGAACCCGTCACTCGCTTCATCAGTTCAGATTTAGAACCTTAATCGATATGAAAATATTTTCCATTGTAAAAACACTAACATCAGCCGATGAGCTATGATAAACTTATGGTTGAAGAATACTCAATTATTATTGATAAACTATGATTTTTATTATTCTGGACAGCGGTAAATGCTTATTAGCTACTGAAATTTTACTTTACAGTCAATGTATGAGTCGTACGATTACTCCAAAAGAATGTTCATCTTTCTCGCCTAAACGATAATTGTTGGCTTATTTTCGTGATGCGTCCTGTTGTACCTATGCCTTGTCTTGTGGGGGCTTAGTATTTCCACCTTGTGTGCAAGGGGCTCACACAACTCAACACCTGTAACGTAAATAAACATTCAGAGATTGCATTTTTCGGCCAGCATTTCACCAACTTACGTATCGGCTTTTGCTGCTGCATTGTGCATTGTGTCCATCGGCGTAGGTATACTAACGCAGTAATTCAAGTCAAACTACAACACTCACTCGCTCACATTCACGACGATGTGGAAAACAAGGAAGACAAAAAAATTTATTTTTTTTCAACTGTCAAAACTGTCAATATTCTTATGATTTGGAGTAGGTACTGTCAACTGTCGAGTGCTACTGCGCTGGGCTGTGCGCTGGGTACCTATTTGTCAAGGCCCCTTGGGCCACCATGTTTGACTGCGTTCAGCGCCTTCTGGTGGCCGCTGATTTTCGCCAATAGTAGATATGTCCAGCAGAGCTATGATTCGAGTGACCTGAGAGATTTTGTTTCGAAGTTTTCGGATCTATGTTATTCGGCACCATGATTAGTTGTCTTCCTTTTACGACTCATCAGGGTAACTCGGGGGTCAAAGTGATCTGACGGGAGTCGCTCCTTTCAAAGCTCAATCGTGCCCGATAGAAACTCCATGCAAAGTTACCTTTTTCTGTCTCCTTGAATGCCAGGCGTATATCGATCACTAGGGACCTTGGAGGTCACGCACGTGCGTAAAAGGTCAAGTTTAGGTATACTGCTTTTTTTTGCCGTGATTCGATCAGTTACTTGGGTCACTTTTGACCCTTGAAGGAAGGCAGCTATTGACGGTGACACAAGACTTTATCCGAATCATTTTTCAAAGCATTTTTCGCACATTTATGCTACAGATGGACGGAGAAATTTTGCGAGACGTGATGTCGGACGGTTTTTTTCATGTTATTGGAAAGTGGCGTAATTTTCCGACTTGTTTTTAGTCTTATGACGCTATCAACACTTTACGAAAACTAAATCAAACCTCTTGAGACCTCTCCTATCTAAAAATCTGATGCCGTGTTGCTCCGAAAAAAAAGTGAAACCTCGTGGACAAACCTAGATTTCGATTTATTTTAATTATCATTGATCCAAGTTTCGGGGCCTTGAAGATTTAGTTCTGCAGAGAGAATAACACGTCTCTGCGGCACCCGATCGCATTTCCATGCAAGACACGATCAATTTTTCAAATATTCTCATATTTTGATGTCAGTTTGACAGGCAACTCAACTTTTGGACAAGCCAGTTTCTCACCAGATTAGAAGGCACCAAGCCTACAATGCCAAACTAGAAAATTTTCCCAGATCACTCGAATCACAATAAAGCTGTTGGACGTATACCTACCTAGGTCCAGGTATCTACTGTAGATTCACCATCTTTCATTTTATGGGCGCAGCCATTTTGAATGCCGAAGTGTCTTTTTTAATGTGAAATGTGCCCAGCATAACGTCACTCATGTTCTCTTTTGGGTAAAATCCGAGACCAGGAGTCACAAGAAAGACGAACAGAATGTGAATCGAAGAATACTATTTTTTTGTGAATAGGGTAGTGACCGATTTTTTTATTATTTTTTTTTTTCAAAGTTCACTTCTTGATAAGTGACGCTATATAGTTAACAGATTTTTTTTCGTAAGTTTTCTTGGTCAAAAAAATTATGAAAGTTTTCGATCATTTTAAATTTGGCGCGATGACGTCACAATCTTTCATAGGCGGAGAGGCAGGCTTGACAACACTACAGAACTTACTACAAAAAGCACTAGCGTCAACCCGTAAACGCTCATAACAGCTGATTGTTATATTGTTAACGCTTTGTGTATCTGTGCGGTGATTCGTGTTGTTTAGTTGTTTTGCTTGAAAATATGAAAAGTTGGTAAAATCTTTCATGATTTATGTATATTTCAAAACTACATCAGACTTCAATGGTTATGTTATGCTGGCAAACGTCAACGTCAACACTGACACAGAGGCAACGGAGGTGGGGTCATCCCCACTACTGTAAAAAGATTGAAACGTCACAGCCCGCCTTACAGCTCGGTAGATTTGAAATCGTTCGCAAAAGTAGCCACTTTCAAGGCAGATTTTGAGACACTTGGAACTTTTTTTTTGCGTAGTCTTGTTATTAAGGCTCTACATTCGATTAGTATGTTTTTTTTTATATTTTTCGATGGTGGTCACTACCTTATTATAACAACTAACTTGTGACAAGTGTGACATATGACACTTGGGATGGTACTTTTTCCTCAGTGAAAATCGCTGTTAAACTGGGAGTTCAGCAGAGCAAACATCATTTCGAACAATTGATTTGAATTGAATTTGAATCATATTATGACTCCTTCAGTCCATCAACTTATCTGTCCAACTTGAGGAAAAAATATTATAGTAGATGACTACGATCCATTCAAGCTTGAAATGAGAAATAGATCAGAGGAGGACATAGCGTGTAGTACACCGCTCCAGTCCAGTCGGGTGATAGCTCGACTGATGCAACGCTTAGCGCGGCTGAAAGTTGGATGGGATACCGCCGGTAAGTAGTGCCAGTGGGCGAGCCGCTGGCGAGTCTTATCTGACTATCTAAGCCTCGATCTAAGCCGGCTGAAACTCCTTCTCGGGTGGTCATGGGCAAACCCTCAGAGTACATCACGCCTATAACTGGCAGTACGGCAATGTGTAGAGGAAAACCGATGGCCTAGTCAAGGAGACGGACGAAGTGGGAAACGTACCATTGCAGGGCGTCCCTAGATGTGTGGGACATCTACACCAACCTGCGTCGGGGGTTGCAGACAGTCCAGGTCAACCGTGCGCTTGTCGGTCCCAATGCTTGGATGAACCCGAGGATGAGCCTACCAAACATCCAGGCACCAAATCATGGCTCGGTGAGTCTGACTGGTCTGAGCAGTGGTACAATGGACCCAAAAGCGAGACCTATGTGCCAGAGGTGGAACAACGTTCCATCAACTCCTCTCCCCCCCTTCCCCCCCCCAATAAATTCAGATTCCGGGAAATAGATTACAGGCGTCCAATTTTTGTAATGTATTTATTATTTATTTATCGATCACATTTTGATTCAGGCTTTATTTCCCATAAGTCCCATGTTGACCATGAACACCAATTCCTGATCCGCTGTGGTGGGTGTTGCTACCATGATGGCCTACTCCTGCGCTACCACCATGATGACCTACTCCTACGCTACCATGATGCTGACTTCCGTGATGGGGGACATCGTGATGAACACTGCCACCATGATGTCCTCCTCCAACTCCAACACTGCCATGATGCTGGCTTCCGTGGCCTACTCCTACGCTACCATGAGTACCATGTTGAGTTCCATGGCTTCCTCCAACGCTACCCTGATGTCCACCAACTTTTCCTCCGACGCCATATGCACTGATGGCGGTCATAACGGCACTCAACAGAAAAACTGTAACCTACAAAAATAATGTTAATATTTCCATAAAATGTTTAAATTTTGCAGTAGTTAATCCATTCTTGCTCAAAATTTCATTTTACTCTGGTGACATTCTCGCTGTTTTCAGCTTTTCAAAAAAAAAAACAAAGAAACTTACAAGGATACGAGACATCTTGGTTGTTGTTTTGAAAAACACTGAACGTGAACGTGTAAATTTCGTTTATTTATAGCGCTAAAATTTTACGCGCGCAAAAAAGACGTAAATATTTTTCAAAAGTGGTATTGGATGAAAACCTGATTCAGAACAATAAATTATTGTTTATTGGTGGTTTCCAGTAATTGTGAAGCGATGTCGGTGGACATTTTTTATTATTCTGAAATAAATGTGTTTTGATTAGCTAAAATTTTATTCGTCTGATAATTATTACGTAAGGTAAGACCGTGATGACCTGATTTGAATAATTGTCTTCGAATATTGGCGACGGTCAAGGCAAGTCAAGTTGGTATATGCCTTTGCCCCTACTTACTGTTAGCAGACTAATAGTAATAATAGTATCCAGGTATACAGGTGATTCATAAAACATGCTCACCCCTATTTTTCTCAAGAGCCGTTTGTGATATCGGGTCGCGGAAAAAACCATTGAATACCTAATGATAATATCTAATATGTAATGAATTTCTACCTACTTTTTATTCGAGACGGAAAATTATTCTATAGGTATTATTAAAAATAAATCATAAAGTATTCGGGTGGGAAATTGGAATTAGAGAGAAAGATTGAAACTTTGCAGCATCTTCACAATAATTTAACAGAAGATTTTTTGAAACCAGAAAAATTTGAAGATTTCAGAAAAACCTCAAAGCCTTTTCTGAATCATCTTATTGTTGAAATCCTCGATTGAGCTTTATTCAAGGACGGCATTTCCTACTGTTTTTTCTTGAAACGCGAGTTTCAGGCAAACCAGTTCAAAATTTCAAAATTCGAAAAACTCGATTTTTTTCCCAAAATTTTTGTACATAGGTACACATCTTTCGAAAAAAGACCTTTATTATCTTGCCAGCCTAGATTTGAATAACTCTTTTTTTTACATTTTTAGCTGCACAGGTTTGGCAGAAACTTCGTCACAAGAATCTATCTGCTTCTCTTTCGCTCTGCAGCTAATCCGCAGTCTGTTTAAGCCATTTTTTATGCTAGGAAATGCCGTCCTAGCGTAAACAGCACAAACAGCATCAATAGCATAAACAGTTATTTGAGGTCTGGTCTCAGAAAGCATTTTCAACTGGAAAACTCTTGGAAAATCAATGGTGCTATTCTGTAAAAAAGATCGATGCACTACATAAGCACTACATCGCTGTAAAATGACAGAAATAATAATGTTTGGCATTGTCACATATGTCATCTTACAGCGATACAGCCAAGGATACAGCGTTTACATCGATGTATCTTTTTCACAGAATAGCCCCATAAAATAAAAAATTGTTAGAAATGGTTCAAGAACCAGTTACCGCTTGTTTAAATAAAAATTGATGAAAGTCTGTTCACGGGATAAAAAGCTCGAAATTTGCAATTTTTCCAAGAGAGGGGACTCTACAACCGTTGGTCTGACTTCAAAAACTCCCCCATTCTCTCTCCTCAGTTGAAATTTTTTCAAAAAATTCGATCTCGGAACAGGAAAGAACGTCTGAGTTCTTCACCAAACTCAAAGATTTGTAGCGCTCGACTGGGAAATTGTGGGAACCTGCAGACTCAATTTGATTCTTTTTATGTTGCTTTCTGCCTGATCTGGTTCCAATCCATCGGATATATATATTTTTTAATAATTCAATATCAAAGTTTTGGATTTTGACTTTTTTCAAAGTTTTGAATCTTGACATTTTCCTATTAATAAATGCACAGGTGACAGTCAGAGAGATACTTTCAACTATTCTGAATACAGCTTTTCAAGGGCTTTCCAATGACTGGGAATGATAACATCCCAGGGCCTACTCTGCGGATTTGCTTCAGCGCCAAAAATAACGATTTTTTTTTTCACACTTCTTGCAGGAAGTCATCTGTTTCCATCACAACAATGTCATTTGAATAATCGTACAACCTGCAAATCTCAATTTCAACAATTCATGAGATTCAGTATTGACAACTGCCGCATGAGGGTGCTGAAACGGGCAGGATATTCAAAATGTGCAGAGGGCCTGTAAACACCTGGGTATCATCTGCCATACAGTAATTTGAAAATGTTATTCGGGTAGAAATAATACAGGGTGTCCGTTTTTCGAGGCTAAGCATGGGTATCTCGCTTATCTCAAGAGATACAAAGTCAGTTAAATTAGGAAAAAGTTGCGCATTTTCATGACGATCAATGATCAAAAAAGAAATTTGACGTATCGATTTTCGTTTTTGAGATATCGTGAAAAAACAGGATTATGATTTTTGCTTTTATTTTTTATTCAAAAAACGGTTGAAGGTGGCCTTTTCTAATCTAGACATGGTCAGGGCACTTTTTCAAGGGGAATCCAAATCTGCCAAAATCTTCATTTTAGCTTTCAAAACAACCGAGATACGACATTCAACTTTTTTCTCTAATGGGCGCCATATTGGATTTTGATATTTTTGAATACGGTGTTCTTATCTGGTTCGAACGATGTGCCACCTGTCATTGTTGAATAAATGTTTGACATTTAAGTTTTTTTTTATTGTCGATGCTGATTTTGTTTCCAAAGCACTCTTTGAAAAATTTAAAATTTTTTTTTGCTCTAAAGCATGAATTCAACAGTGGCATGTGACACATCGTTGTAACCAGAAAATAAAATTGTATTAAAAAATGTCAAAATCCAATATGGCGCCCATAAGAGAAAAAAAATTGAATGTCATATCTCGGTTGTTTTGAAAGCTAGAATGAATATTTTGGCAACATTGAATTCCCCTTGAAAAAGTGCCTCCACAATGTCTCAACTAGAAAAAGCTACCATCAACCGTTTTTCAAATAAAAAATAAAAACAAAAATTACAAATTTCTGTTTTTTCTCGATATCTCGAAAACTAAAACTGACAAGTCAAATATCTTTCTGGATCATTGATCGTCATGAAAATTCGCAACTTTTTTCCAATTTAACCGACTCTGTATCTCTAAAGATAAGCGAGATACCCATGCTTAGCCTCGAAAAACGGACACCCTGTATAAATCTTTTTTCGCAACAAAAGTTGTTTTTCGACTGTATTTTGGTCAGTAGTGTTTCTGTGTTGATCTTTATACCCAGTGACCGGTTTCAATTAATAGGGTTACAATTATCAATAAAAGGACGCTCTACGAGACCGCCTTCTAAGTAGGTAGGTAGGTGGGTAGGTAGATAGATAGGTAGGTTACAGTCCATTTTTTAAAAGTCCATTGCTCGGTCAGTTGTGTTTCAATGTTGCAAATGACAGACACCTCCGCATTGACGGTGAATGCAAAGCGTGCCATTTGCACCACAATCGCCCTCAACAAAAAAATAGACTGTATATATGTGCACCTGATAGGTAGTCTCTGAGATTACCATGTTTCATCAAACAATTAGGTACCAAGTCGAACGCGTGTTAATCACTCCAGCAAACATAACTAAAAGAGAATCCAATAATAGAAACAGCAATAACGCTCTCATGAATGACCAGTCACTTTTTTTATAACGGCATCTTCGAAAACATTTAATTTCATTGCACTACAAATTTTCGTTTTAAACAGTATTTAAAACAATATCAAAGTCCACCCGGCTTGTATTCACAAACTGGATCGGCAGGTGGCTGAGGAGCCGGCGCAATCGTTGGCGCCAATTCGCTGGGCGGCACCTCGGTATTTTCCGGAACCTCAGGCTGAGGTTGCTGAGGTGGCTCCTCCGTCTTGTCTTTGCTTTTCCGCGAATTCTTGAAAATCTGGTCCGAGTTTAGCACCAACGCTATCAGAATGCAGCTCACGGCCAGAATTACGTAGATGAAAAGCTCAAAAGTGACCATGGCGGCCACATTGCTGATGGACTTGACGATTGTGGAAGAAACCACCTGACTGGCCAAGTCCCAAGAGCCGAAGACGACCTTGAATTTGGACAAGAGATAAAAAAAAATTCGAAGCGATTCGAATGAAGGACGAAAATAAGAATTAGGAACTCACAGCTTCGCAGAAGTTGACGATGCTCATCACTGCCGAGGTGAAGAAGCCGCCGAGTCTGGTCAGCATGCCGGGACCGGCCGTGTCGCCTTCATGGGTGGGCTTGACTCTATTCGCAAAGTAATTCATTCTACTGGGATTTGTAGGTCAGCGAAATAATTGAGGCAAAGAAAAAAATACAAAAAAAGGACTGCTTCATACACGTCAGCTTGACATATTGAGTTTTTATCAGTGCCTAGCGACATGTTGGCAAAATATTCGATCACTTGATACAACAGGGGCCCTATTTTCGAAAACGAGGAACCCATCACATCACCTAGCCAACCATCGAATAAGAACAGAGCATTCCAACCAATCACACCTCGACGTCAAATAAGTGATCCGTTCACCAGTTTCCGAAATATAGGGCTTTCCGAAATATAGATCCCCAGGGTTAAAGACAGCCTACATTATGTATATAGATAGGTTAAGAATATCGATGATGACACAGATGGAAAAGATGGTAATCAATAACATACAATCGGAGCAGACGACGAATGCATTCGAAATTGCTACAGGAGTTCTGGGTTCTGGAGACCTACGTAGGTATATTTGAAGATACGCCATTATTGCAACCTTTTGATATTGGCCATTGGCCGACAAGATGAAGCCACAGCAAAGCTGTGCGGGACGCAACAGGCGAATATCTTTGCAAAACCAATGTCGCAGTTGTTTGAGAAATTTCTAGCCCAGTCATCCTAGCATTCGAGGTCGGAATCTCTCCCATAAAGCTGGATTTTTGCATACATGTCCAGAAAACAGCTCTCTTTCTATTAGTGATAAGAAAAATTTCTGAGACCCGGAGCGTTTTTCGCCATTTTGAAAAAACTGTCAATTTTTTCAGTTTTTCTTGAAAAGCTCTGTAAATATTCAACTTATTGGCATGGAAGTTTTTGCAGTGATTAGAGCTTGAAATTCTCCATTCAATGCTGCCGTAATAGTATATTACATACCGAGACGGGAAATACATCATTACTGCTGAGGGCACAGAGAGCCTCCAGGCTTTGCCTGGAGGCTCTAGCCCGAAGCTGGAATGATGTATTTACCGTCGAGAGTATGTATACTATTTTACTTACAATCATTCAATAATTTCATCAAATAGAATTTGAATTAGAAAACCATTAATTGTGCACTTCGTAACAAATTAGGTGGCTTTGACTTTGGCAGTCATAGAAACAATCTGGAAACAATTGCCAATTTGTTTATTTTTTTCTATTCCGGCAAAGTGAAAAAAGACCATCATGTCCGATTCTGAAATAGATCTTACACCTCCAGATCTCCGGGAAGCAGCTGCAGAAGCTTCGGCAGATTTGCTCCCGGAGAAAAGTCGTGAACGGTATGAGAAAACATACAAAATTTATATGGATTGGGCAAGAAATAAGAATGCCACGCAAGTTACCGAAAACGTTGTGCTGGCATATTTTAAAGAGCTCAGCCTCATAAGGAAGCCGTCGACCTTATGGGCGACATACTCGATGTTGAAAACGACGATCAATATCAAAAACAACATCGATATATCGAAATTTCCCAGACTGCAGGCCTTCTTGAAGAAGAAAAACACAGGGTACAAACCCAAAAAGTCCAGCGTTCTGACCAAGGCGCAACTGCATGATTTTATAAACAGAGCTCCGGAAGAGATGCTGACGATCAAAGTGAAATGATTATTTAATTTATATACCCCTTTATCTTAATATTAAAACATTTCAGATCGGTTTGATACTTGGTGTGTCAGGAGCATGCAGGTCAGATGAACTGCTGAAAATGCGAGTAAACGATATCGAAGTTACAAATGAACGTGTCAGCGTCGTGATCCCTGACACCAAGACTTATAAGCCACGATCATTTGTTGTAACCAAGTCAGAATGGGTTGAAATTTTGAGGCGGTACGTCAATTTACGGAGAAACATTGAAGGCGGGAGCGACCGGTTCTTTCTCCAGTATAGACTGGGCAAATTGTGGAGGCAACCAATGGGCCATAATGCGATTGCAAAGTTCCCCCAAAAAATTGCGGCATTTTTGGGTTTGGCCGACCAAGCCTCCTACACAGGGCACTGTTTTCGGCGCACAGCCGCCACCCTGTTGGCTAATGTAGGAGGTGATGTTTTGCAATTGAAACGATTGGGAGGTTGGCGGTCTTCGGCAGTTGCGGAAGGATACGTGGAAGCCTCACTAGAGGGCCAAGTGCAGATTGCGAATCTCCTTACAGCACCTTCCAATCAACCCATAAACAAACGGGAAGCACCCAGCAGCACCATTGTCCATTCGCCAACTCCCATGACTAATCCTCATCTACCATCTCCACTTCCTCCTCAAGTCATATCTTTTCCATCAACTTCCTCGGCTACTACAAGCCAATTCAATTTTACAAGGGAAGACATTAAAGAAGGACTAAACCTTACGATAAACAGCCACGACCAATCGAAGGTATACATATCCTTCAATAACGTGGTAAAAGATCCTCTCAATTCGACCTCCACTGAAACCAATACAGATATTGTTGATGATTAGTTCAATATGTAATGTAAATACATCATAGTAGTGAGTACTTACTCATTGTTCAGTTCTGTTGTTCGTGTTCCATTATAAATATAACTAGTATATTGTTATAATAATAATAAAATTATGCTCTGCAAAAGTGCGACTATACAGCTGTTATTCTTATTTCAACTTAACCAAAGAAAAGACCATCATAGACTTTATTAACGCAACTTCATATAGGCAACCAATTCAACAGTCTTGTATTTTCATTGCTGCTTCTTTCAAGTTGGACCCAGTGAATAAAAAATTAAACTTGTAGGAATTTTAGAGTCTTTATCATATTTATTAAATTCACAATTTTTCATCAAGTACAGGTTAGTAAGTACCCACGTATACAAAAAAATGTTTCCAATTTTGTTGTGGAGTTGAAACTAATAGCATTTTAAAATCCGGGGACTCGATTGGTTCTCTAAAATCCTTGGCCAATATGAACTAGCTCGGTTCTAGTGACTCGAAAACGCTAAAGGTATATTCCGGCTTTAGGTAAACGTATCTATCATAGTACTGCATCTACAGTTTCGACAGGTAATAAGTTCCTGTGTTTAGTTCACTCATGTGAGTCCTGTAACAAAAAATGAATAAATGATGATCATCTCCTTCAACTTGCAAGCAAAATAGGCGTACTTGCCGATAAATGAAAAACGTATCATTAGGGCGTAGCGTGTAGGGCTCTCTAGATTATCTTGTTGCAACAGCCACATCACGAGATGATTCCTAAGAGATGTCCACATCAATTCAACGACTTGAATAGTTAGCTATTGATTAGACTTTGATGTCGATGATGTCCATGGTGTATTATGAGCACATGGTCTTGCAGGCTAAAACAAAATGTAATAATTTTTCTGTCATTAGTAGATAACAATAACCACTGTAGGGTTGGGTGCAGCTAAGGGTTTAGATTTCAGTTTCATGTATATATTTCACATTTTCACTTACCCTTGCATGCAACTTTACCCAATAATAGGTATGTCCTGTGCGTAGAATAAAAACGGACAAATCCGTTGAATAGCTGAATATAGCAAAAACTTAGTAGATGTCGCATACCACTGAATAAATAGAACATAACCTCTAATGTTGACATCATAAATGTCAGCGAGTAGTGGTAGTGGTAGTGATCAAGAAGGCCAGCGCTGTCAATTCCATTACTGACCAAGGTAAGGAATGGGTCCATTCCGGACCTCGTCGGAGTTAGAGATGAATGCATTCCAAATATGATTGTAAGTAAATATTTTTTTAGGATCCATGGTTTGTGAGAAATGTCAAATGAGTTAAGCGACTTTATTCACTTTCATCATTCCATTTGACCAATTGAAAAAAAATTATCGAGCTTTCAACAGATCTGCACTCTTTTGCATTCGAGTATACATAAAAAAGGCTCCAAAAAAATATTCATATATCGGTCGGTCTGCAGGTCTAACGGTCAGTCTGGTGATCGGTCAGTTGAATTTTGTGCCCAGATTTATTCCTAAGCCGTTGAACCAATCCTGACCAAATTTTATAGATTCATAAGTGACAAGTTTTGAACGACAAAATCTAATTGTCATCCTGATCTGTCACTTGGAAATGTCACTACAAAAAAATGACAGAAGGTCTATCTCACCGAATGCAGCTTGTGATACATCATTTTAAAGCCCTCAAAAAAATGCATACAAAATAGCCAATGAAAACCTCCAATGTTGCGTCTGTCAAAAAATCACGATCTGTCAAACTTTAAATTTCAACTTTTCATAACTCTTGAAGTACGGAACGGAATTAAACCAAATTCTGTTCCCAACAATAGTGCCTCACAGTAATTTGATGGATTATGAAATGTACCGGCAGCAGACAGGGATGCAACCTGAGAAAAAAAAATTGCCTAGTCATCCGAGCCTGTAGTGTACCTACCTGAAATAGTCAAAAAATCATCTCTTGCTCGAAGGAAGTAGTTTCCAAACGGTTTTCTTGCTATATGGTTAGCTCTCCCCCACCTCTTCAACATGGTAAAAGCAGACATCCCTGTGACGTGTACTACTTAGTATACAGGGTGGAGATTGAAAAATGAATATTTAAAAATGTTCATTTCGTTGAAATAATTCTCAAGAAAAACAGACTTTCATTATTCAGCAACTTTATAGTCTCCTGTTGAACATGTGAAAAATGTACCACTCCATAGCCGCTGGTATTCTACGTACAGGGTGCAATCGATTTTTTCCAATTTTTTTTATCTTTATCGAATAAATCAAGACAAAAACCACCTCCAGCTCTGTTACAAGCCATTAGTTTCTCATTCAAGATACAAAAAATGTCAGATTCCTCAAACTGTAAAAACACAACGTACAGGGTGAAACAAAAAATTGATTTCACATTCACCCTGTACGTAGAATAACAGCGGCTATTAGAGGGGTACATTTTTCACATGTTTGATTGGAGACCATAAAGTATAGACTATATACTAAGTATAAGTAAGTATATATCTACTTGTACAAAAAATATGAGACTGGAAGCTTTATCAGTGAATAAGGGAACGTATAAGAAGTACGGCTGAGGATCGACTTCACAATCTGGCTCATTTCTGGCGTAGAAACGGCTTCCAGGTAGAGAAAGGCCTTTTCTGCAGTTTTTTGACGGCAAATAATCACCATAAAAAGTTCATATCCAAGGTGACATGCAGAAGCAAAAATAAATCATTCAGAACAACCGCCCTGATAGCAAGCGACTTTAACTATTGATGGTGGTTTGATATTTTATTATTGATTAACGCTGTATGTTGTGTTTTCGCAGTTTAAGGAATCTGACATTTTTGTATATTGAATAAGAGATTATAAGGCTTGCAACAGGGCTGGGAATGGTTTTTGTCTTGATTTATTCGATAAAGATAGAAATATTGGAAAAAATCGATTGCACCCTGTACGTAGAATACCAGCGGCTATGGAGTGGTACATCTTTCACATGTTCAGCAGGAGACTATAAAGTTGTTTAATGATGAAAGACTGTTTTTCTCGAGGATTATTTCAACACAAAAAACATTTTCAAATATTCATTTTTCAATGTTCACCCTGTATACTAAATACTACACGTCACAGGGATGTCTGCTTCTACCATGTTAAAGAGGTGGGAAAGAGCTAACCATATAGCAAAAAACCGTTTGAGAACTACTTTCTTCAAGCAAGGGATGATTTTTTGACTATTTCAAGTAGGGGTACACCACAGGCTCGGATGACTGGGCAATTTTTTTTTCCCAGGTTGCATCCCTGTCTGCTGCTGGTACATTTCATGATCCATCAAATTATTGCGAGGTACTCTTGTTGGGAACAAAATTTGGTTCAATTCCGTTCCGTACTTCAAGAGTTATGAAAAGTTAAAATTTTAAGTTTGACAGCTTGTGATTTTTTGACAGACGCAACATTGAAGGTTCTCACTGACCATTTTGTATGCATTTTTTCGAGGGCTTTAAAATGATGTATCACAAGTTGCATTCGGTGAGATAGACATTCTGTCATTCTTTTGTAGTGACACTCCTGAATGACAGATCAAGATGACATTTAGATTTTGTCGTTGAAACTTTGTCACTTACGAATCTACCAAATTTGGTCGGGATTGGTTCAACGGCTTGGGAATAAATCTGGGCACAAAATTTAACAGACCGACCACCAGACTGACCGTTAGACCTGCAGACCGACCGAAATATGAATATTTTTTGGAAGCCTTTTTTATGTATACTCGAATGCAAAAGAGGGCAGATCTGTTGAAAGCCCGATAATTTTTTTCCAATTGGTCAAATGAAATGATGAAAGTGAATGAAGTCGCTCAACTCATTTGACATTTCTCAGAAACCATGAAATCTAGAAAAATGTTTTTAACACCATTGGTTGCAGAAGCTCAAGCTCTAATCACTGCAAAAACTTTCATGTCAATAAATTGAATATTTACAGAATTATTCAAGAAAAACTGAAAAAATTGACAGATTTTTCAAAATGGCGGAAAACGCTCCGGGTCTCAGAAATTTTTTCCATCACTAATAGAAAGAGGGCTGTTTTCTGGACATGTATGCAAAAATCCAGCTTTATGGGAGAGATTCCGACCTCAAGCCCTGAAATGAGCTAGGATGACTGGGCTATTCACCGATTGCGCGTCTCTAGAATGTTCAGTCAACCGTATCACTCGAGAAAAAATCTGCGTGCTCTACCGTCATCAGACGAGTTAGAAACGGACATAACATCACTTGAATTGGTCATTTGGAAAAGGGGACAAATCCAATTTTTTCACAAATTCTGTTTTTGGTGAACTCTCCCCCTTTGAAATCTATTCCCTTTGAAAACAAGTCATAAAAGTATACAAGACTCTTCTATCCCTACAAGCTTGCTCATAGATTGGCGTAGATTTGAAAAATGGGGCACCTCTAAGGAGATACCCTGTTTTCGAAATGAACTGCGCTGCTGCTTTATCTATAGTTTTTGTTTTGTCCAAGACTTTTTTTTTTATCGATATCGCAAAGGTGGTGCAGTGGTGGAACCACGATCACTCGACAGTTGTCGATCTCGACAATTTTCCGTTTTCTAAAGGGTGAAGAGTGTAGAGGGGAAAGGGGAAATTAGGGTGGAGGGTGTAGAGAGGAAAGGGGAAATTGTCGAGATCGACAACTGTCGAGTGCTCGTGGTTCCACTACTGAGCTAATCATTTATAATCAAGTGGGATTTTCTACTATTTCATAGTTATTTACCTACAATGTCGGATATTGAACGTTTGTTGATTTCTTCGCCTCATCCTAGGCGTAAAAAGGCACACAATGTACACACATCAAAAGAAACTAGGGGACAAGCAAATTCAGACGATTTCTAAAATCATTATAACTTTTGATTGCCGTCAGCGATTTCATATATGTTTTCAGTATTCAATAGCCCAATCCTTTGTTTTAATGTCATGATCACGTCAAATACGAACAATGTTTTATAAAGTTTCTACGGGGTGGTCAATGGAACAGTGTAAAATTGCCGAAAGTTCAGTACGAGCGCGATTTCCCAAAATAAAATTTCATGCATTTCAGTAGCACGGTTATAAAGACTGGTATTTCAGCTTCAATAGCGTTTTTGAATTTTGAAAATCGACGGTAAATTGCCAAAGATATTGATCATTTTGTGCCGTCATGTTGAACTTCCAGAAAAATGATCCGATTCCATTGAAACTTGGATTACACTCATATCTAGTTTCAGTAATTGGAATTCCAAAGTCAAATGTCTTTCTTGGTCACTTCCAAGCCGCCACATTGAACTTTTATGTGAATGATTCGATTCTAGTGTGCTTCAAGTTTTATTCAAATTGAATCATTTATGTAAAAAGTTTAATACAGTGACTCGAAAGTGATCAAAAGTGACATTTGACCTTGAAATTCCAATAACTTGAACCAGACATGAGTGTGTTCCAAGTTTCAATGAAATCGGATATAACTTTCTTCTTTCTTGGAAGTTCAACATGGTGGCACAAAATGATCAATATCTTTGGCAATTCACCTTCGATTTTCAAAATTCGAAAACCCTACTGAAGCTGAAACACTGGTCTTCATAACTGTGCTATTGGAATGCATGAATTTTTTTTTTTGGAAATCGCGCTCGTAGTGAACTTTCGGCAATTTTACACTGTTCCATTGATCACCCTGTAGCAACCTTATGAAACACTGTTCGTATTTGACGTGATCTAGGCATGAGAAAAAAAGATTGAGCTATCAAACACTGAAGACCGATGTTAAATCGCTCACGGGAATCAGAAATTATGATGATTTTAGGAATCGTCTGAATTTGTTTGTCCCCTAGATTCTTTTGATGTGTGTAAAATGTATAGACAATACAAATAGAAAAGACCACATGTTGTCACGGATTTTTACGGTTGCGTAGGAGCCAGGCGAGTCCATCATTCAAAAAAAGGTTGGCTGATTTTTGATGCCCCAATATCCATGACGACGGTGGTGATAACATATGGTCTTCTCTATTTGTATTGTCTATACACATTATTGTTTTATTCTAGGTGTATTTTCATTTATATTCTAGGTGCATTTTTATTTATTAAGCGCTAACCAGAAGAAGATTTTCAGGCATGTTAGGATTGTTAGGACTTGGCAGCGAAAATAGGCCGACATTAAATAAAACGAATAAAAAAAATCACTCGCACAGTTTGACAACTTAGTGGTAACAAACCAGATGATGGTAGCCTCCACAGAGCTGTCATTTGTGATTTAGAAAGGCATTATGATATAAGCTGTCCAGTTTGATTAACAGGTCCTTGGTTGGATCACTTTTCAGTACCTATGTAAGGACAGTTGCGACATTTAGGCCAGAACTCCAAAAATCTGTCATCTGTCGTTTTACAATGGCCGCGATGGTTCCTATCCACTCAACAATCTCAACATTGCTTTCTAATTTCTGGAAATTAGGATCTATGTTGCTTGTTTATTTTATAAATGAATCATGTTTTGGGATTTGCATTTCTTTTTACAAGGTTACCTACCTACTACCCACGAGTAAGTAGTAAGTGTAGCATTTTGACGCATTTTTGAGTGAGAATTGGAAAAGCAAACTCATGCTCACTTGGAAATTTATCACACCAAGTGTGCTATTTTCGGAATTAAACCAGAAAAATACATCTTCATTGGGTTTGCAATTGTTTGCCCAAACCTTTAAAAACAAACTAGTTGACTAATGCTTAAGTTTCTGCCTACTAAGTGCGAAAATTCCGGAATATAGTTACATCAACGTATTTTCAGAGAAAAATATTGACTGTTTCAGTGTTTTTGTTTTAGAGTTGCGAGTATAAAAAGTGTTTTGAAAAATATATAATGCATCAGTTTGAAAAAAGTTTTGTAAGAGAGGTATATAACTGCCAGGTTTTTGAAGGTAAGGTTCTCAAACTTCTACGCTTATTATTACTGCATAATATTTAAGTTTTTGCATACTTTACCATCTTAGTTTACCTATGTTTTATCCGAGGTTTTCTTATTCATATAGTCTGTACCTATACTTATTGTTACAGATGTCTCATTTCTTCGCAATTCTTGCTGTGCTGCTTACGGTTTTATCCGTAATGAATGCCAAACCTTTGGAAGGCGAGAAATCTGAAGAACAGAGCAAGAAAAATGTTGAACTTGAAGGGGCAGCGGTACTCGATGATGACGGCGAACTCATGGAAACTGCAAACATGATCGTTTTCAGGCCTTTATATGCCTACAGACGATCGTTTGGTCAAAGACGACGTGTTTACAACAGACCTTATTACTATTAAGTAATTGTGTTTCAATTTAATTTCCAATATTTTCTCTTCAATGAGTCGACTGAGTTTTTCAAGTTTCATTTGTGTTTTTAAACTGTTTACTGTAAAGTACATATTATTTATTAAAACTCGATTGTTACAAAATAAATTAGTTTACAATTTTTTTCTTGTCTGCAACACTGGAACAAAGATTTTCAGTTCGTAAACTGATTAAAGATGCTTATCTCTATCTGTCCTATCATTCCTGTCCTAATTCCTACCTGATGGGAACAAGTGCTAAGAAGATTCCCGTTATAACTATGATGATTCACTTATGCATAACGATTGAATCAAGGTATATTAGGAGTTCTTGGTATCTTCTACTAGAAGAGGCCCCCACTCGACCCTAGGGGGCTGATCAGATGTCGCCAACTCTTGAATCATAAATACCTGAAAGTTTAGGGTTCAGGGAGCATGTGTGCAAAATGATATACCTATACCTTGGTTTCACAAAGTGCAAGGTTGAAACGCTTACGAGCCGTACAAATAGATATCCCTCTAGAAAGTTTGCTAATAAGTGATCGACGGTCCTAACTCATGATGAGGAACGAATAGAGCCCAGCCGCATATTAAACTTTCTAGTTGTTAGGCCTCAGAAACCTTTAAAAGTCTTAATACGACTCTGTAGGCTAAACAATCAAGCTTTAGGCAAAATATTAACACGGTCAAGACTCTTTAGTAATGGCACTTCACCATCATATGCATCCAGCAGATATTATTATGGTGATGTCTTTGAAAACGTACTCAAAATACTCAATAATGGTAAGATCGTTGTAAATTACAATTTCCAAAACGATTAGTACCTACCTGGGTATATCTCTTAATCTAATATGATATCTTTTCAGATTAACTTATTCCTGGGAGCTTTATTGTTATCGACGGCTTTATCGGAGAGCTTTGAAAATTCACTGACAAACGTCACACCTTTGTGCTGTAATGGAAAGACCTTTATCAGAAAGCCAAGACAAGCCTTCGATTATTTTGGCTTCAGCGCCGATTTCAGTCAAAGCCAAGGCCAAAGGCTTCCGTTTAGAACTACCACAAAGCGTCCCGTCCATAGGAAAAAACCATTCAGACCACCAATACAGTTCTTCTGAATCAATAAATATGTTATCATCCAGGTGTAACTCAATTAACATATTATTCACAATAAAATAATAGAAATATCTTGTAGAGGTATTTTATATTTATTATTAAACTTAGCTTACCGCTTGTGGTAATAGTTTGGCCTTAGCCTTCAAGTCTTGTTTTACAATAAAAAGTGTTTTAAAAAGTGTTATACCAATATAATCTCCTTGATGGCTGATGATAATATCTCCTTGGGTAATAAAACGAATAGTAAGAAGGATAATAATAATTGGATGGATAGTGGCTTCTCCTGGTGTTGTAATTCCTGTAATGATAAGGCCTCGCCGAGGATAGTCTGCGACGATTTTGGTTTTTCGTCGTAAATGTCGGTAAGAAAACTCGCTCGGCTGTTACCATTTCTTCGTTGTCGTCGGGATTATCAGTTTCGTACATGTCACTTTTCTGCATTTCTTCAATAATTTGGAGTTCTTCTTTAGCGCCTAGCACAAAGTTTTGTTTTTCATCTTTCCGAGTAGAATTTGGGACAATCGCGTTTTCAGTTGATTCGATTGAGACGAAAGCAAAAACGAGCTGTGTACGGATAAATGAAAACAAACATTGAATCTTGAAGGGAGCACTCGAGGTTTTTTGCTTACCACTAAGAATAAGAGATGCATCTTCGTAGTTAAAAATTTTGAAGACAACTGAACTGTGGTAACCTAACTGTTAATTGCTGACGATGAAGAAGTGAAAAATACGGTACCTATCCACTTGTTTACTAACTGAAGTCACAGTTAGAGTTCGTTGTATCTGTCTGGAATTTCCATACAGGATGATTTTGACCTAACGTAGGAACAATACGTTAAGCTTGGTTAGTAAGTACATCTATACCTACAAGTTGTCCCAGGGAAGTGAAATCATCGCTGTGTTTTCTTCCTGTAATTTTTTTAAGAAAATTCTCCCAAGGGGTGTTGCGTTTTTGATTATTGCGGATCTGCTGGTGACCTTGATTTTTTTTTCTGGACTTGTGGTTTGATAGTGGGATGCTCCCGTAAGACGACTTGAACGCCCGTATCTGTTAAAATCTCAGTTAGATAGAGATAGGTAAGTAATAGATCTACACATTATAAATGAAGAAATTTCAGTTATTGGGAAGTGTGCCCTCCAGTACCCACCCTACCATATATTGGTCTGTCCAGGCATTATTTGAAATCGAATTCAGCCTGCTGATGATTAGAAACCCACCCCGCGGTGTGTTTGATAGGAAGCCTCGCCCATAAACAGATCAAAGATTGAAGTAGTCCAGCCCAAAAACTCGCTCAGGGTCAAATGAGGATAACGAGACGAAAAATGAACCGATCTGAAAAAAATGGTGGTTTGCTAATATACTGCATGATGTAGGTACAAGGTGCCAAAGAAGGAGTGCAAAGTGGTCCATTTTTAAGCGTGTGAAACTTTTTTAAAAACTATTGTAGATTTTTTTTTAAAGTTTTTAAAAATCCCGGATCAATATCTTGGGCAAGGAGGTTATAATAGCAGGAGGGAACGTTACCCAGCTTGTAGGCGAGGAAATTTGATGCGGGTCGGGGTAAGGGGAAAGCGGTATTTGGGTATGCAATCCGCAATATACGAACCACACGAAGGCACTCGAGTAACTGACACAGAGGTCTATCCCACAGAATCACGAATCTGACACTGCGAAAGCGAAGTGACAGAATCAGTCAGTTTTTGTGTTTGTGTTCTTCGTTTGCCAATTTCTCATTTTCATAATGACGGATTCAGTCGCTTTTATGGCTTTTGGATGCCGAGACCACCAGCGGTTGCTGCTCAGAAACAAATTTTTCAAACAGAAAAATCGAAAGGGCATAGCGCAGCAGAAGTAGAAAGCAGAAACAGAGACGAACAGAAGCTTGTGAAGTGAAACAAGATAAGTACAAGACCCTAGATATTCCAAACCAAAAATACAAGGAGCTACAAGGCAAAGTGCCTAGATGCACGTCTAATCCGAACTTGAAGGCTGGAAGCAACGATTTGCAAGGTTTTGGTGTGGTGATGAGGTACTGATGAGGGTACTGACGTCGAGTAGCTACCAGGGTATGTCGTGTTGTGGAAGAGAGGTAGAGACGATGGAGCACTTGAGGTCTTGTCAGGAATCGCTGAAGGAGGGCAGAACTCTGAGTCAATTGTTGGGAGAGAACGAAAAGGAGCTGGAATGGATGACAAGGATTGAGAGGAAACAGAAGAGGTGCAACACCGATGATGACAAGATGTGGCAGTCGATATTTGTATTATATCTATCAATATCTTTTTATTTTGCGGTGTAGTGTGAATAATACAAATAAAAATGTAACATTCTCATAAAATATCAACAATAAAACTCATTTTTTTCTCGACATTATCAATTTTTTCTTGATGTATGAGCTTGGCTCATCGTCTCTTGTCTTTATCAGCGTTTTTCCTTCATTCCAGCTCAGTCAATTTTCTGTTACTATTTGTCCTTATGTTGCGTCCCATGTTTCCTTCTGTCTTCTCTGGGTTCTTTTCCCTGTCATTCTTGCTTCCCATATCTGTTCTACTGGTCTCTCCTCATTCATGCTTTGTAGGCGTCCTCACCAACAATTGTCTCTTATCCAGAAATTTCGTCACAGGCTTCATCTTTAGCTCTTTTCTTACTCAGGGCTACGAATTGTGTCTCTTCAGTGTCAGTGTATGTTTTTTTTTACTTCGCAGGTATATACTTCATTGCTGTTGCTTCACGCTCCTTCTGCATTCTCTAAGATAAGACCTCTGTGTCTCACTTCCGTGGGCCATCAGTCAGTATTTATCTGAAAATCGTCTTATATAGGTACTTTCAGCTTATGGTCTTCTTTGTTACTTCTTTTTCGCTTATTAATGTCTCTTGTTCATTGCATAGTACAGTACATAGTACATATTACTGGTGGTATTCTTATACAGACTTCTTATAGCACTAATTAGTTTCTATCTCACTCCTCGTTCTCTCTGAATTATTTGTTGCACTGTGAAGATGGAGCTTTGCACGCTACCTTCTTTTCGAAGTCCACTCTGAGTGTTAAGCAACGTTGGCTCAATTGTCTTACTCAGTTTCTTCACCAGTATTTGTATATTTTCATTGGCATGTTCAGCAAGATGATGCTTCTATGGTTTGCACACTTATAAGGAATCCCCTTTTCTTTCCATGCTTTATTGTAGATTTCTAGCAGCAACCTTTTTCCTTCTTCTCCTAAGCTATTCATCATCTCTGATGTGAATTCATCATGTCCAGGAGCTTTGCTTCCATAATTTCAGGAATGCTTATTTCAGGTCTTCTCTTACCGTCTTTCCATGTCTGTATTTGATCGTATTTTCTTAATTAATAATGTCGTCTTCATCAGTGTATCTTGCTTGTGCACTCAGTAACTCTCGGAAATATTCACACCATCTTTCCATTACTTCTTCAGAGACCACCAGTAGTACACTTCCACTTCATCAAATCATCCACTTGCAGGTGGACTAGGTCGAGGCGCTCATATTTCAAGTGACTTCTTTTTTTGTTTAGTTTCTTCTTGAGTTGGAGGCAGTATCTTCTCTTCAATCGTGCATGTGGAATCAAAAGATAGGCATCCTTAAATTTGGAAAGATAAAACCAATATTATCAAAATTTTGTGTGAAGTTTTTGACTCTTGCTTACCTATTATTGGACTTTCTTCCATTGTATTATTATGAATTATCAGTGTAGGTGCACACTAGCACAACACACACGTAAGTACGTACGTACGTACAATAATATTGGTACATATACTGAGTTAAACAGGTAGGTACACAGCAGCTGTGCAGTGTGCAGTGCAGAGGACGCATACTTTGGCCTTTGGCTTGCTCGAGCTTTTCATTTGTTTGGTCTTCCATGAGTTTGCAAGGCGGTGATGTCCTTTTCAATTAGGCACTGGACAAGGGCACACGTCGCAGAGAATATAATCAATCATTTGGAGATGCAAACCTTGAATTGGGAAAATTCGTAACTTCAAAATTTATCATCGCTAGGTGCACTTACTTATGCAACAGTATTTCCTATTTTGGATTGTCTTCTGCTTGAAAAAACTGTTTCTAGGCGGTAACCGCTGTGGTTTCCCATTCGAAAGCCCTAAAAGCGATTGAAAATGCCACATTGAAGTGCGAAACTGACAAATGAAAAAATTTAACCATAAAAACGAACGATGCTGTCACTTTGCTGTATAATTCTGTGGGATAGACTTCTGTAACTCGTGTGCCTTCGTGTGGTTCGTATGTTGCGGATTGCATACACAGAACGTGACGTGACATGGCTTCACTTTTTTGAGCTCATGCTCCCTCCTGCTATAATTATAACCTCCTTGATCTTGGGACGGTTTTTGACATTCTACTGCCTTCCATTTGTTGTACAGGGTGTTCACGTATAAATTATACCTTCCCCCTGGAGACATACCCTCAAACAATTTTAAAAATGAGAAACGATTCTTACACGATTTTTTTCATAGGCTTCGAATCTGTCCACAAAAATTTTCTTTGATATATCTCTTACAGGGTGCAAGATCGTGAATTTTTCTTGAATTGGACACCCTGTATTTTGATATGGCAATCAATTCCACTTTTTATCCAGATTATAAAAATACATCACACTTGACTGGTTAGTGAAGAGAACATATGTTAAAAGTTTTAGAAAATATCGAAAAAATATGTTTCTTCGAAAATAGCTCATTGAATTTTTAAATATTTTGGGTAAATAGATTTGATTTTAGTTTGAAATTTTTACTCGACTCGACTTGAAGTGACAAACTTTTGAAAAAAGGATTTTTCTATATTTCTCAAAACTTCAACAGGTCTACAATATTACCCTATCAAGTGTAATATACACTCTTGAGCAAAAGTTAAGGACCACTTTTTCAACTGTCCATAACTTCCAAACGCGTTTTTCGGTTTCAATGAATTTTTGCATTGTATAATATGTATATCTCTCGAATATCGATGATAAATGATTAATAAAGGTTGTTACTCATCGCTTGTGTGCTTGGGTGGGCACAAAAAGGCACACTATTCAGGGAGCTGGGCACTGATCTAGTTATATGTATAACCTCCCATCCCCCAAACAACTTTTTTATATAAGAAAACAGTCAAGCGCAAAAAAGTTCTATTTAAAAAAACTTTTCCGAGACATTTTCTGAGAAACCGGGTGGGCACGTAGGTGCATGGACACCTATGATTCCAGGGGAGGCACGTGCTCACCCTGGCCATCCCCTGGCGCCGTCGCTGGAGTAATGCCTAATATATTGTTCAGGCCATAAGAAGAAATTGATGGTCAAGGTTTGAAGATGGAAGTTTTCAATGAACAAACTAAGCATGATATTTGTTTAAGCGCATTGTAACAAAGCAAACTAGACGTTTTTCATTAGATGAACCTCCATTTTAGTCCAAAATTCAATGCTTTGATTTCAGTAAAAATTATGCATTTCTGCAAAGCAACAGTCGAAGACCTCTCTACCGCAAACCTATGCATTGATTAGTGCGCCTCTCTACGCTTATCTTTACATCAGACCATCTCTGTGCAAAAATTCGTCAAAACCGAAAAACGTGTTTGGAAGTTATGGACATTTAAAAAAGTGGTATGTAACTTTTGCTCAGAAGTGTATATTTATATTCAGGATGAAAAATGGAATCGCTTCTCATATAACGATATGTCACAGAGAATTTCAGTGAATAGATTCGAAACCTACAAAAAAAAATCATCGCTTTCCATTTTTAAAATTATGTTTGAGGAGAAGCTTCCAGGAACGGTATATTTAATACGTGAACACCCTCTACAAGAAACAAAAGTCGGTAAAATGTCAAAAACCGTTTTGAGAAATTGATGCGGGACTCTCAAAAATATAGTTGGAAAAAATCTACGATTGTTTTTTAAAAAGTTACACACACTTAAAAATGAGCCACTTTGCACTCCTTCTTTTGTTACCCTGTTTATCATACAGTATATCAGCATTTTTAAAATGACCGTTGAATTTGGTGTTGGCAATTTAACACTTCTTGCAGTGTACCCAGCTTGTCAACAAATGCGGTTATGAAAATTATGTGACCAGAATGAGCTCAGGGAAAAATAAGCTGATCAGAAAGAACTTGAGCTAAGTCAGTTCGTCATATTTCCGCATAAGAAAAAAAACATTTCAAATCAAGAAAAAATACACGTTTGCCGAAGGAACGATATATTTTGAATCACGAAGAATTGCACTGGCTGGCGTGGCAGCAAATGCTATGAGGGTTTCAACAAAGTTATATGGTTCCATTGCGGTAGGTGTGGAGACGGCCATGAACAGTGGATTGGTAAAAAGTGGTTCTTCCCAGGTTTTTCGGCACCACCTTTCCAAGACGGCGGTCTTAAGCTACTCGATACGGAAACGTTTCATAGCTTAATTTCATGCTAGTGTTGTGAGGAATCCAAAAAAGTATATGAAACGTTTAGTCCCCAGGGGCCTTATAGTCTTAGCGGTACACCAAATTATTCTGCACTTCTAACGATTTCATTTATTTTCGGCACAGATGATCATTGGACCTATTCAAGCGTTTTGACCCGCAGCACCACCAAATTTGCCCCTCAGGAACGGAGGGGTGGGGGTATCTTCAGAATTTGAAGCTCCAGGTCTAGTATGGTCCAATGAAGACCCACAAAGGCAAGTGAGCAGTCATTTTCGAATGATTTTCATCCGCTGATGTCGATTCTGACGTGAAAAATGAGTTGCGCAATGATTTGACAAAGATAATTGGTAATAATAAGAGATAAAGATAAAATCAAGTGGTCATCTATTGAGCTCTGTTGGAACTTGTTTTCTTGTGATAAATACATGAAACTTGGTGTGACTGTTCATTATTACTTACTTCCCAAATATGGAGGGAGCACCACGCTTTCCGACGGATGACGTTGCGACGCAATATCAAACAAGTGAGTATGCCTTCACGTGCGTGAGTCTCAGTAGCGCATTTTCTCAAAGAGGCATATTGTGAACTTAAAGAAATTTGGTTGAAGGAGAAACACCATTCCTTGCCCACTTTCTTCATTCGAAACTCATTGTGATATTTTGTTATCAGAATGGGGTACTTGCCAATGAAATAGATTTGAATGAAAATTCTTTCACTCATCAATATTTTTTTGATTGAGAGCGGGAGCTGGGAGCGGCGACTAATCAACAGTTAGTAGTCTATTCTTTCCCATTTTTAGTCGGCTATCCATATAGCGAAAGAATTAGATCGCTATGTCTTCGGGTTTATATTTTCCCTTTATCTCTTACTTTGAGGGCAGCGTGTGGGGGTGGCAGCATTCGGCAAAGTAACTGTTGCACAGTTTGAGTTGGGAGTTTCTAAATGTTTAAGGAAATATGACAATCAGTGAAAATTGTGAAAGTTGCATTTTTTTTGTTTGGGGGCGGGAGCTGGAGGCGGCGACTAATCAAAAGTGGCCTATCTCTTCCCATTTTTAGTCAGCTATCTATATATCGGAACAATTAGATCGCTATGTCTTCAGGGTTATGTTTTACATTTATCTCTTACTTTGGGGGCGGCGTGTGGGAGCGGCAGAGTTTGGCAAAGAAATTCTTCCACAGTTTGAGTTGGGAGCTTCTGAATGTTTGAGGTAACATTAAAATGTAAATCAGTGGAAACTATTGAAAGTTGCACTTTTTTTCTTTCGGGGGTGGAAGTTGAAGGCGGCGTCATATCAAAAGTAGCCTATTCTTTCCCATTTTCAGTAAGCTAGCTATATAGCGAAAGAATTAGATCGTTATGTCTTCGGGTTTATGTTTTTCATTCATCTCTCACTTTGATGGCAGCGTATGGGGGCGGCAGCATTCGGCAAAGTAACTGTTGCACAGTTTGAGTTGGAAGTTACTAAATGTAAGGGAAATATGACAATCAGTGAAAATTGTGAAAGATGCATTTTTTTTTGTTTGGAGGCGGCAGCTGGAAGCGGCGGCTAATTAAAAGTGGCCTATCTTTTTCCAATTTCAGTCAGCTATCAATATAGTGAAAGAATTAGATCGCTATGTCTTCAGGTTCATGTTTTACATTTATCTCTCACTTTGGGGGCGGCGTGTGGGAGCGGCAGAGTTTGGCAAAGAAATTCTTGCACAGTTTGAGTCAAGAGTTTCTAAATGTTCGAGGTGGCATTATCAGCTAAATCAGTAAAAATTGTTGAAAGTTGCACTTTTTTTCTTTTGGGGGCGGAAGCTGGAGGCGGCGCCATATCAAAAGTAGCCTATCCTTTTCCATTTTTAGTCAGTCATCCATATAGCGAAAAACTTAGATCGCTATGTCTTCGGCTTCATGTTTTCCATTTATCTCTTACTTTGGGGGCGGCGTGTGGGAGCGGCAGCGTTCGGCTGAGCAAATGTTGCACAATTTGAGTTGGCAGTTCCTAAATGTTAAAGGGAACATCTCAATCAGTAACATTTGTGAAAGTTGCATTTTTTATCGTTTGGGGGCGGAATCTGGGGGCGGCGACTAACCAAAAGTAGCCCATCCTTTCCCATTTTCAGTCAACTATTTATATATCGAAAGAATCAGATCGCTATGTCTTCTGGTTTATGTTTTTCATTTTAAAGTGATTGGGGGCGGTTTTTAGCAGTTTTTTCATGTCGGCGGCGCATATTGAAGACGGAATGTTTCTTGGCTTACTAAGTGTCAACTATGTATTATTCAAAAAATGAGAACACTAGAGCATCAGGTCTGGTAGAAAGTGCAATATTATGTTATTTCAAGTTTATCGGGGGCGGTTTTCTCTATGTTGGCGGCGCAATATGGACATCCAATATAGCCTAGCCCTCCTTTGGGAGTGGCGGCTATGTAACAGCAAAAAAATTAGAGAGCTAGGTCGTCTAGTTTGGGAGGAGTTCGAGGAACGGACGGACGGACGGACGGACGGACGGACGGACGGACGGACAAAGCGGTTGCAATAGCGATTTTCATCAAGATGGAAAATGCGCTAAAAACAGTGATCGCCATTTCCAGAACAGTCGATAGGAATATCAATCAATCAATCAATCATATTTATTGCTCAAAAGAATAATACAGTCGATAGGAATATCATAATTTCTTCGATTTCTTCCATCAAGCCAGTGGCGCAGCCAAGGGAGGGGCTAGGGGGCTATAGCCCCCCCCTCCAGACGGTCTCGCTTTTCCACCGAAGCAATGAAAAATTTTGAGCAAAATGAAAAAATTATTGTGTTCGACTGTTACCTTCTTTATCATTTAGAAAATAGATCATTAGTCCCTCTGTGTAAGAGTTGCACTGCGATTGGATTGCGAGTTTTTTCCAATTGGTGCGGAGAGAGAAACTCTTCCGGTTTAAGGACGGAGTTGAATTGGTAAGAGAAGCGTTGCGGAATCAATCCCTGTGGGTTTATTTTTTGACAAAATCTCACCATTTAGGCTTCTTCCGAAAGCTACAAGGATGCACTTTGGTTTGAGCCCATTGGCATTTCCAAAATCCAAAAATCAATTATTCATCAAAAAATAAAAAAAGATATTTTTCGATTTTGGAAATGCCAATGGGCTCAAACCAAACTGCATCCTTGTAGCTCTTGAAAGAGATCTAAATGGTGAGATTCTGTCAAAGAATGAACCCACAGGGATTAGTGATTCCACAACGCTTCTTTTACCGATATAACTCCGTCCTTGAGCAAGTATACTCACCTACCTACCATGCAGGCTTATTTTGTAACTTCTCGTTCACTAACGACTCGTTAGCGAACGATTATCGTTCAGACTGCCAACTAACGACTCGTTAGCGAAAGATTATCGTTCAGACTGCCACTATCAATAGATCTAACAAGAGCACGAAAAACCGTATTTCGTGAACAGCTGCGTTCGGCTGTATCGTTTGTATGTGCCGAACGATCGTGTATGACGTTTCTACGTGCGCGCAGTGCAGCTGTCAGTTTGGAAGTCGTGTCATTACTACCATTTATTACTGTCATTTCCTCCGCAAACCCGGGGAATACTGAATTTAATACCTACTTCAATTTAAGGTAGGTAATATTGGTACCACAATAATTATACTCGAAAATAGGATGACCAAGGCCCTTTTTTCGGGGAGGGGGTCGCCTTTGGCGCAGCTCGCTTCGCTCGCATTCGCTAGCCCCCCCCCCCATGGCTAAATCCTGGCTGCGCCACTGCATCAAGCCATATGCTTCCAAGATTCAATAACATATTTCTGTCGATTTTGGGAAATGGTGGGCTACCAGTGGAAAACCAGGTGCCTGTAAGGGGAACAGTGAGGTTTCTTCACCCCCAAATTTCCGCGGTCAACATCTACGGGTTAAGCCGAGGATAAAACTAACTATTTTGAAGTCTGTCCATACGGATATGTTATCTGGTTAGCATTTCTCGTGTTTCGTCCTTCTAGGGACTCCTCAGTATATTTATACAGATCTAGCGATCAAATGAAAGGATCTCAGAAAAGTACTTTTGATTACTGGAAAAGAGTTATTTTCAATGTTGTACCATATTAGGTACATACTCGGTTACACAACTCTTACAAACTAAACTATAAATCATTATAACGATTAATCGCTTGTTAATATCGATGCCACCGTACTGAAAGAAAGAAATCGCTTTGTATGAAACCGTATCAAATGATTGAACCATTATTGTTTGTTTATTTGTTTGTTTCTATCCTTATCGGCATTTCTTATGTCATAGGAGTTTGCTGAATTTGATTCCCAAATATCACAAGCTGAAAATCTTTGTTTCTATAGCACAAAGCACTGTGCCGGGAATCGAACCCGGGAGCTCCACTTGCCGAGCGCTCACGCATTCCACTCGACTAGCGGGCTTCATTGATTTTATTATCATTGTGGAATACCGGACCAAATGTGGACCACCCCTTTCTTTTTCGCAGAGAATGCAGTTGTACACATTCGGATATAGGTGTATTCCACATTACCGAACCATCTTTTGGGCTAAGTGGAATTCAAGATTTTTATTTTGGAGCTTTTTCCAGACGTATTTACTTTATTCATATTCGGCTGACTTCATTCATACCCTAACACTGGAATCACAGAAATTGCATTCACTTATTCTTTACCCATTTCAAACAAAACGGTATTCCAAAATCGGTTACTTTACAAGGTAGTCTGAATGATCTCGCGCGGTTGCGAAATCTGTTTAAACCATAGGAGTCCTTAGAAGGACGAAACATGGAGAATGTTGACCAGATGACATAACTATTCGTATGGACAAACTTAAAAATAGTTTTATCCGAAGATGTTGACCGTGGAAATTTGGGGGTAAAGAAACCTCACAGTTCCCTCTAGCAAACACCTGACTTACCACTGGTAGCCCACCGTTTCCCCAAGTCGACAGAAATATGTTATTGAATCTCGAAAGCATATGCTTTGATGTAAGAAATCAAATAAATTATGATAATATATCCACTGTTTTGGAAATGACGACCACTATGTTTTTTGATATTGCGTCGCGACGTCATGCGTCGGAACGCGTGGTGCTCCCTCCATATTTGGAAAGTGAGTAATAATGAACAACCCTACCAAGTTTCATGTATTTATCACAAAAAAACAAGTTTCTACAGAGTTCAGTAGATGACCACTTGATTTCATCTTTGAGGAAAAGGAAAGGGAAAATGCTCCAAGAATCACTCTTAAATTTAGATGGCACACCTAAACCGTTCCAACAATAAAATTAAATGGTTAAATTTGTGGGTAAGTTTCCATTTTCAATCGGACATAATCGACTCATTGTTTGATTGAATTCATCCAAATTAATTTTTTGGCTTGTCTTTGTTCAATAGAAGGGCTTGGTTGAAAGACAAATTTCAGAGCCGACCTTTTTTTATGACAAATTCGAGAGTGAAGCGCGAAATTGGACTCGATTTGGTCGTAAAAAAATCTTCCGCTATGGAATTTTTCTTCCAACCAAGCCCTTCATTGAACAGAGACAAGCCAAAAAATGAATTTGGATGAATTCAATCAAATAATGAGTCAATTATGTTCGATTGAGAATGGAAACCTACGCACAAATTTGACATTTAATTTTATTGTCGAAACGGTTTAGGTGTGCCATCTAAATCTAAAAGTGATTCTTGAAGCATTTTTCCTTAGCTTTCCGAGGTCAGAAAATGTACTTTTTGATCAAATAACAAAGAGGCACATTTTTTCTAGCCCGGCCCTGGATTTTGAAACACCCGATATGGCTTCTGGATAAGTTTCAAAACAGAAACATTATTGATGAATTTCAACAAAATATTTTCAGCCGTTTCAGAAATATCGCTCATCAAAGTTTCACAAGAAACACACAAAACACCTGTATCTTCGTAACCAATAGAGAGAACAAAATTTCTTCTGTGGATCCTGACTCGCCTCGAAGTCCTCTATCTGCCATTAGCCTATGTAAGGTCACTCATGAATCACCCTGTATATTTAAGAAAATCTGTTGTGGGTGACAAAAAACATTCCCAGCGGTATCCAGTATAATGATTTCGATCTAAGCGTCCTTTCGGGAATGGGAGACTTGATTGGAAAATTAAGAAAAAATAGACTTCTTCAAGCGACCATCCAGAAACACTAACTAGCGTAAACTTACACATCAAAAAAGAGCTGCGGTCCGAGAAATTTTAAAAACTCGGGAAATGGGAAAAAATTGTTGGAAAATGTTCAAGATTGTTTGAAAAATATCTGGTAAAATCGGTTCACGGGTTCAATCTCGGAGCAGAGTTCTGATTATCTAGGCACCGAACCACACCTGACGGCACAATAATTCTGAAGACTAGAAAAACGTAAGGGCTTGGTGGGGCTCCAAGAGACACCCATAGACACCAGAGGGATCCTATAGGACTTGAATTAACCCAAGAAGACATGAGGGCGCCGCTTTGGCCTGGAACGGCAACATCTGATAGCTACGAAACGTCACGAGTGGGGGCCCCATCAAGGCTTTGAACGGCAGGAAGACTCCATGGGGCACTGGTACCGAACCACACAAGGGAGCCGCACTCAATAGACTTCGCAAGAGACTTCGCAAGAATACGCCAAAGGGGTGAGCATACTGAAGTTTCAAAAGCTACAGAAAACACAAGAAGTTTATCGGAGCCCCAAACGACACTTGAAAACACAAAGGATCGGGACCCACTGTTGCCTCAAACGGCACAAGAAGACACAAGAGAAAACACACCAATATCTGCATCCAGTCACTAATTTGTCGGTTTGACATAGACACGATGTAACAAAACTCACAGGTACTCTCAAGGATGTGAAATGAGCCAAAACAGATAAGATTTGATTGGCGAAGGAATGAACTTCATATGTTAAATCACATTTGGATGATAATGTGGAAGATTGTCCAGATTGTCGCTGGAACTTCGACCTCAATGTGAGCTACAAATCCGGAGACTCCAACCAATGGATAAGCCACAAACCCGTACAATTGGCGGAGGAGCCGCTCGGGAGCCTCTGCGAAGCTGCTGGACTTTTCAATTGACCTTATCGGAAAGTTACCAAGTATGACACTCAAACTACAGAAATTCCTCTTTCATACCAAAGCCATAAAAAAGCCGCCATATGAATTTTTGGGATAAAACCAAAAGTCACTCAAGTCGAGTACCTAGCTCAGTGCAAGTTTAATTTCAAACTTGGTTTTATTGCTGTGGAAATGATTATTGCAACAATTATTATTGAATCCATAACTATCAAACCAAGTTTAAAGTTGAATTTGCACTGAGCTACCGGACCTAAGTTGGCAAAAATAGTATACTTTTTATATACCAACGTTGAGGAAGTATTATTAATAGTCGTAGCGGTACACCAAATTATTCTGCACTTCTAACGATTTCGATTAAATTCAGCACAGATGATCATTGGACCTATTCAAGCGTTTTGACCCGGAGCACCACCAAATTTGCCCCGGAGCACCACCAAATTTGCCCCTTAGAAACGGAGGGGGGGGGTATCTTCAGAATTTGAAGCTCCAAGTCTAGTATGGTCCAATGAAGACCATACTAGAAGGCAAGCAGGTAGTCATTTTCGAATGATTTTTATTCGCTGATGTCGATTTTTAAACTTTTGTCGAAAAGTTACATGTCACACCCTGTATACGGTACCAAGTAAAAACTTTCAGACGATCAATTCAAGATTGCTGGGAAAAATTGTTAAGAAAAAGTCTTTAGTTTTTCAAAATATCTCAAAAGGGAATCTCCTAGAGGAGGGTGAATTTTATCGTGAAGACCTGTATATCAAACATAATTAAACAATCGATAATTCTGGCGCAAGCGCTGTTCCACGGTACCAAGTCACGAATTGTAGCCGCCAAGCGGCGGCAAGCTGAACCAACACATGCAATTGCCCTACTGACATTTTGTTTGCAAGCCTGTTTGTTATTTGGGGACATATCATTTCTGTAGGTTCGTCAATGTGGCCGAAAACACAGCGAAGGCAAGTTGCTGCTTTCCAGTACTTGGCACCAATAATGCTCGTGGGCAAACTGAGTAAACGCTTGCACTTTGAACATATTTGTCGGCACCGACCGGAAACCTGCCTATTTGTTGTATTTTCAGCCTGTGATTGTGCCACTTGTGACAATGTGAATGAAGGCTTGAACAGAACTATTTTGTCAAGATCACCATGGTCCAACGTGACCTCGAATCTGAAGCTGTGTATAAATACAGGGTGTTTTTCTTTTTATTTTTTCTCAATATTTTAGAAGATGGTAGAGTATTGAAAAACCAATGGACTTTCTCGAGAAAAATTACATTAGAAACGCATTGTAACGGAGATAAAAGCTACTTTCTTTTGCTCTTAAAACTGTGATCTAAACGCGATATAACGTGTACGAATTCAAACAGAGTAGTTCTCTTACTTCTCTTGCTATCCGATCCATCCCCACTTCTTCCAAAATTTGGATCATGTTCCGGTTTCCTCTTTCCCATCTGAATCTTATAATTTTTCTGATTCGTCGGACTCAACCAGCAAACCTAATCTCTAAAGAGAATGTTATTTTACATCTGACATTGACATTCAGACTAGATCCGTGCAGAGTGCACATGTGCAGCCAGAGACAATAAGCGTATTCTTCGACTCTGTTGTAGTGAATGTGACATAGTGAACTATGTGAATGTGATGCACTCAGAGATCAGAACTCAGCTTAGAAGTTCGTTGATTTGAACGAAACCGATTGAGATGTTAGAATGGAAGTTATGTTTGCTTATGTGATTATATTAAACACTGTCAAAGTGTCAAAATATTTTGGTCGTTCTTTTGCCCACTATTTCTGGAATCCAGATTCGTGATTGGAATCTGATTGAATGGAAGAGCAGCTTCGCTGAATAGGTACCGTCAATGAAGACATTTTATTATTATTATTCTTATTATCAATTCAAAGTTACTAAGCAAAAGAAAGCGCTTGAAGGCTGTCAAAGTTGAGCTTTTCGAATTGTTTTTTTTTTGTTGTTGTTTTAAAAGTAACTTCGAATTCAACTAATGGATGTTGACCAAATTAGTTACATATGTATAGTAAGTTGGACACATACCTTGAAGCTGGTCATATTGACTTTTGTTACATTTGTACAGTGGCGTAGATATCGTTGGGAGGGGTCTCCTTCATTTTACTCTCTGTCAACTATGCCAATGATTATTTTTGAAAAATTTGTAATATTTTCTCTCCAAGTCCACTTATTATTTTTTGATGCGCTACCATCTCCTGAACAAACTTCATCGCATAATCGAATAAATGAATAAATAAATTGAACTCTATTGACAAAGAAATGTAACACCCTGTATTACACAATCCATTATTTTTTGTTGTAACAGTTGCTTATAGTTGACGAATCGTCCTCCAAAATGAAACATGTGTCGAACTAGAATAAATAAGATTTGATAACCGAAAAAGCGAACTCGATAATACAGGGTCTTTTTTTAGCAATGTCACTATTCCAGAAGCTTCTGGTAAACAAAGTACGCAACTTTTTGACAAAGGCATGACAGCATCTTGTAGTTTACAGTTTCAAGTTTTGTTTGACACTACAACCATGGTTGGCAGTCATCAACTTCGTGTACACGGTGCCAAGAGCCTGAAAGTTGCAAACTTTTTGTTTCTTTATTATTTTGAAATTCAAAATTCTCCTCCATTTCTGTACCAATTCACTTGGAACTTGTAACAAATTGAAACCTGAAATTTGAATTTTGATACGGTGAAAGTTGTCTTTGTGCAACTTTACAGCGATGGCCGCCGTTTTCCAAAAAAGTCTTTGATCAGAAATGCAGTGCTCGGCGGGTGTCACAGAATCTTGAGACGTAACTTTAGTGCAGATATTTTCAATTCTCTTCTCAAGATAACGAATGTCCTTGATTATGTCTGTGAATACTTGGTCTTTGAGAATGCCTCAAAAGAAAAAAACAAAGCGACTTTTCAACACTGTTTCCTTCTATGGCCAAGCATAACATTTTGTTCTGTCGCACCGTGCAGACAAAGTTGATGGCTGACAACTGTGGTTGTAGTGTAAAACAAAACTTGAAACTATAAGTCACAAGATGCTACCATGTATGTACCTGACCCTGTATGTTAAACCTTTTGGAAGGTATGTAGGTATCTACCAAGAAAAAGCTACTGAAAAAAAAAAACATGAAATAGAGGCGGCTGCAAACGACCTTCTCTATCCTATCTGGAAAGACTTGAATCAAGTCCTCAAGAGCTGCACTTTCTCGACAATTAATAACACAAACAACGAATTCATTCCAATCAATGCCGATTCTATTCAGGGCCGTGCGGGTGCGGATAGACAATAAACATATTTTTGTTGCACCTCTATCGTCCTAATCAAATATTTTGGTTCTAGTTTAGCGTTTTCCCAAATTACCCAACCATTCCTCTCAACACTGGACAAAACTCGCTCCAAGCTTCGATAAAGACCGCGTTGAGAGACTGCCAAATGCGCAAATGTGTAATTCGAAAGAACAATGTTTGTTTTGTTTCATGTTTCATTCTTGTTTGTTTCTTGACGCCTATAAATTCATTCGCTCCGGCTCACCGTCAGACTGTCACACAAGTTCACAATCATGTCTCTGTTGTCTACTGCCCTGATAATGATCGCGACGTCGAGTTTGGTCTGTGCTAAATCTTTGAGGATGAGTCTGATTGATCAGTCTTTGAAAGTGAAACCAGTTGTTCCGGAAAAACCTGAAGAGATCAGGAGAGGGCGGAGTTCGTTATTTGCTCCGGAAGATATTGTGGTGCTGACGTCGGTCGAAGAGGAATTAGAAGAACCCGATGAGGCTAAAGTCGACGGCGAAATTATGGAAACTGCACATCAAATTGTCTTCAGGCCATTGTTTGCGTACCGGGTATTGAAGAGGCGTCAGGATGGCTACAGCTCTTTTTCTGGATAGAACATGGCGGACCTAAGAAGAATTTGAAAAGTTTATTTATTTATTTTCTATTTATATACTTACTTACCTACAATAATTATTATTTATTATAAATTAGGTGTATATCATTATAATGAAAAATAAAACTGCTTGTGCATTACATTCTGTGAAAATCAACCTTCCTCCCTACCTAGATCTGATCTGATAATCGATCTTCATAGAAAATAAAATTCTGGTAGAATAATCGAACTGCGTCTCGGCGGCGGCGCTGACGGTTCCGCTCGTATATTGCGTTCATCTGAAGTCCACCTGTGGCAATTTCCTTAACAGTGAAAGTGAGAAAACAAAGTATTGGAAGAAGGTACCTAAGGTAGTATGAACGATTTTTTTTTGTCATGCGTTGTGTCTGGGAATTCAAAATTGGACAGGATGCTTGCTAGATACGCTGATGTTCGAAAGGCGCTGCTGCTTCCGCTGGTTTGAATTTGAGGCAGATGAAAATTTATTCTTTACACAGCCTAGCGGAAACCAAAGAGTCGTTGAATATTCTAGGAAGTGTCTTACTTACTATAAGAGTTTTTGTTGTCTAAAAAATTGAGTTCACTATTGGATCTTAGTTTGTTTTCCTAATAAATCTTACGACTCAAGGAGGTAGGTTAAATACCAAAAAAACAAATTAGGGTTTACACTTTACTTCCAAATTATTTTATTTTTCTAACTTTTCAGAAAACTTATCTAACATTTACCTACTTACAGCTAGTACTTGAACAAGAGCAATAAATAATACACCTAAAATAAGTAACACAGCTAATCGAGGAACCATCTGGTGACTGGACTGGTATAAAATTGACACAAACCCCGTCAAGCAAGCGTCGGAAACCGTCGGTTGAAAGGTTCTTCGTGATCATATGCCGGACGATATATGCGCCTCCTTTGACCATAGAGCGCTCTGTAGTAATACAGAGGCCTGTATCTTGCGTAGGCAGTATCCAGATCTTCTCCTTTTTCTTTCTTTTGTGGTTCTTCGAGTTTATCTTCTACACGCATTAGAACCAAAACGGGTACCTCCAGCGCTCTCATTTTTCTGTCGTTGCCTTCATCAGAAGAAACGTCTTTTTCAGTCGTATTTGATGGTTTAGCACTGACAAGGCTGAAGAGTACCATGCAAAGCAACTGTAAGAGAAAGTACTAACTTGAAAAAAAAAGATGACAATAATTGGGTACACTGAAAGTACGGAATTTAGTACAGAAAATTTCTTGTCATTCCAAGAAAAGCGACAAGGTCTTGCTTCACTGTAATTATGATCTGAATGGATAAACAGCTTGACTGTTGGCTTCATGATAAAAACACGACGGACGTAAGGATTCCTCCGTGTCAGTCACTTTTTGTGGAATGACAAAAGAAATTCCGTGTTCTTGAGTGTACGTGAAATTGCCTACTTACGATTTTCGGGAACATTTTGTAGATTTTGACTTGCACAGAGTACTTTTTCAAACTGATGTCTTTTGCATAATTTTGCAACAGTTTTATACTGTTCAGATGTTGACGCAAAAAGCATTGTACTTTGAAGTTGAGACTGCACAGTCAGTTTAGTTTTCCAATGCTTCTGCATCGTTAAAGATTCTAGTATTTTAGTTGGTCTGTTGCTTGAACATGTAAGGTAATTAAAATCGCAAAAATTTGACAAGTAGGTGTAATATTTTCAAAAATGTGTTTCTTCTCTTTGAAATTCCCAGAATAGATTGTGTTGATTTGTATCTTAGTTTGCTGTAGGTATGTAAATTCATTATAGAGCATTATTTTTAGATTTTTATTCGAAGCAGTAAACACATAATCTAGAATAATTTTTAATTTTTCTACCCAGGTGTATGTTATAAAACTCTTGGTAAAAAAGAAATAAATAGTATATAAATAATAATAAATAAATAAATATCAATAAATAAAGTCGGCACAGTCAAACGTAGGTCAGTCTAGATGGCATAAGATTTTAAAGATTGTTTAGCCGTAGTATGATCCATAGTAAGAACCATAGTAGGGTCTGTAGGCTGGTCTGTACACACGTCTTCTTTGTGCAGACAGCTTTCTGTATGCAAAAAGAGGCTGGAAAACCATGGCGTTTGCAGTTTCCATCATCTCTCCATCATCTTGAGGAGCTCGAGGCTCTCCATCCAATACCAAAACTTCATCGTCTGGAATTTGAAGTTCCTTCCCAGTTCTTTCATTATCCAAAGGTTTGGCATAAGTGAATGCCACCAGCATAGCACAAATTGCAAAAATCTGCAAAATTGAAAGCAAAATTTAATTATGATCCGTTTTAAAATCTTTGTATTCACGACTCGAGTTGCGAATGCTCAATAAATAATATGTATGCTGACCAGTGAGCTTAACAATGACAGTGCTGAATATTTTCAAAGCGGCAAAATACTTGTCCATCTCAGAGTGGTATTAATTTGTACACAAGAAATACTATAAAGCGTATCATGTGAAATTGAAATATGGGTGTCCAGAAACAGTTCATATTGTGGTCGTCGTGAATTTTTGGGTTTTCAGAATCGACTTTCTGAATGCACACTTTGGAATGTCCAGACTTCCGAGCAAAACTAGGTCTCTGCAGCTTACATCAAACCATAAGATTGTTTCGCCAACATTTATTGTCCAGCAGACCCAGTTTTGCTCGAATACCTGGACCAAATTCCAAATTGGGCGTTTAGAAGATCAATTTTGAATACAAATAAAAAATCGCGACGACCACAGTATGAACTTTTTCGAACACCTATATATTCCCACTTTTACGCGTTTATTCTCCATGATCCAGTTTGTTTACGTTTCTTCTGTACTAATATCACTTTGAGATGGACACGTATCATGTCGTTTTGGAAATATTTAACACTGTCATTATGGAAGCTCAAGTTGGAGCACCCCTTTATTACAATATTTTTCCGAAGACTTACAACTTTGAAGTCCATCACTTTAGATCAAACTTGGGAAACTGATCTGCTTCGGTTTGTACAATGCAAATTTATACCGAACACATCGAAAATATTAGCCGGAACCAATCAAAGTACCTATTGGCATTCTTTGAAAATGCATGCATCACACACATATTGGTGAGTCTTTGGTTTACATACATACACTGGACAGTTAGTCATTTTATAGGTCATTTTGTGCAAACATACTGCTCATCATTCCCGGTGTGCAATTAGAATTGTGAATTGCAAGAATACATAATCGTAAATCGGAAAATCTGGCAAACGTGAACGTGTCGTAAAGAAAATGTATAGCTTTTCTGGTTAAAGCAGATATTAAAATCCAGGAGCTATGAAAATAGATATGGTTTTTTTGTAAGTAATTAATATTTACTTTATTAATTTTCGCTTCTATAAAATTAGGAATATACGTACAGTCTGTCCCGACTTTAACCTTATCAATTTCAAGGGTGAGTAGAGTAGACCATTAAAAATGAAGCTGACTTGACCATAAAAACATTCCTCTTAAACGCTTGATTACAGAGACACACCCCTAAAAGTTTGACTTATATATTGCTTTTTTTTAATTAATTCATAGATGGGTTGAGGTAACTTGTGGCTGTTATCTGTTACTTAAGGATGTACCTAAATTCCATATGAAGTCCTTAGTTAATTTTATAAATCCATAGGTATTAAGTTGTTTTTTTCTCCGAAAATAGACTTTTTATGACTCCTCAGCCCCCTCCCAACTTCGAAGCCACTGGTTGGTTTTGAGTGAAAATCTACTTATAAGTAAATAATCATTCAAATCACTGGCGAATACAACCAAATATCCTGTTTACAACCCGTTTATAAATTATTAAAAAAAAAGAAAAAATTAGTAAAATTTTAATAGCTGATCTCCGTTATTTATCATTTCAGACGCGTGTTTTTATGACAAAGTCAGCTTCATTTTTGATGGTCCAGCCACCCTTGAAATTATTAGGGTCAAAGTCGGGACACCGCCTGTAGATAGGGGAAACCCGGTAAAAATAGAGGGCAAAATGAGCCAAGTGGTTTTTTCAAGATTCAGAATTGCTGTGCCGTGATATCAGTGTCGCCGATCACTGATACTTCAACCTCTCCTCACTCTTCGACAACCAAGCTTAGACATGGTTAGACAGAATACTTACCTACTTTGTATGGGCATAGGTATCCATGGCATATATTTTGAAAAGATTCTACAATTCACTTCTAAAAATGTTAACATAAAATGCCAAGTAAGTTTAACTGACATACATTAGGTCATGAGGTCTTGACCTTTACCTACCTTTATTTTGAACATAGAAATTTGGCACAAGACTTCCTTGCTTCAGATAGGCGATGCTATTGGATTTCCCGAGAGATTTCCATGAGCAAGTGAGCACATCAGCGAAGTGAGCGATATCGATATTCAAGTGTGACGATTTATACTTGACATGTAATTTAGAAGTGCGAAGTAATTAATATAGTCCAGGAGTTTTAGACAATAAAAACAAATTTTAGGTTTTTTTTTAGCTCAGTGAAGCAAGTAAAACAGTGATGAAATCTTTACGTTTGATGAACAAAATAATATACATCGTCAAGTTTCGTCAAATTGGGAAAGCTCGGAAGTCCAGCAGCTTCGCTCATTGAATCAGACCAGTTTGTGGCTTATCCCTGAGTTTGAGTATCTCTGGACTATCTACGAGTAAGACTAGAAAGTAACTTCGAGTAACTGAATACAGGTTAAAAAAAACTTTCGAAATCAGTAATAATAGGTGCTTTCCTTTCACCACAAAACTCACTGATCTGATCTAAGTTAAAGAGAGGAAGAGCGAGAAATCACATGCGCGAAAGTGAGAAACCACTAACAACTCAGGTCAGAATTAGGCATTTCCACATGACGTCACGAGCTCGTCAGTGTTGCCAACCTAGCTGAATTTATAACCTCAAAAAAAGTGTTCAGGAACAACCCGCGTTGCTATGATTGGAAAAAAAGTACTTTTTTGAGATTTTGGATACAGTAGGAAGCAAGTTTGTACGTGATAATTGTTCACGAAACTCCGGCGCTTTGATCAATACTGATAGTTGGACATGTGCTGCCCCAAATAGTTCAATAAACAAGAAAGTTTGGTGGAGTGCTTAAATCATTTTCGTCGAAAAAAAGAAAAGAAATCCGTGTTTTTTTCGGAAAACTAGATTCCTGGAAGAAAAGAGCATCTCAGGAAGTATCTCAAAGTGCCAAGAAATGCGACTCAAAGACATCTGGGAAGGAGAAAATATGCCAGTTTATTATCCTGCCGATAAGGTAAAAAGCTGACTAAATTGTTGGAATACAGAATAAATGTGAGATGATTTTACAAATTATCCATTACTAAGCGCCCTTCTGAGATTCCAGAAAGTATGGCTGTAGCAAAAACTGCGACCTGTGGCGATCTCGAAATGGGAAAATCCAGCGACCAAGGAATTTCCAAGTTGACCACAATTTTACCTCAAATCCTGCTTACAAGAAAAAATTTCAGGATTTTTTAAGCAATGTGTCTTGACGCGATGAAGCCATCAACTGAAAATTCAAGATTGTCAACGATTTGGTCATCAGAATAAGATACTCGGAGCCGAGCTCGGAGCCGATCCCATCTGGTTCACATGTGCTTATATCACAGCGAATATTACAACTACAGTGAAGTAGAAAATGGAAACTATTGTCAATTCAAACATCTAGGCTTGTCAAAAGCAATGGAGAAAGCATGGCTAGAGATGTAGAGGGCTCAATGAACGTGGAAGTTGGGTTGGAGTTTGGAGTGGTTGAATCTTTTTTTTGATGAAAAAATGAGAAATTCATGGTTTTCTCGAAACGCTGGGCTCGTGGAAGTACAAGGCATCACAGAATGTATCCCAAAGCGCCAAGAAATAGGAAAGAGGAAGGAAGGAATACACTTGAAAAAATATACGAAGGTTGTACCGATAACGATTAGGATGGGTAACTAAATTGCTGTAGAGGTGCGTTCAGCCAGCTTATTTAGCCGCAAGTTTTAATTTTAGTCGCAAGCGAGGCGATTTCCATTGGCTCTTATGAACCAGCCTCCTCAGAACAGCCTATAACCGATGCAGCGCTTACGGCTAAAATTAAAACTTGCGGCTAAATAAGCTGACTGAACGCACCTTAATACAGTTATGATGTTTGCACAAAATCATCTGTTGCTAAGCCTATTTAGTTTCAGGAAGTACCTCTGTGTCAAGAATTGTGGCCTTCGGCAATCAACGGACTGAGGGATTGCTACGTCGACCACAATTTGGAGCCTAGAATCCTCAATAGAATAATAAATACTTGTATTTTTAAGAAATGTATCTTGACACAATCAAGTTGTAGTTGAAAATTCAACATCGTTAAATCAGGTGTAAAATCTCTGTCCATGAGGGCTCCGGTGACCGAATACATCTTCGGTGGCCGAACAGTGTTCGAGTTGAACTTCCATGTTTTGCCTCTGTCCATATTCTACAACCGAAGTGAAGACATTCCTCCACTTTTAAATTATAAAATATAAACAAGAACTATTCTTTTGAAACGGTCCGTAAGGATACCCCTGAAAGCTGGGCAACCAGTAATACTCAATCGGAGGAAAAATCTTCAAGAGCCGGAGTACCGGAGAGCGCACACTTTTTTCTCTTCGTGCGGAGCTGTGTGATCCGGAGGAGAGAGCCAACTTAGAACCCGACACACTTCACCTTTTCTGTTTCAGTCTATTACCACAGACCTAAGAGAGAAGAGAAAGAATTCATCCCCCACCCCAAAGCACACCGCTGCACCATCCACTTTGCGAGAGCCGATGAGGAGCTGACCACACCACGCATCCCCTTCCACACCAGGCTACGCACCCATTTACAAGAGAGCGCGACAAAGAAAGAACCAAGAACCCGAGGATTGAAGAAAGACAGGGAAGTTTACGTTTTTACCATTTAGGCGCCCACCCCTGTCAAGGTTCCAATTTATGGCCTATTTAGTTCCGTCGGTTCCTGTGCAACCACAAGAAATCAAAACCTAATAAACACATCTAATCCTTCCATCAAGGAATGAGTCAGAGAAAGAGAGAAATTGTTTGTGTGTTCTTTGAAAGCTGTAGGATGAAAGAAACCCCCGCGACACGTCTCCGTAGAGTAGAACCCACAAGTCCCGTAATTACACAAGAGAGATGGCAAGAACGATATTCATATAAATATTTTCGTGTTTCAGCACTCGGGAGGAGAATCCCTGTGGAATCTCTAGCAAGAAGTTGGCTCGCGGAGTCTTTAAGTCGGAGCTGAGGGCTTGTCTCGCTGTTTGCTCGCGGAGTCCTGGTGGGAGGACGGAGCTGAGAACAGGCGGGAAGTCGGCTCGCGGAGATTCAAAGACGGAGCTGAGAGCTTCTTGCGGCTCTGTGACGAAGTCTCTAAGTCGGAGCTGAGGGCTGTCTCGCTGTTGGCTCGCGGAGTCCTGATGGGACGGAGCTGAGAACAGGCGGGAAGTCGGCTCGCGGAGATTTAGAGACAGAGCTGGGGCTGGGAGCCCGTCGTTATAGGTAGTGGCGATTACTGAGCCTTATAGGTAAAGTTCGTCCGCCGCACCTCTACTTTCTCTCTACAACGTCATCACCAACAGCGCCAGAGGTCCCCGAGCACCCCGAGCCCGCTACTGCCAACACCACTGTCCGAGGCCTACCGTGCCACCCGTGGGTCCCGAATCCCGTCTGACACGTCGCCCTGAAAGCCATCTCCATGGCTAGTTCCGACGGCCAGAAGGACCCCACGTCCTACGGCCCACCTTCCGGAGAAACCAGCGGCAGTACATCCTCAGGTATAAGCCGAGGATTGCGCATCACCAACCTAATGAGTAATTAATTCAACAATCTAATAATTTGTTTGTTTGTTTCTTACTGCACTTGCAACAGTCAGTATTTTTATAATAATGTGGTTTGAAAAGATACTTGAAAATGAAGTAATTACCAATGCAATACTTTTACCAATTACTAAATACTTGAATTGGAATTGTCGTGCAGAGTCTAACAGATCTGTTTATCCTCGAAGCTAGTGAGCTAAAATCAATTACATTGTTGTTGAATTTCACCTCGGGTTTTCAACCACAATTGTTCAGCCAACAACTACTTATCACAGAGTTTGGTTTGATTACTATGTAATGATGAACTAAGTCTATTGTCATCCTATTTGGAATCTCCGTGATAGGCCCTATTTACAGAAGAACCTGGATAGTGGTAACATTACTTACAGAGCAAAAATTCCTGGGTAATATCCAAATAAAGGTGTCAATAGGTGACGACGAATTCCAAAGCGAGATTGGTGTGTTACAGCATAATACTGGCACATCCTATTCACAAACCTGTTCTCATTGCAAAACTAATCAACCCATCTCTAATTCGAACGAATCTAACCGAACATGAAGGGTTGAAGCCCCAAGGCTCTCCATTCAAAGTTTAACAATCTTTACCAATGTCACTAGCCAAAAGGACATACAGATTTACCTGAACTGAAAGGCAATTCTCGTACAAAACGAAGCTTGAATAAATCGCACTCAAAGGTATTTTGTGTTTAATTCCTAATTTTATTGTGAGACATTAAGCTACGTCGTATCGAACTAAACAGCGTTGGTTTCTTTCCCACTTTGACGATTTCACGTGCCAATCCGGAGTAAGAAGTTCAAATAAGCGGGAAGTAAGTATTTGAATTTGAATAATTAGGCGGGAGAGGGTTAGCGAACTGTCACACTTTGTTTCTTTAATCCAGCAGTAAAAGCTGGGCCTCAAGTATTTGGGTGATTGGGAAGCACAAACCGAAGAGGTACATACCTAGCCCCACACAAGGCATATCACTGCAGCAATGCCGGGAATGTAAACCCCCAACATTCAGGTGAAGTTTGGTGGCAAAGTTCATGCCCAATTTCGTCGGAAAATATGAATTTTCACCACTACCCTGTGCAGTTAAACTAACATGTTTGGCTTGCTTTTTCACAAAGAAACACTCTTTTCCACGAGAACTTATTTTGCAGGCGCATTAAGGACATTGCTTTGAACTTGATACAAAAGTTTCAAACTAAAACTCAAAAAGGTAGCCGAGGAAAAAAATGCAGAAACTGGAACTCCATAAGCGCCCTGTAGTTCGGTTGTTCCCGAACAATCTTTGGTTCAAATTTGGCGGGCAATTCTGGACAGTTGGTAACACTGCTGTGACGTCAATGGAAATGCCTAATACTTAGTTCAGGTTGTAAAAGGTAAGCACCTATTGTACCTACTATCCTTTACCCATGGGTAATAGTGCAGGAGCTTATGTAATCCCGTGGGAGTTTGAATGGAGGAGCATAGCGACTATGTGGAATAGGTATATTCCTGTTGGATACACGACAGTGTACACATGCGCTCAGAAGCGTTTTCCATCTGCGTATGATTGACACGCACACTCGACCAGCAGAGCAGATTAGAAGACTGAAGAGCAACCATATTTTATTGTTACGTCCACTTTTACACTTTTATATGTTATACACTATTTCGTTAGAATAAACGAAGCTATCTGCCAAAACCCACTTCTTCCGAACAACTACAACACCTGCACCCTGCAACCCCAACAATTCCTTAGATGGCCAGCAAGCTCACCTCACCGGGTGTTTTGCTTGAATTTATTGCAGAGGACTTATACAGGGTGAAACAGTTTTGAATGGAGTTTTTCAAGGTCTTTCAAATGACGTTGCAAGTCAAGTTTCGTGAGATATAATTTCTGTCATTTTTGGTGGTGACATTTCCGTTTGACGAATGACAACCAAAACCTAATAGGCTCATTCGACAACAAAACCATGTCCGCATACCGAATTTCAAGTCGATCGGATTAACGTTGCGGCTGTTATCGTGGAAGATTACAGACACAGAAACACCAGCTCCGTAATCTTATCTAAAAGACTTTGCCATTTATTTATTCGAAATCTATCCGATGGATGGGAACCAAATTTGGTATGAAGCAACAAAACAAAATACATAAACCAAACCCGCAGTTGCAGCTCTCCACCAATTTCCCATTTGGACGTTACAAGTTTTTAAACTTTCTCCTGGTCGTTACCACCGAGACGGCCGCTCACTCGGTTTTTTACCAGGACGACCCGTGTTTGGTATAGGACTCAACTCGGCCGTCCTTTCCTGGTGGATATCGGAAGTAGATTGCATTGGGCGTTGTGTAGGTTCATTTTCAATTCCGACACGGTCTTTTTGACGGTGATTTTTTCAAAATAATCAATCAATTTTAAAGTTTTCTTGTTTTTCACCCTTCTAGTTAGTAGACCAAGAATGTCAATTTTTTTTTTAAAAACCTTCAGAAGCACAAAGTCGGGCATCCACCTGGTGATTTGTACCGCTCCACCTTCTATAGTTCACGGTATATAATTTTTTCCTTTTCTTTTCCTGTTTCACCTTGTATAAATGACCTGCAAGAAACCTTCATTCAAAATCCCACGGAATGCTTTTTAGCTCATTTTTGTAGGAAATTCGCTATTAGCCGCGCTTTGAAGTCTGTCCGTCTGTCCGTCTGTCCGTCTGTCCGTCTGTCCGTCCGTATGTCTGTCTTGTAGTTGAATGGAGGTTGAACTCCTCCTAAACAAAAAGTTGTAGCGATATGGGGTTTCTTGGAAATTGTTGCTAAATGTCTGCGGATGGGAATAGGCACAAAAAATATTTGGTTCGGCGGCGCGATTGCAAGAAAAAATTTAAAATGTTTAAAAAGTCGGTATTCAATGCTACCGTGTGAACTTGTGCATCGAGGAATCTTGCAAACCGCTCTAGATACATGCATACATGCAGCAAACAAAATACGCAGAAAGTAATGGAGAAATTTTCAGTGAAAGAATCATTTTGATTCCTCTATTGCTGTAGAAGATACAAGAAACGGGTTCCAAATTCCAAATCCAAAAATCAAAATTTTTTTTTGGATTTTGAAAATTCCAATGGGCTCAAACCAAAGTACATCCTTGTAGCTTTCGAAAGAGACCGAAATGGTGGGTATCCGTCAAGGAATAAACCCACAGGGATTGATTTCGCAACGCTTATTTTACCAATTCAACACCGTCCTTAACGTGTCCGGACGTCGCGGCGAGACGCTACGTCCGACATCAGTCGCAACCAAATCCCACCTTTAGTTTTTCAATTTGAGTATCATGCAGCAATTTGAGTAGCATTTTCAAGCTCTTTATACTCGTCTTCTTATTAAACCAGAAAATATAGAGTGATTAATTACCGAAATCCTGCAACCATCAGTATAGTAACAAAAACCCGTAATAATTTAATTTGAACATTTCCTTGACTTTGAACTGCGAAAAACGCGAGAGGAGATATAAATAAAAATAACCTTGTTCGACGTATCAGCCCTGGTGCACCTATTTCAGTTTTTTTCTCTGGTTGAAACAATCAGCAATAAATATTTCTGATTGTAGAATCTTTTCATCACTTATCTTATAATAAATAATAAATATATGTGTGTATGTACCAACCTGGGTGTAATTGCATACAATTAGCGATGATTACAGATTACAGACACTAACAGATCATAAATTTAATTTAATCAGAGAACCGGTAATTTCAATCTTCAGTTACCATCCGAAATGATTAATTTTCGATTGTAGAGAAAAAAATCCAACACATGACTATGTCAAGGCCAAAATCATCTTCTTGCCGGAAGAATTTTGCATTTAATGTCAATTATTTAGTACCCACCTACAAAACAATTAAACAACCATTATGTAATTGATATTCTATTATTGAAAATGTTCTGAAAGTTATAAGCTTTAATTTTTTGTTCTTCGTTTCAAACGAGATAAACTTGTTCAACTTTAAAAGAGGCAATATAAAGTCAGTCGTGTTTTGTATCAATATTTAAATATCAAATTATGATACTTGTAGTGTTTTAGACCACAGATTATGAAATATTAGAAAGTGTCGTCTTATAAGACAATGGTTCAATGAAATCATTTTCTTGGCGGCGCGTTTCGATGTGAATTTTCAAAATAGGTAGTCGATTTGAATTTTTCCGCCTGGTTGAACTTTTTTACCATTGATATTAGGATAGGTGGGAGTGATGGGCACGTCTATTCATTTGTAAGTCAATGGAAACAGCAGGAGTCATTGAAAGTTAATTTATGCAAAATGAAGATGGTGTTTGAAAAAAATTGTCAGTTTCGTTATAATAGTGAAAGGGTGTGCAGAACTTTACCTCAGTATAACAGAACATGCGTTTTTACGTAAGTAGAGGTAAATTTAAATCATACAAAAATGGTTCAAAAGTTCGTAGAATTTTACTTTTTTCAAACTTAAGTTTCGAAGCGCTAATTAGGGTCAATATTATCTTGGGTTATTAAAACGCTGAGTAGGTGCTTAATTCTTCTGAATTGTTTTCGGTTCATGGTCGCTTACACTATAATACATACCTACCTTTCTGTGTATACCTGCTTGACGCATTCAATGGGTTGTCTTACACCTACCTCAACACTTAAGTATTATAGGCATGAAATATGTCAAAATTTCAAAAATGTTGAAAAGTTTAAGTTGGAGCACTAAAAAAAATCAAACATTCCAAGCTAATTCCTATAAGACAAAACTGGTAGGTTTGACGGGGCATAACGTAAAATAGCTATGCATAACACCTTCGTCGTTCAAAATCATCATCCAAAAACAGATTATTTTGTTCGGCTAAAGAGTGAAAATACCTATTTTGTAAAAGGCGTTTTCGAATTGGTTGAAAATAAAAGTATATGGTTAATAAATAAACAAGACGCACTGTGAGAAACAGAGACAGTTTTTGGTTAAAAAAGTATTTTCACGCAAAGCATCAAGCATAGTGGCAAGTTTAGGGTTATAGAAAATTACCTAATATTCAGGTATACATTTCGATAGGTACACAAATATCACAATGTACAAAGTATCTACCTACCTACCAGTCAAAATTAACTTTCACCACACCCTACTGTAGTGGACTCACTGATACAAAGATTTAAATACCTAGCTCAGTTCTTGAGCTTGAATTTTAAGATTGAGATTTTTCCTTCCCGTAAAAACTTTCGGTAGGTACCAATAGAATCAAAACGACAACCAATACAGGGTGTTAGGTACTGGTTATTACAAACTTTGAGGAATGATTTCCCATCAAAAATAAAGCCGAAAAAAATAAAACTCATGGTCTTGAAATGCTTCCTTAAGAGATACAGGGTGTTGAAGTTAACTTTTTCAAATCGTTTTTCCACTGTAACGTTTGAACCGTTGGGATCGATTTTAATCAAATTTGCCAAAGTCTAGTCAAATAAGTCTTTGTTGAACAATAATACCGCGATTTTTTAAAACTTTCCAGGGGGGTTGATAAAAGGGGGGGAGGTGTCACCTTTTTTATACCCTATTTTTCTTCCCTATTCACCTTCCCTAGTTGTTTTTAAAATTGTTGACATTTTCGGATTCTACGTTTAATTCAGAAGAGAAAGTTACTCCTGCAAAATTTGATTAGAGGCTTCGTTTTTGAGATATTTAGGTTCAAAACATTGAAAACGTGTTGGAAACTCAGTGAAAACTCAGTATAATCCATGCTTTCCTCGACGCTTTCAAATTCTAAATTTTTGGCCTACCTGGATTCTATTTTAGATTGCAGTTTGAAAATGTGCTAAATTCATTAAATAGGTATCAAATTTTCATAAAATTGGTGGGGTTTAAAGGTCATAAATCCTGCGTTTCGACATGTTTCTAAAGTTTCAAACATAGATATCTCGAGAACAAAATAAATATGGTAATTTTTTCTTCTGAATTGAAATTTTAATCCGAAAATATAAAAACTTCGAAAAATAATTAGAGAGGTGAAAATAGGAGAGAAAAGAGGAAGCATCCGCTATTATCTACCCCCTTGAAATTCTTTGATGAATCTTGGTATTATTGTACGATGGATTTAGGGCATCCAATAGACCATATTAATTATTCTCACTTTCCCCTTCCACTAGTCATTTGTAAGTTAGGTATGTGCCTGTGACCATGCGCACTGCAGTAGAAGATCTCGCGCGCCACAGCATGCATAGAAAACGGAACTCTGCTGTCGCTGTCAGAATTTACGATTTCAAGGTGTTTTCTTGATTCTTGGGACGTTTTAACATTTTTAACCATACTATTACGTGACGGCTGACGCTCGGTTCGCTTTCAAGCGCTGTCAAAATTCTCGTTAGCGGAAGTTGTGCAATAAAATATGGCGGGTAATTTGAAATTGTTTTGGATTCAAAAACCCCATTCTAAATTGCTTCGCATAAACTTCACAGCAAGATTTTCCATTCCATTATGGTGAAAAGTAGATCAGGTGTTTCTTTTTACACACTTGCTATGTTATACATTCGTTGAAATTGTCAATTTGCACCTTGAATTGATCATTTTACAAAGTCATTCAACATGCATATTCTTATGGGAGTTTCAACCCAGCACATGTGGTTGTCTCTCTCCCCGATCTGCGACTGCGCTCTGAATAAATAATATGGTCAATCCCGGGATCCCGTTAGATTTTCAATCCCGAAAATCCCGGGATTTTTGCACCGAGATCCCGGGATTTTCGGGATTTTTCAAATGATGCATCTTTTCAGCTCACTTGAATGAAAAATAGAGTTAATGGCGTTAATGCAAGGAACACAGATTATTCAAGTGAGCCCACTGAATTTGAAACCATTATTAGAAATAATTATTATCATATTTATTTTGCTAAAATAAAACTAGTACCCAGTCATCATTTGTTGCATAATAATTGGTGGTAATTGATAGTATTGGTATTTGATACTGATATTGAAATTATTAGGTGAGGTACATGGTACATTACACTTAGAGCCGGTATTTTCAGACCAGATACCTCTTCCGGTTACCATACCACCAAACACCATGGTAGGTATTCAAGTTCCAGGCAAAGTTATATGGAAGTGAAAATAGCGGCCCTTGAAAACTTAAGAACATGTCCATGTCCAAACACATGAAATGAAACAAAACTGTGATGAATTAAAAAAAACAAATTCTTTTGTCTTAGCAAGTAATTTTTGCCTCCTCGAAGAAAGCACGCATAATTGCGGTGCAAATGCAATATTTTATTTATTCAAAATAAATACAATAAAATACTAATATTGTGTCAAATGATGATGCAATTTCTTGAATGATCTGTGCTTCTTGCTTTGACTGTTTTCCACTCAACTGAGGTGAAAAGCTGCATCATTTGAGAAATCCCGAAAATCCCGGGATCCCGGGATTCGAAATTTTCCATCCCGAAATCCCGGGATTTCGTTCAAGTTTCGGGATTGGATGCCCTAGATGGATTCATTGTTGCCATTGTCATTGTTTTTTTACCCTGTGCTTTGACGGGCTATATCTCCGTTAGTATGCATTTTTGATATATGGTTTTTGAGTTCGTTGAGAGAGTGAGTTGTTTGGTTGTGCTCTATCAATCATTGAAATTTTTCAGATTAATCCTGGACCACCCTGTGTATTATTACTATTATGGCGCGATGTGACGGAGAAAAAGTGTCTGCCCTGAGCAGGATTCGAACCTGCGTCTTCCATTTGCCGGATGAATGCTCTAACCACTAAGCTATCAAAGGAGACAACAGTTCCTCTGTCACATGCCCATATGAGAGCCGCCACAGTACTCCCCCTCCAGAGACGTCGTTCGTCTCGTATATGTCATCCGTGTTCACCGTTCTTATAAACCGTTGTTCGGTACCCCCCAGCTAGGGCGACGGATAGGACACGTGGGTGGACATAGGCAGAGAAGTGGCGTTGCTGTTCAATTGTTCGCTGTTACTTGTTTATTTAAGTAGCGTGTTGCGTGCGTGTTGTTCGGCACCATTTATGGCGCGATGTGACGGAGAAAAAGTGTCTGCCCTGAGCAGGATTCGAACCTGCGTCTTCCATTTGCCGGATGAATACTCTAACCACTAAGCTATCAAGGGAGACAACAGTTCCTCCGTCACATGCCCATATGAGAGCCGCCACACTATTATATCGCCACCCACTCATTCTTTATTATAATAATGACGTCAAGCAGTAATATGATTGTAATAATTTTTCATATTGGAGTCGAGAATCACCATTAGAGGGAGCCAACCACACACACATACCAGGGTTGCTAAGATTATCGACAGCTTTCGCTGTACAAGGGTTATGCAATCGGTTACGTACAAGAGGCCAGAATTCAACAATGTGTCAAAATTTACCATGAGCGGAACAAAAAAGAAATTTGCGGGGTTCGGTGCTGTTGCTAAATCCAAAATTTAAACACTTGACTGGTTTGACTGGTCTGAAGACCAAAACCACTGACTTTTTTTTGAAATTTGAATCAATTAAATCAGAAGGTTATTCACGCGAGACCGAATGATGGTCTCTCCCTTCCAGCAACTTCCCAACTGCAAAAATTTCTAAAAAAAAGTTCCTAGATTTTCATCTATAGTTTGCGAATAAGTCGAACAAAATTCTCTCTACAGGGTACGGCATAATTTTTGTGCATTTGTTAGCAACGACCCTCCATTCAAATTTTGTCCTGATGACAAAAACGAGTACGACACTCCTAGGTTTGTGCACAAAACAATTAACGAATTACATCTCAAAATGAATTATTACTTGAGTTTGACGATCAAGGATTCACTTGAGATATCGAAATATGTTTTCATTTCTGAATTTTTCAAATTACCAAGGTCACATAATAGCAAGATATTTGCCTGTTGTCAGAAAATAGTTCTGTAAGCCCCAGCGATAGGCTTTTTTAATTGTACCTGAGCTGCAATAACTATATCTCGTTCACTTTTTATTTCCAGCAGAATGACTTTTTGGAGCAAAAATAAAGTGACAAGCTGGGGGGCTTCGGCTACGGCTGATGGCACCTACAAAGTTTTGGAGCGAAACTATCAGGTTTCATCAGCCGTATCCTCTCAGCGCTCCAGCTTGTCACTTTATTTTTGCTCCAAACGTCATTTTAATGCAAATGAAATATGAACGGGATATACCACACATTTCCAGTTGGCGCGTATTCAATCGGCTGTCAAATTGTCCACCTAACAGTGATTTAAACAGTTTTCTCCGTCTTTCTCTTTCAACTGCAATAGTTCAGTTTTGTTCTGTGTCCGTGTTGTATAAGGTTTTTGTATTTGCGAAGGGCTCTGGCCCAACTGGGAGCCTCAAAATTTCTTATAAACTTTCAAAATATCCGATTAGAATATGACTCAAAAATTGTCAGCAATTTTTCTTTCTTAATTATGCATAAGGTCGCGCCGGCACCGGCGCCGTCGCATTTAGGTATAGACTAGGGGCTGAGGATTCGGTATAAACTAAACAGGGCACAATCACACAGCTTAAGAAGACGTAGCACGGAAAATACAAACCGAAAAAAAGATCAAGGATCCTTTCGACAGACCTAGTACCTAAGTCATTAAATTTACACGGCAAAACAGTGATACACACGTTTTAGCTTCCGTCGCCAAAAACCCCTAACAAAGCCTTCATGGGCCCACCTCCAAGGGGCTGAGCACCCTCATGGAACATTTCTTGCGCATGTTCATAGGAATTTTACGAGGAATGTTAGGACAGCTACACTATGAATATGGAAAATAGGGTGTTTCTAACGGCTTGAAAAGACAAATTTTTGTGAGAAGCTACGGAGAAACTTCGATTTTTCTCTCTGAAATTTTCGTAATCGGGAGTTTTTAAGGGATAAGTCCCTATTCATCTTGCGTAAACACCCCGCCGCTTGTCCCACTCATGCTCAGACTTGGGCAAGAAGTGGCGATCAAATTCTCCACATTAAATTTTCAGATTTTATTTTTATTTTCAGATAACTGCCGTTTTTTTCGTCGTCGTTGTGGGAGTATGTCTAACCCAAGGGATCCGAGAGCCTGAAAGCTATGAACCCCGCGTCACACCACCCAACGTGGTCCAAGCGAGGCACGCTTTGGGCTACGATAAGTTCGAACACCCTGCACCCACCACCCAGCGAACACCCAAAGCACAAAAGTACCCCTATGGAAACAACTGGGAAGCCTTTGACACGCCAGAAATACACTACAATTTTGGTTTCAACGGATAAAATTCTATACATAAGTTCTCAGTCTAGTTGCACGGTTTTATTGAGGTAAAATTATATGCATTCTTCAGTAGAAACTCTCCTCCAAAATATGTACATAATGAGCTATAATAAAAAATAATTAACTTAATGTTACTTTACTATCTCATCCATAATTATTAGAAAACCGCCGTTCATTGTCGTAAGTGGGATCATAGTAGTCCGTGTTTTGATTTTGTTGATTCTGGATCTGTTGATTCTGAATCTGTTGATTATTTTGAGCACCATTGACTAAATATTGAAACCCTTGAGATATCCACTGCAGCTTGGTATTCAAACTGGGAATTTGCCAAGTCTCCAAGATGTGGGTGGAAATATCAAGGATGTGCCTCAAGAGCACGATTCCAGTCAGGGTGAATTTGTGTACGGTTCTCAAATTGTTGATGAAAGCATTGTAGATACCGCGAAATAGCCAGGTGTTGTCGCTGATGATTTGGTAAGCTCTCGAAATGAGTTGAACTTTGAATTTCAAGAGGGCTTCCAGCAGCTTGAAGAATTCGTCCGTGGGTGACAAGTCCACGTCGGTTTTTGTCACGGGTCTTTGTCCATTCCCCTCTGATTGTTGAGCGTTTCCGTTCTGTCCGTCCCTGGTTCCAGGCGTCCAGCCTTGGGCGAAAGATAAGAGAGCCGCGACTGAGCTCGAAGTGTCGCCTTCGGAATCTGAGGTGTGGCCAATGGAGTAGGAACCGTCTGAGTTTTCAACACTCGGGATTTGAAATGCCGAACTCGAAGAAAATAGTGCCTAGAAATAATAATAATAATAATAATATTGATTTAACAATATCAACTGAAATATTATGCAAGTCGATCCAAGTAACTGGTTGAATATTTTCCATTTTTTTTTTCAATTTCCCGGGAATTTTCCGGTTGAAAATGTAAATCCGGCCTGGGTTTTTGAGACCGGACTTAAATGATGGAGCTTGAAGTGAAGCCTTGATTGACGATTTTTACAATAATAAGATGATTTGGAATAAGATTTGAGGTTTCACCCGGATAATTCAAATTTTCATGACAATATTTCCAATTTCTTGCAAATTTTTTCAATCTTTCTCTCCAATTCTAACTTCCCACCCGATTGGACGTTTCGAACAAATTTTCCATAGGTTCCTGGATACTAGTCGGGAAAGTTTTTGGGTAATACAACCGATTTTTTTGCTGTAATTTGAATGTTACTTAACAACAACAAATAAACTGAATGCAAGCTTGGGCATAATTCTAATGTAGCCCTTCATAGTACAGGAAAAATAGTAAAAAAATCGACAAAACCTCGGAATAAATATGGACGTCATGAAAATTTGATATTCTGTTCAGAATTGAGTGTTCTACAACATATCCAAAATCGCCAAAAATCGCACCCGGGGGTTTTGAGTTACATTATAGTTTGACGTATCATATCCCATTGATACCATTTTGGCACAAAAAGTGTCCATCATTGTTGAAGGGGAGTGGTGGGGGAGCTAAGCTCAGCTAGGTGGTCCATTTTGTTTTTCTGGCCATGTTGAATAGATCACGACAAGTTTGGTAGCTTTTCCGACTAGATTAAATCTCTTGAACTCGTATCCGATGTGTAAATTTGGATAGAAACAAGTTTGAACAAGTTAACTTGAGAAAACTTGTTTTTTCTTCGACAATTTTGACGATTTGTTTTTACTGTTGGAGGTGTTCATTTCTAGAAAATTTCCAGGGACCATCAAATTGAAGTGTATTCTTCACAAAAATTATCCACTCGATGTATAATTTTGTTTCTCGAGTTTAGAAAATCGATTTAAACTTGAGCCGGCGCGGCGTGTCGTCTACTACTAGTACAGGAAAAATAGTGAAAAAATCGGCAAAACCTCGGAATAAATATGGACGTCATGAAAATTTGATATTCTGTTCAGAATTAAGTGCTCTACAACATATCCAAAATCGCCAGAAATTGCACCCGGGGGTTTTGAGTTATTGGAGGGGGGGTAAAAAACTGCAGGTAAAAATGGAGGGGATGGAACTCGTCGATCCATTGGATGCGAATACATTATAGTTCGACGTATCATATCCCCTTGATACCATTTTGGCACAAAAAGTGTCCATCATTGTTGAAGGGAAGTAGTGGGGGGGCGAAGTCTGCTAGGTGGTCCATTTTATTTTTCTGGCCATGTAGAACCGATCACGACAAGTTTGATATTTTTTCCGACTAAATTCAATCTCCTGAACTCGTATCCAATGTGTAAATTCGAATGAAAACAAGTTTGAACAAGTTAACTTGAGAAAACTTGTTTTTTCTTTGACAATTTTGGCGATTTTTTTTCTACTGTTAGAGGCGTTCATGTTTAGAAAATTTTCAGGAACCATTGAATTGAAGTGTGTTCTCCACAAAAAACATCCACCTGATGTATAATTTTGTTTCTCGAGTTCAAAAAATCGATTTGAACTCGAGCCGGCACGGCGCGTCGTCTACTACTGACCAGAACACTACAGCATGCACCTTTAAATGAAAACACCTCAAACTATTGAGGAAATAAGAAACTTATCTTTGAAAATTGGAGGTTTTGTGCAGAACTGAATTCCCTATAACATGAACAAAATCGCAATGAATCGCAATGCAGGATTTTGAGTTATCTGAGGAGGAGGATAACACTTTGACAGGATTCATACTCTATGAACTGTTACCTCTCCACTCGAATAACTCAAAACCCTGTAGTGCGATTCATGGCGATTTTGTTTATGTTATAGGAAACTCAATTCTCCACAGATCCTCCAATTTTCAAAGATGAGTTTTTATTTCTTTGATGGTTTGAGGTGTTTTCATTTAAAGGTGCATGCTGTAGTGTTCTGGTCAGTAGTAGACGACGTGCCGCGCCGGCTCAAGTTCAAATCGATTCTTCAAACTCGAGAAACAAAATTATACATCGAGTGGATGATTTTTGTGGAGAATACACTTCAATTTAAAGATCCCAGAAAATTTTCTAAAAATGAAGGCCTCCAACAGTAAAACAAAAATTCGTCAAAATTGTCAAAGAAAAAACAAGTTTTCTCAAGTTAACTTGTTCAAACTTGTTTTCATCCGAATTCACACATCGAATATGAGTTCAGAGATTGAATTTAGTCGGAAAAGATACCAAACTTGTTGTGATCGGTTCTACATGGCCAGAAAAACAAAATGGACCACCTAGCAGAGCTTCGCCCCCCCCCCCCCACTACTCCCCTTCAACAATGATGGACACTTTTTGTGCCAAAATGGTATCAAGGGGATATGATACGTCGAACTATAATGTATTCGCATTTAATGGATCGACGGGTTCCATCCCCTCCATTTTTACCTGCAATTTTTTACCCTCCCCCTCCAATAACTCAAAACCCCCGAGTGCGATTTTTGGCGATTTTGGATATGTTGTAGAGCACTCAATTCTGAACAAAATATCGAATTTTCAGGACGTCCATATTTTTTCCGAGGTTGAATCCTATCTTTCTTGTACTATACTGACCAGAACACTACAGCATGCACCTTTAAATGAAAACACCTCAAACTATTGGAGAAATAACAACTCATCTTCGAAAATTGAAGGATTTGTGCAAAACTGAATTCCCTGTACCATGAACAAAATCGCCATGAATCGCAATGCAGGATTTTGAGTTATTCGAGGAGGAGGATAACACTTTGACAGGATTCATACTCTATGAACTGTTACCTTTCCCCTTGAATAACTTAAAACCCTGCAGTGCGATTCATGGCGATTTTGTTTATGTTATGGGGAATTCAATTCTCCACAGATCCTCCAATTTTCAAAGATAAGGAATTATTTCTTCAATAGTTTAAGGTGTTTTCATTTAAAGGTGCATGCGTTCTGGTCAGTAGTAGACGACGCGCCGCGCCGGCTCAAGATCAAATAGATTTTTTCAACTCGAGAAACAAAATTATAGATCGAGTGTATGATTTTTGTGGAGAATACACTTATATTCAATGGTCCCTGGAAATTTTCTAAAAATGAACACCTTCAACAGTAAAAAAGAAAGTCGTCAAAATTGTCAAAGAAAAACAAGTTTTCTCGAGTTAACTTGTTCAAACTTGTTTTCATCCGAATTTACACATCGGATACGAGTTCAGGAGATTGAATTTAGTCGGAAAAGATACCAAACTTGTCGTGATCGGTTCTACATGGCCATAAAAACTAAATGGACCACCTAGCAGAGCTTCGCCCCCCCACTACTCCCCTTCAACAATGATGGACACTTTTTGTGCCAAAATGGTATCAATCGGATATGATACGTCGCACTATAATGTATTCGCATCCAATGGGTTGACGGGTTCCATCCCCTCCATTTTTCCCAGCAATTTTTTACCCCCTCTCTAATAACTCAAAACCCCCGGGTGCGATTTTTGGTGATTTTGGATATGTTGTAGAGCACTCAATTCTGAACAAAATATCAAATTTTCAGGACGTTCATATTTTTTCCGGGAATCTATCTTTCTTGTACTATCAGTGTTAAGGAGGATTAATTCCGTAGTTGTCAACAATTGGCGAAAACTTTTGTTTCAACGTTAGTTTTCTTATTATTTCTTGTCAAAGTATACAAAGGTAAAATAACTCTTGAATTCTGTAGAGCTACATTACTACCATATGATCAAAAAAAATTTACTCAGGTCCTGGTCATTGGCAGGCAAACGAAGTTGATTTTGGCTAGGCGAGGCCACAGCCTTCCTTGAGTAAGAGAGTTTTTGATCATTTACGGTACTATGATTAATCATTATTATATACAACACATTTTATTAGTAAAGCTTTAGTAATAAGAATCGCTCAACTATTTCGCACTGCCAAGAGCAAACGAATTAATTATATACATTATAAAGAACAAAATTTGACAGCTGTAACCTTGGACTTTTTTTGCATAATCGGCGAAATATCTCTCGGGCTTGAAATTTTCCTAAATAATCATGTAGAGGGGCTTGTGGTGTGGTAGTTAGCGCGCTCGACTACCACTCCAGAGATCGCGGGTTCGATCTCCGCCGGGGACGGATTTTCGCCTCGAAAACAAGCTTCTTGGTTTAGTTGGAATGCTTGCTAAATGCAAGACGTGTGTCGCATAGCACGTAAAATACGAACGATGGTGCTGACCCCATGCGATGTTGGTGGTCGTTGAAAATCCCTACCCTGTGTTGGAACACACAGGGGTTCGGCAAAATTTCCGGTATAGTGGAGAAAAGCATTCACCGGCGTCGGTGTTAGGCCTCGTTGCGGAAATAGACCGACATAAATAAACCAATAAAAAAAAAATACTAATTATGACTAAGCGTTTCCCTCGTATCGGGCTGGTTATACCCCTAGATAAATGCCCTTTCTACAGAGTCGGGCGTTTACCGTTACAACCAGCACTTGCGACCGCTTGGCCAAAAAGTATATATAGTGAGAATCTAAGCACTTGTGGTATTACTGTTGATTATCACCTATCTCGCTTGTATTTCGTTTTATTGTTGTTCCGGTATCATTTAAAACACAGCCAAAAAAATATAGGTAAGACCGGCAAGAAACTCCGAGAAGCGGGCTTATAATAAATAGATATTTTACTCATGACCATTGACCACTACCGTGAGTGATTTATAAATAGCGCATATCCAGCACTATGAGCAAGCTGGCCCTAACACACACTGTACGATTTTGAAAATCGCCGTGATGCGGTTTTGATCACTGAAACGCACAGTTGGGGAATTTTGATTGGTATGGGTTGGTATCATGAATGATACAAAAAAATCTCTCGGCTATTGTTCGCACTGCACCCAATGCACCGATTTGATGAGTGTGACAATTTCTATATAATATGTACTTATCAATTGCAAATTTCAAAATCCTCCATCATTTTCGGTAAATTTCAGTAGGCACTTGATTTCTTGTGTGCTGTGTGTGTATGTCTGACTGTAATCTGCCACGATAACAGCCGCAAAATTGATCCGATCGACTTGAAATTCGGTTTATGCAGACACGGTTTGGCTGACGGATAAGCCCATTAATTAGTTTCTGCCGAACCTGAGTTCGGGAGAGTAAGATAGAGTCCGTGAAACCGTGCGCTTGTCGGCCCCAGTGCCTGGATGGACCTACCATTAAGCATCCAGGCACCACTTTGCAGCTCGGTGAGTTCGGTTGGTGGGCACAAAAAACTTAGTTCCAGTGCAGGGGCAACTCAACCCATAATAATGACCCATAATACTCATAATAATGAAAACTTCCTCTTAAACATTCAAGTTTAAGTCAAGTTTTTCACTTGAAAATTGCAAAATCGGCCTGGCTTTTCGAGACTCAAATAATCAAGGGTAATTATTATAAAGCCCTAATTGACGATGTTTACAATGAGTTCATTTAGAAAAAGCTTGGAGGTTTTTCCGGTAAGTTCAAATTTCTCCTGAAAATTGATCCATTTTTCAATTATTATGGAAGAATTGATGCTCCAAATTTGCCTCAATCTTTATCATAAATTCCACCTTCCCACCCGAAAAGTCGTCTCGTACAAAAATTTCCATCCGTTCTTTGCTACTCGTCGGAAAAGTTTTAAGGTGACACAACCGATTTATTTTTACTTGTTTCACTACTGCTATCGGCATTTTTGACATTCTTATCACTAGTAATGAAGCTTTGAAAGCTTATAGTGAAAATTCAAAAGTTCCCAGAACCAAAAGAAGTTTTTCAAATTTCAAAAGGAGACAACCTTCATAAAAGTGGTTTTCAGTTATATTCTATTTCCAAATCAAAACCACTCAACAAAGAATTGTCTAAGAAAGAGACTGTTGAGTTTTATATCAACCAGATTGATCAAAAGAACGACTTGAACTCTACAGATACAGTTAGAATTGTTTATGGCAATCAAAAAGTTTCTGAGCATATTGGGTGAGCTTTTAAATATATCCGGGCTTTATTGTCACCCCATATTTTATTCCGAGTTTTATTCAAAAAATAATAAGTTTGGGAAGGTTAGTGAAAATTCAATTACTAAAATAAACTGCCTTTGCAAATTGTAAGATAGATACAAAAATTATAACTAGCTACCGATCCTGCTAAGTTCAGTAGAAAAAATCGGGAGCAAAAGCAAAGACAAATTATTGAAAGTGTACAAATAAAGTCTGGAGAACTCACCAAAACAACAATGCAAAACATTTTCGCAAAATCCATTCTGAATTTTGTCTAGGAATAACGAACTAGAGACTTCGTGAACTACTTTGTCGAAGAATTTGAAATCGCAAATGAAAGCAAAAATTTTCAATTCTCCTTTTATATAATTTTATACCTTTAGGGCTAACACTTGAAAACTGATTATACCTACTAATTTAAGCCATTGCCCATCAAGTCATTAAGTAGGTAACTCATAACTGCTAACTGCAATCTCTAATAACATCTAAAGAATTTTTCTTGTATTTTTTCTTGATTTTCCAATATTAATTTCAAGCAAGTACGTTTTTTGAGGTTTTTCCTCAGGTTTTTCTATATACCTAATCTGTTCAGATATGATTTTCGAGAATAAATTGAAAATGTTCACTTACTTACGTATTGAAGAAAAAATATACAAGTAAATGGGTATATTTAGTTAGGTATGTACAAGATAATTTAAAAATAATTAATACCTACCTTGATCCAACTATTATCTGAGCTACCAATCTATCCTTCGTGCAGTTGGATGCAAATCTTCCAAGTTGAATGGACTTGAAAACACACAAAAAACTTGAAGATTAAGAGTTTATGGCCGTCCATTATCTCTAATGCAAATTCTTTCTCAAACTTTTAATTGGACAAAAAGAATTAACTATAAAAGGTTTTTGCAACTGGAGAAGACATCTTAGTTCTGATTTGAAAATCAGCCAGCCATGTTCATGAAGGTAAGCATTTCATTTAATACATATTTTTTAATCTCTATAGTAAATTCGTGGTATTTATTTCTAGCAATTTGTCATCCTTTGCCTGATACTTGGCAGCTTAGCTTTTCCGCAGACTCTACAGACTGAATTAGTAGAATTGAAACAGTCAAAGCTTCCAAGAAGAAATTTTGAATTAAGTCTTGAACTTTTACCTCCCACAAGTCCGACGGAACAGAACCATTGGGAGGTGATGGCAGAGGATCCTCCACCAATTATTGCTAAGCCATGAAGTTGTAGCATTAGCACATTTCGATCGCTAAAGGATGCAATTTTTTAGCTGGATTGTATTACTAGTTGCCTAGCTCTCACTATTGTTTTAAATTCATTTTTGAATTTGAATTTATATGAGGAGGTAGGTAGGTAGGTACTTTTACTTATTTAGGTAAGGAGCGATAGTTATATGTACATAATTTATTGTAAAATGTGGACAAATAAAATTTGTCAAATATGGCAAAAACTTCATTTATTGTCTATCATTTTTTTGCAAATCCGTAGAATAATAAAATATGCTGCATCAATCGACCACGGTAGATGGTAACTGATGCAAATGCTCTGATTTTCAAATAAGATTCGATATCTTTAAACGGTTATTTGATACTCATTCATTCTCAAAATAATATTTGATACTTTTTATTCACTTTCAATTAACTTCCATAGATTTATTGATTTTGCTATCTTGCATCTAAACCGCACAATTACTCTGAAATCAAAATGGAAACGACCGGGTTGAACGAGCTTCCTGGAAGACAGACTTTGCATATACAACCACATCCACATCAAATAGCTCTGTGGTTCAAGAAATCTCAGGGGATTTACAGAACCTTGAGGAAATTTGGTTTCAACCCTGGTAACGAGGGTAACGAAGTCTTTGCTGCTACGACCAAGGACCAAACATAATTAACATGGCAAGAGGCAAAGTCTGAAATCAAGATATTTCCTCTAGCGCCAAGTGACATGCGGCTGGCCACCGAAAGTTTCTTTTGCAAACAAGGAAACAGGCCACTTGAACGACCGGCGGATTACTTGTAGATAAAGTAGGTACTATTGCGGACTTTTTAAAGTGGACGACAGTTGACAGATTCTCCAGGATTCTGGCCTGAACGTCGCATGACAGCACGCCAACTCGTTGACATTATCGTCCACTTTATTTTGGCCGCAACCGTACTAGCGGTTTACTATTTAATAAGCTGGGAAAGTCCTGCGTTGTCGTTGACAAACAAGAACTTCGGCATAATTACTCTTAGAACAAAAATAAATATTTTGGTCCGTTGTTATTTTCGATTACTTCCTTGTCCTTCTGTTCTGGGATTGGAGGGTAGGTACAAAGAGGGCATAACTAATTTTTTCTGCAAACTCTTAAACACTGCTATCGAATCATGTTTGATGCCGTTTCTGAATAACTAGAACCTGCAGATCATGACGCCTTCACTGTCAAAATAATGTGCCTGTCGGGAAACAAAGTAGAGCTACTATATCAGTTCTGCAAGGGAGAGCTTCCAGAATTAACAAATGTTAGTCGTTGAAGGAGATGTGTGGGTATCATTCCTGACATAATCAAGGTCTGCGAACGCATTCCTTTTTGTAAAAACCTGATTGGTTCAAAACTGTGGGAAATATTAGGAGTTATAACTCGTGGGGCACGCGCTAGGGTGCTCCGTGCACAAGTTACACACTTCGAATTAAATGAATTAAGAACAACGCAATGAAATCAACGAAAGCATCTATTCATCTACTTGTTACAACAAAACCCGGATAACGCCATCATTCTTATTCTTAAACTCACTCATAACGAACTTCGTCGACAACCCCCTCACACTAAAGTCACTAAAATAGTCTTGACAGTTCTGACAGCCGGTATTGTTGGCTGCCTACTCTCCATCCGTTATAGAGTCAGTATTGTCAACTTTTGGAAAAGAATATCGGCATTATCAATCACCAAGGATTTGCACTTGAATGACTTTTGTCGCACTTTTTATCAGGCTGAGTTAGCGAACTACATAGCCGTCATTGCCGAGGCGCTACGTGTGCCAGAAGTCGAGCTGTGACGAGTTCATTCGAATCGGAAAAATTCTTTCAACTGGTTTCATTGAACATTCAAGAAAGTATAAAATATATTTTCAGCCACCTTCCGACTCATGAAGTTGATTTTTTGCATAAAAATCAAATTCTGTCTGTATCAAGGGGGCTAATGAAATATAGGTTTTTGCTTTTTTATCCGCAAAAACTCGCTTTGTGAACCTTACACCAATCACGTTTTTACAAAAAGGAAACAAATTCGCAGCCTCGATTATGTCAGAAATAATACCCACTCATCTCCTTCAACGACCAACATGTGTTAATTGAGAAAGCGAGCCTTTCATTACACCACTGACAGCTCTACCTTGTCTCCCGACAGGCACATCATTCTGACAGTGGCGGCGTCGTGATCTGCAAGTCCTAGTTATTCCGAAAAGGCATCAAAGCCATCAAACATGATTCGATAGCAAGATAGCAAGATGTCCTCCCTTGTATTCCCTGAATCTCGGAACAGCAGAAGATTGCATGTCATTGCATTGCTGAAGAGCAACTAAAAGCTGAATGTCGCCTCGTGAAATAAGTCAATTAAATTTAAAAAAAAATACCTAATCGAAAAAAACAGCATGTCAAATTATTCATTTTGGTTTCAAGAACAATTATGCGGAAGTTCTTGTTCATACCACAAAATGCAGGATTTTTTGATAGACACACCGCTGCTATTCCCACTGATTGCACCCAGGAAAGGCTTTTCCGCAAGTTTGAAAATTTCTAGCGCCCGACCGGGAAATGGTAGAAAACTCTCCCGTCTCCCTGACTGCTGCCTGAAACTTCTTTTCCCGTTGTCTTGTTTTGTTGGCGAATTTTATTAAAATATAGAGTAGTTTTGGGATTGACAAAATAAATTATGTCGATAATTATAACTTTTGCTAGATGGGCAGATGAAGCAATATTTCTAACTAGTCTGAATTCAGTATTTCAAGGGATTTAAAATGGCATACCGTACGTCGAGTTCCGTCAGAAGTAGCTGCTGTCATTTTTTGCCAGTCACATTTTCGTTTGACAAATGATAACCAAAAACGTATCAGCTCATTGCAGGATTAAACCATATGTCTGCATGTCAAATTTTCAGTTATATTCAAAATATTTTCATGTTTTGTGCAAAAATTATATATTTTGTACTTGTAGGTCATTGCCCATGAAAAACCGCCTACAACTTTCAACATAAAGTGTATTAATTTGACGAATTTTGGCTACCTATCGACTAACCTACCTTGTCACTGTGGCACCAAGCCAAAATTCCAAAAATTAGTACACTCCGTGTCAAAAGCTGTACCTACGCGTTTTTAATGGGTAATCACTCCACAACCTATTATTACTAAGATTTAACTATCTTTTTCCCACATATTTACATTCCTGTAAATAATAAATTATAAAGTAACATTTTTTAAGTAGCGTAACTCAGATGCACATTTGTTTCGTTTATGCATATTCCAATTTTTATGTTGTTTCCAATTATAACAATTTAAATATATTATTTTTATAGATCTTTATTTATACAGGTGTCTCAAAAGTATCGCATTCCGAGTCCAGAGAAATATCCAGAGTTCACTCAAAAACGCAAGTTTTGACAAAATTGTTTCTGGATTTTGAAAATGTCTATAGACTCAAGCTGAAGTACATCTTTGTAGTTTTCCAAAAGGAGCTGAATGGTATATTTCTGTCAAGGAATAAGCAAGCTCCCTGCGATTGATTCCGCAACGCCTTGTTTCATCAATTTAACTCGATCCTTATTATGACGCCCACTTTCTTAGGTGAATACCTAAGCTTCCGTTCACTACATCACCGTTAACCGTTCACTTTATGCATAATCTTGGAAAATTTTGTTGGTTATGCCCACCCAAGTGTCAAAATATGACGTTTTAAGCAGAGCTGCCAACAATCGGCCAACAACTTCACAAAATTACGGTAATAATTGCCTACTTTTGCAGAATGGCCGATACAAACTATTAAATATTACTTATAACCTGTTTGGCTATTGTTCTGATTTTCGTAGTGTTGATCACGACTATTTTCAGGTGTTTAGATGTGGCTTTGCAGAAATCTCATAACCTATTTTTTGGTTGACGCACGTGCATTTCAAGATTCGGTCGGATGCTGTATAAACAGAAAACAGTCCAAGCTATCCATTTCTGTTGATATTCAAGTTTCTGCTCAATGGCAACAATGGAAAAAAGTTGAATTTCACATTTCTTCTGACTTCTTTGACCTTACAAAAATCAACGTCACAAATTTTCTTGATTTTTTTCTTGCGTTCTTAAGTGGATTCCATATATTCACCCTTTGTCTAATACAATATCTGATATAAAGCTCAAGCCGCATCCACATAGGATTAGCGCAGTGCGGTAACGGTATGGTAAAAAAGCTAAACTATAGGTTTTTTTCATATTTAAGGTTCACATAGACTCACGATAAGAAACGAGTAGCACTGTCACTGCCACCCCTTTCTTACCGTAAATGTATGTGAAAGCTCAATGTGAAAAAAATATAAGTAGCTTTTTTCATCATATCTTTGCCCTGCACTAATCCTATGTGGATGCGGCTTTAGTCATTCTCAAATTAGTTCAAAAAACCTAATATCTTTCATGGAAAGCCCGTAATTTCTTTTTGAGTGTTCGTTGAACCTATATTTTTTGCTCTCGTCCTTTTAGAGTGTCATCATAATCCTCACCACATACGCTCCCGAAACTTCCGTTGAAATTCTAAAGTGCTTCTATGTGCTTCTTGAAACTCTTAAAATCCTTTGAAATACTCATTAAGTCAATAACCACCGTTGTTGCCTTACAGACTGCTACCTCAAAACTACATCATTCTATTAGCTACTGCATAGCCAGAGATGGGCTGCTATACATGTATTAAAATATCTTGAAACTAACATATAATACCAAAATGTCAAAATATATTTCAAAGACTCTAAAGTGCGATTTCTCAATGATTTCATCAGGTGTCTTACCATATTTTCACAAATGGGTCCTTCAAACATATGCTTCTTGGTGCTTGCTTTTGTTTTAATATAAACTAAAAACTATATAACTATAATAACTTTATCCAATCCTATTGAATAATGCACGCATTATCACGCGCATACATGTCTACATTTTTCAATAAGACTGGATAAAGCATAGTATTCGACTCGCGGGTAATGGCTATTACTCATTCGGATGCTTTACGACACTCGCCAAAGCTCGTGTCGGCAAACTGCATCCTCATGAATAAAAAGCAATCATTACCCGCCTGTTGAATAATATACTATTATTTCTCGTAATATACTCACCTTATTTATAGTTCCGCATAAGCCTCATCTCATATCGATGACATCTTTTCAGCGTTAGGTATACTGTGTGGAACAGATCTGAAAAATATGAACGGAGAAATTCTAATTTCAAACAAAACTCCGAGATGATGGTCCGCGTGTTCCAATCATCAGTCCCCGAACGGTGATATCCTTAAAGCATAAAGTTCTCTGGAAAACGGAATAGCTGAAACATATTCTGTGCTTCAATATGGACTTCGTTTATCGTTCGTTTTGGACCAAACAGTTATATCCTCGGTTATATCTGTTATACCTACTACCAGTTTTTTTTTTGCTACGCACGTTACAAAAACAACATCGATTGTTAGCTATAGATACAGATACCTACGTTGAATAGCTTTACATAGGTGCCCACTTTGGCGCCACCCTGTAGGTACTTATGAAAATGTTACATAGTAATCGATATTAAAATCCAAATTCATATTTTAATAGCTAACAAATGTTGTTTTTCTTGAATAAAAGCCAACCTAATTGGTTTCTAATTACGTATGCATTTTTTAGTGGATAATAAAGCATGGTAATAAGAATTTGTGAATAAGTCGAGGAATACCTAAGTCAACAATTTAGAAGCAATTACCATCTTCGGATTTTCCTGACAAAATATTTTCCAAACATGTGGTGGTTGCTCACTAAGTAAAGAGCTTACGGTTTTGCTTTTTCGTTCGAAAAAAAAAATTCGAGTTTGTTGCTAATCAGGTTTTTTTGAGACCAAAAAAATAAAACCTTTTACATGAATAATTTGAGTGTTGGCATTTCCATCTCATTTCTCCAGCGCTTTCGACTTGCTTTCGCACACACAAGCGAACTAGGTCTCCATAAGCGGCGTTACAGGCTTATTTTTGCCCAAGTGCATTCGGACTTTGGGAATTCCCAAACATTTTGCATGAATTCGAAACTGCAAGCGCCCAGGGCCCGATCTTGTCATATATTCGCCATCAACACACTTGGGCTCTCGGGCTGCCGCATCGACGTCACTACACCGGCCATCGACGTCACAAGAAAGCAGTTCGATTTAATTAATGTATGCCATAACTAAAGTGTTCACCGTAGTATTGATATTATGTCGTTATCCCGCAAATATAAATTAAAAAAACCGTCATCATGAGGGTCTGTCCTCGATTTTCTCAGAAAACAACCAATAGCACGATTTCTACTTAACAGATTACCTGAGCAAAACACCACGTGATACAAGAGCTTTCAGTATAAATAAGGGGGAAGTTTCCTCCAGATCTTCAGTTTCTGCTTCAGACTCGAATAACATACACACATCTGCCTAGTCCAAACAACTTCAGTGAAATGGCCGGAGTACGCAGCTTAATTTTGGTGAGTTTTATTGCCTTTTCCATTCTTCTTATTTTTCGATCTTTTTATTATTCCTGTTTGCGGAACAAAGCTTTGAAAATATTGATCTGAAATTGAAATGTTTTGCAGATTGCTTTGATGATGGTGGTTTTGGTGGCGGCAGCCATGGCTGCTCCTGAACCCCTTCCGTACAGAGGTGGTGGCGGCGGCGGCGGCGGCCATCACGGTGGTGGTGGACACTACGGAGGCGGACACCATGGAGGTGGTCATCATGGAGGCGGCGGACACCATGGTGGTGGACACCATGGAGGGGGTGGACATCATGGAGGGGGTGGACACCATTACGGTTAAATGCAATTCATTGTTATAGCACCACTCGCTGTTTCTCACCCCCCCCCCCCTGTAAATAGAATAATTTATCCTTTATTATTAATAAAAAACATAAAAGAATTTTCTAGTGCATTTTTCATATTACTGTAAGATAATAAAAAATAGGAACATAGACTAGTAGTATAGGTACTAGAGAAGAGAAAGAGAGAGAGAGAGCTAGTACCCACTTTGGAACAGAATTAGTAGGAAAGTGGAAAAATGCAGAACAAAATATGGAATGAAACAAACACAGCAGCAAGTCATTTTCATGTTCTCTGTCACTTCTCGATAAACACTGAACCAATGGATATAGCAATTTTTTTTATTGAAATAAATCTATTCTGATTCTGATTCTGATATAGCCAAAAACTTATAACACCCTAACGCTTTTTTATTTGAGACGCCTATCAAGCAAAGAGCATACAATGTACAATAAGTTATTTGAAACCGGTCAAAGGATCACTGGCGGCTCCACGGGGGGTACGACGGTACGGCCGTACCCCCTGTCGCAAATCAGGGGCGCTAAACGTCAAGCTTATAATTTTGAAGAAAAAAAACACAAGTAGTACCGATGGATTACTCTTTGTAAAAAATAATTGACGTGATAAAAGCTCGTCAGTGAAATTGATACCTAATGTTACCTGTGGAAATTCGCTTTGGGCGTCACGCGATAAAGTCTTAGAACTATTCTCATAACATCTGTGGAGGTGGAAATGGAAAAAACTTCTACTCACAACTACCATAATAATTGATCATCACTGACTTTTAAAAAAGTTGGAAAATAAACCATCAAAAACTATCGGCCCGCGGCGCGCTCTGCAGCTACCTTGGCTCTTGTCTGTAATGAACCTCTTTCTCGGTATGTAATGTAGGTACTATTACTCACAACCATCACTATGGTAATTGATTCATTACATACTATGTGAGAGGGCAGGAAGTGACTCATAACCTACTTGCGGGCAAAAGAAGAAATGGTAGCTTCAGAAGAAAAATTCCAGAATAATGCATCCAACCAAACAATAACTAGGTAAATCCGTATTCTTAAGCCAAGTTTCAGAAAAATTGATTTGCCGATCTGGAAGTTATGGCAAAAAAATATTCTCTAATTTCAATTTTTGAAATTCTATAAGCTACATCCTACATATAAACTAGGAAGGTACATGGTTGTGAGTGAAATACCATGTGATCTAAACCATTCCGAATTGTGAGAGGCTGTGACATGGTCAAATTCCGGGATGTTAAACTGCTTTTCGCCAGGGCACGGCACAGCCTACCCCAAATTGGAATGGTTTGGATCACACGGTATTTAGTATACGTAGTACATGGTAGTACGTACCCCCAACAGTAAATACGTCATTACTGCTGAGGCTAGAGCCTCCAGGCTCCACCAGAACCAAAAGTTGGTCTACGATGACTGATGAATGATTAAATGTCCTGTTAGAAATGACAGTAAAGGCAGATAGGTGTTAATCCATAAAAATCGAAGATTGCATCGTGAAGTTTAGTTTTGTAGAATAGATACGTAGAGGAAAGTTCAATTTATACCATTAAAACCAAGTTGTTTCATGATCGTTTTTCTTTGTTACTGCTTCTGAATCAACTACATTATAGAGAGTTCAATGAAGTCATATAGAGAAGCAGGGGCGCACCCACGGGGAGGGGGGGGGGAGGTGAAGGGGATAAATCTCCGCTGAGGCTTCGACTAATACGAAGAAACCTGATACATGATCTCTCATTGATTTCATGCGCAGTACCAAGGAAAAATGTATGATATGTCCCCTGACGTCCACATACTATCCCCTAGCAAAATTTTTGAAGAGCTGACTAAGGCTGGGGTGGGGCTTTATATTATCATATTGCTTGATACCTACTTGACAGAATTTAGGTTATGCTTTTCGAATAGTTTCAGCACTTTTGAGTTTTGTCTGAACCTCGAAGGGAACAAAACAAAATGAATTGGAGAGGCTCTCCTTTTTTCTGCTTACCTATTATTGTCAATATTATCATGCCCAAAAATTTCCTCCTGCGGCGCTAGTTTTTAGTGGCTGCGGTCGCCCAGTACAGACTCGATCTTTGAAATATACACAAAAACCTCCTCGATCATCCCCCCCCCCCCAGTCCATAAATCTGAGTACGCCACTGGAGAGAAATATGGGGCTTATTTTGATCGTAGCCCTCACCTTAAGGGCGCCTGGTCGGTGAACTGTACCCCCTGTTCGAAAATGCTGGAGCCGCCAGTGCAAAGGATACACCTGGTGACATAATGCTACCAAATGAGTTCAAGAAAACATAAAAACATTCATCAGTTTAAAACAGAAACCAAGAGGCCTTAACTTGGTCATCTCAATACCACTAATTTGCTACTTGCACCCCTTGGCTTCTGAGCGTCACATCTTCAGTCGCTTGAGATCTGGTCACATTTGCAATTTGTTCGCGATAGGTTTTTTTTGGGGGGTAAAATTTCAAGGTGCCGCAATATTGGTCAAGTAACTTTTTTTTCTGACAGTCATAGCTCGAAATGCACACAAACAATTATTCTCGAAGTAGGCTCGCTGGAGAGCTATACGAATAAGCTTAAGGAACAACGTCCTCCAATTTTCGCCAATTGAGGCTTCATTTTAAGCTCCATCATTTTAGCCCGGCATCGATAAGTCAAGCCGGTTTTCTATTTCTAACTGAAAAACTCTCGGAAAATGGGAAAAGAAATTGTTGGATAATATTATAATAGTATATTATTATACGAGTTTAATAAGACGAAGTTTGTCACACGACTGTTTTTGGGGCACGACGAACGCAGTGAGGAGGGTCCCAAAGGAAGGAATGTGACGAAACGTCTTATTAAACGAGTGCAATATACTATTTTAACTATTTTGCCTCAAATATTTGAAAAATATTAAGAAATTCAAGGGGTGGCAACGCCGTTCAGTGTCATAAAAGTCTAGCGCCAGTACGACACGCGTTTGCGTGTCGAAAAGTGGCCAGTACGATGCGGGAGTAGATCAAATAAGTTTTTCTATTTTGCGTTCATAAGAAAGTCATTACGATACGCAAATGACGTCATTCGCGTATCGTGAGAAGCTCCATTTCGATACGCATTTTTTTACCTCCAAATGTTGGCAATATCATCGACATGACAGCACTCACTGACAGAAGAGGCAGCCAGGGCCGCCGAGAGCTTTGCCGGGCCCCGATGATGGATCTCACTTACCCCTTGGCCCCCTTTTTGAAAATCCTTTGAGCCCGCGAGCGAAGCGAGCACAAAGGCGCCGCAGCCGAGATTCTTATTTGAATAATAATATTAATACTCAATTATGTATCACGTATTTTGACCAATTGAAGCATGAAGAACGACAAAAACAAACAAAAATTGAGCTTCTTGTTCAATTCTTAACAAAAGCTTTTCTAGCTTTTGCGGATGCGAAGTCCTATCCACCAAAGCAGTAGCTTGTTTGTAAATTTCTTCTTCTGCCAGTGTGGAATTTCTTTTCTTTGAATTTGTGACATTTTTTTAAATGAATTCTTCTATTTCAAGCAGGCAGACTAGAAATCTGAATTTTGTTTTTGGGTTTTTCAACTTTTTTTACTTTTTTGTTAGTTGAGCTGAGAAGAAAATCAACTCGCACTCAAGGGCCCCCACAGGGCTACGCCGCTACGGGCCTCGATGATAAATCATATATCACCTTCTGAACCACCCTTTCGGCGGCACTGGAGGCAGCTTAGGTGACATCGCTTTGCAGAAGGGGTTTATTTCAGGAAAATATGGCTCATTTCTGATGATAAACTGTGCTTTAAAACACACGTTTTATAAGACCTACTGTCACACTGTCACGCGTGTGACAATACGATGTTTTAAGAAAACTTGTATTATAATATACTGTAGCTTTTGTTGAAAAAAAAAGGAGTGAATCTGTTCCAAAGATAAAAGTTAAAAGTTTGCTATTTTTCCAAAACTTCGAAAACCGTTGGTCCGATTTCAAAAGACTGCCCCCGCCCCTAAATTGACTCAATCTTTTCATTGGCGGGTCGTCTTGGTCAAAATACGGATGAGCGGCCGTCTCGGGTGGTAACGACCAGGAAAATATTTGAAAATTCGTAGCACTTGAGCACTTGATTGAACAATGGCGGAAAACTCCAACAGCAGACTTAATTTGATTCTTTTGTTGTGCTGCTTCCAGCGAATGTGATTTCAATGATCCACCGGGAAGATTTTGAATAAATAAATGTCAACGTTTTGACCTTCAACATTTTTCAATTACCTATTGACAGATGACACTTGCATGGAGAAGTACTTGAACTGTTCTAGATACAGTTTTTCAAAGGTAAAAAATTGGTGGAAAACAAAGGCCAACTCCCCCCATATCTACGGCATTGGACAGTTCTGAGGAAATCTTCGATGAACTACGAATATAGGTCTAGGTCTGTTTCCATATTACTTGTGTCGGATTGAGTCAAAATTGTTGAAGAAAATAATCTAGAAATTATTACAAAAAAAAACAACAATTTTTAAAGTTCAGCCTTGACGAAGAAGCATGAAGCACCATATAATATTTTCAGTCGTCACTTCCCGGCTAGCCCCAAAGCCCTTTAAAAAAGGAAGTCAGAAATTACGAGCTGTCAAATGCCAAGCTTTGGCATTTAATACCCCGAGAATTAGGTGCCGAACAGATTTCAACCAGATTTGGTTTGCAGCAAAATTATGTCACAAAGGTTTGATGCACGGTTTGATGAAATGTACACACATGGCATTTATCTAGGGATATTGACTTTTTCTCCAAATTCAACGAAATTGGGAGCCAAAGACTTCTCCAAGTAGTTTTTTCACGATTAGTCAAATAATAGGGATGATATATGTAATGTAAGTGAATAACGGTTGAAGTAAAGTCGAAAACAGCTGAAGACAAAAATTTAACATTCAACATTTTTTACTTCATTCAGCTCAAATGGACGGTTCAATACAAAGTGTGGCTCCCTCAACTAGTCCCCAACGCTTTGCATCGATTTGGCATACTTAATGTCAAATGGTCGAGATCTTCTTGTAGGATTTCTTCCCAAGCTTGTCGCAAGGCCTCAAACAGTTGTTGATGGTCATGATATCCGGCATCACCCCGCAGAACCCTTTACTGGAGCATGTCTCATGCATGCGTGATGGAGTTTATGTCAAGACTTTGCGCGGGCCATAGCAGAACGGGTTTTTCATGTTCATCAAGAAAATCCCTAACGACTCTCCCCGTATGAGACCGTGCTTTGTCTTCTTGGAGGACAAAATTTCCGCCACCTTCTGCTGCAACCGGAAGGACAAAACCTTGTAAAATCTGGTCACGATACTGAATTCCTGTCATACTGTCCTCCACCAAAACTCATGGAGTCCTTATGTCTAGCGCTATCCCGGCCCATATCATGACGGTGCCACCCCAGAGACTGTGCACCTCCTGGACATTCCTCAACTGATTGATGTTGCCAGGTCGCCTCCACACACGAACTTGTCTTGAATCCGGACGAATCCCAAACCGAGATTCATCTGCGAAGAGGACCTGACCCCATTCTTAATTCTGCCAATTTTGATCTGCCCGCGCCCAGTCCAATCTGTTTGCGCGATTGCCTCGTGTTAGGGGCTAACATCTTAGCGGCCGTCGGGGCCTCAATTGGACTTCGTATAACCTGTTAACAACGGTTCGCCTTGAAACCATCACTCCACGCACCTGTGCCAGCCGACTTTACAGTTGTGATGCTGTTGAAGTAGTCGCTCTCCGGGCCGTCAGTTGTATGTAGCGGTCTTGTGCTAGAGTAGTTGAGCGTAGTCGCCATCAGTGTCTCTTCCTTACATTTCCAGTGAGTTGAAAATGCGACCAGAGCCGCGAGATCACGCTCTGGGTCGTTCTCAGAATCCTCGCTACCTCCGTCTGTCTTTGGCCAACCTACAGCATGCCAATAGCTAGTAGCATGCGTCTCCTTGATTCAGTTATTGCCTTGGCATGGTTCTCAAACACCAACTGACCCAATTTGAGGCGACGCTTGAAAAAAAAATTAGTTCTTACCTGAATTCGAAACTTTGAAAATTGTTGAAAAACTCTAAAAACTTGATTTGTTTGTTTTTCTGAATTTATTTCCGTTGTCAAGGTCATTTTCAACTATTTTTATGAAAGCGGGTCATTCCAGGAATGTTACCATTCAATTTGGAAAAAATCGCCGTGAAAATTCTCTAAAATTTTCAAAATTTAAAAAATATCCCTAGATAAATGCCATGTGTGTAAATAAATTTAGTCCAAGTCTGAAATGTAACTTGAAAAGATGAAAAAATTTCCTAACAGAAATATAAAAAAGTTGGTGTCCCGAATTTTTCTTTGGTGTTATTGGTTATTGAACCGATATGGCATTCAAAATCAGTAGATGTGTACTCGAGATGAATAAAGCAATGCCGCCCTTGTAAAGGGCTAAATAAACAAACCGCATGTTAGGTTGACGGCTTCTTGTGTTCTTTCTACCACCACAATAAAACGATATTCAAATATTTTGTGTTTACGTTGCAACGTCTATGCCTCATTACTGGGAAATGAAAAGAGTAGTAGAGAAAAATATTTAAAAAATAATGACGTTGATTTTCAAAGATACATATGTATAGGTGATCAACGGCTAGGACTTCGCCGGACACTATTTCCGTTATTTAAAGTGATTTTTGGGAACTCTTTGTGATGAACCAATCATTAAAAATTATCAACTAGTGGGTGTGCACTGAATTTCTGCTAACAACGATATAGGGTGGGTCATAAATCACGAAAATCAATTTCTTTTCATTGAATTATTGTAGAAAAATGAATTATGTCAGAAATTATGTCAGAAAAAATTTCATTGGAGTTTTTGAATAAAAATGATTTTTTGAGATTTATTATGAATCACCCTGTGTATTAAATAGAAGTTCAGTGCACAACCGATTAATGATAATTTCCACTGATTGATCTTTTAGTAACAGTTCCCAAAAATCACTTTAAATAATGGAGCTGGTAGGATCCTAACTAGGGATGGGATTTGGGTATCAAAGTTTGATAAGAAAAAATATCGATAATTATTGATATATCAAATATCGATAATTATCAAAGTATCAAACATTGATAATTATCAAAATATCAAATATCAATAAATATCAAAGTATCAAAAATTGATAATTATAAAAATATTAATATGAAAACAAGGATATCAAGTAATAATATGGAAAAATATATCATCTATGTTCAATCTAGACTCACATGATGAGTGAAACTCACTACTTTGGCGGTCTTTGGTCTTTATCTTCGATTTAATGATATTTTAATTCTATGATAATCATTGTCTATACTTTGATACATGTTAACATTCATCGATATTTGATATTTTGATAATTATCGACATTTGATATTTTGATAATTCTCGATATTTGATATATCGATATTTTTAAAAATGATATCATTAGTTGATATATCGATATATTGATAAATTTATTGATATATCAATAGTTTTGTCCATCCCTAAATATTGAAAAATAAACTTAACACAATAATTTTTTCAAATATTTTTCTTGTAGTGTTTTTGAACAAATTCCATATACCGCCCTGGACTTGGAATACGTTACTTTTGAGAGCCCCAGTATTTAAGAATGTCTCAAGAGTAACGCTCCAGTTTTATTTGCGAACCATCTTTTCAAATTTCGGCTCTCAAAATTAATTATTGGCCAATAAATTATTGACTTATGGTCAAGTCGACACTTGGTAAATTCATCATGCAGAGATATGTACACAGGGCCACAACGTACCAATACATATATTTGATATCTATTTTCCAAATCAGAAATATGTTAGATACGGTGACGGTGACTCGCAGGAAACTACTGCAACTTTTGGTCCGAACGCATCAGTGCCTGGAAAAAAAAGATCCAAAAAATTGTTGAAGATCGATTGAAGGATATGTGGTCCCAGCAGGATGGGGTTGCTGTCCATACGTCTCGTGAAACAATGAATTTATTGAAAAACATGTTTTCCGGGCTGTTTCATTTCGAGAGAAAAAAATTGACTGGCCCCAAAGATCTTGATCACAATCAGAATCAGATTTATTCTCAAGTATATAAATAGTCTTACCAAATCCTGTTGAATATTGCACGCATTATCACGCGCCTACATGACTGCATTTTTCAATAAGACTGGATATTCTACTCGCGGGTAATGGCTATTATACTCATTCGGATGCTTTACGATACTCGCCAAGGCTCGTGTCGGTAAACTGCATCCTCATGAGTGAGGAGCAGTCATTACCCGCTTGTTGAATAATATACTATTACAATCGTCATATTATAATTATGTATAAGTCAATAAGTACCGTATGATCAAAAACTTTCCTCCTCTAGGCAGGCTGTGGTCTGGTCATTGGCAGGCAAACGAGACGTGGATATATTATCCAAAAACTCACACTTATGATTGAACAATCTAAATTAATTCAAACACATACACGCGACACATTAAAATCCAATGCTATAATGAACCACGAGTGAACACTATAGTGTAAATCGGACATGGAAAATTTATACTCACAATGTTCCTGGATACTATAAAAAGCTCTCTGCAACAGCATTGACTTGACTTTTGATTTGAACTCCCGCAGAGGCAATGGAACTATTTCAAGTGGATTTTTTGTTCAAGAATTTTTAGCAAAAATAATTGAAGCTGTTACGACTTTTTGACAGTCAAACAAAATCCCGGGCTATGCGGCTTCTGTTTTTAGTGAGATGATTATGCTTATCCTCGTGCACCCTGTAGCTGCTGACATTCTCCATTATGATTAAACTAAACTTCATTGAACTATTTTCTTTGAGGTTACCTCAAGCCTAAACTTCACGCCAATGCCTCCAAACCATTATGAGCACCTTAGGGACAAGATGAGCTGTTATCGTTGATAAAGGACTATTTTATCTGATGAATAATTCCAAAGGTTAATAAAAACAACTTTTTCATTAGAGAAACTGGGAAATGGGAATATTTGTTTTATTTCGAAACTCATTCAAAAATTGAGACGTTACTTGTGGGACCCCCTTTGCCCCTTTACAAACTGATAAATTGTATGCATACGGGCAAAATACGTAGGACAGGAGAAAAGTTCTTCAGAAACGGAATCCTCGCCTGGAACACTTATAAATTCTACTGTAAAATGCCATCCAAAGAATCACTGTCAAAGAGGAATAGAAATAACAAGAACAAGATCTTTATCGTAAAGCGACTTTACTGGCCCATCTTCACTCAAGTGCAATGTGGACTTTGAGAATTCCCAAACATTTTACATAAAGTCGAAAATGCAAATCGACCGGGCCGCCAGCTTGAGCTATTACTTTCGCCATCAACACACCGGCTCTCAAGCTCCCGCATCGACGTCACTGTACCAGCCATCGACGTCATGAGAAAGCAGTTCATTCTAATCTATGCCATAACTAAAATGTTCACCGTGATATTAATTTGATGTTGTTATCCCGTAAGACGCAAGTGTAATTAAAAAAAGATCGTCATCAGGATTCAGGAGGGATTGTCCTCGATTTTCTCGGTCTCTCGACCAATCGCATGATTTACAAAGTACCTACCTGGGTAAAACACTATGTGATACAAGAGCTTTCAGTATAAATAAGGTGAAGTTCCCTCCAGATCATCAGTTTCTGCTTCAGTACTCTAATAACATACACACATCTGCCTGATCTAAACTTCATTGAAATGGCCGGAGTACGCAGCTTAATTTTGGTGAGTTTTATTGCCTTATAATTTCATTCTTCCTATTTTTTGACTTTCCTACTATTCTTGTTTCTTATCATTCTTATAAATTTATCATTCACGAAATACTGATCTAAAATTATGTTTTGCAGATTGCTTTGATGGTAGTGGCTCTAGTGGCGGCAGCCATGGCTGCTCCTGAGCCCGTTCCGTACGGAGGTGGTGGCGGCGGCGGCGGCCATCACGGTGGTGGTGGACACGGTGGTGGACACTACGGAGGCGGGCACCATGGAGGTGGTCATCATGGAGGCGGTGGACACCATGGTGGTGGACACCATGGGGGCGGCGGACACCATGGAGGACACCATTATGGTTAAATGTCATCAATTCATTGTTATGGCACCATTCATCCCTGTCCACCCACCCTGTAAATAGCATATTAATTTATTTCTTATTAATAAAAACATGAAAAAAAAAATCCAAGTGCTTTTTTTATACTATTGTAAGGTGATAGAAGAGATCATGCAGCAGTGGATACTTAAAGAGAGAGAGAGAGCGAGAGAGACAGAGAGATCTAGCTAGTACCTACCATCTGAAAAAAAAACTGTGAAAGAAATAAATTTGAAAAAAAACTAAATAAATACCGCAAACCTGCGGAGGTGAGCCTGGTATAGCCTGGAGGACTTCTTCTCGCAAACGTTTTAATGTGTATAATGTTTTTAAAGATATCTTATTTCCTTATTTATTTATTTATTTATTTATTTATGTATATATTTTGGTTTGACGTTTCTGATGTATACATATTTTTACACGGAATAAAAGATACTTACTTACTTACTTACTTACTTACTTACTAAACAAAACAACAAAATCAATTCCATTCCCTCACAATCACTACTCAAAAAACTACACCAATCGTAAAACTTTAATTTTGTCGCTTGATCCTTTAAGGACGGAGTTGAATTGGAAACAAGCGTTGCGAAATCAGTCCCTGTGGGTTTATTCCTTGACGGATTCTTACCATTTTGGTTTCTCTCGAAAGCTACTAGAATATACTTTGGTTTGAGCCCATTAGCATTCCCAAAATTCAAAAATCGAATCAAATAATTTTTTTTTTAATTATTATGAAATAATGTTTTGAAAATGGGTTTTTTCTTCAAATAACTTCTCAAGAATGAATAAATCTCATCAACTACGAAGAGGGTATTGTAGACAGCCAGGGCAGCTAGATGCACTACAATTTGTGTTGAAGCAATGGAACTCGGTACACTTCTTTGGGGAACTGTTCGATACAATTCTGCCTGAGGTGCCGATCAAAATTATCGTTGCGTCCGAAATGGCGGTCGTTTTCCTATATGGTTGCCTAAAAAGGTGAAAATCTCGTATTCATCCGATTATATCCCGTAGGATGTCGATTTTCAAATATTCAGCTATTCTAAAACTGATAGTAACCACAACAATCGTGATAGTTCGCAGAGGAATAGATTTGCCTGATGTGGATATTCTGCCACAGAGAAGTAACACCGCCTCATGGTCTTGATAGTTAGACCCTTCTTCCAATTTGAAATGACTGTACACGGAAAATAAGACATCTGTCAAGATTGCTGTGTTCACCTTTAGACTTAGAATAATCGATATTTTGCAAGATATAATCGGACGAGTACGAGATTTTCACATATTTAGACCGCCATATTGGAAAACGACCGCCATTCCGGACGCAGCAATAATTTCGATTGGTACCTCGAGCAGAATTGTTTCAAGCAGTTTCCCAAACCCCAAAGGAGTGTTCCAAGCTTCAAAGGCTTCAACATGAGGTGTAGTATATCCCCTAGCTGCCCAAAATACTCTCTTCGCAATTGAGATTTATTCATTTTTGAGAAGTTATTTGAAGAGAAATCCGTGAATGTCATATCTTTTTGTAATTAGTGTAGAAAACTACATAGACTACAAAAATTCAATAGGTATAATGTCGTGGAATTTTTATTTTCCCCTCATACCTGTAACATAGGTATATAAATATGCTATGAACATATTCTAACTAAGAGGAAAATGGAGTATTATACTAAAAAATTTTTTTGATTGAAATGGAAACTACCTTCATTAAAAAATAATTTACCCGTGTTTTTTTATTCAGTCAAAAACCGTACCGTTTGGGCGCAATAAATAAATAACATCAACTAGTTCTGACGTCACAGCGAGTCACCGCCTATACAGCCTGTGTAAATGACGTCAGAAATAGGCAGAATATAGGAATTTCGTTTATTACGCAAACGATACGATTTTTGGCTGAATAAAAAAATACGGGTCAGTTATTTTTCAATATAGTTTCTGATTCCATCGAAAAAAAGATTTTTTTTCAAAAGTATAATACTCTTTTATCAAGGAGTAGTTTTTATTTTTTCAATACCTTCAAGGGAAAGATTTTGGTGGAGGGGAGGGTTTCACCTTGTATGAACACTTTGCACACAGAAAATGGAGCATTTTTATGTCACGATTATTGTGGTTACCGTCAGGATAAGAATAGCTAATAGCTAATATGAAAATCGACATCCTGCGAGATACACTCGGGCAAAAATGTCGTTTTCAAGTCGCCATATTGGAAAATGGCCGGCATTTTGGATGCAGCGGTAGTTTTGGTTGGCACCTCGGACAGAATTGTTTCTAGTTCCCGAAAGAAGTGTACCACATTTCATAGCTTTAACATAAAGTGCAGTAACTTTTCCACGTAGCAGCACTACTATGTAAGATGTAGAAAATATTGGCAATGGATAACCCAACCTAAGACAAAAATCGCACAGCAAATTCAATTATTATACAGGGTGTTTCAGTTTCAACCGATCAAACTTTGGGATAAGTATTCTGGGTTATTTCAGTCACACCACGTGTTTATTGTTTCAAAAGTTTTTATTTTGCCAATTGTCTTCGGGGTCTTGTGTTAAACTTCCTGGTGGCTCACTCTGGCCACCCTTCAAAGCAGGGCCGGATCGAAACCGATTTGCTTGGGGGGGTGTAAAAGATCTTAAAATGCCGACTATTATTATCGAGTATTATAGTGGTGCTGGTGACCTGTGACGTACTCAGACTTATGGACAGGGGGGTCGAGAAGCTCTGGTCCATATTTTAAAAAGTCTGGACTAGATGCCTGGAAAGGGAATCAGCAGCGCCGCACGCGAAAATTTTCTGGCATAATAATAATAATACTGATAATAATAAGCTCAAAAGGCGAATCTTCTCAATTCATTTTGTTGTTTTTTTTGTTTAAATAACGTCAGTCTATTTCTGCAATGAGGTCTAACACCGACGCCGGTAAATACTTCCCTCCAATATAACAGAAAACTTGCCGAGCCCTTGAGTGCTTCACCATGGTAGGAATTTTTAATGACTATCAACATCACATGGGGTCGGCACCATCCTACACATTTTATGTTCAATGAGACACACAAATCGAGAAGCTTGTTTTTGAGACGAAAATCCTACCGCCCTCGGTGGGAATCGAACTTCTGAAGCTTGGCATGGTATTCGGATGCGCTGATCAGTGATCACCACACAAGCTCCTCATCTTGTCTTCTTTTCTTTATTTTTTCATAAATAGTTTTGTCAAGAAGAAAATGACATAAGTAGGTTATACCTTTGACAGGGTGAGTGCCAATAGTGCAAGGACGTAAGGTTCAGTTCAAACTCAAGTGCAAAAATATTCGAAGAATAGATCTAGACAGATGGAAATATTATGTAGATTGTAGCTAGATTTATGGAAGCGAGCACCTTAAAAATCTGCTTAGTCAGCACAATGACTATTTCACGCAAAGTAAACTTCTCAACCTCAGTTCTGGCTTCATGTTAGTTATACCACAAATAATACCACACGACACACGATACATATAAACTTGGGCACCAGAAATAGTATTTTATGTTACTAGCGCCGAAAACCGGGCATAGCATAACGAACGTGAATGCAGCTCGAGGCCCTAGGCCGAGAGCTGCATGTAAGAGAGTTATGCTATGCAGTTTTCAGCGCGAGTAGCATACATCGTTTTTCGAGCTGCTTTTAATAAAATTACAAATAAATAAGATCATATCGCAATAATCATTTCAAGTTGGTCCTTCTGCCATCCATCACCAAGGCACGAGGCATATACCTACTAGATGCAAATTTTTGTGTGTCAAATGCCGATTTGAAAAATTGCGTCCTATGTTTGAAGTTTCTTGCTTAAAACCGCCCTTCCCCTCCCCAATTAGAAGGGCCATCCCCCAAAAATCCCGAAATCACTGAGCTCTAGTGTCTTGTCTGACGACGAAACACAGGAAATGGCATAAATTAATCACTTTTGAATCTTCGCGCCACAAAACGTCTATAATCATTTCGCAATTGTACCAACAGATATTAGAAGAATGACCCTAAATTGTCAATTTTCAAAGTAATTATTTATAATTTTAACTGATTTGAACCGAAAATTTCAAGCTATAACATTGGAAACGTGATCTCTCTTGAATTGTGAATGATTTTGCGAGGTTAGTTTATATTTCACGTGTACTTTTTACTTTGCCGCTCTAGATCTTTTTCTGAATATAACAGTGCAGGACATCGAGCGTATATTGTCATTTTCGGTTATGGCAGCACGAAAAAGTTTTTGTTGCATTATATGCGTGGTGGTTAGACACCTACTTTTTTACAAATCTTTTCACGAACAATTTTCCAATTCATCTTGATTTTGCCGACTGAGCTTGATTTTGCCGACTGGATGTTGACGAATGGGGGGGGCTACACCCCCCACACCCCCCTTTCGGACCGGTCCTGCTTCAAAGGCTCTAAAGGACAATTCTGCTTGCTTGACCAAACTTTCACAAGCTTGGTAACTCCCAACTGTAATAACACCAAGATTCATACCTAAGTACTATAAACATGCCAATTCATAATTTCCTTGTATGGATAAAAAATTCAAAAAATGATTTTTCTTACCTACCGAAGATTTTATTTTTTCTGTCGATGTAAAAACAAAATTGATGGAGGGATCCATGGTGCTCAGAATGGATTTGTATAATATATGTATACAGGGTGTTTCAAATTTGAATCGCGTCCTCTCAGGAAATGATGGGGAACGTCAAAAGAAGTAGACTTTCTTGAGAAAATATATGTCAGAAACAAATAATAACGGGAATATAGACGTTCAAAGTTGAACTTCAAAAATCGATTTTTCGCCATAACGTTGAAACTTCTCAACCGATTTTGTTGAAATTTGAACCGGAGATTACTTAAATAAGTCGGTATCCAACATTAATAATGCGTTCCATCAAAATTTTTCAGGGGCGTGAATAGTGAGGGATGCCTCCGCTATTTCACCCCTATTTGTTACCCCTTCAATTAATTTTGTAAGTTGTTCATACTTTCAAATTTTGTGTTCAATTTGGAAGAAAAAGTTACTCTTGCAAACTTTTGATTGAATGCGCTGTTTTCAAGATATTTGGATTTGAAACTACGAAAAACACATCAAAATATCCACTTTCAAGAGCTCAAAAAATGTTTCTTCCCGAGTTTCTTCCTAAAAACTTCTCGTTTCTCAGAAAAACTCATGGTTCATCAACTTAAAACACCTAGAAAATCTATTCCAACAAAGGAATCATTATTTATCTTAGATTTTAATTTTTTGGCTTTCGAAAGTGCGATGATGGTGTTTTCGAGATGTTTTCCGAAGTTTCAACCTCAAATATCTCGAGAATGAAGCCTGTTATCAAATTTTTGCATAAGTAATTTTTTCTTCAAAATTGAACATTAAATTTAAATATGCTAACAATTTACAAAATCTTGAGAGTGTAAAAACTAGGGGTAAAAAAGCGAGGGCACCCCCCCATTATCCAAGCCCCTAAAATTTTTTGATGGAACGCGTTATTGGTGTTCGATACCGACTTATTTCAGTAAGCAATGATTCAAATTTGAACAAAATCAGTTGAGAAATTCCAAAGCTATGACGAAAAAACTATTTTTTAAGTTCAACTTTGAACGCCTACATCTCCGTCATTACTCGTTTCTGACATATATTTTTTCCAAGAAAGTCTACTTCTTTTGAAGTTTCCCATCATTTTCTGAAAGGACGCGACTCAAATTTGAGACACCCTGTATATTATACAGAATGTTTCAGCGATGATAGTAAAAAAATTCGACTGTGAGTAGATCTTGTCAAAATATGACGAAAACCTTCACACCATTTTGCAAAGGTCGGCCTTATGACGAAGATAGAGCCCTCCAAAGTTCACTTTTTTCGGATTTCAAAAATTTGTAGAGGTGCGTTCAGTCAGCTTATTTAGCCGCAAGTTTTAATTTTAGCCGTAAGCGCTGCATCGCTCATTGGCTGTTCTGAGGAGGCTGGTTCCTAAGAGCCAATGGGCGTCGCTGCGCTTGCGACTAAATAAGCTGACTGAACGCACCTTAACTCAGGAACGTTTTGAGAAATTAAGCTTTAATTTAGCATAAGCTGGTTTGTCGTAATTATCTATCAACCTGCCAAATTTTTAATGAATCCAATCACTAGCGCGGAAGTTATAAGGGGTCACCTTAAGTCAACTTTGAACAACAGCTTGGATTCTTTCAAAATTGGGCAGGTCGGTAGATAGTTTCGACCAATCACTCTTTGCTGCATTTAAGTTATTTTGGTCGAAACGTCACTGAGCTACAAATTTTTTAAATAAAAAAAAAGTTAACTTTGAAGAGCTGTATCTTCGTCATTAGGCCGAACTTCGCAAAATGGAATATAGGTTTTCGTCATATTCTGACAAGTTCCACCCACGATTAAATTTTTTCCATCATCGCTGAAGCCCTGTATATTATTATACTTTAGAGCTAAAAACAAATATCTACTATGAGAAATCACAGTGGAGTCATACGAATTCATTATGATTGCTCCGAGTATAAGCGTTTTTGAATAACGGCTTGATAGGAGCTCCTGCTCCTTCAATATCTGAGGGGCCCCACTCGCCTCCTTAGGGATAGATTAGATATTGTCATATCTTAAATTGTATCTATAGGCCTAGACAGCTCGACCAGTCGAGTGTGTGTGAAAAGCTTCATCTTGGTATCACAAAGTGCAAGGTTGAAACGATGATGAGCCGTTGGTACTATTTTACACCTGCACAAAAAATCAAGACACATGAAAAAAAGAAAATTCATAGCCTAAATAACTTTCGACCTAAAGGCGCACCAGGAACTTATACCTGCTAACAATCATGTACTTACTTACTTTAACATGTCTTGAGCTTTTGAGCAGCAATTTATCTTACGCCTGTTCCCTCTGGCTCATTCGCTTAGGAGGAGATACGTGACCGAATCGGATGAACGGTAAAGCGGGGCTAATACCGACTTTCCGACGGGAAATGCGTTAAAAAGTTTGCTTAGCATCGAAGCACGATTTGAAGACAGGAGAGTTCAATAGGTAGTCATGCGACAATCCTACACAAATGGTGGATGCGCTCTTAAGCTTAGGCGCTACCAACACGCAACACGCCTAAGCTGTTGTATGAAGTTCCAGGCTATTTTCGATCATGTTGGATGTTTTAAAATATTGTCACAAAAGAAGCGTGTCGAGAACGAATCGCCAGTTTGGCCAGACCCTATACTTGAGGATCAAGCGACAAAATTGAAGAGCGTCGCTTAAAATAAAAGTTTCACGATTGGTTTATTTTTTGAGAGGTAGTGGTTGCGGGGAGATGATATTAGTTTAGTTTTTTTGTTTGTTGTATTTTATTTCGTCTTTTCGTATTTTATTTACTCTCATAGCATTTTTTGCTCAGAAGGTAGTAGGCCAGTCAAATAGGGAAAGCTGGAGGGAAAAAACTGTTGGAGTTTTGGAAATTTGACAGTAATGTCCGGTAAGGTGTACTGATAAACATACTAAAAGTCCCCAGCTCTACCTATTGATCTCGAGCCGCCATCTTGGAAAAATGGTCCTTCGATCCAGTTTTCTGCTTATATTGCGCTAATCATCAGAGATATTCAATTAGGTCTCATTAAAAATCAAGGCTATAAAATTGTCTACAAAAATTGCTCTATACCGATTTGTCTCTCGTATCTACTGATATTAATTAAATTAAATTAACAAAAAAAAATTTAAAGAAAAGCGATTTTTTGCCTATGGCTGGAGATATTGTCTTCAAAATTTGTGAAGATGTTGGCAGTCTACATCAAAGCTAAATGTGACAGTTGAAATAGAAAAAAAATTGCGAAAATATTTTTTATTTTATTTTTTAAATTAAGCAAAAATTTGGTTTTCGAGTTTGACATTTCCAACAGAGCGGAGTAAAGGTTTCAATCGAACATCAATCAGTTTTGATATTTACATATTGTAAGACAAGATTTCATCAATATTGTGCCTTCACGATCTTCTGGAATGCTCGATATGAATTAAACAGAAAGAATAATCGCTAAGTCCAAAAAGTGTTGTCGACTGGTTCTGAAGGAAACATTTCGAAACAAAAGACATCAGCAAAGGATATACAGAAGGTCCAATGGTTATTCAACTGTATATGACCCCCATATTGATGTGCCTTATCCAAAATAGTACAAAAGAATCAATCAAAATGTTAAAATCCACCCTGTATAACGAAAAGTAACGATACAAAATGGAAGTAGTAAAGCATACCTGGTGTCAAAAATACAGCCTTTACATTGCTAAAGAAAAGAACAAAATTGATCGATTTATTTGAAAGTTATTAGTCCTCAAACTTGACTTTACAAATTTCAGCCAGGGAAATAGGGAAAAGTAGAGAGAAGTAACTGTCGGAGTTTCAGGAATTTGACAGGAATGTTCGCTAAGGTATACTAATAAACATACTAAAAGTCCCCGCCAGTACCTGTTGCGCTTGAGCCGCCATCTTGAAATAATGGTCCTTCGATCAAATTTATTACCATTTTTCCAAGATGGCGGCTCGAGCACAACAGGTAGTGGCGGGGACTTTTAGTATGTTTATTAGTATACCTTAGCGAACATCCCTGTCAAATTTCTGAAACTCCGACAGTTACTCCTCTCTAATTTTCCCTATTTCACTGGCTGAAATTTGTAAAGTCAAGTTTGAGGACTAATAACTTTCAAATAAATCGATCAATTTTGTTCTTTTTTTCAGCAATGTAAAGGCTGTATTTTTGACACCATGTATGCTTTACTACTTCCATTTTGTATCGTTACTTTTTGTTATACAGGGTGGATTTTAACATTTTGTTTGATTCTTTTGTACTATTTTGGATAAGGCACATCAATATGGGGCTCATATACAGTTGAATAACCTTTGGATCTCCTGTATATCCTTTGCTGATGTCTTTAGTTCCGAAATGTTTCCTTCATAACCAATCGACAACACTTTTTGGACTTAGCTATTATTCTTTCAGTTTGATTCATATCGAGCATCCCAGAAGCTCGTGAAGGTACAATACTGACGAAATCTTGTCTTACAATATGTAAATATCAAAACTGATTCATGTTCGATTGAAACTTCCACTCCGCCCTGTTGGAAATGTCAAACTCGAAAATCAATATTTTGCTTAATTTGAAAAAAAAAATTAAAAAATATTTTCGCAATTTTTTTTTCTATCTCAACTGTCACGTTCAGCTTTGATGTAGACTGCCAACATCTTCACAAATTTTGAAGACAATATCTTTAGCCATAGGCAAAAAATCGCTGAATTTTTGATTTTTTTTTTGTTAAGTTAATTTTATTAATATCAACATATACGAGAAAAAAATCGGTATGAAACAATTTTTGTGGGCAATTTTATAGCCTTGATTTTTTATGAAACTTGATTGAATATCTCTGATGATTAGCGGAATATAAGCAGAAAATTGGATCGAAGGACCATTCTTCCAAGATGGCGGCTCGAGCTCAATAGGTAGAGTTGGGGACTTTTAGTATGTTTAACAGTACACCTTACCGGACATAACTGTCAAATTTCCAAAACTCCAACAGTTTTTTCCCTCAAACGGAAAAATTTGTTCTAATTTGACTGGCCTATAGGTATTGTAGCTTAATCTCTCTGTGTCTCTCTTTAGTAGATAATTATATCTACTGGTTCACGTTACCACGTTCTCTATTTCATTACCTTGCAATATAATAAAAAGAAAACACTTGAAATATTTTTTATATTTTTATTAATAATAAGGAATAAATTAACATGCTATTTACAGGGTGGGAGGGAAAGGGTGAATGGTGTCATAACAATGAATCGATGGCATTTAACCATAATGGTGTCCTCCATGGTGTCCGCCGCCCCCATGGTGTCCACCACCATAGTGTCCACCGCCTCCATGATGACCACCTCCATGGTGTCCGCCTCCGTAGTGTCCACCACCGTGTCCACCACCTCCGTGATGGCCGCCGCCGCCGCCGCCACCTCTGTACGGAACGGGCTCAGGAGCAGCCATGGCTGCCGCCACCAAAACCACTACCATCAAAGCAATCTGCAAAACATTCCATTTCATACCAATGTTTTCAAAAGTTTCAAGAAAATTGAAAATAAAGAAGAATAATGAAATGATCAAAAAAATAAGAATAATTAAAACTATAAGGCAATAAAACTCACCAAAATTAGGCTGCGTACTCCGGCCATTTCAATAAAGTTTAAACTAGGCAGATGTGGGTATGTTATTCGACTCTGAAGCAGAAACTGACGATATGGAGGAAACTTCCCCCTTATTTATACTGAAAGCTCTTGTACCACATAGTGTTTTGCTCAGGTAATTTGTTGAGTAGAAATCATGCTATTGGTCGAGAGGCCGAAAAAATCGAGGACAGTCCCTCCTGAATCCTTATGACGTTTTTTTTTCATTTATACTTGCGTCTTACGGGACACCGACATTATATCAATGCTACGGTGAACACCTCAGTTATGGCATAGATTAGATCGAACTGCTTTCTCATGACGTCGATGGCCGGTACAGTGACGTCGATGCAGGGGCTTGAGAGCCGGTGTGTTGATGGCGAAAGTAATAGCCCAAGCAGGCGGCCTGGGCGATTTGCATTTTCGAATTTATGCAAAATGTTTGGGAATTCTCGAAGTCCATTTTGCACTGGGGCAAAAATTGAGCCAATAAAGCCGGCAGGGCCGGTCCGAAGGGGGGGTGTGGGGAGTGTAACACCCCCCCAGTCGCAAACATCCAGTCGGCGAAATCAAATTCAGTCGGCAAAATCGAGATGAACTGAAATATTGTAAAAACGATTTGAAAAAAATGAAAATAGGCGCCCAACTATTACGCATTCGCGCATAATGCAACAGGAACTTTGTTGGTAGGTACCTTCAAGTTTGTGTGTATTGTATTATATTTACTCTCGAACACTGTCACCAAATTGTCGTCATCAGTGTTGGTAGTTCGAAAGTTTTTTAAAGTTTTGCATCAGCACCAAAAACTATATGTATAAGATAATATACAATTTGAACTATTGCAACAATTCCAGAACTTCTTTGTAGGATATATTCTAGTGATATGTAGGTACCTATTATCCATGCATAGACGAAATTTTTGAAGAGCTGGCCAAGGCTCTAAGGCGGCTTGATCCCTTGATATTATAATTTGATGTGATTGTATGATACCTCTACTTCCTTCTTGATAAAATTAATGTTCTGTTTTTGGAATACTTCTACTCTTTCAAGTTTCAACTACACATTTCGTTCTTGCGCTATTGAGAATCACCCTAGGGTTATGACCTACTTGTCCCAGTTTCTTCTTGATGGAGCTATTTATAAAAAAATAAAGGAAGAAGGCTGTGGTGGTCAGCGCGTCCGAATGTCATGTCGAGTCTGACGTTCGATTCCCACCGAAGGCGGTCGGATATTCGTCTCTATAAAACAAGCTTCTTGATTTGTGTGTCGCATAGCACGTAAAATGTGAAAATGGTGCCTATCCCATGCGATATTGATGGTCGCTAAAAATCCCTACGCTGTGTTGGAACAAACAAGGGTTTTGCAAAATTTCTGGCGTCGGTTTCAAGCTTCGTTGCAGAAAAAGGCTAACGTTGAATTGATGGAGAAAAAAAGAAATAAGAAAATCCCTTTTTTGCTTATTACTATCAGTAGTATTATTATTAAACCAGAAATTTTTTGTCTGCAGCGCTGTTCCTTCTTCAGACTCCTTCACATATGCACTAGAACTTCTCAATCCTCCCCTGTTCATAAATCTAGGTATATGCCACTGATCACGACTATAAGAATAATAGTCGGCATTCTGAGATTTCTCACACCCCTATCTTACGTTTACATTAGAGCTTCAATGTAGGTAGGAACTGTTAGAAATTATTTTCTTGGGCAAACATCAGTGTCTTTTTGAGTACAGTGATTGAAGAAAGATGGAGATAATTTTGTTGCTTTTTTGCATTTCTTATTCCATTCCGTCATTAATTGATTATGTACCTATTTTGTTCTTTTTTCAGTTTCCTGCGGGCATTCCTGTTTTACAGTAGGCGAATACTAGATAGCTCTCTCTCTTTCTCTCACACACATTCTCTATCCCTCTAGTACCTATTGGTCCATTTTCTCTATTTATTATTTTCTCACAACAGTATAAAGCAAAAAGCACTGGAAGTTTCTGTTATGTTTCAGTTGATAATAACAAATAAGGAATAAATTCTACATACATCTACAGGGTGGGTAGGAAGGAGTAAATGGCGCAAAACAAATGAATCGGTGGCATTCAACCATAATGGTGCCCGCGATAATGATGTCCGCCTCCGTGGTGATATCCACCACTACCATGGTGTCCGTGACCTCTGTACGGTTCAGGTTTGGAAGCAGCAGCAGCCATGGCTGTCACCACCAAAACCGCCACCATTGAAGCAATCTGTGAAAAAAATTAATTTCAGATCAATGTTTCAAAAAAACAATCCCACAATTCACAGGAATGCAATGCTGAGAAACATCAATAATAAGATTGAAATTGAATATATACTCATAGAATATAAGCGAAAATATAAGAGGGAAATAGCTAGGGCAAAGAAAGAGTACCTAGACCTACTTATTCATTAGTATTGTCGTATGTAAGACACTTATAGGTGAAGTGTATTGTCGTATGTAATACACCTATAGGTGAAGTGTATTGTCGTATGTAATACACCGATAGGTGAGGTGTATTATCGCTACATCGAGGATTTTCACGAGGGGATCCGAGTGTAAATCGAGATGTAAAGCGATAATATATCGAACCTAGAGGTGTATTTGTTAAGACAATTAACCAAACAACACTGAAAATCTTCCTAAAAAAGTGAAAACTACTCGAATGTTCAAGGTTGGCCATTCTGGAGGGGTGTTTTCACCAATGACCTTGGTGGTAATACACTTATACAGCCTACTATTTTAAGGAGTGAGGTGTATTGTCGTATGTAATACACCGATAGGTGAGGTGTATAATCGCAACATCGAGAATTTTCACGAGGGGATCCGAGTGTAAATCGAGATGTGAGCGATAATATATCGAACCTAGAGGTGTATTTGTTCAGACAATTAACCGAAAAACCACTGAAAATCTTCTTAAAAAAGTAAAAACTATCTGAATGTTTGAGGTTGGTCATTCTGGAGGGGTGTTTTCACCAATGACTTTGGTGGTAATACACTTGAACGGCCTACTATTTTAAGTAGTGAGGTGAATTGTTGTATGTAATACACCGATAGGCGAGGTGTATTATCGCTACATCGAGGATTTTCACGAGGGGATCCGAGTGTAAATCGAGATGTATAGCAATACAGTAATGTATGGATAATCCGAACCCTCTATAATCCGAACTACTCTATAATCCGAACACCCCAATTCTGTAAAATGATATCTATAATCCGAATCCCTGTATCCTGTAATCCGAACTGTTATTTATTTTCCTTTGTGCTGCCTTCCAAAAGAATACTGAACATTTTATGCCAGCTTGTAAGTCTCAGCTTTCATTGTAAGCTGTATTTGAACCATGTCTTCAACACGGAAGCATGTCGCGTTGATTTTCAACAAATAGCTGATATTTTGCGTCAAGTGGAGTCTAGATGTTCATATGCTACACTGGCAGTAGGCTTTAATGAAAAAATATAAAATAATTTCAAATAAACCTTTCATGGATAGTTTGTATATTTTTTAATGCATATTGGCAGCATTTTGATGGTTAAGCAAGGTATCTATAAACTGAACACGTTCGGATTATAGATATCATTCAGTGTGAATTCTATAATCCGAACGTTTTGGTAATCCGAACGGGGTCTGCAAACTTTCTGTTCGGATTATCCATACATTACTGTAATATATCGAACAGGTGTATTTGTTGAAACAATTACCCGAACCACACTGAAAATCTTCCTAAAAAAGTGAAAACTACTAAAATGTTTAAGGTTGGCCATTCTGGAGGGGTGTTTTCACCAATGACCTTGGTGGTAATACACTTATACAGGGTGTTTCATGAGGAAACCGACATAGCTTAAGGGTAGGTCCAGTTTTTTTCGGGAAACTAGGATCTCGCTTTGAAATTTTTCTATCGCTTTTCGTTTTGATGTTACAGGGTGAATCATGTATTTTGTCGAAGTTTTTGATGAGCTATATCTTCCGAATGGCTTATTGGATTGGACTGAAATTTGATAGGTATGATCTCCTAATGATAGCTGATACATTGCACCATAAAATTGTTCAGAAGTTCCAGGACCGGACTGAGTTTTTTTATTTTCAAAGTTTTTGTTAGAAAAGTCATATTTTTCAATGTTTTTTTGCAAAACCAGTATCAGATTCAGAAACTACAGAAAAAATGCTACAAGGAACATCCTTCAATTTCTCCGGCACACCCAAAGTCTACCCAGAAAAAAATATCTTTTGAGATTTGGGTGGGCTGCGATCTAGTGAAAATCAGTCAAGCACTCATTCTTTCACGGATCTTTCAAATGTTCATCCTCTAATTTAATGCTGTCACGGTTTTTTTCACTTTTCCACATTAGTATCACTTGGTACGGCAAAAAAGACAAAAGTCCAGGACCGGAATCAAGTCTAGTGAACATTATTTCTAAAGATCCGATTTTTCAGTATTCAGTTGGAAATTTACAGCATAAATTTATGGTGAAGTTGCTGAAAAATGCTCTTTTGTCTGCATTGGGAACTTTAGGTCACTTTAGAGACCAGCTAAATAAAGTTCTCCTTTTGTTGATTTCAAGAATACAAATAATTATTTCCGAAACTTTTCGCGAACAAAATAAAAAGAAGCAAGAATGATAATTATTCAGAAACGTAATTTTAATGTGTAGAAAACGAACAATATCAATGTTTGTATGTTATGTTTGTGTTAATGTTTAACAAATTTCGGAAATAATTTTTGTATTCTTGAAATCAACAAAAGGAGAAATTTGTTTAGCTGGTTTCTGAAGTGACCTAAAGTTCCAAATGCCGACAAGAAAGAAATTATTTCCGAAATTTGATAAACATTAACATAAACATAACATACAAACATTGATATTGTTCGTTTTCTACACATTGAAATTACATTTCTGAATAATCATCATTCTTGCTCCTTTTTATTTTGTTAGCGAAAAGTTTCGGAAATAAGTTTTTGTATTCTTGAAATCAACAAATGAGAAATTTGTTCAGCTGGTTTCTAAAGTGAATTAAAGTTCCAAATGTAGACAAAAGAGCATTTTTCAGCCACTTCACCATAACTTTGTGCTGTAATTTTCCAACTAAATACAAAAAAATCGGATTTTTAGAAATAATGTTTACTAGACTTGATTCCGGTCCTGGACTTTTGTCTTCTTTGCCGTACCAAGTGATACTAATGTGGGAATAGTGGAAAAAACCGTGACAGCATTAAATTAGAGGATGAACATCTCAAAGATCCGTGAAAGAATGCGTGCTTGACTGATTTTCACTAGATCGCAGCCGATCCAAAACTCAAAAGATATTTTTTTCTGGGAAGACTTTGGGTGTGCCGAAGAAATTGAAGGATGTTTCTTGTAGCATTTTTTCTGGTGCTTTTGAATCTGATACTGGTTTTCCAAAAAAACATTGAAAGATATGACTTTTCTAACAAAAACTTTGAAAATGAAAAAAATCAGTCCGGCCCTGAAACTTCTGAACAACTTTATGGTGCAATGTATTAGTTATCATTAAAAGATCATACCTATCAAATTTCAGTCCAATCCAATAAGCTTTTCGGAAGATATAGCTCATCAAAAACTTCGACAAAATACATGATTCACCCTGTAACGTCAAAACGAAAAGGGATAGAAAAATTTCAAAGCGAGATCCTAGTTCCTCTAGAAAAACTGGACCTACCCTTAACCCATTAGGACCGAGAATAAAAATTTTGATAAAAATGGGGTTTTTTCACCAAAACATGTCAATACTATTACATATACAAGGAAAATAAGTATTTCCCATGTTTTTTATCAAAAAAAACTGCCCAAATGACATGGCTCCATATGGAGCCACTAGGCGCTACCCGGGTAGTTTCACAATGATGCGTGATCCATGCAAAAAATAGATAAAAATGTATCAAATTGTGAAGTATATCAGTGTGTATACATATCATTTCGTGAAAAAATGGTATAACAAATATTTAAGCCAAAAGGTCTTATCATAGACTCATCATATGAAAGATTTTGTCTGGCACAAAACGTTCGAAGAACTTTCCTTTCAACATGTCTGCTATCGGTCGCAGTTTCTACATCTTAGCGCGTTCATCCACAAGGTAGTTATTGGCAAAATGTATAAAGCGAAAAATTTGAAAAAACCGGTCTCTTCTCATGGCACTAGATACTGGCTCGTTCTTCATATCTTTTGCGTTCTCCCAATAATTTCTTTTGGACGGCAAAATGTTATATCCATTTGGAATCAGTATGGCAAAGAAAGTCTTTAGTTCTTGAACGGTTACAGGCGGATCTGGAAAATTTTTGAATTGTGCGTAACTTGCCGTTTCATTCCTTATTTTTTCGAATAAATCATTTGAAACAAAATGATTGAAAATAATAATATTTCTACGCAGGTCAAATTTTTGTATTGTGAGTAATCTGGGCTTGGAAAATGTACAACTGGAAGCTCCAAATCTGCTGAATCCGAAAATGAATAATTTCGGGATTTGATAATCACGACTAATTGTCTTCTAATATTTTCAGGCTCTTCAGCGACTTCTGCAGGTAACTGATCTTCCTCAGTACCTCAGTTATATCTTGAGTACCTCCTATACGCACATTATCCGATCCGTCAGAACAATTTCGGCATTTGCAGCAAGCTGTTTCCCGCTCAAATTATCAACAAGTCCAGGTCCTTCTTCATCTGCTAAATCCTCGTCTGTCAAAACATGACTTTCTGGAGACTCTATGAATACATCCAACACTTCTCTATTATGATCATCATCGTCGTGCGCACGATCAATGGCTTCCTGAAGAGTTATTCCACCAAATCATAATTTATTATGTTTAGAACTCGGCAACACAAGTTATACCGATAACAGCCTAGTGGCTCCATATGGGCTCAGCTATGTTTACGGTCAAAAAACAAAAACATGAAAAGCACTTTGCATCCACAAAACATTTCATAGGCTTGAATGATAATATAAGAATGCAAAAATTTATTTATAGAACAACTGTGACATGAATAACATCAATAATAATATTTATATCAAAGAGAAGTTCATCGTTTCCCGGCAAAAAATTCAACACGTATTTTCAAAGCGCTAGCAAGGAAAAAGTAACATCGATCAAGATGTTTTTTTTTGCGAGTGTATATCATCATTATCCATTCTAAACGGTGCAGGTACACTTTTTTGAAAAATAAAGGTTTTTACCAAAATATCAGTCATAATTTCTATCAAGAAATGGTGGCTCCATATGGGCTCGTTAGGCTCTAATGGGTTAAGCTATGTCGGTTTCCTCATGAAACACCCTGTATATACGGCCTACTATTTTAATGAGTGAGATGAATTGTCATCGAAAGCTAATTAGCTTTAACATTAGACCGAAAAGGCATTGGAGAACATTGAACCAATATCATCAATGATGAAATCGTAAAAAAAAATTATCTCCCTAACCTCTATAATGCTTCTATCATGCTTGATCGAAGAAAGCTAAACCCATCAACTCACATATCCGTGGAACGAAAAATTTAAAAGTGGAAGCTGTTGAAAATTTGCAGGGATCTACATTAATAGGGATAGCTGTTTTGGCAACCCCCATATTGATTATGTCTGTAAAAAATTCAGCAGTGTCGCATATCTCTTAATTCGTTTGCAAAAGGTGACTGACGAATGATTCATCATTTTCATTAGCATCTCTACTACGCTTTAGCTGTTACCCTATACCCTATACCATATAATGTCATATTTTGGGGTGGTCAGCGCCCAACAATCCAGCAAAATGTTCATAATCCAGAAACCGATTAATCGCATGATCTACTATTATGTAGGTAGTCGGTAATCATAATACAGAAATTTACATTTGAATTTTACAACGAAACCTAAGGTGAAAAACCATGTTTATCAATTAAACATCCATAACTCCATTAAGTAGGTGTAGAATAATTATGTTACATTAAAACACAGTAAATTCACCGAAATTAGGCTGCGTAATCCGACCATTTCAGTGTAGTTTGGACTAGGCAGATGTGTGTGTTTGAATATTCGAATCTGAAGCAGAAACTGAAGATTTGGAGGAAACTTCCCTTATTTATACTGAAAGCTCTTCTATTACGTGCGCTGTTTTTTACAGGTAATCTGCTAAGTATAGAAATCGAGGTCGTTTTCTGAAAAATCAAGTTTAAGGTAATGACTTTTTTTCATTTACTTGCATCTTACGAGATAACGCCATAATGTCAGTTCTACGATGGACATTTCAATTATGGCATATATTAAATCAAACTGCTTTTTCCTGACGTCGATGGTCGGTATAGTAACGGAGTTGCGGCAGTCGCCGCCCTGGGTGTGTTTATATGGCATGGCTCAAAATGACTATAACTATCAAAATGACTGATGGCATAACACATAATACATAATTATGCCATCAAAGGAACACCTAAGATATGCCATCATAGGAAATTTTCTTCATAAGATTCTTATATTACTTATCTTTTCCTTAAGGACGGAGTTGATTGGTAAAATAAGCGTTGCGAAATCAATCTCTGTGAGTTTATTCCTTGACGGATTCTTACCATCTTGGTCTTTTTCGAAAACTACAAGGATGTATTTTGGTTTGAGCCCATTAGCATTTCCAAAATCCAAAAATAATTTTTTTCAAGGAACAAACCCACAGGGATTGATTACGCAATAAGCAACGCTTATTATACCAATTCAACTCCGTCCATAAGTGAGAATATAAACTGAAATGGATCTAGTAGTGATCGTAATTACACTACGCTATATCGATTATACCAGTCAAATTTCACTAGATACAATTACTTCGTTTGGTAGCTATGAAGAATACAAATTTTGTTAGGCGAAATATATAATATCATTAATTTTTCCTTGGCACAGTTCAATGGCGCAAAAAAATGTTATCAGCCGGAGTCATACTTTTTTTTATGTAGTCTCCGAATGTGAAACTGAATTATGAAAAATATGCATACAGGGTGAAATTTTTGACAGAAACTTGAAAGAAAAAAATAAAGTCCGGCCCTGGAATTTTAGGATCGATCGATAGTGCGATGTATCAAGTGTCGGTAGTAGAACATACTTGCCAAATTTGGTTTTTGTCTATCAATTTGTCCCAAAGATATGGGCCGATCAAAAAATCGACAAAATACATTAATCCACCCTGTAACTTCGAAACGAAGAGCGTTAGAGAAATTTTGAAGTTAGATCCTGCTTCGCCTTGAAAAACGCTACCTGCGTCCTCACTCTATGTCGATCTCATTATGGAACAGCCTGTATATGAGAAAGGAGATACAGAGAATTTTCAGAGAAATTGTCGCAAATGTTCAAGAACCAGTTACCTCTTGGTAAAGAAAATTGAAAGTCTATTCACGGAATGAAAAGTTAAAAATTGGTAGTTTTTCTAGGAGAAAAACTCAAAATCCGTTAGTCCGATTTTCAAGAATTTCTCCCCAAAAAAATATTTCAATCTGTTCTCCAACTATGACTCGCAACAAGTCTGCATCCTAAATAAATATTTTGTGGGGCCTACCGTAGGTCGAAGTTTGCACTGCATTTTTTTTTCAATTCACGGAATGTGCAAGTTTTATTTTGGAAACATCACCGCCGAAAAACCCAGACCGTGTCACATTTTAAAACTGGCCTACACGACGCCCAATGCAATGAAATTGCAGCTGAAATTTTTCGAAAAAGTTGATTCCCGAGCGGGAAGAAGTCTGACTTGCCCTGCACCGAAGGCAGGTATTACTCTGGACAAAACCCGAGCGAGCAGCCGTCACGCAAATGGTAACGGCCTGGAATTTTTAGCGCATTTTCGTCCGTCTGTCTGTCTGTCTGTCCGTGTAGAAATTAAGAAGTTGTACTCCTCCTCAAGGAATAAAGCTAGAGCCTAAGGGTCAAATTTCAAGTCCAAAGTGCAACCCGCGCAGCGTGGCGCAAGTAGTCACGTGATCCCTCTGTGCCAATGAGCATGCCATTATTGACTACTTGCTCCACGCTGCGCGGGTTGCAACTCGGACTTGAAATTTGGCCCTTAAAAGATTTTTTGATAGATAGCTGATGTCCCCCAAGGGTGGCCAATGGGCATTATTTTTTTATCCATACATAGTAATCATTATTATTGTCAAAAAACAAAGATTCACTTCTAAGAAGTTGAACTCCTCCTCAGAGAATGAAGCTAGAGCCTTGAAACTTCTTCCGATAGATAGCTGATGTCCTCAAGGGTGGCAATGGACTTTTTGTTTTCATGCATACATAGTGATCAATATTATTATCACAAAACAAAGATTTCCTGTGCACTTCTAAGAAGTTGAACCCCTCCTCGGGAAATGAATCTGGAGCCCTTGAACTTTCTCCAACGGATAGCTTTGGTCCTCGTGGGTGGCCAGTGGGCAGACTGAATTTCATGGTTGCGCCGCCATCTTGGCCGCCATATTGAAATTTCTTATTAGTAGTGGAACGATTTTCATGGAACTTGAAACTCACTCTTGTCACGTCTGATCATTCCTATTTTCAAGCTAACTTCCATGATCCCGCCGCCATCTTGGCTGCCATATTGAAATCTCTTATTAGTGGAACGATTGTTATGAAACTTGGAACCTGTTCTTGTCTCGTATGGTCATTCTTATTTTCAAGCTGAATTTCATGATTTGGCCGCCTTCTTGGCCGCTATATTGAAATTTTCATTAGTGGAATCATTGTCATGGAACGTGAAACTTGGGACTCTTGCCTCGTATGAACATATTTTAATTTCCAAGCTGGACTTCATTCCTATCAATGATAGACCTGGACCTGGCCCTAAGAAAATGCGCTTTTGCGACTTACACACGTGAGGGCGTATTCACTTGTTTTTCAAATTCGTAGCGCCAGACCAGAAAACGATGAAAAGCTCCAACTGCAGACTTAATTTGATTGGTTTGTTGTGTTGCTTCCTGCCAAATCTGGTTCCAATCCATCGAAGAGATCTGTAATAAATAAGTGACAAAATCTTGAACTAAACAATTTCGAATACAGTTTCTCAAGGGCTTTCAAATAACTTAGGGTGAGTCAAGTTCCATGAGATATAGCTTCTGTTATCTTTTGATAGTACCATTCCAGCTTGACAGGTGACAGCCGAAAGCTAATGGACTTATTTGACAGCAAAAGTATGTCTGCATGCCGAATTTTGAGTTGATCGAATCAACTTTGCGGCTGTTATTGTCGCAGATTACAAACACATAGCCCAGACACACAGACAACACTGACAACAGATATACATCACTTCAAGAATTCGTTTGAATAATGAATACGGGTGATAACCCGTTGAATCCTGTCGTTGAAGACAGAGCTCAGGTCAACCGTGCGCTTGTCGGGTCCAGTGGTTTGGATGGACCCATCATCAAACATCCAAGCACCACATTGTGGCTCGGTGAGTCCGGCTGGTCTGAAAAGGGGTACAATGGGCCGTGCTTGGATGGACCCACCATCAAACACCCAGGCACCACATTGTGGCTCGGTGAGTCCGGCTGGTCTGAGAAAGGGTGCAATGGGCCCAATATCGAGGCCTACGTGCCAGGTGGAACAATGTTCCATCAACTCCCCCCAATAAATCCAGAATCTAGAACACCAAAGTGAATTGGACAAGTTCAAGAGGGCTCCAATGTATTTTTTGTTTTTTCAAACAATGGTTAGTGCTGGGAAAACAAATTTTTATATAAAATTCACACTTGAATTTTGAACCATCAACACATGCATCTCCGTCACTATACGAACCATCGACGTCAGAAAAAAGCAGTTCAATTTAATGTAGTATGCCATAATCGAAGTGTCCATCGTACAGTGGCGGACTGAGTGGGAGGCGTCGGGGGCGGTCCGCCTTGGGCCTCGGGGCCTTAATCATCTCTGATGGGACCCCCAATTCCTTTCTTTTTGTAGAAAATACTGTATACAAAATTGGGATGAAATCCAAAAAAAATTCTCATATTATTTATAGTACGGGGGCATAGGTCGTGCCGTGTGCAGCTTCGTGAAGATATATAGAGTTAAGTCTTGATCGATTCCTGGGGGTTAAAACCTGGCAGTATCATAGATCTTGAGGTGCCCTTCCCGAATTTCTACTTTTCCACTTCGTATCTTCGCCGTTTTGACCGCCATGTTGAAAATATGGCGCCCAAAAAACAGTTTTTTGTTAATATCTTGAATCCAACTGACTCAAGATTAAAACGTGTATATGCGGAGGAAAGCTCATTCAAATCTCCACAATTTGACATATCAGTCATTTATGTGCGATTCACGGTTTTTGAGTTAGAGCTTTCAGAACTTCCGGAAGCATCAACTTTCGGCATTCAATCAGCATGTAAAATTGATACCACCGTCATGTAGTAAGAAAATTAACCATGAATAGCTCTTGACCATTACCCATAGATATTCAAAATTTATAAAATCGATCATGGTGATGTTATTTGTGTAATTACAGGGTGAACTGTGAAATAAACTGACTTTAGGAAGAAATAAAGGTGACATAGCATTCGAAGAATATCAGATACATTCGAAACTCATTATTATGATGAAATTTGGGGTCATCATTCAGAATATCCACTTTTCCATTTCGTATCTCTGCTGTTCTGGCCATAATTTTGAAAATATGGCGTCCAAAAAAAAAAAATATTTTTGCAAAATTTTTGGAAAATTCGTCATAAAATTTTAGGATTCATATCAAAAGTGAAGGTCTATTAAATTCTCTGAAATTTGACATCTGAATCATTCATGTGCGACTTACGGTTCTCAAGCTATACCTTTTCAAAGTCAATTTTCCCTTAGAGTTCACTCTGTAGTTGCATAACAACCGTTACCATGATTGATTTTCTGGATATTAATGGTCTGTGGTTGACAATTTATCATTATTTATGGTAAATTTGACTGCTACGTGGAGCTAAGATCAACTTGATATGCTGATTGGATGACAAAAGTTGATGCTTCAGGAAGTTCTAGAAGCCATAACCCAAGAACCGAAAGTAGCACGTACACGAGTAAGGTGTCAAATCGTGGAGAAATGAATAAGCTTCCATTCGCATACAACGCTTCCACCTCACGTTGACTGAAATGAAGATATTGACAAAAAACTGTTTTTTCAGCGCCATCTTTTCAATATGGCGGCCAAGATGGCAAATAAACGAAGTGGAAAAGTAGAAATGCGAAAAGGGTTCAAGATCTATAATACTGCCAAGTTTCAAAAATATCAGATAACCTTGAAAAAAGACCGGAAATTAGCGTATCTTATAATGACAATTTTGACAGTTTCCCGAAATGACGTTTGTAAATTTAGGTATGAAATAAGAAGAGAATTTTCTTGTCCACAGAATGACGTTCCAGATGTTGAAATCCGTTGAAAAACAAACGAGCTACAGCCAGTTTCTTATTACCAGATGAAGCCCATTTTGGCGCCTCCACCATATTTGCCTGCAGCAGATGTCAATATTCCACCATCATTTTTCATGGTCCTAGATCGCCCAGGAGTCGATTAGGACATAGGGTAAAAGAGGGTGTTGTTGGCAGGGCCCCAATGATTGGCACCTCCATTTATTTATCGCTTTCATTAGTGAAATATCTCTGTTTTGCCAAATCTAGTATTTTTCACAAAATGCAACAACCTTGTTTGATATATTATGTCGATAATACAAATAATTACTTCATTCATTCTCTGTGTGACGAGTGGATTTATGACAGAATTGCGAATGAGATAAGTTTCTTATGATTTTCTTAAGAATTCACCCTCAATGGGTAGTTTGTAACTTGCCAAATTTATTCAGAAATCTGTTCGGTTTTGTTATAATTCAAAGAATAAGCTTTGTTTTACATTTTGCTGCTGAAACCACTGATGTGGTTTCCTTATTTTGAACAATTTTCTTGGTGCCAACTTTTGGGTCACAAAACGGTAACTTTCCATTGATTGGCAGGGGTGCCAATGGATGGAGCATGTCGATTTAAGCGAAGCTCCAATGATTGGCAGGGGTGCCCATGTGTGGAACATGCCGTTTGCGCAAAGTTCCAATCATTGGAATCGATATTTTTCCGTCCAATTCAAAAGGTTTTGAGCAAGATTTGCGAAAAAAAAAATTGAAATTGAGAACCACTCTGATGGCTCCATTTTTTCATTGTTAAAATGCCATTCAATCTCAGCATCTCAGCTTAGTTTATTCTTGTTTTTGGCAGCGCGGTTCCCGTAACGGCATGTTTTATTGATCATCATTCACTAAAGAGTATCGAAAAAGAACCAGTGTTGTTTGATTGTCGAAGGCGTCAAACGATCAAACGAAACGACAATAATTCCCAATAGCTAACTTGCGAGTATTTCAAGATAGGTATCCAGACAATCAATCGAAGATAATAACAATAATTATCAGCCTGAAGACTTATGCTACGGCTTAAAAACAGCGATGGCAAAACTAGACTTCATTCACTTGTTTTATATGTTAGCGCGGTACACATAAAGACGGCAGCCTTCCGATGAAGGCTGCATTAAAACAATAACTCTTGGATTAGGCAAGCAGCAAGCGACAGTCAGAAATAAAATTCACAACAACAATCAAAAACTTTAATGCAAAACAAAAAAAAAACACAAACAGACAGAATTACAAAACAATAAAAAAAAACAATGTGAATTGAATGAAATGAAAAATCCGAGTGGTTCTGATCGGGGGCAGATTCGCTGGCGCCGAGTGGCGTCCTGAAAACGAGACGAACTGCACTGAAGGTATACACCCCGGCAAACGGGAATAAACGGTAAATGGTAAAAACAATGGAAAATATGGGACTTACGGGATCTTATTCGGTGGCGGCGTCGTCTTGGCGGAGTCCGAAGGCGGCGTCGTGGTGGATGGCCGTTCTGGTGGTGGATTTCCTTTTGAAATGCACGAGTGCCCGTGTTCGTCACCAAAATGGCGGACGAACGACTCGATCCCGTCCGAAACTGGAGCTTTGTGTGCGGCTGGCTGGTCCAAGCCGCTCCCCGGTGAAAGCGGTGAAAACTGCCGCTTTCTGGACTTGGAGATGCTGCAGAGATCCTCCAGGAGTCACTATCGGACGCGATGGGCCTTGGATGGGCTTCTGGTCGAGTACGAATGTACGCCGATGGCACGACAAGATGGCCGCGAGAACGATGACCAAAAAAAAGACGGCGTGGCTTCCCGCTCGACGTACGGAGATCGACACCGCTTCGAACGAAGCGGCAAAGGCACGAGCGGAAAGAAAGCCGAAGAATGCCGAAGACGGCCGAAGAAAGTGCTGGAGCTCGTTTACGCTTGCGCCTGACAGCCAAGTGCCAGGCACACCGAACAGGGGGTGAGGGGTGAGGACTTGGACAACACAGGGATATTTTGGGTTGCATACCCTCAGTGCACACGAATGCAGTTTTCAATGAACGGGGCCGAGACATACTCCCCACCAAAATACCACTCGGGGTATTTTCAAAGTTCAAAAATTAATGAAATCAAACATGATACAAAAAGAAAGAGCATAGTGAGAACAATGACGGAAGTGAAAACACAGAATGCTCACTGTCCTGAAGGGAGGGGACAAAGTTTGACCATTGGGCGTCGCAGAACGTCGCGTTGAGTACGGACATCTGCGACACGACAAATGCCATCTTTGCCGGGGAAGAGTTTTGAAATTCTGCCTAACCTCCACTTCAGAGGGGGAGCGTTTTCGTCCTTGATGAGGACTAAAGACCCCACATCTGCGGATTCAAGGTGACGTGACTTGTGCCACTTGCCGCGTTGGTACAGCGTGTGTAGATATTCGTCGCGCCAACGCGCCCAGAAACGCTGTTGCATGGATTGGACCAACTGCCATCGCGACAACCTGCTGATCTTGAGGTGGGACAAATCTGGGTCAGGTGGGGCCGTTAACGGCTCGAGCGTCAAAAAATGACCAGGCGTCAATGGGCACAGATCATTTGGATCCGAGCTCAGCTTCGAAAGTGGCCGTGAGTTGAGCAACGCTTCAACTTGGGTGACCAACGTGGTCAGCTCTTCAAAGGTGAGTATTTGATCACCTATCACGCGAGATAGATGAGTTTTGACAGCTTTTATGCCGCTTTCCCACAGCCCGCCAAAGTGGGGACTGGAGGGAGGAATGAAGCGCCAAGTGATGGCTTCGGATTCCGCGGCGAGTTGCATTGACGTCGTCAATTGCCTATGAGCTCCGACAAAGTTTGTGCCATTGTCGCTATAGATGGTAGAGCAACGACCGCGCCGGGCAATGAATCTGCGCAAGGCAGCGAGGAAAGCATCTGTTGAGAGATCGGAGGCAACCTCGACGTGCAATGCCTTGGTGGCGAAGCACACGAAAAGACAGATGTACGCCTTCGTAGTTCTGACACCGCGAGCGCGTGACATGAGGATTGGAAAAGGGCCACCATAGTCGAGCCCGACGCAGCTAAAAGGTTTTAGCTGAGAAATTCGCGCCGAGGGGAGGTCGCCCATGGTGGGAGAAAAAGTTTGCGGCTTAGTCCGGAAGCACCGGTAACACGATGCAAGATAGTGCCGTACCGCGCGTCGCGTGGACAATATCCAAAAATTTTGCTGCAGGAGATAGCAGGTATTGTTGAGTCCCGGGTGGCAATGTCGGGAATGAACTTGTCGAATGACGAGTCCTGTCAAGACGTGACGAGATGGAAGAAGAGCAGGGTGTCTGGTTGCAAATGGCAACTCATGACAATGCTTCAAACGTCCGCCGACGCGGAGAACATCGTCACGATCGAGAAAGGGTGAAAGTTTTCGAAAGGGTCTTGAACAGGGTTTGCCGTTGCGTAACGACGCGATTTCGACGGCAAATACCTTCTGCTGTACATGTTTGACAATGTACAACAAGGCAAAATGGAGTTCTGTATCCGAGAGGGGTCCTGTGAACTTCTCATCGGACTTGCATTTGCAGAACCGATAGAAATAGGCGACAGCGCCCTGAATCTTCCGTAAGGAGGATATGCGCAAAAAGAGGTCGTCGATGTCAATCGGCGGCGGCTGCGGCACACGCACGACCAAAGCGAGCTTTCGCTCTTCAGACGCAATGTCTGGGGAGGACACGGAGAATTTGTCATCCGGCCATGTGTCATCCGCTGATGACAGAAAAGGTGGGCCAGACCACCAGAGGGAGCACGAAAGCATGTCTTCGGGAAACAATCCGCGCGAAGCTGGGTCGGCGGGATTGTCCGATGTTGAGACATGTCTCCAACACTGAGGCGGGACACGCTGTTGAATATGCTCAACACGGTGAGCAACAAATGTTTTCCAGCGGTGCGAAGAGGAACGCAGCCAGCTGAGAACAACCGTAGAATCGGTCCACGCAAATATGGCATCGAACTGTATGGTTCCTGCGAGCGCTGCAACGGTGAAGGCAACGAGATTGGAAAGTAGGACCGCTGCACACAATTCGAGACGGGGTACGGTCAGCAATTTGACTGGAGCCACCTTTGATTTGGCGGTTAGGAGACGAATGGTGGGAACACCATTTCGAAGGTAACGAACGTACAACACGCTCGCGTACCCAGATTCAGATGCGTCGCAAAAGGCGTGCAACTGGCACCTGTCTGCAGGCGAAGGAAAAGTATGCCGTGGAATTTGCAACCGCGAAAGTTGCGATAGCTCGGATTGAAAACGCAACCACTGCTGACATACGATGTCTGGAGGGGTGTCGTCCCAATCAAGGCCAAGTTTCCATAACCGTTGGATTAAATGTTTGGCGAAAAATGCAACAGGGCACAGAAAGCCGAGCGGATCGTAAATCCGAGCCACCTCCGACAAGATGGACCGTTTTGTGCACGGTAGTTCATTTGGATGAACCGTGAATGAAAAGGTGTCTGTTGCCGCTTGCCACTGGAGGCCAAGAATTTTTACAGTATGGTCAGCAACGTCACTGAAAGTGGACGGCTGAGTTCGAACGTGATCAAGTGGTATGTCTTGCAGCACATCAGGGTGATTGCTTGCCCACTTGCGCAATTCAAAGCAACCCGATTGGAGCAGGTTGATCAGCTGCGTTTGTAATTCCCGTGCTGATTCCACGGAGTTCGCACCGCAAAGTAGATCGTCTACATACAAATTACGGCGAATTGCCTGCGAAGCCAATGGAAACTTCGAGGCGCTTTGTTCTGCCAAGTGAAGCAACGTGCGAACCGCTAGAAACGGTGCCGAAGAAACACCATATGTAATGGTGTTCAATTGGTACGTTTCAATGGGTCGATCAGGGGAGAAACGAAAGCGAATGAGTTGATACTTGCGATGTTCGGGCGAGATAAGTATCTGCCGATACATCTGACGGATGTCACAAGTAAAAACGATCGGCTCACACCGAAACTGCAGTAGCAAAGCTGCTATGTCCTGTTGTAACTTAGGACCGACGAGAAGCGTCTCGTTGAGAGATAAATGATTCGGCGCTTGCGCCGAAGCATCAAAAACGACGCGAATTTTCGGCTTGTCGTCTTCGATCTTGACGATCGGATGATGAGGGATGTAATACGCCTCAGAATCTGGAGGTTCTGCGTCCAGCAAGGTCATGTGACCTAGGTCGAGGTAGTCGCGCATGAATGCTATGTACAGATCACGGAGTGTGTCCTGACGGACCAGGCGACGTTCGATAGCTAACCAACGGCGGTCAGCCATAGACCTGCAATGTTCAAAGGTGGGGGACTCCCTTTTGAAGGGAAGCGAAACCCCAAAACGACCTGACGGACAACGGTAGACAGAGTCCCGGAAACAAATTTCTGCACGTTCATCATCTGGGGACAAACGTGTTTTGGACGATGGTGACGAGATTTCCTCTACTTCCCAAAATTTGTGCAGAGACTCGTCGATTCCAGTTGGAGTGCAAACCAAAAAGGAATGCAGAGGTTTTGACGGGGTTTGAAAGGGACCGAGAAGAGCCCAGCCAAAAATGGTGTTTATGGCAACAGGCTGTGACGGACCTGACGAGACGATTCCCTCTTTCACGACTGACGGATAAACGTCGGCGCCCAACAACACTTGAATGGGGCCTGGCTTGAACTAGTGCGGGAGCTAAGGGTCAAAATATGTTCCTACCTTGCAAATTGTGAAAGAAACACAAAATTTGGTACACTTACTCTTCAAAGTACCCCGAATAAGACTGGGGATGGTGCCCAGCCGAATTTTTCTCAGGAGGGCTGTACCAGAGCCTCTAAGTTGTCCCTGGAGCCCTAAGATCTATCTTCGAAACGGCAAGTGATATCGACATACTTCAAACTTCTTTTTGACCGAAGTTACTCGCAGGTGATGAACACAGATTGTACGAACCGATCTGGACCTCCCGTTTACCCGTTGCCTATCTTGCAGGGGTAAAATTGAGAAATCTGTCAGTGGAGGCTATTTCATTTGAACGTCATGGACTGATACGTGCATATACCTTGCGCTTTGTGATACAACCACGAAATTTGGTACACTTACTGTTTGGAGTACCCAGAACAAGACTGGAGATGGAACCCAGTCGAATCTTTCCTCCAAGAGCCGTACCGGCCCCGCCAAATTGTCTTAGGAGCCCTGCGGCACATTTCCTGAACGGGAAGTGTTATCGACATTCTGAAAAATTCTTCCTGATTGTTAGAACTTCCAGGTGACAGATAAAGGTTATATGAACTCATCTTGACTTCCTGTTCACCGGTTGCCTAACTTTTAGGGGCTAAATAAAAAAATAACTTAGTGACTACTATATCTCAGGATCTAAGAGCTAAAATACGCATATATCTTGTCCTTTGTGATGTAAGCAAAAACTTTGGTTCATGCACTCTCCAAAGTACTTCAAACAAAGCCAGGGATGGTGCACTGTCAAATTTATAACTCAACTGCCGTACCAGAGCCATCAGAAAGTCTACGGTATCTTTGAAATGGCGAGCGATATCGACATGCTGAAAACTTTCTCCTGAGTGTCTATAGGTGATGGATGAAGATTGCATGAACAACCTTCCACTCAGAAACTGCCTACCTTCCAGGGCCAAAATTTGAAATATAATTACGCAAGTGGCTTACGAGTATTATAAGCAATTATCACTAAGTTTCGCATCATTTTCATTTTGGCTTCGATATCGGCATAACTGAATAGCGATGTAAATGAGAATGATATCCAGATGCCCATTCCACTTTCATCCTAAATTTCTCGTTTTGCCTGTCAGGAAGGCAACGACGAATGAGCAGCATATTAATCAAATTGACGAAGTCTCCATTGAATACAAGATAATATAGAGTAAAACACTTCAAAAATCGCTTCAACTCACCTCTGTATTCCAAGAAAACATTAAATGAATTATAGGGATACGTAATATTGATCACAGTGAAATTGTCACATGTCATACAAGCAAAAAACGCTTAGGAAAAAAGGTGAACGCCGAGATGCACGGCACACTACGCATCGCGTTGAAGGTAGGCAATGGGTGCTTTCCACCTAGACGGTACAAATACCACCAGACGGCACATGTTCCATGGTGTGGCTCAAAATTTTTGGTGATCCAATGAACGGCGCAGAACCGAGTAGGAACACGTAGATGGAAAGCACCGTTTGGCACCCGCACATGCGTAAATGGCAAATGTACCAAACTTGGGGCTAGGTGGAAAGCACGCAGCATATTTATGTGGACCAAAGATTTCATAGAGAACCCATTCTCTATGGATAACTAATGTTATCCAAATATTTTCAAATATGCCTTCAAACGTCCTACCCGAAGTAAGAGAAATCGGAAGCCTTCTTCCATCGTGCCTGTCTCCGATGCCCTTAATAAATAAGAAAAAAGCGTGTGGTAAGGGCGAAGGGGGAGAGAGACAAGCTTGACACTTTCCATTAGTCATAAAAATAAGAAATCTTCCGAAAAAGTACCTACTGCTTCTAATAGTAGCCAGTTATTATGTAACCAAGAATGTGATCGAGAACGTAATGTATCTTGATTTTTTTCCCCTGAAAGGTAGGCTTCGGGAAACGGAACAGTGAAATTCATCCATGGTTAAAATGCGGTTATATACTATCTTTATCAATTACCAACTTAGAAGTAACTACAGTCAGGAAAAAGTTCTTAGCATGTCGATATCGCTTGCAGTTTCAAAGATGTGCCGTGAACTTTGGGGACAAATGACGGCTCCGGTACAGCAATTAAGTAGGTAGGAGATAAATTTGACTAGACACTATCTCAAGTTTTGTTTGGGGTACTATGAAGAGTGCATTAACAAAAGTTTCCGCTAGTTTCACAAAAGACAAGACATAAGTATGCGTATTTTAGCTCTTGGCTCCCGAAATATAGTGGTCACTAAGTTATTTTTCAATTTAGCACCTGGAAGTTAGGCAACCGGTGAACGGATGGTTCACATGAGTTTATATAGTCTATATCCTTCACCTGGAAGTTCTTACAATCAGAAATAACTTTTCAAAATGTCGATATCACTTCCCGTGTCGGAAATATGCCGTAGGGCTCCAAAGACAATTTGGCGGGGCCGGTACGGCTCTTGGAGGAAAAATTCGACTGGGTTCCATCTCCAGTCTTGTTCTGAGTACTCCGAACAGTAAGTGTACCAAATTTCGTGGTTGTATCACAAAGCGCAAGGTATATGCACGTATCAGTCCATAACGTTCAAATGAAATAGCCCCCACTGACAGATTTCTCAATTTTACCCCTGAAAGATAGGCAACGGGTAAACGGGAGGTCCAGATCGGTTCGTACAATCTGTGTTCATCACCTGCGAGTAACTTCGGTCAAAAAGAAGTTTGAAGTATGTCGATATCACTTGCCGTTTCGAAGATAGACCTTAGGGCTCCAGGGACAACTTAGAGGCTCTGGTACAGCCCTCCTGAGAAAAATTCGGCTGGGCACCATCCCCAGTATTATTCGGGGTACTTTGAAGAGTAAGTGTACCAAATTTTGTGCTTCTTTCACAATTTGCAAGGTGGTTCCCCTTACTTACCGCACTAAACCATGTGGGATCCGCCAGATTCGATAAGTTCAAGTGGAATTGATCCGGGTTCAAAGCGGTGTCTGGCAGGTTACCACAAATCCTGCGCAGGACAATTAACTCCAATTCAGGGATTGGGAGAGACTCATCATCAGCCTTGACCTGGCAAGTGACTGTGCCACACGTCGAATTGGCGGGGGTGAGACCCAAGCCAAAAACGGGCACATTGTGATTTGATGGGGATAGACCCAATTTGCGCACGCAGGAGTCCAAAATAAACGATGCCTGACTGGCAGGGTCTATGAGCGCACGGAGGCTTTGGTAGCCTCCCCACCGGTCACGAACGTGAACGATTGCCGTGGCCAACAAAACATGAGCTGCCTTGAGGCTTGAGGCGAGATTCGTCACCGAATTCGCGACATTTTCTGGAAGACCAGGGGAAACGATTTGCGGTAATTCAACTGGATTCGATAAAGAACTGGGTGACTCATGACCTGCAGTTCTATGTGGCTTGGGGAAGTGCAGCAAGGTGTGATGCCTTGCGTGGCACTGCCGACACGAATACGACGATGGACATTTTGGAGCGCCGTGATTGGTGCTCAAGCAGTTGAGACAGAGCCTTTTCTGTTTGACCGCCAAATATCTGTCATTTGGGGACATTGACAGAAAAGTCTTGCACGCGGTGACTCTATGACTTCTCGCCCCACAATGAGAACATGCTGACTCATGCGACGTCGCTGGGGCAGATGAAGTCTGAGACACCAACGTATGTGAGGCCCACGACTTGCGGCTGACCTCGGGCTTCACGGTAACGGTGTTTGCCCGTGTGGAGCGGGAGTTCGATTGCGTTTTAGAATTTAAGGCAGTTGCCTCGAAAGCCTTGCATTGGTCGAGCACGAAAGACTTGACGTCTTCGTATTTGGGGAAGGGGGTGCCAGCTGACTGCACCTCGAAACGTTTTCGCGTCGACTCATCGAGTTTCTGGAGCAGCATGCTCGACAGGGTGAAATCCCACAGGTCGATATGCGGATACTGCTCGAGCGCCACTAAATTTTCGTTGAACGTGTTCACAAGATGGCGAAGCGCTTGCGCGGAGTCAGATGTGACGGAGGAGGCGTTCATCATCGACTGCCAGTAAAAAGTGACTAGCACGCGGTCGTTCTGGTATCTCTCAACCAACGAGTCGAACGCGATTATGTAATTATCTCCCGTCAATGGCAGGTGTTTAACCATTGAGAGAGGTTCACCAGATAAAGACGAGATCAGATACTGAAACCGTTCAATATCTGAGAGAGACGGGTTTCTGTGTATTAACGCCGTGAACAGATCATAGTATGGTGGCCATGATTTTAACTTTCCGTCGAACAACGGCAACGCGATTTTTGGCAATCGGACATTGCTCCGGCTTGTCTCGAACCAAGTTTGCGAGGCTTGGCGAGAGAGCGAGGAAGTCGGCTCTGAATTCGAAAACGAGGCTTTTACCGCAGCAAGTTTGCCATACAAGCTGTCTGCCCGGAGTGTACGTTCAAGAAATGTAGCCTTCTGCTCCTCGGAGGCACTGGGGAGAGGGGCAGTGTTGACCGTGCTCTTGAAACCGTTGTAAATTTCCGCCGCAATGTCAAACGTGGCTAAAAATGCCGGTTGGAGGCTTGGCTCGGTGGTAGCTGTGACGCCTTGTTCCAGAAGGGGCTCAAGGCGCGCAATAGCTATCGCGATGGACGATAAAGTTGCGTCCATTGTGTACGACACAAAGAAAAATGAAAACAAAGCAACTGACCCTTAGGTTGGCGTACCTGAATGGCGAACCCAACCCAGGTGAAAAAGTGCGAATGAGACGGGCGAAAAACGAATTGATCAACACGCTGGACCAACGCACAAGTGTCACGTGGGTTTGACCCGTGACTTTAAAGTTTCAATAGTGAGGCGAATTAAATTCCTGACTGTACCATGCTTAGCCTGTATCCGGCTCGAAGGACCAATTTATATGTTAGCGCGGTACACATAAAGACGGCAGCCTTCCGATGAAGGCTGCATTAAAACAATAACTCTTGGATTAGGCAAGCAGCAAGCGACAGTCAGAAATAAAATTCACAACAACAATCAAAAACTTTAATGCAAAACAAAAAAAAAACACAAACAGACAGAATTACAAAACAATAAAAAAAAACAATGTGAATTGAATGAAATGAAAAATCCGAGTGGTTCTGATCGGGGGCAGATTCGCTGGCGCCGAGTGGCGTCCTGAAAACGAGACGAACTGCACTGAAGGTATACACCCCGGCAAACGGGAATAAACGGTAAATGGTAAAAACAATGGAAAATATGGGACTTACGGGATCTTATTCGGTGGCGGCGTCGTCTTGGCGGAGTCCGAAGGCGGCGTCGTGGTGGATGGCCGTTCTGGTGGTGGATTTCCTTTTGAAATGCACGAGTGCCCGTGTTCGTCACCAAAATGGCGGACGAACGACTCGATCCCGTCCGAAACTGGAGCTTTGTGTGCGGCTGGCTGGTCCAAGCCGCTCCCCGGTGAAAGCGGTGAAAACTGCCGCTTTCTGGACTTGGAGATGCTGCAGAGATCCTCCAGGAGTCACTATCGGACGCGATGGGCCTTGGATGGGCTTCTGGTCGAGTACGAATGTACGCCGATGGCACGACAAGATGGCCGCGAGAACGATGACCAAAAAAAAGACGGCGTGGCTTCCCGCTCGACGTACGGAGATCGACACCGCTTCGAACGAAGCGGCAAAGGCACGAGCGGAAAGAAAGCCGAAGAATGCCGAAGACGGCCGAAGAAAGTGCTGGAGCTCGTTTACGCTTGCGCCTGACAGCCAAGTGCCAGGCACACCGAACAGGGGGTGAGGGGTGAGGACTTGGACAACACAGGGATATTTTGGGTTGCATACCCTCAGTGCACACGAATGCAGTTTTCAATGAACGGGGCCGAGACACTTGTAATAAATGAGGGTTGAAAGTAGCAGTGTACGGCTCGAGGTACGGCTATAGTAGCAGGAGCAGCCTATCGCTGTTAAAATTAAACATTTTCCTGGCCAAAACGTTTATCGCGGACTTCACGGCAGTACCTCGTAACTGAAAAATGGAACTTTTCACAGGAGAGCAGAAATAACTGCGATTTGAAGTCCGGGAATAGTACAGAAAATTACGATATTTTGAAGTGTTATCAAAGAAAAGTAAGTTTATACTGTTTACAGTTACCTACACTGAAAAATAGCGTAATTCCCTGTACTATTCCCGGACTTTAAATTGCAGTTGTTTCTGCTCTCCTGTAAAAAGTTACTTTTATCTTTAAAAGGTTAAAACTACCAAAAGATGGCTTTTTGACATTTATTGTAGACTTGCTCTTAGTTTGAGTCTGCGCTTCTGTGTTTTTCAATTTATTGATTTACACTATGAAGATAATTATCACGAATCATTTTTATTGTTTTTTCTACTACTGCAAGTTAGATAAGGTCTTATTTTTTGATGTCGGAATGAAAAAGTTGTGGAAAAATCTGTAGAAAAACGTTTTTTCTCGTACCTAACCGTTTGTGTTTTGCTTGCCATTGGTTAATTATTTTACACCGTCCCAATACTCGCTCTTTCTCACTTGTTCCACAAATATCTATATTATGTTTATACAGGGTGTCCGTTTTTCGAGGCTAAGCATGGGTATCTCGCTTATCTTGAGAGATACAAAGTCGGGTAAATCAGGAAAAAGTTGCGCATTTTCATGAAGATCAATGATCCAAAAAGAAATTCCACGTATCGATTTTAGTTTTTGAGATATCGTGAGAAAACAGGAATTTGAATTTTTGTTTTAATTTTTTATTCAAAAAACGGTTAAAGGTGGCCTTTTCCAATCTAGACATTGTCAGGGCACTTTTTCAAGGGGAATTCAAAGCTGCCAAAATCTTTATTCTAGCTTTCAAAACAACCGAGATACGACATTCAACTTTTTGCTCTAATGGGCGCCATATTGGATTTTGGTATTTTTGAATACGGTATCCTTTTCTGGTTACAACGATGTGCCACATGTCACTGTTGAATAAATGTTTGACATTTACGTTTTTTTCATTGTCGTTGCTGTTTTTGTTTCCAAAGCACTCTTTGAAAAATAAAAAAATAATTTTTTGCTCAAAAGCATGAATTCAACAGTGGCATGTGACACATCGTTGTAACCAGAAAAAAGTATTGTATTCAAAAATGTCAAAATCCAATATGGCGCCCATGAGAGAAAAAAAAGTTGAATGTCATATCTCGGTTGTTTTGAAAGCTAGAATAAAGATTTTGGCAACAATGAATTCCCCCTGGAAAAGTGCCTTCACAATGTTTCAATTAGAAAAGGCTACCTTCAACCGTTTATCAAATAAAAAATAAAAACAAAAATTACAAATTTCTGTTTTTTCTTGATATCTCGAAAACTAAAACTGACAGGTCAAATATCTTCTTGGATCATTGATCGTCATGAAAATTCGCAACTTTTTTCTAATTTAACCGACTCTGTATCTCTAAAGATAAGCGAGATACCCATGCTTAGCCTCGAAAAACGGACACCCTGTATATGGTTCAGGTAAATACTCCTTTCCTAACTTGTGGTGTCTAATGCCAATGAAACACGCAAACCAGTGCCAAAACACTGCCAGCGAGCAGTGCCAATCAATGGCTCAGCTCGTCGTGCCAATCATTGGCTAAAGTGCCAATGACTGGCACAAATGCAAGGCTTTCATTGTTATTCTTTTTTGGCTGTTTAGAACACTGTTTGCATCAAACTTTAATAAGACCATATAGCGAAGACATTGAAGAATGCTTGAAAAAATAACTGCGGTTCGTACCTCTTATACCAAACGATTAATCAGCTTCTAAGTTTGAGAAACCTCTAAAGGTGCCAATCAATGGAGGTTTTACCCTATCTCTATATATCTCCACAAAGTTGCACACGGCCAAGCCTTTTATGACCCTATGCCCCCAGACTATTAGGTGAGAAACATTGTTTTTTTTTCTATTTTAAAGTTACCATGGCACGCTCCATATAAGGCTTGAGGGCATACCGATGGGTCCTAATAAAACTAGCTTTATTCGCAGAGCCGGATGTGAAGTAACGTTTCTCGCAGGGCATCTTTGTAACTAGCGCTATTGAAAAGAGGTCGTTGTAACTGGCGCATCTCAAATGAACGCAAGTGAACTGGCGCAACTTCTAATAACTTCTAATAGAATGCGTTCATTTGCATTCTTCTAATAGTTCTAATAGTAGCGTTCATTTGAGATGCGCCAGTTACAACGACCTCTTTTCAATAGCGCTAGTTACAAAGATGCCCTGCGAGAAACGTTACTTCACATCCGGCTCTGCGAATAAAGCTAGTCTTATTAGGACCCATCGATACACACAGGCAATAGAGGTGTGTCTGTATCACGGAACCTCTAAGAATTATTTTCACTTTAGGCTTTAGGGGCCCCGGCCCCGGATATCAGAGTGCCAGGGGCCTCAAGCCTTTGAAATTTTGCATTTTATCATATTTCTTTTCACATGGTTGCATTGTCACGTGTGACATCTTACAGCGATACAGCGCTTACATCGATGTATCTTTTTTACAGAATAGCATCATGAAGTTGACTCGCTCATAAAATTTAGGTGGAACCCGCAGTAGGTAATCAATTATTAGTTATAGCGTTTTCGAGTCGCCAGAGCCGAGCCGGTTCGGCTCTAAAATCGCTATAGCTGATTGGCCAGGGATTTTCGGGAACCAATCAAATCCCCTGATTTCAGAGCCGAGCTGGCTCGGCTCTAGCGACTCGAAAACGCTATTAGTTTGCGTGCACACGTACGTCGTACGACGTATAATGTAACTTTCAACGTGAAAATTGACGAGTTTGTTATTTACAATTCCTTCGTTACAGGGGACTTCCCACGTTCTACGTTGCGTTACGTCGTACGTTCTATGAGATCGCAACTCCCTATTACCCCTATTACCTGTATCCTTTGATTATAAGAAAGGTGGAAGTGCCAAAACACAACATGTAAGACATTTTAAAGAGCCCTACCCTCACTGAACTGGGAACTTCAATAGTCGATCGAACGACGAACTTGCACAAATGGTGGATGCGCCAGTCAATTAAGCGTTCGGCACATATTGAATGGTCACGACTCACGATCAAGGAATGACGGCTTTTTACCGAGTGATGATTTAAAATGTCTGCTTGCATGCTTATAGTGAATAAGTGTAATGACATTCCAGATTCGATTCTCAGTAGAAGGGATTTATAGATACAATAATTATTGTTATAGTTAGAGACTGCGTTTCTATCGCACCTTTCGATCCGCTCGAGTTTCGATCTGTGGCTTCAGTCAAGCGCGTTTTTATCGTCGCATGTTCGATCCGCTTCACTCAATCCTATTTCACTCCCTTTGAATTAGGTTAGAATTAAGGAGCGACAACAACATGGTTTAAAACGCGTCAAACTGCACCAAACCGAAAGCTATTCAATAATTGAATTTTTTGGTGTATTTTAATCACAATAATTACTTCTTTTTTTTTTGGCCCAAAGTTCTAGCTCGTTGGCCACGAAAGGGAATATAATGAAAACATCGTATCTTCTTCTTCTTCTTCCTCTTCTTCATCTCACTTCTTATCACAATTACTGGAAAGCATCCCTTGACATTCAGTGAAAATACGCTTTGTTTACAAGTCGGTCATCTGTCACTTCGATCCGATCTCGTTTGCATCGGCCAAAATACGAGCGGATGCGGGTCTCGATCCGCTCGACTAAAGTCAAGCCGGCTAAAGCACCGGATCGACTTGAACTGCTCGATCCGATTGAAATCTCAATCCCAACAGTTTATATCGGCACTTTCAAGTGGATCGACCCGATCGGATGGAGTTTTGATCGGATCCAAAGCTGCGATAGAAACGCAGTCAGAGTTAGGTATACATAAAATCGACATTGACGACATTGGCCGGCCCGTATTATTGACTGTCCATTTTTTGCTGGACGACAATAATTGAAATGCGACTGAACTATTATATGTTGAGCAGCATGAGCAGTTTCATGAGTGAAACTGAAGTTGCATAATCTTTTGCTTTTTGCTTCCAAATCAAAATCTAAAAACATCGAGTAGGTAATAATTATTGACGGAAGGAGAAGTGACTAATAATTCAAACATTTCAAACGTCCAATATTTCTATTTGGAATTTATTATGGGTTTTGGAAAGCTGTGGGTGAAAAACCGCAGTGGGTCTACAGAGACGTTTCTGGTCTCAAATTGTGGAATATAAAGTCTTCTTTGGAAACTTACTGATTAGTTTCTAACTAAATCACTTGAAATTTCAAGAGAATAAGAGTTTTGCTTGAAACAATATCACATTGATCTACTGGAGTGGAGTACTGGCGCTGAGTGGTGACTGTGCTGTAGCCTGTAGCTATTCTGATGAAGAGATTTAAATACAGCGTCCTGTCAAACGAGTATTTATTCATCCCAATCGCCATGGAGACTTTTGGCTCTTTTGGTCCAAGTGCGCGAGCGTTTATTCGAGACATCAGCCTTAAGTTGGTATAGAAGCCACCGGAAATCACAAAGGGGGCTCCCTTGGGGGCTCCTGGTTTAAAGAAAGACTATCACTCGCGATTCAACGGGGAAATGCCATCAGTGTGATGGGAACTCTTTGCACTAGTGTCACTTCCTCGTTGAACTTTTTGAACTATTTTTAGTTGTGGTTATAGTTCTACAATGAGATGAAGAGTAATCACTGTATACTTACCTATTATGTATCTTTATTATTAGTTTTGTTATTATCATTATTATGTATCTTTATGACATTGGTCCAATTAATTGACCTTAATCATAAAAGAGACCTGTACATTTTTTTTATTATAAATTCGTTTAAGTAGGTATAGGTATAATCGGTATAATGTAAATGTCACAACAAGCCGACACCGGCCGACACAAAAATTCGATTAAATCCTTTCAGTGTTTACAAAAATACCTGTTATGCAAAGTATCGACGCATGATAACTCAAATTCGCAGGGAGCATCGAATGTATATGAGAAATAAATTAATTTTCATCTGTTTACTATTTAGATGAACCGATGATAAGTTCCAAGAAAACGCGCGAGAATATTTATTTATTATTTTCGAGCAGATTTGTGATACTATTCAGTCATAATAATTTTTAAGGAAGGTATATTTATACCTATGTATGTACTATAGCTACTAGTACTAGTACACTATATACTACAGGTATAAGTACTCGGTATATTAGGTACCCTCCCTTCTGTATATACAGGAAGTAACAAAGTGACCCAATAAGCCCTCCCTAGGTATGGTATATCTGTCATGGTCAAGGACCTGATTATCGTCAAACGAGTCGCCAAAAAAGTGATAGATTTCACTTTATCGTAACATAGTACAGAGTGAATCCCCGTCCTTTCCTGTTCAAAAAAAAACCAAAAGGAAAGGATGCTCCGCATGTCTAGTTACTCGTTCGTGTTTTGCACTCCTATAAATTATGCAAATGAGTAGGTGGGTACTTACCAGTCATTTGTCATTTTGTCCTCAATTATGGCTCGAGTGTTTGTATAAGTATTCACATTTTGAAGTGACATTAAATAAAACTTCTTGGTCTTTTTTTATAATGTATTTTTCTTGGTATTGGTAGTAGTGGCGGCCGTTTCATACCCGATTTTTGTGTGTGTCTGATGACCACAGGCAGCATGCGGAAAAAGGATTCGGTAATGAAAAAGGCACCGATCTAGAGTTTGGAGCTGATCGCTTCATCGGTGGAGGAAAAAAAATGGAAATAGAGACAGCAATCAATATTTTCCGATTTTTGGATTTTGGAAATGTAAAGTACATCTTTGTAGCTTTCGAAAGAGACCAAAATGGCAAGAATCCATCAAGAAATAAACCCACAAGGATTGATTTTGCAACACTTATTTCACCAATTCAACTCCGTCCTTAAGTTGGAATACATCCTTGTTGTTATCATCATCAAATTTTGACGATTTTCTCCTGTTTATGGATCTTTAAAAAATGTACTTGGAACTGGAACTTTCCGTGAAGGGTCACAGGGAAAATTTTCTTGGCATTATTCATCGCATGTTACTGTCGCTTATATAAATATAAGCCGATCAGTTAAAAATGTTCAAATGATGCTCAATATGGCAACGATAGTTAGTTTGAGAATTGCGCTGGTTTTGATTGCTGCGGTAAGCATTTATCGGGTATTTTCTCTCAGTTTTAACTGGTCCATTGTTTTATTTCACTGTCAGTTTCTTGGCATGGTTGTTGCTTATCCGCTGATAAGGATTTCACATCACGGTGCGCCGAGTTACTATCATCATCCCTACCGTTACCGTTATCCAGTTCATCATAGAAAAGGATTTTATCATGTGCGGTACTGGCATTACTGATTGAGTGACTGTCTTTCAACGACTTGAATTTTCTTCGAGGAGGTATAACACTTATTTAAATTGCGGTCGAATAACTATTTTGTGAAGTTTTTTAATCAGTACAATTTCTGGAAACTCACACCTACCTACTGATCTTCCCTAAACCCCATCATAGTCATGATAATACCAGGAGCTGAAGCTCCCTCAGACTGTAAAACACAATATATAAACGATCTCAAGTAAACTCTAAATAAGATACAAAGGATCACCTCTCAAACACTTATATATTTACCAATCAAATTTTGATTCCATCCATACAATATTTTATTATGTTAAAAAATAAATACCTACCTTAAATGCTTACTTCATATATTAATTTAATTAAAATATGGAAATTGTTTTTTACTGACAAATTAACATTCACTGTATTTAAGTGTAAAACATTCATAACACGTCATCATTGGGCGGAAAGAATAAAAACTTGAATAAGTACCTATTAGTAGTAATAATCTCCATCATAATATCCGCTGCTGCTGCTTCTATCGTAATAGCCATCATTGTCATTGACATAATAGTAGTTGTTGACAGGTCTTGTTGGATAAAATAAAGGAACGGCTACAATACCGCCACCGCCTCGGAAGCCTCCCCATCCTCTGCCACCCCATCCCCTGCCTCCCCATCCTCTACCTCCGCCCCAACCTCGACCTCCTCCCCAGCCTCTTCCTCCTCCGAAGCCGTGCCGCCCATGACCTCCACCGAATCCTCCATGACCTCCGCCGAAGCCCCCGTGACCGCCACCGCGCGGCGCAGTTAGCACCACCGATATCATCAAAGCCAGCACCATAAGCACCTGCATTTTCGTAAAAATATAAACATTAAAATTCAAATTAATACCATAAGCAGGTATGATCGAGCTCATAAACAAGCACATAAAATAAAAATTTACCCACCACAATATTAAAATGTGGTGAGAATGCCATTATGTAAACACAACACACTTGAACTTGTAGGTAATAATAAAACTGGCACGATTTGCGATCAATCTTTTTTGTTTATAGCTATATGTAAGGTGAAGTACAGGACCACGTGGCACTTTGGTGTTAATTTTCAAAATCAATGTTGGAAATTTTTGAACTACTGAATAATGAGTAATACATATCAATTCCCGTAATAATTATTTAATGTATTTATCCTTTTACCTAAGTCGGACACATTTCAATGTTTCTAGAATTTTTTCAATAAACCTTCAGGAGGGAGTTGGGTGAAACGGGATAGTTGGACTTTGGAAGTACATATTTCCAAAAGTGCAAGCAAAAATCAATATACATCTCTACGTGAAAAACATGTTGAAACATTGTCTATTCGAAACTGTTGGCACCATTCACATGCAGTGCTACTTACCTGATTATTATTTGAGAAATAATTTTTTACATGCTGTTGAACATGTCGTTTCTCCTTTTTTGCCCAGCCCAAAAGGCATAACTGAGTGTTTGCTGGTTACGTATATAAAATGGTGAAACTCCGGCCAAAAGTTATATTTTTATCAGGACAATTTGTGTACAAAAATGATTTTTGTAATTCTTCATGTACTCACGTACATACAATAATTATTATTCTACTTCTGCTATGTACTAATATATTTGTTATAAAAATTGGTTGGATGGAGTTAAATTGGTGAGAAAAGGCGTTGCGGAAGCAATCGCTGTGGGCTTATTTCTTGACAGGAATTTACCATTCAAGTCTCTTTGGAAAGCTACAAAGAGGTACTTTGGTTTGAGCCTATAGACATTTCCAAAATCCAGAAATATTTTATTCAAAATTAGATTTTTTTTCATTTGGAAAATGTCTATACCTATAGGCTCATTGGTCGGCAGAATTTTTCAACAAAAAATTAGTACGGGGCTCCTCAAAATTTGATCTCAATTTTTTTTTCGGTGTACAATACTGTACACCGTCGTACACGTCGGTGTACACTGTACACGTCATTCAATAGTTTTATTATTCACTGCAAAAAAAGAGTCGCATGCTAATTATTCTCATCGACATACTTTCACGTCAAAGTAAGTACGTTTATAATTAATATTATTATTTCTGCCCCCAAACACACAATATTTATTACTGCGTGCTACTGATTCACAAACCACAAATAACAAATGAATTAACGCTCTTGACTTCACTGTTCGCACTATCGCGCAATTCAATTCTATCTGCCTTGGCTAGAGAGCCTCTCCTTATACAAATCCCTACCCGCCCCTTGCATTTCAGAATGCTTCAGACGTATTCCGGAACGTTCTCGAAGGTTCTCATCACTTCTCGCTTGCATCATTATTCCAGCATGTGTTCCTAATCCCTTCGTGAGAGCTGTAGTAACGTAGCTTCGGGAGTGTCCCGCAAGCTTTAGATGCACGGCTCCTCCGCCAATTATGCAGGTGTGTGTCTTATTCACGCGTCTTGATCTCTAGTAAGTTTCGTCACTCTTATTACCTACACTAGAGGTAGGTAGATAATACTTATTAGTTGAGGGATTGGTACAAGCATAGAAACATTATTACTAAACAGTTGAATAATAAAATCTATGGTGAATCTAGCAATTTTATTCAATATATTGGATAATATGTAATAGGTATTTTTTAAAACTGAATCTTTGTTTCATAGTTGGCTCTGTTATATCTACACATCTAGTGGTTATGATATAAGGGGTATAGGTACGAAGACAAAAATAACAGTGGTTGTATTAAAATAAACTTCACAAAGTGTACACACTGTACAAAAAATTGAATATTCAGTGATTTTTCTTATAAACGAATACCTTACCTTTTCGTTTTTACTCGAAACAAGTATTTTGTTTTGGCGATATTGAAATAATTCACAAAATCTTGCGACGTTCAGGTAAAACTGCGTTTTCCTAGAAACTAGAGCCCATACAAACATCGGGGTGCCCCTGAAAAGAAAACTCAAGCTCAGTCTTTTTCCCCACGTATTAAGAAAAAAATTCTTTGCATTGATAGTTTCTGAAGAAAATCGAGTTGGTACTTGTGTTTTAGCTGTACAGGAGACACTATGCAAGATGTTTGCAAACTTGGGGTGGAAAATTGAACCACAGTAAGGGAAATGCAATAAGAAATCCCTATCAGTAATGAAAAAATCATATCCATAATTTTTTTAAAATAATTAAACTATAAAAACTCATCCTCATTGAATTATTCAAAAAAAATGCTGAATCTGAATCTGCTTCTGAATAAAATGCTTCAGAAGTATCAGGAAGATGTTGAAAAAAATGTGGGGCTTTTATTTTTGGAAATGTGGAGGGTCAAAAGGTGGTAGAAATAAAGTTGTATAAATAATCTGTCTCTCTACGTAAATTGTATAAGTATATTTTGCTGACGCGTTTCGTGTATTGCTATGAAATTACAAAACACATTTAAAGGTTCAAAAAATTAGCTTTTTGGTCTGATCAAAAGAGTTCACTAGAATCTTCCAAAATAACGAAAATAGATTAGAAGGGGTCGAAGGACCACCATTTGACCCTCCGCATATTTCCAAAAATAAAAGTCATACATTTTTTTCAACCTTTTTCTGGCTGTTTCGAAGCATTTTCCCAACTGCTCTCCAATTTTCCACCCCAAGTTTGCAAACACGCTGTACATTCATATTTTTTCTGGATTAGCGATGTACAAATCCAACTTTCTGCAGGTTAGCGAGGTAGATATTTTAGTTCTTCATATTTGAGCATCACTTTTTGAGCACAGATTTTTGCATGTATTTTCGCATAAAATTGGAAACTTAAGAATTATCACGCGTTTTTTATATCTTTTTTTATGGATGAAAAGAAATCACAGGAAATTGTGCTCAAAATATGATAAACTGAAATACATCGCTGATGTGCGGTTTCAAGCATGGACCTGTACTTAAACTGGACTGCTGATATTCGGACTATCAGGCCGAACAATAAATGACTTCATACGGGCGGTAGCTAAAATAACAAGAAGTTTTCAAAATCCTACAGTGAATGGAAATTTGCATTGGAATTTGGTATTTGCAGACATTGATACTGATTTCTAGATGCAGTGTCCGCGCGTAAACAATAATGTGTTTCTTTCTTCGAAACGTGTAGTCAGGTTTGTTTGGGCTCAAAGAAATATTATAATAATGAAGTTTGAGAGGCACTGATTGGCAACTTTCTAATCGCGGCTGCTATTCAATTTTGGTGGCAGTACCAGTTACACAAAACGCTTTTCAACAAATTAAAAACAAGACATTCCCACCTGCATCAATTTCTATAATCGCGAATAACCTATTATTGAATTTAACGACTAATTTTTTGTATACTTGAACTACGATTAAGCGCGTTAAATGCCTGACTAGTGCTCATTGATGCGTTGATTGACTATTGTGTTTAACGCTAATATCAGTATCAGTCCAGCTAATATACAGGTCCATGCTCTCAAGTCACTTTCTTGGACTGTAGGTAGGTAAACCTCTAAGATGCTTATTCAAATAATTCGCTGGAATAAGACAACACTTGTCCACAACTGTAACAGAGTTTATCGTTTTGAACGTTGATCAAATAATCAAATTTAAAACAAACAATATTATTATGTAACAAGTCTATAGTTAGACCACACATCAACAGCTCACCATTGAGAAATTATTATGAACAATCAAAAATCAGATTATAAACTGAAAACAAAAATATAAAACACAGTTTATTATTTTGCGTAAAGTTTGAATAAAGCTTATACCTGCGATTGCGGATTATTATTCCCCACTCCTTCCATAAAAACCATCGTGAGTTTGCAAGGAATTAGCATGGTATTGTGGTTTTCGGTAAAATTGTTGATTAGCGGGATAACCAGACAAATAAGGATACTGTTGATATCCTGGAAAAATTGGGTGAAATTGCCCTGGCGGAATGTTTCCTGCTCCTCCGGGAATGTTATCAGGAATGTATTGGACGCTTGCAATGAAAGATTTTCCTGAAATCAATTTTAATTCAGAAAGAAAGCAGTATCTGTGTAGTGTTTGAAACAGTTAGTACAGTGTGCTGCTGGAAAAAGCAACTAATTCGCGGACACCATGTTTCGGCCGAGTATACATCCTCAGCGAATTATATTTCCGGAAAATATTCCACTGGAAATGATTTCCGCAGTTTTGAAGATATGAATTTCCAATTCAACATTGTTGATGAGCAATGCGGATAAGTGAGCATATGTGAAATCTGGATGGACCTTGCCGTTTTACCCCCCAGCTACAGTAGATTGCATTGGGCGTGGGTAGGGTCATTTTCAAATACGACACGTTTCGGTTTTCTGGCGGTGATGTTTTCAAAATGAAACTTGCACAATGCACATTCCGTGAATTAACAAAACTGCAAAGCAACCTTCGACCTGCGGTAGGTATAAGTCCGACGAAATATTTTAGGTGCAGACTTTTTGCGGGTGATATTTGGAGAAAAGATTGAAATGAAACATTTTTTAAGAGAAATTTTTTTAAATCGGATCAATGCTTTCCGAGCTCTTCCCCCTGGAAAAATTGCACATTTATAAGTTTTGGATGCATGAAGGACACAACTAAAAGTCCTGAAAGTTAAGTCCTGTGCTCGGTCCTGTTAGTTAATATTATTTGCACTTCCTCGGGTTTTTTTTTGCGCGCGGTCGTACCTATATCAAAATTTTTTGAAGAAACATTCTCTGGTTTTTACAGCTGTATCCAGAGTGAAATTCTAGTTCAGAAAAAATTAGGGTGGGGTGCCATTTGACATGGGAAAATTGGAGTAGCTGGGGGTGAAACCTGGTCCAGTCAGACGGCATTTGTGCTCATAGACTCACGCCCCGCGTTGCTGATCAACGACAGTGTCTTGAGAATTGTAAAAATTGGTATGTTATGCCAAAGACCGATGTTCACGGAATCGCGGACTTGGTTCGTTTTTCCAGCAGCAAATCACCGTTAACGATGAAATGATTGATTATTAATCAGAGTATTCAGAGTGATTCAAAGTAGGATTATTGTAGAACAAAAGTAAGAAAATTCCCGAAAATTTACTGAACTATACCTGTCCGCTCCAGCTTGTCTTGTCCATCAGGATTGTTTTGTTCAGCAATTTTGTCGGAAAGACTTTGTGTTGTGACTGTTGAGAGGAATGAAATTGCAACGTAAGTCACCCAGATCATCTGTGGAAAACATCGATTTAAAATTTGTACCGATAGAATTTTCGAAAACACTGGCACCTTTCGCAAATCACTCATGTTGGTTTATTGCTTGAGCAATGCTTCTCTGCAAGTAGATTATAGGTACACCATACCTTTTATACACGTTATCAATATTCAAATTTCCCACAAATAAGGACAAAGGACACAAGAAAATGGAAATATAGGTTGAACCTGCCCTTGAATTATCAAATAATTGTCCATTTCCTCAAGATAAAGCTTTAGAGTTTCTTTTTTTTTTTTCAAAAAATGCTGCTTTGTTTTATTCCAAATAGGTACATAATTTATAGTAAGCACAATCGTATATCCAGTATCAGTAGGTATAGCAATAAATAGTCTTAGTATTTTCTTAGATTCCGTTGCCGTCCGCCGTTGCTGTTATTCCCTCCGGAACCTTTGTGATCTTCGTTTGATTCCTTTGTTTCGTCCTTGGCCACTTCATCCTCAGGTTCCCCGCCAGCATAGTCTTTCTGGAAGCCTTGCACTTTTTTGTTAATCAGTCCCATGAGTCCGTTGCATGCCTGGAGTCCCATCGGCATTTTATGCCCATTTTGGATCTCGGAAGCGTCTGTTTGTTCGGTGACGGCTTGGTGGTCTTCGCCGTTTCTGCCGTTTTGTTGGTCGTTCTTCTTGTTGTTGTTGTCTGACGCGGGGAAAGCCAGCGCGGATGTTAAGATTACGGCGAGGATAATCTGCAAAGCAAATGAAGATGATTTATTATGTTCAAGTTTTTAGTTAAATGAAATAATAGATTATTTTGCATGAAAAATGTCAAAATTCCCTGGAAGTAGGTACTTAGGTTTTCCAGTTACATTATTCAGGCGACTAAAACAAAAATTCACTGCGTTAAGTATAGGTACAGTGATCAACATTCCAAGTGGAGCACCTAAAAAATTGCATTGATTTCAAATTGCTGTAACTAGTGTCTGAGAAAATGGACTAATTTGAATAATTTTTCCTGAATAGCTGACTCTGTTGATAATTACATGGTGCATTTAATTATTTGTGCTGATGTGACATGTCTAATATACAGTATACAGGATGTCAGAATATGTGGTCCTGCAACATGGATAACTTTGTATCGACCTGTTCCTCGAGAAAATTTTTCTGATTTTCTTCTGAACTGTTCGAAGAGTTAATGGGACCTATATCTCAAAACCATTTTTCAAGTTTTCGTCTGTCTTCCTCATTTACAGGGTGATCTCAAAAAGGTGATGTTTCGGACATCCTGCTGTCATAACTTCTTTTACTGTCATTAGATTTGGAAAATCTGTTTGTGAAATAAACAAAGCACATTGGCACAAAGAATTAAATGCGCCGTGTAACTTTTGAACGAGTCAGTTTTGCAAAGAAAAAAATATTCAAATCAGTTAATTTTCTCAGGAGCCACAGCAATTTGAAGTCGATGCAAATTTTTGGGTGTCTCACTTCGAATGTTGACCACTGTATATGCTGTGACAACCCATGATTGTAGTGTCTTGTTTGTAAGTCCATATCCGACACTTTGACCACATTTTCTCAGAGATAATGGCGCTTTTAGCTGCACTTTGTCATCTGATTCTGTCCGTTATGCGAACCTCTACTCGGGACCTCAGGTATCGATAAACGCTAATCGGCAGCCAATTTCTCTAGCATGTCAAGATGGACAAACATCTTGCTTGAATTAAGTTCAGGGTGGACTTGAATTGGTGAAATACTTAAGACTTTGCGGAATCAAGCGCTGTAGGCTTATTCCTTGACAGAAATTTATTATTCAGGTGTCTTTTGAAAGCTATAAAGAGCTATTTTGGCCTATATTGACATTTTCAAATTCCAAAAATAGTTTTTCCAAAATCGGATTTCTACCTTTACAACTCAGGTAAATTACCTTCCGACGGATTTCCTTAAAATTATTGCACACAATTCCTCTATTAGTACCAATTTAATTTTTGTTTTGACTGCTAGTGCCATCTCGTGTTTTTTAATTCCATATATCCTAGGTACCCACCTAAATATCTGACCACAACCTCTTATGAATTTTCAAGTTCTCCGTGATATTCACCAAAAACTGAAAACTTATGTGCAATTCGAATATAAGAATATTATTTTTTGCCTCACTAGCCCCCTTGGAACACAATTCACTTTTCTTAATGGATAATTAGAAAATGTTTTTGAAAATTGTTTTCATCGAAATTTTCTAGCGAGGTGTCACAATATTTGCTATGGAAAATAAAAAAAAGAGGCTGATTTCTAGTTTTTGGAGGAGAGGAGGTTTGAATGTCTTTTATTTCTGAGAAAGCGGTTGATTTCAAATCAATAAATTTGTAATAAAATATGTTCAACGTATATATTGAAACAATATAATATCAGTTGCAATTACGCAAAACTTGATTTCTAATCATCCTCACTTATATGTTTCTTATATGTAAAAAGATAGACTCACAAGTGAACGCGTTGCCATTTTTTATCACCAGTGTTAATATAATTAATCACAACTACCGATAACAATCACACATTTCGATATTTATATGAATCTCTGAAAAAGAAGAACCGTGCCGTAATAAAATTACCCTTTATGGTTGATCGAGCAAACCTCCCATTCATTCAAAATAACTATATCAAAGAAGCATGGCAAATTAACACGCATTGTTAAAATTCGGCATAGATAATGCAATATGTCCGTTTTGTTATTGCGATGGCCTTGAACTAAATCACCTTTAAAATATGTTAATATAGAAGTCATCAATTAAACGTTATCAAGAGATTAAAAAGGTTAATTTTAAAAAATAGAAGATTTGTTTATTTTTGATTTTCAGTTTTTTTCTGTACATTCTAAGTTTTGATTTTAATATCCATGTGTTTGGTAACCACCTTGATGGTGTCCACCGCCCAAGTTGCTTTGATGACCGCCTTGATGATGACCACTTCCTAGGCCTCCTTGGTGGTGACTACCTCCGCCAAGACCTCCCTGGTGATGACTACCTCCGCCAAGACCTCCCTGATGACTTCCTTGGCCAAGTCCTCCTTGGTGGCCTCCCTGGCCAAGTCCTCCTTGGTGTCCTCCTTGAAGACCTCCTTGGTGTCCATAACCTCCTCCTTGTTGTCCATGACCGCCTACTCCAAGATTACCGGAACTTCCATGACCTCCAGCGCCGTAGGGATGAGCTGAAACGGCGACGGCCAGAACTAAGCAGATCACCTTGAACAAGAATTTGGTTCAATGACAAGTTCATTCAGACACTTTTATGGGTGGCACCTATTGATTTTGTTTAATTTTGTATTGTGTGAAAAAGTTTTTAAATTGCAAATAATGAATATAAAACTGAAAAACCAAGTCAAAATTCAACAAAGAAAGCACAAATATGAAAAATAATAGGTATACTCACGAAAGTCTTCATGTTGTCAGTCAAATTCAAGAAACTGTAATGCTCGCACCAAAGTATGGGTTCTTTTTATATGAAATTCAAATCATAATAATTTTATCAAATTATTAAAACACAGTTGTAATTAGTTGGCAGTCTGGATGTAAACAATAATACATAATTACGTGGAATGTGATATCTTGGAAACTTTAGTTTGACCTAAAACACATGAGTGATATGTGAATTATTATTATTGTTGGAATGATGCAAGTATTACATTTAATTTTGCTATAGGAAAAAAAGACGTTTTATCAGGAAGTCCAAGCAGACCTAATTTTGAAGATTTTTGATCCAATTTTGTTTACCTTGAAATTTTGTGCTCGACGGTCCTCTAGAAAATTAGAGATACATTATAGGTCCTATACATAGGTCGATATCTGAAGTACATACAGGGTGTTCGGTGATTCATCTGACAGACTTTGACGCTGGATAGACAATTCCAAGATGAGTTGAGACCAGCAGGAAAAAAAAAATGACCATTGGTTACGAAGATCGAGACAAACATACAGGGTGTTTTGTACTTTAAGTCATAAACTCCATAATTTTTGAAGTGCAATATTTCTGCAACGGTTCCGTTGAAACTTTCGTATTACATTCCCTCACTGGATACTTCATAAAGAACCATAGCAAATAGGAAAAAGTTCCAGGACCGGACTACTTCATAAAGAGCCATAACAAGTAAGAAAAAATTCCAGGACCGGATAGGAGTAAAAAAAATCATTCAAGTTTTCGTGTCAAACAGTACATTTTTGAGCGAATTTCAGAAAAATGGTTACAATTTTACTCGTAATATTCATATAGCTGAGGAAAAACTCTAAACACTGGAAATCCTCTATCCAGTGTTGAAGTTTGTCACTGTCACACAAATCACGGAACACCTGTATATGTAGGTAGAGGTAGGTATCATGTACCAATATGGTGAATTGTTAGTAATTTATCCCAATGAAATCACCCTTGCCCAATGGGGAAGCCAACTTGAGAAACTAGGCGAAGAAGGCAGCATCGGGAAGTTTACGGAATTCATAATAGTACGGGGCAGAAAGGCAATTTTTCACTGAAACCTGGAAATTGATAATTACTGGATGATTTTTGGCATACATATTCAAAGATATCCCCTAAACAACATACTAAAAGTCACAAGCCGTCACAGGTGGGATTCACTTGATAGACTGGAAAATCTCCAGGATAACTGGAATTTCGCTGGAACGCACATACATAGAGGACGGAAAGACGTAGAGGCGTGTTTTTTTTTGTGAATTACTTGTTATAACGTCATCTGTCATAGAGAATGTGGTACAACTCCATAAATAATGTATTTGCAATGGAAAATCATCAATAACCTGATTTTTCTGTAGCGCTCACAAAACTCTTGCGAATTGTGCAAATTTCATTTTGAAAAAATTACCGTCAAAAAACCGAAGCCGTGTCGATTTTGAAAATGGATCTACACGACGTCCAGTCCAATCTACTTTCGCTATCAGTTAAAATAATTCGAAATAAGTTGATCCCTGAGCAGGAATCAATTTTTTTAGTGGAGTCCTGCATCAAAAGTGGGTCGTTTGGTCAAAATCCGGGTGAAAGGCTCTCCCGGGTGGCAGCGGCTAGGTCAAATTTTGAAAATTCATAACGTCTGACTGGGACATGGTGGAAAGCTGCAACTGCAGACTTAATTTTAATCTTTTGTTGTGTTTCTTCCTGCCAAATTTGGGTCCAATCGATCGGATAGATTTTGAATAATTGAATAGTAAAACTTTGAACTTTGACATTTTTTAATATTTGACACATGACAAATGAAGAGAAATGCTTCCAAATGTTCTGAGTACAGTTTTTCAAGAGCTTTCAAAGTGCAAGTCAAGTTCTGTGAGATATAGCTTCTGTCATTTGTTGATAGTGAAACTCCTGTTTGACAGATGACAGCTAAAAACTGATGGGCTCATTCTACGGGAGAATCATGCCTGCATATCAAATTTAAAGTCGGTCAAATTGATGGCTCGGCAGTTATCGCGGAAAATTACAGACATTCCCAGAACGTTTTGCTTATTTCCAGGCAGCGTTTGAAAAAATTAACGTCAATCGCAGTTTCCCACAGCAAATACATAATTTATAGAATCGTACCGCATTCTATATGATAGATGACTTTATCAGGAACAATCCACGGGAAAAATAAAGTCTTCATGACTTTCCGTTCTCTATTCATGTGAGTTCCAGCGAAATTCCAGGTATACTGGAGTTTTTCCAGTCTCCCAGGTGAATCCCACCTGTGACGGCTTGTGACTTTTAGTATGTTGTTAAGGGCATATCTATGAATATATATGCCCAAAAATTGTCCAGTAATTATCAATTTCTAGGTCAAAACCTAAATATCTGCTCTGTACTATAAGTAGAATATAAACTCTTTAGTTTTGATTGTTCGCGTCAGGCCAGTTTCAGCAATACGTCAGTGGTTATTGGAAATAAGTAAGGGAAATATATGCTGTTCACGTTTCAAATTCAGTAGAATGACTTTTTGGAGCAAAAAGAAAGTGACAATGAGCTGAAGGGCTACGGCTACGACTGATGGCACCTGTAAAGTTTTGGAGCGAAACTATCAGCGGCCATCATGATCCAGCTTGTCACTTAATTTTTGCTCAAAAAAGTAATTTCACTAAAAATTAAAAGTGAACGGGATATACCTTCTTCATATTTTCACAGCGCATTGTCCAATAATAGATTTAGGCAAAAATTCTGATTTGATGAAATGATGAAGTGATAGCGACCATCCAATATCATACCTACGTAGGTAAGCACGTCTTGATTAGCTCGTGGCCCAAAGCCGCGTATGCGAAAAGAGTGGGTAGACATATGGGGTAGACTTACTGGACTTATCGTTTCATCCCTGTATTTTAAAGCGCACTTAAATAAAATGGGAAAACGGCGCTTTTAGCTTCGCTTTGTCCGTCCGTCCGTCCGTCTGTACCCGCGCGGGATAACTACTAAGGGAAAAAAGATACCGATTTGGTGTAAATGCTGATCAATAGTGGGTACTATGTCCAGGATGTCAAGCTGACTTTTGGTTTTTTGTTACTTTGCCGTCATCTTTGATCGCCATTTTGAATTTCTCTCAAAGTGATCCGATTGGAACGAAATTTGCAAGCAATGTAAACCACATCAAGATCCATCCAATTTCCGACAATTGATGCCTTGCCGCCATCTTGTATTCTCCACATTGATCATTGAACATGTTTCAGAAAGATAGAACTAGGAGAATTATGCCTCAACGAAAAGATATATCAATGTGGTGCAAACGCCAATCGAAGGCATACATGTCCACCATATACCTACCTAAAGTTGACTAGTTGACCAATGATTTTTATCACTTGACCCTCGACTTGATCGCCATCTTTGATCCGCCATTATGGATTTCTCTGAAAATGGTCCGATTTGAGTGAAATTTGCAGGCGATGTGAGCTTGATTAGGATACATCCAATTTTTGACAATTGATGCCCCGCCGCCATCTTTTATTCTCCATATTGAACATATTCCAAAGTGATGGAACTAGGAGAATTATGCCTCAACGAAAAGAGATATCAATGTGGTGCAAACGCCAATTGAATGCGTACTGCGTACGTGCGTACTGACAAACTATACGGCCTAGATCAATGGATATTTCTTTAAAATTTTCTAAAATATTTTGGCTTAATTTTTCTCGCAGGTTGTATCTAAAAATTTCTACAAGGAAAGAAGTTCTTCGCATGGTCAAAAAGAGACTACATTTTTGGTCATTATAATGTATATTGTTCTATAAACACGTTCGTGAACAATTATCTTTAGTCAGTGATGTACCATTGGAAAGGTTTTTCCATGTATTATTTAAAATGAAAACCAGACCTATAGCTCAACTGAATCCAGAGATATAACGTTGTGAATGCTGAACATCTCATTTTCAATTTTTGAGGTTTTTTGTCCATAAAAAAGTCCCTACCTCAAGATCATCCCCAAAATGACCATACATACGTGAAATTTGATTCTCTATAAGACCTATAAGTAGAGAGCGGATTTATAATTTTTTACATGTTCTATTCGCTAAGTTAGATGCAACTGTCGACTTGCAGCTTGACGTTTCCATCTATATAGTGGAGCGGTTGAAGCTCGCTAACGCGTCTCCTTAACGAGTTATTTTTTTTAGAGTATAACACTCTGGAACCATCACCATTTGATTGAGAAAACATCAGGCTTCATAATATATAAATTTCAGCAAAATCGCGAGGTACCGACATCGAGTTTTTTGCCATCAAACCTCGAGCAGGCCAGATTTTTCAAGGGATTTCATCACTTACAAAAACTCAATTTTCTCGAAAAATATACGGTCTTGATGGCAGGTTCTGACGTCAATTCATAGAGAATTTCTTGAGCAACATTTTGATGTACGTCACTCTCACTCTGTTTCCCTAATTAACCCGGAAAACAAAAAAATGTGCAGAAAACAGCGACGAAATTTGTCAGTGTCCGCGTTCCCTTTACGATAACTTTCGAATTCACGATATCAAATTGAGATTTTTTTACACAGAAATGTTCCTCAATTTATTCTGAAAATATAATCTCCCGTAACATATAGTCGCGTTTCAAAAATAAAGGCGTCAGAAGCAAAAACATCGGAGCGCGCGCTCCCGTCAAACTGTCAGCCGCCCCAGTATTTGGAACATGGGCTATGAGGTGTAAAAATTTTTCTCGACGTTATTTTAGATAATTGAGTGATGAAACTTTATATAATGGTTTTATGGACAATTACCTCTCCTTTTGCACACTATTGGGACCATACCATCCTGCAGAGCCCCCACAAGGTCGCTGCAAGGGCTTCTTTGGTTTAAAAAATTACCGCTCTTCTACTGCAGAGCAGATATTTTTGTTTTTTCTTCTCTTCATTTTTTTTTATACGTCACTTCTTATTCAGAACGGTATGATCTGAAATATGTGGATGCCAAGTGGTAATCAGACTCCAATACCAAAGCAGTATTGAAGGAAATACCTACCTTACACTTCTGCGTGATTATCTAAATAGATACCTATATATCGAAGTTCTATAAATTCAGCGGTGCAGCCAAGTGGTGGGCTACGGGACTATAGCCTCTCCCCAGATTACCAATTCTTCGCCCTTTTTTTCGAGAATTTTAGTCCTTTCTCGAGTTTCGAAGGGACATTTCGTTCCCAGTTATTGGCTCAGCCTCCCACGACAAAATCCTGTCTGCGCCACTGAGTATCTGAAGTCAGGTTTCTATGTTTTGTATATTTATCGCAATGTCTGCATGAGACACAATGGTTCATGATCAATTTTAATGGGAAATAAGTGGAAAATTAAATCCATCAAACGAATGAAATGTCCTCATCGTCATCGGCATCATTATCGCCATCGTTCTCATTTTGAATTATTATTATTTTTGATTGGTTTTCGCAACCTTTCCATTTGCAAGCCTCAGTGCATTTTAAATGTTCCTTCAGGCACTGGCATTTCGATGTTGAGCAGTTTTTGTCTTTGCAGAAAATGTCCAACATCTCCCGGACTTCATTTGGGATGAGAGGCTGTACGGAGATAGTTTGTGAAGTATAATTTGATGTATTTTCCCTCGTATTTTCCCAACCGAAACGAAAAATGTCGAATTCAGGCAATGAGCCCACATCACTGTTTCGCCATATGTGACACTGCAACATACATCTGAAAAGAAATTTTTGATACAGGCAAGTAAATGGCTACCTTAAGGCGTGCTGCCGAAATGCGTCCTCCGTTGGAGGAATTTTGGAAGACGGCTTGAGCTTGTCAAGGGTGAGGTGACGTCGCAAATCGTCAAGTGTTTTGATGTCATTTTTTCATCTGAACAAAATCTTGATGAATCGTCTCGAGATTTCAATATTGCCAGAAACATCATGTACATTTTCAGCAAAATGCGCTAGCGATTTAGCTTCATTTAGTCTCGTCCTAGCAACATCGAATGCCGTTTTCTTTCCAATTTTGAAAAAGCCATTCGTAGTGTCGCATCCTGTCAAATTATTATAATTATACTTCTTTTCTACAATAAAAATTTCTATCATGATCTGTAAAGGCGTATGTCACATAAGGTGAAACAGCAATGTGGGCTCATTGCCTGTATTGGACATTTTTCGTTTCGGTTGGGAAAATACATCAAAAAAATTATATTTCACCAACTATCTTGCTAAGGCCTCTCATCCCAAATGAAGTCCGGGAGATGTTGGACATTCTCTGCAAAGACAAAAACTGCTCAACATTGAAATGTCAGTGCCTGAAGGAACATTTAAAATGCACTGAGGCTTGCAAATTCAAAAGTTGCGAAAACCAATCAAAAATAATAATAATTCAAAATGAGAACGATGGCGATAATGATGCCGATGACGATGAAGACATTTCATTCGTTTGATGGATTTAATTTTCCACTTATTTCCCATTAAAATTGATCAAGAACCATTGTGCCTCATGCAGACATTGCGATAAATATACAAAACATAGAAACCTGACTTCAGATACTCAGTGGCGCATACAGGATTTTGTCGTGGGAGGCTGAGCCAATAACTGGGAACGAAATGTCCCTTCGAAACTCGAGAAAGGACTAAAATTCTCGAAAAAAAGGGCGAAGAATTGGTAATCTGGGGAGAGGCTATAGTCCCGTAGCCCACCACTTGGCTGCACCGCTGACTTCATAGAACTTCGATATATATGTATCTATTTAGATAATCACGCAGAAGTGTAAGGTAGGTATTTCCTTCAATACTGCTTTGGTATTGGAGTCTGATTACCACTTGGCATTACATATTTTAGATCATACAGTTCTGAATAAGAAGTGACGTATAAAAAAAAACGAAGAGAGAAAAAAAAACAAAAATATCTGCTCTGCAGTAGGTTAGCGGTAATTTTTTAAACCAAAGAAGCCCTTGCAGCGACCTTGTAGGGGCTCTGCAGGATGGTATGGTCCCAATAATTTGCAAAGGGAGAGGTAATTATCTATAAAACCATTATATGAAGTTTCATCACTCAATCATCTGAAATAACGTCGAGAAAAATTTTTACACCTCATAGCCCATGTTCCAAATACTGGGTGGCTGACAGTTTAACGGGAGCGCGCGCTCCAATGTTTTTGCTTCTGACGCCTTTATTTTTGAAACGCGACTATATGTTATGCGGGATTATATCTTCAGAATAAATTGAGAAACATTTCTGTGTAAAAAAATCTCAATTTGATATCGTGAATTCGAAAGTTATCGTAAAGGGAACGCGGACACTGACAGATTTTGTCGCTGTTTTCTGCACATTTTTTTGTTTTCCGGGTTAATTAGGCAAACAGAGTGAGAGTGACGTACATCAAAGTGTTGCCCAAGAAATTCTCTATAAATTTATGTCAGAACCTGCCATCAAGACCGTATATTTTTCGAGAAAATTTAGTTTTTGTAAGTGATGAAATCCCTTGAAAAATCGGGCCTTCTCAAGGTTTGATGGCAAAAAACTCGATGTCGGTACCTCGCGATTTTGCTGAAATTTATATATTCTGAAGCCTGATGTTTTCTCAATCGAATGGTGATAATTCCAGAGTGTTATACTCTAAAAAAAATAACTCGTTAAGGAGACGCGTTAGCGAGCTTCAACCGCTCCACTAATAAGGAACCTGAATACCAAGTTTTATTTTGCATATAATTTATTATTATGAGTTTTTACTGCATTCAAATTGATAGTCCATATAATCGCATATAGCCGCATATTTAGTCCATATTTTTGCATATAACTGAATATTTCTCAATATTTTGGCCATTTTATCTAGATGTGCCAAAAAAAATCACGATTTTTTCATTTTTAGAAAAAAATTATTGAAAATTTTCGAAGAAATTTTTTTTTTACTTCGATGGTCTGAGTTAGTTGATTGGTTTTTCATGTGAATGTTAAAATTTTCAATACATATTTTTGCAGCTTATATCACATATTTACTCGCATATATTGCTTTATTTGAACACCGCATATTTTGACACTTTTTAAGCGCATATTAACTACATATTCCAAGCTTTTTCACCGCATATAAATCCGCTCCCTACCTATAAGGTTTGGTGCTGTTATACCTTCAGAAAAGAAACGACGACTTTTCAGGCCGATTTCGCTCCACTAATAAGTCGAGCCAAAATAGATAAGCTTCGATTAGCGAAAAAAAGAGCGCGATATGTTGAATCATTTGGAAGATATGAAAAAATGTTACTATTGCAGACTAAACAATTGCTCAAAAATCTGAACGTAAACACTGCTATTGGCGGAGGAGCCGTTCGTAAGCGAAGCTGCTGGACTGTTTTAAAGCTTTCCTCAGTGGCGGCTCGTGAGTTTTTTGCAAGGAGGGTTCAAGTTAATAACAAATTCGCGAGCTGAGAACTATAATGTTCTATCTGCACTTCTTGTAGAAAATGTTTTTCGAACTTCGAACCAGCAAAACATGGACAAAATCTTTCCTGATATAAACAATTAGATCAGAAACTAGAGAAAGAGGCTTTTATTCCTTTCCCGTTTCTGATCTAATTGTTCAAATCATGAAACATTTCGTCCATGTTTTGTTGGTTCGAAGTTCGAAAAACATTTTCTACAAAGAGTGCAGATAGAACAGTTCTCAGTTCGCGAAATGACGAAACTCGAGACAAAAACTTTTTTGTCGTATCCGCATCACAACCATATGGAGTTTTAGCATTTACTGTTTTGTCAAAATTACGTGTGAGTTAATGCACCACGAATTTATTCTTGCGGGTTCGATTTGCTTTATATTCAGTGAATCAATGCTGTAATCGGACGTCTGTTGTTTTGTTGCATTTATTTCTTCTTGTAGGCTTGAGTAGGCTTGATGACCTAAATGTACCTTTTTTAGGTCAGCTATCTTCATGTTTGCAAACTGTTGACTAATCGAAGAGTACATAAATAATTATATCGATTATTTCAATCGGCTGGGGGCTCGAGAAACGGAGCCCATATCTGCAGTATAGAGCGGGAGCCGCGTCTCGCGTTATTGCCATGGTTACGGCACATGTTTTGCGCGGGTGCACCCCGGCATCACCGCATCGGCGGTGGGCGCCGAATGCGGAGCCCAAGACGAACTTCTTCGACCGTGCGATCGCTTAGAATTATTTTGTTGAAATATTAATTGACTAATGACAGAACGTTTTTGCACTAAATCAAATCTTTGGAATAAGTATAATCAATAAAATGCATTCCATGTCTTCCTACCGATAAAAATCTCTTGCCGCCTTTAGCGTTGGGGGGGCGCCGCCCTTGAGCCCTCCCTCACCAGCCGCCACTGGCTTTCCTATATAGAGGCAAAACTCCAAGATGTATCTACTTACATATTTGTTGTTAAAAATATTTGACTGATATGCATCAAACGCAACAGGTGTCGAACCAAATAGACAAAATTTTAGAAGCATAAAAACGAACTCAATATGTTAAACCGTTTGGAAGGGAGGACATGAGAGATTTAGTTACCAAAAAAAAAAACAGCTACCGAAAAAAAATTACAAAAAATCACGAAAGAACAAGCTACCACAAAATAAGTCTCCGTACATTGGAAGTAAAAACCTTGAAAAGCCTAACTCTAAAAATGGTTTATGCGCATCAACTATTAGACAATGTATCAGAAGAAAGACCTCACTTCAAGCCATTTTCAAATGTTCATTTTGTAAAATCTTTGCCTTGCCAGTGTCGTTTTTTTGTCAAGGAAGTTTTCTATAGGTAAAATTTTTCGTGCGAACAATGTGGAAAGATTCTCTCTTCCAGCCATCAAATTTTATTGGGTGAGGATTTATTTGTATTGTTACGTATTTCGCGTACGGGTTCGAATATAATTGAGACGATCGTTCAAAACACACACTGTTTATCACTGCGTACTACAATAAATACACGTCAACATTCACCTACTTGGAATTATCGCTGTGATTATCGCTCGCTTATAGTTCAATAGTTCAATAGTTTATTAGCGACCCTTAGTGTATAATATACATACAAATAGGATTTGTCAAAAAAAAAAAAAAAATAATAATAACAATAATAAGCAAAAGATTGAGATATAAGTAGGCACTTATACATAACAATATATAATTACACAATTATTCACAGCATAGTACACAAAATCTGAGTACCATATTGACTAGGAATAGGTATCACAACGTTAAAACTGGTTACATTTTGAAAATTCATCTGCTGTGTGAAAAGAATGCCTCAACAGCAACTGTTTCACCTTCCTTTTGAAAATACCCAAGCTAGCCGCCTGCTTAATTTCCAGAGGGAGTCTGTTGAACAGGTGAACGGGAAACACTAACGGGCTTTTCCCCACCAACGCGAGCCTATGGCGCGGAGTGACCAGCCTTTCTGGATAGCGATAGTTGTAAAACGAAGACCCATCGCATGTGAATTTTACATTTTTATTTTTATATACATAATACACAGACTCCAACACGAAAAGGGAGGCCACAGTCAGGAGACCCAACTCCTTGAAGAGACCCCGACAAGAAAACATAACGCGTTTAAAAGTCCTATCCGCTTATCCGCTCGCTGTCTCTTCCAATTCAATACTGACTGTCGCACTGGAGGACGGTGCTTTTATATGCCTCCGATTCGCGTTCCCAAACTTTCTATCATCTTCCAGCAATTCCCATAGTGGACCAGCATATGCGGTTTCTAGACCACTCCCTGAATAATCACACACACACACACACACACACACACACACACACCTTTCGTGTGCTTTCCGTGTGTTTTGGAATCTGCAGTCTGCACCTCCGCCAAAGTGGACAGATGTGCCTTGATGGAGCGTTGAAGGTTCTTCAGAATCGCCGCTCGTAATAGTTTATTATCATTTTCACGTTATTCCCTATTATGGGCCTCAGGAAGGAACTAACCATTTCAAATTATGAATAAAGAAATTAAATGAGCACATCTCTAACTGTGTGTGAATGTGAAAGAGGAGGACCTACTGGTGAGTATGCTTTAAAGGGATCTACTTTTGTTGTCCCTAAACGGCACCTTTTAATGTTTAAGAAGAATCTGTCATCAACTCATATGTCATAATTATAAAATGCTTATGATAAAATCATTTTCCACCTATGTATACAATTTTCATAGGTCCAAACTACATGAAAAAAAGTTATATTCTGTACAAAATAATTTATTACAACAATGTCTATCTTTTCTATTCAGGTACAAATTGTTTCATTATCGTCCACCGCCTCCATAGCCGTAACCGTAACCGTAACCGTAGCCACCGCCGCCGCCGCCGCCGCCACCACCACCTCCGCCTCCTCCTCCGCCCCCGCCTCCGTAACCGCCGCCGCCACCGCCTCCATAGCCGCCACCGCCTCCATAGCCGCCACCGTGGCCTCCTCCGACGCCAACTAGTTGTTGTCCACCGTAGTTTCCGCCACCGTGGCCTCCTTCGTAACCTCCACCGTAGCCGTGGCTGTGTTCTTTTATGATAACTTTGCTATGATGATGACTGTGATGATGATGAGGATCAGGATCGGCCACTGGAATAGCGAACACTGTTGCAAAGGCAACAAGCAGTATAAATGCTGATGCTAGTGGTATCTGAAAAAAAACAACAATATTATGGACACCGTAACACCTAGGGAAATAGTAGGTATTATTCGTAACTTTGGACATAATCGGTGAAACGACTCGAAAGTTATTTAATAATAGTAAGTATAATATACTGGGTGATCATTTGAAAACTATCTACTCGTCGTAAAAGTTTATAACCACGTTTATAACCCTCGATTCCTAGTGAATATTATTTATTTGAGCAAAATCAGGTCGATGTTTATATCTAGGGAGGTATCTAAAACAAATATTGGCGAATTTCTATCTTCAACCTCTCCACCATCACCCCCCCCCCCAACTTTAAAATTTCAAATAGCACTAACTACTTTGTGATACATCAAATTAAATAATCGAATGAATTTTTCTTACTGAAAAAAATTCTTTAACCTTGTGACCTCACCGTCCTCACCCCCTTTTTTCCTGAAATTTTTCAAGTGTCCGATTTTATATTTTCGACCCCTTAATTCTCTCCAGTGTAGTCAACGTGATCCTGTATTGTATCGAAGAGAGAGAATTTCCAGTGGAAAAAGTGCTATCTAAATTCACCTCTTTGGACCCCCATCCAAACTACAAAATTTAAAATTGCACCACCTACTTTGTGGTACATCAAATTGAAAGGAACTGCGCTCTTTTTCTGAAAGAAAATATTTCAAGAGTTTCATTTTTTCCTCAATAAATTGGAGATTTGGAAGGGTGGATTTAGGTAGCAATATTCCACAGTAAAATTTTCCTTCTCGATGCCATGCAGAATCAACTTGACTACATTATAGAAAATGAAGGGGTTGAACGTATGAAGCTGGACACTTGGAAAATTCAAAAAAAGGAGGTGAGGCGAGGGGTGAAATATTTTTTTCAGAAAGAAAATTTCATTTTATTTAATTAGACGTATCACAAAGTAGGTGGTGTCATTTGAAATTTTCATGTTGGGGTGGGTGGGGGAGTAGGGGTTGAAGATAGAAATTCGCCAATGCATGTTTTAGATGTCCCCCTCGATATAAGAATCGAGCTGTTTTTGCTCGATGGAATACATATTCACTAGGAATCGGGAGTTACTGCGGGTGGATACTTTTCAAATAATCAACAACCGGTATACTATGCGAGTTTCATATAAGACGTAGCATTTCCACAACATATGACAGGTTTTGGAGCACGACGAGTTTGCGAGGATGCTTTCCGTATCGAAAAGTGTCTATTGTTGTTAAACCAAAGTAGATCAAACTCGAGGTGAAAATGATGTTTTATTCCAAAGTTGAAAACCCCTCTCTTTATTATGACATGCTTTTGGAAAGTTTTTAGATTCTCTGTCGATCGCTAAAGTTTCTGGATATCAAGTCCAGACACCTGTATTGGAAACATTTTCTAGTGCAAAGCTGGATTCTAAAGCTACTTGTAATGTGACGTCACCTGGCCGACCGATATCGAAAGCTCAAATGACGTAGGTACTTGTGTCAATCATCGGTTATAATACATATAACTTGACTTCGCGGAATCATTGGGTCTCTATTATGGAGCTAAACCTCGAGCTGAACGCAGACTTTCGGTTTTATTTCAATTTCCAATTTTATAGAAACGTCAACTCTGTCTTATTACACTGAGATAAAAAAAATGTCAAGCTCTTGACCCGATTCCCAGAATTTTCACCTGCTTACGTGCGTAAGTAAACTGTGTATACGTCTTGAAAAAATAAATTTTCTAGCCTTGCTTTCAACTTCGTGCGTCGCGACCTCTTTTTAATTTGTTGGGAATTTATCAATTATTTCAAAAACTCACCTTCATTTTTGTCTAAACCATACGCACAGCAAAACTGGAACTAAACTACAAAGCTTACACGTTTATACAAAGCCCATATATGTAAATATACCCAAAAGATGAGAATGCGAAGGCCGTTTTTTTCTTTTCGGCTTATATCCCCGAAAATTTCCCGTCGTAGCTTGACCTATAAATAATACATTTTATACAATTATAATACCAGAGCCCACAGACTTGAAAAAAACGGGTGGATACAATGGTAGACTGTTGATACCTACTTACACTTCAAAACATTACAAGATCTTGAACATCTTTGAATGATAATGAAATCTGTGATCCATTAAATGACGTAATAAGGTGGCTGGGTTTTCACACGCGAGTTCGTTACCTTTCGTTGTGTATTATAAATATCAACGAAACGCTCATTTAATTGAATAAATTAAGAATGTGATATACTTTTTCACAAAAATTTTCAGCCCGCGCGAAAACTGGTAGAACACGTCCTTAAGGACGGAGTTGAATTGGTAAAATGAAGCGTTGCGAAATCAATCCCTGTGGGTGTATTCCTTGACGGATTCTTACCATTTTGATCTCTTTCGAAAGCTACAAGGATATACTTTGGTTTGAGCTCATTGGCATTTCCGAAAGCCCACAATTTCCGAAGTTGTGAAAGGTCGAAGAATAGTCATTGAACCCGTCTAGTTTCATTATTTCAGATGAATTTGATGAACTATTGGTGGTAGAATTGGGAGAAAGAAATACCAATAACCACTAGATGTGTATTGGATTTCCTGTTTTCGGTAGGTACAGGGTTAGTCAGAAACATCGAAAATTATTTTTCTTTAAAAATGCATTCGAACCATTCGGTCCGCCTCTGAACCAATTTAGAGCAGAGCACAGAATTTTGTAGCAAGGATCTTCAAAAGATTTTTTTAAAGAAATTAAACTACGCAATAGTCAATATACGTCGGTCGTTCCCAAAATGTTTGCCTTTTTTCAATTTGATGTAACTTTGGATTGCTACAGTGAATTTGTATTCTGCGAGGTACCTATTCTGTTTGGGGTATTCGCTGACTTGATCCTTTGGCCATCAGTCCATGGTTTCGCAAGACTAGGGTTACCATACGTCCGGATTTACCCGGACATGTTTGGGTTTTTGAGACGTCCGGGGAAGTCCGGCCGGAAAAGTTGATAGCGTCCGGGAAATAGAAATTATCACGCACGCATCGGGTTATCGCCTATCGGACAACGCATGCCGCATACCGCCATACCTAACAGCTGATTTTGCTCTTTCGAATTTGGCGCGTCGTGTTGCGCGCAGTGACTTTCAGCAGTCGTACCACCACAACCGATAATGATCAAGTCGGCAAGTCCTCAATTTATTTCTTATTTTGATCTTCCAATCCTTGTGGCACGATTTCTTTTGCTAACCTTGCAGTTTGTCTCATAATTTCATAAAAAAAAAGTGGAAAAAAATATAAAGAAATAAAAAAGGCCATGCTCGAGGTCATGCTATGTGCACCTACTTGAGGATGTCCGGATTTTGAGGATTTATTGTCCTGGAAACTGAGAAAGGCTTATGGTAACCCTACGCAAGACACTAGATAATTCACATGAAGTTTGCACAGGGTGTTCAATATTTTTAAACCGTCAAGAAACTCCCTTTCGAAAAAGAATTTTTTCCTTGATTTTTCATCACAAAGAAGACGAGATAGGCCTTAAAGTACAGGGTGGTGTTTCAGTTTTTCGCTTACCTCCTTTACTCACATACAGGGCACCGTGTATTTATCTGGATAAGAAAAGTGGAGTTTCCGCATCTGGACCAGCTGGTGTGGGACGGGGCTCGTAAATAATGGTGATAAGTGGAAAATTCAAACACCATGCTATACCGAGCGTTCATAAATTAAATGGGTCAAGGGCGCCTGTGAGTTTGAAAACATCTGTCGGAACTAGCATCGTCCATTTGATGTCTGTAATGGGGTGTTTTCTCTGCAGTTGTCAAGTTGTCAAGTCGATGGCAGCAGGGGCCAACCCGGGTTATTTTCCCGCTACTTCTTGAACGGTTCTCACATGGAAGGGGTTTTCCTTTTGACTTTGGTGTCTGCCTGCCGGATCGGCTGTCATGTCAAGTCAAGTATGAATGTGTGTCGTCAGAGGTGAGGAAGAAATTATATGGAAAAAACTACGTACACTTGGCTTTCAGAGTAATGGTCTTTAGTATAGATGTTTTTGAAGAAGAGCATGATTGTGTTCTTGAACATGGACATTGTCACTCCATTGGACAGTGGGGCACACGGCACGGTGGCAGGTAGGTTGCAATTAGGTTGCAATAGGTTTGAAATCGGCCGGCGCGCCCGCGAACTGCTCTTCGAGTGCTGTTTCCCTGGCAACGGTCCTTCTGGCAAACATTTGCATGGTCATTGGGCCCTTTCAGCCCTCAAAAATCACCAAAACCGATCAGTACAGCCCCACGTTCAATATTTTTTTTAGCAAATGTCAGTCATATGGTCGTTGCTGTCATTTTGATTGTTCGAGTGATCAGCGGCAGGTGGCAAAGTGCTGGGTGTAGCATGATGCTGCTAGGCAATATAGCGTTCCGCATACACACACACAGACACATCCATGACAGACACACAAACGGGCTGAAGCATCCTTGGGCTGAAGAGATACGGGATACCAACATGGAGCAGGTAGGCTTACCAACCAACAGTAACCTAGTGATAAACCCGGGTTAGCCCCTGCTGCCATCTATCGTTTTCTTCAGTGGCGAAACACCCCATTTTTTGGTTATTGTAATTTGTCAAACCAGTCGCAGTTTTCGTTTTCGGAACATTTTAAATGTAGTTTTCACGGCAGGCCACAAAACCTACATGATCGAGGAGTATTTCCGAGCTTGAAGTATTCTCGTGCACTTATGGCAATCAGAAATCAATAATATGGGACGTAACTTGTCAAAGTTTGACAAATTTATTACAAAAGGATCACGCTAGTTTCGACAGACGTTTTTGAATTCACAGGCACCCTTGACCCATTTAATTTATCAACTCTCGGTACTTATCCTATACACCTCGTCTTCTTTGTGGCAAAAATTCACGAAAATTTATTTTCCTTTGAACGGGAGCTTCTTGACGGTTTAGAAATTTTGCACTGTCGTATTGAACACCCTGTGCAAACTTTATGTGACTTATCTAGTGTCTTGTAAAACCATGGACTGATAGCGAAAGAATCGTCAGTCAGCGAGTACTTTAAATAGAATACAAATTCAGTGTAGCAATCCAAATTAACATCGAATTGAAAAAAGCAAAACATTTTGGAACGACGTATTGACTGTTGCGTAGTTTGGTTAATGAAAATCTAGTACACACAGAGTTAATAGAACGTAGTTCCTCCGCCTAGCACGTAGCCTCGCTTTTGGGCTCATTATACCCCTCTCAAACCAGCTGGACTCACTGAGCTGCAATGTGGTGTTAGGATGTTTTGATGGACGGTTCATCCAAGCACTAGGGCCGACAAGCACACGGTTGAACAGGACTCCGCCTTTACCCCCAACGAAGGGGCAGAGGTGTGATTAACTGATTAACACCCGACGCCCGCCCAGGTAGATTCCTGATTTCGTCTGTCTCCCTGAATACGCTGTCGGTTGTCCTTTACCCATTGCCGTACTGCCGGTTGCAGGCGTAATATTCGGAGATTTGACCAGGGCCACCCAAGGGGGAGTAATTATGTGATAAACGAATCTTCTAGTTTCTTTCTCACCCGCTTTTCCTACCGCCTAGTACCTAGTCATAGCACTTGTAACTAGCGTGAGGTGAGCTAAATGATTCTGCATTTTTAATCAGTGCCTCAATGAGATTTGAAACGACGATACTTTGTACTGCTACATTACAAATATTACAAAAATGGATTTGACAGCCCAGCATCAAAAATGGGGGGGACACTGCGAGAGAACCCTCAAGCTTGAGAGACTCAAGAACTACCAAACCACTGTTCATTATCATGAAATCCACCATAAGGGAATTATACAATTATTGGCCATTGACTGTCACAAATTATCGGCATTTGTTCCCATCTCCATACCACACTTTTCACACTTGAAAACACACAAATTCTTGCCAGACCTTTCTACAATCCAAAAAAATCAATTTTTATCTTTTTCCAACAAGAAAATTATAATTTGAAATGCTTTTTTCCATTCCTGACCAATTCGTATCATAGTGTGAGTCCATTTGGCAACTCAGAATTTCCAAATTGTCATTTCTTCAAGGATACAAGGATACCTAATGTTAGGTACCTTCTTAATTCAGCAATAATTGTTTTCAATGTTCCCATTAGATTGGAGTGTCAACTTTACCACACACTTTGAAAAAATTATATGTTATTAACTCTTTATCGGATTGCTTGTACAGCCGTTAGGAATGTCTTTTTGTTCCATCCTACGAATCCCTTCTCACCTCATTAGGTACCCATCTGTCTTCAACAATAATAAAACACGAAGTTTGCACTACGTTTTTCTAGCATGTTTGTTGGAACAATAAATCCTTGCGGAGAAAATCCTGAGCGGAGTCTGGGCTTGTATTTTTAGCGCATTTCCGGCCGTCTGTCCGTCCGTCCGTCTTGTAGTTGAACTCCTCCTAAACGAAGGGTCGTAGGGGTATCGGGTTTTTTGCAAATTAATGCTGATTGTCTGTGGATGGGAATAGGCACAAAAAATATTTGGTCAGACCGCACGATTGCAAGAAAAAAAATCTGTTGTGGGGCGACACAAAACTTTCCCGGCGGTATCCAGGAACGTCAGAAATGATTTGAATTCAAGCGTCCCTTCGGGAAAATGCGATTTAATTGAGAAGTTGATTGGAAAAGTTCTAGTGAGTTGAGCGTTTAGCAAGCATCCTGCATCCATTGTTGGGCCGACAGAACTAGTGACAGGCTCTTAGGTTTCCACGGCTATGAAATATTTTGAAAGGTAGAACTAGGAAGCCAATTGTTGCGGAATATGAAGAATGCAATGCAGGTTCCCCATAAAATTTTTTGTTTCTACTCTAGACATGATGATGAAACTATACAAAGCTGATTGAAAACTTTTACGGCATCTGTGTGTCAAATTTCAACTCTTATATCTTCAATTTAGAGCTTTGGGCAGACAAGCCCAGACCCAACGTGCCACCTGAGGACTTCCGATCAAAATTATCCACCCAAGTCCAATCAGGTAACCCCAAGCTGAACTTATGCTTTCGTACCTGATTTCGATTTGATCGAATCAATAATTCGGTAATTATCGTGGCAGAACCGCTTAATTTGCACGATCGCATGATCGGTTTTATATTTTCAGTAGGAAAATTTCCGGGAAATTGGAGAGAAATTGTTGGAAAATGTTCAAGAACCAGTTAACTATTCTTCAAAAACAAATGGTAGAAATCTGTCACGGAATAAAAAGTTGGAAAAATTCCAGTTTTTCCAGAGAGGAAAACTTGAAAATCGTTGGTCCGATTTTGGAAATTTTTCCTCCAAAAATTGATTCAGTCTTTTCTCCAACTTTCATTCGCAACATGTCTGCACCTAAAATGAATATTTCGTGTGGCTCACCGCATGTTGAAGTTTACGCTGCAGTTTTTTCAAATTCACGGAATATGCAAATTTGTTATTGAAAAAATTACCGTCGGAAAACCGAAGCTGTGTCGATTTTAAAAATATATCCACAAGACGCCCAGTTCAATCTACTTCCGATATCAGTCAAAAAATTTCGAAAAAAGTCGATCTTCGTGCAGGAATGAATTTTTGAGTGGAGTGCTGCATCGAAAGCGAGTCATCCTGGTGGAAATCCGGGTGAGTCGTTCTCTCGAGTGGCAACGGCTAGGAGAAATTTTGAAAATTCATAACGCCCGATGGGAAAATAGTGGAAAATTGCAACTGCAGACCTTATTTGACTCTTATGTTTTGTTGCTTCCTGCCAAATTTGGTCCCAATTCATCGGATAGATTTTGAATAATTGAATGGTAAAGTTTTGAACTTTGACATTTTTTATTTTTTGACAGATAACAGACAGAGCACAATTTTTAACTGTCTTGGATACAGTTTCTCATGGGCTTTCAAACGGAATTTTGCAAGTCAAGTTCTGTGGGATATAGCTTCTGTCATTTTTTGATAGTGACATTTCCGTTTGACAAATGACAGCCAAAAACTAATCAGCTCATTTAACAGCAAGACCCTGTCTGAACACCAAATTTCCAGTCGATCAGACTATCGGTTCGGCAGCTATCGTGTCAGAACGTTTTTCCTGCATCCTGCATCATTACATAACTTTCCCTTGGACGGGCCGGGAAAGTAAAATTAAAATGTTAAAAAAGTCGGTATTCAACGCTACGCTACCGTAGCTACGGTGTGAACTTCTGCATCGAGGAATCTTACGAACCGTTCTAGATACATCCATACATGCAGCGAACAAAATATGCGGAAATTGATGGATACATTTTTAGTGGAAGAATCATTTTGATTCCTTTATTGCAATAGAAGATATAGCGAGAGATACAGTTATTTTAAGAAAAGGTTTCGCCCCGCGATTTTACATTTGTCGGTTTTTAACGCTACAGTGTGAACTTCTACATCGAGGAATCTGGCAAACTGTTATAGATACATGGATACATCCAGCGAACGAAAGATGCAGAAAGAAATTGAGAAATTTTTCGTGAAAAAATCAACCTGATTGATTCATTCTCAAGAAAGATATCTCTATTTTTATGCGGAATCTATACTTATGCACTTATATGCGGATGCGATTTTCAAGTCGCGGCGCTGGAGCTCAACAAGCTGCTTCTGGCTGCGTGCTTGTGATCGATATAGGTATAATAATTCTCACTCATTCAGGATATTTTCTAGTTTTGGTTGATGTCATTCTGTTGTTTTATTTATTATTGACTACTCGTGTTTTCATGAAGATGGATGAGTGTAGGTACAGTGCACCTACTCATCTGCGCTCCAAAAATGAGCTCATGGGACTCACCCCTGTGAGGACTTTGCTATTTGTTGAATTCACGTGGGATTGCTATGATAACTGCCTGTTGCCGCTCTTGCGATTGGCTGCTGGAAAAATGAAAACTTTGCACTGTATACGATCAAAAAAAGTACCATATTATCGAGGATCCAGTTCCGTATTTTTTAAACCAAGAGATTGAATTCACATGGGATTGCCGTAGCAGCAGTCAATCCCAGAAGCGGAAAGTGGCGGTTATTGCCATAGCAATCCCCTGGGAATTCAATTTCGCCGATTTCAAGAATACAGATCCAGATCTGGAATTTAATTTTGGATATTACGGTACCTAGGTACTTTTCTTCAATCGCATATACCTTTCAAGTGCTAAGTTTTAATTTTTTGAACCCGCCAGTGCCCATGCTTATGCGTTTTCAGAGCTTTTTCGGGTTTCCGGGGAGCACAAACATGTTACCTACTTATTAATAATTATCAATAGTTAATGAATAAGTAAACAATTAGATACAACCCAACTATAAATTAAAAAAATATTTAATGATTATTATTGTTTACACATTATTTACATACAATAAGAATGAATGAACGTTCAACGACCATATCCATAACCGTAGCCGTAACCGCTGCCGTAGCCACCGTAGCCGCCGTAGCCACCATAGCCGCCGTGTCCGTAGCCATGATGTCCGTAGCCATGATGACCGTAACCGCCGTACCCTCCATATCCTCCGTAGCCTCCGTAACCGCCGTAGTAACCATTGTGATAAGGATCTGGATCAGCTACAGGAACAGCGAACACTGTTGCTACGACAAGGAGTACAATACTGGCTGCCAACACGGCCTGAAAGAATGTTCAGTACATTATTTAGTTTTTTTAATTCCAGTATTTCTCAATTTTCAAACTTTTAGTTCTTTTAAGGTTAACTTGAATAACTATTATTTATTCCATCATGTAAACAATAACTTAATTTTATTTTCTACTAAGTAAATTTTTTAAGCATACCTTCATTTTGAACCGTTGGATAAAGTAAAATTGAACTAAGTAGGTATAAACTCAAACTCTGGGACACGTGTGTGCTACTTCTTGCACAAAATAGATTTCTGAAAAGACCAAGCGGCCCAAGCTGGTATAAATACCGATGAACCGGAAAGAAGGACGTTTTTTCCTGACCATATTTCACCAAATAAAAAAGAAGAAATTTTGATGGTAGTGAGTGGTAGTGATGACGTACGATTTTTATTTTTTCTTGCATTCATGAATTTTTAAGAGCTTAAGCCTTCTAGAATGCTCGTGGGCCTTACTCTTCATTGCCAACAGAACGCTTTGATTTAGAGGCACCCATCGTCAACAACACGTACGAAATGACGTAGCGTGTCGGAAATCTAGTTTTGGGTTTTTACGTAAACAAAGTACCTATAATGCAGTGTGCGAATTAAGTTTCTTGAATGGGTGTGTGATATCATGGGTCGTGACCTTAAGATGGTCAACATCGAAAACACATGAGCCGATGGTAGGGTTGCCAGACGTCCCGATTTAGGCGGGACTGTCCCGCTTTCAGTTTGTGTGTTTTGCGTCCCGCCAGCTTACTGAAATGTCCCGATTTTTTCAGTTTCGCCTATAACGCTCTGATTTTTCATTTTTATTTTTCTGAATCAAGCGATTTTGAAACAAAATGTTCAACTATAGCTGTGATTGTATCACAAAGTTTATTCACAGGAGAGGATTGTATATGTACATACTTACAACGAAATGATAAAGGGGTTTAATTGCACCCGACTTGCGGGACGCAGAATCGTGTTTCCTGTTATTCCCCTGGATGCGATCGAGTGAGATATCTACTTACCTGACAGATTTTGATTAGTGAAGTTGTAATATAATAACTTGAATTTGGAACAGGGTTTCTAACAATCAACAACGGTAAAGAATAAGGACTCTCTGAATGATGCAATGGGTTTATAGGGACGTAAGTACGGAGTGATTGAATAAATTTCTCCTCCCAAGGTAGGCCTCGAGGTAGGCCTTGATGTCCTTGCTTGCGGCTTGATATGGTTTTTCGCCAGATTTTCAGTAATCAAAGGCGACTTGAGGAGAAATTTATTTGATCACCCGTTAGTTTGGATTTGCTAAATGCTTATGAATAAAAAAAATTTTAAAATGCTACTTCAAATTATTGTTCTTTTTTTGTATTATTACTAGCATTACCTATTATTATTATCTCGAAAAATTTTCACCTGCGGCGCCACTCTAGAATTGTCTTCTCACTATTTTCATTCAATAATTCTTGTGTACCAATTTTGATTTTTAAAAATCTGGCAACGTTAGCCGATGGATGTCGGCCCCAGCCAAGGGCTTTAAAGCGAGTTACCCAAAAAAAATGATGCGATTCTCTAAAAAATTACATTCCATAAAGGCTCTGTTGCGCTGTTATTACCTAGGCGACAGCCAATGGCTGACGGGATTTTTTACATAACAGAGCGTTCATGGATTGTTATTTTTCACAGACTAGCACTATAATAAGTTGTATGGAATGTTGTCATTGGTATCAAAAATAAATAAGGGTAGGATTTTCGCCTTAGGGTCCACCCTCGGGCCCACCCGTGACGAGATATTTCGAATCGAAAAACTGAAAACAGAAATTATGTGGTCAAAGCAGCCGCTTTGTCAATCCGGGGTTGTCCGTACCTTACCTAATCCATCTTTCCCGTGATAGAAATCACTTGCGCGCATACCCGTTAGCGCATACTCCCGCTAGTACAAAAGGCTACCACAGACCGGTAGTTCTGGATTCACAGGTATGCGTGTAATTCTCGTGGGAAAAGTGGATTGAAACTGAAACATTTGCAGTGTGCCACAAAAATTTAGCTCCAAAAACCAAAACAAGACAATAAAATATTGACTTTATATTGTTTTATTTTCTCTTGAAAATATGTCTTTTCCTTCTACTCAGTATAAGCGTTGATTGACTTTTCAAATATACGCCATCCCTCGCGCCATCCTAACCTAAATAATTTAATAATAATGTTACGATATCTCGCGTACGGGTTCGAATATAATTGAGACAATCGTTTTAAACACACACTGTTTATTACTGCGTACTACTACAATAATAACACGCCAACAATTTACTTGGAATTATATCGCAGGTACTTCGCTTGTTTCGCTCGCGTTACCACTTCGCATTCCAATTCAATACTGCCGCGAGCTGCCGGCTGACGCCTTATATAAGGCCTCCGAATAATTTTCCCGAACTTTCTGTCTACTTCCAGAAATTTCCATAGCGGCCCGGTATATGCGGTTTCTAGACCATTCCTGAATAATCGCACACACCTTCAGCGTGCTTTCCATGTGTTCTGAAATCTGCACCTCCGCCAAAGTGGACAGATGTGCCTTGATCGAACGTTGAAGTCTCCATGCATTTCAATGCCTCCTCGCACACTCTAGAAATATCCAGAGCTCCACGCATTCGTACACTGCGCCCGTGGATGGAAGAATCCGGAAAGATCGCGTGTTTACCAATATGCACGGGGAAGCCGCTCGTAACAATAAGAAAATAATTTCCGGCAGAAAGTGGCTCTAGCGCAAGTTAGGAATTCTTTGGACTATTAGGCATATCATGATCGAAGTAGGTTAGCTGTGGCATAATGGTTGGTAGTGGTAAGAAAACACGCAGCCCCAGCACATAGCTAAACCCACATAGAGCCCCTTATTTCTTTCCCTCTGCAATACTTACCTACGACAATAGAGATCCAAGGTGACGTTTCAGCCCTGTTGTTCCATGTTCAATTAACATCAAATGAGTTTACGCACGGACGGACGGACAAAGTGAAGCTAGAAGCGCCTTTTTCTATCTTTTGGGAAAGTGCGCTAAAAAAACGCGCAATCCAATCGCAGTGCAACTCTCACACAGAGCGACTAATGATCCATTCTCTGAAAGATAAAGGCGAGGATAAAGGTAACAGTCGAACACAATAATTTTTTCATTTTGTTCAAAATTTTTCATTGCTTCGGTTAAAAAGCGAAACTGTCTGAGGGGTCTATAGCCCCCTGGCTACCCCCCCTCCCTTGGCTGCGCCACTGTGTGTAGGAGAAATGTTACAAAAGTTTGGGGTCTTAATTTTTGGGAATATGGGGTTTGAAGAGTAGAACTTCGCTCTCTTTTATTTTCGTTATCTGATGAGATTTTAGTAACTTGTTGAAATAAACTAAAGAGGGAAAAGTTGGACTTTCCAATGATCCAATGTGTGCAACATTTTCACTTAGTATAGGTACAGGGGTACAAAATATTCAACAAGCAGGTAATGATTCCTTCTTACTCATGAGGATGCAGTTTGCCGACACGAGCCTTGGCGAGTGTCGTAAAGCATCCGAATGAGTAATAGCCATTACCCGCAAGTAGAATACTATGCTTTATCCAGTCTTATTGAAAAATGCAGGCATGCATGCGCGTGATAATGCGTGCATTATTCAATAGGATTGGATAAATACAGTTTTCCGTAAAAAAGCCCACAAAAGAATTCTATAGAAACGATTAATTTCTCTTAATGTCGTTCTACACCAATTTGGGGACGTCTGGAGCCCAGTCTGGAGCATTTAGCAATTGTTTTTAGGATAAAAATCTTTTTTGGGGTGTTTTGAGTTTATGACTCTCCCCTTAAGTATTTAATCTTAGTTTTTGGTAATTACAACAAAATTGAAGACACTGAAAGGTTCATTTTTTCTCTTATCATTATTATTATTATCATTATTAAGATTTTATTGTCTTCAGGATAAAATATTTCCTCTACGAGTTTATCCGTACAATAATAAATATAAAACATTCCAAGAAGAGAGAGATAACATACTGCCAAAATTCAATACATGCCAGATCACAAAGAAAAACAGCGTTAAAGCCTAATGCAACATAATAAACAATTACTTACCTATCTCAAACAACTAACTATTACATAAGCAAAATAAACAATTATTAGTTTCCAATCCCACAATGACCACAAGACCCGCGATTATAACATGTTACTCATTCAAAGCAAATGCTCAAAGTCTGATTGAACCCACTAAAAAGTTATAAAGAGATTTTATTTTTTGAATGGAATGATGCTATCTAACGTTAGTAACGTTTCTACCAAGGTTTCTACACTGTTGAAGAACGATTGACGGATACCCTTATTGTAAAAGGGGCGATGCAAAAGTATGTGTTCTAGGTTCTCTTTCTGATGTTAGTTACAAATGGTGCACAATTCTTCCTCGTTGATGAAGTGAAGACCTGAGTGTACCAATTATACCTGGGATCATTACTGGGGAAGGTACCTATTATCCAGAGTTACCCAGAGTTATGTTCAAGGCACATTCTAAGGAAGCGTTCTCTTGGCAGTCTCGCAAATTTATTTAAAACCTGAAGAGGGTGTTCAAGTATACACCAACTCAGCTTGATCGTGCCCGTCTCTCGACGTACCAAATAATCAGGTGTATTGTTTGGGAGCAGCAGGAGCGCTGCTTGAAAAAAGTCACCTGTACCCTTTCTAGGACATCAAAATAACGCAGAACGCAGTCCCCAAATAGGGATACAGTAGAAGAGCGAGTTTAGAACGACTAAATTGTACAGCTCTAGTCGAACCCGTCATGAAGTGGTTTTAGATCTGGCCATGAGCTGCATTGTAGCTCCAATCGTCATTTTGGTGTTTTCTAGGAAAAGGGAGGAAGAGGAGAAAAAAATCCCAGGTAGGTGAACCTATTTCCGGTTTTTAGCTGCTGGTTTTGGTATATAAATTTAGCTGACTGTTCACCAAAGCCACCCATTTTGAAACAAATTACCTCCGTCTTAGTTACATTGAGTTCCAATCTGTTCTCTTCCACCCATCTCTCAAGCAAAGTCAATTTCTTGTTGATATCAATTGGAGAGTCTCCCAGTATGATTAGATCGTCTGCAAACAACAAAAGCATCATATCGCCATTATATCGCTTTCACCATTGATATTAAGACCCCGCATGCCTCTGCCTCTGAAATAGGATTCAATGTCCGGGATGAAAGAAGAAAACAGAATCCGGCTTAATGTTTCACCCTGTAAAACCCCCGTGGTAACCTCAAACTTCCCAGTAAACTCATTCCCGCATTTAACTTCAACCGTTGCATTTTCATAAAGATTTTTTATCACGCGTATTATTTTTGAGCTTATTCCCATTCTAAACAGTTTCTGCCACAGCAAGGAATATGATTGGCTGTATCAAATGCCCTAGGTAAATCGACAAAAGCCGCATAAACTTTGCGTCACTTCACCTTCAAACGTAATTGTATCTGCACTGCAGCAGAAAGAACTAATACATTATCGATGCAGGACCGGCCCTTACGGAAGCCCGATTGGCATTCCGGAATAATATCATTCATTTCTGACCAAGTGTTCAATCTCGACAAGAGTACCGGAGTAAATACCTTACATAAGCTGTTCAGCAGTGCTATCCCTCTATAGTTGCGGCCGGGTCATCTGGAGGACCTTTTTTGTCTAGCATGACTAATATACTGCCTCGCACCAGCTAGAAGGAACTTTCTCCCTCTCCCTTTGATTAAAAACTTCAAGTCAAGTATTTGTCAAGTAGGTACTTTTCTCTCTAGTCTGCTCTAACAAGTTAACAAAAATCTCATCAGATAATGAAAATAAGTTTGCAAAACTTCACTCTTTGACCCCCAAAAACTCCTGGATTATCTTCAAAAACAAAAACCATAAAATGTTTTGAGCTTGAAGGATTTCTCCTCGCATTTCTCTTAAATGCCTTGATGGGCCTGGGGCGCAAGTTCTGGGATACCCCGTATAAAAACACATTTCTCTAAGCGTAGTTGGGTACTCGATTCATAACTAACATAAGAGGTTCACTTCTTCCGAAGATGACTCTGATCACGTTATATCCACTTTTTTTTGCAGACAAACTATTATTTATGAATAGACAACAGTTTACATGGTTTGATTTCAAATCCGTCGTTTACTGAACATGCCTTTGGGGAAATGAACAATCAGCTTTGGATTTAATTGTTTCAAAGCAAGAAATAAATTTTGACATGAAAAATAAAACATAGTATTGGGAAAAAATATAAAAGTTTTATTAAATTGGTCTGGTTTTTGGAAAACAATACATAATAACACGTTAGACTACTTATAAATATTTTAGGATTTAATTATCAAAGAAGGTTTGTTTTTTCAACTATCATTTTATCCGTAATAACCACCGTATCCACGGCCGTAGCCGCCGTAACCTCCGTAGCCACCGTATCCACGATGTTGATGATGTCCGTAGCCCCCATAGCCACCATAGCCTCTTCCGTATCCCCCGTATCCTCCGTATCCTCCGTAGCCACCATAACCATAAGGTTCAGGATCAGGTGCAGGAATAGCGAAAGTTGATACTATCGCAAGGACTAGCAGCGTGATTGCCAAAAGGACCTGGAAAAATAAGTCAGAATGCTACGTAATTCTATCATACAGAATATTTTTTGGAATAGGACGTATCTACTTGTGATCCACAGAAAGGTTCTTTCATTACAGAATATTTTTTGGAATAGGACGTATCTACTTCTGATCCCCTTCCTGTCATGTAATCAAATACATGTTTACGATATTTTGTGTCAGTTTTAAATGACACAGAATGACATAAAAAATAAATGACTTTTGGGGTCTATTCTGTAACGTTTTAACGGGCCAGTGAAAATTTTAAACGCGCTGGTCACCTAGGAACGATCAGAAATCGGCTTTGCGATTGGCAGAATTTTTTTCAACGGCCTCAAAATTTCAACGGGTTTGATACAGAATCGCCACTTTAATAAAATTCTGGACGGATTTAAGCCCTCAAATAGATGCAACATCCTTAAAAATGTGTTCTTTTGAGGTGCAATTATTTTAGAATTTTCGATAAATAGGTGTATCGCAGATATTTGTGATCAAGATGAAGAACTACATCGATTATAGAATCAAAGGTCTATATAATAAATCTGTCTCTCGCCATGTAAATGAAAAAAGTACCTATATTGCGACGCGTTTCGGCCTTACAATTTGGCGTAAAGGGCCATCTTCAAAGCAATAAATGTGTGAATATTAGTGACTTTGACCTCGACTTTGACATGACAAAGAAATACTTTCAACTGTTCTAAATACAGTTTTTCAGAGGCTTTCAGATGACATTTGCAAGTCAAGTTTCGTGAGATATAGCTTTTGTAATTTTTTTATAGTGACACTTCCATTTGACAGATGACAACCAAAATGGTCTCATCCCAGTCTGAAACTATGTCTGCATACCAAATTTCAAGTCGATTGGAACAACGGTTTGGCAGTTATTGTGGAAGATCACAAACATCATTCTGGAAAATGTCTTAATCGTCTTGGGGGACGTCAAAATTGATAAATCCGTCGAAATCTCTTTTTTTTTCTGCACGATTACAATACTTTTTCTTCCATGTTGGTGGAGGACCCGGAAAGTAAAATATGCACTATGCAGCTATCAATAATTAGAATTTGAAAGGATTTTTTCAATTCCGAATTTCAGAGAGAAGCATTTGCTGAATATTTATTTAAGAATATCATTATGCCCGAGGGGTTAACCACCTGGTAAATGTGGTGTACAAGGGTCGGTAAATGTGGTAAATGTCTAGTAAATGTGTAAATGTCTGGTAAATGTGGTAAATGTGGTAAATGTGTGGTAAATGTCTGTAAATGTGGTAAATGTCTGGTAAATGTAGTAAATGTCTGGTAAATGTGGTAAATGTCTGGTAAATGTGTAAATGTCTGGTAAATGTGTAAATGTCTGGTAAATGTGGTAAATGTCTGGTAAATGTGTAAATGTCTGGTAAATGTGGTAAATGTGGTGGATGTCTGGTAAATGTCTGGTAAATGTGGTAAATGTCTGGTGAATGTGGTAATAAAAAATAATGAAAAATGCTACTTTCCAGCGCCAAACACAAAATTTGCGTCCATATAAAAACCAATACAGGGTGATTTTATTATAAGTTTTCACCTTCGATATTTTCCCGCACAAATTTTTCCTGCAAAAAAGCCAAACGTTGAACGTTGTTCAGGCTTCTATTTTTTTTCTTAACGCTTAGAAAACAATTCTATTTGCATTGAATTGAAGCCTAATATTTTGTATTAGAAATTCCGGGGCCTATGTAGGGCTCTTTCAATTTTTTGTTTTTATTTCCTATCAAATACTCATAATATGCCAACACCATCTTGTCCTGACTTTGTGCAGGTGAGTTGACATTCATCATGTTCTCGTCTGTAGCAACGACTACTTTACTACTTCACTTTACTATTTCACTAAGTGTACTTTATTGAAGAATAATAGAATGCCATACAAAAATCGCGTTCCAGTTGAAAAAGGATCCAAAAAAGAGAATGTGATAAAATTTTCAAACTTCACTGAAAAAAAGAGTTCACAATACACAATTTTGCGCAACCACTTAGCGCATGCGCTAACTAACGAGGTGATTCGTTCTGGGTCTCCCGTATATTACGCTGTGAAATATATGATTCTCAAACTAACCTCAACGGACTATGCGTTGTTTTCAAGTAGAAGTGATCACATAGAAAAATCAAAGTAAGCCTCGCAACCTATTCATGAAAGCACATTATATGTGAGGGATCATTTCCGAATGCCCCAAATTACGGAATAAAAAAAAATGGAACACTTCAACCATAACATTCAAATTTACCGCAAAGTTGTATGGGGATATTTTATCTAATCAGTGCTGCACTTTATTGATGACAGCATGAGTCTTTTTCGAGCTAATAACTTTTTATAACCGGTTGGTTATCAGCGGTTGACATTAGATTGAGATATACCTACTGTCATTTTTTTGACATAAGAAATTTCTTGCTAAAACGTTGCGGTTATAACTTTAGTTATCAGCATTTGGCGGGTAAACAGTGAATTTAATTGACGGAGAAAATTCTTCGGTAGTTTGGCGGTACCGGCAAGGAAATAGAAATTTAATTTCCTGGAAACTTTCAGTTTTTATCTGAAATATTGGTATCTCAATGAAAAACCTCCAATAAATCTAAGGTACGGCTAAAAAATAATTTAAAAACTCCAGCTTTCACCAGTGATATCTTGTTAAAAAAGCTACAATTTAAAAACGGCGTGAATGGCACTTCCACGCAAAGAGAATCCCCCCTTGAAGTTGGTAACACCAGATTGGAAATACCCTGTAGAATCCGTTCAAAACTTGAACCATAGGGGTTAACCATAGGCGGCCATCGGACTGATGGCCTGATGTTCTTATTGTGGGTCCATCGCAGAGGAGTCCATCGTCTTCGATTCTTCTTCCCTCGTCGCCAAGTCAAGTTTTTGAGGTTAGGTTAAGTACGTCTGACGTTTGGAAATTCTGGACCGCTGCTTTTTCCAAATTCAAATCTGTTGCCGCCACAATTTGTTCCCCCACCATAACAATAGCCAGCCCCATGGCCAGGTTATGGAATGTATAGGTCGCGGTAACATAACCGTCACTTTGGCACCCGCTATGGCAACGTTGCAAGTATGCCTGACATGGCAACTGCGCAATGCGCATCTCTTTCGACGTTGAATTGACATAAAACGCTCGCGCAAGCGCAGACAGGGTGCCAGGGTACCGCTGTAGAGATTCATTTGTTTTTAACATTACTCACACAAATCTTAAGTTGAGCACAATTATTTTTTTGGTAAAGTGGCAGTTGTTCAATAAATCATTCATATAATTTATTACAACTAAAGAAAATGGTATTCACAAGTACTAGTGAGAATAACATTATACCATATACCCATCTTTAGCACGCCATTTTTGTTCCCGCGACCTATAACCGATGATGATATCAAAATGGCGGCACTTCCTTCACTGCTTATAACCAATCCTCGCTCAAACATCAAATTCTATAACCAAGTGTAACCGGTCATGAAAAGTTATTCGCTCGGAAAAGACTATGGTGTGACGACAGTCAGTTCTCTGGGTGGCACACACTTTTTCGACCGGCGAATATCCATTTTGAATCGGAAGACTTCACAACTTGCTGATAAAACTGAACAGACAACAAAACGTCAACGTCAAACACAGAAGTCAATTTCACTGTCGAGTTTTGAACATGCGCGGTGATAACTTCTCTTTGTTTTCTTAGTTCGCACGACATCCGTGCCAGAGCGCCACTTCCGCGCAATATTGTGTATTGAAAGAAAAACATTTTCTTGTTGGCATTTTTGGTTAGAGCTCCACCTGTTATGGGCAGATATCACAAATGAAATTTTTCAACGCTCTGGAGACGCCAGTACACTCCATAGTATGCCATCTCGCCCGAGCCCCTGGTTTGCCAACTAGCCCTAAAATGCACTGTGTTAAGTTTATATTTCCTGCTCATCTATTTCTTTGGCCAACACTTGAAGGTTATAATGAGAGCACGAGCTCATAATACCAGAAATCATACATCAATTTGTTGAATCGATCCAGAGGAGCATTTTGAAGATAAAGACTATAACATTTAGTTACCAGAAAAACTTTGAAGCCTAAATTTTCTTGTTTTGTAAATAACGTAGATACTCTTTCGTCAAGTGACGTTGCGATTGACATGGTAGCATTGACAAGCAGTTGTATCAACATTGCAGCAGAGCGCAGCGCAGTATTTCGAATAGTTTCCCGGGAAAAGGGCCATATGCCAACTCAGACAGTATGCCAACTCAGGCACATCTCCCCTACTATAAATAAATATAGGCTTTAGCAAAAAAGCGCCATTCAAATTGGCAGTGGCGTACCTTCAGGCTTGCGTGGGTAGGTACCTCTCCTCTATGGGGAGGGCAGGGAGGGCGTCGCTCTTCGGCGCCGATCAAGGGGAATATCAATTAATAAAGAGATTGCTTTTTATCGGAGCGGAAGATTTTGCTTTTCCTCTGAGCTTTTGCTTCGGCTTTTGCTATTTGTTGTTCTTGAACATCGAATACTTAAGTGATATCATCAATAGCATCAAGGTATAGCCGCCCGTACCCCGTACCTTGAAATTATTTTAAGCGTTGCGACGCTTTTCTGAAACCTTCATTACAAATTTTGTTCCGGTTTCTACAGGATGGTTCAGGTTATAGTAGCAATAATTCACCACTGGATGGTCATTCGAAAAATAAGTCGACGTGGATAATTTTATTTTTTCAAGAACACCTCCTGAGGAAAATGAAGCCCTTCAAAGTTGAGCTTTGAAAATCCGTCTGGTTACCGTCAGGTAAATATCTGGTAAATGTGTAAATGTCGGTAAATGTGGTAAATGTCTGGTAAATGTGTAAATGTCTAGTAAATGTCTGGTAAATGTGTAAATGTCTGGTAAATGTGTAAATGTCTGGTAAATGTGTAAATGTCTGGTAAATGTGTAAATGTCTGGTAAATGTGTAAATGTCTGGTAAATGTGGTAAATGTTAAATGTGGTGTACACATTTTTCCTAGGTGGTCAACCCCTCGATTATGCCCCATAGGATTACATCGGTGGACAATACAGGGTGATTCAAAAATGGCGCATTTCCTTTCGGGCACGTTATAGTGGACGTTAACAAAGCATGAGAAAAATAATAAAAAAAAAAATCGGCTTTGATTTGCGAGTTATTAACAAAAACAAATCTGTTCAATCTGGCAGCATCGCATTAGTACCTACCTGGCACCTTCAGATCAAAGAGTTACATTACAATAGCATAAATGTATTGTTACCCTGGAAACTCCGTAGAACCTGCCATACCATACCAATAAGCATACTTGCCAAATGTATTTTCACGGCACCTTTGAGGTGGAAGACGATATTAAAATTTAAAAATACGACTCAAATCTCAATTGCAAGAAAAAAATTTATTCGGGAACTACTAAAGGCATGTGATTCTTCGCGACTAACAATGCCTTGCTTCAAAATCATGCAAACTGAAGAAGTTGAATTCTCAACTTCACCTCTTCATAACTCGAAAGAGAAACGAGCCAATTTTTTTTTTACTATTTTTCCCGTGCTCCGCCAACGTCTCCCATAACGTATACGAGAGGAAATGCGCCATTTTTTAATCACCCTGTATAAAGGGGCAAGCAACAGTTTATTTGTGTGAATCGTTGCAAACTGAAGTTTCCTGTCGAGTTTTATATGCCTACATCAGTGCATCATACGTTTCTTACAATTCAACGTCTATAATACGAGAAGCCTGGATTATGAAGCTCTAAATACGAATTATTCACAAAAATAAAATGTTGCTTGTTCCCCGCTTTTAATGTCCACCGATGGTACCTACACCTATGTTACAATGTTAATTACAAAATAGGTGTAAGTTATTATGTATCAAAATTTAGAAAAAAATTCTCTTCATCAATAAGAGTCTAAAGCCTACCTTCATTTTTCTTCAATTTACACTAGATACTTTAAAGACCAGACACTCTTCGCAAAGAAGCAATTTCTGAAAATACTATGCCATCTCAACCCGTTTAAATATTAAACCAAAACAAGGATTTTAATGCGTCATATTATGCTCAGGTGAGGTGGGTAATAGCTACTTTACAAAAATATCGTCATCACGAATTAGCGGTGGTGGTGGCTATAGTCATTTTGGTCATACATAAATCCTTCTTTTTCTCTTCTGTTTCTGTGGTAGAAAAACTAGTTGGTATCTATAAAAAGTAGCAACAAATTAGTGGGATGGAGCCCGACAAACTGCGTCAGTGCAAATTTTAAATCCAGTTTAGTACAAATCAGAGGACCATAACCACAAGGCTTCAAGAACAAAAATCGCGTCAAAACAAGACCATCAAAAAAGGTAGGTAACTCATTTAATCATCATTCTGGTTTTTCTCATGGAAGCTATGTGTACGTGACCTAGCTCAACTACACAGGAAGACTCAAAATTCTCAGAAATACATAGGTAGGTCTAGGTATTGCATACATGCATACCTATATTGCATGATTGAAATTTGAAAAAAAAAACCTAAGCACAATGGATTGGTGAGATTTTGAAATAAAAGTGCAAATGATAAAGAAAAAATGAACCGGCTACGACTGTGCTAAAATGAACAAAAATTTAAACCTTGACTTCATATCGACTTTCCAAAGTTATTGCCAAGTTCAAGAACACCATCGATAAAAGTAAACCAGATGCGAGAGACGTGAGTCATGGTAAATCCAGCATAGTACAGTAGTAGGTAGATATCTACTTTATGCTTTAAGTTCATTACCGAGGTAATTCCCCTCCACTAGGTATAAGGACGAGATCAAAACAAATTTATACTGTTTAGTGTTTTCGTATTTACCCGGCAATTATTTAGCATTGAGAAAGATGTATTTCACTTCTGGTTCGCATACACATACTTACTAAGTTAAATATAGGTAGGCAGGTGGATTCAAAGTTTTTAAGGAAGCAATGGAAGCACGGCAATCAGCAAAACTTCTGATCGCTGACTTCTTCCGTTTTTGGGGACAGCGACTACGCCTAATTTTCAATTAGCTATCCAACAGCGAGTAGATCGCTATCTCTTCTGGTTTGGAAGGAAATGCTTCTTCTTCACCTGGAAGCGGCGCATGGGGGTGGCAACCAATTCGATATAGAGCTTGTTTACGCGAGGCTTAGCAGAGATTTTAACAGTGGTTAGTTAGGAGTGTTGACGCGCGCCGACCAAAATGACAGCCGACAGCCCCTGAACCTGGGCCGCTATTCTTGAATCGTGTCAAAAAAGTCCCTGGGAGTAAAATACATTCCGCAGTACACTGATGTAGCGAATGTTGCCTAAAATCGTGGTTTAGGCATTTAACCTAAACCACGAAATTTAACCATAACCACATTTTATAGAGATCATAACAAAAGAAGGTTAATCATCAATTATCAATTTTAATAAACTGGTGCTCACAGGTCATCCAACATCCAACCTAACCCATAAATCTGCTGAAGATCCAACCGATTTCTGGTTTGCACATGCGTCGTAATGTGCATGGGCGTTTACGTGCGATTGCCAACACTTGTTTGCTTACTAAATGCAATTTAAAATCACATTTAGCTAAGCTCAACAGCTGTTGCGAAACTTGCGTTTGGAGGTGTTTATGCGGACGATAACATTGATGTTACGGATCTTAACACCAGTTTTAAACCTCGCGTAAACAAGGCCATAGACGTTTTACCGCAGTCAGTCATGTCAGTTATCCATCAGCGAAAGAACCAGATTGATATCTACAGGATGTCCCGGAATTAATGCAACAAAATTCACACGGAGGTAGAAAATTGAAAAATAAGGGGACTTCCTCGGGGACTTCCTTGATAAAAATACTTTCGCAAACGTAATAACGGAGATACAGGCCTTCAAAGTTGTTTTCTTGAAAGTTTTTTTTTGCATAACTTTTGAATCGTTGAACCAATTTCATTCAAATTTGAACCAAAATTTGTTCGAATGGGTCTCTATTAAGCAATAATAACGCATTCCATCAAACATTTTTAGGGGCGAAGATAATAGGGGGTACCCTCCCCCTTTTTCCTCTATTTTTCACCCCCCTGAATATTTTTGGGAATGGTTTTAATTTTTGAATTCTACGTTCAATTTAGAGGAAAAAGTTACTAGAGCAAAATTTTGATTAAAGACTTCATTTTCGAGATATTTGGGTTTAAAACTTCGGAAAACATCTCGAAAACACCACTTTCAAAGGCCTTAAAAATTAAAATTCAAGAAAACTCAAGATACCTCAACTGAAATGAGAATTCTAGGTGTTTTAGGTTGATAAACCATCATTTCTTTTTTTCGGGACAGCCTGTATTTTGATCAAGTAAAATGAAAATGTAAATAAAAAATTTCAATTTATGGGCGACGTGTGGGGGTTGCAGCGTTCGACGAAGTAAATTTTGCATAGTTTTATTTGGGAGGATCAAAATATTTGGTTGTGGGGTAGCAGCACTAGCAGCTGTAGATTATCGAAAAAAGACGCCAAAGCATCAGATCTATATGAGGAATTGCAACATTTATGTCATTCAGATTCAAGCTGATCGGGGGCGGCTTTCTCTATGTTGGCGGCGCAATATGAAAATTCAATACAGCCTAGACCGACCTTGGGAACGGCAGCTATGTATCAACGAAAAAATTAGAAAGCTAGGACGTCTGGCTTGAGGAGAGTTTTAATCACGGAGACTACCAGAAACCGAACGGACTGAGCGGCTGCAATAGCGGTTTTCATAAGTGAGAAAATGCGCTAAAAAGTATAGATAATATAGAATGGCCTAGGATATTCTTGCAACGTGTTACTTTTGTTTTTGTAAATTTTCTCACTTATCGAGTTACTCATTTATCTTTTTTTTTCAGCAAAAAAGAAAATAACGCCGTCACAGAAACAACATATCTTTTTCTTCGTACTTTTTCCATTTTATTCCAAAATGAGACCGCTGGATGTGAATGGAAAAGACATGTTTTGCGCTTTTACCCGCCATCTCAACCATAAGATAACCTCAGGGTGGACTTAACCAGGGATGGAAATACTGAGGGCTAAAGGCGGTTGTTCAATATCTTTTACTTTTACAATTTAGCACTTTCTCAGTGTCACTAGGTACATGGTGATCAGCTAAAAGGTGTTTCTTCTTTTATTCTTAACATATTTTCACAATCCAAAAAATTTTCTTGGTAATTTTTCTTAATGAACTTTTTGGATCTGTAATAACATTTTCTCTGGGTCAACAAATAACAGAGCGGTTGAGAAAGCGGTTTTTTTTATACAAAATATAAAAAAAAACAGGTCGCTCAATTTGCAGAACTATTTGACATTTTTTGAACCGCTCTATGTTGACGTGTTATTTCTATAGTCCAATAATTACTCATATTATTATTGCATATTATTTTCAAGCATGTTACAATAAAGTTATAGTTAAAGATACTTGTTTGTCACTGTTGATTATCGCGGAAATTTACAGTCGCTTTTTTCAACACCTGACCCTGTAGAGATCATCAACAAGTTTTGGATTCGAATCTTATCAGTGCACAGTAATGAATGATGCTTCGAAAAAAAAAAGGTGACTTACTCATGTTCTTATTTCTCTACTCTTTTATTTTTTGTCCAAACATTTTATTCATAATCCCCATCACTACATAAGATGCAAATACTATAATGAATCCACCTTCGACCACATAAATCAGTACTGGGACGATAAATCCAAATCACCAAGAGTACCTAGGAGCTAATCAAACACTTATGCAACGACCAAATTAAAGTGCGGATCTTTCATCTGTTGAGTATATCATCAGCTCATTAAAATCTATACTTATTTCCGCTTTTTACCTACAATTTTGTGCTTCTAGCAGTTCCAATGCTGAGCTGATTCAACAAAAAATGGGAATCACATCAATTAGTTCTGTTGAAATCTAGGATTTACCTACTCTCATTGTTAATAAGGTTCAAAGACTCTGGAAGTACCGTCACTATCCATCTACGTATATAATATACGAGCTGCTCATTATAAATTGCAAATCAACCTTGAATTGAGTGCCCAAAATTATATAAATTAATCACAAGACGCAAATCCTGGAATCAGTCATAAATCGCAGCTCTATCCTACAGCAGCAAAAAGAGCAGCCTATGTTTTAGATTATTCTAAAGTTAGTTACCTGGGGGTTGGAAGCTGAAAAATAGAAAAATGTGGGGCCTGCCTAAGTTTGCGTCTGTGAGTATTTCATTTTTTTCTTGTTACCTCAGATTTTGCAAAGTACCATTACTATCCTGGTAGGTACCTGTAATTGTAGTTGGCGTCTAAACGAAAACAAAATTAGTGTGCCAAAAAATTAGCGAAAAATATGTTCATTATAAAAATGTATTTTTCAGATTTTGCTGGTGTTGTCCGCAATATTGGGAGTGTCTTTGAGTTTACCGGCACCTCACCACAAAGGTGGCTACGGTGGAGGACACCATAAAGGTGGCGGCTATGGAAGTCAAGGTGGATATGGAGGACGTGGAAGCGGCTACGGGGGAGGCTATGGAGCGGGTTACGGAGGAGGATACGGCGGAGGTGGTGGAGGAGGAGGAGGCGGCGGCGGAGGGGGTGGATACGGAGGTGGTTATGGCGGCGGCTACGGTTACGGAGGAGGTTACGGCAGTGGTTATGGACGTTAAAGTTTTGTAATTTATAGACATTATGAAAAATAAGTGATATGTATAGTTATAGTAAGTTCATATCAAGTGTGATTCGTATGAGCTATGTAATTTCTCGAATTTTTCCTATCAAGGATGTCACGAGGCGGGGAACCCCAAGTAACTCGAATCACAAAAGAGTTGAACGTACTTTAGCCTATAGCTTGTAATACCCAGTACCAGCTCAATACTCTTGAAAATATTTATTTTTGCGATAATAAAATTGTTATTTATTACAAATACAGGGTGTTACAGCATTATTCTTGTATAGCTGATGCTTGTCCAGGTTGATCAATTCTTTGGCTACCTGTTTCGAGGAGGCGATGGTAAACATCCACGATTGCCTCACCCGCCACAACTTCTTTTCAATGTTTCTGAGTTCAAGTCCCTAGTCCCACTAGAGATATTTCTCCCTTCTTTGTCAGAGGTCTGCCTTTTCGTTCTCTTCAGTTGATCTCTGCCATGTATTCGCATGTAATATTCGACTTTTGAATCTCAGTTCGTGAACTAGTTACCTATATCCACCACCTGCTCAACTGTGAAAACCTCCTGATGCACTCATTTTCCTCCGCTTACAAACCACAAACTCACTCAAAACACTTGTCAACTCCCTCACAAATGGTGCCTTGCTGCGTTGACCTTTGAGTAGTTCCGTGAGGTTCTGTGTTCGGTGTAACGTAAATAGGGCTATTTTTCTAAATTTTTTCATGAAAAATACTCTAAGCATCACTCAACATTGCGTGCTATCATTTGAACATATTTTGTCAGAATTTCCAAGGTAAATTAAGGAAAGAAAAACACAAAATTGATACGCAAAAAATTTCAACCAATTGGTAAATTAAGGAAAGAAAAACACGAAATAGGTATGCAACAAATTTGAACCAATTTCATAGGCGCCACGTGACTACTTGAAGGTTCAAATGCGCTACTATCTATTAGGTCATACAATGGTCAGCGCGTTCGACTGCCACATCAAGGGTCGTGTGTTCGAGTCCAACTGTGGGTGCTCGGATTCTCGTCTCAAAACAAGCTTTGATTTAGTTGGAATGCTTGCTAAATACAAGACGCGCCCTGTGTCGCATAGCACGTAAAATACGAGCGATGGTGCCGACCCCATGCGATGTTGGTGGTCGTTAAAAATCCCCACCCTGTGTTGGAACACACAGGGGTTCGGAAAAATTTCCTGTAACTATTCCTTACACGCCGCTTCAGCCGATTATAGATTTATAAGAGACGCAGGAGTAAAAGCATAAACCAATCACTATCGAGCAAAAGGGGGGAGTCAAGGTGGATATTGGGAGTGATTGATCCATTTTCGTTACGCTTGCGTCTCCGTTTACACTCCTGTCGACTAAAATGTAACTCGGACTTGGACGAAAATAGACCAATCAATATCATCAATATCCACCTTGGCTCCTCCCTTTTGGCCGATAGTGATTAGTTTATTCTCTTACGCTTGCGTCTCCGTTATCGTTTCCGTCCACTATAAATTGGGCTGCAATTCTAGTAACGACCAGTTTGATGTACAATAACTATAACTAAAACTAAAAGGTACCTCTACGCGCACAACCACTGAGAATGTTTTGCGACTATGAACATTTCATGAACTTGTCATTCCTCACAAGAAAAAAACTATTTGAATCCAACTACACAGTCCATTTATTAAATTCCAGTGGTTGCTCAGTTTTATGGGTTTCTGATGCCAATGAAAAAGTTTATAGGTAGAATACACTGTTGGTACCTTTATCTTGGAAATAGAAAATTCAAACTCAGCATGCGACTTTCTTGAAGTCAATACAATGCAAGGGTATGGGTATTCTATTCATTTTAAATTCTTTTGATTTTTTTTTTGAAAATTTGATAGCATTGGAACTCGCATAATAGTGTGGCTCTACATCCCAGTGAGAAACTTGACCTACAAAGCGGAAGGTTAGAGCTTCCGTTTTTTGTGTTCACTACCCGGCTGTCGCGGACCCCTGGAGGCCCGAGGTGATGGGGTAAGCATCACGCCTTAGACAACCGCCTTATTACCCCTTGTTCACACAGAACGCAGGTGCCCAATTGGAAGAAAGTTGCACACCAAATTTTAATTTCAATTTTCAAAATGAAGGTACCAAGAGTGATTCTTTCTAATAACCCACTTTTTCACGTCATCAAAAAAAACCTCAAGTTCAATTCCAAACGCAGTTCTGTTGCCATAGATTCAATTGCTGTAGCAGTGTAGCCCAGATATCCACAGAAATAAAACCGAGTTTAGAGTTCAAACTGAGTTACTCTGGGTTGACGATTCAGTACAATGTTTTGCTTACTTTACACTAAATATGTAAGTGTTTTTCAAACAGCAGATGATACAATACACCAATAAAAGGATTACCATGGATTCACCCACGATCAACACCCAAATGGACACACTTAAAATTAAATATACCGTGTGATCCAAACCATTCCGAATTGGGGTAGGCTGTGACATGGTCAAATTCTGGGATGTAAAGCTGCTTTTCGCCAGGGCACAGCCTACCCCAATTCGGAATGGTTTGGATCACACGGTATAATATATCACAAAATCACATAGAAAAATCAAGTTCAACTGGTGTGTTTACATACTTGGAATTTCATATAAATTATGCACAATAGGGTCCTTGCATGACTTTTTTATTGTCTCCAATGATGCTACGTCAACCAATGAACATGATATAGACAGAGTGGTGTCTCGCAAATCTGCACATTTTTTTCCAATTTTGTAAATCCATAACTTAGAAACTGTAGGTAAGGCAACTTCCATGCAACTTTGAAAAATGGACATTTTTTAAGCTATTTTTTCAGTCGGACAATATTGCTAACCACGTTTTGGTTGATATGCAATAATTGCAGTCCTAAAATAAAATGAATGCAAGGACCCCATATCATTCAAACAATATTCACGATATCACAGTACAAAAATAACCGCTTAAAATAAGAATTTTCATATTTTTTTTGTTCAACATTTCGTAATGAAGATCACTTAAAAAAAAATCACATTGTTCACAGCACAATTTGAAAACACAAAAAAGGGCCACTTTTGACCAGCGTCCATGTTTATCCCCCTCTCCCTCTAGTAGGTACTATGGATTGTTTGAAGAGGGAATAAGTGGCCATCAGTTTTCTTTTTCGTTGACTGGGGCGCAGATAATAACGTTTCTTGACTCTTCTCTGTTCAAACAACTTACATTTCTGAATAAAAACTGGCCCTTGAAAACGCGTTTTTTTTTCAAATTTCGGTTTTGTTTTTGGCGACAAAACTGAACACATAAAAAACAATGAGTAAATCTGGATATGCATATCACTCACATTAATTGACAATTAATTGTGTATTGTCACCACAAACAGGGTATTAACAATATAATTTCACCTTTAAGGACGGAGTCATATTGGTGAAATAAGCGTTGCGAAATCAATCCGTCTGGGTTTATTCCTTGACGGATTCTTACCATTTTGGTCTCTTTTGAAAGATACAAGGATGTACTTTGGTTTGAGCCCATTGGCATTTCCGAAATCCAAAAAAATAAATGAATTTTGACATTTGAAAAAATTATTTCTAGATTTTGGAAATGCCAATGGGCTCAAACCAAAGCACATCCTTGTAGCTTTCGAAAGAGACCAAAATGGTGAAAATCCGTCAAGGAATGAACCCAGACGGATTGATTTCGCAACGCTTATTTTACCAATCCAACACCGTCCTTAAGAAAACGGTGTTTGTTTCGTTATCTTCGAGTTTCGTTAACTTTTTTTAGAAAAACACTGTGTAAACATAGCGTTTATATTTTTCCCAAAGGAATGAAAAAGTCATCCTCTTGTGCTTTTACCTGTCACCTTCAGCGTAAGTAGGACTGACTGGGCTGATCAACAACAACAAAACGTCAACAAAATTGTCAAGTGCAAAATAATAAGCCAAAAGTTGCACTCTCATTGAAAGCTGTCACTCTATGTGGTCAAAAGAAAGTTTGTAGGGGCAACAACATAAAAACTGGCGTAACAGCTGAACCGAGAGCTGAACTTTGAGTCAGGGAAGTACCTTAGGATAAAATGGCTTACCAAATATGGCAATCTGATTTGTCAATGGTTTTCATATCTCAACCTGAAATGGGGCTCTCGTTCACCAAAATGACAGTCGCTAAAATCGGCCTAAGTGTCCAAAAATGATTGCATAGGTATTCAGCTCTCGGCAGTCTTTTTTTTTAATGGTAATTCAAAATTCAGTCATACAGGGCGGATTTTTGTAAGGTTGGTTATACTGTAGATAGTGAATTACATAGATAATAGTGATTGTACATTTTAAAGTCACAAAGATCATACTGATCACGGAAAAGAATTGTCGTATGTAATACACCGATAGGTGAGGTGTATTATCGCTACATCGAGAATTTTCACGAGGGGATCCGAGTAAAAATCGAGATGTAAGCGATAATATATTAAACCTAGAAGTTTATTTGTTAAGACAATTAACCGAACCACACTGAAAATCTTCATAAAAAAGTGAAAACTATTTGAATGTTTGAGGTTGATTATTCTGGAGGGGTGTTTTCACCAATGACCTTGGTGGTAATACACTTGAACGGCCTACTATTTTAAGGAGTGAGGTGAATTGTCAATGAAGTCTTTCCACTGAACTTTTAAAGATTCTCCAGGTTCTACTATCTCTTTACAGTGTAGTTTACAACTAACTGGAGTGGATAGGCGTGGTCAAGGATGAGCATGTAATAATGCCAAATTGTCGCTAGAAAGGCTTGCAGCAAATAAATTATGGTAAATAAAAAAGCGAACCACACTACATGTTCAATCATATTTTCTCTCCCCCTCACTTTTTCTCCATCAGCTGAAGGGAAGACCTGAGGTTTTCCTCCTTTAGGTTTAAACTACTCAATGATAGATTGCGGTCATACAGCTACTCCATTACTGTGGTCAGATCTCAGATCTCGGCATGAAATGCCACTGAGGTTGACTGCGGTCATGGTCGCGAAACTGTGGGGAAAGTCCTGCCATTCGCTCCAGCCAGCCTGTTGGAAATAAAAAGATATGTATGAAAAAAGAGATAAAAAACCGTAATGTTTTTATTCTGAAGGTACCTGCTTAAGTACTGAGTCATCATTATTTACCAGCTATTTTTCTATTTCTGACCACTGAAAAAATCCAGTAAACAAGCCATGACATTGAATTGGTACGTATTGTAGATTCAACATTTACTACACTGACGACCTTTTTATAATATTACAAAATGCACAACAAACAAACCAATTTTTTCCTCATTATCAAAATTCCGAAATTGGTTGTTATTTAAACAGAACTTTCGTTGACCAAAAAAAATTGTTCAATTATACGAGTATACGCACCCAAATGGTCTAGGGGTCACCCCGAAATTTTGTTCTGCTAAAATGACCAGGGATAGTATTAATAAAAAATAAGCATAGGCATTTGCTTAGATTTTTGAGGAGTTGCTGAGCAGAGAACATTGGCCAATTCGGAATGGTTTGGATCACACGGTACAACTTGATACAGGGGCATGTTACCATTGAGCCCTGTAGAATGTGTATAGGTTTGAGTGGGAGATAACGCCAACGTAAGGATGTCACCGTAGAGCCCTGTAGAAAGTGTACAGGTTTCAATGGGGATAATGCCAGTTTATAGGATATGTCACCATAGAGCCTGATAGATGTGTATTGGGCTTTTACACGTTAAGGTTCCATATAGCCCAGGCTTTTTAGCATTTAACATGAAACAAATTAATCCACGTGCAATCTTCACGGTATGGTTTTCACTTAACCTTACTAAACAACATACTAAAAGTCCCCAACTCTCCTCCGTGTGCGTCATAATTTTTGAGGGGGGGGGGGTCAAAATTTTCATAAAAAAAATTCTAGGACAAAAGTAATCTTGTCGGTGGCTTCAAATTTATTATACGGTATGTTCATTAAAAACTTCAATAAAGGGAGGCTGTGACTCAGGCCATTCGATCCGAAAACGGCCAGGTTGTCATCGGTCCACGGCCTCCCATTATTGAATTTTTTAATGAACATACTGTATTTGGATACATTGGGTTATAAGTGAGACTTATTGACAAACTAGATGTCTATGGTCCCCGTGAGGGGAGCTCGGGAGGGGGGCAATCGGTGATCTATGCAAGAAATTCGATTTTCATTAATATTGAGACAATACTGGCATGTTGAGTATCGTTTCCCACTAAATCTGACTTTGCTAATCCGATTATGAAATTTAAATTCTGTTTGAAGAATCTTTTGAGCAATTTTCGGCAGAAAAACGTGATTTTGGGACCAAAATAAAGCCGGTTTTTCAATTTGGGTTATTTTTGCGTTTGATGCATTGATCATTCGGATTTTAGATTGGATGAATTATATGGACTTCTCTGCATTAGACTATCATATCATAAACGCGACGTAAGTGGTTACAAGGTGAGAAAAATAATTTATTGAAAAAAATGTCGAAGTCCTAAATGTCACTCAAAAATATCTCCGCGCAGTTGAAAAAAATGTATTGTAGCTGTAATATGGCTTTGTTTTCATCTTTCAAGGTTTCTTCTTGTAGCCAAAACAATTCTCTAGCTTCCGAAAAAAAAACACTCTACATTAAAATAATGCAACTTTCCCGCGGGTATAGCCACATTTTTCAGCTTCAAGCTGGCTTACACCGAACATCAAACCAACTCGATTTTATAGTATTCAAGAAATGATAATTATGACGAATGCCTGATGTAAATGCGTGAAATAGTTGCAGTTATCGATCCTATTCGAAATTTCGAACATTGATGTATTCAACGTGAAAATATTGTAAATTAAAAATCCACAATTTTCAAGAGCAAATTATCCTTTTTTTCAATCAAAAATGCTCACAATCTTTTCAAATCAGAGCTTCAACATTGTATTTACATATTGATAATGTATTGGAAGTCTAGCACAGCACAGGAAGATTTTTATAGTCATGCTCGGCAAAAAATATCAAATAATTATTATTATAATTTCAAGTTCACTAGTAGTCAAAAAAAATCCCATCTAGCTTACCATCCGTACTCTAAGCTTATTTTGTCCAATATTAGTTTCGTTGAAAACTCCTCTATTGATTTCCAAACAATAAATCGATATTTACCTCGAATACCTACCGATAGTACCTATACCCATTTAAAATAATAGCAAAGTTATCTAGCACCTGAAGGGACTAAATACATAGGTTAATAAAAATAACAGATCGTCCTCAGGGTCATACTCAGGCCCGTAGCTACGGGGAGGCATGGGGGGGCTGAGAATAATCGTTTCCCCCCCTAGAGTTCTAGATGAAATAAAACTTTTATTTTAAATTCAATTCTGAGAAAAATCACTCGAATAAAAAATTAACAATCCACAAAAGTTACAAAAAAATGTGTCAGAATCAACTGTGTACCGGACCCACGTCGTATCATCTACCGTCAACGTATGTACCTATCATGATGATGAATTATACGAAATCTGAATATACACACCCAAATGGTCTAGGGATCACCCCGACATTTGTCTCGGTTAAAATGACAATTTTTCGAAAAAACATCAGCCGATTTCGGAAATTTTTGTAGTGCTCGATAGAGTAATCCTTCAACTACAATCTGCCACCTTGATTTACCCGATTGTTGACCCTATGTACGATATACGTGTATGTACGATACACGATATACAATGAAAGGAGCGCAAAAATCCCTGACTTCAGCAAGGTCCCTTTTTGAGAAAACACGTCACAGAATTTTCGAGGACGTTACATTTTTGGAAAGAGTAATAATGTATCATGAAACAAATTGATCCCATCGGCCCTCAGAAGTGGTGAGGGACCTGCACCCCTTTGGAGACTATGACAAATCAACCATGCTGCGACATTGCATAACATGAATTATTCATCCCAGGGTGGTTCAAAATGCATCAGTGGCAAGTATCCGATGCATTACAATTGCCATAGCAACCAATTTGTCTTATCATGGATGCTCTTTTACAGCTTAATTTCCAGTTCATAAATCACAAAAACAGTCAACAGTCGGGTAATCTAAGGTGGTAACTTGTAGTGAAAAGATTACTCTATCGGGCACTTAGAAAATTTTCAAATTCAGGCAATGTTTTCATGGGAAACTGTCATTTCAACCGAGACAAAATTTCGGGGTGATGCCTAGACTATTTGGGTGTGTATTATTATACGGTCATCAGCGCTGACTTATTTGGTCTTCTTGGCATTTGAGCGAAATAGAACGAAAAAATCTGTTTCAACTTTTTTTTGGGAAAGTTCAGTGGCTGTAAAAATGGTCTATTGCAATCCGGATTGATTATCATTTTTTCCAGATTTTTTTATTATAAAGTTCAAGTTTTTCATTTTTGCAAGTAAAAAAATTCTGTTTTTTGGCCACGCTTCTTTTTACCAAAAATTTTCGCCTGCGACTCAATGTTTGCTAGGCCACCCATGAGAATATTATGTATGCCCCCCTGAAAATTGCTCTTGCCCCCTCTATAAAAGTATCCTAGCTACGGGCCTGGTCATCCTCAACAAGGTGGGGTAGATTCTCACATATTGTGCCCCTACAGAACTTACACATCTGCGAACAAGACAAGGGAGATCGCCTGCATCTACATTTGAGACCGCAGTTCTTCTTGCAGTTGCAAGACACTATCTTCAAAAGAGTCTCCGGAGCTGAAGGAAGATGCGTCTTGACGAGGACCAACTACACGTGGGTGCTCCCGCGTAGCCCACCGTGTTGTTTGTTTACACCTAGAGTACCTTAGCTATTATTATCTAGCGAAAACCCGAGGTTAATCTGAGGTCTGGGGGCCGCGATATTGCTTGGAATGACGGACGGACGGACGGACAAATAATGAAATAAATTATCTTTGTTGTTTGTACATCTAGAGTACCTAAGCTATTATCTAGCAAAAACCCAAGCGCAATCCGAAGTTTAGTAGCTGAGATATTGCCGGACACTGCAGACGGCAATAGCAAGAACAAACTATAGAGGAAAATTACGAAACTGTACCTAGTACCTATACTCATACGAGTACTACCAGACAAGATTCAGTCAGTACGATGCTGTGCATATCGAACGTAGGATCAAGTATTACAGATCAAAGTCTAGGTTGATAATGTTGAAGTGATTTTCCCCATATAATGCGTTTGACATAACTTCATAGAATCCTTATTGGAATTGCTAGACATTTCACAATGGAGCTAAAAAATACGTCATTTTGAAGCTAAAACTGTAGGGAATCTACTGCATATAATAATACCAAGTGATATTTAGTGGTCGATGCAAAAGTAAAATGTTAACTGAAGCATAAGAAAAAAAACACAAAAAAGTGTCATTATCAAGAAATTAAGTCTGTTAGTGTCAAATTTTGGACAAAAGCTATCCCATATCATTCACTTTGATTCATTATCTTCCATTCAAGACCAAGATAAGAGAAATCGATCAAGTGGTTGAGAACTAGGAGCATTTTTAAGCGGAAAGTGCATTTTGAGGTGTCTTCATCTTTGCCTGTCAAAAAAACAATGACGCACACGGGGGAAAGTTGGGGACTTTTTGTATGTTATACAACAAAGTCTAGTGAACCCAAAACTGAAGAGATTGACCGTGTTTTAATTTGTTTCATGTTTTGCCATTTTTTCGACTAAAAAGCCTGGGCTAATAAGGACGTATATGAAAATGGCATGTTCAACGGGCCGGTAGAGCCCTGTGTACAGGTTTTTTGTTATATTATTATTCTCTGTGGGAATAGGTTGATTGTATGTAGAGGGAGTTTATGGCAAAATGTCAATAGTGTCATTGTCATCTATCAAGTTTCATCCATGTCGGAGTCAACGTCAACCGGACTAACCCGCTAACCTCACTGAATACTATAATTTTTACGTGTTTTGTTTACATACTGGTTTACTGGGCGTTTACGAGATCGAGATTGTGATTTCTAATCATTTCTAACAATGCCCTACACCTGGGTCGCTATTTTTGAATCGTGTGAGAAAAGTCCCTGGGAGTTTTATATAATCCGTACTACACTTCTGTAGCGAAAGTTGCCTAAAAACCACGATTTTAGGCAACATTCGCTACATCAGTGTACTGCGGAATGTATTTTACTCCCAGAGACTTTTCTCGCACGATTCAAGAATAGCGGCTCTGTTATGTGTCCCAATGCAATTCGCTAACAAACGTCAAAACATAACTGTCGATCCTTGCGCTGCCTGCCGGTGATCATGTGAACGCATTTCATGCAATCACCCTATTTTCAACAGGGCTGTCTCCGTTTTTATAGCGCGTGATCGTACTTCATTTTTGATTCACAAGTTCTATTTCTGAATTTACAGCTCGAACAGAATGGAGTGCTTGAATACATAGATAATCATTTAGATCTATGAAAACATGAAGCGGTACACATCTAAAAACACATCGATACTGCATTTTGGAGTAGAGTAACGAGATTTTGCATGGGCGTACCTTATACCAAAACAAGTGATTTGACCCGCAGCACTCCATATTTCGTCCCTTAGAGGGCCCATGGGGGCCCTCCAAATTTTCAAGATGCAAGAACTTTCACAAAATGATCATTGGGTATCGTCATGTGTGCCATAAAAGAAGCTTACGGGTCTGTTGAAAATGTTTTCATCAATTATCGTCGTGTCCATTCCATTCCTCACACTTGAAAAAAAATTCTTTGGCAGAGGTCAAAAAAACTGTTTTTATTCTTTCTTATATGCAAGGAAACGATAAATTAATATGATTTGTTGCGTTCCCAACTAAATCGCATTCCGTAAGCCTAATTATGAAGAAAAATTTCTTGCAGTGGTATTTTTCAAAGAAGTGGTGAACTCTTCAGTACACCTTTTCCAGGAGCATTTCTTTTTATGCCCGCACTGGATACCACTCAAAATTTTCGCAGGAATAGAGACCTCGAACTCTTTTATTGGTGATTTCCACGCTACATGACTCGAAAACGTTCAAAAAAGCCCAAAAAGAATTTTTTTCTGCTGGGCCGTAAAATTTTTGAAATGTTGATTTTTCAGTAGGGGAGACTTTCAGATAAATTTGATCTAGGTCAGGCGATTTGGTTTCAGCGAAAAATATACCTACTCATACCTAACGACCCTGCGTTTTGTAGTACTGCAATAAAACACGGCATGGAAGAATATTTTCCACTAAAACCAAACTGCCTGCGCCATGCAGCCTAGATTGAATATTGGTTCGCGTCTCTCCTACTATAAAATCGAAATTCCGCAAGTTGGACGGCCCAGCAGAAAAAAAAATTTTTTGGGCTTCCTTGAGTGTTTTAGAGTTATGTAGCGTCAAAATCACCAGAAAAAGAGTTCGAGGTGTCTATTCCTGCAAAAATTACGAGTGATATCCAGTGGGGACATAGAAAGAAATGCTCTTGGAAAAGGTGTACTAAAGACGTCACCACTTCTTCAGAAAATACCACTGCAAGAAATTTTTCTTCATAATTAGGCTTACGGAATGCGATTTAGTTGGAAACGCAACAAATCATATCAGTTTATTGTTTACTTGCATATAAGAAGAAATAAGAACAATTTTTTTGAAATTGATAAAGGGATCCATAGTGCTCAAAATGGAATTGTATAATATAAAGTTGTAGTAAATCAGTCTTCTCCACTTGTTTTTTATATCATTTACTCGAGTTTCGGCTAATTAAATATATAAAGCCATTTTCAAAAATATTGTGACATAGCATAGAACTTTATGTCTAAGTAATAATGTAACAATGAAGAATAGACGTAACAGGTAAAACAACAAAAGAAAATGAAGGAGAGGATTATAAAATTGGGAGTAGAGCTGGTATAATGTAGATGTTGTCAAAATCGGTTTGTTCGTTGAGGAGGCTATCTGGGTCAAGATTGTATTGTTTTTTTATTTGCAAAATTTCAGAAAATTCAATTAGGTGTCTGTTGTCAAGTTTTTGGATTTGTTTCAAACAATTAGAAGCAAAATCATGGCCCTCGGCAACTACATGTCTTGTAAAGTTTGATTTTATATCGAACGCAGGTAGTTCCCTGCGGTGTTCATTTAGTCTAATTTTGAAAGATCTTATTGTGCGACCTATGTATATTTTGCCGCAGGAACAAGTTAATTTGTAGACTCCACTAGAATTTAGAGGGTCAATGGGGTCTTTGGTTTTTACTAAATGGGAGCTTAAAGTGAAAGGTGTTTTGAAACTAATATTGATGTTAAATTGTTTGAAGAAACGTGAAATTGAAGTGGATATGTTGCCAAAATAAGATAAAGAAAAATAATTCTTTTGAGTTTTTTCTTGAGTCAAGCTGAAATTGTTTTTTATTTGATGTTTTAAGAGCTTTTTCTTGTAAAAAGATTCGAAGACTGCTTGGGGAAATGCATTGTTGGATGCAATTTGTCTTATGATATTGAGTTCAGCTGAAAAATCCTCAGGTGTAAGGGGAGTGTTGAAAAGGCGAGGAATGTGAGTACTGAGTGCTGAAAACTTATGAGTTTGATGGTGGCATGAATCGAAAGGAATTATGGTGTCTGTATATGTCGGTTTTCTGTGAATTTTGAAAACGTGTTTTGAATTAACTATAGAGATGTTTAGATCCAAAAAAGAAATGTTGTTATTGTTGCTTGTTTCAAAGGTAAAAGTGATGCTATGTCACAATATTTTTGAAAATGGCTTTATATATTTAATTAGCCGAAACTCGAGTAAATGATATAAAAAACAAGTGGAGAAGACTGATTTACTACAACTTTAAATTTTTTTGACCTTTGCTAATGAATATTTTTTCAAAGTGTGAGGAATGGAACAGACACGACGACAATTGATGAAAACATTTTCAATAGACCCGTAAGCTTCTTTTATGGCACACATGATGATACTCAATGATTGTTTTGTGAAAGTTCTTGCATCCTGAAGATTTGGAGGGCCCCCATGGGCCCTCTAATGGACGAAATATGTATGGAGTGCTGCGGGTCAAATCGCTTGTTTTGGTATAAGGTACGCCCATGCAAAATCTCGTTACTCTACTCTAAAATGCAGTATCATTTTGCGTACCGCTCCCACTATTTGATGATTTGGTAATTATTGACGACCACTACTTCTCGACTAGCATTTTCTAAGAGTTAGGCAACCACTTAAACAGCTATGTAGGACGCTTCCTTCTTGCCTGTACTTACGTCGTAGGACATTGGTGGATAAGTAATGGAAAGAAGGAACATTTTACAGTGGAAATAGTGGTTTCCCCAGGAAACTATGGTCGACGAACGTGATGTTGTGGTGGTGTCTACCTACGGTGAAAAGTTGGTGGCTGAAGTCGAGAAGTAGTGGTCGTCAATAATTACCGATGATTTTATAAGTAACATTCTTCCATATCTCTGTAGTGTGTACGTTTTTATTAATTTAATTTAGAATAATGATTTATTACAATACCCTCCATGACTGTCTAGGAAATGCACACAGTATAAAAATAGTTGGATTTTGATCCATTGTAGGTAGGTACCTACTCTGTTTTAATACAATGTGACGTGTGTCCTCCACTGCAGGGTTAATAATTAGAAATATGTTGGCTAAATATAATTGGGCATTACATTTTTTGTTTACAGTGTCTGCATTCATATGACCATCACTGAGATTATCTACATTTTTATACCTAACAGAGTAACAAGTATGGGCGGATAAAATGATTTAGGTATCAATAAAAATAACACTATTTGATAATGAATGAATAACAAATTCAATTTTTCAGGTGTCAACTCTATAAAACAAAACTTGAACAAATCATTGACCAACTTACATCGCTAGCAATGCCCAGATTTCTCTTCAAACTCCTTCAACTTTCTAAAACAAAAACCTTTTTTAGCAAACCAAATAATCCAAGAAACCTTACAAAAATAAACCTTTTCTGTCAAATTTCCAGTCTTAATGGAATTCCACTCGCTCCTTTGCAGCTTTCTCGGCGTATTATAGCCGCTGTCGAGCCTCATTATGAATCTGGAACAGTGGAAATTCGATTAATTAAAATTTCAAACTTTGACATGACGAGAAAAAATGTAAACATAACCTAACCTCAATTCTTCCCACCACTTCTACACGCCACTCTCGATGGAATTCTCCGACATACCTGATTGGATCAGAGCGCATCACGTGACTGCCCAGTTCAAATCGACGACGCGATGTAACCGTAGTAGCCCCTGCACGCACGGTGCATGTTTATTTATTTTTGTCAAGGACTTGACGCAGACGTCCTCGATTATGTCGATAAAGCCCGGAACTCGGAAGAACCACCAAAAAAGAACCGAGCTGCTCTTATCGGGAACTAGGATCGCGTAATTTGCAAAAATTATTAAATGATTTTCGCCGCGATGCCATTTCTAGGACCCAGTTTCCAAAGCGACAGGGCAATAAAAAAGCAATTCAAAAAAAGACTGCCTGCCGAAACCCGGGATTGAACCGGGGACCTTTAGATCTTCAGTCTAACGCTCTCCCAACTGAGCTATTTCGGCTATTGTTCAACACCGTTGCCTGGGTGATGTAAAGACTGACGGCGCTTTCAGTATTTTAATTTTTTTTCTGTTAACCAAAAATACCAAAATTCACGAAAATGATCCAGTTCATGGATTATCTACAGCAGTTCATGACGCAGACCGTTACGGTTCATATTTATTCAACGCCGAATTTCGCATTCGAAACCCTCATCAACGTAGTGATTTGTTGTGTCCATTGCATGCTGATCAAGGAGGTCCACAAGATAATTAAAAAGACCAGCATTCCTCCAATCAAGGTCCAAATGGGCAGCAGATCTGCCAAAGGTATTTTATCTTCCATTCTCCTGTAGGACTGTAGGTATATATAGCTATACTGCTAAGAACCTTTGAATGAATGTTTTCACAAATTTGCTCAACAATACAAGCAGCGCTATGCACTTCTCGATTTAGGACCTCATATATCTACGGAATGTTCCTTTTGGTGTGGCATTTCGGAAGCGAAAGATCTCAGTACCTGAGACACGGACACTGGTGAGCGTTTCCCCTAAGGCCTAGTTGCGCAGTTGTTAGGTACACCTACTCTAAACTTGGCTCAGTTATCACAAATTCAACTGCTAGATACAATTGTTATTTCCACAGTGATTAAACCAAGTTTAGAGTCAAGCTCTTTGGTTAAACGTTGAACTTGAAGTGAGCAACTGCACCTGGGGTCGTCTCAAATGTTTTTCTTCTACAAGTCGTGTAGGTACTTCATCCATTTTCCTTTTGGTGCATCAGTGATGATCAAATAAATTCATAATTGGGCGGGTTGTGACCTCGTCAAATTCTGGGGTGTGGAGGAGCTGCTTATTTTGGCTAGGGCACAGCCCGCCTAAATATTAATTTATATGATTACACTATTAGTCCCGTAATCACCTGAGCAAGTATGAGTTCTCCTGGCCACTCTAATCATCTCAATTCTCTAGGGCGCAGTTGTGGTCTCTGCCATTTATTATCAATAACCAACATTTTTCCACCAGTTGGTGGCTTAGGTCTCTTCATTTCCACGTCCTCTTCTGGAATTCATAGTCACTCTTTTGTTTCCGTGCCCTGGTAGCATTTAGACCATGCATGTGCATGCGTAGCCCAGTTGAGTTTGAAGACTGTCATCCTCCAAGGTCATTTTCCTACCTGTGATTCAGGTTTTTGGACATTCGTCTTCTGATGAAGTACACTAGACGTTTAGGCGTTTCCCGAGCTCAGCTGCCATGGGTATAGCTATGAATAAGTTTGTCATAGTGCGAATTTGTTGCTCTGCCTGATTAACGATGGAAATGTAAAAAAGTTCAGGTCTTAAATCGGGAAGTACCTAGCTGTTATAGACAATTATTATTATTTTATTATTACTGCAAAAAATATTTTCGTTTCGGAAAGATCTGAAGCCTTCCTCAGAATACGGCGGTGTGATCAAGAGTCATCCGGAGCTGGGCGTCGAAGTGATGTTCAAAGACAACAGCTTGATCAAAAACGACTGGGACACCTTGACGAAAATCAATAAGATGCTGTCGACGAGCATCAGCGAATATATCAGACATGATGTCAGAGTCACCGATGACATACAGGAAGTGGATGAGCAGGACAATAAGCTAGATGGGGATAAAGCCATCGAGGCCAAAGAACACGACAGCATGGACACCATTAGCAATTTCCTGATAAAAGACTTGCCAGTGCTTTCGGAGCAAATACAAACATTAGGTCAAAGTCAACAATGACGTACCGGAAGTGGATTGTCGTCACTTGTGTCCAAGATGTAAATTTTATTGTACTTATAAAATAATGTACTTATATCAAGAGAAATTGTGTTACTGGGTTTTTATGCGGTATAATTTTCGTCTCTAAAATAAAAAATCGCTTTCTATCATTTCAACTTTTTCTTGATCATGGCATCCACAGTCACATCGGTAGCGACTATACGGACTCAACTTCAAGTTCTTGCGTCCTGAGTTGCGTCGGATTACATGACAACGGCGCCAAACAATCTGTTTTAGCTAATCAGATCGCTTATTTGGCAATTTGCACTGCCACAACTTTGCGTCACCCGACTTGAAATTGAGCTATTACCATGACAACGGCGCAAAACAACCTGTTTTAGCCAATCAGGTCGCTTTCGGCAATTTGCACCGCCGCAACTTTGCGCCACCTGACTTGAAATTCAGCCCTCAAATCAGACTTGCATCGGATTACCGTAACAACGGCGCAAAACAACCTGTTTTAGCCGATCAGACCGCTGTATTTGACAGTACATATTTGGTAATTTGCACTGCTGCGCTGCAACTTTGCACCATCTGACTTGAAGTTGAGTCGTAACACTGGATACTAAATGGGAGCGCAAACTTAGGACGGCGTAAGTTACGATATACACCGGACTGAGAGGTTGATAGATTTTTGTTATAAAACGTTGCTATGGTGATCCTCACGTACGGCGGTCTGAGTCCCAACTTGGTATTAAGCCGTTAGTGCCCTATCAACAGAAAAGTGGAATTAGATGCCTTCGGAAAAGCGTTCACATCCAATTTTACCCGCCGAGGTGTCAATTAGTTAAGATTATACCTGCTACCGAGAACATTTGACTGGTGAAAACAACTTCCAACTTCATTTTTCAACTTGTAGGAAAGATTGACAGTAATGTTAAATTTCTTCGAAAAACTACATACACACCTACTAGCGAAATGAAAGTGTCAGCATTGAAAAACTATTGGAAAACTAATTATCAATAAAATCATCATATCGACGAAATCATTTTAATTAGAAAATGGGAAAACCGATACACAACTTGTATCGTTACAGAGCAACTAAGCTCCTTTAATGGTCAAGATGAATCCGCACTGAAATTTTGATGACCTTACTTTCCATTTTCTAATGAAATGCACTAAACCACAATGTGCGAGTTAAATGAGTATGCCAGATACTTGATTAGGGAATGCTTACGACAAAAACGAAACAATACAACTTGTAACGGAAGAAAACTTGGGAAAAAGACCGAATAAACCAAAAAATCACAACTTTCAGAAAATTTCGAAATTCTTCATTATTGAGCCGAAACTGAAGGAATATCAAAGTTGATTCGATAGGCATTGACGATTCAACCGTGGTGTGGTTTTGAAGAATGGAACCTCTCCCACAAACACCGAAAATCCAGCAGCAATCCAAAAACCTTATCCTTCCAAAAACCCCGCAAGATCAAATCCTTATCTATTCGAAGTCTGAAATATCGAAAATACCTACGGCACAAAGGTTTCAGTTGAACCTGAAAGATTGGGCAAGTCTCGGAAATGAATCTGTAAACTGGTCTTGACAGTAGGTACTTAACGAAAATAATTTTTGAAAACAAAAACAAAAAAGTCGAAAAGATTTATTTTAAAACTCGACAGTGACCGAGAGGTTACATAGAAGTCAAAATATGCTGTAAGATGACTATTTCTTCAGGGGTTCTAAATAAAATGGTCCTTGGTAAGTGAGCTCACCTAGTGGTGCCCAATGAAGTGGCACCGCTGTATGCATAGCTTGGACGCAGTTGGGTACACTGTTGCCAGAAAATGCCTTCCGAAATAATGCATCAGCTATTGAGAATCACTGTTTCGTTGAGTTTAGCGTAATTAAGAAAGGGCTCTTATCAGTAGCATAAAAACAATGCCCGGCCGGTGATTACGACGGTCAATGGGCCGTGTGAATAAAAAATAACTTTTGCTTTCAACTAGCTTTAGCTAGGAGTTGCTAAGAAGAATTTGCTTAGCAACTCCTAGGAAAAACGAAGTGAAAGCAAAAGCTATTTATTATTCACACGACCCATATCAGCCTATCCTACCGCTAACCTATCAGTGATTAACCTGAACTAGGCGAGGCTCTGAAAGGATTACATTTCTTTTCTTTTTTCAAAAAATTGATAGTCCAAACTTTGCAAAATGCCATTATAGATTTTCTGTAATCTGTAGAGATTACCGAGACCTACCCGTAGTGAAATTTTTCGGTAACATCAAAGAAGCACCTGTATAATCTGTTTTGATGTGAATCTGTATGTAATCAAATTTTTGGTACCAGGAAAACCTTACACTGAAAATGTGGATGTCATAAAAACTGACGGTAGGTACCTACGCTGTGAAAGTGGCTTTATGTAATAGGTAGAAATCTGTTTTTTACAGTTTATCAACAAAAAATCAATATTACAATATGCAAAGACTACAATGATTTTTTTGGAATAACAAATTTGTCGATGCCCACAACTCCATAAAAAGTGACATAGCCATTAAGGAGCCCTTACGTAGTATCACCATAAAGCCAGGAACCAAGCCTTTTACTCTATAAAGCCATAATTTGAATGAGGCAAGACCCTGTCGCTTTTTTCCTAATGACAAAAATGTTGATGTAATATTGTGCTCCTGACGGTACGTGGTGGAACGAGCTGTATTAGAAATGTTGAATACATTCATTGGAACATTTAAACTCTGGAAATGGAATGATCAGCTGAATTACTAATTAAAATCCTTCTGCCACGGAAGAGGGAGTGAGGGGGGGCCGCAAATCCAACAATGAAATAGACTACAATTTTTGAAAGAACAAAATTGAAAATTTAAAAAAAAAAACGACTCCTGGAACCAATATTTTCACCCTTGTGGTTTGTGGGGGAGGAACAGACAGAATATTCACAACGACTTCACTTTTCACCTCGAAATGTAGGACGATGACAGGGGAAAACAGAAAACAAAGTAACAAATAACGAAGAGCAACTATCTGCAACTACAGCAGGCCGGGATGATTTGATTTCAACTGACAGAGAATCGACGCGACAGTATAATCACTTTCATAAGCTCATTTTCTTCCTTCTTGGCTCACACTGTACTTGTCAAACCTCAGGAGCGTTTTCAGGTGGCTTGCTTGAGCTTCAATTTCGCGCGAATTCAGGAAATGTGCTAGGTTCACTTTCAATTTAACCTTGGATTTATTCTAGCTATCCAGAGACGCTACCTGACTTTAACAAAAACAGTACTTATAGTACGAAAGTTACAAAACTCAAGCTGTAATTGCAATGGATCAAAGAAAAAAAGAATCCAAATGATGCCTGATTCAAACGATAAAAATGTAGAAGGTACTGTTATTAAGAAGTACTGAAAGAGACATTGTTGGAGGAATAACTTGCAATTTTTAACTCAACACTGACATTTTTTGTCAATCCCAGGAAATTCAAGCTTGGTATCAAACTTTAATCAGTCGCTCAAATCACTACTTTTGAAAAATTCTAGTTTTATAAAGGTACGTTTAGAACATTTAATTAACATTTGCAACAATTCCGAACGCACCTTTAGGGAACTGTTTGTGAAAAACACGCAGGTTGTCCACATTATATTGTCACAACTAGACGAAATTACCATAAAAACCCAGTAACACAATTTATTTGCTTTATAATACAGTTACAGTATGAAATTACAGTGTGAAAAATCAAACAAGAAACAATCGACGTCTTCTCGTTTTCATCTATCCTCGCATACACAGAAATTGGGACGTAGTTTTTTTGTTTGCTCTTTATTCCGCTCAGGTATGCTTGTGTATGACTAAATAAAATAACCACTGCTTTTGCATAAATGCTAATTATACATTTTTTTCTTTCAAGTAACTTTTTTTAACAATTCCCTTTATACAGCATTTTCTCTAAAAGAACTAAAATATTCAGAAAAATCAACGAGAAAAGCATGAAAAATGCCATGGGTAATTTGTACACATTTTTTTACAAAAAAAAAAAAAGTTGTTCCATTACTCGTGCGATCTACACAAAACAGGAACAGTTGCAACGATTGAACAAAAGGAGGATCAATAACTAAAACACAAGGTTATTTGATAACAATTGTAGTAGTAGTAGTGTTTGAAAAAGAAAAAGATTAGCGGTTTTTGGATGTACTTACTAATAATAGCTATGACCTATTACTCGTCGAGTAATCATCTTGGCGGGTTAATTGGGGGACGTCTCTCGTGCGTTTCTTTCTCAGAACCCTCCCTGGAAGTTTCCCCTGTTACCTCTCGACCTCGGTGGACGCCCGCCGCCTCGGTTAAACCCTCGCCCTCTGAAATTGTTTGGTCCTCCACGGAATCCACCGCTGCCTCGTCCGCGACCACCGCGGAAATTGTTACCGCCGCCGTTACCTCTGCCACGACCTCTGAAGTGAAAAGGCGGTCTCGACCTGTTCGGACCCTTGTTCTTATTGCCTTGCCAATTGTTCATTTCATTGAACATGTTATTGTCCATGTCCATCTCCATTTCGTCCATTTCAATCATATGGTCTTGAGGCACTCCCTCATACATCATGCCCATGTTGTTTTGCATCATGTTCATATTGTTGCCGAAAGGCATGCCACCGCCAAGCGGTATGTTGTAGTTCGGTTGTTGTTGTTGTTGTTGTTGTTGTTGTTGTTGTTGTTGTTGATGATGCTGCTGCTGCATTTCCATCATGGGCGGCATTTGAAGGTGTTGCTGGTGGTAACCACCGCCCATCAGCGGCGGCGGTGCTTTCATGCCCACCTTGTTGTAAACACCTTGCGGGTGGTTTTCGTGAAGGGGCGGAGGTGGTACCACGTTCCGCGACATGTCCGTCAAGGTGGCGGTAAATTCGTGCGAGTTCAGATCGTTGCTCAGATCGTCGAGGAAAATGTTGGCGTCGTCGTCAGGATCCACCGGTAATTCTGGGAGCGGAGGCGGCGGCCTGAGCGAGTTCCTTGGTCTTGCTCCACTTGCTCTGTCGCCTACATTCCCGCCACGTATCGAATCGCTACCCTCCGCTTCATCTTCGCTCAAATCCATGTCGACGACGTTGCTTTGGGCCTCGTCGCCGCCACCGCTAAGCTTTTTGTTGTTGCTAGGTGGCAACGGAGGCGGCGCGGGCTTCGTCGGTGGAGGCGGGGGCGGCGGCAACTTGAGCTGTTCCAGATTGAAAGGCGGAGGAGCCAGCCTGTAGTCTTGGTCAGGCGTCGGAGGAGGATTCTTATTCCGATAATCCTGTACAGAACACAATTTTAGTATCTCTTAGCTACACTCTTGATTTTTGGCCAGGAAGAATTTTTGTCAAAAACCCGTATGCTTCCTTCAAATTTATTTCATAAAATTTTCTGTTTCAAGAACTGTAAATTCTACGGTCGTCCAATCCGATTTAGGAAAAGAGTAAAAGAAAGAAGGTTCTGCAATAATTCAACTATTATATAGCTGTCAAATTGCATGATGTTATATCCATCTAAGCTTTGGGCTTGACATTACTTCTCCCACTCCCTTAAAACCTTTAAATAACAGATATGTACCAGGTTTTGCCATCAGATTCTCTGTATTTGGTAAATGCCAAAGTACAAACTAAATTTGGATGTACTTACTGCCCTTACAAAAAATTTGTATAGTCTAAAATTGGATTTTTTGAAATAAATGCCTAAAAAGATATTAATTATTCACTCTCACTAATTTCATAAGATGATATTGTAAAATATCATGGCTGCTGATGAAAAAAACCCTTAAACGTTAACTATTATTGGATGTGAAAGAGCGTCTCCACTGTCTCCAGTGAACGCTAGAGGCTGGTTCATCAACCCTGGCGCTCGCGCTACGCTGGCGTACGCTGTAATATTTGCGAGCGTTTATCAACGCCGTCAACGCTGCGCTGACGTTCGGCTTAAATTTTGTTTGCACTGGTCCGACCGCGACCTTGACGCGCCGTCTGCGTTACGCCAAATTGAATTCGGTCAAACTCAGCATGGCGCAGATGTAACTAGCGCGCTGATGAACGGCTCCGCTTATTTGCATTGCATGGAACTGGAGCTAGCGTCGACGTGGGCGTCGGCGCAGTTGATGAACCAGCCTTCAAGGTTGAACGCACAACGATTCCGTAAGATATGCGAGAAACGCAGAGACGCAAGAACGGCATCCGCAAAAGTTGACCCAAGTCCATCTTTCTGCGACAGCAGTGCTTTTAGGGGCGTTGCGCAGCTAATCATACGACTCAATTTTCGCGCAAGAGCTTCAATGCAAAGCAGCGGTGAGGCATGCGATAATGTGAATAAGAGATAGTCTCACACCATTCGCACCATGATTATTGTGCATTTTCACCTACCGACCGTCGTAATCACAACTACTGCAGCGACTCGTCGTAGTTCCGTCCCCACTCCCCAGCTATCTCTCTTGGTCATTCATTAGCTACTGCAAGCATCGGCTGCGACCACTGTAATAGTATATTACATACCGAGACGAGAAATACATCATTACTGCTGAGGGCACAGAGAGCCTCCAGGCTTTGCCTGGAGGCTCTAGCCCGAAGCTGGAATGATACATTTACCGTCGAGTATGTATACTATTTTACTCACAACCATGTACTCAGCTTGCAGGATTACAGGCGTTCAAAAGTTGAAATCTGAAAATTAACTTTTTGTCATAACTTCCAGATAGGCCGATTAATTTTGCTGAAACGTGGTTCAGGAAATACTGATTAACACACTTATTGTTTGGTTGGATGCATATTTTGAAATTTCCCTTCTAAAGCTACCATTTCTTCACTTTCTCGGGAGGTCGGCAATGGGTCACTTCCCGACCTCCTACTAGGTATGTAATGAATCAATTACCATAGTGGTTGTGAGTAAATAAGATTTCGCACTGCAGCTAAATTTGGATGGGAGTTTCGCGACACGCCTGCAGCAACGTTCTGCGTTTCACGTTTTGCGTTCACTGGAGACAGGTTTTGAAAGGGACTTTATATTGAATTTTACGTTCTCTTTTGGTTAGGTTAGACCATCAAACTGGATCATTCCCCTAAAAAATGACCTATTTTATTTGTACTATTCATTGGTTCCCTGTGGTAAGTACATCGGCACCAGTCTTTCATACTCTTGCTTACTATGAAAGTTTCAAGTCCTAGATTGTTTTTAATCTGCATTTTTAGCTAAGCTGAATTAAAATACTTGAAAAAACATTATACATCGTAGGTAATAGGTACATGAAGAAAAAAAAGTTTACCTGATCGCCTTGTAGTGGCCACAGTGGCCCAGGCAAGCTACTCGAGTTCGAGTCAGCCGGAGACCCAGTCAGGCTTATCAAGTTCCTGTGGTCGACATCCGTACCACGACCACTACCCCTGCCGTTTTCTTGAAAAGGATAAAATCCATTAGAGCTCGCATTCAACCGATCAGCAAGCAACTTAGCATATAAAGATGAAGAAGCACTTGCCAGAACCACTGTATTTACATAAAATAAAAGAAAAAGTGTTAATAAAAACATGCTTAAAAAGTGCTCACAATGGATGAAACAACTTCGCGTACAGAACGCATACAGAGTGATCCCAAAAATTGTTTACATAAAAAATTACAGTTGGCACTTAACGTGCGTTCGCAACAGAGTTTGCGTCTGCATCTGAATTTTTTTCAGGATAACTTGAGCGTAATTTAGAATCACCCTGTATTATTGCACCAAACTAAAAAAAGCACGTGCGGCGAATTGTTCACAACAAATAAGCACATCAAACAAAAATAGTACCTATCCCTGGCGAAAGAGGATTCAGCACCCTGTGATCCACATCACTGCTAGCGCCCATCAAATCGTGGTGGACATTATCGTGATACTCAATGGGCGTGGATTCGTCGTAGCGTTCTTTTTCAAACATCGGCGGACTCTCGGGAGTGTCCGTGTCTTGCGGCAGCTGCTGCTGTTGCGTCCACGCAACCTCCGGTTCCCACGCCTCGAGCTCTTGTTCAGGATTGTACTCTTCGGTTGTAGGTGGAATAGTGGTGACCGGGTGCGGATAAGGATTGCCGACGATGCCTGCAGGATTCTCAAACGTGTTCGAATCAAACGACGAAACTTGTGGAGTTTGATATATGGACGAGTTGTACGTCGTTGCAGTCTCAGTGGACGCGTATGGGGCAGCTGATAATTGGGTTATTATTCACAAAAAATCACAAACACAACATGTGGTTTTTGTTTTAACGTAACAAGTATTGTGAATAAAATTATCATAAAGCAGCTCTCATAAAATTATTCATTGAAAAAATTGTGTTTTGCTTGTGTCTGTGGAGAGCAAAAAGTGAAAAAACTTACCGTAATGTGGCTTACTGTAATTCGAAGCGCTGTAATCCTCGCTGGTGCTGAAAGGTGGCATTGGGGGTGGTAGTAGCGGCTGTTGGTATTGCTGGAAATTGCTGGAGGCAGTGGTGATGGTAGGTTGGTCTGGTGGTGGCGGTGGTGCGGTTATCGACTGCAAAACACTTGATAGATCTGAATTTGTCGTCTGGTCTAATTGGCTCGAAGATCCAGTAGGTGCCGTTGGGTTGTCGGACGGGAGTAGTCCAAGACCCTAGGGAAAAGGTCAATAATTATTTTCAGGTCAATTTCTTTTCATTTTCAATTCAAATACTTGAGTCAGTCGTTGATAGAGAAATTATATGTAGAAGGCGATCATGTCGCTGATATGGCATACATGTTAATAGTGTCAACGTCAAATGTCAAAGTCAAGCGTGTGCGTGCTATGGTGACTATTCGCGATTTCAATCACTGATAACCTATAATGGTACAATGATAAAGAACGAGTTTAGCAATCAAAATATTAATTTTTTTATCCAATCCTATTGAATAATGCACGCATTATCACGCGCATACATGCCTACATTTTTCAATAAGACTGGATAAAGCATAGTATTCTACTCGCGGGTAATGGCTATCACTCATTCGGATGCTTTACGACACTCGCCAAGGCTCGTGTCGGCAAACTGCATCCTCATGAGTAAGAAGCAATCATTACCCGCTTGTTGAATAATATACTAGTATTACTCGTTAAGGATTGAACAATGGCAAATAAGTCTCTTCTTAATTTGCGCAAGTTGTGATGTCAAAATGCAAGAAAAAGTTTGTTCTTCAAAAAACGCCCTAGTTGTGACACTGGGCCCCGTTTCATTATCTGCTTTCCACGATGGACGCTGGGTTTATAAGAGCGCAATCCAAAAGCGCCATTCAAGTAATAGTAGAAGATCCAGGAAGCAAAAATCAAATCATTAAGGAAATAATGGCCAACAGGCTGGTTTCCTCTTTCAGAAATGTCGGTGTCATGTCACCATCATCAACAAGAAGTGTATCAGCGTGGTTTTTGTTGAATACCTCATGTCATGTCAATAATGCTTTCAATATTCGTAATGTACGGAGTGATCGAATAAATTTCTCCTCAAGGCAGACCTCTGCCATCTCCTCACCAGTCATGTTTTTTCGACAAATTTTTAGGAATCAAAGGCGGCTTGAGAAAAAATGTATTCGATCACTTGTTACGATTCAAAAGGAATAGTTTAACCGTAGGTTCCTTAAAACAGATCATACGAGATCAGTTGATTCGCGATTTTTGTTTGTCAATTTGTAGCTGACTGATCAATGGAAATGCTGGTTTATCTGTCAATAGTTAGACGATGACGGGTCTAGTACAGATTTCAGGCATTGCATTGTGGTAAATCGACTAGCATTCAGCAGAAAAAAGTTCAGTTAATCTGCAGCTGATCCTTTTTTTATGGAACTGACGGTAAGATCATCAACACAACTATAGCGTGAAGGATTCCCGAGAGATCTCATTTTGAAATTTCTTGTCACATCGTAAATTTCATTTTTCGAGACAAGTGGCCATGGTGCTTTCGCGACACTTCCGGAAGCCCCACCTGAAGAACCATGGATCGCAGAGAGTTGAGTGGAAAACTAAACTGTAGGGACATTCATGGGCTTCAAATTACGAAGGCGTAGAGGGGCCAACAACAAATTTTCACAACTTCGAATCAAAATTGAGGTCGATTTTTGCAAATATTTAAGTTCGATCTACAATTTAAGTTCGAACCTACGATAGTTAGTTGAAATTGCAACAATCAACCTCAGTTTTGATTCGACGTTTACAATGGTAGATTCGAACTTAAATTGTAGATTCGAACTCACAATTGTAGGTTCGAATTTAAATTGTAGATTCGACCTGACAATTGTAGATTCGACCTTACAATTGTAGATCAAACTTACAATCGTTTAGTTGAGATTGCAACAATCAACCTCAATTTTGGTTCGACGTTGTGCGATTTGTTGTTGGCCGCTCTACGCCTTCCGTATCAAATAATTTCTCACATGTTCTGCTGTCAGACGACCCAAAATTGAGATAATCAACAAAAACTATTTACGTAGATACACTTCTTGTTGATGATGGCGACATGACGCCAAAATTTCTAAAACGGGAAAAATAGTAGGTATCGATGGCGAAGAACAGCAACCTTCTATATCACCATTTGCAGAAAATCCACAACCTCCTATGTCAATTTCAGCAGTTTTGAAAATAATGAATCAAACAATCGACAGTCCAGCCTTTAATCGACTGACAAAACCTCCGATTCCAATTGAGACTAATTCGTATGTCAAGTGCAAAATATTGTTACGAAGCTCGCGACCATCCCGGCTCTTTCTAGAGAAATCTAGAATTACGCTTTGCATTCGGGAAGCATCGAGAGACTTCAGCGGTAGGTCACGACACGTCGAGACTTCTGGCGGAGGTGCCGTAGAAAGTACGCGTATATTCTCGACGCAGATACCAGAAAAATCCTCGTGTGCTGTAAACACCATCAGGAAGCATCCAGAACCTTCGATGCCACTATAAGAGAGGAACTCGACCTGGCATCGAGAGAGTTTGAATCGAGCGATCGTGGCGTTTACACCTTAAGCGACATTGTGAATTTCTAAGCGATTAATAATTCTGTGCGTTATTTAGTTGTGTCGGTAGTAGCTAATAAAGTGCAGTTTGTTTACAAGTAAATCAGCGCATTTAATTTCGAGATAGGCGAACCCGAATAACGTAACAATATCAACCTTCTAAGTCAGACAAAGAAGGTTTTTGCAGAAAATACGATGACAAGGCAGATGATAATAACCTTCTATGTCAAAGATGGAAGGTTGTGGCACAAAATTTCAACGACAAGATGGAAAATAACCTTCTATGCCAGACAAAAAAAGCTGCTATAAAGCTTCTATTCTGCAAAATCATCAATATATTGCTGACAAAACCGTCTATGTCACGTTTTATAGCCAACTCTAGTGAATAATATCAAATTTCATATCCCATTATGTCACCTCAATTTATAGTGAATATTATTTCAACCTAAAATGGAGGAAAATATAGTAAATCACGAATCAAGTACAATTTTGTTCCTCCTGAAAACTGAAAAGTACCCCTTTTTGACATAGGAGCTTGCTGAATTTCTGTAAACGGTGACATAGAAGGTTGCTGTTCTTCGCCATCGGTATGTTGAAACCTAAACTACACATCATTTTAAGCCGATTTCCACTATTTCCAGCCTATTGGCAATTATTTCCTTAGGTATTGTTCTCCCTGACTCATAGGCTATAATTACAATTTACAAGTTTCTGACAAAAGTTCAATGTTAATTTTATAGCGAGAAGCTGGTGGTCAGCGCGACCGACAGCCATGCCAGGATTACCAGGGGTCGGAAGTTCGATTCACACCGGGGGGCGGTCGGATTTTCATCTCTAAAACAAGCTTCTTGATTTAGTTGGAATGCTTGCTAAATGCCGGTGCCGACAAAAAAAAAACGAAAAAAATTATAGAATCGGTTTCTCGTCATGCCTGTGTTTTGTAAGCGTCAAGCTCCAACGGAGCTGTTAAGGTTATTTTATTGACTGTTTCAAACAGTTCACCTGCTGAATCTGTTTAGGTAATGAAAATATACTTCTGTGGGTTTATTATTGACTTACCTCTAGACCAAAGTTGGATCCTATGAAGCTGGTGAACCCGTTCGTGACGAAGTTCGCGTTGCTTTCGGTTGAAGGCGGAGGCACCGGGTTGTAGTAATTTGCCGAATAGGTCTGCGCAGGCGTGTACGCCGGAACTTCACCTGGAAATAAAATTTTGGTAGCTTTGGTCTTTTTTTGCAAGCATATTCGTCCTACTGTTGGGAAGCGGAGGCAGTGTAGGAACTGCATCATCTGGAAGATCTAAATCCGAATCGGGACTGGGCGACGGTGCGTCGATGTCGGGCGAAGGTACGGGACTAATGAGAGTATCTTTGTGCTCGTCGAGTTTCTTTTGGAATGCTCTTATTCGAGTGCCGAACGTTTTGTATGCCTACAGAAATGAAAGATAAGTAGATTATCCAGGAAAAACCTACCCATAAAGATTAAAAATGCAAAGTCACCATAAGTCAGAGCGTTTAAACATTGACATCGGTTTTGTAAACGGGACGACATACGTCAGTTGAACTTGAAAATAGTTGCTTAATCTCACTACAATGTGCCCTAACCAAAGACTTTGAAAAGTATGGATTGCCATTTGAGAAAAAAAATTACCAGTGCTCAACAGTGAAGTCAAAATTTGCAAAAAGAGACCGAAAATGGTCCCCTTCCTTTTTCTAGTTTTGAACAATCATTAAGTTGAACCAACAAAGTCTGAGAATAAATAATGAAGCTATGGTCCGCAAGGCTTTTTATGAAACACCATGTATTCTATGATTTTTTTTGCGGTGGGCGGGGATCTGTGTACTCACTGGCAGTCTCTCCTAAGCCCCGCCTCAGTACTCTGAAAGTGGCGGCGGGTCATTCGCACACCACCCACCATTTTATGGACGCATCAACAGCAAGGTTATTAGCGCCTTTTTTCGGTGTCTATCTCGATCCACCCTTTTCCCCTTGACGTGACCGCGCGGTGGTACACGCCAAGGTACTAGAGAGCGCATGAAAATTTTCACCTGGCCCAGGCCGGATTCGAACCCACTATCTCTGGAATAGCTCCCAAAGACGGAGTCCCCCGCGCTACCGGCCGGGTTCTCTATGATTATTGATTGTACTGTGCTATGGTTATAGATTATGAAACAAATAAAATGAAAACTCTAGCGAATTTAACGAAACTCGCAACTTGAGTTCGTCACAAGACTGAAACTGTTGGGTGAAAAATTATAAGAGCCGCCACCGGTGACATTTCTGACACTGATGATGGTTTTGACAAGATATTCGCTTGCTGCCACCTACACCGTGAGGTGAGAACTTCGCACAGTAGTTCAGATGCACCGATTTTCGGGACATGAGTTGATTTTCTGAATTTCTCTCTTGATATCTTGATATTGGGACGTCTATTTTGAGTCGGAAAGCGGATTTCAACACCACGCTGCCGTCTGAATTCTCTCCAGATCCAAATGAATGAGAATCATGAGGCTTCCTGAAGTACAGCTCTACAGCCAGTGAGCGATCTGACAAGCTCCACCTGTTCATTGCACAAAAATTGAAGCTTAAAATTTTAATTTTCGCTAGAAGTCGAGTACTTTAAAAGGAAAACCCTTACGAAATCAGGTCACTACTATGGATGACCCTGTATATTTTCACCCAACGCTGGAACCTACGCCTTTCAGATTTTTTTTAGGTACAGGGTCTCACTTAAAATTGACCCCCCCATTATTTTTCGTACTCTCAACTCGACTCTCAACAAATTTTCGTCAGGCGAAAACTTTCCTTGTTTATTTTTTCTTACATTTTTTTTAATCATAAGTTGAATTTTCAACATGTCAATAATATACAGGAATTTCAGAAGGAATTTTTTTTTCAAATGGAACACTGTTCATTTTTACATAAAATGAAAGCTTTTTCAACTGCATTGGAAAATTTACCACACTCATATCTTTTACGTCAGTGAACAAAGATGCAAGGTGCTTCAGTAAAAAAAAGAACACCCTTCATATTTTCTTTTGTACAAAGAACTATATCACATTAATTTTTGCCTTTTCTTGTTACATTTTTAAATCGAAATTGACATAAAATGCAACTAAATATTGATTTTACTTTTACTTTCCCAACCCCTCACCAACATGGAAGGGGAAGTATTGTAATCGTGCAAAAAAAGTTTTGAAAATTCACCGGATATATCCGTTTTGAGGTCCCCCAAGATGATTGAGACCATTTTCAGAATGATGTCTGTCTGTGTGTGTGTCTGTCCGTCTGTGATCTGCCACCAAATTTGGCAAGAAGCAACACAACAAAAAAAGTCAAATTTAGGCTGCAGTTGCAGTTTTCCACCATTTTCCAGTCGGGCGTTATGAATTTTCAAAATTTCTCCAGGCAGTTGCCACCCAAGAATGCCTCTCGCCCGTGTTTTGACCAGAACGACTCGCTTTTGTAGCAGGACTTCACTCAAAAATTCATTCCTGCTCGGGGATCGACTTTTTCTGAAGAATTCCAACGAAAGATTTTTAATTTTTTCAAAATGAAATTTGCACATTCCGTGAATTAGAAAAAATGGAGTGCAAACTTCGACATGCGGTAGGCCCATATACCTGGTGGACCACACAAAATACTCATTTTACATGTAAACATGCTGGAAATGAAAGTTGAAGAAAAAATTGAACTAATTTTTGGAGGAACAACTTTTGAAATCGGACCCACGGTTTTCGAGATTTCCTCTCAGAAACAACTGCAAATTTTCCAACCTCTTATCCCGTGAATAGATTTTCACCATTTTTTTTTAAACAAGAAGTAACTGGTTCTTGAACATTTTCCAACTTTTTTTCCATTTCCCGGGAATTTTCCGGATGAAAATGTTAAACCACCCTGGGTTTTCGAGACCGGACTTGAATGGTGGAGTTTAAAGTGAAGCCTTAATTGACGATTTTTACAATAAGATGATGGTATAAGATTTGAGGTTTTACCGGAAAATTCAAATTTTTCTGACAAAATTTTCAATTTCCTGCAAATTATTTTCAATCTTTTTCTCTAATTCCAACTTCCCGCCCGAAGGGAAGTTTCGAACAAGAATTTACATGGATTCCTAGATACTAGTCGGGAAAGTTTTGGGTGACACAACTGATTTTTTTCCACAAAAGAAAACATTAACGGCGGTTTTTTCCACTGAAGCACCTTGCATCTTTGTTAATTGAAAAGTAAAAACATAATAGCCAGTTCCACCAGCGAATTTAATCATTGTTAACTAATTGAGATATTTTCTCTGGTGAATATTGGCTTAGGGACCACAGAAAACACAAGTTTCACGAAAGATTATGGAACAATGTTTAGACCACACCAGCTTGTATGCATTTTCCGTGGTCATTCAACCAGCACTGACCTAGAATCCCTCAGAGAAAATGTCTCAATTAGCTAACAATAATTAAATTCGCTGGTGGAACTGGATATAAGTGTGGTATATTTTTGAATTCAGTAAGAGAAGGTATTTCGATACATGTAGAAATATACAGGTGTTCCATTAAAAAAAAATCTGAAATCCCTGTATATTATTGACATATTAGAAATCTGACATGAGATTCAAAAAATGTAAGAAAAATGATTCAATAAAAGTTTTCGCCCGACGAACATTTTTTGAGAATAAGAAAAATAATGGGGGGGGGTTGTCAATTTTAAGCGAGACACCCTGTATAGTGCCATTCCTGGACACAGCCATTTCAAAATGCTGCCAGCGTTCAGCGTTTTTTCCTTATGTATTTCTGTTACAGATTTTATTTTGAAGGGTTTCACAGGATTGACAGTCATAAAAATTTCAATGGTAGTGACTGACACTGACAACAGTCGTCCAAATTACCATGTGGAAATTATTGGTTTCAATTTTCATGGGCGATTATTACACACATCAAAAGAATCTAGGGGACAAGCAAATTCAGACGATTTCTAAAATCATCATATCTTTTGATTCCCGTCAGCGATTTCATATCGGTTTTCAGTGTTCGATAGCTCACAGTCAGTTCCACAAAAAAGATGATCAGCGATCAAGGCTGATTGCAGATTAACTGAACTTTTTTCTGCTGAATGCTAGGTGATAACTCACAAAAAATGCCTGAAATCTGTACTAGACTCATCATCTTTCCATTGTTGAGGGATAAACCAGCATTTCCATTGATCAGTCAGCTACAAATCGACAAACAAAAATCGCAAATCAACTAATCTCGTATTATCTGTTTTGTGGAACCCACGGTCAATCTTTCTTCTTCATGCCTCGATCACGTCAAATACGAACAATTGTTTTATAAGGTTGCTACAGGGTGATCAATAGAACAGTGTAAAATTGCCGAAAGTTCAGTACGAGTGCGATTTCCCAAAAAAGAAAATGCATGCATTTTAATAGCACAGTTATGAAGATCAGTGTTTCAGCTTCAGTAACGTTTTTGAATTTTAGAAATCGAAGGTGACTTGCCAAAGATATTGATCATTTATGCCGCCATGTTGAACTTCCAAGAAAGTGACCTGATTTCATTAAAACTCGGATCACACTCATGTCATGTCTGGTTTAAGTAATTGGAATTTCAAGGTCAAATGCCTTCTTCGGTCACTTTCAAGCCGCTACATTGAAGTTTCATGTAAATGATTCGATTCTAGTGTGTTTCAAAGTTTCATTCAAGTCGAATTATTTCTGTAAAAAGTTCAACTTAGCGGCTCGAAAGTGATCGAATGTGACATTTGACCTTGAAATCCCAATTACTTGAACCAGACTAGACATGAGTGTGTTCCAGGTTTCAATAAAATCGGATCACTTTTTTCTTTTTTGGAAGTTCAACACGGCGGCATAAAATGATCAATATCTTTGGCAATTCACCTTCGATTTCTAAAATTCAAAAACGTCACTGAAGCTGAAACACTGATCTTCATAACTGTGCTATTAAAATGCATGCATTTTCTTTTTTGGGAAATCGCGCTCGTACTGAACTTTAGGCAATTTTACACTGTTCTATTGATCACCCTGTAGCAACCTTATAAAACATTGTTCGTATTTGACGTGATCAAGGCATGAAGAAGAAAGATTGAGCTATCAAACACTGAAAACCGATATGAAATCGCTGACGGGAATCAAAAGTAATGATGATTCTAGAAATCGTCTGAATTTGCTTGTCCCCTAGATTCTTTTGATGTGTGTACTTTCAACAACCAAAATTAAAACAGCTTTTCGGTTTTTGATAAAACAGGATATCCAAAATTTCAAATTCTGACAAATATCTAAAGGCTGTCTGATTTCTACATGATTCTAGTGGGCTGTGTTTCTAGTCACAATCGGCCGATCGCGGCCTGAATCACAGCCCACTAGAATCATGTAGAAATCAGACAGCCTATTCGCGATTTCAAAAATCTAGACGCCCTCTGGCGGTTGACATGGCGAAGCTAGTTTGTAAGTTTTTACATGTGGTTTTTACGTCATTTCTGTTCTGTCGCTTCTGTCAGATAACCAGTGACAATCGCGCGAATTGTCAAAATACTCGTATAGGTGATCGAGTTATTCAAGAAAATGAACTTTTGTTGAATAGCAATCAATAATTATAATTAATTAACACAAATACCACAAATGGTACAAATACAACCTTCATACAACGCGCGATGCGCGATGACAGGTGGCAGAAAAACTTACAAACCTCCATCTTGTTTACAGCGCCCCCATCGGTAGTTAAAATCGCGAATAGTAAGCCATGACTAAGTTGACAACATAATTTTTTTTTTGACAGATACAACACTGTAAGATTACGCAACTTTTTCTGATTTGAACTAGGGATCGACCGATATGGATTTTTTGGCCGATACCGATATATGCGATATCCATATCGGCCGACACCGATATATAGGCCTCAAATTTTTTATGTTTCAATTACTATTTATTCCGGATTTTTTCGTATGAAATTCATTGCACAAGTGAATATACAGTGTGATGAAGTGATAAAGGTGATAAAGTCCTGCACAATATTCATATTTCTGTGAATGATTTTTTTTTAAATCCTGAAACAGGTCGATTTTGTTTTGATCCAGTCCACTATATTGTATGAAAAAACATTTTTTTGGTAACAATAGATACCACGTTTTCAAACTTTGTGTGCATTTTATTCAAAAAAAATTGTTATCCAATCTAAGACATACAAATTTTCACACTGTTCGAATAAAAACTGAAGCTATTAATTTTATGAAAAAAATTAGGGGTCGTCATTTGAAAAAATTGATGACGTCATCGTAACTCCAAACAGCTGACGAAAAAGGTGTTTTTTATGCAGAATAAAAGGGTTGGATAAGAACAAAATCGCCGTTTCAGGATTTTTCCTAAAAAAATCAATAACGGAAATATGAATTTCGTGCAGAACTTCATCACCACGCTGTATATTTATACCATTACCCAAGGTGTATAAAATAAAGGATTTTTCCCGTATCGGCGAAAGGTTTTTCGTTGTTTTAGTCTCCAACTCGGTCTCCAATGAATTCTATCACAAACATTCTGAATATCTCCAAATTATTGGTTTTTTTTATTTGCAGAATTTATTTTCAGTTCGATGTTGGTAAATGGTAAATTAATGAATAAAATATGATTGTCTTCTCAAATATTTTTTTGCTTGTTCTTATTTCCGAATTTTGTAAGTAGTTTAATAACGAAGAATAATAATCTGGCACGATTTTTGAGTGTTACGTGTTTTACGATCATTCGGGTTACATGTTTTCCAAGTGTTTTAAGAAGCTCCGAAGAAGAAGAAGATATAATCCGAAAATAGGTTGATATACCAATATACTATATCGGTATTGGTCGATCCCTAATTTGAACCGATTTTGTCACAGCTCTAGCTCTTTGCATCTTGATTCTGGAAACATGCAACAAAAATTAAAACTGAACTCCAACTCCAACTAAGAATCCAGCCATCTGATTGGTAAATTTTGACTTGCTGTTCCGAATCAACCAATCTGGTACCAAAATCCTTAGTTGGAGTTGGAGTTTAGTTTTAATTTTTGCTGCATGTTTCTAGCATAAATTTCAATCACCATGTATAAAAACACACTTACTGTTGCCACAACTTTAACGTCTCTCTTATCTTTTTCTAACTGAGTGTTAGCTTGTTTCAGCACGGAGATGTTCGTAATGCGAGCTTTGATCTCCGACTTAAGCGCATTAACATAGTTTTCCAAATGCTTGAGATAGTTCTCGAGCTCTTTCTCTACATCGTCCACGTGCGCTCTGTCCTTCAACGATCCGCACAGTGTCTCGGTCTCGACTGGAATTTTTGGGTTGTGCTCTTTGAGAATTTTCTGCTTCGCATCAGTGTCGTTCTCGAGCTTGGCGCAATGTTTGATTTTATTGATCACATACTGGGCTTGGAACTCATGCGGCTCATCGTTTTTGGACACATTCGGCACTGCACTGATGAGCCCACACAAATCAGAGATGAACTCTTCATTATACACCCCTCGTTGCTCCCAAATGTTGAATATCCGTACAATTTTGTGCTTCACTTTGTCATCTCTAAAAATTAACTAATTAGAAAAGCTTTCATGTGAGAAAAAAGTGTACAACCTGACTAGAGTAGTAGCTTTTTGCAGAGCTGTCGCCCAGGTATCCACAAAATCGTAGTTTCGTCTTTTGGAGTACTGTATCACGTCGTTGGCTAAATAGAACAAAATGAGTCTCTGCTCGATTTTAACCCTCTTGAAAACGTTCAGCCAGGAGTTGACGATTTTCTTATGTTGGTGCCGGTTGTCCAAGCACCACTTGCAGCACCCATTGATGTGGTCTTGGGAGTCTTTCAACGAACTGAGCTTCTTTTCGAACTGGATAGTATTGAAGTCTTCGGAGTCTGCTTTGGCCATTTTGGCCTAGCTTGATGAATTCGGCGTCTTCAGTATTTCACATCGTTTCACACAACACCGGAACGCTAACCGCGTCACGAAAAATGTCGTAGAAGTCTCGTGGAACGCCGAACACGCTATGTTTGCAAACAGTTTACACACACAACCAATTTCTTTTAAATCCTCATCAAAATTAGTACTGAACTGTTCACGACGTCCTGGGCGGTTTACGCAACGCACTTGTGTGTATTTATATCGATTTCAAACCAAAAATTGCACTATTCCAGTTTAATTGTTAATTTAGCGTAAAATCCGCCATGATGTTTGATGAAAACGTCAAATCTCCAATTTCTTGTACTTGCACAGAGGGCAGCACTTGCACGGCTTAGCCGGTAAAACAGAACCCACCGGCACCGACCCAAGAGTAACGGAAAAATAAGGTGAGTTCACCTCGGGTTCCACCAAAATTTTAAGAGCAGATTAAATCTATCACGCTGACCGTCAGTTCCACAAAAAAGATGATCAGCGATCAAGGCTGATTGCAGATTAACTGAACTTTTTTTTGCTGAATGCTAGGTGATTACTCACAAAAAATGCATGAAATCTGTACTAGACCCATCATCTTTCCATTATTAAGGGATAAACCAGCATTTCCATTGATCAGTCAGCTACAAATTGACAAACAAAAATTGCAAATCAACTAATCTCGAATTATCTGTTTTGTGGAACCGACGGTGATAGTTGCTGTGCACCAGCCAATAGCATGGCCAGTTGCTCAGTTACTATCAGAGTGATAAAGTTATCACGCTGATAAAAGTTTGGTGGAACCCGAGTCAGCTTATTTAGCCGCAAGTTTTAATTTTAGTCGTAAGCGCAGCATCGCATATTGGCTGATCTGAGGAGGCTGGTTCATGACAGCCAATGAGCATTGCTGCGCTTACGACTAAAACTAAAACTTGCGGCTAAATAAGCTGACTGAACGCACCTTTAGCCACGGGGTAGTCTGTGACCACGTCCGGTCTAATTCAATATTTCAAAAATTCGCCACATGAAGCCCTTTGTCAATTTTTTTGTTGTGAACTGTCCGTTTCTTTTTTCGAAAGTGTTGTTTCAATGTCAATGAAAGCCTCAATCAATGAACTCTCCCAATCATTATTGTGTTCCGGTTTCAGTGCGAAAAATACGAAGCCATAGATAAGAGCAGTCGTGGCCGAGCGGTTAAGGCGTCTGACTAGAAATCAGATTCCCTCTGGGAGCGTAGGTTCGAATCCTACCGACTGCGAAATCGTATTTTTTTTCTGTTCTTTCCACAATGATTTTTTATATCATGTGTCACGTGCAAAGTTGGAAATACGTATTCAATTTAGTGAGGAAAAATTGTAAAAAAATAGGCAAAACCTCGGAAAAAATATGGACCTCCCTCTGTGCTCTACCACATATCCAAAATCGCCAAAAATCACACCTAAGGGTTTTTATTACGAGAAATTCAAATTTGGTATGCGACTTTCTTGAATAAAGATGTATGGGCGTTGCCTAGTTTGCGAAATTTAAAAAACAAGATCAAAAATTCTCAAAAAAATTAGAAAATTTTGAAAATTCAATAGCCATGGCTTGTACATTTCTCTTTGAAGGAGTTTCTAATTGAAAAAAAAATAACAAAAACCGATTTCCGTCAACAAGTTTTTTAGTCACATAAGAAACCTACGAATAGTACAAGAAAGATAGATTTTAACCTCGGAAAAAATATGGACGTCCTGAAAATTTGATATTTTGTTCAGAATTGAGTGCTTCACAACCAAGGTTCACAACATATCCAAAATCGCCAAAAATCGCACCCGGGGGTTTTGAGTTATTGGAAGGGGGGTAAAAAATTGCAGCTAAAAATGGAGGGGATGGACCCCGTCAATCCATTGGATACAAATACATTATAGTTCGACGTATCATATCCCGTTGATACCATTTTGGCACAAAAAGTGTCCATCATTGTTGAAGGGGAGTAGTGGGGGGGCGAAGCTCTGCTAGGTGGTCCATTTTGTTTTTCTGGTCATGTAGAGCCGATCACGACAAGTTTGGTATCTTTTCCGACTAAATTCAATCTCCTGAACTCGAATCTGATATGTAAATTTGGATGAGAACAAGTTTGAACAAGTTAACTTGAAAAAACTTGTTTTTTCTCTGACAGTTTTGACGAATTTTATTTTTACTGTTGGAGGTGTTCATTTCTAGAAAATTTTCAGGGACCATTAAATTGGAGTGTAGGTATTCTTCATGAAAATCATCCACTCGATGTCCAGTTTTCTTTCTCGAGTTAAAAAAATCGATTTGAACTTGAGCCGCGCCGGCGCGTCGTCTACTACTGACCAGAACACTACAGCATGCACCTTTAAATGAAAACACCTCAAACTATTGAAGAAATAACAACTCATCTTTGAAAATTGGAAAATCTGTGCGGAATTGAATTCCCTATATCATAAACAAAATCGCCTTGAATCGCAATGCAGGATTTTGAGTTATTCGAGAAGGAACATAACATTTTGGCAAGATTCATACTCTATGAACTGTTACCTCTCCCCTTGAATTACTCAAAACCCTGCAGTGCGATTCATGGCGATTTTGTTTATGTTACAGGGAATTCAATTTTGCACAGATCCTTCAATTTTCAAAGATGAGTTGTTATTTCTTGAATAGTTTGAGTTGTTTTCATTTAAAGGTGCATCCTGTAGTGTTCTGGTCAGTAGTAGACGACGCGCCGCGCCGGCTCAAGTTCAAATCGATTTTTTAAACTCGAGAAACAAAATTATACATCGAGTGGATGATTCTCGTGGCAAATACACTTCAATCAATATTTTTAAAGATAAAACACCTCTAACAGTGAGAAAAAAATTCCTCAAAATTGTCAAAGAAAAAACAAGTTTTCCCAAGTTAACTTGTTCAAACTTGTTTTCATCCAAATTCACACATCAAATTCAAGTTTAGAAGATTGAATTCAGTCGGAAAAGATACCAAACTTGTCGTGATCGGTTCTACATGGCCAGAAAAACAAAATGGACCCCCTGGCAGAGCTTCGCCCCCCACGACCCCCCTTTAACAATGATCGACATTTTTTGTGCCAAAATGGTATCAGCGGGATATGATGCGTCGAATTATAATGTATTTGCTTTCAATGGATTGACGGATTTCATCCCATCCATTTCAAGTTGCAGTTTTTTACCCCCCCTCCAATAACTCAAAATCCCCGGGTGCGATTTTCAGCGATTTTGGATATGTTGTAGAGCACTCAATTTTTAACAGAATATCAAATTTTCATGACGTCCATATTTATTCCGAGGTTTTGCCTATTTTTTTACTATTTTTTCTGTACTAGAAGGCGTCTAAAGGTGCGTCCAGACCAGGAGCACTTTTTCGCGGACGAACAGTGCTCGCGGACACGTGCGTGCGTGTGGACGGGACACACGCACGCATGATGTTCGCGGACGCACAGTTTCAACGCACCGAGCCCGTTTCGAGGCAAGGATTCGTGTTCGCGACGCACAATGCCGTCCGCACATGAAAAACGCTCAAAATTCATGATGGACTAGGGAACCCGAAACATACTCATTCGATAGGTATTCAAAATGGGCTTGTACCATCTTCTTATTTTTCACTCACCTTACGGGCTTCCGTTGGAATTACCGTTTTTAGGTTCTTCTTGAAAAAATCACGAAATCCCGTGAACTTGAACTAAAAACTCGTCGAATCTCAAGAACTAAAAGCAATATTAGAAAAATTTCTTCGCTGGCGCTCAGAGCCAAGTTCTGCGGTGCTAACGTTGAGAATATTTTCACGTTCACGTTAATAGGTGGTCCCACAAAAATTGGAAATCAAAGAATTGCACAGCCGAAAAATGAAAAAGACACCAAAACTTCGACCAGCGATGGACTATGTTAAATTTTAAAAATAGAAGGGTACCTATATAGGCGACGTTATATTTGAAGAAGACGTTGAAAAAGTTTTATCAGCAAAGAAAATCCCAATTTGGTGTGTCCTCTGGAAGGTACTGATTTTCAAAAGTAGATCTCGGATGCGTAATTTTAAGTTTTGAAATATTCCTTGTTTCTTGTATCAATATTCAAAATAGTTCACACCTAAAGATGCCAATACGTTTTCTGAAGAATAGAATAATGGTGGAATAAATAAGCAGTGGTTCTTGGATCCAAAAATGGCTGGTGGCGTATGTCTTCATGTTAAATAATTCTTCAATAAAGAATTAATCCTTCCGCCAAAGTTAGAATGATGAGCAATTTTTTTCCAGTGTTACGATTTAATAAGAGTCTCACTAGAGCTGGGAGTATCTTGAAGAAAAAAATACTTTTTGTAACTAGTTACTTGAAAGTAACTTAGATACTTTATCTAAGATACTTTTCAGATCAGAAGAAAAGTATCTGTATAACTTATTAGATATATAGTATCTAGTAACTTGTACAAAAAACAAGTATCTTCAGATACTTTTCAGTAACTTAGATACTTTGGCGATATCTAGTTTTTTTTGAAGTAACTAAGTTACTTTCAACGTAACTAAGTTACTTTTCAAGTAACTATAACTAGGTATGTATCGCAAAAGTATCTAGTGATTTCAAAGTATCTTACTAGTGGGAGCGGTACGCAAAAGCATACCGCATTTTGGAGTGCAGTAACGAGATTTTGCATGGGCGTACTTTATAGCAAGACAAGCGATTTGACCCGCAGCACTCGATATTTCGTCCCTTAGGGGGCCAATGGGGGCCCTCCAAATTTTCAAGATGCAAGAACTTTCACAAAATGATCATTGAGTATCGTCATGTATGTCATAAGTGAAGCTTACGGGTCTATTGAAAATGTTTCCATCAAATGTCGTCGTGCCCGATTCATTCTTCACATTTGAAAAAAGAAATCTTTCGCAGAGGTCAACAAAACTGTTTTTATTTTTTCTGCTGTGCAAGGAAACGATAAATTCATATGTTTTGTTGCGTTCCCAACTAAGTCGCGTTCCGTAAGCCCAAATATGAAGACAATTTTTTCGCGATATCATTTTCCCAAGAAGAGGTGACCTCTTCAGTACACTTTTTCCAACAGCATTTTTTTCAATGTTTCTAGTGGATAAGACTGTCAATTTTCGCTGATATGAGAAGCTTGAACTCTTTTCTTAGTAATTTCCATGCAACATGGCTTCAAAACATACAAGAGAGCCCTAAAACTTTTTTTTTCTGCTGGGCCGTCAAATTTTTGGCATGTTGATTTTGTAGTAGGGGAGACGCGCAAATAAATAAGATCTAGCCTAGACGAATAAGTTCTACCGGAAAATATACCTACTTACACCTAACGACTCTGCGTTTTGTTGTACTGCAATAAAACACGGCATGGAAGAATATTTTCTGTTGAAACCAAATCGCCTGTGCCTGCAGCCTGGATTGAATACTGGTCCGCGTCTCTCCTACTATAAAATCAAAATATCGTAAGTTGGACGGCCCAGCAGAAAAAAAATTTTTTGGGCTCCCTTGGGCGTTTTAGAGTCATGTTGCTTCGCAACCACCAGGAAAAGAGTTTGAGGTCTCCATTCCTGCAAAAATTACGAGTGATATCCAGTGGGGACATAGGAAGAAATGCTCTTGGAAAAGAAGTACTGAAGAGGTCACCAGTTCTTTGAAAAATACCATTACAAGAAAAATTTCTTTACAATTAGGTTTAGGGAATGCGATTTAGTTGGGAACGCAACAGAACATATGAATTTATCGTCCCCTTGCATAGAAGAAAAAATAAAAATAGTTTTTTTGACCTCTGCCAAAAAAAATTTTTTCAAGTGTGAAGAATGAATCGGACACAACGACAATTGATGAAAATATTTTCAATAGACCCGTAAGCTTCACTTATGACATACATGACGATACTCAATGATCGTCATGTGAAAGTTTTTGCATCTTGAAAATTTGGAGGGCCCCCCATTGGCCCCCTAAGGGACAAAATATCGAGTGCTGCGGGTCAAATCGCTTGTCTTGGTATAAAGTATGCCCTTACTAAATCTCGTTACTGCACTCCAAAATTCAGTATCGATGTGTTTTTAGGTGTGTACCGCTTGCACTATACTCGTAGATCCATAGAAACAGTTCGCAATATATGAGTCAAATCTGCCCCCATCCTCGGGATCGCCGGAGAACAGCTTCGGTGGAACGATTGTTTTCATACGCCACTTTTATAAATACCCCCAGAAGACATGCTCTGACGGACAATAACTTTGAAAATCTTGTTATTCTAAATAAAGCAAACGGTTTTTGAGTTTGAACAATAAGTATATTGACTGATGATTGTTATTGTTAAGAGTTAATTATGTTTTTTGTAACATAGTTCAGTATTTTTTGTTTTTTTTTCTCACAGTTTATTCATTACTCCATTATTATTCTATATAAACTGCTGGACAACGAAGTTGTCGGTATCGGAAAAATGATCCGGCTGCGATTTCTATTTTGTTTACCTAGCTTAATCTTTCCGTAACCCATCGTATAATAGCGAATGTTGAGGAATTTTATGTAAATTTTCTACAGGGTGATACGTGAAATGATGCGAAATTGCAGTGGAATATACTCCTTAGATGGTCAGCAATCACACCTCACCAGGTGTTTTGCTTGAATTTCTTACATGGGATTTATACAGGGCGGAACAAAAATAAATAAATAAAAATTCGTAGCTCCAGACTGGGGAAACTGCGGACGTGACTTGATTCTGTTGTTGTGTTGCTTCCTGCCAGATTTGGTCCTGATCCGTCGGATAAATTTTGAATAATTGAATAACAAAGCTTTGAACTTTGAAATTTTCCAATATTTGACAGATGACAGGCGGAGAAATACCTCAAACAGTTTTGAATCAATTTTTCAGGGGTTTCAAATAACGTATTGCCAGTCAAGTTCCGTGAGATATAATTTCTGTCATTTTTTATGATGACATTTCCGTTTGACAGATGACAACCAAAATGTGATAGGCTCATTCAACAGCAAAACCATGTCCACATACCGAATTTCAAGTCAATCGGAATAACGTTGCGGCTGTTATCAGGGAAGATTACAGAGACAGACACACACAGCTCCTTGATCTTCTCTAAAAAACTTTGCCATTCAATTATTCAAAATCTATCCGATGGATTAGGGACCAAATTTGGTAGGAAGCAACAAAACAAAATAAATAAATCAAAGCCGCAGTTGCAGCATTCCACCCATTCCCAGTTGAACGTTACGAATTTTTGAATTTTCTCCCGACCATTACCACTGGAGACGGCCACTCGCTTGGATTTTGACCAGGACGGCCCGTGTTTGGGGCAGGACTCAACTCGGCCGATCTTTCATAGTGGGGGATTGACTTTTTTCGAAAAAATCCAACTGATATCGGAAGAAGATTGCATTGGGTGTCGTGTAGGCCTATTTTCAAATCTGACACAGTTTCGGTTTTTCGACGGTGATTTTTTCAAAAAAACTATTCAATTTCCAAGTTCTCTTGTTTTTCACTCTATTTACCAGGAATGTCAATTTTTCAAGCAAAACCTTCAAAAGCATCATGTTGGACATCCACCTGGGACCCTATTTTTGGAAACGGGGAACGGATCACATAACATCACCTGGCCAATCATCGCATCAGAAACATGAATTCCAACCAATTACAGCTCGACGTGATGTGGATGTGATATGTTCCCTGTTCCTGAAAATACGACCCCTGGTACCTAATTTGTAGGTACCGCTCCACCTTCTATAGTTCACGGTATACAAACACCCGGTGAGGTGTGATTGCTGCCCATTCAAGGATGTAATGCTTTTCAATTACATAAGCTCCTGGACTATGTAGGTAGGTACTTACTTACTAAATAGAGTAGTGCTCAAGAAAGAACACCAATTTGTTTACCTTCAAAATCAAACGGCATTGAATTTTTTAACAACTCTTCAGCACTCTACTAGGTACACCTCCATATATTATGCACCTTCAGGCTGGTCCGACACTTTTGAATCACCCTGTGTACCTGAAGTTACCAAGAATTGTTTTTAGTGCGGCTTTTCACGTTTTTTCCAACAAAGGCTTTCATTAGATCTACAATATTTGAAAGAAACATTTCATATGACCTATCACTATCTGTCTCTTCATTGTATACATACCACAAGAGAGTCGAGATCTCACGCTCTAATTGCTACAAATTGACATTTATAAAATACACGTACAGCGTACAGTACTCTTTTTAAGCTTCTACTCGGCTTATTACGCTTGTATTTCTCACAGGCAACATTATTGTTCGATCGTGATGGTCTGACAAAGCTGTACCTATTTACTACATGGCCCTTCACTCTCTTCAGTGTAGTCAGTGACGGATTAACCAATAGGCTAAGTAGGCTGCAGCCTAGGGCGCCTCGATGAAAAGATGGGGGGCGCCAACCGAGGCGAAATTGAAGAAAAAGTATGAATTCACGAAACATGTTGTGTTTTTTTTTACTTTTTTTATTCGTTTATTTAACGTCGGCCTATTTCCGCAACGAGGCCTAACACCGACGCTGGTGAATGCTTCCCTCCACTATACCGGAAATTTTGCCGAACCCATGTGTGTTCCAACACAGGGTACGGATTTTTACGACCACCAACATCGCATGGGGTCGGCACCATCGTTCGTATTTTACGTGCTATGCGACACACGCGTCTGCACAATGCGTCTTGCATTTAGCAAGCATTCCAACTAAACCAAGAAGCTTGTTTTCGAGGCGAGAATCCGTCCCTGGCGGAGATCGAACCCGCGACCTCTGGAGTGGTAGTCCAACGCGCTAACTGCCACACCACAAGCTCCTCCATGTTGTGGTTTCATGTTTCATATTGTTGCAATAGTTTTAGGCCAGCTAGAAAAGTTGGAAAGGTACTTTCCGGCATCCACTCCCAAGTGAAGAAATGTCATGGAATAAATGAATCGAAATGCTGGCAACTAATTAATTATGAATAAAATAAATAAATCTCATTACAGGGTGACTACCTACACACCTTTGCCTATATAAAAACTGGTTACTGTACTCGAAAGTGAACCGTTGAAAAGATGGAAGGTCTTTGCCCCACGGCGCCGGCGTAAGACACCGGGAAAAAGGTTGTATTTTCGTTTATTGCTCAAGCGACGAAGCGAATGAATGTCACTCACCATCTTTGACAGAACATAAAATGAGTTTTTTCAAGGAGACAGACCTCTACCAATATACAGGGTCCTGCAACAGTGCGTCGGGCTTTCCTAGCGCCCTTTCCTTATGAGATAGAGACAAAGGTGTAAAACATAAAATTATTGATTTGAAAAGTTCTAACCAGTGGAATTATTTTCAACTATACAGGATGTTCCATTTTTGCGCTATAACAAAAACAAAGATTTTTTTTAATGAAATGCCTCACTTTTGATTTTATTTTCTTGTTTAGCTTTTTAAGCTCTATTACAGGCGTATTTTTGTTTTTTCAATTTGTGGCAGTGCTACCAACTAAAAATTAAAAATTGAAATTTTTTGTAATTTCAAGGTTCGTTTTGAAAAATCGTAGGAGCCTTGTTTGGCATGTCGTAGAAATTTGGCATAACAATAGTCGAATAGGAGGTAAATAATTTCATGACAAAAAACTTCAGAATCAGTGATACAGGGTATTCAGAATTTTTTTTCGAACTTCGCAAGTTTCAAAATGTCATGAGTCATTTTTTTCAAACGGAATGCCCCCTATTTTATTCAACCATTCGACAGCTTTTTTCTCCTCTTTCATTTCCACCAGGGGTTACTTTACCCCTAAATTTGATTATTTCCGGGATAATCGATAATTTTGATAAAAAGTGCTATTTATTGAGATTTTTCACGCCGGGCAGGCCATAGTGATCACTGATCATCAACAAATGTCTGATTGACACATTTTGCTTGGTTTGATGCTGAGGATAAGTTTTTTCTAATAAATAGCTGCGCTAAATTCCAATCTGAAGAAAATGCTTAAAAAAGAATTTCGTTGCCCGATGGAAAAAAGAAAATTCAAATTGAGCGTGGTAAAGCGGTTTTCTCGACTTCAAAAACTTTCAAACTGTCAAATTGAGAGGTGCGTTCATTTTGACACATGATTTTCTGTATCAGGAGCTACTAAGAGCAAAAAAAATCCAAATGAACGACAATTTTTATCAAAATTATCGATTATCTCTGAAATTATGGAATTTAAGGGGTAGGGTGTCCTCAGTAAAAATGAAAGAGGAATAAAAAAGCTATCGAATGGTAAGGTAAAATATGGGGCATTCTATTTGAAAAAAATGACTTATGGCATTTTGAAATTTGCGAAGTTCGAAAAAAAAAATTGCACACCCTGTATAATTAAACCTCAAGTTTTTTGTCATGAAGTTAGTCAGCTTCTGTTCGACTACCATTATGCCAAATTTCATTCCTCAATCCCAAAAAACAAAGCCTCTACGATTTTTCAAAGTGAACCTTGAAATTACAAAAAATTTCAATTTTTAATTTTCAGTTGGTAGCACTGCCGCAAATTGAAAAAACAAAAATACACTTGTAATACAGCTTGGAAAGCTGAACAAGAAAATGGAATCAGAACTGGGGTATTTCATTTTAAAAAAGTTTGTTTTTGTTATAGCGCAAAAATTGAACACCCTGTATAGTTTAAAATAATTTTGCTAGGTAGAACTTTCCAAATTTATGATTTTATGTTTTACACCTTTTTCTCTATTTTGCAAGGTAAGGGCGCTAGGAAAGCCCGACGCACTGTTGCAGGACCCTGTATAGAAATGAGAATCACCTGCCCACAGGCTGAAAGAAAGTCGATTCAGTTCAGTCACTAGTGGTCACTAGTGTTTAACACTTTACATAGGTACTTACTTATTACAGTGTGCTACTCTATGATTGTATTAGTTTTGTTCTGTTTTTAAGCCTATACATTTTTTTATTCAATTTTTAAAAATTGAAGAAAAAATCAAGGTGGATTTTGCCATCAATTGTTGTAGTTCCAAAGGTGAAGAGGGGGGCGCTGAATTGAATCAGCCTAGGGCGCCAATGCTTTCTAATCCGTCACTGAATGTAGTCTCGTAGTTTACAAAAATATTATCAATAAGTCATGTTGAGTACTTAGTAAGTATTGTGGGCTCCGTTGTGAGACTGTGCTGCATTAGAATATCCTTAAAATTAGTAGCTATTGAATTATTTTTCAACAATCATAATATCATAAGCCATCGCTTTCGTCTTTTAAAAGCCAGCTCATCAGATTGATTTTATCGGGTGGAATTTGACTTTCAACTCATTTCTCTATGCTTCTCTTCCCTGCGGCTTTTTGACCATTGATTAAATCTGTCCCTACAGTTGTTTTTTTTTTCTTTCTTACTTTAGCTTAATTGCTGTTATCTTTCCTTCTTGCTCTATCCTCTTGCACTGAGGATACAGATTTCTATTTAATTTTGTGTTAATTTTTGATCAATTTTGTGTTAATTTCTTACATTTGATTTCTTACTTTAATTTTTTACATTATTTTCTTGTGATGAAAATTAGCAATTGATTTTGTTTTCCTCCCTCATTCCATATAATTCATGTGTTAAGAATTTATTGCTTGTTTTTTTTGTTTTGTCTGCTATGCATTTTTTCTTGTCGTATTTTATTTTGTAACATGTTGAGAGGGTTAAGTAGAATAGCAATTGTGCTAGACTTCGCCCCTCTTCATTTAATATTCATTTACTGAATAAAGTCCATTTATTATTATTTATTATTAACCACACCCAGAATCACCACTTCGTTAACTTTATCTATCATACAAGCACACTCGAAGTCGAAGTCTCAGCAGTACTGTGCAACTTCATATTGTTCCACTTTATGTTCCAGATCGTCCGAGACAAAGATAAAACAGCCCCCATGAGCTCCCGGAGAACGTCCATAGGAAGCAACAAGATAGAATCCATCAATCCTCAAAGACTCCAGCTCTTCTTCAGTGCACCAGTGCTCAGTGAGGCAGAGCAACCCTGGCTATGCGCCTATACAGCAGTTCTCCAACAACCAACTCAACCTCCAGCGTCTTGTCCCTTGAGAGTCCTCTGTACGCTCAGAGTGGCCCCGACTAAAAGGCCTCTAAATCGAAGCCGGTGATTTGAAATTCACTTTATATCTGTTATATAGACATATTGACGGGGAAAAATCCGTGAAAAACCGATCACAGCCGAAGATAGTCAAATCTCACGCGCGCCATCCTAGGGCCTTTGTTTGACTTGAAACAAGAATCCTTTTTCCAGGGTGGACTCTCAACAGTATTCTGCACGATCGTACCGGGTGGTTTTTCAGTAAAAAAAATTCCAGCTGAAGATCATGAGGTTCCAAATTCTTGAGCAATTTTTTAATAATTTTCACAGCCAAATAACTTCGGCTCCTAAAATTTTATTCAAAAATAGCCCGGTACGTTCATGCAGAATACTGTAGAGAGTCCACCCTGGAAAAAGAAATTATCTTTCAAGTCAAATAAAGGCCCTAGGATGGCGCCCGTAAAATTTTACTATCTTCGGCTGTGATCGGTTTTTCTCGGATTTTTTTCCTTTCACATGTTTATATGGAGATATGAAGTGCAATCAGCAATCACTAAATACCAGTTGAAAGAAAATCACCGCCTTCGATCTAGAGGCCTTTTAGTCGGAGCTGTTTTAACCGTACAGAGGACTCTTAAAGACTGTACGTACATCCTACATTTTGATGTAGTAAATAAAGTGCCATTTTCTCAGAGACTGTCACTAGACTGCTGCTTTAGATTTTGAGGTGAGCTTTATTGAAGTTTTCATACTGAAGTATTATCATTTGAGTTGAGTCAGTAGGGAAACTGCAGAATAGACTGTTTTCATCATCTAAAATCATATTCATAGTTAGCTGTAGGAGTTACGACCTCGTATACCTATAATAGTTGCATATTGAGGTGGGCGCAATGTTGGTCAAATAACACGTTTTTTTGGATCATTGGAAAGCTATAAAAAGTACAAGGGACAATATTTCCAAATTTTGATTTTTTTCAAAAAAAAACCTATTAACCTGATCAATATTGCGGTCAACTCAAGTAGTCTGGAGTAGTAGCACAGAATAGAAATAAGTGCTTCGCACAGAAGCCGCACTCCGGTCGGCTCCTTTGATGTTCTCGGTTTACCGCCAGGGACCTTGAGCACTACTGATTTAAAAAGCCCATCGTCTATGCTCGGCACACTCGTGATGTTCCGTCGATGTGTGCGATGCCATTGGCGGGTTGGCGCCCGCCCAAGCTATGACAGTTGTATGTTTGTGTTGTTTGTTGACAAGGATATAACCTCAACTGTACCTGACAGACCCGTGTCTGTGTTTCTCTGCTTTCTTACTCTCCACACCGCATAGCAACAATAGTGCAATAGTGCAATGTGTTATGGAAATGGGAAGAAACGCCGGCCGTCGGGCGGCTTTACTGTCAGAATAAAATTTGTATCCACAACCCACATACGCGCAAGCGGTGCCCCATTTTCTCTTCTTTGCGGAAGGTGGAGGATTCTCCTCAGCCAAGGCCACATGAACTTATCACCAATTCACCACCACAAAACCGTAGTGAGGAGTCCAACAGGTGGAACACGAACACAGGTACAGTTGAGGTTAGCTTTTTGTCAACAAACAACAGGAAGAGCGACATTTTAAATGACATTTAGCAACCGTCATAGCTTCGGCGGGCAGCAATCCGCCAATGACGCGTCGTACACAGCGACGAAGCCTCACGAGTGTGCCGAGTACACACGATGGACCTTTAAACCAGTAGTGCACTTCTATCTCGCTCATATTTTTGATATCCTTTTCAAGTGATGCTTCTGTGCCAGGCACTTATTACTATTCTGTGGTAGTAGATAGATCTAATATTTCAACGCAAAAAATCTCACCGATATGCCCAAGTTATAGTTAAGGGCATAAGTTTCAGTAAATCGTATTGACATCGGTTCTATAGCTTTGAAAAGAAATATGGATAAGTTCTGTTTATTCTCCATATTCCAGTTATACCAATCATTACTCAACACAACCTCCACAAGCTGATCTGTCTAGAAACAAAAAGGCAGAGTTTCAGAAATGCTGTAATATGCTTGCAAAATACGAACTTCCGATTCTATGGTTTGGCCTGCATACATCACCGGTACAAATACGGAGAAGAATGTTAGAACATACGCAACCATGCGCACGTATTTTATGGTCGATGATGGAGCCTACAAAGTATTTAGTCAGAGAGGTCAGACCCTAATTCATTACCTACTTTACCTTTCAGGTAATTGTGATTTCTCATACTATTTATTCATTTCATTTCATACAAATGACTTCAAAAAAATTAAATATGTACCTAAACGCCTTGTAAATATTTGTAAAAAATTATTCTATAAAAAATAATGAAGCTGGTAGCGCTGCCCCGTCTTCATATGGCAGACATCGTACCAACAGTCGCAGTGAAACAGCTCGTATGATGGACAAATTTGAGCCTGAACTCGTATCCAGCCAATCATGAGAGCGTATGGCTTTTTCCATTTCATGACTATAGAGTGTCAGCTAATCGTTTTTGGTATACGGCATATTCACGATGTAAGACACCTTCGACTGAACAAATTAATGAGGTAAAACTGGCCCTAATATCTTCGGCTGCTCTATCATACTTCCTATGTTTTTGAAGCGCATGATTATGTGAGATTGTCTGTTTAGGTAATTGTTAGTATTATAGACTGGGATTGAAATTGGCTGGATCGAATGAGGACAAAAATAAAAACCAAAACTATGTTCTGGCTTATTGTTCTGACTAAACATTAAACCGTCAACCCGGCCAACACATCCGTCAACTTACCGTGAAACAGTAATAAAGGATTCCAACTCCCAGTAAGCAGCCGCAAATTGGAATCGTCACCATCTGAGATCCCAGTTGGTCATTTTTCTTCGTTTTGAACCTACAAATTAATAAAAGACTCGAATATGTAGGTACTGTAGGTATAGAAGTAGGTTTCCAATTTCTATAGTTATTAATTTGGTAAAAGAAATCATCCATTTGTAGTGTATGTATTTCAGTATCGACCAAACAACAATGTCCTGCATGCTATACTTAAATATTTAGGTTTTTTATAAAACCCTGATGAGCGGTTATTACTCGAAATACATAATACCTACTTATATTTTGGTTAAAAAAAAAGATAACATACAGTGATGTGTTTGAAAACTATGCTATGCAGTATGCTTGCCTGAACTATGATCGAACCTCGAACGCTATGCTGATACCATCAGCATTCACGTTATAAAATAAATTCACTGATTTGACGACAGTAATGAGATTTGGTCTGGTCTGTTCGATTCGAACTAAACTGCTGGACAACGAAGTTGTCGGTATTGGAAAAAATGGTTCGAATCTGAAGACCAGTAACTTCTGATTTCCGAATGGGATTTCCATTTTGTTTCTTGTGTTAATTAGCCTAATGTTTCCGTAACCTATCCTGTGAAGGTGAATGTTAAAAAACTTCATGTAACATTTCTACGTAAAATGCTGCAAAATTGCACCGACTTCATTTCATCGTACCTCCGTTTGTCAAAATTTTTTTGTTAATGTATTCTAATACAAAAATCATGAAGTGTGGTGTATTATCTCGAAACGGTTTTGAATTCACCCAAGTTGGAAGTCTAACATTGAAGATATAAATTTTTACGTTGAATGTTACAGATTTGCCTTGTTGGCAGGCGAGATTAGGTCACTTTTGATTAATGGATGTTGACATCGAGCAAGATTGCTCGTACAACAGTCCAGGACAATTTTATGCTTAACACAACCCGAATATTTGACTTGGGGCCAAGCAGGGGGCATTCTTTCAAGTGGTTGTCACTGCCTGTTTTTCGTACGTTGAATTTCGTCAGAATTTCATCAGAATTTTAGATGTGAAACATGTTCCATTTGGAAGTTTAAGCCCCTGAACATGGTAACGATGTGAAACTTCAGTTTCCGAGTGAAGTAGCCTCCCTGGACGTTACACTTTTTGTGTTTGTGCTATGTCTGAGTTTCGTAAATCTGCAACATTCAACATCAAAATTTCTATCTTCAATGTTCGACTTCCAATCTGGGTAATTTCAAAACCGTTTCGAGGTAAGACACCACACTTCATGATTTTTGTATTGAATATTGAAAAAATATTTTTTTGGGAAAAAGGGGTACGATGAAGTCGTTGCAATTTTGCACCATTTTACGTACCTATCACCCTGTAGAAAATTTACATGAAGTTTCTCAACATCCACTATTACAATATGGGCTACGGAAAGATAAGGCTAGTTGACGCAACAAACAAAATGGAAATCGCAGCCGGCAATCGGGAAATATTGGTCTCCAAAGTCGAACCATTTTTCCGATACCGACAACTTCGTTGTCCAGCAGTTTATTTCTGTTTCTACTTATTGACATATCGCCCGCGTTTTGCGTCTTGTACCTATGATACGCAACACAGGAAATGTGTGTACCATTACAGTCTTCGACTTTCGACTACTTGAAAGACTTGCATCGTGGATTCAGAGGCGGGAAAGAGTTGCAAGATTTCTGCAACGAAATCTATCAGCAACATATCAAGGACCTGCTGAAGATTTGTGTGATGAAACGTCATCTTGAATTACTCAAATGAATTGTGGCCCGTGTCGTGTTTCTTTTTTCCACTCTTTCAGGTGATGTTCTGCAATCAAACTAGTAAACGAAACTTTGGAGCGTGTAGTGTGAGAAGTCGTTGGTATAAACTGCTACACAACGAAGTTGTCGGTATCAGAAAAATGATTCGACTTTGGAGGCCAATATCTCCCAATCGGCTATTGAGATTTCTATTGTGTCTATTGCATTAACTAGCTTAATCTATCCGTAACCTATCTTATAATAATGAATGTTGAGGAACTTAATTTAAGTTTTCTACAGGGTGTTATGTGAAATGGTGCAAAATTGCAACAACTTCATCGTACCCCCATTTTTCAAAAATATATTTTTTAAATATTCTAACACAAAAATCTGGTGCCTTATCTCGGAACGGTTTTGAAATTACCCAGATTGGAAGTCAAACATTGAAGATATGAATTTTTATATTGAATGTTTCAGATTTGCAAAACTCAGGCATAGCACCAAGCACAAAATGTATAACGTCCGGGGGACTTTTAGCCCAGGCATTTTAGGTTTTGACCTGGAAAAAAATAACGTAAGTCTGAAAATTGGTGAAACGCTCCCACTTTAACCCCTTAACCACATACTGGAAGTCCTGAAAAATCCTATGTCCGCTTCATCGGTTTTTGGCAGCAAAAAGGTGTAAGTGACATTATTTTAGAAACTGGTGGGGCGACACAAAACTTTCCCGGCGGTATCCAGAGACTTCAGTAATGACTTTGATAGAAGTGTCCCTTCGGGAATGAACAACTTGATTAGCAATTTGATGACAAAATTCTTGAGATGAGTTGAGCGTTGAGCGAGCATTCTGCACCCATTGTTGGGCCTGCAGAACAAGTGACAGGTTTTTAGGTTTCCATGGTGATGAATTATTTCGAAAGGTTGAACTAGGTAGCTAATTGTTGTGATATCTGAAGAATGCAATGCTCGTTCCTCATCAAAATCTTTGTTTCTACTTTGGACAGTGGCTACGTTTACACCGGTGGACTAAAACTGGACTGACCCAAGCACTGACCCAAATTCCACCTAAAGTAATTCTTCTTTTCCAGCGTTTGAACCGGCAGACTAACGCGGCCGACCTATTTTAAGATATGAACTCAAACTAAATAAATATAAAAACTAAATTTACTTCAGTCCACGGCTAACCGGAGACCTGACCCAAGCTACTTGGTCCTAATTTGGTCCTTGTCTATGATCGTTTACACCACGTGGACTAAATTTATTTGGGTCGAATTTAGTGCTTAGGTCGTGGACCAAAGCCACGGTGTAGCCAATAGTCAAAATACACAAATTTAATTCAGGACCCTTACTGCATCTGTGTGTCAATTTGAACTCTATATCTTCAATATGTTGGACTGTTAGAGCTTGGGCAGACAAGCCCAAACCCAATGTGGCACCTGAGGGCATCCGATCGAAATTATCTACCCAGAGTCTAATCAGGTCTTTCCAGGCTGTACTTATCCTTTCGTACCTGACTTCGATTTGATCCGATCAACAATTCGGTAATTATCGTGGCAAAACCGTTCAATTTGCACGATCGCATAATTAAGTAGGTGGAAAGTTGGAAATAGGAAAAAAGATTAAAAATATTTTGTTAGGAAAATTTGAATCTTCCGGGAAAACCTCAAATCTTATTTCAAATCATCTTATTGTGAAAATCTTCAATTAAGGCTTCACTTTAAACTCCATCATTCAATTAAGTCCGGTCTCGAAAACCCAGACCGGGTTTTACATTTCCAACCGGAATATTTCCAGAAAATTGGAGAAAAAAAAGGTGGAAAATGTTCAAGAGCCAGTTACTCTTGTTAAAAAAAATTATGAAAATCTGTTCATGAGATAAAAAGTTGGAAAATTTGCAGTTTTTCCAGAGAGGAAAACTCGAAAAACGTGAGTCCGATTTTGAAACTTTTTCCTCCAAAAATCAATTTAATTTTTTCTCAAACTTTCACTCGCAGCATGTCTGGACCTAAAATGAATATTTCGTGGGGCTCATCGCATGTTGAAGTTTGACTTGCAGTTTTTGCAAATTCACGGAATGTGCAAATTTCATATTGAAAAAATTACCGTCGGGAAACCGAAGCTGTGTTGATTTTGAAAATCGATCTACACGACGCCCAGTTCAATCTTCTTCTGATATCAGTCGAAATTTTCCAAAAAAAGTCGATCCTCGAGCAGGAAAGAATTTTTGAGTGGAGTGCTGCACCAAAAGTGAGTCAGCCTGGTCGAAAACCGAGTAGGCCGTCTCGAGTGGCAACGGCTAAGAGAAATTTTAAAAATTCATAATGCCCGACTGGAGAATGATGGAAAACTGCAACTGCAGACTCAACTTGACTCTTATGTTTTGTTGCTTCCTGCCAAATTTGGTCCCAATCCATTGGATAGATTTTGAATAATTAAATAGTAAAGTTTTGAAATTTGACATTTTTTATTATTTGACAGATGACAGATGGGGCAATGCTTTCAACTGTTCTGAACACAGTTTTTTTATGAGCTTTCAAACGACATTTTGCAAGTCAAGTTTTGTGAGATACAGCTTCTGTCATTTTTTGATAGTGACACTTTTGTTTGACAGATGACAGCCAAAAACTAATCAGCTCATTCAGCAGCATGATTCTGTCTGTATGCCAAATTTCAAGTTGATCAGATCACCGGTTCGGTAGCTATCGTGTCAGAATGTTTTTGCTGCATCCTGCATCATTACATAACTTTCCGATATTGAATCGATTTTTTTGAAGATCGATCTTTTATATGCAAAAATCGATTTTTTTTGGATCGATCTTTTAGTGATCGATTTTCTCAAAAATCAAACTTTTTTCATGAAAATCGATCTTTTGAGAATCGATCGTGTGACAAAGAAAATTCAAATTGAATTACCCAACTACCTATTTATCATTTTTGCTCCCAGCAAACAGATCGTAACTCTCTGTCGTAAAAAAAATATAACAATTTATGCCTAAATAGGTGAAGGACTGGGTCGTGAGCACCTGTTGGGTGTAAAATACATTCATTTACTACCTATACATACAGCTCGACATACAGGGAGAAATATAAAAATCTGTTGTGGGGCGACACAAAACTTTCCCGGCGGTATCCAGAGACGTCAGTAATGATTTTGATCGAAGTGTCCCTTCGGGAGAGGGCGATCTGATTTGGAAATTGATGAAAAAATTCTATTTAGTCGAGCGTTTAGCGAGCATCCTGCAACCATTGTTGAGCGGACAGAAAAAATGACAGGTTAGGTCAGTTTTCCAAGGTGATGAAATGATCCAAAAGGTAGAACTAGGTAGCTAACTGTTGTGATATCTCAAAAATGCAATGCTGGTTCCTTATTGAAATTTTTGTTCCTACTTCAGATATGATGATGAAATTACAAAAACTTGATTGAAAACTTTCACTGCATCTGTGTGTCAAATTTCAACTCTATATTTTCACTTTAGAGCTTGGGCAGACAAACCCAGACCCAATGTGCCACCTGAGGGCTTTCGATCAAAATCATCCACCCAAAGTCTAATCAGAACATTCCAGGCTGAACTTAGGCCTCCGTACCTGATTTCGATTTGATCGGATCAATAATTCGGTAATTATCGTGACAGAACCGCTTAATTTGTACGATCGCATGAGTGGTTTTATATTTTCAGGAGGAAAATTTCCCAGAAATTGGAGAGAAATTATTGGAAAATGTTCAAGAACCAGTTATCTATTCTCTAAAAAAAACAATTCCAAGAAATCTGTGCACTGAATAAAAAGTTGGAAAATTTGCAGTTTTTCCAGAGAGGAAAACTCGGCAACTGTTGATCCGATTTCGAAAATTTTTCCTTCAAAAATTAGCTCAATCTTTTCTCTAACTTTTATTCACAGCATGTCTGCACCTAAAATTAATATTTCGTGGGGCCTACCGCATGTAGAAGTTTGCATTGCGTTTTTCTCAAATTCACGGAATGTGCAAATTTCATTTTGAAAAAATTACAGTCGGAAAACCGAAACCGTGTCAACTCTGAAAATAGACCTGCACGACGCTCAATACAATCTACTTTCGATATCAGTTGAAATTCCCAAAAAAAAAAGTCGATCCCCGAGCAGGAATAAATTTTTGAGTGGAGTCCTGCTACAAAAGCGAGTCGTGCTGGTCGAAACACCGGCGAGAGCCCCTCCTGAGTGGCAACGGCCAGGAGAAATTTCGAAAATTCATTACGCTCAACTGGAGAATGGTGGAAAACTGCAACTGCGGCCTCAATTTGACTCTTTTGTTGTGTTGCTTCCTGCCAAATCTGGTTCCAATTCATCGGATAGATTTTGAATAATTAATTGGTAAAGTTTTGAACTTTAACATTTTTTATTATTTGACAGATGACAGATAGGGCAATGTTTCCAACTGTTCTGAATACAGTTTTTCAAGGGCTTTCAAATGACATATTGCAAGTTGAGTTCCGTGAGATATATCTTCTGACATTTGATGATAGTGACAGTTGGGTTTGACAGATGACAGCCAAAAACTAATGGGCTCTTTTCAGGAAACAACCATGTTTGTATACCAAATATCAAGTCGATCCAGTCAACGTTACGGCAGTTATCGTGGAAGATCACAGACAGACACACACACACACACACACACATACACACACACACACACACAGACAGACATCATTCTGAAAATGGTCTTAATCGTCTTGGGGGACCTCAAAACGGATATATCCGGTGAAATCTCAAAACTTTTTTTCTGCACGATTACAATACTTTCCCTCCGTGTTCGTGGGTGGGCCGGGAAAGTAAAATGCAATCTTTCTAATGCAATACCAGGGTGCCGCCTGATCGGCTCCTCTCGATCTCGAACTTTGAAACAATCCAACCCCGGTTCGATTGATGTTATTAAGTTTATTTTGTGGTGAATTCTGTATAATGAGTATGTTTAGGCACTTCCCCCTGCTCCTTTTTTGAATTTCACAAAACTCTGTTTTATTGCAATAGTGTTTTCTGCAATCACTTATTATCAAACATATAACTTTCCCTTATACCGGGTGTTTATAAACGTTTGTGATCGCATCGCCTTTGGAATCCGCTTTCGATCACTACAATTACGCCTGTTACTGCGTTTTTCGGCCCGACCCATGCCTGCCGCGATCACAGTTTCTTATAAACACCCCGTATGATTTAGTCGAAGGAAAAGAATCGATCTTTGGAAGTCCGATTTAATTGTGGATCGATCTTTCACGATTCGATCTAGATCGATTCGAGAAATCGATCTTTTTTCAAAAGATCGGCATCCCTATCATCAACTGTTCCACCTGCCACACGCGAGAACGAATGTGCTGATGTCCTCCCCTCTTTATAAGATGATCCACAGTTACTCCGACATCGAGGAAGGATGTGACATTTTCAACGCGACTATACCATCTATCCGAGAAATTTTCAACTGTCTGTATCGATAGCCCATAGATCTTTGTGTTTTTAATTGTGAAGTCTTCCAGTTTTGTATTGTTTCATTGCTTATAGTGCAGTAAAGATAGGTTTTGGGGTTGAAAAAATTAATTCATGAAATTTTAAAGCTGTTACCGATTCAGAATTTCATCCTCTACCATGTACTTAAAATCCCCGAAAATCCCACCTGAGCTTTTTTCTTGCGGCGCTGTCAAACTATATCATGTTTGCTGCAACAAGTCCGAAAATTGTTTCCTCGCTTTTGTCACATTAGAGCTATATTGTTAGTTCAGAGCTGTCGGTATATACTCCAGGTCATGACCAGAACGTCATCTGAACCGCTGAAATCCTATTTCCCGCAAAAGAAAACACGTAACTCGCTTTAATCTGCAATTACCAGTGGTAATCAAGTGTAGTTCGGGGATTAGTGACCAAATTTAGTGAAATATGTTGTTTTTGTGATAATGGCATGAAATTTGGTATGAGTGGTCTTCATGAACCTCTTTTCAAATGTAGACATGGCGTCTTGTCATATTTTGGTTAGGGGGGCTCAGGGACCCCCCTGAAAATTGAAGTTGCAGAAACTCATGCAAACCACCATTAAAATAATTGACACGCATCTCAAAAAGTAATCATTCGACTCTACGTTAAATCTCAACAAGAGTGACACCAGTTGTCACCATGTACGCACTGTTCTTCACAATGAAAAAAAAAATCTTCGGAATGTCAAAAAATCGGGTTGGTTTTCATAATTTTTTTCATGTAATAGAGGAATAAATTTATCTTTCGCATATCATTATCCACTAATTCGTATCTGCCAAAGCCATTGATGAAGTCCATTTCTTCATATTGACATCTAGAAGCAACAATTCCAGATGAAACCAGCAAATTCAAGTGCTCAGTTCAGCAGCGTCTTTTTCAATGTTACCAATTGATATGAATGACAATTTATTATTGGGTGGATAGCTTCAACTGTTTTATAATTTTATTAAGTATAACTAGATAAAGAGTGATGCGCGAAAGCCCCGAAATTTTTTTTTTAACCGCCACGTATCACTGTTACAATTGCACCAAATTTCATGCTACTTTGGCGAAACAACAGCAAATATAGACTAAAGAGTATATACAAACGTCAATACGATCTGCAGTTGTCAAGTGGAAGGCACGAAGAATGAGGATTGGGGCGTGTAATACTTCAAACTCCTCAGTTCGAGTGAATACACGGTATAGAAATATTTTCAACACACCCTAGGGGTACAAATTTTATGATGGTGGGCGACGCGAAAAAAAAAATTTCCTATGTTTTTGCGCTTGGTTCCGCATGTAGTCATATAAAATTAGGTTACAGAACAGCTCCAGCTATCCATCCATTCATAAATTGTCGATCATATTGATTGGGAAGAATTGAAAAACGCTGTTGAACTTCACACTTGAATTGGCTTATTTCTTCGGGAGCTGTCGTCCCTAGAATGACAATATCAAATAACAGTCTTCATGAATAGCTTCGGCAGATACAAATTAGTGAATAATAATACACAGCAGACCAACTAACCGTTTCTTAGATTAAAAATCATTAAAAACTGTGTTTTTTTTTTGACACTCCGAAGAAATTCTTTTTCAACACGAAGAACAATGCATAGATGGCGACAATTGTTGTGTCTCTTGTGAAGGTTTGGTGTAGAGTCAAATGATTACTTTTTGAAATGTGTGACGATATTTACCGGTGGTTTGTGAGAGTTCCTGAGACTTCAAATTTTTAAGGGGGTCCTTAGGCCCCCCTATGCAAAATATGGCGAGGCGTCATGTTTACATTTGGAAAGAAGACCATCAAGACCACCCATACCTAATTTCATGTCTTTATCACAAATCAAACAGATTATAATCTTGATTGTAATAAACTTGGTTACTAACCCTCGGATTATACTTAATCAACACTGTTAATTGGAAATTAAAGCGACTTCCGTATTTTTTTTTTCGGGAAATACAAGTTAGAGGTTCAAACGAAGGTCTGGTCATGCCCTGCAGTATATACCAATAGTTCTGAGCCAACAATGTAGCTCTAGTGTGACAAAAACAAGAATACCATTTTCGGACTAGTTGCAGCAAACAGGATATACTTTGACAGCGCCGCAAGAAGAATGCTTAACTGGGATTTTCGGGGATTTTGAGTATGTGGTAGAGAATGAAATTCTGAATCGATATCTGCTATAAAATTTCATGAATTAATTTTTTCAAGGTTTGGGGTCTTTTTTGACTATCTTTACTGCACTATTACACATACACACATCAAAAGAATCCAGGGGACAAGCAAATTCGGGCGATTTCTAAAATCATCATAACTTTTGAATTCCGTCAGCGATTTCATATCGGTTTTCAGTGTTCGATAGCTCAATCTTTCGTTTCCATGCCTTGATCACGTCAAATACGAACAATATTTTATAAGGTTGCTACAGGGTGATCAATGGGACAGTGTAAAATTGCCGAAAGTTCAGTACGAGTGCGATTACCCCAAAAAAATATTTTATGCATTCCAATAGCACAGTTATGAAGATCGGTGTTTCAGCTTCAATAACGTTCTTGAATTTTGAAAATCGAAGGTGAATTGCCAAAGATATTGGTCATTTTGTACCGCCATGTTGAACTTCCAAGAAAGAAGAATGTGATCCGATTTCATTGAAACTTGGAACACACTCATGTCTGATTCAAGTTATTGGAATTTGAAGGTCAAATTTCACTTTCGATCACTTCCGAGCCGCTATATTGAACTTTTTACATGAATGATTCGATTTGAATAAAACTTGAAACACACTAGAATCGAATCATTGACATAAAAGTTCAATGTGGCGGCTTGAAAGTGACCGAAAAAGGCATTTGACCTTGAAATCCCAATTATTTAGACCAGACATGAGTGTGATCCAAGTTTCAATAAAATCGGATCACTTTCTTGGAAGTTCAACATGGCGGCACAAAATGATCAATATCTTTGGCAACTCACCTTTGATTTTCAAAATTCAAAAACGCTACTGAAGCTGAAGCACCAGTCTTTATAACTGTGCTATTATAATGCATGAAAAATTGTTTTTGGGAAATCGCGCTCGTACTGAACTTACGGCAATTTTACACTGTTCCATTGATCACCCTGTAGAAACTTTATAACACATTGTTCGTATTTGACGTGATCAAGGCATAAAAATGAAGGATTGGGCTATCAAACACTGAAAACCGATATGAAATCGCTGACGGCAATCAAAAGTTATGATGATTTTAGAAATCGTCTGAATTTGCTTGTCCTTTAGATTCTTTTGATGTGTGTAACTATGTTGTTCACTATTTTTTGTTCATCATCTTGTTAATAGGATATTTCCTGTAGATGATTCAATAAATTATTATTATATAACTCAGGAACCATCATTATAGGAAAAAGATTCCGAAACATGTTACTTTTTTTGGTATTCATTTCTCTACATATTCCCTAGATGGTTTTTCCATACCTGAAAAATTGAGCAAATGGCATGGTACGAACGAAAATAATCAGATTTTGAGGATTCTTCGGGACTTCAAGTATCGATTTCAAAGGTCGAGGAAAAGTACCATTTTGAAGTTGGCGACTTCTAGACAAAAGTATAATACCGAATGTTGAATTGGCTTTCCAAAAATGTAAAACACATTGGAATTCGCACATTTGCTGTCCACGTTACAGCCCCTGAACTGACACTACGCAAATTGTTACGCAAAATCCGGAAATAATTTTTGAGTAATTTTCACTGTGTTTTAGCAGACGCTGTATCTCAGAGATTGATTATTGACCACAAAGTAATGAGTTTAGTACTGATCTCTTGGGAATTCAACGGCTACATTTGCATCACAGGTATTTGTGTTAGTGTTCTTAAAGTAATAGTTTACAAGTTATTCAGAAAAAATCGAACATTTTCAAGGATGGCGCTCTTTTATTGGCCCTAAAACATAGACCCCTAAAAAAAATCCAAGCCTTGGAATTTTCGGGAATTTGGGTATGTCGGGTATGTCGGGTTATGGGTGGGTATGGTTTGGGAAGAGGGAATAAAAGTAGCCCCCTTGAAATTAAAATTAATCTGTCCAAGCGTTTTTCAATTTTCATTCCTGAATGTCTTGAAATATCGGATTTATTTCGCATGTTTGAAGCTATGATTTTTTTGTTGATTAATTGATAAAACTTCAAAAAAATTATTGGACTGGATTCAGGGAAGCAAGACCTTTCAAATGAGGTGTCACTTGCCCTATCATCCCTATTAACATTACAGGGGTTGTCATCACAGCACGAAGGGATGAAACAATACAGGAGTGAGATTGGTCATAAAAGATGTCCCCCTCAATAAGGAAATTGACCTGTTTTTGTATTTTTTGAGAAAAAAATTCTGCTGGTCACAATCCCGTCTGTTTCGTTTTCAATGGGCCACCCTGTATAATAGTTTAGTTGTTGTATTTACATTATTACAGAAAAAGCATTCTTATGCACTATATGACGGATAAGTAAAGAGTGCACAAGTTAATGTTTGGAGAGCTGATACCTCTCTCCTTCACATAGAGTATCCTCTACTCGTATGATATGTGATCGAAATTACTGTTACGATATTTCGCGTACGGGTTCGAATATAATTGAGACGAACTTTTAAAACACACACTGTTTATTTCTGCGTACTACTACTACAATAAATGCCAACAGTTATCGCTTGGAATTATGTCGCAGGGACTTCGCTTGTTTTCACTCGCTATCTAATTCATTACTGCCGCGAGCTCCCGGCTGACGCCTTATATCTTATATAAGGCCTCCGAATAATGTTCCCGAAGTTTCTGTCTGCTTCCAGCAAATTCCATGAGGGTCTGGCATATGCGGTTTCTAGATCATTCCTGAATAATCGCACACATTACCCGTATGCTTCCCATGCGTTCTGGTATCTGCGCCTCCGCCAAAGTGCACTGATGTGCCTTGATCGAACGTTCAAGTCTCCATTGGGTTCACATACAAGAACGCTCTGGAATGCACGAGATCGCTCCAGACTTCTACACTGCGATCTAATGGTGGAAAGATCGAGAAACATCGAGTGTTTACCTATATGTACAAGATCGCCGCTCGTAACACTGCCCCCCTCTTAAGCCTGTTCGTCCCGAATAGGCTCATCGTTACTCCCGGAGTAACGTGCAAGGCGATCAAGGTGGACAACTTTCATCTTGGCTCTCGAGGCTCGCTGGATTCTGTACACGACGTCATTGATCCTCTTGACTACCGTGTACGGTCCTTCCCACGACGGATGCAACTTCGGAGACCTTCCCTTCTTTCGTTGAGGATTGTACAACCAGACCAAGTCGCCAGCCTGAAATCCCGTGGAGTTCGCCTTCAAGTCGTAACGGGTCTTCATTCGGTCGGTCGCGATTCGAATCCGGTTTCGAACCAACTCGTGGATGTCACACATTCTTTGCCTCAGGTCGTCGACGTATTCGGGGATGTCTTTCGGATCATTCTCCGGCGTGCCAAATTGCAAATCGCAGGGGAGGCGAAGCTCTCGGCCAAAAAGAACACGTGCTGGTGTTTCCCCTGTGGTGTCGTGAATGGCAGCGCGATACGCCATCAGGAAAATCGGCAGATGACGATCCCAGTCTCGCTGATGCTCGTCGACGACCTTTGACAGGTGCTGCTCCATCGTCCGGTTGAACCGTTCAACCATTCCGTCGGACCGTGGATGAAGGGGCGTCGTCCTGGTCTTCTGTATTCCGAGTAGAGTACAGATACCTTGGAACACGTTGGACTCGAAGTTTCGTCCCTGGTCTGAGTGTAGCTCCAAAGGTACTCCGAAGCGGCTTATCAGATTGTCCACCAGCACCCTTGCCACTGTAGAAGCCTCTTGGTTGGGCAGGGCGTACGCTTCCGGCCACTTGCTGAAGTAGTCCATGGCAACCAGGATGTATTTGTTGCCATCTTCCGTTGTCGGGAACGGGCCAGCCACATCGATCGCGATGCGTTCAAAAGGCGCTCCAACATTGTACGTCTTCAGCTCCCCTCGGCTGCGAGTTCTTGGTCCTTTGCTGGCCGCACAAACCTCGCACTGGCGACACCATGTTTCCACGTCGTTCCGGCAGATCACCCAGTAGAACCGCTCGCGCACCTTGGCCAACGTCTTGTTCACACCAAGGTGCCCTCCAGTGACGCCATCGTGCATCTCCTTCAGGACCTCTCTCACTCTCCTCTTGGGAAGCACCAGTTGAACCATCTCCTTTTTTCCATCAGGACTCTCCCAGACTCTTTTCAGCAGCCCATTCTCTATCCTCAGAGAATTCCACTGAGCCCAAAGAGCCTTGAATTCGGGCCCTTCACCAGATATCTCGGCCCATTCCGGTCTGTCTTGGCCAAGTTCTTTCCTTTCAGCAAGCGTACCGATGGCTGGGTCCTCACGCTGCTCCTTCTTGAGCTCAGCCGTAGTCCAATTTCTCGGGGTGTCGAAAACGATTGCCTTGACTTCGACGTTCCCATTCTGCTGGTCTACCCTCTTGCAGTGTTTACAATCTTCGTTGCATGGTCTTCGAGAAAGAGCATCCGCGTTGCCATGACTTCTTCCAGGGCGGTGTTGGACCTTGAAGTCATATTGTTGCAGTTTCTCGATCCACCGTGCCAACTGTCCCTCGGGATTCTTCAACTGCAGTAGCCATTTCAGGGCAGCGTGGTCAGTCCTCACCAAAAATTTCCGGCCATAGAGGTACTGGTGAAAGTGATCGACAGCTTTCACTATGGCCAGTAGCTCCCTACGCGTCACGCAGTAGTTCCTTTCAGGCTTGGACAACACCTTGCTGTAGTACTCCACTACTCGCTCTTGGCCCTGCTGGTGTTGTGACAGCACTGCTCCAATTCCGGTGTTGCTGGCATCAGTGTCCAAGATGTATTGTCCATGCAGTTGAGGATATGCCAGGATGGGACTCGAACACAATGCAATCTTCAGAGTCTTGAATGAGTTTTCGCACTCCTTGGTCCACAGGAATGGCGCACGGTCTTCAGTCAGTTTGTGTAAAGGCTTAGCAATGTCAGCGAACTTTTCTACAAATCGTCTGTAGTAGGTGCATAAGCCCAAGAAACTTCTGACTTCATGCTGATTTCTCGGTCGTGGCCATTCTCGTACAGCATCCAATTTCGCTGGATCGGTTTCGATTCCTTCCGACGACACTACGTGCCCCAAAAATTTGACTTGCTTCTGGAAGAGCACGCATTTCTTTGGGTTGAGCTTGAGATGTGCACCTTGAAGACGTCGAATTACCTCCCGGAGGTACTTCAGGTGCTCCTCGAAGGTTCGACCGATGACCATCACGTCGTCGAGGTAGACTAGGCAAGTTTCCCACGTAAGACCTCGCAAGACGCACTCCATTAGACGTTCAAACGTGGCAGGTGCGTTGCAAAGTCCAAACGGCATCACAGTAAACTGATAAAGGCCGCTCCCAGCGGAAAACGCCGTCTTCTCTTTGTCGTCGTTGTGGAGTCCCACTTGCCAGTAACCACTCTTCAGGTCAAGCGTCGAAAACCATCTCGACCCAGACAGCGTGCTCAAAGTGTCGTCAATCCGAGGAAGTGGATAGCTGTCTTTCTTCGTCACATCATTGAGTTTGCGGTAGTCTACGCAAAATCGTGTACTACCGTCTTTCTTCGTGACCAAAACAACCGGTGAAGACCATGGGCTCGTCGATTCTTCGATCACGCCTTCATCCAACATGTTTTTCAAGAGCTTCGACACCTCTTCTTGCTTCGCCAATGGTAGGCGCCGGGGAGCCTGTCGGATCGGTGCGGCGTTCTCAGTGTTAATCCGATGTTGGATCACGTTGGTCCTTCCGGTAGGGTTACCTTCCATGGCAAAGGCTGCAGCTTCTTCCTGGATGAATTGCGTCGCAAGCTCCTTCTCCTTGCCACTCAGATGTTTCCAGTCAGGCGAGAACATCTCCACTAGCTTTTTCTCTAAGAGCTTGGGAGTCGCAGCCTTTGTCGATATGTCTTCACAACGTGAGATCCACTCTACGGGTTCACACTTGCCCAGGGTCTCTCCTTCCTTGATTATTTTGCTCGTCTTGTTCGGGTTAATGACTCTGATCGGGATTTTTGTCTTGTCCATGTTGATTAATGTCTTAGCCATGATGCAGCTGGCAGCTGTGTCGGGTTCAGCAATGCCGGCGACATGTCCTCCAGGTTGCCCGCTTAATGTTGCCCACACGATTTTCTCGGAGTTAGCGGCTACACGAACGGTTTCAGCCGAAAGTAGGCGGATTTCTTCAGCGGCCTTCATGGATGTTCTAAGCGCCAATTCCTCGTTCCCGATTTTCAACGTCCACTGTCCAACATCCAGGATGAATCCGTACTTATCCATCAAGTCCAGGCCAAGTATGAAGTCGTCAACAATGTCAGCGACCAGGAACTTTTCTCGCAGAAGAAATCGTCCGAAGCGAATGCTTACTTCAGCTTCTCCGTGCAATGTAGCAGACTCTCCGGTAGCTGTAGTCAAACGAGCGCCGTCCCTCAGTGGCACAATGCGTTGCTGTCGAAGAATTCCTCGTCGAACGATTGACTTCGTGGCTCCCGTATCGATTACGAACACGCAATCGTCCTCGTCAAGCTTTCCACTGAGAAGAAGGCTATTGGGTGACTTCTGCAGCAGTGAGACGGAGTAACTCCTGGGGCATTGAGGACTGCGTGCCAGCGTGCGCCCCTTAGCGCTAGCTGGAATTAGTTTTTCCTGATAGCGTCTATCAGGGCTGGGAGTTCTCCGTCCCGGTGTGGACCGGTCACTTGAACTCGACCTTTGCCTGCAGTCTCGAAGCAGATGTCCCGGTTTTCTACAGCCGAAGCAACGCGGTCTTCCTCCAGCTTTTGGCTCGCCTTGGGGTCTGTTCCGAGACATGGCGCTAAGAAGTTCCTCAAACATCTCCTTCACCGATTTCTCGGAAGGATGTGATGCTCCGGATTCATCAAAGTTCACCTCTCTAAGACGATGAGGGCGCGATGCATCTTTAGCAGCCTCGATGCGAATAGCTTGGATGAGTGCGTCGCTGATGTTGGCTGGATTGCTGATCATGACCATCTGACGCAGATCTGGATCTCTTATTCCGCCCATGAAAGTTTCCTTGGCGATGTCGGCCAAAACATCCGCTGGATGGGCTGGATAGGCCAGGTGAACCAGCCTCAGGACTTCGGATTCGAATTCCTGAAGGCTTTCTCCGCTCTTTTGTGTCCTGGCCTTCAGCTGGGTTTGATGGATCTGCCGCACATGATTGTCCCCATACCGAAGCTCAAGGACCCTCGTCAGCTTGGCAAAGTCCTTCTGCTCACTTTCAGGAATCGTCTGGAGCAGCTCCAATGCTGGGCCTCTGAGAGCCAGGACTAAAGCTGTGGCTCTCTCATCGTCGCTCCATCCGTTTGCTTCGGCAGCGGCATCGAACTGCCTCTTATAGGTAGTCCATGGGCTTTTCCCATCGAAGTTCGGCAGCTTCACACGTTGGGCACCCGCTGAACTAACCATCGCAGCACTGGCGGCGGTTTTCTGAACCTGTTGCTCCAGCTTTGTCAGGTTGGCCTTCACCGCTTCCACTTCTTTTTCTACCATCGCAACCATTTTCTCCTCCAGTTTGTTTACACTGCCGTCGAAATACCGCGTTTGTTGTTCCACAACGGCTAATATTTCTTCTCTTTCCTCCAGGCGTTTCCTTTCCTGTTCTTCTAACAGATTTCTCAATTCCTGTTCTTGCCCTTCTAGAAGATTCTTCAGTTCTGCCTTGTCCTCTAAACCTCCACGACGCGTTTCTTCTCCTGTTCATCTAGAAGACTTTTCTGCTGCTGCATCATCGCCATGATGTTCGCCAAAGCGTCTTCGACTCCTGTCTTCGACATGCTTCTCGTCTCCGGCATTTACCAAATCACGAATGTTCCGAACGTCCTGTAGTCGCAGGCCCAATTACTCTCAATTATACCGCTTACTGACACCAAATGTTCCGATATTTCGCGTACGGGTTCGAATATAATTGAGACGAACTTTTAAAACACACACTGTTTATTTCTGCGTACTACTACTACTACAATAAATGCCAACAGTTATCGCTTGGAATTATGTCGCAGGGACTTCGCTTGTTTTCACTCGCTATCTAATTCATTACTGCCGCGAGCTCCCGGCTGACGCCTTATATAAGGCCTCCGAATAATGTTCCCGAAGTTTCTGTCTGCTTTCAGCAAATTCCATGAGGGTCTGGCATATGCGGTTTCTAGATCATTCCTGAATAATCGCACACATTACCCGTATGCTTCCCATGCGTTCTGGTATCTGCGCCTCCGCCAAAGTGCACTGATGTGCCTTGATCGAACGTTCAAGTCTCCATTGGGTTCACATACAAGAACGCTCTGGAATGCACGAGATCGCTCCAGACTTCTACACTGCGATCTAATGGTGGAAAGATCGAGAAACATCGAGTGTTTACCTATATGTACAAGATCGCCGCTCGTAACATTACCAATCGGTACGATGGCGATTGGCTAGCACATAAATAGAAATACTTGTCAAATCTGTCAACTTTTGAATTCAAATTACGACTTCATTAGTTATTACAATTTGAGAAGATAACTTGCTGTTGAAATTTCAAGGGAACATTTTAGTTATTGTTAGAAGGAAGTAGTTTTCCTCGATCACTTTCACGAACAGTGCTTTAATCAAAAAATTGACTTTTTTTCAAAAAGGGTTCCAATTTATGCGCTCGCAACTAGTGTACCTGTCTAATGTAATAAATGTCTGGTTTGGTCTAAATTGGTTATAATTAAATAGGTAGGTAGTTGAGTAGGTCCATACTTAGGTTACAGCAAGGGGAACAGCAATTCAAGTCCAATTTGTTTCCAACAATAGGTATACTTACATAAGTAGTAAAGATTATAGGTGGTGTATCGTGATACTTACTCACAATTTGATGATTGTTTATACTCTTACGTTAAACAGAATACAACTTGCAAAGCTTATAAAAACCAGTAAGTAGCAACTATTGTGATTAGCGTCTCAGGTATACGTGACGTGACACGTCCTTGTTGGTAACCTGAACCTGCATGACCTTGACGAACTTCAGAGATCGAAGTCGTATCTTGTATCTACGACAACTACTAGAGGGAACAATAATTGAATCTACTGTATAAGATCTCTTGATGAACAGAATGAACTTCTCTACAGAACTTCATTCTACCTACCTACCTACGTAAAAATTGTCCGGCAATTTATACGTCTAAAGGCTCGGTTGCCTGGTCTCTCTGATCTAAGCAGGACTGCTTGGATAAGAAAAGATCTTGTACTACCTACTACTCCTCTTGTTGATATATCTTGGGTATAGGTATACTACTTATGCAAAGATTTATATCTAGTGGCTAGTGCTTGAAGTTGGGGCTGCCCAGTACCCTATCTGACTATGAGGGTTTTTTTGAAAAAGTTTCTGAGAGAGCGTTTCGTCAAATATTTCGTCTAGCGATATGTGATCACAGGCAGAATCATTTTAAATGACGACACGAGAAAGCTTACTTGAGAAACTCCAGATGACGGTTGACACAAATCTTCAAACGTTGCTTGATTTCTCGCTGATAGACTTCGTCGTAATATAAATCTTCCTCGTTCATCACACCGCCGCCATCAGGAAAACCCTTCAAGTAATCCAAAAACAAGTACAATTGAAGCTTGTAATGCTGTACATCGTACAGGACGCAATACACGGGCGATGTCAAACAGAAATATATGGGAAATGAAACGAAATCGGCAAAGTAGTAGAGTTCCTCTATATAGTGCGGAAATAAATCATCGACGAATCGCAAGTACAGCAAATACTGCACGTCGTGCTCGTCGTGGTAACATAACGACGCCGCTATCAAGCACGGGCCAAGAGCGCAAAACAAGATGTACCAGTTGAGTCTTTTGGCGTGCTTTTTGATGAACGCTTCCATTTTCTTATTGCTTGGTTGCCATAAGTCGAACTCGGACAAAAATTTTCCGGTGTATTTCACTTTCCTCAATAAAAAGAAGGATATGGCCAGCATCTAGTGATGAGGATAAAAAATCTGGTTGCTTAAATAAATGTTGTGATTGATTGCTCATGCTTACGTAAAAAACAACAAAAACTGTGAAGGTGTAAGAGATTCTTTCGTCTGGTTCAAATATGAAAAGAGTGTAGTATGCCCAGACGCCAAGTGTAAAGATAAAAAGAGTACATAACCAGCCCGCAAAGAACTTTCCTACTTGGGTTTCGTAGATATCCGTGCCTAGAATTCGGAATAACTTCAAGCAGTCATCTGTGAAGAACATGAATTATGAATAAAAAATAAATTTTGTACCTTTAATTAGGTACGTACTTTTCAACTTTTGGTTGTCCTTATCGAAGTCCAGAAGTTTCAACAGGTGCATGGTGCAGATACCTATAGGGTAGGAGAAATTTTTTTTTGCGTGCTCTAGTAGGTGTAAGTACCTCGGTGGGTACCTATCGAGTGAGTGAATATCTGGTATTTTATTGAGAATCAATCGATTTGTGATTAGGGAACAGTTTAAGTTCAGTTTGTTACCCGAACATACAGAAAGTGTTTCCAAGTACCTACAGTTAGCGACAACAAAAAATAAACTTCATTACTTCAAATGTGTATTAATATTAAACCTTTAATGTAGGTTAATACGCGTGATCAGTTTTTACGAATTTGCGTTGGTCAAGTACTTTAACAATTATTGAGAGACATTGAAAATGTTTGTTATCGTATCGTCGCTTTGGAATCTCAATCTCCCATCGCTCATACACACTCATTCAAATAGCTCCTTTCACTGAGAATTTTGAGTTGGTCCATCCCTCCTACTTTCACACACATTTATAAACACCCGGTACCTACCAGTAATTTGCAAGTCAAAGTCACATAGGTAAATTGTTGCACTACAGAACTACAGACATCAGGCATTACAGATTGTGCTTTTGCAGATGATGTGGCAATATTTGCACCGAACGAAAAAGAGCTGAAAAAAAGCCTAGATATATGGAAAGAAACCTTAACGAAAGATAACATGAAAATAAATCCAGAAAAATCCAAGGTGATGGTAATATCGAACCTCGTATCGAACAGAGAAGTGAAGACGAACATCGTGATGGACAATGTTAGGTTAGAACAAGTAAATGAGTTCATATATCTTGGAGTTATGATAGAAAACAAAGGCGGACACGAAAGAGAATTAGACAGAAGAGTGGATAAAGCAGCGAAATTGTATTATTCAGTGGCAAAGGCATTCCTGAACAAGAAAGAAATAACAAAGAACACAAAAATCACTGTATACAAAACCGTATACCTACCCACACTTATATTTGGCAGCGAATCCTGGGTGCTTACAAATAAATACAAGAGCAAAATACAAGCAATGGAAATGAAGTATCTAAGAAAAACGATGGGGGTTACCAAGAGAGACAGGATAAGAAATGAAATAATACGAAAAGAGCTGGGAGTTGAGAAGTTGACAGGAAAGATAGAAGAAAGACAACTGCAATGGTTAGGTCACATGATAAGAATGGACGGAGAAAGACAAGTTAAGAAGGTTTGGGAAGCAAGAGAGGCAACAAGAAGAACAAGAGGAAGACCCAGGAAAACATGGAACACTACGATCGAAGAAATCCTCCATCAAAGAAATCAAACTTGGTAAGAAGCGAAAACGATGGCGCGAGACAGAAAACAATGGGCACTCTTTATCCATGGGACAAATCAGGAGACATAGTTTTACTCGTACCTGCTTGAATTAGAATTTGATTTGTAAATGATATTACTTTGAGAATAAGATTTTGAGTTTGTAATTACACCTTACACCCATACTGGGTAAAAGGTTTTTTCGATTATATATATATAATACGCGTGATCAGTTTCTACGAATTTGCGTTGGTTAAGTACCTACTTTAACAATTATTGAGAGACATTGAAAATGTTTGTTATCGTATCGTCGCTTTGGAATCTCAATCTCCTATCGCTCATACACACTCATTCAAATAGCTCCTTTCACTGAGAATTTTGAGTTGGTCCATCCCTCCTACTTTCACACACATTTATAAACACCCGGTACCTACCAGTAATTTGCAAGTCAAAGTCACATAGGTAAATTGTTGCACTATTGCACTTCGTTGTGTTCCCATTGCCGCATGCCATGCCGTTCTAGCCCAGTCATTTTAGGTTTACCCCCGGAAATAATTCTCACAAAGCTGAATTTTTGCATAGTGACCTTTTTGACCCGTCTGAGCAACATATCAAAATTCTCAGAAATTCCGGTGTTCGCGTCATGGACTTTACGGGGTTTGTGCCGATTTTTCTCATTTTTCTGCCAAACTGCCAAAGACTTGATCGATTGACTTTGCAGCCAGTCCTCAACCAATTCGAGAGAAAAGCGATTGAAGTGGGGGGTAGCTTTGAGCGCGCAGCGGAAAATCCGAGCAATGCCATGTTTCGACTGCGAGGCAAATGTCATGCAAGTGGTTGATCCCACGAAAAAACTGTAGAGAAGAAAATTGTTGACCGTAATGTTCTACATATAGGGTATTTCAGGGATAATAGCAAAAAATTTAGCTGTGGGTAGATCTCGTCAAAATATGACGGAAACCTTTATACCATTTTGCAAATTCGGCCTAATGACGAAGATACAACCCTCCAAAGTTAACTTTTTTCGGATTTCGAAAATTTGTAACTCAGGAACGTTTCGACAAATTTAGCTTTCATTCAGCAAAAGCTCTTTCGTCATGATTATCTATCAACCTGCCAAATTTGGGAAAAATCTAACCAGTGGTGTAGGAGTTATGAGGGTCAGTAATTTAGAAGCATCCGAAGAAAAATTGAAGGTGACCCCTGATAACTTCTACGCCACTGATTGGATTCTTTCCAAATTTGGCAGGTTGATAGATGATTATGACAAACCAGCTAAATTAACAATTCAGCTAATTCAGCTAAATTAAAGCTAAATTTGTCGAAACGTTCCTGAGTTACAAATTTTTGAAATCCGTAAAAAGTGAACTTTGGAGGGCTGTATCTTTGTCATTAGGCCGAACTTTGCAAAATTGTATATAGGTTTTCGTCATATTTTGACGAGATCTACCCACAGTTAAATTCTTGGCTATCATCTCTGAAACACCCTGTATAATGCTGGTACCAAGACTCCTCATCCGGTGATGTATTTCAAATTATAACACGAAAACTACCTAGGTGTTTTGGGTTAAAAATGTCTAAAACTCAGGTATAGTTTTGTCGAAGCTAAATTTCTGTACAGTGACCCTTTTGACCCATCTGAACAACATAACAACCCAACCAACCCTACGGGCATTTTAGGTCTAAAAACGGCCAAACCCGGAAATGACTCCCACAAAGCTGAATTTTTGTAGGTATAGTGACCTTTTTGAGCCGAGTCGGCAACCGTGCAGTGTACGGAAGACGTGATGATCGCTCCGGTGTGTATCGTCCGATAAGGAGTGCTACCGAGTTAAGAAAATCCGAACAGTGACTGGCGTGGATAATGAAACTTGAAGATTTTAGAAAGGTAAGGTATATACCGGGTGGCCCACCGAAAACGAAACCGACAAATTTTCGGGCACTTGACCTCACTTGTTTGTATACTGTAATATGTATACTGAACGGACGGACATAAGCCCCGTCATGGGTTCGGCAAATACGAGCCAGCCTCCTAGAAGGGGCTGTAACCCCCCGAAAACACTGAAATTAGCATTATCTTGGAAAATTTGCATCGAATCGAAAAAAATCAACACCGCTATAAAGACAATTGAATCAGCTTTGAAATGATGTATCACTCAACTCCAACTATCATTTAAAATTTTCGAAGGGGCTGCCACCCTGACTACGGGGATGAAACTCCACGGTTAAATTAATAGCGGTTGAACGTCCCCCTTGAAAACAAAGTTGACCTGTCCGGGCTTATTTCGAAAAAATTAGGGCGAATGCCCGAAAATCTGTCTGTTTCGTTTTCAGTGGGCCACCTTGTATGTAGTTTGAACGGAAGAAAATGTTGTGGAAAGTGATAAGAATACAAGCAAAAAAGCCCAGCAAGAACACCTTGGGCGCGAAGCAGCGGACGAAGGCGACGTTGCCACAACCGTTGCACATTGCTTATGGGATTTGTTTCTTGTTAAGTTAAAATGAATTTCTACTATTATAGCACCATATCTAGGAAAGGGTGATACATGATACATATTTATCCCTCGATCATGTCTACCCACCCTTACTCTTAAAACACCTATACCCTGGTAGTTTTTCCAGAAATGATTTGTTCAACTCATTCAACTAGAAAATGTGCAACGAGTGCTTCCACTGGGAGAGTGCTAATTTGGGAGAAACTATTAGGGTATAGGGGCTATAGGGGTAAGGGGTAGACATAAGAGATCAATATGGACCAATTTATTTTAACACATAACATGTTACAGTCGTAGAAACTTATTTTAACTAAAGAAACTCTTAATCAAGCTAACTAACTAACCTAAATCTTATCAAGAAACAATTTATTTTTAATAGGGCAGAGCAGAAGTTGATAATTCAGTGGAGGGTGAACGTCAAATTTCAGGGGTTGGTTCGCAAGAAATAATGGATCAGCATCACTCTGAACATACCGTGTCAGAAATTCGAAAAAATTCCCCGTTTATTTTGGTCGTTATTCAATTTTGAATTTTCAGTCATTTTTCGAAATGATAGGGGTGGTGGTTCTAAAAATAGGGGTCTATAGTCCGGACGTTAGTGGGACATACCTTGCACTTCTATACCAAGCATTGTAACTTTGCATGCCTGTTACTGAGACTGACATCGGCGCAAATCGTGCAGACACTTTATACAGGGTGAAGTAGAAAACATTTGTTGAAAAATCGTAAATTTTGAATCGTAACCGATAGACGTATGTAAATCAGGATATTGATGACTGATTTCATGCTAATGAAGAGGCTGCAAGCAGTTTCAAAATATGTTGAGGCGTTTCCGAAATACGCTGGAAAAAGTGAAACTTCTTATTTTTTCATTTTTTCAGTAAATCAGAGGTTTTTAAGCAATCTGGAGAAAATGCTTAAAAAAGAATTCCGTTGCCCGATGAAAAAAAAATTCAAATTGAGCTTAGTAAAGCGGTTTTGTCGACTTCAAAAACCTTCAAACTATCAAATTGAGAGGTGCGTTCATTTTGACACATGATTTCTGGTATCAGGACCTACTCAAGAACATAAAAAATCCAAATAGACGACAATTTCCATCAAAAGCATCGATTATCTCTCAAATTATGGAATTTAGGGGTAGGGTTTCCCATCTCCAATATCTCATAGTAGTCCGGACGTTAAGGGCAAAAAATCAGGGGTACCTTGCACTTTTATACCAAGCATTGTCACTTTGCATGCCTGTTGCTGAAACGACCCTGGATCAATCTGGATGTGGGGACACCGGCGCAAATCGTGCGGACACTTTATACAGGGTTAAGTGAAAACAATTTATTGACAAATCGTAAATCTTGAACCATATCCGATGGACGTATGTGAATCAGGTAATTGATGACGGATTCCATGCTCATGAAGAGGCTGCAAACAGTTTTGAAATATGTTGAGGCGTTTCCAAAATACGATGGAAAAAGTGAAACTTCTTAATTGTTTTTCTTTTTCCAGTAAATCAGTTGTTTTTGGAGATATCGAGCTGCAACTTGATATTCCGCCAAATAATCATGTTCTTGATGAAACGCGATATGGAGACATCGAAAAAGCCTGCTAGATTAAATACTAAGATCTTCAACTTTTTTATCATCGGTAGCGCCATCTTCAAATTGCCCTTCGTGGAATTGTTGAAAAAACAACAGGTGACGACTTTGTTGGACTCATACGATCGTTTTATAATGAAAGACCAGGTCCTGAATTGCGCCAATGACCTCTTCGCCGAAGAAACGTTATCAATTTCGTTTTTCTTGATTTCTCTTCACTTAAGTGACAGTCATGACCAAATGGAACTTTGGATCGATGAGATGTTTGCGTTATTATAATCCACATTATTTTGTGAAGCCAGTCACTGAATTTCGTCATCATCAGCCAAGTGGAGTTCTTTTGGCAAACAGTTGAACAAAAACTTTGTCCCGATTTTTGTGAAAAATGCAAAAACGGTAGGGTCACGTCGTCGCCTCAAACCCGACTAAAGAAAATCTGTGAACAAAAATGCCACCAATTGATACTGAAAAAGTTCGGAGGAAGGTGTTCTGTAGTTTAAAGCTAAACCAAAATGGATTGTTCCATCCTAGTTCTGCAGGAGGGACGTCAAAAATGTTGCTACAGCTTATCTTTGAAGCGTTTCTGACCATATTAAAACAAACAAGCGAATATGCCTCATGGGCATGAGGCTCAGTAGCGCACTTCCTTTTTGAAGGATTATTAGTGAACGCAAGATGTTAATTAGGGTTCTACCGTTATTTGGGCAGAAATTTCAATATCGCGGCCAAAATAGCGTCAGAATCATGAAATTTGGCTTAAAAATCAAAATGATCGTACTATAGACAAGAGTAAGCTCCAAGTTCCATGAAAATCATTCCACTAATAAGAGATTCCAATATGGCGGCCAAGATGGCGGTAGAATGTTGGAATTTGGCTGGAGAATAAGAATGATCATACGAAACAAAGGAAAGTCCCAAGCTCCATGAAAATCGTCAAGTGATAAGAAATTTTAACATGGCGGCAAAGCATCATTTGTCCAAAATCGGATATATTTTGATAAAGTTCACATCGCCTGTGAATTTACTCAAATCGGACCACTTTCAGAGAAATTCAAAATGGCGGACCAAAGATGGCGGCAAAGTGACAGAAATCATTGGTCAAATTTATATGGTGAACACGTACGCATTTGATTGGCATTTGCAATTACAACACTTTGATATCGCTTTTCGTTGAGGCATAATTTTCCTAGTTCTATCATTTTGAAACTCGTTTTGAAACATGTTTAATTTGGAGAATACAAGATGGCGGCAGGGCATCAATTGTCGAAAATTGGATGTATCTTAATGAAGTTCACATCGCCTGCAAATTGCACTCAAATTGGACTACTTTCAGAGAAATTCAAAATGGCGGATCAAAGATGGCGACCAAATGACAAAAATAATTGGTCAACTTTGTATTGTGGACCCGTATGCATTCGATTGGCGTTTGCACCACAACGATATCTCTTTTCGTTGAGGCATAATTCTCCTAGTTCTATCACTTCGAAACATCTTCAATAGTAAGAATACAAGATGGCGGCGAGGCATCAATTGTCAAAAATTGGATGTATCCTGATGAAGTTCACATCGCCTGCAAATTTCACTCAAATCGGACCACTTTCAGAGAAATTCAAGGGGGATCAAAGATGGCGGTCAAGTGACAAAAATTATTGGTCAACTTTATATGGTGGTCACGTACGCATTCGATTGGCGTTTGCACCACATCGATATCTCTTTTCGTTGAGGCATAATTCTCCTAGTTCTATCACTTCGAAACATGTTCAATAGTGAGAATACAAGATGGCGGCGGGGCATGAATTGTCAAAAATTGGATAGATCTTGATGTGGTTTACATTGCCTGCAAATTTCATTTCAATCGGATCACTTTTAGAGGAATTCAAAATGGCGGATCAAAGACGGCGGCAGAAAACAAAAAACCAAAAGTCATCTTGACATCCTGGACATATACAAGGTGATTCACCACCAAATGGACATAGCCTAAGGGTAGGTCCAGTTTTGCCAGACGAACCAGGATCTGGCTTTGAAATTTTTCTAACACTGTTTGTTCCGAAGTTACAGGGTGATTCATGTATTTTGTCGAATTTTTTGACAAGCCGTATCTTCAGAACGACTGGATGGATTGGGTTGAAATTTTGTGGGTTGATTCTTCTATTGATATCTGACACATCACCCTATCAAACAGTTCAAATTTTCCAGGCCCGGCCTTGTAAAAAAAAACTTCAAAGCTTTTTTCAAAAAAGACATTCTGTATGCATATTTTTCAAATTTCATTCTCAAATTAGGAGACTACATGAAACATGCTATTAATATCGCAAAAAAAATTGCTTGGCACCATTGAGCTGTCAAGAAAACTTAGACAATCATAATGATTTTTGAGGTTAGGATTTTTTGTAAATTAATATTCTCAAATATTTGCAAATGATCTATCATGGCCCTGAATTTCAGCCGTTTCGTCAGAAAAATAAAAATGACATTTTTCTCGTTTTCTCAGAAAAAAACAAAAAATTTCATCAGAATTTTCGAAAAATTTTTGATACGTTCCTCAATTCCAGCTAAATTTGGGGTAGAAGTGAAGCTGAGGGACGTTACAATAATTTTTTGAAAATTCGGCTGAAACTTTTTGTTACTACTGACAAAACGAGAAAAATGTCAGTTTTATTTTTATGACGAAACGGCTGAAATTCGAGGCCATAATAAATCATTTGTGAATATTTGAAAATATTATTTACAAAAAATCCTAACCTCTAAAATCACCAGAGTTATCAATTTTCTTTTGACAGCTTAATGGTGCCAAGCAATTTTTTTTGCGATATTAATAGCACGTTTCATGTAGTTTCTGAATATGAAAATGAATTTTGGATAATATGCATACTGTGGCAGAACGGCTTAGAATTATAAAATAAAGGGGAATGAAATATTTAGGAATAAAATTAGCATTGCGGGCGATATCGCGAAATGAAAAAAATAGGAGAAGGAATGCGAAATATATCGATTTTTGCCGGCCAGCATCGGAGTGACACCGGATGCAAGAAAGATGCAGGCATCGACGTTGGTAGGCCAGAGGGTTGTGACGGGAGACGGGGTGTGGGAAAATAACATAGGTCCAAGAACAGTGACGAAGAGAGGAGATTCGGGTGGTAAGAGTCGAGCACACCGGGTGTATTTTGCTGGAAGAAAACTAATATTTTTCAAGAAGAATAAATTACGAAAAGTGCTAAAACACTGTGATAGATTTGTAGTACATCAGTGATGTGAAAGGAAAACATTAAGGCAAGTCTGATTTCTATTGTAATCGAATGCGAATGGTTTAAATGAGGTTGAAGTAATTGTTTTGGTTTAAAAAAATGATAGTAGGTTTTGTTTGATCTTTTGAACAGCCATGATAAGCGTCAAGCCAATTTGAATTCTTTGTAATTGCTCTGAGCTTTTAAAATGCGGCCCCTTGTTTTCAGATAACTACCTTCCAGATGCAAGAAAAAGGGTGAAACCTCAGCAACCCTTTTAAGAGATTTGGCTTCCGACAGAGCATGATTTTGTAGACTCTATTAGCTGAGACAAGCACTAGCAGTATTTATGCAAATCAAACCTGGGCAAAATCTCGATTACGCGTTATCTTCCCCCATAGAATAAGATATTTAACCCTTTCGCGCGACAAAGAATTTAAAGGCATGAGGCCGAGTTTCCAAAGAGAAACCCCTTGAGTAATGCTAAGAAAATTCAGTGTCGTTTCGAAACACTTCAAGATAAGAAATGAACGAGACATAAAATCAAATTTGCAGGCTAATTAATTAGAGGCTCATTGCGATGACTTGTACTCCATATTGTAAATTTGTGTAATGGTATTGAACCTGCATGAAACCGAGCTGCTGGATAAGTCTTCAAATTATGAACTATAGCACCAGCTGGATATAAAATCTATGGAATGTCAACACTCAAATTTTATGTAAATTATTTGATCAATAATTTAAATAATGGCTATAAATTCGAAAGATCAAGACAAAACTCGGTGAACAACAATCTCTCTCTAAGTACAATTAAACAGTAAAGATTTCTTCTCGTGCCAGGGTGAATGGGCGAAAGGGAAGAAAGGGTTGAAACGAAAACTGGAAAAAGGATAAATGAATTAGGCAGGGAATTAAACTCAAGTGTACTAGGAAATGGATTCACCCATAATTCTGAAAATTAGGAAGAATGAGAACGGAATTAATTTGCAAGGGTTGAACAAATTCGTCGTAGGATTGCACACGGTATTAGGATGTACTTTTCTTTCAGAAACCGAATGTAAATCTCGATGTAAACTAATCCAATTCCTAACGCTAGCTGAATGCCAGCACGTCAGGAAATTATGAAATGAATAATTAAGGGTAATTTAATTAAGTTGGCGATGATTGATTAATTTGTAATAAAATTGAGGTGTGGTTAAATGACTTTGTTTATTCTTTCAATATTTATTCAATTCATTCCCTTTAAGAAGAACGTGAGGTTACTACTAGAGTAGGCTTGAGGTATTAGCACGACGTGAAGCTGAGGTAGATGTAATCGGGTTAAATAACTTAGGTAAAGGTAAAATAAAATCTACGGCACAACGAAATACGACTTAGGGTAATTAGACGCATCACAGCTTAATTAATTTAACGTAGGGAAGGGAAGGGATATCACAAAATTGGGGCCGGTGACGAGGTTTATTACAAAATGTTACCGTGAGGTTGGGATGTTACAAAGTAGTTGTCGTGACTCAGAATTTTACAGTAGGTGCCATGACTTTAGGATAATTTACAGTTGGTGTCCAATGACCGGGATTTACAGTGGTGCAGTGATCAGGGATATTCACAGTGTGTTCAGTGACGCAGGATTAGAGGTAATTAGAAGCAATGATTGGATAAATAATTGGGAAATGAACAAAGGCAAATAGGCTAGAAAAATCAAAACACGCGCATATATAGAAAAGGACCGAGAGTAGGTGGAATTTCGCCAAGGGTGTTTTAATGGTTCTGGGCGTGGGCGAACAGATGTGGAAAGGGTCGTTCCGGGAGCAGGTAGCAAGATGTGGGTCGAAAAATACACAACGGAGTGACGAAAGCTCACTTCAAACTACGACTATAATTTGCATAGGGTGAATTTTCAAACTAAATAAGCCATTTAAATATGATGGACCACGGTGCTGAAATTTTACAAATCAGGGAATAAATAGGGGTAGGAAAAATTGAAGCGTAGCAGATGTATTCGTAAAATAAAAAATACAGAGTAGCTGATCAAATTATGAGAGCGGAAGAAAATTAAAGGGATAAACCGAGTGAAAGGAAATAATCGAAGAAATAAGGTTTGAGGAAACACCCCAAGAAATTGATAAAAAAATATTAGAACATCTATCGTTTAAACCGAGGCCTAAACACACAATCGTAATCTATGAGGTGTACCGCCAGAAATTGACAAGAAAAATCAGGAAGTTTATGGCTAATAGTGTAAATGCGAAATAATTTCGGGACACAAATTAAAGATAATCCAAAAGCGTGAAGGGCGGTAGGTAGCAGGCCTGTTGCCTGTTGAGGGGTGACCTAATGGGAAACGTAAACTAGAGCGGACGGCACATTCCATTCGCCACACACATGTGACTTTTGAAAGCTGAGGATTTAAACTAAAACGCAGCGAAACAAACTTGGCGAGCGAAAAGCGACCTAAAAATTTAAAATGCGAAGTCGGATTAAAAGGGTTAAATGATTTTTTTAATCTGGGGGGCAGCGATAAATTGATTCCACAATAAACTAGAGAGATGATGCGGGAAAGCATATTGTACTTAAAGAGAAATGTTGACTTGAGAGATTTTAAATTAATGAGTTATTAATTAAACAAAGTGTAATTGTAGCTGCAACAAAACAGTAATTAGTTCAACAACAAAAAAAAAACTAATCACTATTTGTTTTCTTTCGAAACGAAATTAATTCGGCGAGCCGAAATCGAACAAAGGATGTCCCAGAAACTACCTATGGAGGATGCACCACTTGAGCCGGGCCTGCAGCATAACAATGCAGATCCGACGACCGGAGAGAAAGGGGTTGACGACAGGGACGGAGTCAGTACAACGGCGGCGGATTCGAGTGAAATTGCTGCGATTCTTTTGGAACTGTTACGACGGGCAGCGCATACAAATCAACCACCAAAATTTCCCAAATTTCACGCGGACGACCGTCAAATTCCACTGGTTTTTCTCTCAAAACTGGAGCGATATTTTGAAAACCAAGGTATCAAAGAAGACGATAGAAAACTGAAAATCTCTCTCGAAGCGATGCAGGGAGCACCGATACGATGGGCGAACATATTTTTCCACGAGTGGAAATCGTACAGCGACTTCCGTAGCCAGTTTATCTCTCGCTATTGGCCGGAAAGCAGGCAACGAGGAATTCGAAAGCAGATTCGAGATGGCGTATATGATTCCAAAAATGGCAATAGTCTTTTCGACTATTTTGCAAAAATGGTTGAACTAGCAAGTTTTCTGACGACGTCAATTCCGGAAAAGTCGCTCGTGCAGGAATTGAGATATCACTTCCCAGTAAACATCCAACAGCTATGGATTGTCAGCGGATGCGAATCCATATCGAAAACTGGAGCCTTACTACAGAAGTTAGAAGATGCTGTGTAAAATTTAAGAGATGTCATAACATCGGAAGTTGAACCACGGAGGGAGCCAACGAACTTCGATAGTCCGGAGGACTCTATTTCTTCAGAACCACCTAGGAAGCGACGTCGACGACGTGGACGGACTCTCGCGAGGATCTAACTGAAAGTGGCCTAAGGATCGAGGACACCAGATCCAATTCACGTAAAGTTATGTTAATTAAATTTTATTAGACAATGGAACTTAGCGTCGTTGAATTTCAGATAAATCCTGGAGACTGGTGAGACTCGGAACAACTCAGATCAACGTGGACAACTGAGAAGAATTTCGCCTAGAGGATCGAAGACACTGCGGAAATGAAGATTCGAGGCAAATTCGCGTAGATTTAAATTTGTAGCCTAGAGGTTTTGGTTCTTAGACTTTCCTCTCTGCAGGGGTTTCCCATTTGAGTAACTGAGGTTTTACTCTGCAGACCAAAGCAAAAGGCTCAAGAAAATGCTGTTCTTGTTTATAACTATAAGCTGAAAGTTTGTATGTTAATCTGTTCAATTTAAATTTAACGAAGTAGCCTAGACTAAGGGACGCGAGTGAACTTTTAGTTAGATAGCTCTAGACTAAAAGTTCAGGGGGGCCTCTGTGGCAGAACGGCTTAGAATTATAAAATAAAGGGGAATGAAATATTTAGGAATAAAATTAGCATTGCGGGCGATATCGCGAAATGAAAAAAATAGGAGAAGGAATGCGAAATATATCGATTTTTGCCGGCCAGCATCGGAGTGACACCGGATGCAAGAAAGATGCAGGCATCGACGTTGGTAGGCCAGAGGGTTGTGACGGGAGACGGGGTGTGGGAAAATAACATAGGTCCAAGAACAGTGACGAAGAGAGGAGATTCGGGTGGTAAGAGTCGAGCACACCGGGTGTATTTTGCTGGAAGAAAACTAATATTTTTCAAGAAGAATAAATTACGAAAAGTGCTAAAACACTGTGATAGATTTGTAGTACATCAGTGATGTGAAAGGAAAACATTAAGGCAAGTCTGATTTCTATTGTAATCGAATGCGAATGGTTTAAATGAGGTTGAAGTAATTGTTTTGGTTTAAAAAAATGATAGTAGGTTTTGTTTGATCTTTTGAACAGCCATGATAAGCGTCAAGCCAATTTGAATTCTTTGTAATTGCTCTGAGCTTTTAAAATGCGGCCCCTTGTTTTCAGATAACTACCTTCCAGATGCAAGAAAAAGGGTGAAACCTCAGCAACCCTTTTAAGAGATTTGGCTTCCGACAGAGCATGATTTTGTAGACTCTATTAGCTGAGACAAGCACTAGCAGTATTTATGCAAATCAAACCTGGGCAAAATCTCGATTACGCGTTATCTTCCCCCATAGAATAAGATATTTAACCCTTTCGCGCGACAAAGAATTTAAAGGCATGAGGCCGAGTTTCCAAAGAGAAACCCCTTGAGTAATGCTAAGAAAATTCAGTGTCGTTTCGAAACACTTCAAGATAAGAAATGAACGAGACATAAAATCAAATTTGCAGGCTAATTAATTAGAGGCTCATTGCGATGACTTGTACTCCATATTGTAAATTTGTGTAATGGTATTGAACCTGCATGAAACCGAGCTGCTGGATAAGTCTTCAAATTATGAACTATAGCACCAGCTGGATATAAAATCTATGGAATGTCAACACTCAAATTTTATGTAAATTATTTGATCAATAATTTAAATAATGGCTATAAATTCGAAAGATCAAGACAAAACTCGGTGAACAACAATCTCTCTCTAAGTACAATTAAACAGTAAAGATTTCTTCTCGTGCCAGGGTGAATGGGCGAAAGGGAAGAAAGGGTTGAAACGAAAACTGGAAAAAGGATAAATGAATTAGGCAGGGAATTAAACTCAAGTGTACTAGGAAATGGATTCACCCATAATTCTGAAAATTAGGAAGAATGAGAACGGAATTAATTTGCAAGGGTTGAACAAATTCGTCGTAGGATTGCACACGGTATTAGGATGTACTTTTCTTTCAGAAACCGAATGTAAATCTCGATGTAAACTAATCCAATTCCTAACGCTAGCTGAATGCCAGCACGTCAGGAAATTATGAAATGAATAATTAAGGGTAATTTAATTAAGTTGGCGATGATTGATTAATTTGTAATAAAATTGAGGTGTGGTTAAATGACTTTGTTTATTCTTTCAATATTTATTCAATTCATTCCCTTTAAGAAGAACGTGAGGTTACTACTAGAGTAGGCTTGAGGTATTAGCACGACGTGAAGCTGAGGTAGATGTAATCGGGTTAAATAACTTAGGTAAAGGTAAAATAAAATCTACGGCACAACGAAATACGACTTAGGGTAATTAGACGCATCACAGCTTAATTAATTTAACGTAGGGAAGGGAAGGGATATCACAAAATTGGGGCCGGTGACGAGGTTTATTACAAAATGTTACCGTGAGGTTGGGATGTTACAAAGTAGTTGTCGTGACTCAGAATTTTACAGTAGGTGCCATGACTTTAGGATAATTTACAGTTGGTGTCCAATGACCGGGATGTTACAATACAGAGCGTCTCTTTGAAAAAAGCTTTGAAATTTTTTTTTTCAAAGCCGGCCCTGGAAATTTTGAACTATTTGATAGAGCGATGTGTCAGATATCAATAGAGGAATCGACATACAAAATTTCAAACCAATCTGTTGAGTTGTTTTAAAGTTATGGCTTGTCAAAAAACTCTACGAAATACATGAATCACCCTGTAGCTTCGAAACGAACAGCGTTAGAAAAATTTCAAAACCATATCCAGCTTCGCCTGGAAAAACTAGACCTACCCTTAAGCTATGTCCATTTGGTGGTGAATCACCCTGTATACTATTGATCAGCGTTTACTTCACATCGATATATTTTTTCCCTGAGGAGTTATCCCGGGTACGGACGGACGGACGGACGGACAAAGTGAAGCTAAAAGCGCCTTTTTCCCATTTTTGGGAAAGTGCGTTAAAAACGTCTCAAAGATGAGCTGTAGTAACATTTTTGACATCGCTTCTGCAGAACTAGGATGAAATAATACATTTTGATTTAGCTTCAAACTACAGAACACATATTAGTCCAGGCAATGGGTAGGTTCTACCTTGCAAAAGGTCGCGGAGAGTCGAAAATTTGCAGTCTGGTACAGTTTTGTGTCCTGACTAACATACTGAGTTTTCGAATTCGGCAAGCCGCCGCTCGGTCCTCCACATCGAAAAGTTGGTGTCGAAGGACCCAAAAAGACCCACTTTTTACCGATCCACTGTGCATCGCCGTCTCACTTAAGGTGCGTTCAGTCAGCTTATTTAGCCGCAAGTTTTAATTTTAGTCGAAAGCGCAACGACGCCCATTGGCTCTTATGAACCAGCCTCCTAGGAACAGCCAATAAAAGATGCAGCGCTTACGGCTAAAATTAAAATTGCGGCTAAATAAGCTGACTGAACGCACCTTTACGGCAATAAAACCACATGACTGTAGTGAAACCCTTGATAGCATTTATTGCCACGTTAGTGTCATTCTCCGCGGTTAAAAAGAAATAATTCCTTTAGCAAACGTCTAGTTTTTTTTTAATCGAAAAGATTTTTTTCTCATGCGGAAATATCACAAACTGACCTAACTCAGGTTGATTTCGATCAGCTTCTTTCTTCTTGAGCTCGTCCTGGTCTCATAATTTTCTTAACAGCATTTGTTGACAAGGTGCATTGCAAGAAGTGTAAAATTGCCAACACCAAATTCAACAGTCATTTGTTCATTATTGCCATCGATCAGGAACTTAAATTTCTACAGGCATTGATAGCTTGGACTGTTTTCTGCTTATCCAGCATGGATCGAATCTCCAAATGCCCGTGGGAATACAAAAAAAAATTCTTTTCAGAACGCGCTTAAATCTGCAAAGCTGCATCTGAAAACCTGTAAATTGTCGTAACCAACACTACAAAAACCAAAATAATGAGAGACAGAAAAATCAGTTCAGGTTACTTATTGTTCCAATTTTTATAGTGTTGGTTATGACTATTTTCAGGTGTTTAAATGCGGTTTTGCAGATTCATGCGCGCTCTGAAAAAAATTGATTTTTTCGTACTCCCACATGAATTTAAAAATTCGATCGTATGCTGAATAAAAAGAAAATAGTCCCATCTATCAATTCCTGTTAAAATTAAACCTCCCGATCGATGGAAATAATGAAAAAATCACTGTTGAATTTGGTGTTGGCAATTAAACATTTCTTGCAGTGCACCTTGTCAACAAATGCTGTTCTGAAAATCATGAGACCAGAACTAGCTTAATAAGAGAGAAGCAGATCGAAATTCTCTTGAGTTAAGTCATTTAGTCATATTTCCGCGTGAGAGAAAAATATTTTCAAAATCAAGAAAAACTAGATGTTTTACGAAGGAATTATTTGTCTTTAACCGCGAAGAATGGAACTGGCGTGGCAGCAAATGCATCAATAGTTTCAACAATGTCATAGGGTCCCATTGCGGTTGGTGAGACGATGATGAATAGTGAATGGGTGAAAATTGGTTCTTTTTGGGTCCTTCGGCACCATCTTTCCAATTAGTCCGGATGCTAGTTGCATAAAATGGAATGAACCTTGCATTTTTTGATGAGAAGATGCCACTCGGTGAAAATGTTCTTTGCATCATACTCTTCCGATCCAGAAAGGTAGCCATCAGCGCCATCCATGCCGGCGGCGTATACAGGGTGAAACAGAAAAAAAAAGTTGAAAAATTATATTTGAATAACCGAAGCATGTGGAGACGTTTAATTCACCACATACATTAACTGTTTTATGCTCATGAAGTCACAGTAAACCGTTCTTGATTACCTTGAACCGTCTTTGGAATATAGGGAAAAAACAGAAAAAAAAACAAAGACACTCTTTTTTCCATAAATAAGTGATTCTTAGAGATATTGACACAATACTTGGTATTTCTAATAAAAGTAATGTGAAAAATGATATGAGTTGGGTAGCCAATTCCTAAGCCAACTATTTCCAGAAATACGATTGTCAACTTTTTTTTTACTCTTGAGCACCATCTTGAATCTGCCCTGTGAGGCATCGTTGGAAAAGTGATCGGTTATTATAATAATGGTAGCATGGAATCATTGCATCGCAAAAACAACCTCCTCATCATAATTCAGTGACCTCTTCGGCGGGAAAGAATTGCCATTCACGTATTTTCTGGCTCTTCAAAGCTTTAGTGCCCATGATGGCATTTGCAACATCTGGAATGATGAAATATGTTACGCATTATGAACCGTGATGTACTTTGAGGTAGCCCACCAAGTTTTGCAATCATCAATTGAAAGGTTTGTTCTCAAAAGCTGTTTGAACAAAATTTGTTTAATTTTTTTATGGAAAATTCAAAATATTGTATCTTCCACCCTTATTTGATCCCTCGTTGAGGAAAGCCTGAAACCGAAAGTCTCCAAAATTTTCATGCTAATGGTTCACTGAGAACTGCTCTTCAATGTGTAGTTGTCAAAATCTGCATAGTTGCGTTCAGATTCCAGACAGAGAGCGACAAAGAAGTTCATGCAGTGGAAAAAGACACAGCTTTCAATGCAACGAAGAAATCCTGGAAATGTCCGTTTTAGATAGGCTTCCCGCAATACACAGGTTCTGTAAGACTCTCAAGCGTGGGTAAAAGGCTTGAAACATTTCTAACTTAAGGCTCTAACAGTGTACCAAATTGCACATTTATGTTATGAAAAGCAAGGTCTCCAGGCTGCTTTCAGTCTAGCTCTGGACTAGTTTTTTCTCGACTGTAATGTATGTCTTTTTTTACTGCATGAACTTCTTTGTCGCTCTCTGTCTGAAATCTGAACGCCACTATGCAATTTTTGACAACTAAACATTGAAGAGCATTTCCCCCTTAACCATTATCATGAAAAATTCGGAGACTTTCGGTTTCAGGCTATCCTCAGTGAGGGATCAAGTGAGGGTGAGAGACCCAATATTTTGTATTTTTCATAAAAAAACGACACAAATTTTGTTCAAACAGCTTTTAAGAACAAACCTCTTAATTGATGACGGTGAAACTTGGTAGGCTACCTCAAAGTACATCAAGGTTCATAATGCGTGATATATTTTACCATTGCAGATGTTGCAAATGCCATCATGAGCACTAAAGCTTTAAAGAGCCAAAAAATACGTGAATGACAATTCTTTTTCGCCGAAGAACTACTTAATCATGATGAGAAGGTTGTTTTTGCGATGCAATGATTCCATGTTACCATTATTATAATAACCAATCACTTTTTCAACGATGCCTCACAGGGCAGATTCAAAATGGTGCTCAAGAGGAAAAAAAAGTTGACAATCGTATTTCTGGGAATAGTTGGCTTAGAAATTGGCTACCCAGCTTATATTATTTCTAACATTACTGTTTGTGGAAATACCAAGTATTGTGTCAATATCTCGAAGAATCACTTATTTATGGAGAAAAGAGTCGTTTGGTTTTTTTCTCTGGTTTTCCCCTATATTTCAAAGACGGTTCAAGGTAATCAAGAACAGTTTGTTGCGACTTCATAAGCATAAAATAGTTAATGTATGTGGTGAGTGACACGTCTCCACATGTTTCGGTTAATTAAATATAATTTTTCAACTTTTTTTTTCTGTATCACCCTGTATACGCCGCCGGCATGGATGGCGCTGATGGCTACCTTTCTGGATCGGAAGAGTACGATGCAAAGAACATTTCCACCGAGTGGCAAATTCTCATCAAAAAATGCAAGGTACTTTCAACTAGCATCCGGACTAAATGTGGAGGAGCGAGCGGCGACTTGGCGAATTCGAAAACTTATTACGTTAATCAGGACACAAAACTGTACCAGACTGCAAATTCTCGAATCTCCGCGATCTTTTGCAAGGTAAACCCTATTTTAATGTATCGGGAGACTGTACTATATCTCCGAACTCTCTCAGTATCAATTGGTGGCATTTTTGGTAACAGATTTTCTTCAATCGGGTTTGAGGCGACAACGTGACACTACAGTTTTTGCATTTCTCACAAAAATCGGAGCAAAGTTTTGTTCAACTGTTTGCCAAAAGAACTCCACTTGGCTGATGATGATGAAATTTAGTGACTGGCTTCACAAAATAATGTGGATTATGATATCGCAAACATCTCATCGATCCAAAGTTCCGTTTGGACATGACTGTCACGTAAGTGAAGAGAAATCAAGAAAAACTAAATTGATAACGTCTTTTTGTCGAAGAGGTCATTGACGCAATTCAGGACCTGGTTTTCCATTATAAAACGATTGTGTGTGTTCAAGAAAGTCGTCACCTGTTGTTTTTTCAACAATTCCACGAAGGGCAATTCGAAGATGGCGCTCTCGATGGGAATGGAAAAAAAGTTGAAGATTTTAGTATTTAATCTAGCAGGCTTCATCGATGTCTCTACATCGCGTTTCATAAAGAACATGATTGTTTGGCGGAATATCAAGTTGCAGCTCGATATCTCCAAAAACAACTGATTTACTGGAAAAAGAAAAACAATTAAGAAGTTTCACTTCTTCCATCGTATTTTGGAAACGCCTCAACATATTTCAAAACTGTTTGCAGCCTCTTCATGAGCATGGAATCCGTCATCAATTACCTGATTCACATACGTCCATCGGATATGGTTCAAGATTTACGATTTTTCAATAAATTGTTTTCACTTAACCCTGTATAAAGTGTCTGCACGATTTGCGCCGGTGTCCCCACATCCAGATTGATCCAGGGTCGTTTCAGCAACAGGCATGCAAAGTGACAATGCTTGGTATAAAAGTGCAAGGTACCCCTGATTTTTTGCCCTTAACGTCCGGACTACTATGAGATATTGGAGATGGGAAACCCTACCCCTAAATTCCATAATTTGAGAGATAATCGATGCTTTTGATGGAAATTGTCGTCTATTTGGATTTTTTATGTTCTTGAGTAGGTCCTGATACCGGAAATCATGTGTCAAAATGAACGCACCTCTCAATTTGATAGTTTGAAGGTTTTTGAAGTCGACAAAACCGCTTTACTAAGCTCAATTTGAATTTTTTTTCCATCGGGCAACGGAATTCTTTTTTAAGCATTTTCTCCAGATTGAAATTTAGCGCAGCTATTCAATAAAAACAAGTGGGTATGCCTTCACGTGCGTGAGTCTCAGTAGTAGTGCATTTTCTCAAAGAGGCATATTGTGAACGTAAAGAAATTTGGTTGAAGGAGAAACACCATTCCTTGCCCACTTTCTTTATTCGAAACTCATTGTGATATTTTGTTATCAGAATGGGGTACTTGCCAATGAAATAGATTTGAACGAAAATTCTTTCACTCATCAATATTTTTTTGTTTGAGGGCGGGAAATGGGAGCGGCGACTAATGAACAGTAGTCTATTCTTTCCCATTTTTAGTCGGCTATCCATATAGCGAAAGAATTAGATCGCTATGTCTTCGGGTTCATGTTTTCCATTTATCTCTTACTTTGAGGACAGCGTGTGGGGGTGGCAGCATTCGGCAAAGTAACTGTCGCACAGTTTGAGTTAGAAGTTTCTAAATGTTTAAAAAAATATGACAATCAGTGAAAATTGTGATGGTTGCATTTTTTTTGTTTGGGGGCGTGAGCTGGAGGCGGCGACTAATCAAAAGTGGCCTATCTCTTCCGATTTTTAGTCAGCTATCTATATAGCGGAACAATTAGATCGCTATGTCTTCAGGGTTATGTTTTACATTTATCTCTTACTTTGGGGGCGGCGTGTGGGAGCGGCAGAGTTTGGCAAATAAATTCTCCCACAGTTTGAGTTGGGAGTTTCTGAATGTTTGAGGTAACATTAAAATGTAAATCAGTGAAAATTGTTGAAAGTTACACTTTTTTTCTTTTGGGGGCGGAAGCTGGAGGCGGCGCCATATCAAAAGTAGCCTATCCTTTTCCATTTTTAGTCAGCTATCAATGTAGCGAAAAACTTAGATCGCTATGTCTTTGGGCTCATGTTTTTCATTTATCTCTTACTTTGGGGGCGACGTGTGGGAGCGGCAGCGTTCGGCTGAGCAAATGTTGCACAATTTGAGTTGGCAGTTCATAAATGTTTAAGGGAACATCTCAATCAGTAACATTTGTGAAAGTTGCACTTTTTATCTTTTGGGGGCGGAATCTGGGGGCGGCGACTAACCAAAAGTAGCCTATCCTTTCCCATTTTTAGTCAGCTATTTATATACCGAAAGAATCAGATCGCTATGTCTTCGGGTTTATGTTTTTCATTTTAAAGTGATTGGGGGCGGTTTTTAGCAGTTTTTTCATGTCGGCGGCGCATATTGAAGACGGAATGTTTCTTGGCTTACGTTTATAAGTGGCAACTATGTATTATTCAAAAAATGAGAACACCAGAGCAACAGGTCTGGTAGAAAAAGCAATATTATGTTATTTCAAGTTTATCGGGGGCGGTTTTCTCTATGTTGGCGGCGCAATATAGACATCCAATATAGCCTAGCCCTCCTTTGGGAGTGGCAGCTATGTAACAGCGAAAAAATTAGAGAGCTAGGTCGTCTAGTTTGGGAGGAGTTCGAGGAACGGACGGACGGACGGACGGACGGACAAAGCGATTGCAATAGCAATTTTCATCAAGATGGAAAATGCGCAAAATCTTTTTGAGTATGTATTGTGACCTGTCAGGAAGAAAGGTCTTAATGATTTTTTATTTTCACAATACACATTTGACAAAATATGAAATTGGCGAGTTTCAAGATCGAATACGCCATCTGACGGTCAACGTGTAATCGACGTTTGTGCACGGATCAACTACAGATTTGTGTTGGCTCTTATGAGCGTTGCGGTGTTTGGGGACTTTATTTGATTCCATCTGACTTAACGCGGCGTTAATTTTTTCCAACAAAGTACGTGAGCCACGCGCGTTTCATTATCTTGAATACAGGGTGTTCCAGGGATGATAGCAAAAAATTTAACTGTGTATAGATCTCGTCAAAATATGACGAAAACCTATATACCATTTTGCAAAGTTCGGCCTAATAACGAAGATACAGCCCTCTAAAGTTCACTTTTTTCGGATTTCAAAAATTTGTAACCCAGGAACGTTTCGACAAATTCAGCTTTAATCCAGGGTAAGCTAGTTTGTCATAATTATCTATCAACCTGCCAAATTTGGAGAGAATCCAATCAGTGGCGTAGAAGTTATGAGGGGTCACCTTAAGTCAACTTTTCTTCGGACGCTTCTAAATTATTGACCCTCATAACTCCTACACCACTGATTGGATTCTCCCCAGGTTTGGCAGGTTGATAGATAATTATGACAAACCAGTTTTTGCTGAATTAAAGCTAAATTTGTCGAAACGTTCCTGAGTTACAAATTTTTGGAATCCGAAAAAAGTGAACTTTGGAGAGCTGTATCTTCGTCATTTGGCCGAACTTTGCAAAATGGAATATAGGTTTTCGTTATATTTTGACGAGATCTACCCACAGTTGAATTTTTTGCTATCATCCCTGGATACCCTGTATATTAAGTGTCGTCGATTACAAAAGCATTGCATTTTTAAATAAGAGTGGGACGTGTATGACGACTGGCAAGCAAAAGTGGCATAGAATGGAACGTGACAAGATAGATATAGTGATAAAAGTGGCGGAGAATTAGTTGTTTCCGAGTGCGAGTCACGCTGTGGAAACCGAAAAAAGGAAGAGTTACATTTTCACCGTTTCCCGTCGAAAGCGAAAGACGCAAGTTGGGTAGTCAAAATGACAAACAAACTCGGCACTGTGGAAAATATGACTACGAGAAAAGCCGGGGAAGTGTCGCTGAAAATGGGAACTTTAAATGGTTGCATCGAAGAAGCACAGCTGCGATATTTTTGCATGTCTCGGACTGGCCTGCTATGCAAGTGCATTTGAACGTTCCAATTTCACAGGAACTGCTACTACTATTTTTTTTTATTACATTTCCAGTTACCTAGTGGGGAGATTCATACAATGCGCTTGTTTGTAAACACAATTCAAATATGTCTATTAGTCCGGTGGATTAGCGCCTAAACTATGCATTTTGTGATAAAGCAAAGGGCTTCTGGATTTACATTCTTGAGACTGAACTTGACAATTCCAGAAATGGCGCCAACGAGTTTGGTGTGGCAGGTGACCTCAGGAGCCATCCAGAGCTGTAAAAAAACCAAAACCTTCCATGTTCCTCGAAGGCACCCAAATACATGATACTTCGATGCGCTGATACCCTATGGGAAGGAATTGACAAAATATGTCGATGCTTATCACGTAAGGGGGCTGAGGAGAAGGCATTTTTGTCTTTGAAGGCGATTTATGGTTTTCATCAATCCTGAACGAATATAAAGAAGTTTGATATCAATTTTGACTAAAATCGACGTTCTGAGTTCGAATAAAGTGTTGAAATTACGTTAGAAACATGTTTGAACAAGTTTAGGTGAAAAAACACGCTTTTTTCATATTCAACTTCAACCTCATGGTTTTCACTACTCACCACAGGCATTCCATTGATTCTTGCATATTCAGTTACTTCCAACTTTTCTCCGCTTGAAAAAGATGCATTAGATATGCTCCTCATCTCCACAAGCTCATATAAGTGTCTGGTCGCGAGGGCGGTTTTGCGTGAACACGGCACCTGTAAGTGACGCATGCTTCACTTTGAAAACGTGTTGCGTCATAAATAAAGGCTCTATTGTACGGTTTTTGACTTTGTCTTGCAGAGGAAGAATTGTTCCTCCTTGTAAAAGCAACAAACATGATATCGAAGCTGTATCGCATGCACAATATGACTTTTCGCGTAAAGGTGCGTCAATTACAGTGTTCAAAGTTGACAAAAATTAACTTTCGGAACAAATCCTTCTTATCATCTTGTAAAAACAAAAGACATATCCAGTGTATGTTTTTCATCATTAAGAGACCTGTAACTGATACAATATATAACAATTTCGATTCCAGATGTCTTCGAAAAAGTATTAACCTGCAGTAAAAACTTTGATATTTTCCCTGATTTTTTTTCCGAATCGAGATACCGAGTAATGTGATCCAAGGGTACATCGATACTGCATGTTGGGTTAGGGCAACGAATTTTTTCATGTGCGAACCTTATACCAATAAACATGATTTGACCTGCAGCACTTGAAATTTCGTCGATGAGGACGCGAATGGGGGCCCTTCAAACTTTGAAGATAAAAAAACTTTCACAAAACGACCATTGAGTATCGTCATGTCTCATAAAGGAAGCTTATGAGTCCATTAGAAATTTTGGCAGCAACTGTCGCCGTGTTCGTTCCATTCTCCAAACTTGGAAAAAAAACATTCCTTTTTGATGTTAAGAAACCTGTTCTTCCATTTTGACAAGGAAACCATAAATTATGATGTTCTATTGAGTAATCAGCCAAATCACATTCAGTAAGTCTAATTCCCTGGTAGAAAAGTGCCCATGGGCACATTTTGGAGCACATATGTGCCCCATGGCATTGGTTATCATGGGGATGTGCCCAATGTACCCATGTGCACCATGAAGATGTGCTCAACGTTCCCATGTGCATCATTTAGATGTGTTCAATGTTCCCATGTGCATCATGAGGATGTGCTCAAAATACAGGAGGATCTGCCCAACGTGCTCATGTGTACCAACCATAGTCACATCCCCATGAATACATTGAGCACATCCCCATGGTGCACATGGATACGTTGAGCACATCCTCATAGTGCACATGAGTCATCATCACATCCATATCAAATAGCACCCCCAAGGTATTAGGTATATGTAATAGCCTACCTGGAGGCTGTGAACAATCTGTAACACCCTGTTACCTACAGGCTGTGAACAATCTGTAACACCCTGTACATGAAAAGAGGCAAAAAATTATAGATAGGTAACTAATATTTTGGAATCCTAATGAAAATTGACAATGGAAAGTTTTTTTAAGATCAATGGAAAGTTTTTTAGAGATCATTGCAAAGAGAAAGGCCCCAAGAAAAGGGTTGTAATGTCGGTGTGTATACACCCTGTATATTATGGAATTAATGATTGCTGATGAACAAGAACAGAAATCAAAATTAAAGTCTCGCGAAATGTGTAAAATGCTCACTGCTTTATCAAACTAAAAGAAAAATCAATTTTTCCTCAAGAACACGCCACCAACATGCTTGATTGCTATACTAACTCCACAAGCAATACAAATAGGACTGCTTCCAACAAGAAAGGCTGCAACACGATACAAATCAATTATTTGTGATTGTTTTTGAGCTTTTAAATAACAGCAACGAAATTTTTGTTCTTCCTTACTTACGGATGGCTCCTGAGGTCGCCTGCCACACTAAACTCGTTGGCGCCAATTCTGGAATTGTCAAGTTGAATCTCAAGGACGTAAATCCTGAAGCCCCTTGCTTTATCACAAAATGCATAGTTTGGGCATTTTTTGGCGCTAATCCACCGGACTATATGTTTAGCTAAATTGATGCTTGATTCGGTTCGCTTTCGACCACACAACACAAGAAATTGTGACTTCAGAATTTCTTCTCCCATCACGATACATCGAGAATCCGTTGAGTCCATCAAGTGATTCAAAACCTCCATAACACTCAATTGCGCTTCTGCCATTTTTGAGTTCCACCGCAATACTAATTAACCACGTTTCACGTCTGGAGGACATTAAAAACCGCTTACTACTGATGAGATTTTTGAACGCGCGGGCAACAATCCGTGCTTTATCCGACATGTTTGTTTACATGCAAAGCGCATCAGCAGCGCCACCATCGGTAATGTTACTCGCCAATAGTACCTTAGCTGAAAATGACGGCCCTGTGGCGCAGGTGGTTGTGTGGCTGCCTGCGGCCACGAGAGCCCCGGGTTCGATTCCCGGAAGAAGTCTGGATGTTTGTGTTGTCTAATTTGCAATTTTTCACTATTATTGTACTGAGTAAATAAAGGCAAAACTCCTATGGCCAATGTGCGCCTATAAGGAGAAAAACAATTTAATAGTACCTTAGCTGAAAATAGAGCATTAACAAGTCTTAGAGATGGACAGCTTTTTTCGGATTTTGAAAACATTCTGACATTCACATTTTGAAAAACCAAACGCCTGCCCTACTATGTGCTTTTGAACATCATTTTGCACCCAGCCTACCGGATTGCGTGCATATCGTGGGTGTTCTGACGCTACTGTTGTGTGTGAAAATTTCGCAGTTTAATTTTTTTTCTTCGTGTTTAATAACAAAAAGTGTGATATTGATGCATCATTATATTCAGATAAGCGTAAGGAATCAGAAAAGAAACTAAAAAAATATAGTTGCCATTTGAAAAACAAAACTTAACTGTCAGTGCTCAGACGCATCATAATAAAAAAAAAAATTTTTAATGTCGAATCATAGAAGACATTATACCATTTAAACTGGTTTTTGAATTTTGAAGATCGGATAAGGAATAACGATGCTACAGCAGTGGCCGTTTTTTATGCACCCCTCTGTATACTTGTGAAGACTTCTGAAAGAGATCTAAATGCTAAATGGTGAGATTTTGTCAAGGAATAAAATAAACCCATAGCGATTGATTTCGCAAACGCTTTATTATATTTTAGCAATTTAGCTCCGTCCTTGATAAAAATTTAAAAAATCTACTCCGTGAAATTTTTTGGATTTTGGAAATGCCAATAGGCTCAAACCAAAGTACATCCTTGTAGCTTTCAAAAGAGACCAAAATGGTAAGAATCCGTCAAGGAATAGATCCACAGGGATTGATTTCGCAACGCTTAATTCACCAATTCAACACTGTCCTTAAGCCTTAAGCTCGGCCTTAAGTATATAGGAAGTAATAGGTACCTACCTACCTATAAGTTACCTATCAGTTTGAATCATTGAATCGAAAGATTCGAAAGTTCATCAATTCATCTAACAACATTTGACTGGCGGATTTTGCGAGAGTCTCCGACTCCGATTCCCGGAGTAGGTAGAGTGATCTGTTGCCGATGGCTGTTTCCACAGCCCGTTGTTCCCACCAAAACCCGGCCAACTAGAGAGGGCAGCACTCTTGGCCCCAGATGCCGGTAAAGTCCGCACCTGTTCTTCAGTCGCGTTCTGCACGCATACTACGAGGTTGTGTGTGTGTGTGCGGAGCAAGCGCGGTCGGTGTTGTCAATATGCTCTTGTACAAATTTTGTGTTTATGTTTGGTGAAAATGTGAATTTCGAACGTTTCCTCACTGAAAACCCACTCCAACACGACAGTGCCGTGCTCTCCGTTCAGTTTACTTGCGTGGATATTCTTTGTGCGTTGTTCTCTCCGCAGCAACCGCTGCGAACACACCCCCGAAAAGTCGTGGTGCACCCTCGAGGGGTTGATGTTGTGTTTTGGTGGATTACGGTCATCTTGTTAGTGCTGCAATAATCGGATACTTGCCTACTTAAATCTGCTATTGTGAGTACCTGTTGTAGTGGTAGATAATAAATAAAGAGTCAAGCAGTGAAGACTGAATAATTCATGAGAAATTAAAGACAACAGAAGGAAGAGAACCAAAAAAAAATCATATCAATGTTAGTGTGTTTTATTTTGCTTATAGTTAGCAGTAAAAAAAAAGTTCATGATATTGCACTTTGGGGGTTTAATGGAAAACTTGATGGATCATCATTATCGTATGTAAATGTCTGATAGACATCGGTTAGAGCACCATTATGATTGTCAGGGAATTATTCAGAATAGAGCCGTACAAAGCTAACAACTATTACATACATCAATATCAATAATAGAAGAAGGAAGGTTGTGTCTGAGATCGGGACATGAATACAAAGTGCTTGTTATTCTCGTGATAGAAACAGCTCCAGATGGAAGAATCGAGTTTCTCTTTGCATGAAAAAGTGCGAAAATTAGACTGATACCTACATACCTACTTGCACGGCGTTGCATTTGGAGTGTACCGATTATTACAGTCGAGGAATAAAGGAAAATTGAGTTATCAAAGAAGCTCCAAGATTCACCCTTATGCAGATATAACAACTTTCAAATTCAATTACCGAGTTCGGATTAGCTCGAAAGTGAAGATGGAAAAGCGAAATTTCTTTGCTCCACAAAGTTTCGTAATTATTCTTACAATTTGTTCCGTTATCTAACGCATAAACACGACGCTAATCTCTTCGTGAATGGAATTGAAACAGATAATTCTCGACAGGATAATAATTAAATATCTAATTTTATAGTAGGCCAGGCGGTAGGTCATTCTGGATAGAAAAAATTCCGACCAAAGCTTTTATGGTGTCAAACTCTTCGTAAGGTCAGTAGGTATCTACCACTGAGTTTCCGCCCAAAAACGAGTTGTGTTGATTCCTCCACATCTACCCAAAGGTAAAGGATGTCTTGAAGGTGCAAAAAGACCTGTTAAACCCCCGTACTTTTTCATTTTATTTGCCTCAATGCAAACGTACAACCTTAACGCAAACATTGGAAGCATTTGTCAACATCTCTGTGCCAGTCTTACTGTTGAAAAAAAAAAATTTCTTTGTGCGGGTCAGATAAATCACATTTAATTGTTTTTTCACACTAGAAAACGATGGAGCAACATGTATTTTGGATGTTTTCTAATAACTTGTACTCACTGAACCCATTCATGGCGTTAAAATTTCAATAACAGCATTTTTGAAGATGTTGCCCGCTAAGAAGTGAATAATTTTTACCTGTCTGTTCAGCAGCAGTTTTTTCAATTTTACCAAACACCGTTCTCGAAAATTTTATAGGGAATGACAAGCTGGAACTCTTTTCTAATGATATTATATCTGGCTTAACCGCGGCATGCTTTTTGAAAGTGTAGGAACTGATTTCTTTTCGAGTGGTTTCATTTTACCCGCGTGCGGTCGTGCCTACTTGACATAGACCGGACTGATTACACAAGCTTGGAAATGTACTCTCTTCCAGCTTTAAAACACGACCATTAATGATAAAATAATATATAATTTCTTCATAAATCAATGTACAAAGTCTTAATAATAATGGTCGCGTTTTAAAGCTGGAAAAGAGTACATTTCCAAGCTCGTGTAATCAGCCCGGTCTATGTCAAGTAGGCACGGCCGCACGCGGGTGAAACAGGACTTCTCGAAAAGAAATCAGTTTTTTAGACTTTCAAGTGCGTGCCGCGGTTAAGCCAGGCACGATATCGTTCGAGAAGAGTTTGAGCTTTTCATTCCGTATGAAATTTTCGCAAACGGTGTTTGGTAAAATTGAAAAAATTGCTGCTGAACAGGCGGGTGAAAATTATTCAGTTTTTTGCTGACAACATCTTCAAAACTGCTGTTATTGAAATTTGAATGCCATAAATGGGTTCAATGGATACGAGTTATTAGAAACATACAAAATACATGTTGCTCCATCGTTTTCTTGTGTGGAAAAACGATTAAATGTAATTTATCTGACCCGCACAAAGAAATTTTTTTTTTCAACAGTAAGACTGGCATAGAGATGATGACAGATGCTTCCAATGTTTGCGTAAGAGTTGTACGTTTGCATTTAGGCAAATATAATGAAAAAGTACGAAGGTTTAACAGGTCTTTTTGCACTTTTGAGGCATCCTTTACCTTCGCGCAGATGTGGAGGAATCAGCACAACTCGTTTTTGGGCGGAAACTCAGTGGTAGATAACTACTGACCTTACGAAGAGTTTGACACCATAAAAGCTTTGGTCGGAGTTTTTTCCAGATTGTAGTGATTTTACCGACATACCGCCTGGCCTATAGTGAGTGACTGACATACGGAGGTCTAGGTATTTTTTGGTTGTTGCCCGTTAGTTGCCCGAGCCGTTGCCCTACCCCTAAAATTCACTCTAGATTCTAGATGATATTGCGAAATTGACTCGAGGATTGACTGGTAATGTTGATGGAACTTCTAAGAACTAAGAATGAACTGGACGAGGAACTGGATGAGAAGAATTGTCGGAATTGAGATCGCCTAATTGAGATCGCAGTCGATCTCGAGGTCGATGCATATTTGGTGTTGCCGAGAGGGTGTTGCCAACTTCAGACCGATTTGAGCACGATTTTTTTTCTTAATTTGAGTTTGTTTTCAGCTCAGTTTTGAGGTTTGATTGCTCTGATTATTTGGAAGGCCCCGGACTACTTCCGGTAAATACACCTACTTATTATTTACTCCCACGTTTTCTCCACTGACAGTGGAGAGTGGAGACATACCCGTTTTCATCGAGGTTTTCATAGAGAGGTACGACTACTGTTTCAGACAAATGTTCGGCTTTCCTCGTAACAGAGCCTTTCTTGAGGATCACTTTCAATTTTCAATGATCACCACCCTAGCAGTAAAAAATCACTAGATTTATTTTGAGATTTGGCGGATTTTAAAGATCGACCTTCGACAATTCGACATATAGGTAAACCTAGAAATAATCGAATCCATAAGTATTGTTGTTGTTGTTATTCAAAGTGAATGTTGTTGTATTGTACAGTTTATTGTGTTCAAAAAAACCGGCTTAGAAGTACCTAAGTAGAAGGTCCAGGTCCATTGTGAAAATCTTTATTTATTTGTTACTTTGTTGTGGTTGTGGATCTGGATATTATAAAACTGACTGACTTCGTATAAAAAGCTCCATGTCGCATTCTTGATAAATTACCGAAAACAAACGAATAAAATATGGGCTGCCGAAAGGAGGCTTGGAAAAAATAACTCGGATGTACAACATTCTGTGGTACAACGGTATATGGGTACAACAACAGACAACCTGATGTTACCTGGAAACGCGAACCCGAACAACGTAAAAAGCTGTGAGGTAAATCAAAACAAAAGTATATACAGGGTGATCGATCAAAATCGACAAAAATCGTTCAAGTAAGTTTTCTCCCTTCGAACTATTGCAAAGGGAAAGTTCCCAATTAGGAGGGGGAATTTTGGCGTGATCTGATTTAATTGTTGTATATAAAGTGAAATACTCGTAAGGATATACAGTGAGGGGCAAAAGTATGGAACAAATTCATTAAAAAATTCACAATTATTTTCTCGAGAAATTCCTCAAACAGGTCGATTTCATTTTTCAATTCCGCACATCTTGATGTAAAATTTTCATATTTGCCGCCATTTTTGTGAAGGCTGTGAGCTGTGACGTCATCAGCCATTTTTCCAAATTGAACCTCCCCTTATTTTTTGCAGATTCGAATAGATTATGGAATTCTGATTTCAGCAGTATGCACATGTATACCTTTTGAACTGATAGTTTCCGATACAGTGGCGTACCTAGGGTAAATTGCGCCTAGGGCAGAACATGAAAAGTGCGCCTCTGAATTAGAAACCTTGGAAAATGCGCTGCAGGCGTTTTTTTTCCAGGATTCAGGTGGGCCAACGACAAATTGGGCCCCAGTATTAGGCTATATCTGGATCTGATGAAAAAGTCGGAAGTTTATCGTCTGTTTTAATGTATTGGTTTTGTTTTCTCCCTCTTTCTCTTTTCTTATTTCGCTTGTCAATTATTGCTCACACGAATCGCGCTCAACAGTTGAAATATCAGCATTATTTCATTTTTTCATTCTTCATTTTTCACCTACATTTCTATTCGAGATTTCTATCTTTTCACCTCATTTGCGCCCTGAGGATCAAAGTGCGCCCATAGCTCGTGCCCCGCTTGCCCTCCCGTAAATACGCCTCTGTTCCGATATAATGATTATCAAAGGTGGTAAATTTCTAGTTTTTTCTCTAGTTTTTTTTTATTAATGATGTTTTGACAGAATAAAAATGTTTTTATCGCAGAAATGTCACTAAAACCTCTCAAAATATTTCACTCAAACTGGTCTGGTCTGGACTGGTCAAACTTTCCCAGTCGTCCTCGAGGTCGTCCTTTAGGCCCTTTAGTCTTCCCTTTAGGTCACTATGCCGCGACCTGTCCGTACTTTTTTGGACACCTGTTCTCCTGAAAGGTGGATTGGCAGACGAGGACCGATAGAGTGGTCCGCAAGATCTCCGAATCTCACTCCCCTCGATTATTTCTTATGGGGATACTTGAATCAAAAGTCTACATCCACAGACCACAAAATTTGGAAGACTTGAAAGATCGAATTCGTGATGAATGTCGCTTGATCAGTGTAGAAGTTATCCAAAATGTTATCCGAGAATTTTCGGACAGGCTTACGTACTGCCAAGAGACCAAAGGGTGGCAGATTTAATGGATCAAATCGATTAACTGCAGTTTAGGCATTTGATCCATCAAAAGGAGTTCCGAATAAATTTTTATGAAAATAGAGAAATTATATTCAGAAATAAAAATTTTTTTCAAGAACTTTGACATTTTAAAAAATGTACCCGAAATTGTCTGCCCAAAAAATATAAATGTGCATATTGCTGAAATCAGAATTTCATAACCTATTCAAATCTGCAAAAAAGGAGGGGTGTTCAATTTAAAAAAAAAATGGCTGATGACGTCACAGCTTTTACAAAAATGGCGGCAAATATAAAAATTTTGCATCAAAATGTGGCGAATCGGAAAACAAAATCGACCTGTTCGAGGAATTTTTTGAGAAAATAAATGCGAATTTTCCAATGAATTGGTTCCATACTTTTGCCCCTCACTGTATATTTCATTGTTATCTTTTAAAAAATTAAAGCAAATATTGCTCAAGTGATACTTGAGGCAGAGAAGGGTCTACCGCGAGGTCTACCACCGAGTCTACCACGTTGTCATGTTATACTTGAGATCGAGAAGAACTTCTACGTCTATGAAACGCGTTTTTGGTCGAAGTTATACTCAAGTATCAAGGTGCACCTCAAGTAGCGACTATGAATGCGGGCATGAAATGAAAAAGTTCAAGTGTCAGGGCGTAGTTTGACACTTGACATTTTCTGAAATGAATGGATTTTTTTCAACTATTAAAACTTTCTAATGTCCTGTAGAACCAAAAATCTTGACTAATTGAAACAAAAAATTGTACACACAATGTCAAAGACCCAATACAAACCTTCGACAAAAAAAATTTGGAAAAAATGCTTGGATTTAAAAAAAAAAATTCAAAGAATTTCAATTTTTTCAAATTTCAAGTGCTTTGTGGCACCCCAAGACCTAAATTAATTTTTTTCAAATTTTCATAGGAATACTTATAAAGCTCAAATACAAGTTTTCCGCACTATTATTTTTCGATTTGGCAAATTTTTATTTTTTCGGCCCACCCTAATATACAGTCTTCCTCAGATTTGGAGGTCCTCTAGGACGTCTGTTTTTCCACTCATGTTTTCTCTGGACTGAAAACCTATACGGAAATCCCCGGAGTGTGCTTTGTTTCTCATCTTATTCAAAGTCTTAACGGGGTTTCTGGTCTTTATTAACAGCCTAGAAGAACAGTATCTAGACCTCACTTCACTACCCCTGAGTTGGCTTCAGTCATTATGAGCTTAAGTCTTCATGTTACTCTACTTTGGATATCCATTCCACCAGCCAAAGTTTCAAAGCTTTTTTATACTTGGAAATCTACTGGGACCTCAATTGTGACCATCAAATATCTCCTGTGTTATCTACATGATCAATGGGCCTGTCCCCGGGCCAAGTTCTCTGTTGTCCTGCACCTCAGTAATTTCTCATTCTGATCCTACAAAGGCTTTCTGCGAGGGGTTGATTTCCGGAATACCCGTAATTCCTTCGGAAATCACCAGAAATCACTGGAATTCCCGGAACTATTTCGGAAATCACATCACCGGAATTCCCGGAAATCTTTCTGAAATCACCGGAATTCCCGGAAGTCTTTCAGAAACCACCAGAATTCCCAGAAATCTTTCGGAAATCACCGGAAATCTTGGAAGTCTATCGCAAATCACTGGGGTTCCCGGGAGTCTTTCGGAAATAACCGGAATTCCCGGAAATATTTCGGAAGTCACCGGAAATCCTCGGAATTCCGGAAGTCGGAATTCTTGTGTACACTTTTTTATTCGAGAAATCAACCCCCTGCTTACTGGGCCTCTTAATCTGCGTCTCATTTTCTGCGCTTCCAACATGCCGTGGCATTTTCGGGAGTCGAGACAAAAGTGCTCTTCTCCCGAGAGGGTGTAAAAATGTGAATTGTATAGGATGTTCAGTGCAACTTTGACGATGACGTTAGGTACTGGATGCAATAAAGCGACTCAGTCGAGGAGTCAGTACTCCGTCCAAATTACCTTCTCCTTTGGCTCTGTAGCAAGTGCGATTGTCATGCCCCTCGTCGTGCCTTCATCCGCCTTTCTGTGTTGTTCCTTATAGTCTGGGAGGCAGTGAACATTTTTGGTACTTATTTTCCCTAGTCACCAAATATAGATAGGATTGTTCAGTTAGTGATACTAACCATCGAGGTCTGGCACGTCAAAAACTAACGTTGAAAAAAATTAGTTTTTGACGGGCCCGACATATTTCCCATCGCCAGAGATCAGCCAGACTATCTTTTCTAGTCAACTCTAGCATACGCCTTGTTGGTAAAACCATTTTCATAAGTGTGAAAATAAGTGAAACGCCTTTGAATTTTCTGAGACATTTTCTTTCTCAACCCATCGGAAAATTTCAGTCAAACTTAGCAATAGATGGTTAGTATCACTAACTGAACAATCCTATCTATATTTGGTGACTGAGAAAATAAGTACCAAAAATGTTCACTGCCTCCTGGACTATTACTGTGAGGTGAGAGCACTGAGGGCTCGATGAAATTTAGGTCCAGGTTTTCTAGCTTGCGTTTCAATGATATTTTGAAGGTATTTGTGAATAATACTTGAAAGTTTGGATTTTGGAAGTCCGCTATGTAGATACTCGGTAACGGTTTGTCTGTCTTTAGCTCGGACTCAAGCTGTCCTTTTCTTTGAAACAATGCCTCTATAACATGTTTTTATTACGGTCTCCTGGAGTAATTGTTTCTGTAAATGAGACCCATTAAAAGACGGAAGATGACAAAAGTATACGTTGTATAGATATACAAGCGAATACGCCTCATGGGCATGAGGCTCAGTAGCGCACTTCCTTTTTGGAGGATTAGTGAACGCAAGATGTTAAGTGATTACGATTACGACAGTGACGGGTTCTACCGTCTTGGGCAAAAAATTCCAATATGGCGGCCAAAATATCGACAGAATCATGAAATTCGGCTTGAAAATCAAAATGATCGTACTAGACAAGGATAAGTTCCAAGTTTCATGAAAATCGTTCCACTAACAAGAGATTTCAATATGGCGGCCAAGATGGCGGCAGAATTATGAAACTCAGCTTGAAAATAGGAATGATCGTACGAGACAAGCGTTACTCTCAAGTTTCATGAAAATCCTTCCACTTATAAGAGATTTCAATATGGCGGCCAAGATGGTGGGGCAATCATGAAATTTGGCTTGAAAATAAGAATGATCGTACTAGACAAGGGTAAGTTTCAGGTTTCATGACAATCGTTCCACTAATAAGAAATTTCAATATGGCAGCCAAGATGGCGGCCGAATTATGAAAGCCAACCTGCCTATTTGGTCCTTGAGGACCTAAGCTTTAAGCTATCCACCGGATAAAGTTCAATCTTCAAGGGCTGTAGCTTTATTTCCCGAGGAGAAGTTCAACTTCATCGAAGTGCACAGGACATAAGCGTCATTCTGTTACTTATATAAAAACATGTGCTCCAACTGATTTCGACCTCCTGAACACGAATATCGGGTTCACTTTTGAATTGGAACATTTCTTTTTTATCGAAAAACCGGAAAAATGGTAGCCTTGTCACATGATTTTTAGTGATACCTACCTACTTTTTTTTTGTTATTGAGCGAACATGTTTCGTAATTTGAGTGCCATTATCCTTCAGGTACCTAGTATTGGCTATTTCAAAATGTTCAATTACTATTTCGATTTCGGCACGTCTGATTTTAAATTTGTAGGGTCGTGTAATATGCGCCGATCCGAGCCGTGGCTTTGCGGCCGTTTTCAAAAATCGATAACAATTGACCTAACGGTCGGATCGAAGTGAGGTTTTTGTCAAAAGGAAGTTCAAATTGTTCTCTAAATATAATGCCGTACATGCAGTGATGTATTTCATTAAGAAATTGTAGTTGCCTGCATATCGCAACTTTCTACATCTTACCGCGAATGCCAGCACTTGATCGGCGAAGCCGCCCTACACCAAAATGTTATTTTTGTTATTGTTCATGATTATTTCGGCAAAATTTTTCTTGATTCGCGTACCAAGGCCATGAGCTACCCATTCGAGTTGAAATATTTTCTGTATTGAATTTCGTTTTGTTCGGAGGAAAGGATATCAAGCACCAGCAAGCAACGAATAAATCATTTGCGGCCGAGCCGTAGTTTCGGAGTCATTTTCAAAAATTAATAACTACTAATCGGCACCTCGCACCGATGTGAAATTTTCATTAAAATAAAGTTCAAATCATCCTCTAAATATAACTCCGCATATGTATTATGGTAAAATGATAAGATCGGGTACTTCCTCGCATGTGATAACTTTCGAGATCAGGCCGGCTTCTGAAATGCAGCATTCAACGGCGATGCCGCGTCACACTAAATTGTTATTATTGTCATTGTTTATTATTATTTCGTCAAGATTTTTCTTGGTTCGGGATACAAGGTCATGAGCTACCCAATGGAGTAAAATTTTTTCGCAAAAACCTTTTCGTCTAGGACTAGATGCTGTGACGGACGGACGGACGGACGGACGGACGGACGGACGGACAAAGCGAGGACAAAAGCGCCTTCCCGTTTGGAGAAGTGCGCTAAAAATTGTAGCCTGTCACATGATTTTTAGTGATACCTACCTACTTTTTTTTTGTTATTGAGCGAAAATGTTTAGTAATTTGAGTGCCATTATCCTTCAGGTACCTAGTATTGGCTATTTCAAAATGTTCAATTACTATTTCGGCACGTCTGATTTTAAATTTGTAGGGTCGTGTAATATGCGCCGAGCCGTGGCTTTGCGGTCATTTTCAAAAATTGATAACAATTGACCCGACGGCCGGATCGAAGTGGGGTTTTTGTCAAAAGAAAGTTCAAATTGTTCTCTAAATATAATGCCGTACATGCAGTGATGTATTTCATTAAGAAATTGTAGTTGCCTGCATATCGCAACTTTCTACATCTTACCGCGAATGCCAGCACTTGATCGGCGAAGCCGCCCTACACCAAAATGTTATTTTTGTAATTGTTCATGATTATTTCGGCAAAATTTTTCTTGATTCGCGTACCAAGGCCATGAGCTACCCATTCGAGTTGAAATATTTTCTGTATTGAATTTCGTTTTGTTCGGAGGAAAGGATATCAAGCACCAGCAAGCAACGAATAAATCATTTGCGGCCGAGCCGTAGTTTCGGAGTCATTTTCAAAAATTAATAACTACTAATCGGCACCTCGCACCGATGTGAAATTTTCATTAAAATAAAGTTCAAATCATCCTCTAAATATAACTCCGCATATGTATTATGGTAAAATGATAAGATCGGGTACTTCCTCGCATGTGATAACTTTCGAGATCAGGCCGGCTTCTGAAATGCAGCATTCAACGGCGATGCCGCGTCACACTAAATTGTTATTATTGTCATTGTTTATTATTATTTCGTCAAGATTTTTCTTGGTTCGGGATACAAGGTCATGAGCTACCCAATGGAGTAAAATTTTTTCGCAAAAACCTTTTCGTCTAGGACTAGATGCTGTGACGGACGGACGGACGGACGGACGGACAAAGCGAGGACAAAAGCGCCTTCCCGTTTGGAGAAGTGCGCTAAAAAGATGGTAGAAAGAAAATAGGAAACGTTGGATCTTTTGCAAAATAATGATTAAGGTAGAATGATATTGCGCAAGCTGGTACAAGCCAAGCCTTGACTTGACAATTCATCATACTTTTGACGAAGCGCTCCTTCCCCCAATGTTTGCCTTTCCCCTTGAACGTTACGAAACACTGTCCATTATAAGCAAAGAGGAAGCGTGCTGTGATAAGATCTGGCATGTTTGATGTCCACTCCACACCATCGTGTGTTCACACAACACAACATTGGAAGCTACTCTGAACACACGGCTGTATAGTTGCATTTTTACAAATTCTTGGTCGTTGCGCTAAAACTAACGTGAAACACCTGTTTGTCTCCGGGCGATTTATTCCTCAGGTATGGGTATATACGCAAGAGAGCACGATCAACACAACATCAGATTCTTTGCAAGGCCTCCCGATGATTATGCACTTAAACCGCCCAGTGCATAAATTATTGGTGGCTTGTGGTGCACCGGCAGCCAGGCAGCCACAGAGATTTCTCGTTAAAGTCGCTGGAGGAAGCTTTTTAGTTGTCTTTGATAGGATCAAAGTCCTCTCTCTGCACCAGCCCGGAGTACATGGCGGAAAAGCGAACAAAACGACCGTCATCATCATCATCAGAAGCACTTGGGCGTGCAGTTTCCGAGCTACATAATATTTCTTTATAATGTACCGTCGGTCGTGTTGTGGAAAAAGCGGTTTTGGTATACAAGCGCAGCAAATGGACGGGTCAAACGAGACGGAATTCCCATCGTTTGCATTTTATGACGGCGCTTTGGTGTGCGGAGTGTGCGGTGTATGACCTTGGAAGAAAGTGTTGAGAGAGGTTGACGTGTAGCATCATTTCCGTCTGGTTCGGGTCCGAGCAAGGGGATTTCAAAAGACGAGAGAAGTTGAAGAGATAAAAACAAGGCGAGAGCAATCAATTTGAGCAGCAAACTAAGTGCGAGGAGGAGTATACCTGGGGAGATGCCGAGCACATCAATCACCACCCCGAACTAGATCTAATCTGCATTATGATAATTGCGCGACCTTGGACGCTTGTCCCGCCCAGTCAAACGCGATGATTTATCGCCGAAATTATACATCTCTGTGCGGCTGATGAGATATGCGAAAGCTCTTTTTCACGTGGCCGCAAGATTAACCTCTCCTGTGCGAGAGAGCGTCGAAGACAAACTCGCGCAAGGGTAATTATTTTTATCGCGGCAGCATCTTAATGTTCCCGTCGAATTCCACGTCAATCACGCCGCAAACGAGGGCGAATAAATTATACCGAGGGATCTAAATTAAACAAGCTGATGGCTGTTACCAACCCCTTCTCCCCCTCCCCCAGCACGTAATATGGCACAAACACAATGAACAACCCCCTTTTCCAGACACGACCCAGTTTCTCTTTTTCTTTCCCGCTTCGCGTCCATCACGCGGCATGCATGAGCAGCAGCAGTCTGTGTTTCTGTCTCTGTTGTGTTTTTTCCTTTTTAATTTTCATTATTCTCTCCATTGTGTTTTGCCTCCCTCGTGTTTCTCGACCGTAATTGCGTTTGAATTAAAAATAACCGGCTGTTTAGAGGTATCGCGCGATGTGCCAAGGGCCTGCATGTATAGATATAGAGTGTACGCAAATCCTGTTGGGATATCATCACTCTTCTGTGCTCTTCATTTCCGCTGTAGCAATTCTCGGTAGCTTCCATTGCTCTACTAGTTTCTGCGGAATTGAAGTTGAAATAATTGAAGTAGAGATAGAGGCATTTCTTGCATGGTAGCCGGTCAAGGTGAACAACGAGGTGGTTCAGATTCTCAGTCGAGTTCAAAGAGAAATTGTAGCAGACGAAGTCTACTACCTGCCAACTTCAATATGCCGCAATCGTAATAGGTATGTGACCTACCAGTATAATCAGTAAATTATTATTAATTGGTAAAGAAGGTTACAAAATTGAAGTTCCCTTAAGAGGCATGAATGTTCGAGGGGCTGATTTCCCCGGAATTCAGGGTACATTGCATTTCGGAATTGCCGGAGTTCTTTCGGAAATCGTCGGAATTCCGGGAAGTCACCGGAAATCCTCGGAATTCAGGAAGTCGGAAATCTTGTGTACACTTTTATCTCGGGAAATCAACCCCGGTACATTTCATTTCGATCTAATCTAAAATCTAGATATTGTCAAGAACTTCTTTTCAGAAATCATCTTTTCTCGCTTTCCTAAAATATCGCTTTGACATTGAAAACTACTTTGAAATGTCAAAAATACATACTTGAATTGGCGAAAATCAGCGGCCACCAGAATGCGCTGAACGCAGTCAAACATGGTGGCCCAAGGGGCCTTGACAAATAGGTACCCAGCGCACAGCCCAGCGCCGTAGCGCAGTAGCACTCGACAGTTGACAGTACCTACTCCAAATCATAAGAATATTGACAGTTTTGACAGTTGAAAAATAATTAATTTTTTTTGTCTTCCTTGTTTTCCACATCGTCGTGAATGTGAGCGAGTGAGTGTTGTAGCTCTGGTTGTAGTTTGACTTGAATTACTGCGTTAGTATACGCCGATGGACACAATGCACAATGCAGCTGCAAAAAACGATACGTAAGTTGGTGAAATGCTGGCCGAAAAATGCAATCTCTGAATGCTTATTTTACATTACAGATGTTGAGTTGTGTGAGCCCCTTGCACACAAGGTGGAAATACTAAGCCCCCACAAGACAAGGCATAGGTACAACAGGACGCATCACGAAAATGTGCCAACAATTACCGTTTAGGCCAGAAAGATGAACATTCTTTTGGAGTAATCGTACGACTCATACAATGACTGTAAAGTGAAATTTCAGTAGCTAATAAGCATTTACCGCTGTCTAGAATAATAAAAATCATAGTTTATCAATAATAATTGAGTATTCTTCAATCATAAGTTTAATCATAGCTCATCGGTTGATGTTAGTGTTTCTACAATGGAAAATATTTTCATAACGATTAAGTTGTTCTAAATCTGAACTGATGAGGCGAGTGACAGATTCTGATTTGCAGGCCAGGTATCTTCTCTCAATACCGCTGGCGTTGATCTCCAGGCTCTCCGTCTGCTCTCACTGGCTTATCAGAGATGGCTTCACGAGTTCACAACACTGTTCTAACAACTGGTCCACAGAACCCAACCTCCAAATGGTTTTCAATTATCCATTTATGAGACATAACAAAGCACAAGAGTCTCAGTCACAGTGAGCCCCAGTCACCCCACACACGATTAAATGACCTGCCTCAATCACTTCTTCGCACTTTGTCGAGAGGGGGCTGATTTGGTCACCAACATGACCATAAATATTGGGCAAATGAATCTGTATTATCGGCATTTTCTAAAACAAAAATAAGTTAGAGATACTGCAACGAAATTCCATTCCCAACGAACCTCCAGTTCTTGGCCCACTGTTACGAGTTCGTGACTGTTACGCTTTCACTGACAGCTATCACTGTTGACAGCTGTTGTGATGTAAATGCGCACTGCGTTTACTACCTATTTGTCAAGGCCTCTTGGGCCACCATGTTTTATTGCGTACAGCGCCACCACGCGGAAAAGATTTTCGCCAATACAGATTACAGCACCTCTTCATGTGGAGACTTGATTTGAACTAAGCTTCACTATGTAATTGATATTTTGTTGTTTTTCAAACTATTTTTTTCATAAAATAATATATTTTTTTACATAATTCATGTAGTTTATCAATATTCAACTAGTTTATATATATAAAACTCTAAATTGATACTTATTCCAGTGCTTTTATTTTATTGAATTTTTTCAAGCAGCTTATAAGGAGAATCATCGGGAGAATAATGAATATTTATGAGTTATGATTACCGACGCCGACGGATTGTTCAAAAGTTCTGGCTCAAGCACGGATTTCTGAATATAATAATAATAATAATAATAAAACGCCTTTATTCACAATTGCATAGCAGCGGAGTTTAGCTAGCGCTATTCTTCCACTCAACTGCTATACAACGACCAAAATACAGTGTCTGGGAGAGTATTGACAGATGGAATTGAACACAATCGTTAATTAATATAAATAAAATCCAAATAGTAACAGACCAGAGATACAGCATAATACACAAACTAAACAAAAGAAAGCAGAACACGAGTCACAAGCCTCACTGTAACGAGAAAAAAATGATCTTGGCTTTTTTTCGGAACTGATCAACACTTAAAGACTTTAGAGAGTTGGGCAGCGTGTTGTAATTGCTTGTCGCATTGTAAGTAAATGACTTTCTGAATAAAGATGTTGAATGTTTTGGAAGGCTCAATGTATTCAGGTGGCGAATGTTCAAATCATGTAGTTGACCCCGAGATAGAAGCTTTTCTTTTAGATAAGGAGGAGTGGAGGTCTGAAGGACTTTATGTGTGAAAACCGCAATCTGCAATTTAACGCGATTTTCAATATTTAACCAATTAAGTTCTTTGATTTTTGCAGAAGTCCTGTCATATCTCCGCAGCCCAAACACAAACCTGCAACAAGAGTTCTGAACCCTTTGAAGGCGAGTTCTATCGACAAAGTCCAAGCACGGCGCATAGACGAAATTGCAATATCCTAGATGCGAGAGAACCAAAGAATTGCATAAGTTTTTTCGGAGTTGATGATTTAGGAGGTGACGACTCGCATAAAGCAATTTTAAGCTACAGTATGTCCTTTGTAAAAGCTTGTTTATATGTACACTGAATTTTAATGATGAATCAAGAACTAAGCCGAGATAATTAGAAGACTCCACATTCGGAATGGATTTGTTGTCAATGTGAAAAGAGATATCGTTTTCGTTTATTATTGAACGGTCATGTTTACTTCCAAACAATAAAATGGCACATTTCTTTATATTCAACGTGAGATTGTGTTTTTGCGAGATGTCGTGTATCATATCTACACTATTTTGGATGGTTTTTACTGAGTCGCGCAAGCTGGTTTTATTGAAACTGTGATAGAGACCTATGTCATCGGCGTACGCGTGAAAATTTATATTTATTTTATTTAAAATTTCTGTCGTATAAATGAGGTAGAGAAGCGGCCCTAGGATAGACCCTTGCGGAACTCCAGTAGGCAAAAAGGCGGATTCAGAAAATGTATTGTTGATTTTAACAATCTGTCTTCTATTAGACAGGTACGACCGTATAAATTCACAAGATGAATTACAAAATCCATAGAATTTCAGCTTGGAGCAGAGCAAGTCATGTTCGATCTTATCAAAGGCCTTGGAATAATCAAGCAATATCATGGCCGTAACTTTGTGATCATCACATGCTCTAAAGATATCGTCGGTAACCTGAGCAAGTGCCGAGATTGTGCTATGTGAGGCTCTGAATCCTGATTGGTGTTTGTTGAAGAGTTTCTCGCTATTGAAATATTCGTACATTTGTTGAAATACAATTTTTTCTAGGATCTTAGATAGGGCTGGGAGAATTGTGATTGGTCGTAGATCAGAAAATGACTGTGGGGTGCTATTTTTAGGTAGTGGTATCACTAATCCACATTTCCAACTTGGAGGAAAGTAACCACTTTCTAGACAGGAATTGATAAGATGGGTAACGTATTTATCAATGAAGGGCATACAAAGTTTTATCATTTTTATGGAGATGTTGTCAATACCATACGCCTCAGATTTTATGTTGATAATCGCTTTACTGATTTCTTCTACGGTGGCTAACCTGAACTCAAAATTCAAGCTGCGCCGCAGTTTACTTTCATTGTTGAGGTCTATTAAATCCTGGCTGTAGTGGTCGACTTTGTTGACAGATGATAGATAGTTGTTAATTTCCTGGGGATTAGATAAGTTTGGTGGTATATCGTATGTAGTCCCAGATTTAACGTTGAAGTTTTTAAGAGTACTCCATACTTTTCTGGAATTCAGTTTACTTTCCTTGATAACAGACTCCAAATAAGATTTCTTTGCCGCCCTAATTGCAATCAAAGTAGAGTTTCTGAGTTTTTTATAAGTATTCCAACCTAAATCAGTTCTTGTTTTTTTGAATTCACTATAAGCAGTATTTCTGCGCTTCATCAGAATTTTTAATGACTGAGTTAGCCAAGGTGCTTTTTGTTTAGTCACTCTAGCAACTCTCAATGGGGCATGTAGATTAAAAATTTGTCTAATAAACTCAGAAAAAACACTGACTTTGTCATCGATATCATCTAGGGTGATCATAGTGTGCCACGGTAGGTTGCGAAGATCTTGTATGAACAATTCATGATTGAAGTTGCTGAAGTCTCGATATTTGACAATTTTAGACTGCTTTTTCAAAGTTTCTAAAGTAATATCACAGTAAATCAAATGATGATCACTTATTTCCTCACAGTTTATCAGGCCCTCGTTTTGAACCAGCCCAGGACAAGTGACGAAAATTTGATCAATCAGGCTCGCAGAATGTTTAGTAACTCTTGTCGGCTCTGTAATTAATTGACAAAAACCGTAAGCGTCAAAAGTTTTGCCAATAATATTATGATCCAGGAAATTTACGTTGAAGTCACCGACACAAATTATATCATCAAACTCAGGGAGCATACCTGACAAGCAATCATCGATCTGATCCGCACAAGTCCTGACATTGCCTGTAGGAGGGCGATAAATTACTCCAAAAGCCAATTTTTTCCCATCAAAGGAAAGGCTCAACCACAATTGTTCCAGGCTTGCATCCAAAGAGCTGCTAACCGACAGGACTTCGCACTTTATGTGGCTTTTTACATAGACCGCCACTCCTCCCCCTCTAGTCAACCTATCCTTCCTAAATACATTATAGCCTTGTATAGAAACAACATCGTTTGTAACCGCGGGAGACAACCAACTTTCAGTTACAGCCATTACCGAGAAGTTTTCTCCTTGAACCAACTGCACCAACTCACCAAAACCGCCAAGAAGTGATCTCACATTGAGATGCGCGAATTTATGAAGCATTGTGACCCATGCTCATTCCAGTGCCGCCGTGTATATCTCTTCCATAGTTGACCAGGCTTCTAGTGTGATTCAGTCTTCTAATGTAGCCAGGACATTTAGGGTCTCTTGCTGAATGGCATCTTTCTTCAAAGTTCAGTAGCTTGCAGTTGGGACAGTTAAGTTGATTTGCAGTGCAGTCCTTCGCATCATGGGCTTCTCCACATTTGTGGCAACAGGGAGGTTGATCCGGATCACAGTATTTGGCAACGTGACCGAATCTGCTGCATCTGTAGCACATAGCAAGATTGACGTATTCGCTGGTATGGATTTTGAGCAGTTCGAAGTTCAAAGATGCTTTCTTGACTATGTACTTGAAAATGTCAGGTTGAGTTTGGATTATGACGTTTTCCTTTTGAGGATTTCTGCATGTTCTTCGCGTGATCACGGTGATGTTGTCGGTTAGCTTCTCCTTTCCAAAAATATCCGTCATATCTTGATTTTGTTCCGCCAACCCATTAATAAGATCTTCATCGTTGTAGCCTTTCTCGATGCCGTTCAAGATTATCATGGGATTTGTTGATGGTGTTTCTGTGATGTTGATTTCTTCAGTATGTTTTGAGAGCTGCTTATGGAGATTTTCCTTTTGCACTTGATCATGGCTTTTTATCACAATTGATCCAGACTTAGTCTGTATGATGTTTTTCAAGGGGTCACGCATATCATTTTTGAGGTTAGCCTAAAATGATATAGAGCTGGATAGCTAATACAACACATGCGTGTTGTCCGAACCCAGCTGGCCGCCATACTGTGCTAAAATGTTATTGGCTGACGGGCAACAAATCGGATTCAAAATATAAACCGCCGTCTTTTGTGCATTGGTGTTTACATTTGTTTCAAATATTAATTGTGAAATAATAATTACCTGAAACTGGACGAGTCCTACAGGGAGAAAGCTAAGATGCTTGTACTTTTGTTTCGTAGAATGATTCTTGGTTCTTGAATCTTCCTATTATTCATTTTTTAATTATTGGTTAGTGGTTATGATTTCATTAATGTTGTTCATTACAAATTGCAACTCATTTTATTTCGGAATAGTTAACTACATACATGTTGGAAACGTAAGGTATTTGATGAATTGTTTCGAAGACAAAACGTAGAAACTCAAGCAAAAAACTAATGGCGTCTTCGACTGGCCAGAACGGAGCCAGTTCAGCTCGAAAATCGCTATCACTGATTGGGCAAGGATTTTCGAGAACCTATCGGATCCCTTGATTTTAGAGCCGAACTGGATCGGTTCTAGTGATTTTAAAACGCTACAAAACAACACAAACACGAACCTGATTTATATCACAAAAATAAAATGAAAACAATTATTGAAGTATAACATAATTGTTTATTTGTGCCTAATAATAATTCCGACATAGCTTGGCTTGTTGATGCTTTCGGCATAGCTTGATCTGGTCATGATTCCGGCATAACTTGGCTTGTAGTTGTTGGAGCTTCCTGGATAGCTTGACTGCTTTCTGAAGCTACTGGAATGGGTCTCAGGTATACCGTGGTCTCAAGGTAGGCAAATCAAGTGAAGGAATTACATTGGGTTTCAGTTTCTTGAGCAATCCAATTCGCTCAAAGGCTTCATCAAGAAATGATCTGAACAAACACGCTCTCATTGTTACGCTGCTGAATAAATGTTTGTTGATCCCTACCTCGATCCCTACTGATGGCCCGGAGCCACTCCACTTTGATCGTTTCGGAAACCTGAAATAATTCTTTTGTAATAAATGAAAAATCGGATAAAAACATCGAACTTACACATGATAGGTTATGCCGGTTTTGTTTTGTTTGTCGCTATTTTTGCAACTAGGCACAAAACAGGACGACATCAAGTCTTTTTCTTCAACAAATCACTGAAAAACGTCGAGAAAACTTCGCACGAAGAAACGGATAAACAAGAAAAACGTCAAAAAATGACAATAGATTGACATTTGGGTGACATTTGGCAATCAAAGTGACACTCAGGGATGACAATTATTCGCAGCTTTGCCAACCCACAAGCATTAAAGTAACTAAAAATTAGCACAGTATGGCGGCCAACACGCGTTTGACAAAAATTGTGGTGGGGGTATATTGTGATTAGCTATCCAGCTCTATATTCAGAAATCCGTGGGCTCAAGTTGCGATGCTGGTCCTTAGTGTTGCCCGTCGAAGGTCTGGGTGGGAAATACAAAAATCATTGTGAAACAGTCAGCTACTGGACATTGGGTGCCATTTTGAGATTCTACCATGATCGGACTATCAAGTACACATTAGTAAACCCATTTTGAGAACTTGACTTCCGGCGGCTATTTGTTACAGCGATTTAAAAATTCGCGTGACGTGCATTGCGCTTGGGACGAACACAGCATGTGAGTGTTGCGGTGAGAGGAGTAGGGATGGAGATTTAGGTATTTTAAAGAAAATTTTCTGGGGTTTGCGGATGAAAAATGAAATGGAAGAAGTGCAGTTTCATTTGAAAAAATTAACCATTGAGCCTATTAGTGATTCTCACGAGACTCTCCATCGTCTTGTCTTGTCTCGTTTTCGAGACGAGACTCGAGACGAGACTGATAATTTTTCTCACGAGACGAGACGAGACTTTTCGCCGGTCTCGTCTCGTGTCTCGTGCGAGAGTCTCGTAGTCTCGCACGAGACTTTTGCGGTCCAGTTTTTATTTCACAGCCTACATAATGTAAGCATAGTTGTTGTGTTATATTGGCACCTAACTAATTCCTCTTGATTAAAAAAATCTTGGATGTTCTGTTCACGTTAGAAAAATTTCATGATTGATAAATTACTAAAGAATACCCAGCCGAAACTTGATTTACCGTACCTAAAACCGTGAATTTTTAGTAAATACTAGTTTTTTTTTTCGATAGATTTGGTATGAGAAATGTAATAGATCAACAAAGTGAAGATGGATCGAGCTGCGGTGGGTTCAGGGGGGCTGGGACCCCGGGCTCCAGCTTCAATGGGTCTGTGTTATCTGTGTGCCTGCCAGATGTGCATGAGTGTTAGTCACAAGTGTCCGGTGGATGCATGGGCCGGCTATTCAACGGGTAGGGTGTGATGTTTGCTGGGATGTTTTTAAGATTATATAGGAGAATGACCCAAAAAAGTGCCTTTGCAGTTTGCACTTGTAAATCTTGTAGGTGGATACGGGTGCCTGGCAAACCACCCCTTGTTGCGCCGCTGCCTTTGTGATTCCGTCATCACAAGTTAGTGCTGTGTTACATGGTTTCAGTGGTTGTGGGCAATTAATTAGGTGTGGAGCTGTGTTACCAAAGCATAAAAGAAAAATGAGTGCATGAGTACTCAAAGTTTTGGTAAAGTAGTTTTGTTGACACATCAAATTTGATCAGAAAAACCAGCTGAATCCAACGGTTTTTACCGCAACTCGATCGCTAGCTTCAACGGATCTTGAGAAAAATGGGGGGGGCACATCTTTTTTGAATGACCCTGTATAACCATTATAATTACGTCAGAAGAACATATATTTTCGTTTTATTTTTCATCTTATGTAATGAATTAAACAATTTTTTTTTTGACCGATAATGTTCCACTGATTTTAATTGGATGATAGTATACTTAGTAACAAATTTCTACCTATATCTAAATATGTCACGAGACTCACGAGACTCTCGTGCGAGACTCGAGACGAGACGAGACTCGCGACCACGAGACGAGACTCGAGACGAGACTTTGCAATTTGCTCACGAGACGAGACGAGACGAGACTTTTGTTAAGTCTTGTCTCTTTGGTCTCGTGAGAATCACTAGAGCCTATTCTAAAATTCTGGAGTGCTCAGTTCGTCAAGAGCCTGTCAAGGCAACACAAAATGAGGAGACCGACGTGCGACGTTGAGTTGTTAGCTTTCAAGCCCAAAATGGTCGCTCAAGGTCGCTCCAATCGACGGATATATCGACGAATATTTTGTCTCCAGATCCCACCTTATAATTTTTTTTTGTGGATCGCACTGTACCTCTCGCTGGATCTACTAGGTTTATTTTATTATACACGTTCGAATACACGTCATGAATGAAGGTTGCGAAAAAGACATTTCCTTAAACTGAGGAGGCAGAAAAATGCCAAGAAAATCCTAGACCACCCTGTAAGCAGTTAGAAAATGGCACTTCTGCCAACATGGCGCCTTTTCTGGCACCATAGCAGTCTTTGTTAAGGCGCCCCATTACGGCCATCCGCGCATAATCTTATCGTGATTTTATCCCCGAACCCCGTTTTTGTTAATACAATTTTGGCGTGCTGCTATATTTTCGTATTATAATAATATGCTCGCGTATCGAACCCACTAAATGCACTATAGATGCCCCGAGATATACGATGACTGATGAGTCACGGTTTTTGAGTTGTATTGTGCTCAGCTATTGATTCTCTAGTCTTCCTATGTCATCAATATCAATCCGATGTGTATTGAGGGATGCGTAATCTAGTATCGCCGGGTAAATTGTGATTTGGTGATTCATTACGCTACATAGGACGAAAATTAATTTCTCGATTACGCAACACATCTCGAGATTCCGAGACTCTTCTTCCTCCTTTTCTTTTTTCGCTTCCATCACCACTCGGGCAAGAAACAAATCAACTTTCACAGCTGCGTCCGCTTTTATGGACCATATACTCTGCCAGCATAAAGATTTTTTTTATCATCTCGGAAAGCGCATATCGAGGCGCATATCTGTCGCTTTGCTCATCAGGAATGCAATAATGGCATTTTTACTGCACGCAGTACACAAGCTTGATGGTAAATATTTTCTTTGGGAATCGGGTTCAGTAAGCCAAGGTAGTTGGGGTGTCTCGCGTTCGCATTTGGAAACACGTGCTTTGACACATGATGTGCACGTGCCAGATGTGATCCGACTTATCAATAACCTTCTGTGATGGCCGCGGGGTTTGTTAATTGGATCTTTCTACCCTTTCAGCAGGCAACAGATTTATATTAATAGAATAGATGCGAGCCATAAATAGTGGTAAGTCTAAGAGTTTGTGGTCTAAGTATATCTTCACATTAGGTTTGTATTATATCAACCTAACACGTTCGTTTAAAATGCCGAGAGAAAAACAAATGTAAGATTTTGGTTCATTGGATTTTACCAGATACGTATTGTAGACAATCATGACCTTGTTGTTTCGTCGTATAGTAAGGTTTGCACAATTATGTACTTATTGTAAATTTACATAATTACTCGGGCTTTATTAGTCATGCCTCGAGTCATGCTGTCTGGAGTGTCTAGTATGGTTTAAGTGTACTATCATGGCCTCATAATTTGGAACGATTATAATCACATTTTCAGAATATCTGAGAAATCACAGTACGTCGGACATGACTTTTAGTGCAGTGACATTGATATCAATTTGACGGAAAGTCATTGGCTTCCTGAAAATTGTTAATGTTGCAAGGACTAGTTCCTTCCACATCAGTTTTTGATGTGGCAAACGGATGGTCTACAGTGAATTGTACCAACTATTCATCGTCCGCTTGCGTTCTGTCTTGTAGCGTCGGTGGCTGGTCGTCTTACTTTGAGTCCCACTTTTGAATGTAAATAAAGTAAAAGTTGACGAAATCTCTTGATAGAGCCAGCTTGAGAAATAAAGGTGTGGCCATATTTCAAGCAATAAATTTGACATAACCAATTTACACATTTATTGCTTTGAAGATGGCTCTTCACCCCCAGTTGTAAGGCTGAACTGCGTCACTGATATTTTTTAATTCACGTGGAGAGACAAATTTATCAGGCACTTTTAATTTTAAATGTAAAAATTGCTCTTTTAGAGCAGCCCATTTCATGCATCACACGTTTGCATTGATCAGGCTTTCTCCAGCTTCTCAAAGACGAACCTTATTTTGAGCCTGTCTTAGCATTTTGGCTGTGATACCTACAGCCGACGATTCACTCGTTTATTCCTTTGTCTATCAGTCTTGGTTTTTGTAAAAATTAGGTACCTACTCTACTATAGTTTCTTTCTGCAAGGTAGTAAATAAAACAATGCAAAACAACTGTAAGTTTAGCGTACTCCCCTCGATACTCCCGTTTGAACAAAAAGGTATTTTTCCGGTTTTTCAATTTTTGGCTTGGCTTTTTTATTTACAAGGTTATCTAAAAAAAATCAACGTTTTGGTCTCGCAGTGATAAATTTTTATACTCGTGGACCAAATTTTCAAAATCTAGAATTCATGTTGAAGGTCAAACTTCAGGTAAGAAGAGGCGAGGATGATAATAATCGACTCAAAGATAAACTCACCAAATATAAGGTGGCAATAATGTGACCGAAGCCTGCATGAATCGCTTCAGGAACAAGCTGAAATGCCTTCACCTTGGTAGATATTTTCTACAACTTTTAATTATTATGCCGAAAGCACCAACTATACTAAGGATTTATTTTATTTAATCTTTGTGGATTATCCTATTCTTGCGGTGCTCATTTATTCGCTTTGCTTTTTTTTTCGAGCAGCACTTTGCAAAATCGCTTCAAAGCGCATTGTTCGCCATCAACGTCGCCCTAAGTGCATTTTGTGAGACGCCCCATAATATCCAAAGTTAGTTTATGATGACTGCACACTATCTCACAATGCATTTCAAGAAGACGTCCGCAAGGAAATGGCAAGCAAAACACATAAATAATAGGAACCACTCTGCTCGTTCACATGCTATACGTGATTCGTGATCCACTTGGAAGCGAAGATTTTTGACAGACGGCTGCGTTTCTTGCGTAAAGCCGGTTTTCACAGTCACGGCACATATTCACAGACCGAGCTACTAGGACTATAAGCGGAGTTCTCATGACAAGTATACCAATTTGAGACTTCAAATTGACTTTCTTCATTGCAAACCAGTGACGTCACAGATGGTGACAGTGACAAGTCAATATTGTGCAAATTGCGAGGCACATTGTTAGGTTTGTGCGGTTAGAGGAGGCAGTGCTTGGTTGAAACGTGGGGAAGGCCGCGGTATCATTTTTATAAGCAAAATAATTACGAGTCAACTCAGTCAACATGATTTGGTAACGTCACAACACAAGTTACCATTAACGACACAAAAAACTGAACGACAGATGAATTGACATTTTACATTTTGATCCTGAAAATGAAGCTTTAGTTGTATACAGAGACTGGAGAACGATTTGTCAGCGTTGCTGCACGTAGTTACCTTGAATTTTACTTTCCTAACCCCCCACCAACATGGAACGGAAAGTATTGTAATCGTGCAGAAAAAGTATCGAGATTTTGACGGATATATCCATTTTGAGGTCTCCCAAGACGATTCGGACCATTTTCAGAATGATGTCTGTCTGAATGTCTTTGTGTCTGTGTGTCTGTTTGTAATCTTCCACGATAGCTGCCGAACCGTTAATCCGATCGACTTGAAATTTGGTATGCAGACATGGTTTTGCTGTCGAATGACTGGATTGGTTTTTGGCTGTCCTATGTCAAACGAAAGTGTCACTATCAAAAAACGACAGAAGTTACATCTCACGGAATTCAACTTGCGATATGTCATTGCCCTTGAAAAGCTGTATTCAAAATAGTTGGGAACACTCGCTCAGTTGAGAATGTTCGGTAGGGGCTACATCAAGCTTGCGCACCGGGTAGGTATCTGTTATCAAATCCTTGAGGAAGAAATTTGTTCCATCTGTATTCTGTGACATGAATAAAATAGAGACCCTGGAGCACATGTTTTTTTAATGTCCCATTTACCGCTGCATAAGATGTTCACTTCCACCGAATTTGAAAACTTTGAAAGATTTGCTCTTCGTCCTAAATAATCTCGACCAGACTTCGGGTGAATTTTTTTTCAACTACACTCTGTTAAAAAACTAATCAACTAATCAAGAATTTGTAACAGTTCCTCTTTCCATCTAAATTGAACGTAGGATTCAAAAATTGATACAATTTTTAAAAATAACTATGGTAATAAAAAATAGGGGAGAAAAGGGGAGGGTACCCTCTCATATCTTTGCACCTGAAAGTGTTTAATGGAACGTGTTGATATTGTTCGACAGAGACTTATTTCAGTAAACTTTGGTTGAAATTTGATTGAAATCGGTTGAACGGTTCAAACGTTACGGTGGAAAAACGACTTTGAAAATTGAACTTTGAGGGGCCGTAACTTTTTTAGGGGGCCCCTCTTGCAATTCATTTTTATCGCAAACGTCATGTTTTGACAGCTGAATCTGACGATATATAGCTAGGTACTTACTTTTGGAACACCCTGTATTTATAAATGATTGATGGGGTACTGCCTTAAGAGGAAAGTCGAAAATCTGGATATGGAACAGAAGTCGTACTTGAGATTCACCTTGTTTTCAGATGATAGTTGGATAACCTTGATGAGCAGCAACTTATGAATACCTACCATACTAATCGACTGATGAAACACCAGATGCCACTGGCTGAAACACTAAAAAGCTCACGCACCCCTAAAACGCAAAAGCATTGAACTGTTCCAAATGAGTTTTGACTGGTATCAATATAAAGGAAAAGGTGATATAGGTACGGGATCGGGAACTTTGGCGCATCTGGCTTTTTTTACAGGCGGCGGGGCTTAGGCAAATCGAATTGTTGTCCTCAGGAGAGGACCTTCCAGACCGGCACTCTTGCAGGAATTGAAATTCAGGAGACGAAATCGCGTCTCGCTTGCGGTGAAAGACGTGCATTTTCATTAGTGATGCTGGCGGTGGAGAGATGCAGCAGAAGATGCACACCGTGCCACACCGCACGCTGATGGAACCCAAACATTCTCCGTTGTTCTAATAAAACGCGCCTTGACAAGAGAGATCCGCCTCACTCCGGATGAATCATAATGCATTGAACCCACAACATCTCGGCTGTGATAGAACTCGATCCTTTAATCTTATGCGTGTATGCATGGCCTCCCTTCAGAGCCACTCCGCACAAGTCTCCTGTTAACTGAGGCTGTTGAGTGACGGCGAATCAATGATGGACGAGTTAATCTTGATGGAAACTTCCCAAATCTTCAAATGAGGAACTCCGTTCATTATATCAGTTTTTTCCAGTAGCACTTTCAAGTCATCTATTTAGATCTATAGGTAACCGTCTCGTTTCATACCGATATGAATTCTATACATTTTTTGCCTTTGTGTTTTCACAACATTTTTTCTTCAAAATTTTTTTCCAGAGATTCTTTGCTCCGTATATACGACTATACGAGTACATATATGTATCTAGAATCTTTGGAGATTCTTCCTCAAGTGGGGTAGTCGACTATATGACTATTTGATTTGGAACTGCACTAGTTTGTGTTTGTGTGGCATAAGAGCTTCGAAATAAATATATAAAAGATGGCATAATCGGTAGTTTTTAATGTGAAAAGTAGCAGTGGTACGATCAACTAGGCGGTACGATGTAGCCGACTTTACCCTACTCAAAAAGATATTCTGCAGCTCTTGGGACACCAAAGACCTATTATTCCGGGCGCGGGTAAAGGATGTCAGTGTGTTGGTATTTGAATATCATCGTATCATTTGAGAATTTAGAACTATGCGAATGACTAGGTAAGTTATAGCGTAAAACAAATATCAGAGAAGTTTCTCCGTTCTTTTCTGTGAATTTTAATCTTCTAGCATTATTATACGTGTCAATAATTAGACTTGAGATGATGAGATGATGATGGGAAGTAAGTTTTCTGCAATTCTATGGAGTGCACAATTCTTCTTGTCTTCATGTACCTACCATAATCAAAGCCATTTCCGTTATAACCCATCATCACCCATTCCTTTCGCGGCAGCACCAGCAAATTGTTTTCGCTCAGCTCTCCAGTTGAATGACTTGCTCATAGTTGCTTGTTGTGATCTTTCACTTCAACGCAATCACCGTAACAGCGTACACACATATTTATATTTAGGATATCTCGCGATCAAAATGGCTTTCTTTTATTTCTTCTGCCTCGCTGATGGACCATCATCCATCCATCCTCCATCCGTTGAAGTGTCGGGTAATTAACCTCGCGGGGTCTTTAATTTTAGATAAGGAGAGATCAAAGGTGCGTGCGGTAGGCAGGCGATCTGAAACATCCTGGCGATATCTCGTTTCTATATTATACCAGTATTACCAGATGAGCTTTTATGAAGCTGTTGTAGGAGGGCATAAAGTAGCAGCTCTCTTTTACGCTCGCCGGACCTTTATTGTTTTATTTTTACGTTTATTACGGAAGGAGACGACGCGGATGGAAAAATATCGACGATTTTGTGCGTCCGTCCTCTGCAATGAATGAATCACAAGTCATAGATTTTCTCTTCTATGACGGTCTATTTATATGAACACCTAAATAATAATTACGAAACGGCTTAACTTCTGGATTCCGGATGGAGGTTCTAATGAACGTTGAACTGGGATCACCTTTGATCTCGGAACCAGTCGTTGTGAGTTATCGAGCGCGATAAGATTATTTAGTTCAGTTAACTTGCATGCCTCCGCTGCGTTGGCAATATTGTGAATCACGTTACACTCGTTACAGGGTGTGTTTTAAATCGTTTTAAATTTTAGATTGTTGGTCCAACAGCCATCTGTCGTGTGTGGGCAGTAGGGTGTTTGAAAAAAGCGGTCACATCAGGCATATGGTCACGGTTTCAAAAGGTGGACCCCGTAAAGGAAGAAGAAACAGATGGGTGTTACTAATTGAATTTGGGTTTAGCAGCGCGGATGGAATATGCAATAGGTCGTAGGTGTTTGTTTATGTTGAGGTTTGTGACCTGTTCTTCTAATGGCTAATTTAATTAGGCTCGAATGCGACGGGAAAAAAGTGTGACACTTGGAGTACTTGGACTTGAAATGCCTATTTTGGTGCACCTACTTCCTACTTCCTACTTGCTTGCAGCGTGAACGTAAAGTGGTTCAAAGTCTTGGTGCACCGACAGTCGACGACTCCACCTACCTTGAATTCCTTATGTGGTCGAGCTATAGCATGTCTTCGAGTTTCCTGATGAAGCGTACATGTTTTCACGAAAATGTTGCTAATAAAGCCACTGTCACCATTAAGCTACTCTTGCTCATAGATTTCATCTCATGGGTACTTTATGAATGGGTACTAGGCAGGGGCTATAGGGGCATACGCACCACGCACCCTTTCAAATTTTAATCCTAAATTAGGCTGATAACGCCAAGATTGCCAGTGCGACATCACAGTACACAACCATCAATTGATTTTAAATAGGCAGTCACCAATAAATTGATTCAAATAACCCCCATGCGTTGCGGTTACCTACCCTTATGAAACTGGGGTGCCATGATTGCACATTGCGTATGAATTTTATCAAACGTTATTGGACCATGGAAAGTTAGGTAAGCTTTGTTATTGAAATTTGATTTTAAATGAACCAACTGTTCAAATGAACTAACAAAGATGACTTGCACGACTGGATAACTTCGTCTTCAAAAAATGAACTCTATGAAAACTCGCGCTTTCCTCACCTCATCCTCATCAGTCATCATCATCACCCATTGCAAAATAGCCAAAACTCGTGCGGTAGGCGGGGGAAAAACTTCAACAAATAGAAGTTCCAGTTCTTCTCTAAACCTCATATCCGTTGCAACGGAGATTTATTAAGTTTCCCAGGATCTCATTTCCGTTTTATTATTGTTATTTCCAGTCTACCAGATAGCCGGCTAGCAATCAATCCCTTTGCTTTCTTTGATTTTCTTACTACACTACCCATGTCTTTGAAATAATAATAACTATGGATTATCTACCTACAACTTTTACATCTGTAAAATAGTCACATTAAGAAAGTTCTTAATCGATGGTCTAGCGTCGCGGGCGAGATCGCTAGCTTTAAATGACTTAACTTCGGTTCTTGGTTCCTGTTCCTGGACGCTAAATGAAATGTTTTCATCGATTTAAAATTAATTTGCCCTCCTATTGGTTAAACTATCTGAGTACTAATTATCAATGAAGTGGGCGTGGTTTAGTTGTTAACTCAAGTTAACAGTTTAATTGAACCTCCAAGAACCGAAGATAGAATTTGCCTCGGAATTTGCTAATCCCTCTGCCTTCGGCTCGTTGCGTTGGCCTGTATGATAAACAAACGATGACGGGTCGATTAGCATATTGTTGCACCCAATTGTTTGAAATTAAGCAAAAAGATGCAATTTAAATAAAAGAAAACTTTCTCAATATTTAAATCGATCAAAATCCGCATGTCGTAGTCCAGTCACTATGTTCAAAATACCCCAGCAACTTCGGAAAAAATAGTAGAGGGTTGAAATTTTGGACACATGTTCTTCAAATAGTAAGAAATGGACTGATGAAAGTCCCCTGAAATCCGAGCTCAGGATAGAGGTCATCAAGTGTTGGAAACCATTTTTTTTTTGCGAAAAAGTCATTTTCTTAGCTCAAGATTTTTAGCGCATTTTCCATCTCGATGAAAATCGCTATTGTAACCGCTTTGTTCGTCCGTCCGTCCGTCCGTCCGTCCGTCCGTTCCTCGAACTCCTCCCAAACTAGACGACCTAGCTTTCTAATTTTTTCACTGTTACATAGCTGCCACTTCCAAAGGAGGGCTAGGCTATATTGGATGTCCATATTGCGCCGCCAACATAGAGAAAACCGCCCCCGATAAACTTGAAATAACATAATATTGCACTTTCTACCAGACCTGATGCTCTGGTGTTCTCATTTTTTGAATAATACATAGTTGCCACTTATAAACGTAAGCCAAGAAACATTCCGTCTTCAATATGCGCCGCCGACATGAAAAAACTGCTAAAAACCGCCCCCAATCACTTTAAAATGAAAAACATAAACCCGAAGACATAGCGATCTGATTCTTCCGGTATATAAATAGCTGACTAAAAATGGGAAAGGATAGGCTACTTTTCGTTAGTCGCCGCCCCCAGATTTCGCCCCCAAACGATAAAAAGTGCAACTTTCATAAATGTTACTGATTAGGATGTTCCCTTAAACATTTAGGAACTGCCAACTCAAATTGTGCAACATTTGCTCAGTCGAACGCTGCCGCTCCCACACGCCGCCCTCAAAGTAAGAGATAAATGAAAAACATGAACCCGAAGACATAGCGATCTAAGTTTTTCGCTATATTAATTGCTGACTAAAAATGGAAAAGGATAGGCTACTTTTGATATGGCGCCGCCTCCAGCTTCCGCCCCCAAAAGAAAAGAAGTGCAACTTTCAAAGATTTTCACTGATTTAGCTGATAATGTTACCTCGAACAGTTAGAAACTCTTGACTCAAACTGTGCAAGAATTTCTTTGCCAAACTCTGCCGCTCCAACACGCCGCCCCCAAAGTGAGAGATAAATGTAAAACGTGAACCTGAAGACATAGCGATCTAATTCTTTCACTATATTGATAGCTGACTGAATTTGGAAAAAGATAGGCCACTTTTTATTAGCCGCCGCCTCCAGCTGCCGCCTCCAAACAAAAAAAATGCAACTTTCACAATTTTCACTGATTGTCATATTTCCTTAAACATTTAGAAACTCCTAACTCAAACTGTGCAACAGTTACTTTGCCGAATGCTGCCACCCCCACACGCTGCCCTCAAAGTAAGAGATAAATGGAAAACATAAACCCGAAGACACAGCGATCTAATTCTTTCGCTATATGGATAGCCGACTAAAAATGGGAAAGAATAGACTACTGTTGATTAGTCGCCGCTCCCAGCTCCCGCCCTCAAACAAAAAAATATTGATGAGTGAAAGAATTTTTATTCAAATCTATTTCATTGGCAAGTACCCCATTCTGATAACAAAATATCACAATGAGTTTCGAATGAAGAAAGTGGACAAGGGATGGTGTTTCTCCTTCAACCAAATTTCTTTACGTTCATAATATGCCTCTTTGAGAAAATGCGCTACTGAGACTCACGCACGTGAAGGCATACTCACTTGTTTGTTTTGCAATTGGATGATTGTATGTTACCATTTTAAGAATACCCATACAACGTTTTGACAGTTTCCTATAAGGCGAATCCAAGATGGCGGCTAAGAAGGAAAAACAGTTGACTACATTATTTCTGAGCATAGCAATTGTGAACATTGGTTGATGGTCAGATTTCATTTCATTCATAATTTTTAATAGAAGAACCAAGTAACACTCCAGTACCTGAGAAAACCTCTGATTTATTAGGGAAAAAAGGAAATTTGTTGATTTTTGTTTTTTTTTCAAATATTTCAAAACGGTTTTTCTAAATGGCTTGAAGCATCATCAAAAGCATAAAATTGCGTATAGTATATGGTAATTTTCATACATCCAGCTGTTTTGGTTTCTGAGATAAAAAAAATTGAAATGTTGCTTTTATTATGTCTCAAGGGGAAGAAGTCGATTTCATAACCTGCAGGTGAGAAAAATAAATAAATAGAAACCTTTATCTCAGAAACCATAAGGTCTGAAGATATAAAAATCTCCAAATATATTCCTGTTTTTATGCTGACGTTGATATGGCAATAGGTCGTATGTCACAAAACTTTTTTTTGAGAGTGGCAAAAACTTCCCCCATACCCCTATCATACGCTTGAAGAGAATCTCTATTACCTATCATTATTTTGCACCTCTAAACTCACATGACAAAATGTCGATGAGCAACAGAGGTTTTCTACAAGCGTCTGATAGGTATAAGCGACCGTTCTTTGGCTCTCTCAAAAAAAGGTTTTGTGACATACTTACGACTTATTGCCATATCCACGACGATAACTAGTAATATGACAAATCGGGATACAAGTTTCGAGTCAAATCTGGCCCAGCTTCAAGAAGCGTTTTTGGCGTTACCATCACCGCGATCCTACCGGAAAGCAGACGAACTATCAAACTTACAGTTTCATATGGCCAGATTGTTCGTCGATATAGAGGCATAACTGAACGTAGCTTCAAAAAGTTGAAGCCACATGCTAGCACAACAAGAGCCGACAAACCGAGGATTATATTATAGGCGATTCACCTTCTGGGCGAGAATAGCTTCTTCGTGTAGGATGCTTTAGAGAATTCAGGAGGACCAAGTCTGGATGAAGTGAGAACTGCAGCTTCAACATGAAGAATTTTTTAGAAACAAAGGGCAAACTGACCTAAGAACAAAGTCCTTCTAGTACTTCCCTATACTTATATTATATATCAGGAAACGATCCGTTGCAAAGCTGGTATCAAAAGTTGTTTGAAACGTGGCGTCATCTCCCGGCCGATGGCAGAAAGATACCAACAGTAGAAGCTTTGATCTTGCCAGGCTCAGACCTCTTTCCAGTTCCACGGATAAACGCAAACGAGAATGAGTAAGGCTTCGAATAATATTGAGACGAGACTATCTGCGGGACCAAAAGCTTAATGTGCGAGTAAGGAGTTAATCTAAGTTAGTTACTATAAGTAACACAGCCAATCGCATGGCCGCTTATTTAGCAACTAAACCAGATTAAACTCAACTCGCTCCTAAAATTGTTGGTGGAACCCGCAGTATATCAGTTATTCATATACGAGAAGGCGCTTGCCCTTTACTACAATCTCACTTCGTCTCATCTCAGTTAGAGAGAGAAAAAGCGACAAATTGCTAAGGAATGAATGAGACACCATCAACTGCAATGAGAATATTTGAGATTGATGGCAAAAAAATGCAGCTATAGTTTCAGACTTTTGAACATCTTCAGCCGACGATTTCACTGTCACAAACTTGATAACGACAAAATGTCAAGCTGTCAGTTTCGGAGAACGGAGGCGTCAATTATTGTGTCAGTATTGTAGATATTGCAGGTATCTGTTGTGCCTTCCGTCATAAAATTCCTCCACGATTCAGTTCTGAGCTGTACCGCAGCACAGTGGGACGAATGGCTACATTGACTGGACAAAAGTATTTCGATCCAATTTCCAAATTCAGAGCGGGTTCGAATCCCAGCTTCGGCAATTTTTTTTTTCGAATTTTTATTCAAGGAGCTCGTCGAATGTTATACTTTTTTTTCAAAGTAGTTTTCATAAGCTACAATACCACAAAGTTTCATTTCATTATGGTCAGTTTTGTGGAAAATATGCCGTATTTAGTTTTCAACACACCATCTCAAAGAAAATTACAAAAAAGCCTTTGTCGCAGGCCGTCGCAAAAAGTACTATAAGAAGATCGAAATAGAAGGATGGTGGATCATCCTGGAGGTATTCTCATGATGACCCACCATGACCCGCTCTTGAAAACCGTGCTCAAAGTTCCGCATCTATAGGGTTTTTCTGCGGTCATATCAATCTGAGTTGATATACTTACCTAGAGTTGATAAAGTTCCACACACGGCACGGTACCTAAGAAAACAACTCTATAACAAATAATATTAGGTACGTATCCCGTACTTTATCAACTCTAGGTAAGTATATCAACACAGAATGATAAGACCGCAGAAAAACCCTATAGATGCAGAACTTTGAACACGGTTTTCAAGAGCGGGTCATGGTGGGTCATCATGAAAATACCTCTAGGATGATCCATCATCCTTCTATTATGATCTCCTCATTGTGCTTTTTGCGACGGCCTGCGACAAAGGCTTTTTTGTAATTTTCTTTGAGCTGGTGTGTTGAAAACTAAATACGGCATATTTTCCACAAAACTGACCATAATGAAATGAAACTTTCTGGTATTGACTCTCATGAAAACTACTTTAAAAAAAAGTATAACATTCGGCGAGTTCCTTGAATAAAACTTCGAAAAAAAAAATTGCCGAAGCTGGAATTCGAACCCGCTCTGAATTTGAAAATTGGATCGGAATACTTTTGTCCAGTCAATGTAGCCATTCGTCCCACTGTACGCAGGTGGCGTTTTTTTAACGAAATCGCCTACCTATAGCACGACAAATCAGTGGAGAAGCATCGAGGGAGAGGCCTTTTCCAGACTTTGAATACTTGTTAGGCCGTCCCGTTCTAGGCTGATTAATTTTATAACCAATCAAAATTTGAAATAGGACAGTTGAAATAAATTCTGCGAAAAATGGAAAAGGCCAACTGCTGCCAAGGTGTCAAGGAGGCATCAAATCCAGAGTCAATCCAATTTAGACATCCTCAGGCAGAAACAAAACGTATGAGAAGGTTCAAGAGCGATGACCAGATCTGCATCCGCATGGAATGCACGATTGCAAGCCGTGCTCTCCTTGTCCTGTCTCTTTCTACCTTACTACCCCTCTGGACTCGCTGCCGCCACCACCACCACCAGGCGCTATTGATCCCGAGGACTCTACAGCAGCAGCCAGCCATTCATGGAGCTGGTCTGTACAGTTACATTGCGGCTTTTCCTTCTTCTGTCCCCTTTTACTATCCATCTCCGTCCCTCGCTTCCACTTTTCTCTTCTCTCATTACCCACACTCGCACACACAGAGAGATACAGTTCGATGTGCAGCGTAACAACAACCGCCACCAGCAGACAGGCGGCCGCGCGTCGCCTCTGTTGACGATGCCCGTGCTTTGGCTTGCATGCATGATGCGGCCCTGGATGAAAGTAAAATTTCGCCTGACCATTATAACCTCCGGAATAATTCAGGACGCGCATATTATATGCATGGGCGTTTCAATTTCAATTGACGACGTGGATGGCCGAGGAAAGGACGCCGGAGTTGTTGTGGAGGCGTCAAATATTCAGGAGGTCACAGGGACTTCCAGGCTTGCGGGATCCAGGACCAGGCGTGCGGATACAAGTCGATTTTAATAATGCAGGAATGAAGGCGCTCATATCCATCGGTATCAATATTTTGGGGGGGATATTGGAGAAAGCGGCAATTTCCGTTTTTGTGCGAGCACATGGAAATTTTCCGGAGAGTTTGGAAAGGTTGGATCGAGGGAAAAATTGCGCCGAGACGACCTTGAATGAATACTTCAGAGGATACCCAGAGTTGCGTCACTCTGTCATTTTGATTTGGATTGATTTTAAAGGTCTGCGTATTGTATATTTATGTGGTTCCTGGTTTTTATCGTAATGTTGTGAAAAAGGTGAAAGAGTAGTGTGGTGATGTCCATGTCCTAAGAACTAGGTGAATATTTCCCTTATACCGGGCAATTTCAATTTTATCTCTTGGTCGTAAACGCGTGAATCATGCTGTGATGGTAAAAAGTCGATGGCGTCCGTGATAATAGCTTGTACCGTCGCATAATCAAAATTTTGATTGGCTGCCGCAAATAATCGGCGCACAAATAAATGTGACGGTATCAAAAAAATTCATCTTTTTTAACAAGAACGTTTTTTTTTTTCATGACAACCGATTTCGATTCCGTTCTCACTGTTCGTTAGCCCCACCCTTCAGCAATCTATGGTGCGAAATTTGAAGGCACATCTTCATCAGATTTTCATCTAAAAACATGTTTTCTCGTGTTTTCTAAATAATTTGCACCTTCCTTATGTGATTCCGTAGTCAAATTCTAATTTCAGATTTATAAAAGTCATCAAACGACAAAATTCAGAAAACACATCCAGGTTCATGTGAATGTCCTTCGGAATGTTCTTAAGGCGGGTACTCATCAGCGCGCTGTATCTGCAACGTGTAATGCAACGTGCAATGCAACGTGTAATGCAACATGCAACAGATACTGCAACAGATACTGCAACACATTCAAGTGTGTGTGTGTGTGTGTGTATGCGTTGATGAACATGCCGCAACACTCTGCGATCACACAACATGCCACCAAGCTGTTTTTATCGCATTTGGCCGTCGATTTTCGGGTCGCCCCTGTTAGAAAAACGCTGCCGAAATATTGCCGCTCGAAAAAAGTGTATTTATAAAGATTTTCTGACGCAATTTGATCTCCAGTTCAAACAAATGTAGTTAGTAAACAGTTCGACTTAATTATTTCTGATGATCGTTTTGATACTTAGATTGGAAACATTATTGTGAAGATATTGTAAAAAATTGTAGTCACATGGACCTCTTCTTTAGCTTGCCATTATTCAAGAAACACCAGTATTAACAATATCATTTCATAAATAAAAAAAGACCGCATAAAAATTAGTCAGGAACGATGCACAACTTAAAACTTGTCAGTTCATCTTTACATGGAGAAGAAACACTGAAAATAGGTTATCGTAACCAGGTGAAGAAATTGATATTATCTATTTGTGAAAAGAATAGCACGGACATAAAACAACAACTGAATATCGCCCCCACGTGCGTGAGTCGCAATAGCGCATTTTCTTAGTGCAGATCTGTCAATGATGGGAATGAAGTCCAGTTTGAAAATAAGAATGTTCATACGACACAAGAGTTGGTTTCACGTTTCATGACAATCGTTCCACTTATAAGAAATTTCAGTATGACGACCAAGATGGCGGTGGAATCATTAAATTCAGCTTGAAAATAAGAATGATCATACCAGTACCAGTAAGTTCCATGTTTCATAAAAATCGTTCCACTAATAAGAGATTTCAATGTGGTGACCAAGATGGCGGCGCAACAAAGAAATCCAATCTGCCCACTGGCCACCTCTGGAGACCTAAGCTATCTATCGGAAAAAGTTCTAGTTCCAAGATTCTAGCTTCATTACCCGGGGAAAAGTTCAATTTCTCAAAAGATTATATAAGAAATCTTAGTTTTTTTATATTAATAATGATGCTATGTATCGATAAAAAATAATGCTCTTTGGCCACCCTTGGGAACTTCAGCTATCCATCGGAAAAAGTTCCAAGGCTCTAGCTCTATGCCCCGAGGAGGAGCACAACCTCTTAATTTCTACACGGACAGACAGACGGACAGATCGACAAACCAACCATATAAGCGTCATTTTCTTACGAAAATGCGCTAAAAAATGAAGTCAGTACTCACAATATATTTATATGGTTATTTTACTACACAGGATGTTCATTTGAAAAGTTGTCACTCTTGATTTCTTGCCGCCAAAATTATTTACAGGAAAACGCCGAAACAAGTAGATTTTTGTTTCAAGGGAAACATCTACAACACATACTGTCATTTTTTTATCTTCAACTCTTTCCCCTATAAACTCTTGATTCTTGAGAAATAGACTTCCCAGCAGAAACAGGTCGATTTTTATTTCAAAGAGGTCATATGACACGGATGGCAAACTTTTCATCATCAACCCCTTCGCCCCCACTTTTTAAAATTCCAAGTAGCATTACTTATTTTGTGATGCATCAAATTGAGGGCAATAAAATTGTCTTTCCGTCAAAATTATTCTATTTTTTTTTTAATTACCCCTTTGAAGTAAGGTAGGGTGGGAGCGAAGGGGTTGAGTATGAACATTTGCACATACGAGTCTTACATGACCCCATCGGAATAAAGATCGACCTGTTTCTGCTCAAAAGTCTATTTCTCAAGAATCGGGAGTTTATAGGGGTAACTCATGTTCCTTTCATTATTAAAGAGAAATTTTTATGAGAGTTGGGGGGTGGTTTAAAAAAATTAAAAATATGTTTGACGGAAAGAGAATTGTATTGGCTTCAGTTTGATGTATATCACAAGATAAGTAATGCTGTTCGAAATTTTGAACTAAGGTGGGGTGAGGGCGAAGGGGTTGAAGATGAAAAAGTTGGCAGTATGTGTCCTAGATGTCCCCGTCGAACCAAAAATCGACCTGTTTCGGCGTTTTTCTGTGAAAAATTCTGGCGGCGAGAGATCAGGGGTGATAACTTTTCAAATGAACACCCTGTAGGTATACATAGTGATATTAAACGATGAGTTGGTATGAAGTTGTTGTAGGTACCCTCAATCTCAACAATTTGACCCGTCGAGGTTTTTCTTCCTCCACTTCTGAAACGATCGTGAGGAGCTTCAACAACAACTGTGCAATTGTGCAAAAAAGTCACTGCTCATTCATCGAACGCCGTATTTTGCGAATGGTTTGAGTGTACCGTAATCAAATGCCACAGCAGCTCAATAATAATTACAAATTAAAATCGTAAAGCTGAATTTTTCATTCTTCTTTTCTATATGAAGAGAGAATGGGGTCTTATACGATTTTTTTTTATTCTTTCAAACTAAAGTACAATGTGAGATTGCCACAGAGATAGCAACATAGTATCTCAGAAGCAACTACTTTTCTTAAAAAAAAAGTAGAAAATCGAGGCGCGAAGCAGAGCGGTTTGATTTCAACGTCTAGTGACGTAACTAGACGTTGCGTGTTGCTATGGCAACGATGCTGTCGTTGCTGCTGATACGTTGCTCTCATGTTGACTTTGTCCATGCTTTGTTTTCATTCGCGCTAACGCTGCGCGCGATTTCACTTGATTTAAACCGACATACTGAAAGAAGCGAAACTTCAATAACTTTTTTCTCGGCCGATGTTTTTTTATTTGTGTTTTAGCTGCACAGTTGCTAATTTTATCTATTTAATGAGAGGTCCATACCAATAAAATCGTATTTTGTGATTCTTGTATACGACCCCATTGACATCATTTTTTGGTTGCAACTAGTGGCCGGTGTGTCAAGCCCTGCGGGTATTTCAGCCCAAGCGTCTTCCTTCAACGTCTTCTTGAAGTAGTTGGAATGTTTCGGGTTCCATATTAATGGAAAACTTATATAAATAAGTTCAATAATAAGACTTATATAATAAGTCACTTCGTATTGACTACGACTTTGGTGCGAACGTCTTTGTTAATTTTTGTTTGTTTTATTTTGGCATAAAAAACGCCTTTGTGTTCGCGGCATTTACCGACAGGCGGTCGGATCGCGGCGAACGTTGCAGCTTGAGCTCGCGGCAGGCTCGCGAACGGCGTACACACTATGGAATTTGTTGCAGTATCAGTTGCATTACGGTGGTCGGCTCGCGGCGAATAATACAAGGTAGGTTCGCGCGCGCCGTCCACACTATCGAATCTTGATACAGTAACAGTTGCATTACACGTTGCAGTTGCAGATACAGCGCGCTGATGAGCAGTGGCGCCGAACTCATAAAAAGTTACTATGGCGAAGAAAATTTTAGACCCCCCCCCTATTGCCACGCTACGGTCGGACCGGGGGGCCCAAGAGCCCCTTATGCAGTTAGCGCCAAAGGCAAAAAAAATCGAAATAATAATAATAGTTTTAACAATAATAAGCCAAAAAAGGGAAGCTGCTGACCAAATTGTCCATAGATTTCATTATATTTTCAAATTTAGAAATTTTGGAAATTCTCAAAAATACCCCTTCTAGGAGCAGTTGGGAGCGAAATAATTCATGTATAACCCACCTAGATGACATGGGCTAAATTTCAAGTTTAAGAACTGTGGCAGAAAATATTGCTGCGTAGTTTGTGGGAAGAAGTAGGTAAGACCCTCTTGTTAAATTGGGCCCAAGTTCTATCAAGAGTAATATAATAAACTAATAAATAGGGTGTAGTGGTAGTGTACAGTGCAGCGCAATGTAGCTAGGCACAAGAATCGAAAGTTTTTTGTGAGATACCAGTTAGTTGCCTGTTGAAGTCCGTATGATCAAAACCCTTTTGCCTCTAGTCTAGAGTGCTGAGGAATTATTATTTTATACAGGGTGCAGAGGAAAAGAAGTGCGAGCGAAGCGAGAAGCGCCGCAGGCGAAATTTTCTCGGAAGAGGGGCGTGATCATCTTTTTTAACATGCAGAAAAATTCTTTATCGAGAAAATTGGAGGGGCCAGGCCCCCTCAAGACTGGGATTGGAGGAGGCCATGACCCCCCTTGCCCCCCCCGGTTCCGCCGCCCCTGAGGGTGTTACACTTTTTTCGTCAATATTCTAGGAGATGGTAAAGCATCAAAAAATAAATGGACTTTCTGGACAAAATTAATATCGGAAACGCATTATAACGGAGATAGAGGCTTTCAAAGTTGAGTTTTGGAAATGGTTTTTTGGTTATAACTCCAATTTCGAACACGGAATTTTGACCAAATTCACTACACAAAGTAATGCTGGAAATATGCAGCAAAAATTAAAACTAAACTCTAACTCCAACTAAGAAGTTTGGCACCAGATTGGTTGATTCGGAACAGCAAGTCAAAATTTACCAATCAGATGGCTGGATTCTTAGTTGGAGTTGGAGTTTAGTTTTAATTTTTGCTGCATGTTTCCAGCATAAGTTGATGAATACCTACAAACATTCATTCGGATTCAGTGTACCTAATAATCCTAATATCTAATGATTTGCTGGGTAAATCTCTCTTCCTCTTCTTTTTCTCCCTCTTTCCTCTTTTCTTTTTTTTCGTTTCTTCTTTTCCTTTTTTTCCTCTCCAGACCCCCCCCCCCTCATTTTGAGGTATGGCGAGCGCCACAAAAAAAGGTCTATTCGGCGCCACTGCTGATGAGTACCCGCCTTTAGAGTCAGACACCACGTTTCCGCTAGGCTTAGCACTGATATATCAACAAGAATGTTTACGTTTGTTGAAATTGTTATCTACCATCAAATGCCAAATTCATTCTTGACGAAGTTGTGAGCTTCATTACCAAGGCTCACGTATCTCTAAAGTAGTGAGAGTTTTTTCTTCAGCTGAAATTCACTCCAACGGAACAAGCAAAAAATTGTAAAATCAAGCAGCTCAAAGCTTCGACAAAGACTTATTTTGGACAAAATACTGTATTTTGACCCAGCTGAAAAAATCAAGTCGCGTTGTGGTTGTGGATGAGATGGGTTAGATCCGCCAAAAGAACAATCTGCCAAAGCTAGATTGCTGACGGATGGGATTGAGAACGGGGCTAACGAGCAGCGAAGACCGAATTGAAATGGGTTATATTAAAAAAAAGCGTTTCCAAAGTACGGGGAATACTCACGTAATTCAGATGTACAAAACATGGTTTTTGCGGAGTTCTCATTACGCCTACTGTTTTGATCCAAATCCACTCCTATTGTAAAAACACGATAGGGAATGGAGTAAAACAGGATGCCAGCAAACTTGCGTTCTGGATGAAAATTATGTAATTACTTTTGCGAGCGAATGAAATTTCTCCCAGTGCAGATGGAGCAAACAAAAATAAAATGTAACCAAAATATTGTGTTCATTCCATTATAGGAAATCTTGGAAAACAAAAAATATCTACTTTTTTTTGAACAAAAGTTGATGTTGCAGCCATACATTTTATTCATAATCTTTTTTTTCAATTTAAACAAAAAAGTTGATATGGCGGCTATACAATTTATTAATCATATGTTATTCCTCTACAGGCCTTCATGTAAATTTGTTCCATGCAAATATAATTCCATTGTACTGTGTTGATTCCGAACTTAACCTTGAGTACTTACTCGCGGTTTCTCTTTATCAATCCTTACAATTTGTGCTTATACTCGTGATCCGATGCGTTTAATAATACGAAAAGTTGGCTACTGGGAGAATTTTCAAATTTGACATTGTGAACTATAATACACTGTTTTACCGCTTTCCGGGCTTTGAAAGTCAGGTTATATTATTATCGCGATGTCAAACTCAAAAGCCCAAATCTTTATATTTGCTGAGTTTCGCTGTATTAGCACTCCTCTTGGCTCATCCTTGACACACGCTTCCCTGCCTTCTTAAAGTTTCCCAAAAGTCCTGTTTTTTCAACACCTAGGTGTACCTTCAAAGTCAAGTGTTTGTGAAGCCTAGTCTACAATATGGTCTTTAGTTGCAAGTTGCAAGTTGCAAGTCGCAAGGTGGAAGTGAGGTTGGAATTGCAGTCGCTAGTCGCATTTATAGTTGGTTCTAGTCCAACTCTTGCGACCAGAGACTTGCAACTTGCAACTGAAGACCATATTGTAGACAAGGCTTAATTTTCGCCGAGATCTGCGATCTGATCACATTTCGATTTTGACCGGCAGTATCGGCATCGGCAGCTTGAAAAGTTATCTCATTGTCCGTTATCCGCTGTCTTAATTTCGTTTGAGGAATTCCAGGGGTCAACCACAAAGCACACAGAAGTCGTGACAAGCCTTTTTAAAATTCGTTTTGAGTGTCGGGGGGAAGTGCAGGCGTCGCGTCGTCTGGAAAGCAAAACGCCGGGCCCCGTGGAACCAGATATAATTTGTCGTGGTGGCATCAAACCCAAAGTCGTTTGGCCTTCGGTATTTTTTGAAGTTTGGATAATAGGGTAGTGACCGATTTTTTTTTTATTATTTTTTTTTAAAGTTCACTTCTTGATAAGTGACGCTATATAGTTAACAGATTTTTTTTCGTAAGTTTTCTTGGTAAAAAAAATTCATGAAAGTTTTAAATCATTTCAAATTTGGCGCGATGACGTCGCAATCTTTCATAGGCGGAGAAGCAGGCTTGAAAACATTATACAGAAATTACTACAAAAAGCACTAGCGTCAACCCGTCAACGCTCATAACAGCTGATTGTTATATTGTTAACGCTTTGTGTATCTGTGCGGTGATTCGTGTTGTTTAGTTGTTTTGCTTGAAAATATGGAAAGTTGGTAAAATCTTTCATGATTTATGAATATTTCAAGACTACATCAGACTTCAATGGTTATGTTATGCTGGCAAACGTCAACGTCAACACTGACACACAGGCAACGGAGGTGTGGTCATCCCCACTACTGCCAAAAGATTGAAACGTCACAGCCCGCCTTACAGCTCGGTAGATTTGAAATCGTTCGCAAAAGTAGCCACTTTCAAGGCAGATTTTGAGACACTTGGAACTTTTTTTTTCGAATTTTCACGAAACGTAGTCTTGTTATTAAGGCTCTACATTCGATTAGTATGATTTTTTTCTATATTTTTGGATGGTGGTCACTACCCTATTAGTCAAAATAAACCAAAATCCGAGTGCGAGCGCAGGTGGTGACGCAACGTTCGTGCGGCTTTCTGGGGGGAAATAGCAAAAGGTCGACGCTTCGTTTGCGACAATTTGTTTGGAGCGACGACTTCAGATGTTCCCGACACGAGCTTTGAAAATTCACTTCTCGCTGCTTTGATATTTGATTGTATCAAAGTAATTTCATGGTGCAATTGTCTGTTTTGGTTTTGCACGCTTACACAATTTACCGCCAGGTGGCTATCGGCTTTTTATCGTCCCCAATAAGAACTTTTAAAAGTTCAAATTTGAAAACCTAAAAACAAACCTTAAGATTGAAAATTCAATAATAAATGTCGTAGCTTTTAGTCCAAGAGCTTAAACATATTAGTGACCTTACATAGGCTAATGGGAAATAGAAGACTTCGCGGCGTGTCAGGAACTACAGAAGAAATTTTGTTTTCTCCAGTGGTTACGAAGATACAGGGTGTTTTGTGTGTTTCGTATGAAACTTAGATAAGCGATATTTCTGAAACGGCTATAGATATTTTGTTGAAATTCATCAGTAACATTTCTCTGTTGGAACTCACCCCGAAGCCATACCGGGTAAGTCAAAATCCAGGGCCGGGCTAGAAAAAATGTGCCCCTTTTTGTTTCATCAAGAACTACATTTTCTAACCGCTTTTCTGAAAAACTGCTATCGGATTTAAAATGCTAAGGAAAAATCCTTCAAGAATCACTTTTCAATTTAGATGGCGCTTCAGGTGCGCCGTTTCGACAATAAATTTAAAAGTAGAATTTGTGGATGGGTTTCCATTTTCTCCCGGACATAATCGTCTCATTGTTTGATTGAATCCATGAAAATTCTTTTTTTTGCTTGTCTCTGTTAAATAGAAAGGTTTGGTTGAAAGAAAAATTCCAGAGCCCACAATTTTTTTTTATGATAAAATCCAGAGTGAAACACAAAATTTTAGACTTGATTTGGTCGGTCGTCAAAAAAAATCTTCGGCTATGGAATTTTTCTTCCTACCAAAGCCATTCTATTCCACAAAGACAAGCTAAAAAATGAATTTGAATGAATTCAATCAAACAGTGAGTCGATTATGTCCGGTCGAACATGGAAACTTACCCACAAATTTTATTTTCAATTTTTATGTCGAAACAGTTTAGGTGTGCCATCTAAGTTGAAGGGTGATTCTTGGAGCATTTTTCCTTAGCTTTTCGAATCCGATAGCAGGTTTTTAGAAAAGCGGTCAAAAAATGTACTTTTTGATCAAATAACAAAGGGGCGCATTTTTTCTATCCCGGCCCTGGATTTTGACTTACCCAGTATGGCTTCGGGGTAAGTTCCAATAAAGAAATACTACTGGTGAATTTCAAGAAAATATCTCTAGGCGTTTCAGGAATATCGCGTATCAAAGTTTCATACGAAACGAACAAAACACCCTGTATCTTCGTAACCAATGGAGAAAACGAAATTTCTTCTGTGGAACCTGACTCGCCTCAAAGTCCTTTATCTCCCATTGGCTTATGTAAGGTCACTCATGAATCACCCTGTATAATCCCGTGGGATTTTGAATGAAGGAGCATAGCGACTATGTGGAATACATTCCTTAGATGGCCAGCAATCACACTTAACCAGGTGTTCTGTTTGAATTTCTTGCAGGGGATTTATACAGGGTGAAACAGAAAAAATAGATCAAAATTCGTAGCTCCAGACTGGGAAAAGGTGGGAAGCTTAAACTGCAGACGTGATTTGATTCTGTGGTTATGTTGATTCCTGCCGAATTTGGTCTCAGTCCATCGGATAAATTTCGAATAATTTAATAACAAAGCTTTAAACTTTGACATTTTAAAATATTTCACAGATGACAGGCGGGGAAATACTTTCAACAGTTTTGAGTACAGTTTTTCAAGGACTTTCAAATGACACATTGCAAGTCAAGTTCCGTTAGATATCATTTCTGTCATTTTTGATGGTGACATTCCCGTTTGACAGATTACCATCACAGCAAAACCATGTCCGCATACCGAATTTCAAGTCGATCGGATCAACGTTGCGGCTGTTATCGTGGAAATTACATACACAGACACACACAGCTCCGTTATTTTCTCTAAAAAACTTTGCCATTATACCGGGTGTTTATAAACGTCTGTGATCGCGGCAGGCTTTGGTCAGGCCAAAAGTCGCAGTGAAAGGCACGATTTGAAAGAGTGATAGGAGATTCCAAAGGCGATATGATAACAAACGTTTATAAACACTCGGTATTATTCAAAATCTATTCGATGGATGAGAACCAAATTTAGTAGGAAGCAACAAAACAAAATAATTAAACTCAGCCCGTAGTTGGAGCTCTCCACCAATTATTCCCAGTTGGTTGTACGTTACGAATTTTTTAATTTTCTCTTGGCCATTACCACTGGAGACGACCGCTCGCTCGGATTTTGACCAGGACGACCCGTGGTTGGTGCAGGACTCAACTCGGCCGTCCTTTCCTGGTGGGGGATTAACTTTTTTTTGGAAATTTTCAATTGATATCGGAAGTAGATTGCATTGGGCATCGTGTAAGCATATTTTCAAATCCGACACGGTTTCGGTTTTTCGACGGTGATTTTTTCAAAATAATGAAATAAATTTTTAAGTTCTCTTGTTTTTCACCCTATTTACCACGAATGTCAATTTTTTAAGCAAAACCCTCAAAAGCATAAAGTGCGGCATCCACCTGGTGATTTGTACCGCTCCTCCACCTTCTATAGTTAAAGGTATATAATTTGTTTCCTTTTTTTTCTGTTTCACCCTGTATAAATCCTCTGCAAGAAATTCAAGCAAAACACCCGGTGAGGTGTGATTGCTGCCCATTTGAGGAATGTACATATTCCACATGGTCGCTATGCTCCTTCATTCAAAATTCACGGAATGCTTTTTAATTACATAAGCTCCTGGACTATTTTGTGTTTATGTCATATCACAGTGTTATGTTCACAATAATTCTTTTCAACTTATTCCAGAGGACACAAACGGTATAAACATAAACTGGAAGACATACAACAGAACTAGCCCATAAATTTAGCTTGAGCGTAACCACACACTAAATAAATCTTTTGTGGTAGGTACCTACCTAGTTCTTTCCTGGGGGGCCCAAGTAAATCTTTTACAGTTCTCTCAGTGATTAGAAGTGCACAGAATCGAGTCGGCAGTTCCCTTAAGCGTAGTTTCGCTGCGAAATTTTTAATTGCTTCCGTATAGTGTTGCTCGAGTTCTTGAAGTCATGAAAAAAGTTCCTCGTTAGTACATCAAAGCTCCGAAGTAAACAATGAGCTTTATATCGATTCTCTCGATGGATGCAATCTATTTTTCAACAAGTTTGTTTATTAAAAATTGAGAATGCAACGCCGGCGTGCCAGTACGGTCCTGTACCTTGTATAGCGACGGCGGTGGCAGCAGCGGCTCGGAAAGATTGTAAATATTAAACGGAATGGGGGTCGGCAACCATTCAGCAGGGTGGTTGTTGGTTGTATGGGAGCGAAAGCCAACGTTTGCATTATCCTAATAAAAACCGGCCATGTGAAAGGATGATGGCTGATGAAAATTCTGTCATATCCTGTTATTTTTGCGCAATGAAATCAACGCGCGGGACTTCAGTTAAGGCGATTTTCCACCGATAAATTTCCAGATCCTCGAGTTCTAATCAAGGCCGTTTCAATGATCGTAAGCAGGAAACGCAGGGCGTGCGCAGAATAATGTTGAAAAAGACTGCAAGGAAGTCAAGGAACACAGCCGTGCAAGGAATGCTCCCGCAGGAAATTGACCAAGTCTCAACTTTTTGTGACAACATGCTGCCGACGGCCATGCATTTCTGGTAAGAACCATCAGTCATAAGCTGCACTTTTCCCAGAGGAAGCTGTCGTATTCGGAGGCAAAGTACTAGTAAGGATCGTCCGAAGCCCTACTCAGCAGGAAATAAGCAAGATTACGAATGGACTGAGCAAGGACTGTATAGGGAGCCTAACGACCAAAGGACCAAACAGGTCCCGCTGACTCGCGAATGCTATTTTTTCACAAGTAAACAGAAAAACTACTTGTGAGATTATTGGAAAGATATCACACGCTCAGTTAATTCACCTGTGGATTATTCACATGAGCTTCCGCCCACTAAAGCGATAAAATCAATTGCATCGATACTCTCGAGAAGGTGCATTTCAGGCTCGACCTGTGCGATTTTTAACAAAAAATCTCTATCCACACACACAAGAAGTCTCCCAAGTCTCTCTGATAGCCGGATACCACTTACCACGCAACCGGTTGTGAAGCAATAATAATTTCCAGAGATTAATGAAGCCTCGCCTTTTCGCTGGCAGGATTTCTTGGTGCTTTTAATCATTTGATGCAGCCAGCCAAAGTGATATATTTTAACTTTTCTCTCGCGCGCACACTCTACCACACAAGTTTTCGGGTTTAATCCGATCGGACGTATTTAGAGTATAACATTTGCTCAACATCTGTCTTAATCAGCATCCGTCTTATTAAATCATCCTTGACACAGTTGAATGATACCTACTCTGGCAGACACTAGAACATCAAACAATGGATCAATAAAACTGGCCGAAGAGGCATTATCAATGCAAACCTTTCTTTTTTATAGCGTTGCTGCTCTTCGTTTATGTTCCGGTCAGGGGGGCCCATCAAGACACACCGGGGTATAAATCATGGTTTATTTTTTATTCTCACTCGCTATACACTGAGCATCGCCGTCGTCTTTCTTTTTAAGCCTTGTCACACGTAGCAGCAGAGGCTTGTGGCCTCTTTTTCTTTAATTTTTTGCTTTAAACCTCACCAGACGTAGTGAGGCTATTTGTGGTCACTTTTTTTTTTCGTTATTTTTCCGGTATATAGACGGTCGCATCTGATCTGTTTCGGTTCGATGCCGACGACATTTGAGGACGATCGGTCAAATATCAACAATCTTTAACAACAATAAATATGCACGGGTCGGGTCGCGAAACCCGTCTGAGATGACAACGCTCTAATATACATTGTAGTTCTTAACCTTTACGTGATCATATCTTTGGATGTAATTGATCTCTGCGTTATTTTTTTCAATTGAAGTACACATAGAGACCTTTATGATAGTGTAACAGTGGTTAAGAAAGAGTTGTTTAATAATGTACATATCTATAAACAAGAAAACATCTTGATTAGCGCTATGAATGCATCATCCTTTACAGCAAGCGACAAAACTTTTCTATTCATGCAAATTTCTTAGTACAACCATCGAAGCTAATGAAGCCAGAGCTTTGAAGAATCTTAAAAAAAAATTGACTTAAAACTTTTTAGATATAAATTTTTTCTGACGTATCAACTGTGAAGAGCGCGCGCTGCTGCACTGAGAGAAAAGATTTCGAATATTTATTGTGGAAAACACAGACTCGTTTATTGTTAACAAATGCCTTATTTAAATACGGCTTAATAAATATTTATTTGCATCCACCAAGCGGATTGTTTTGATAGCGTTGAAATACCTTGTTTCCTGTTATTTAATATTTTGTTATAATTACAAAACATCAGTTTGATAATGTTTCATCAATAAGAAACGTGAATAATAATGAGCAATTCGATTATTGAGTGGTAACGATAGAATATCAGCTATGAATAATATGATCTAAATTAGTTTTTATAGGTAATTTTATGCATTATTGCTGGCTATAGATGATTCTGCCAAATCATCATTAAACATAATAAATCCATTATCAATAGCTAATAATTCGTTTAATAAATACAGGGTGATTCAAAGTGTCGGACCACCTTGAAGGTGCATGATATGCAGGTATAGTACAGTACTGAAAAGTTGTTTTCAAGATTCTAGGCTTTTTAATTTTGAAGTTATAGAGGTACAAAATTTGATTTTTCGATTTCTTCTATTTTCGTTGTTTCAAAAGATTTTAGCAAAGACTCCATTACATATAGTGAAATAATGGATTCGAAAAATCAACCTCTGAATCTGTATTGAATTTCTGTTTTCTATACAGGTTGAGTCATAAACTATTCTGCTTTCTATACAGGTTGAGTCATGAACTACAAAAATTCAGTTTTCCTAAGAAACCAGAAGCAAAGAATTTTATAAAATCGAATTGTGTTTTATTGTGCTCTACATAGGATATGGGACTGTTTGCAGGCACTTTTGGAAAAAATAATTTCCAAGATTCATGACTCACCCTTTATACAAAAGAGAAATTCATCACAGATTTAGAGGTTGATTTCTGGCACTCATTGTTTTTCCATAAAGAGTTCACCAAAATCTTTTCAAACAACGAGAATAGAAGCGATCGAAGAACCAACTTTTGTTCCTCCACAACTTGAAAACTGGAAGACATTAGAATCTTTTCAACAACTTTTCAGCACTCTACTACACCTCTACATTATGCACTTTTCAAGATGGTCCCGACATTTTTGAGTCACCCTGTATAAATAAATTTGCTTTTCTTCAACGAGATACTGGACAATGAATGACATGGGATGATACGACACAAATGACACCATGCACGAATAATGGCGTCGGGTGGAAATCTCTCACCCCACCAACGCATTACATTGGCAATAATAAATAATAATATCCGAAGATACTCTAGTGATTAAATTCATTGAGGGTGACTTAGCGATTGTTTATGAATAATGAACAGTTATTATTGGGGAATAAATGGTGCCAAAGTGAAGTGAACACAGGTATATTGTTGGTTAAGAACAGGTGATTGTTCGCCAATATGTATTTCTTTATAGTGATCAAACCGGCTCAATCACAAACAAAATGTGCAATTTGGATGTAATAAATCATTTTGTGGGAAAGTTTGACTAATATTTGATACGGAATAATATATTCATCGAATCTTATGAACTGTTATGAACAACTGGCATAATAAGCCCCTTGGTTATAATGAATAAGTGATTTCAAAATAATTATTTGATGTAAACGACATATGGTGACATATACTTTGTTATAGTATTTGTTATTAAATTGGTACGAAACAAGTATTTATTACCTATAAATGAAACTTTTCTCTTAGTGTGGGTGAAATAGCGGACCTCGGACTACTTACTGTTCGAAACCTACTAGACTAGAAGTAGAAGTGAGGACAGTGAGGTGGACACTTCTCATGTGAAGCTGAGCTTTCATATAAATAAGTAAAGTGTGATCAAAAACTTTGCTGCTCTAGGCGGGCCTGGCCTGGCCAAAATCAGCCTCGTTTGCCTGCCAATGGCCAGACCAGAGACCACAGCCTGCCTAGAGGAGGAAAGTTTTTGATCATACGGTATAATCATATACTTGTTTTTAATGAAGAAAACAAGGTTAGCCGAGTTATGGAGGGAAAATCGCTCTCAACGGTGACATGACTGCTATGGCGTTAACGTAAAATACGCATGATGGCGCCGATAAAACTATTTCCCGCTATTCCCTATATCGAAAATGTCCTATTTCGGATACTTCCTTTGCTAGTGTTTTTCAAACTGTCAAAAGCGAAATCATCACCCCTCTTCCTTACGTGTTGCATACCATGGCTCTTCTACTTCCGTTTCCTTACTTTTTGTACAAATGGCCATTTCATCTTAGGTGACATTTGGCAAGTATGTTTTGCAAGCCCGCAATTCAAGTTTTAGAGCATTTTTATCATTTTTCTTTGCGAAGCAGGTTTTGAGGAGCTCCCAGGATAAACAACGAAACAATAGTAATAGCTAGGTACCTACTTATTGTATGGTATGTGTGTATGCGAGTGTGTATGTGTCTTATGTGTACTTTTTGTGACAATGTACCAGATGTGTAACATCTTGCTTTCACTGATCCTTCAAAGGAGAAGTGCGCTATTGAGCCCCACGCCCGTGAAAGCATATTCACTTGTTACTGGGAATACTGGGTCTACTATAATCAGCAGAGGCTCCTTTTTGCTTGAAAATCTGACGGGCGTAGTCGAGTGAGCGTGACCACCCCTTTTGTTGCGCCACGCTGCCTTTTGCCTCAATTCCTCCAGGTAATATACAGAAATAAAGCCATGTTCCAATGAAATAATAATAGTAAAGTTGCTGGAAACGACGACGAATATCCGCGGATGAATATTGAATTGAGTTCCGAGTAGTAGAGAATTCCGAACGTGCGCCATTAGGTATTTCATTTGAATTTAATTTATCGAACACCATTTCCACCGAATTGCCTCTGCTGCTGCTATACTGCTGCTCTCATCGGGTTGCGCCAGGTTGTGCATGTGTTGAACCCGAGTGTAGTAGTTCTCGAAACTGGTGTAGCGCCTGTGTTTCCCCTGAAATTCCAGAGCTCGGCATCGGCAATCATGGCCGCGCGAGCAGGAAAAACCAGGAACGTTGTTGATGTTGATGATGATGATGAGTAATAAATCGCGTGACCGGCCTAGAAACTGATACACAATAGGAAAATTTGCGTGGGGTAGTAATATCACAGGGCGGATATATTAAGATAAAGGCCCCGTGGATGCCGGCGTTCGCCTTCTAATGAGGGAGAAAACCGAGGCGAAACTTTGTTTATTGTACGAAATAAATTGTTCGGCAGCAACAGCAAGTAGGTCGGTGTGCGTGTTGAGCGTTCAAAAGCTACCAAACCTCCTTGCTCTGGCGCAGCACTTTAACATGTAGGTACCTACAGAGCAGTGCAGTGCGATTGTTTTATTCATCAAAAACGCCGACGTGAATGTTGAAGCAAACAATTGGCATAAAAAATTGAAGTTGCGTATGGTATGTGATATTTCAACTTGTTCGGTTTATTTTTATCACTCATATGCATTTAGTTATTTAGGCATGGCCGGGGGCATGGCCTACCAGCGCCGCCTGGGTCGATGGAGCTTTCTTTCCTGTCGGTTTTGTTTTAGACTTCGATAGGGTCTTACTTGAAAATTATTCTAAACCAGCTAGACTCGGAGAATTTATTAGCTTTGTATCAAGAAGAGGGATAAGGGTGCACAAAGTCTCTAGAAGGAAAATAATAATACCTCAGAAATGCCTCACTGAAAAACCTAAAAGGCGTTCGAAAAGAACATGAGATTATACACCGTGTCTTCTCAGGTACTCTTTAGGTACTCGGAGACTAAGGAGGTCTCAGGAGACATACGAAAGGAATATCTATAACGACCTAAAATGATTTCTAGCACAAGTTTTTTTAAAACAACAATCAGTTTCACGCCTTTTTTCCTTATAGTAAGCTATGGAAAAAATGTGTTGTGTTGGTACGAGTGGTACGATGAATCTAGTGATAGATGTTTTCTGTATAATCTGACAGTTGTCACCGTCAGTCTCCGTCTTCGCGACGTGGTAAAGAACATAATCGTCTTTATACTGGCTGGTGGCTCTTCGCTAATGCTGTTAGGTAGTGGTGGTCACTAAAGAAAATGCTGCTGATGCGTATCGATACTGAAGAAAATAGAATAAAATTTCTCATTACCCAGAGGCCCCATCTTATGATGGTAATCACTGAGTATAGTAAGTACTACCTACTCTAGCTTTATACTAAAACAGCAAGCAGGAAATGGACAAGTTTCATAATGGGAATATCTTTCAACACAGTGCATTCCCGCGCGTGTCTTCCCTCGTGCAGTGATGGTGACAAATGACACATTATACATAGCGCATCTAGCTGCCATTAGCATGAAGTAAGTCATCATCAAACTATCCCTATCAGCACAACACTTTTTTCCATTAGCTCAGTCAATCTAGACTTTATATCATAAATACCGGGAACAAATTCGCCTTATCAAGCTAGATTTTGGTTCAGTGAGTCCTTAGACCATGAGAACCCACTAGTCAATTTTCGCGGACTTTCTCGCGTGTGCTTCATGGCCTTCCAGGTCTTCGAATGTTTGGAGTCGCTGTAGTGTGGTGTAACAAAATGTGGGATTGATATTTGCATTACCGAGAAAATGGAGGAAAAAAAGTTGCCGACAACCGGATTCGAACCCGGGATGTTGGGAGACCGATGTCCGACCACTTGGCCACGGTCGTTCCACTGTGTCACGGCGCATGTTCCTCTCTAGGTACAGACATTTTACTTCAAGCGGTTTCAGTTAGATGGCGACTCTAATCAAACTGATTAACAGAAGAACTCAAAGGCACCCGCTGAACTTCGGCTTTGTGTTAGTTCTTTCATCAGGTGGCTAAGCTTTTTTTGCGAACAATAAGAAAAATCGATAAAAAAGGAAACGAGAACATTTTGGCGCCCCTTCCTTTGAGCTTTGAGGCGCCTTCGTGCGGGGCACGTAATTGCCACCCGCTAGGCGCAGCTCTGGAAATGATAGTCTAGTCCAAGGATGCCTATACTACTGGCTGGATAAGAAACTTCGCCGCCATCTTGAAGCTTGATCTGACCCTGTGCTCGTCGGGATTGTCATCGTGACATTCGTGGCGGACGCCGCCAGCCTCTTGGTGCATTCATGGCGAATTATCGTTGATTATGCCGCGCAAGCCCAATAGTGTTCACAACAAGCGGACCCCGCAACATAACACACTTTTTGTTGCAGGTAATTGACTAATTGCTATCATTTTACAAGACCGGGCCCATATCGGGCCTGGCAGCAAACTTCTGAACGACAGTTTCGAGTGTGCTCCAACTGAACGTCACTATGGTTACGGATCGCGGACCAGTCGCGGACGATGACACTTTTCCCGTCGGGATTGTCAAATCTCGGCTTCACCTTTCTACGTCAAAACCGGCGAAGCTTCTTGTCCAGTCAGTATAGACGTCCTTGGTCTAGTCACTCTAGTTCAGGGTTAGCTATCAACTTGGTTTTGTTGTCATAGATTTGATTGTTGCAACAATTGTTTTCATTGCAACAAATTCAAATTTTAAGGTCAGCGAGGACTGAAAAAGTGGCCCTGAATATTAGTATTACCCTTTTGGTCGACTGTTAGGAAACTTTCACACTAACCTACTCTATGGAAAGGTATCGTCGAGTTGTTTTTTATTTCATGGTGTTGTATTGGTTGATGTCACAATAGACCATTTCCACATGACGTCACACGCACGTGTCGAACGACTGATTCGGGGCAACGTCAACATGATGACAACTGTACGTGCCAGTTTGACAAAACTTTGTGACACCAGTGACTTTCATACACCGACACCGACTGACAGATTGACATACTTCCAATGTGACTGACGCACATGACTGACGTAGCCCACGTGCAATGTGACAGATAACGCACATCTGACTGACGTTGCCCCGAATCAGCTGTTCAAGACGGCGCTGCGTGACGTCAGTGGAAATGGTCTATTGTCGCTATAGGTTTCAAGGTTTTTCTTTCCATATAAAAGACACCGAAACACAAAACAGGCAGGAACGGTCAGCAGTCCCAAGGAGCGGCAAAGAGGTCTACAGTGTGATCTGTCATTCCCACCCCACAGAGTTTGCTGTCTAGGTCAAAAATAATCGGCAATCCGCTACTCTGGGAATTCACAAATTTTGAATTTGGGAACTACACAAACTAGCTAGGTCGGGGGGGCATGACAAGAATCTGGAGCTTTTAAAATTAAATAAAAATGCCTGGCGAAAACTAAACATTTCAACAGTTACTATAGCAGACTTCTTCAGAAAAATGCTCGTGAACTGGAAGAGGTGTAATCCGAGGTGATTGCGCGCATTTTACGGCTCTGTTTATAGGCGCAGGAGAGGGAAAAGTCTTTGAAATTCCGGTACTACACCGCCTACATTTTAAAGGCTTTTTTTATGAGTGGAATGTGATTTATGCATGTTAGAGATTTTTGTAATAATTACATCGCTGGGTGGTTAGGACACGTTTTTTGGCGTTTTGATTTTATTACTTTTACGGTTTTTTTGTAGAGGGGGGGGGGGCTGTCTAAAATTGAAAGGGAAATGAAACGCTGGCTTCTAACAAGTCGAACTCGTAATATTTTGGATTATTCTAATAGCTGCACTGCAGGTTACGATCCTCTAATCTCACTGATGTTATTGGACAAACTTTGACAGGGTGTCATTCTATCGTTCTGTTGAACCGCCCCAACAATCCATCAAAACGTAGGTGACTCATTAGTAGAGCCTCTTGCGCACCTTTGTCGGCATCTTGTTGGTTTCAAGATGTCCACTGGTGTCTATCGTGCACTTTTCTCCAGGAAGTCCTGGCTCTGGTTCGAGGTCCTGATTCCTCAGCCACACTTTCTTGAACGATGGCAACTTTTTACTCGGAGCAACCTGCACGAGCACACTGAAATGTTTTGATGTTAGCGACAGACCCAGTTTAGTTCGAATTTCTAGACCAGATTCCGAATTGTGCGTTCAAAAAGTCGATTGTATAACTATATCGGCCACAATATGAACTTTGTAATTCGTATATTGCTTCATGTCTCATTTTTTTACGTTTTTGTGGCTCTGTAGTCTGAGCGTCTGAGCGCAGGCTAAAATAGCGCGGATAAAACAGCGCTGGACAATATAGTGCAGAGTCGAAACAGCGCGGGAAAATATAGCGCAGAGTCAAAACAGCGCGGAACAATATAGCGCGAAGTCAAAATAGCGCGGGGCAATTTGAAGTAGAGACAAAACACCGCCGAACAAAAAAGCGCGTACGATTGTTTCTCTTTGACTCTAGTCTCCTTCTTCCCAGTCCCCTATGAGGAGTTGATATTCTGATTTGAGTTTCCTGCTTCTTTACAGACTCGCTAGATATCTCAATAGTGTCTTAGATTGTTTATTTCATGGGTCTGGATAAAAAGAAGAAACTTCAGCCAGAAATCAGCTCCTTAGATGGATCTAAAAAAGAAAGCTAGAAGGACTTAGCCGTGTATCAATGGCGCAGTTTTATCCCGGTCTGTTTCGTCTCGCGCTTTTTCATCTGCGCTGTTTTGTCTCTGCGCTATATTGTCCCGCGCCGTTTTGTCTTATCTTTTCCCGCGCTCAAATGACACCAGAGCCTTGTGTGCAAATATAATTTTGAGGTTATAAAAATTAATATTCTGCGTTCAACCCTAGTGTGATTGTAGTGAGCTATGATTTCCCGAATTTCTCCTTTCCAAAGGCGTCGCGTGGCGAGACTCCCAGCCAACTAGAATCACACTAGGGTTGAACACAGTATATCTACAGTATGTTCATTAAAAATTCAATAATGGGACAATTAATTATCACAACATTTTCAAAGGACTGTACAAATTGGAGTGGTCTTACTCCAGAATTCGGGTTGTAGGTCTTGATCTTGCTCGTCATGCAGCACAAAAAATGCGAGCATGCAGAACCGGGACTGGAAGGACAGCTGGGCGAGAAGTACGAGCAAGCATCATCAAAGTCGTCCTGGCAATTTGAATTTCAGTGTGGGTAAAAAGATTCAATATTTTGTTAGGTACATATTCTCGGAAAGCAAAGGCATTGGAGCGCTTTCGACATTGTCACCGTGAAAGTTGAAAGTAGTTGGTTATTTATCACCTTTGAACGTTTACGCTTGAAAATCTCCGAGCAGATTATTTTCAGTCGTGTCCCATCTCAACCCCATCATCCGCAGTTTATGTGCGAGGCTCAGCAGAGGCGCTTAAGCAAAGCCCAAGTGGTGATTTATCGGAGAATAAGGAACCCCTTCCTCCCACTCTCCGCGAGTTTCGGCCCCCTTCCATACCATCGGAATTGTTTGTCAATCAGCGGCGGTGCGAAGTAAATCGAATTAAATTAAAGGGTAGCCAGAAGAGGCTTTGGTTGTACGCCAGAGGCGACTGCCGAAGCAAAAGAGAGCGAGAGAGAGGCAGGCCAAAGGGCTATGGCTGGCAAGCCACTCCACGTTTTATGAATGAATAATGAGTTCTGTCCGAACGAACACACCCCATAAAAGTACGTCACATCCGTTGGCTTCAGTTAAGAACGCGTCACATTTTGTTTACACTGAGCTGGCTGGATGCTTGCTAAGGGTTGGTTGGTCGGCCGGTTGTATGCGCGCTCTGTGAAAAACGGACGTGAAAACAAGAAGCGCAAAAGCAGCGGCGATAAATCAGAAGCCTAAATCACAAGTGCCCGGGAGATGTTCGGCTAACGGACGATAAAAAACACAATCGACCTCAATTAGTCTGAATTAGAGAAATTGACGACAACACGAAGAAGAGCGCGCTGCCGAGCACGGAGCAGATTGGACCAACTGTTACCGAAACAGTTACAAATCTCCGAGAGAAATAAATTTGTGATTGGAAGAGAGGCAAGTAGTAGGTACCCCAGTGCGGTTGCGGTTAGTTAATGGGGCTTGTGATTGTATGAGTTACGCGGCCAACTTCGGATCTATCGCTGGCTCTTTTCAGTTTTCATGGTTCGAATTAACGGATGCACGGCTCAACAAAAAAGAAACAAAATTGCAAAGATGTTATCTTTTTGGAGATCCCTCTGAATAAACAGAACGCGCTTGTTTAAATTGTGGCCGGTATAGGATATGGCTGGCGTCTCAAACAAATGTGGGAAAATCGGAAGTTTGCTCGTGGTATAACACTTTCGGGATCCTCTGGTACCTAATCAGACACAGAATGCATCATGATAATATATTACCACATGATTCTTCCGATCTCTTTACTGATGGTACTATCACCATCATCGACATACCTTCCTAAAAATCTCAGAGAGAACGTTCAATTCTGGATGGCTGTATGCTATACTCGTAGATCGACCTGATGAGCATTCAAAGAATCTCTATTCTCACAATTTATTGTAGGGTCTAATTTTTCATCATGAACTTCATATCCGTAGCACGCCTAACGAGTGCAGGAACTATTTCCTGAAGATAATCTCAGGAGAATGGTTTATTGTCAGTGGCTATTAATCAAAGTGGATGACGAATCGAATTTTTGCGGTTTTTGCGGAACCAGCACACACGTCTGGTTCGTTAGAAACACGCATCTATCGTTTTTGGCATCGGTTCGCTACCAATAAGTGAATGTGCACTTCTCTCAATGCTTGGCAATGATCGAGACATAAATGGACCCGCACTATGATTTCCACGTTCTCTGGACATGAACCCATGTGATTTTTGCTTGTGGTCATTATGAAGCCGTCGGTTTATGCCACTGCCACTCTTCTTGATGCTTTGGATGATCTCACGGCACGTCTGTAAATGGTTACAGTGATTATCAGCAACGTCGCGAATATCTCTGATAATGGCAGAAGAACAATAGAGTGACGAGCTGCGGACACTTGCAACAATTTTTATGATAATTTTGCTCTCGACTAAAGGTTCCATGTGTAGCGTTGCTGTTTTAATTATAATTCTTTTACTTCAAAGAATCGCGAATACAAGAGTATACTCTTAGCAAGACCGACTATGAAATTAATACGAGTATGGTCATTGAGAAGCTGTCATAGTGCAGGCGATAGGTACACCAGGATTATTGAAAAAAAAAGTGGCCTTGGATGATATAACTGATATTAGCAAGCCACGTTGCATAAATCTAGACTCATTATCTGCTGTCTAGACCCATTAGTAGAATTTGGGCTGCAGTTTCTATAGAAATTCACCCCTCAGTACCCAATGTTGGGGGGAGGATTGATGGAAAAGTATCAAGCATCATCGAACTTTTTTGTCGGAAGTCGATCTTCGGATGTCGTGTAAAGTCGCCATCTTTGAAAATATGACCGAATAAGGTCAAAATCATTCATGAATTAGATATTATTCATATGTTGGGTTTGGGTATTGATTCTTAGATTTTGAGGTGTTTCTGGAGACGTTTAAAACGAAACAAAAACTCATATTCAATGAACTCATTTGAGCTTAGCAAACAAATGCATATCATTGTTGGATGTGAGGTATGTGCTCGAAAGTTTCCCCAGGCAAAAATCAAGAAATATGCCAGTTTAAAGAGAGCTCCCAAAAACGCCTCAGTAGACTTGAGTAAAATAGTTCAATATTTTTTTTATTGCATTTCCTCCTTTCCAACTCTCGGGTCCTAGGTTATGAATTTTTATGAAATGCGGGTCAACTTTTTCTAATGGATCTTGTAGACAACCGAGTAGACAACAATTATGCAAAGTGGTTTGCTTGTTTTACTTGTATCATCAAATGCGACTTTTTTTTGCGTACCGTTACGAGTTTTTTCACTTTGAAAATGTGTCACAGATCCGTAGTAAAAGGCCCTCAAGGTTCAGACGCGGTTCTATGCGGTTATATCCTATAGCTAGGGAAAATGTCGATCTCATTCCAATACCCGCAGGTTTTTTGTGTAAGTACCTACTGAAGCAGAGTATAAATCCAATCCGAGAATGGTTTTCCAAAGGGGACAAATGAAGGTCGCTGCGGGTGCGGCTCGCCCGCCCACTTCCAAGGGGGTTGTCTGGAACCACACCAGACGTGGGTGTATAATAATCCAGCTGCTTTGAAAATAAACTTCAAAAATTTATATACCTTTCAAGCTCTAAGGTCTTCTCTCTGCGCGTCTAGCTATGAAATAAAATTTGAAAGGCAATTTTCCTCAATAAGCGTGTTTTTGTCCACTTATTGCGTTTTTTCCGAACGAAATTCGCGCACTCACAACAACAGGTCGGCAATTTTTTGATTACCCAGTCATTTTGCGGTGTTTTTGTGTAGATACCTATTCGAGATGATTATATGGGGAAAAAAGCAGGAACCCGGAACCGATATAATGCTAGTCACAGAAGCGATGATAGAAACGAACGTCCGTCCATTTATTTTAGGCCCCCACGCCACAGCAATGATTGATGGGCATTGAAGCCAATGTGGGTTGCGGATCCTGTTGATAAAACGCTCCTGATAACGGGAAAAAGGAAGGAATCATCGGCGCAAGGGGCCCCTCAACCCTCATTTTGTCGGTTTTCTGGGATTCCGGGACTTTTCCAGCGATGCAGGAATAATGAAACACCATGCACGCGCACATAAGTTGGTTCAATTTAAAGTTTTGAGGAATGCCATCATGTTTCACTCCGATTATGCATGAGGCATCGCATATCTAATAAACCACGTCGACATACAAATCCTTGACGAAGTCTCTCGTTTAATATTAAAAGATCAATTTAAAGTTTATACATTTGCAGCGGCGGCAACGTATAACTAACTACCCGTTCAACATAAATTTCGCTCTTTTTGGTGTTTGCTCGCGTTATTCGCAGAGAAAGGTCTGTTCCTCCGGGAGTTGCTTTTCGTGAAACACCACCCCCGAACAAAACCCTCCACCAAATGCATTTGTGCATTTGATATGCATCAATTGTATTCGATGGTTGTTGTACAATGTACAAAATTCATGAGCATTTTCTGTGTATTGAAGTAGCACACGCTGGCTCATTTGCTGGGATTCTTGTAATTTGTAGCTCTTGTCGTATGTAAACCGTTGACGCGGTGTTTTCGGATTGCAGGAAACAATGTGTCATGATGATAAAATGTAGATACGTTCCTGCATATTAAGAGCTCATACAGTAGAAGGGTACGACGGCTCTAGATGTCAGATGAGAATCTTGATTACAATGCTCAAGAAATAATCAAGCTACCCATTTTGAAAAACATTGACAAAAAAAAGTTAACCTATGTAGGTGTAGGTACCCTCGCGCAAACCCTAGGTGCTATCAACGATTAAACGAGCGTTCTGCATCTTACAACTTATCAGGCACTCCATATTTGCTTGAAAAAATGAGATAGAATGAGAATGTGTTTGAAGCAATCAACTGAGGAGCTCCAGGACAGCCCACCCACTTTCAGATTTGATCTTGGTCTTGGACCGTTGACCCACATTATCTTTGGGTTCCACCAAAATTTTAAGAGCAGATTAAATCTATCACGCTGATAGTTGCTTTGCACCAGCCAATAGGATGGCCAGTTGCTTAGTTACTATCAAAGTGATAAAGTTATCGCGTTGATAAAAGTTTGGTGGAACCCGAGGTATGTGCCACAGACAGGCTTCCCCATTTTCGCATCAACTCTTTTTTTTTTGACACGATGGTTTCACTCTCAAGTGTCGATTGAGTTTGAAGTTGACTGCGTTGTCACCACTCTTCCCTATCAAGCGTCATTTCCGAGTATACCCGTCCGTATTTTTGAAATGTGAATTCATGTTCCATGAAAATGGTGCGGTTACATTACTATGGCACTAACCAATCGTAGGAGGAGAACAGGTTGCCATGGGAATTCATCTCGCCGGTTTCAAAAATACGGACCCAGGCCCAATCAAGCACTGTTTATAGCGCGCTGAATTTGGAATTTGAAAAATATCTTTGTTCCCAGACAGTTTGCCGGTAATAGATGTCTAAGCCGAAACTAATTTTACAGTTTCAAGTCGGCTCAAAAGATATACAAGTACAGATCCAAGCCATTTTTCACTGCTTGCTACTCTTGCTAGCCGCCCTCGTAAATATACGAATGTGTTTCGATGAAACCCCGGCGACCGACCGGGGCTCACGGACAACGTAATTCAGTGATTTATAAACTACTGGGAGTGCAGCAGCATTGTTTTAATCACAATGATGATCCTCGGGGCAAATTGCGTCTCCTCTCGTTTTATTCGCTTCTCCTCCTTCTCCTCCTCTTCATAGTCGTGAGTCTGACCTCGATGTGCAATGTTGGTCTTTTTCGCTGTTTTTTGTTGCCAACACTCGCATAGTTAAAATGCAGCCGACATACCACCACGGCATCAGGACTCAGGAGTCGCACTGACTAAAAGTATCGCAGCACCGGCAGTAGCAGCAACTTTTGACGACGTGAGATTTATGGGACTACGAAGTTTCTTCCCGAGCAACTGTTGGAGTAAATTAAAAACCTATATCGAATTTCAGACTCGGGTCAGGTCTCTGCGTCCCCTCCCCTTCTCTTTGGCCCCAAAAAATGATTCATTTCAGTTTTTCGCCTCAAGTTTTTTGTGTGCGACTTTTGGCGGTAGAGACTTAATTTCAATATTCATGTTGTTTTACTTGCATTTCCAAGTCTAAAAGTTTTATTAATAAACACAATGCACCCTCTTCTAGAGCGTTCCCCTCACCCTATTCACCATTTTCGTAACTTCATGAATATTATTAATCCGCAGTGTATTGAAACACGGTGATTCTTATCCGTGTTTGACGCGTATTATCCACCTCACTTCACAGCGTTCCAACTGGGCTCTTTCGGGTAGGTGTATGGAAGAGTTCTAGAAAGCGCCAGTGCGAGGACGTCACAACAGAACGGAGTGAAGGTATACTGGTATTCATCTGTTATTGTCGCAACAAAAAAATATGGAAATAAGTACTGACATTTTCTTGTGAGACCGGGAATTCGCGATTGTATATTAGGTGGAGCTTCTTTGTGACAAAAAAATGTGTTTTTTGAAATTGTCACCCTGTTCAAATTCCGGCAACAACAGTTTCTTTCTCGGAATTTTTACAAAAATTATAGTGGAACACTAAACGATACCAGTCCGCCACACAGAGCAGCGGTAGTGTGAACAGCTTTTGTGTAACCATTTGCAATAGCATCAGGCATATGAAGTGGCCGGTAATGTCGCCTGACCTAAGCCTGATCGAAGACGTTTAAGATCTTCTCCAGTGTGGAGATCGTCGAATAGAATACCCGCAACTCGACCCGCAATAAACCTGGGGAGGTTTATCCGATTAATGCTCTCTAGAAACAATGGGCTGCTCTTCCTTGACAAATAATTGATACTCTAATGGGCCTATACAGTGTGATTTTTTTTTGCTTGAGCAGAAAGTGCAATGAGAATAAAAAATTTTTGTTTTGTTTTTGTGAAATTTTGAAAATTTCAAGGAGAAAAAAATTGAACTTTAAGAATTTCACTCCTATTTTTAAACGCATTATATACGCGTCGTATGTGACATAATCGCGCCCCATCCAATCGTAGATGGATCGGAGGGTGTGGCAAACTGCGTTTAGAGCGCAAAATTAACAGTGGCGTAGAGATTTTCACCAATTGGGAATCTTGGTGTAAATCACAAAAGCCTAAAGAAAAAATTGATTCAAATGATTTGGCAAATACCGTGTGATCAATTGAATTGCTAATTTAGACAGGCTGTGGCCTGGTCGAAATCAGGGGTGCGAAGTTGCATTTGGCTAGGGCACAGCCTGCCCAAATTAGAAATTCAATCGATCACACGATAGTAATGGATGGAACAAAGCAATGAACTTCAGTTTGAATGAATTCATTCATGGGAGCCGTTGAATTCCTCATCCATACTGTGCTACATTGGCATGATAGTACGCAACTGATCCAACCCGCTCGTGCTAGTTTTATTCGTGGCAACTGCAAACTGGTCGAGCTGTCACAATCACACTCCAATCACTAGGCTGGCGCGCCGCGAACTTGCGTTATTGGTCAGGGATTGGTCACAAATGCCGCTAGATCTTGACGTTTTAAATTTATCGGCTGATCGTAGCACCGAAACTATCAGCGTCCATGATACTCCAGCTTGTCACTTTATTTTTGCTCCAAAAAGTAATTTTACTAAAAACTAACAGTGAACCAAGTGCATAATTGACCAATGTAATCTCGGTTTCAAATCTATTAATGAACTATAAATCGGTGTTTTCCGGATTTTACGCATTTTCTGTGGTCACTCAAGTAGTATTGGTTAAAACAAAATCTGTTCAACAGCGTGTTTAGCGTTAACATTGTACTAACTTTTTTGGTGGAACCTGCGGTAAGTGCTACGACAATTTTTCTGTTCCGGGAATTTTCAGTTCATGGAGTAGCTCCGCCCATCGCATCGATACACATCTACTGTCTCGAGTACTCTATTCTACCATCTGTCTATCCTTTTATTCCTCTTCGACTCAATCCACACGCACAATTGTAAAAAGACGTAAGAAAATAGGCCAGTCACATTCCAGCTTACATCCCTGTTAGTTTCATCCATAAGGCATTGGTAATTCCGTGTGGCTGAAATTTCTTACGATTAGGGCTTACGTTACGTCTCTACGGATTTCTGTATGTGAAGGCTTTATAATATACAGGACTTCTAACCCCCAAATTTTTCTCTGAAAATCTTCCCTCCAAAAAATCTTGAGACAGGCCGATTTCAAATTCGAAGAGAGACATAATTAGCCTCGTAATTAGCATAATTTCAATTTTCTTGCTTCACCCCCTTGGCAGGGTGAAGATTTTTCAACCCCGTTTCAAAAATTTTAAATGGGAATTGAGATCGAGTAATACATTATTTTGAAGGCCTCCCAACTCTCTTAGTTTCAATGTGAAAAGAAACGATTTCGAATCAGCTGTTTTCAAAGTACGATTTTACAAATCCACGTTTACCATCACGTACATCACTTTAGCGCATACATGAGAACGCATACCTGCAGAGCGCGGTAATTTCAATTTTGACGCACGGAGTGTCACTGCCAATGGCAACTGTCAATCAATAATCGAAATGTAAACAAACATCACCTCCTAACAATTCAACATTTAATATTGTTCAAAATGAAAAATGGCAAAAAGATGCAGAAAAGATTCAGAGGTGATGCGAAACACAACGAGCTGCAAGGCGATCACCGAAACAAGAGCATTATTAGGTTAGGTCTGTCGAAACGTCAAATCGACGTCAAGCGCTGTCAGCTGCTATTTGCGTGACATTACACACGCACACCGTATTACAGTGTTGTCAACTTGTTGTCATATGATATGAGATATGGCAACGTCCTACTTCCACAGGTATGCGCAGAAGCCTTTCGGGAAACGTGGATTGAAAAATGTTGAAGTTGAATATTTAGTGTTCGAATGAAAAAAAAAAGTAATTTAAGAACGGATGCTTCGATTTTCTTCTCTTTAACACCAAAATAAAGAGAGTTGGAAGGCTTTCAAAATGTTTTATTCGATTCCTGTTATTCCCATTTGAAAGTTTTCAAAGGTGGTACCCTGCGTTAGGGAATCTTGAAAGCGGTTAGTTCGATTTGATTTCTTTTTGCACTAAAAGGAAGCGATTTGAAAGGCCTTCAAAATGATGTACCTATTACTCGGCCCCTATTCACATTCGAAATTTTCAAGAGGGAAGTCATCCTAGGGGATGGGAGCGATGAAGAAAATTGAATAGTCATGCTAATCATGTCCCCCCCCTGAATTAAAAATCGACCTCTCTCGGGATTTCTTTGGGAAAAAATGTTCAGAGGACAAATCGGAGGTGAAGCGTTTTGAAATGAAAGCCCTGTAGGTTCGACTTTTAGGGTTTTATAAATTAATATTATTAGGAGTTTTCCTCGGAGTTTTCTACATAGTAGCTTCTATACTGTCGGCAGTGAGTACTTTTTATATAGCAGCTTTGGATTGACTTGAGTCGAGCGGATCGAAACTCGCACCCCTTTTGTATTCTATAGTCGATGGAAACTGGATCGAATTAAAGTGACAGATCACCAAAAATCGAGGGTGCTGTCTAGTAATTATTGTACCAAAAACATTCAATTTCGATTGTTTTGTTGTCTCTTGTGCATGCTAAGGGTGAATTTAGTCAGCTTATTTCGCCGTGTGGTTTTAATATTAGCCAGAAGCGCAGCATTGCTCATTGACTCTTGTGGCACAACGCATGGCATGAAATCCAATGGGCGGTGCTGTGCTATAAGAATGTCCAGAAAATTGGAAGCCGAACGACAGCATAATGAAAAATTTTCTCAGCATATATACCTTTCCCCTATCCTCAGAGACTTTCATTAGCACATCTACCATTACACACTAAAACTTTTTCAACTGGATTTCATTTAAAAACTAACTAGAGTGGAACTCCTAGATTTTCCAGTTGAAAATCTAGTTAAAAATTTCAAACTAGATATCTAGTGGAGTGTTTTAAAAAAGCATCTAGTTATTCGAACTGAAAATACGTGGAATTTCACTAGAAAATCGAGTTTATCCATAAAGCTCCAGCTGAACTTTTCTAGTTCTAAATGAAATCTATTGGAGATTCAGGAAATCTAGTTACCCCGTTACTAAATTTTCTAGTTAAACCCCAAGGAAAAAGAATTGGAAATAAAACCGAATACATAAATTTCATGGTATTATATTCCTAAATAATTGTATAGGTAATACAGAGTAATAATAAATAACATATTCCTGTCGATGTTCGGCTTTCCATTTGGCAGCAACTGACAACAAGCTTGCGAATGTTCTGAAAATAGCTATGTATCAACTTTTCCAAACTATTCAATAAATAAAGTAATATGCAGAATTCAAAATCAACAGCTCTGGAAATGTCTAGGTGTTCAAAATCTACCTCAATCTATATCAAAATTATTCAAGTGTCAATAATATGATTAGAATGTGTGTCACATACCATTTTCTCGTCAAAATCCGAAAGTCGCGGGTAACGTGAATCTGCAATTTGGAACCCTCCTCCTTTGTTGGTCTTGCCTGGGTATGCAATCCTTAGAGTATCCAGCGCTGAACCAAAGCGCCTAAAAATTAACTTATAAAAAGGTCAATCGAAGTTTTGTCACTTGATACTTACATGCAGAGGAATATCTGATCAGCTGTATTGCCCGTTGTCCGTTTGTTTGTTTAAAACATGGATATCACTCAAGTAACACGTACAGTAATAATTATTGGGAGTAGGAACACTGGTTCAATTAGATATTTTTACCAAGCATTGATATTGCAACAAAGTTAGTCGAAATACCAAAAACATGGACAAAATGGAGTGTGAACTGTGTCACGTAAACAATGAAATCGACTAATCTTCTATATGTCTCACTTTGTGCGCAGATGCAGCATCAACTGGAATCCCTTAAAAACTACTGTAATCTAGTCAAATCGATTAAAATCTAGTTTGTTAGCAAAAGTAAATGACCTGATCGTTTGAATTCAACTGGATATCTAGCCACTTTATCTCTTTACTAGAACAAAATATTCAAATCTAGTTCAGCTACCGGTTGCATCTTGGACTCTAATCGAAATGCAGTCATAATAACTAGAAAACTAGGTGGAATCGCGGAAACTAGGCATATCTAGCTGAAATCAACTAGAAAAATTTCCAGTGTGTAGCCTGCGCTTTAGTGCCAAATTAATTTCGGCCGTTTTGCTTAAAAATTTTTTTTGCGAAGGAGGACAGGAGGAAAATAATTCAAGCTCCTTGCTCATACACTCACTACTCTAATGACAGCGAACTTAGTTACACCTTTCCGGATGTTTACCTTATCGACTTGGTTTAATAGTTGATACAGAACAGAGTATCTTACGTATACTTATCAATTATTACGATGTCAAGACCGTTTCATCAATTATAATAAATATAGTATCAGTCAATTACTACTTGGAAAAAAATCTTTAATTGCAAGAAAAAAGTAGCTGTTGATAAAGTATCAGCGCAACGTTGAATAACAATTATGCTTACAAGCTTCACATTTTTGACACTATATCAACGTAATATGCTCGAAAACAATTCGTAGAATAAAATACCAGATAAGTAACTAAGGATAATTATTTGCTATCATGTTTTCATTATTTAATTGAGGTTTGCATTAATAACTTTATTTAGTATTTATTTATACAGAGTGTCCCACGAAGTAACCGACACAGTTCAAGGATAGATTTACTTTCTCGAGGCAAATCAGAATCTGCCTTCAAAATTTTCCTGACGTCCCCCGTTTCCGATATACAGGGTACAGGGTGATTTATGTGTTCAACCGAAAAGTTTGATTGGCCATATCTCAGGAATAGATCAATAGAATCGATTGAAGTTTCGCAGGTATATTCTAAAACCACGGGCCTATTCATTCATGAAATGAACAGAGGACCGTACCCAAAATTTTGTTTTTCAAGTTTCTGTTAAAACAGTCATCCTGTATAGATTTTTTTCCAAAATCTGATGTCATATTCGGAAGCTACATAAAAAAGCTACAATATGCGATTCCTAAATTGTTTGGCTTTAATTTAGCTGATTTGAGAAAAAGTTATCAACAAAAATTTTTCAAGATTATTTTAAAACATTTTAATTCAAATCAGTGAAACGGTATTCGAAATGGTCGAACAAAGTCATTATTTCAATTGTGGTGCTCTAACTAACCAAGGATAATTTCAGGAGAATTTTTTGGAAACATGAATTTGGTACCCCAGATTCCTACCCAAATTCATGTTTCCAGAAAATCTTCTGAAATGATCCCTAGCTTGGTAGAACATCAAAATTGAAATTGTGAATTTGTCTGACCATCTGGAATAGCGTTCTTGTAGCATTTTTTATGTAATTTCTGAATATGATATACAGGATGACTTTTTCAACTGAAACTCGAGAAACAAAATTTTGGGTACGGTCCTGTATTTATTTTATAAATGAATAGGGCGCTAGAAAGGACTTCGCTTTTAGAATATATCTGCAAAACTTCAAACGATTTTATAGATCTATTTCTGAGATATGGCAATCAAACTTTTCGGTTGAACACATAAATCACCCTGTATATCGGAAACGGAAGACGTCAGAAAAATTTCGAATGCAGATTCTGATTTGCCTTGAGAAAGTATATCTACCTACCCTCAAGCCATGTCGGTTACTTCGTGGGACACACTGTATATGTACTCGTATACCGTATGTTCTTACTTCGTAGAATCTACGGAATTTCAAGATGCGTAGGTATTGTTTATGTCAGTTTCTGAACTGGCCCGACCTTTAGCACAGATCTGAAACGACGCATTTTATTAAGTCGACCTAAAAATTGAATGTTGATTTGATAACATAATTATTTTAAAGCGCTGCCATCTAATGTGAGATTTTCGATGAAAGTCCGAGCACACAAAGGCAAATTGGCATAAAGCTGCTCACAAACACTGCACAGCTTCCACAGTGATTTTTCCAGGTATTCAGGTGATAAAGTTGGGTGGATTTTTGCCCAACACCTGAACATAGATGATAATACGCGCGGAATTTAGGTACGGAGGTGTGCACCGGGCGGCACGTGTGGAATTTCATTTATTCCGCACTTCCTGCTCAACTTTCTCAACATTTGTGCTGAAGCTCCTGCCGAAAGCTTGAAAGCCAAAATTTTGAAACTTTCGGCACTTTCAATCGTGGGCCGCGCCACACTGTACTTTCGACCGCATCACCATAAATTCAGCGCCTTGCTCTTCTGTATGCACTTAACTTCCTTCTTTATGGGCGTTTGTTAGTTGGCGACGCGTACTCAATTTTAATTAGACCTTAGTGCTTAAATAACAGCTTCGAGACTTCCGACCACTGGTTAATGGGGGGTTTTTATGCTCGCTCCCGTCCTTCTATACGAGCCGTGCTCGGCATCATCGTCATCGGTTCGTTCTAATTAATTTTAGTATAGCATAAGCATAGTGAAATGGGAGCAGCTGCACGTTTTGTTTTTCTTTCTCCCACGAACTGCATTACTCCAGACGTTTTATACTGAGTGGTCAATAAAAATCTGTAAGTAATGCAAGTACATGCAGTTCTTTTTTTTTTTGTAAATTCAAGAGCTATACTCCAGGGCCACTTATTTATTTTTTTCAAATGTCTTGCCCTGATTTGAAAAGAAGCGTACTAGCAACGGCACTGCTGATGGTTGTTTATTCACGATAAGAGCTTACTTTATTCAGTGCTCTATGCATTCTTGAACAACGTGGTGAAAACTGTGATTTACGGTCATGAACTTCAGCCACAGAATGCTTTATCTTGAGAGTCTACACATACACCAAGCAAACGTACTCAGCAGACAAGTTATGACTACTACTGTCACGATTTGAGAATCTCGCATCACCACCAAAAATCGTGAGTAGCTACCCAAACTTCAAGCTCAAACTAAGTGAAGCTTCCGCGTCGTCCTCTAATCTGCAGCTTGGAGATCTGGTTACCATTCTAAAAGACAAACTAACCACCACGACTGGCTGCTCGGGTAGTTGACAAAGGTATGTATACCAAGAGGCCAAAAGCTCCCCAAAAGCTCGACCTTCTTCCGACTAACGAAGAGAACTAAATCTCGCTGTTTTTACAACATTTTTATACCCGATTACCTGCCTGTCACAAAAATTCTGAACAAATAAAATGTTTGTGGAAACCTTCTTCTCTCGTTTATTTCTTGTTCGCAACAATTTATCTTGGTCTCTCTTCAACATTCTTCATTTGAAGTCCTGTAATCGGTGATCCCTCTTTTTACAGGCACTTCTGTCTTACTGCTATTTTCGTCTCGATTTTCTGCGTACGTCACTACATTCTGCATCTTCCTTTCTACCCCTTATCACAGATGAAAGTATGGTGATGAAAACAAAAGTGAAAATTTCATTTTTTTTTTCTGGAATACCTATGCTCCATTCGCACTGATACCGTCAAATATGTTTTCTTTTTGTATCTCCAACCTTCGTTCCACTTCTATTCCTCTTCCTACTCGTTCCTGTTTGTTATTTGAAATCAAGTCCATCTTTTTAGTCTTTCTTTCTACTACATTGGAGTCTGGAGTCTGCGCGTTTAACCAGCGCCGGATCTAGGGGGAGGGGGCAAACCGGGGCATATGCACTGGGCGGCAGAATAAAGGGGCGGCAAAATAAGGTTTAATTTCATTTCAATAAAAAAAACGTGAGTGCGTGACCATAGTCACCCTCGGAAGAAGTGAAACTTCTATAGATATGAATCAATCAGCAAACAACGTTCGAAGAGGTGTTCTTTTCGTACTCCCGCTCCGCTCCCTCACGGTTTGTATCATCTTGTTTTTCTTATTATCAATCTTATTATTATTATTATTATTAGTCACTCAAAGGGCAGAGTACTTTCGACATGATTTTTTCACGATTAGACTTCTTTTATCTCTTTTCTCGCTGCGCTCGGCAGTGGAGAGCCCCACTAAATGCGGGAATGAAAAGAATCCTTCGAAATTCGACTTAATTATTATATTACCGCCCCTATGACTTGCCGCACTCGCTTGCGCGCCGGAACGCACTGCACGCCTGCTAGATTCTTTGCCTGCTAGGCCCGGCCCTGAATATACCTCCCTATCCCTATAATAAATCACATCCGCTCGAATCTATTCAAGCCAAGTCGAGAGCCATTCTTGTCGGGCCAACAGTACGACAACACGAAGAGCAGTCCAGTGTCGGCGATTAGTAAAAAATAGAACCGAACGCGGCGAACGCTGCAACAGCTTATTCTTTCATTTCCTGGGACGACGCTGGTCACCCCAAGGTCAGACAAGACAACGTTACAGCACATCGTTACAGGCATTCGTTACAACCACTGATGCTATGAAGCAATTTCACTCCCATGTGTGGTTCTGCGTTAGTGGTGTGTTGTGATCTAGGCGCGAGAATAGAAGTTTCACTTCAAAATATATGAAAGTAACATTCTGCTCTTCATCTTTATGTGAAAGTATTCAAATAGGATTCCCGAAAACGACAATGCATCTTGAAACAGTTTTTCGCAACAGCAGGAGTAGGCGGCAGGCGGTCGACATAACAGTGACGTTTGGCCTATCAACACAACACAATTTGGCGCCTAAAGCAATAGAGCAGAAACAAAATTCTGACAGAACTGAAAGTGGAAAACTGAGATGTTCCATTTCTTATTTTAGTAATATGTATATCTTTTTTTGTTCCGAGTATGTTTCTTACTGTTGAAAATGGAGAAAAGCAAGGTAGGTACTTGAAAGAGGGGCAACAAAAAATGCTCTGCAGTACTTCAGAAACTTGCATGTTTTTATATTGTGGAATTTTTGAGGAAAGGGGGGTATTTTACATAAACGGCCCCCTTGAAATCAAAAAATCTCCACCTGCGGCGCTTTAAGGGGCCCCGTTTCCTAAAGCCCCCTTTGCTTCTCGCGTATCGGTGGGGGGCGGCAAAATTAGATTTTACACCCCCTAAAAAAAAACCTAGATCCGGCACTGCGTTTAACTAATGCGATCTTAAGGTCTTTAAGCACGCTCTCACGAGAAAGTGCTCATGTTCCCAAAAATATTATGCATGGTATTTCTTCAATTGTTAAGTACAATGGTCTATTTGGCCTATTGGTCGATTATTCGGTGATGTCCATGTTCCCTTGTCGATGTCTCTATGGTGGGAACTTCATTGATTTTACAACAAAATCTCTGGAGCTTCTGTGCATATGCATATTGATGCTTTACTGCTTTACTGATGTTACAAAATTGATCCTCTCTTCCCAGATTGACATTCACATCTTCTGAAATTACTTTTATATCTAAGCTGAAAGGGTGTCGTATGTTTGCTCAATAATTTTTTTTTCGTAATTTCAGTTTTGAAAAATATCCAGCAGCGTAGTAAACAGCGATGATAAGATTGAGGTTCAATGAGTATATCCCATACACTTTCTATTTTCAGTAGAATGACTTTTTCGAGCAAAAATAATGTGACAAGCTGGGGGGCTACAGCTACGGCTGATGGCACCCGCAAACTTTTGGAGCTAAACTATCAGCGGTCATTGGCCGTATTCTCCCAGCGCTTCAGCTTATCACTTTATTTTTGCTCCAAAAAGTCATTCTACTGAAAATAGAAAGTATATGGGATATAATAAGTAAATGGAACTCACTAGATTATGGATCTCTAGGTAGGGGTGATGGTTCATCCGTTTATATTTTGGGTCCATTTGTACAAACTATGGAGTGTTAACCGGGGGGGATCTACATCATTTTCACGTGGATTCTTCGAAACTACGCAGCAGAAGTAGAGATACCCTGAAAACCTACTTGAAGTCTCGTGAGACTTGAAATATCAGTACAAACTTCACAAGATTGATCGTAAACATGTTCCAATCATTCAAATTTGAATCAAAAGAAGAAAAAGAAAAAAAGGAAAAAACACTTACTGAATGATCCCAGGTTTTAGAATCCAGGCCTGAATGAGCCGCTTTTCTACGGCTGCAAGGCAAAGACCCGGTCTGTATTTCGTTGACGTTAAAAACGCCAAAATTAATTGAATTTAAAAATGAGTTTTGTTGTCACCTAGTAAATTCATTTAAATTTACTTATTCGTTTCATAATAATTAGGTATGTAAAATGACTTAGGTTCCTATTCACACAAAATTGTAAACTCCGTTTCGATCTTGAAACGCAGTTCTCGCCCTGGCCGGACCTGACAAGGCTTGGCCTTCTTTGTTTTGAAATCTTCGTTATTCATAAAAGACGGATGGTAAATTTGGGCCCAAGTATGATCTTTACATCCTTTGAGTCACAGAATTTTGGGACACCTATACATATTTTTTGCCACCGTAGAGATACGGTAGCTCTTGTACATAATTGAAACAGTAATATGATCTGGAGAGAGAATGATTGTTCTAACAATCGCAATGACAGCAAAATCAACAAAAGTACAATATGGTTTTAAATTCAAGGGCCACCCTAATAAGACCTATTGCCGGGATCTCATAAATATACTTACCAAATTTAATGCTCAAGATCAATTATCGGGGCAAACCCCCACAAATACTGAGGTAGGCAACCCAGTATACAATTTCCCAGTTTTTACTGATCTCCGGAAAATCCACAAACAAATTCAATTGTACACAATACAGCTACATGAATAACCTAGTCCTTTGTTTTTAGCACATTCCATCAGTGAAACCGATAACAAAATGGAGGCAGGTTGCCGGTTTCCGGTTTCGGTGCCTACATACAACCTGCTTTCGTTGTGCTGTCGGTCTCACAGATAATATGTGCAGGTCCGAACTTCTACACTAAGGTTAACGTTGCTGTACTGTTACGGTTAAGGTCTATGTGGATGAGCCTTTACTTACGCCTAAAAAACCAAGCCAATAGTAGTTTTCATGACAATTTTGTGTTTCAGCGGGCATGCGCAAGATTTGACAGGTATAGGTCGGCTAGCACCAGAGGTATAGAGTGGGGAGAATGATTACAGAGCTGTGCGAGTCTGGCAAAGAACGTGAGCATGCGCTCTAGACCTGATGAAAACTACTATTTCGCTAGCAATCATCGTGAATGCGAATTCGCAGGGAACTATGGTTTTCATTGGCCAGTTAGGTTAATAGGAACAGTATTCGCTATTCGCAATTCGCGATTCGCCGCTTTATGAACTAGGCTTTATGGATAAGAACATGATAAGAATAAACGAACCGAGAATAACGAAATTATAGCAACTGCATCCTGCATTATTGTTAGCTTGATGAAAATTGTGTTGACATTTCACTAAGCATACCTATGCAATACTATGCATGCTCTCTTGACCCGCCAGCGATTCATTTGTGACTTTATGAGAATTTATTGTGACGGTGGCCCTTTTGAAGAACGCAAACAGTTTCTGTACCTACATAGAGAGTAAAAAAGCAAAAAGTAGACTTTGTTGGCATAACACAATGGCACAAAATACAATAATGCAGACGTTGCAGGGTGGGTCTGTTCGGGCCCGGCTCGTTCCACAGCAGCCAACAGCTCAACATATATACGATATCCACCCTACATTATGTTTATTGTGCGAATTAATCCTTCACGGTCCTTGCACCGCGGGCTAATTGTGAATGTGTCCGTTGCAGGTTGCCGGCGCTACTGTCGCAGTGCCCGTTCGGAGAGAGAAAGAGTGGGGGGAGTCAGCTGGCACCGGCGTCGCGACGGAGCTTCGGCAGTCGACGTCAGGCGTCCATCCAGTGACAGAGGCGACGCCGCTTTTTTCGCCGACATCCGTACCTATGCATCAACAACAACACCGTCAGGGTCCGGCGTTTGGTTTTGTCTTCTGAAGAGTGCGCGCGTGGTTTTATTTTCTTTTTTTCGGTCGCGTCAAGTCAATTGTTCCGCATGCTGTGATGAGAAGGACTACGCGTTTTGTGCAATGTTTTCCTCTTCCGAGTGTTAGGTATTGAGTGTCATGTTGGTACGATGCCGATGATTTTTTGACATGTTTTGGTGGTAGCGTTTGGTTTTCGCGAAAGGAAAAACGACAATGAAGAAAGAGAACTCTTTCTTCGCCGCGGTGATGGCCGCATGCTGTGCCATTTCTTGGGCGGCCTGGCAGGAAAACGTGCGGCCCAAGATGTACGTCCAATTAGGTAAGTCAAAATACACTTCTTCTATAGTTATGCCCCCATGCCAGATCGATCTGATACAATTTTAAATTGTAAATTCTCTTTACCAAATTTTGAGTTGCATTTTGACTAAGGAAAAATAATGTTGGAGAACTGTGAAGTTCAGAAGGTCTCTGAATAATACTTACCTACATATGGAGCATGGCATTGTACGACTGCGAAACAGTAAAAAAATCAAAGAGGATAAAAAAAAATAGGTAATGCCGACTTGCTGATTTATCGTGTCTAATTTGTGTTTAGACTACTTATAGATAGTTATGTAGAATTTTTCTTATTTTTCTTATTTTTGAAAATACAAAATCGGGTTAATCAATGTGCAGATTCAAAAAAGTGATTAAATCAGTGAGATCTTGCGCAGAAGTTAATATTTTGAAAACTTTGAAATTTTGGTTTTTGTTTCAAAATTATTGTGTTCTGTATTGGGCGAGGTATTGGGTCTAGCAACAAAGATCGAATTAAACCTCGAATGAAACTCTAGGTTCGAAACTTTTGCTCTTTGTTAAGATCTTCTTCGGGGAACAATAAGTGTACAAACTGTTAATAAATAAAATAATGAAAAGGTATAAAAAATATCGCTAAAATTAAATTTTGAATTATTATATGTATATTTTTTTCAAGTCTTTTACTATTTTATTCACACATTACGCTTATTGTTCTTCGAAGATAAGTGTGTATTTTTTTTGTCTCACTATTTCATTATTCACACTTTTTGTTCCTCAAAAAAGCTCCCAATAAAGAGGGAAAGTTTGTGGCCCAGTGCGTTTCGGTTTTTGTTTCCTACTGGGAATGGAAAAGTCGTCTATTCATCTAAAGATTTTATTCTAGGAACCTAAGAAACAAAGTACTTGATGAACAATGAAATTTAAAAACGAAAGAAATATTTTTGAGGGACAAATAATTAGTTAGCGATGTACCAGAGTCAGAGATGTGCATTGTGCATAATTAGAAACAGGAAATTGTGAGAAAATACGTTTTTTGAATTCCTTATCGGAAGGTAGTGACTGAATTACAAGCTAAAAATTAAAAAAAAAAGAGTTACTCAGATAAGTGTTGCTTCAATTACAAAAAAAAATCGGTCAATCTACGAAAAAGTTCCATATGGCTGCCCTTACCTATGATGACGAAAATCGTAAAACTGACTTCGACATCATAGATCGTTATATGTATAAATACGAGACAAACGGATATTCCAAGTTTCATGCTTAGGATTTAGAGGAGTTGCTAAGAAAAATTTGATTAGCAACTCTTACAAAATCAGACCACAAGTAGATACTCCGTTTTTATGCATATGACCCAATATGGCGGGCGAGTCAGAATGGCGGCAAATCCTGGAATTGATCTGACAGTCATAAATCGTTATACGATACCAACGCATGCTGCAAATTTCATCAAAATCGATACACACAGGAAAAAGTTCAATATGGCGGTCTAAGATGGCGCACATCGCAAAACCAAGCATAAAAATAACCATATCTATTATACAAGACACGAATACTTCTTAAGTTTGATCAAAATCGGTTGAGTGATTATTTATTATTAATTATTGTTATTATACTTAAGCACCTTGATTTCCAAAAACTCGGAATCAATAACTGTTGAAAGTTATTGAAAGCTCTGGAAACTATGGAAATTGCGAGGGAAAATATAAAAGAATCATATCTAGTTATAAGATTTCCAGCAAGTCGGATTTCTTATTCCTGCAAGCAATGACTCATTTTTCCAACAATCTAATTTTCTTTGTGCCAATTCACGACGATGACCGAGTGCGTTTTCTACGAACTCATCGTCCCCTAAATTTCCACCCCTACCACAGACAGGGACGCGAATTGGGAAAGAGAAGGAAGTTCCGTATACTATAAGGGAAAGTAAATATATCGATTGCAATTACCGTAATAAGTCGCTCATTTAATAAATTGTTTTGTTTTGTCCACAATAATGGCCCATTGTACCGGGCGGGCGCTAATGCGTTTCTCAGCCAAGATACACATTCAATTATCTTTGAGGGAAGAGCGCTCGACCTGCGAATTAAACAGAGAAAGATTTCAAACTTATTAGCTGGCTGTGGGGAGACGATGGGTTATTTGACGCATCATTGACATCTAACTGACAAGTTAGTGTCTTGTTTTATACGAAAGCCTGCTTTGACCTTTTATTTTCTCTGGGCCATGTTGGAGAACTGGAATTAAAATCAATGTTCTTTGTGATGAGACTTAATGCTAATGCATTCCCGCAGACGTTTAATTACAGCGCGCGGGGCACTCTGCGTGGACTGAACTTTTCGAGAACTTTGTCCCAACCCAAAGAAGCCAAAAAAAATCTCAAAGAGACGTTAAAAGTTCTCTTCTATCTTGGAAAAAAAAAGCGAGGGAAAAAGTTTTCGCGCACAGTGCTTTTGTGATTCATGTAGCCGCGAAGTTGAATCATAATAAACCATTACCTACCTAAAAGCGGGGCTGTTAAGAAAAAGATTGATTAAAACGTCAATTAGCATGGAAACAAAGAATTATTTCTGGCGAAAGTTGACAAATTGTTTGGGATGAGGTTTAAATAACCATCTTTGTAATTCGAACGCTTATTATCGTTGAATTCATCTGAAGCTTTGTAGTGGCGGGGTTAACGGCCAAAAATATAATGATCTGTGCATTTTGTGATAAAAGCATGAAATTTGGCATACGTGTTCAGAAGACCCTCCTTTGCAATTCCAGATGTGGCGCCACGCAAGATTTTGCACCAGAGGCACTGTATTGCGGTTAATATACCTGCTAGGGGTAAATTCTGCAAAAATGGTTCCTGGCTGGTCTCTGGTACCGCAGTCGGTATTTTTTAGTTCTGTTTAGCTAAAACTACATATAGAAATGAGTGAGGAGTGCATTTTCACAAGCAAAGTTCCAAATGCTGCCTTTATACGTTGTTTTTATGCATTTTAAGGCCAACTTTGTTTTAGTACAGGAAACATGGTAAAAAAATTGCCAAAACCTCGGCAAAGATATGAACGTCCTGAAAATTTGATATTCTGTTCAGAATTAAGTGCTCTACTACATATCTAAAATTGTCAAAAATCGCATCACGAGACTTCGAGTCATTGGAGGGGGGTAAAAAATTGCAACTCAAAATTAAAGGTATGGAACCCGATGGAACCCGTCAATCCAATGAATGCAAATACATCGTAGCTCGTCGCATCACATCCCGTTGATATAACTTTGGCACAAAAAGTGTCGATCATTGTTGGAGGGGGATCGCGGGGGAGGGCGAAACTCGGCCGGGTGGCTCTTTTTCTTCCTGGGCCATGAAGAATCGATCACGACAAGATTGGTATCTTTTCCGACTAAATTCAATGTCCTGAACTTGAATCCGGTGTATAAATTTGGACAAAAACAAGTTCAAACAAGTTAACTTGAGAAAACCTGTTTTTTCTTTGACAATTTTCACAAAACTTTTTTTACTGCTAGAGGCATTCATCTTTGGAAATATTTCAGAGGCCATTAGATTGAACTGTATTCTTCACGAAAATCATCCATTCGATCTGTAACTTTGTTTTTCGAGAAAGAAAAAATCGATTTGAACTTGAGTCGGCAGGGCCCGGCGTCTACTACTGACCAGAACACTACACCATGCATCTTTAAATGAAAATAGCCCAAACTATCTGAAAAATTATAACTCATCTTTGAAAGTTTCAGGATCTGTGCAGAACTGAATGCCCTATAACATAAACAAAATCGTCATAAATCGCAATGCAGAGTATTGAGTTATGTCTTGAAGGTGCATGCTGTAGTGTTCTGGTCATTAGTAGACGCCGGGCAGTGCCGACTAAAGTTCAAATCGATTTTTCCCACCTCGAAAAACAAAGTTACAGATCGAATGGATGATTTTCGTGAAGAATACAGTTTAGTCTAAAGACCTCTGAGATGTTTTCAAAGATGAATACCTCTAACAGTAAAAAAAAGTTTTGTGAAAATTGTCAAAGAAAACACAGGTTTTCTAAAGTTAACTTGTTCGAACTTGTTTTTATCCAAATTTACACATCGGATTCAAGTTCAGGACATTGAATTTAGTCGGAAAAGATACCAATCTTGTCGTGATCGATTCTTCATGGCCCAAGAAGAAAAAGAGCCACCCAGCCGAGTTTCGCCCTTCCCCACGACCCCCCTTCAACAATGATCGACACTTTTTGTACCAAAATTGTATCAACTGGTTGTGATGCGTCGAACTACGTCGAACATTGGATTGACGGGTTCCAGCGGGTTCTATACCTTTCATTTTGAGTTGCAATTTTTTACCCCCCCTCCAATAACTCGAACCTTCGAGGTGCGATCTTTGGCAATTTTAAATATGTAGTAGGGCACATAATTCTGGACAGAATATGAAATTTTCAGGACGTTCATATCTTTGCCGAGGTTTTGGCAAATATTTTACCATGTTTCCTGTACTTAAACAAAGTTGGCTTTAAAATGTATTAAAACAACGTATTAAGGCAGCATTTGGAACTTTGCTTGTGAAAATGTACTCCTCACTCATTTCTTCATGTAGTTTCAAGTAAACAGAACTAAAAAATACCGACTGCGGTACCAGAGACCGGCCAGGAACCATTTTTGCAGAATTTACCCCTAGCAGGTATATTAACCGCAATACAGTGTCTCTGGCGCAAAATCTCGCGTGGCGCCACATCTGGAATTGCGAAGGAGGGTCTTCTGAACAAGTATGCCAAATTTCATGCTTTGATCACAAAATGCACAGACCATTCCGCTAACCCCCCCACTATTGTGCTTTTGGTTGGATGTACCTACGTTTACAAATTTTTCCAAGTTCACTGTGTGTGATCTTCTATGTTTGGTCTGGTGTTGTAGTGATGATGAGGGGTTAACCCCTCGGTTGACCCATTTGGGGAAAGTTTGTACATCAAGTTCACCTATCGCCAAAATAAATTGAAAAAATGTCAAAATGTCATCTAAAACAGAATTGCTCAAGAATTGCCATAACTGCTAAAGCCGATTCTCTTAGGTAAAACTATACCTCGACCTATACTCAACAATTTCCCAGGAATTTCCCAGGTTAAGGATGTGTAGTTGGATAAGGCGTTGCGGAATCAATTCCAGCAGGCTTATTCCTTGACAGTAATCCACCATTCAGATCTTTTTCGAAAGCTACAGAGAGTCACTTATAGATTGAAGCTGTTCTTGGTTTAAAAATCTAAAATTTCAAATTTCGAAAAAATCATTTTTGAATTTAGAGAATTTATACAGGATGGCCCAACGAAAACAGAACAGAGGGGTTTTCGGGCATTTCACCTATTTTTTTTTTAAAATGCTCGAACAGGTCGATTTTTATATTGAGGGGGACATCTGAAACATACATTGGCAGATTTCTATTTTTAGCCCCCTCACCCCCACCCGCCCCAACTTCGAAGTTTCAAATGCCACCACCCACTTTGCGATACATCAAATTGAAGAGAATTAAATTCTCTTTCTGAAAAAATATTTCTATGATTTCCAACCCCACCCCTCTCCTTCCTAAAATTGTCAGAGTTTCCAATGTAATATTTTTGATCTCTTAATTATCTTCAGTACAGTCAACGTCTTCCTGCACAGCATTGAGGGAGAAAATTTTCTGTGTAAAAAGTGCCACCCAAATTTATCCCTTTACTCCCCCACCTCAACTTCAAAATCTAAAATGACACTACCTACTTTGTGATACATCAAATCGAAGGTAATTGAATTCTCTTCCTGAATAAAATATTTTCAGAATTTTCAAGAAGCCCCCTTTCCCCCTAAAATACTCCGAATGTTCAATTGATCAGGAGAGGGGTTGAAAATTCCAAAAAAATTGTTTTCAGAAAGAGAAATCAATTTCCTATTATTCGATGTATCACAAAGTAGGTGGGGTCTGTTAAGTTTTGTAATTGGGGTGGGGGAGAGGAAAGGGGTGAATTTGGATAACACTTTTCTCCACCGAAAATTTTCTCCTTAGATGCTATTTAAGATGACACTGATTGAATTGAAGAGAAATTGAGGGGTCGAGGATATAAAATGGGACAGTCAGAGAAATTCAGGAAGATGTGGGGGTGGGGTGGAAAATTTTGAAAATATTTTTTTCTAAGAAAGAATTTGATTCTCTTTGATTTGACGTATCGCAAAGTAGATGGTGTCATTTGGAATTCCAAAGTTAAGGTGGGTAGGGGTGAGGGGGCTGAAGATACAAATTTGCCAATGTATGTTTTAGATGTTTCCCTCGATATAAAAATCGACCTGTCTGAGCTTTTTTCGAAAAAATGATGTGAAATGCCCGAAAATCCCTCTGTTCTGTTTTCGTTGGGCCACCCTGTATGTAGTACCTTACTGTAACTTTCAAAAGAGACCTGAATGATGAATAATTGTTGTCGAGGAATAATAAGCCCGCTGGAATTGATTCCGCAACACCTTATTTGACTTATTTTCATTTCACCAATCCAACTCCATCCCTTTAAAAACCCCACGAGCTTTCAGTATTCTTAGCTCGATTTTTTTTATGGAAACAGCAAGAAAATGCAGAAAAGTTTGAAATAGCATAAAGTGAAAAAGATCTGAAAAGTCGACAATTTTTTTTTGTAACTGATGAAAAAAATTCTGAAAAAAGTTTTTGACCCCGACGTGATTTGAACACGCAACCTTCTGATCTGGAGTCAGACGCGCTACCGTTGCGCCACGGAGTCTTGGTTGTCGGTGCATAGAACACTGTTGTCGTTTTTTCAAACGTTTCAATTTTTTATCAGAGAACGGATAACCCAAAATTATTTCTAATTTTATTTTTCCAATGTGATAAACATCAATTAAAAAAAACGGTGTTTTTTATCGCATGTATATAACCGCAACTGTAAAAAATTTATCATGCACTCGGTACTTTTTTTTGTTAATATTTCAGGAGATGATAGAGCATTGGAAAAGAGTAGGTACTTTTGTCTAGGAAAAAAAAACAAGAAATGGAAAATTGAGAAAAAAATGAATGGAAAATTAAAAAATCAAATTCGACAAATGTGACAAAAGTCAATATAACCAGCTTGCAGGTATGCATTAACTCTAGACTCTAGTGATTAAATTTGGAGTTATAACAAAAAGCCATTTTCAAAACTCAACTTTGGAAGCCTCTATCTCTGTTATAATGCGTTTCCGATATCAATTTTTTTCGAGAAAATTCACTTATTTTTTTATGCTCTACCATCTCCTAAACTAAGTATTGACAAAACGACGAAAACAAAACAGAGGGATTTTCGGGTATTTCATGCACCTTATTTTTTTTTTAAAGCTCGGACAGGTCGATTTTTATACCAAGGGGGACATCTGAAATATACATTGGCGAATTTCTATCTTGAGCCCCCTCACCCCCACCCACCCCAACTTTGAAGTTTCAAATGACACCACCCACCTTGCGATACATCGAATAAAACCAAATTAAATTCTCTTTCTGAATAAAATATTTCTATAACTTCCAACCCCACCCCCCTTCTTCCTAACATTGTCTGAGTTTCCAATGTAATATTCTTGACCTCTCAATTCTCTTCAGTACAGTCAACGTCATCCTGCACAGCATCGAGGGAGAAAATTTTCTGTGTAAAAAGTGCCACCCAAATTCACCCCTTCACTCCCCCATCCCAACTTCAAAATCTAAAATGACACTTCCTACTTTGTGATACATCAAATTGAAGGGAATTGAATTCTGTTACTGGATAAAATATTTTCAGAATTTTCAAAAAGCCATTTTCCCCTAAAATACTCAGAATGTTCAATTTATTAGGGGAGGGGTTGAAAATTTGGAAAAAAAAGTTTTCAGAAAGAGAAATCAATTCCTTTTAATCCGAGGTATCACACAGTAGGTGGTGTCTGTTAAATTTTGAAATTGGGGTGGGGGAGAGGAAAAAGGTGAATTTGGGTAGCACTTTTCTCCACCGAAAATTTTCTTCTTGAATGCAATTCAGGATGACGCTGATTAAATTGAAGAGAATTAAAGGATCGAGAATAGAAAATGGGACAGTCAGAGAAATTTAGGAGGATGGGGGGTTAAAAATTTTGAAAATATTTTTTTCAGAAAAGTGATTTGATTCTCTTCGATTTGATGTGTCTCAAAGTAGATAGTGTCATTCGAAATTCTGAAGTTGAGGTGGGTAGGGGTGAGGGGGCTGAAGATAAATATTTGCCAATGTATGTTCCAGATGTCCCCCTCGATATAAAAATCGACCTGTCTGAGCTTTTTTCCAAAAAATGAGGTGAAATGTCCAAAAACCCCTCTGTTCTGTTTTCGTTGGGCCACCCTGTATGTATCTCTGTTAATGAACTTCAGAATAAACTCAAATTCCCTATCAATTTTTTTTTGGCTGTGCACTGTGTGCAGTAGGTCAGTTATCATTCCATATGCACTTACCACCTACATGTATTTTTTTTTTCGTCAAAATCTGGTTGTCACCCATATAGCGGTTGCAGTGTCACCTTATCAAGCAATTTGGGAAGTAATCATTTTGCTGCATTAACGTTATCTTAAAAAAAAATGGGCAGATACTTTGTCAAAATCTTATTTAGTACAGACGGGCAATGCCCATCATAAGTAGCTGTCGTCAAAAATTAGGACACAGTAACAAAACTAAAAGTAACATTAATTTAATCTGCGAGAAACAGGTCAGTGATGCGGGTGACTCAGGATTGAATAGATCATGGGGCGCTTTTGGATTGAAGTCTGAGGGAGGAAACAGAACATTTCAAGCGAGAAACCCAAAAATGCAAAAAAAATCTTTGAAGAAATCCACCAGTGGAAGCGTTTTTTGCGGTTTTCCGTTACTTGACCGAAAGATGGCGCCTAGCTTTTCACTCGCCGTGAACCATTTTCTTTCTGTCCATACATGTTGTCAATTTAGGTACATTTTCTTTTATTGATCTATGATTATGATACGATTATGATAGAATAATAGGTAACCACCATAATTTGGCACAGGACTGTACGATAACCGTGGGCGGGTGAACCGCGCTTTACCAGCTCGAAAATGATAAGGGGGTGGGGGCATGGAGGTAAGTCGCGATTCTTTCAGTTGGGATAGGCAAACGAGAGTAACTTGATGGTTCATATTGATTCATCCATGGTTGTTGTTTATACACAGCACAAAATGTTTGTCATTACTATGAAAGATGAGAATTTCCAATTTGCGTTTACGGTGACATTAAAAAATATTTGACGTTTATTGATTTGACAGTGGTCGCTTGTTTATGTTGACGCATGACGCATGATTGCAAGCTAGGTTATATAAAATCCCCAGATGTTCCCACCAAGCCCAGCGCCCCTTGGCGGGAGCAATATCGTCCATGCCTCCCGTTTCTGATGCTTCGATTGTCGATACTTATCTTTTTAATTTTTGGATGAAGTTCTGACCGGTCCAGGAAAGTCAAGAAACGTTACAGACCAGCGATCAAAAGTCGATTCTGAATTTTGTAGGGATTCCTACTAAGATCTTGAAGATTATGCAGATTTACCCCAAGAACGGGACCATACCTAAGCTGGCATATTGTGTTTGTTTTTACACAATACGCCTATTTGATCTCAGTTCAGACTACATCCAGAGTAACCAAAACTTTGCGCAACACAAAAATCGATACACCCCAACAACGCTTGAAAACTAAACGCAAATTTATGTTAATGCTTTTTCTCTTGCATCCTACTATCTGCACAACATACCTAATAGAGATAGGATTCTCTTCGATTGTTATACTGCGCACTGCACATAGTTCTTTACGGCTGTTACGGACTCTTTCGAAACAACTTAGCCTCTGTTGCCTTGTTAACTATGCAACATTTTATCTGCTTGTGATTGTCTCTTCTTCTTCTTCTTCTTCTTCTTCTTCTTCTTCTTCTTCTTCTTCTTCTGAATACATATAAATTGGAATTCGCCAGAGGGAGAGATAGAGAGAGAAAGAGGAAATCTCCGCTGCTGTCGTCCGAGGTTTAATCTTGAAATTCATATAATAATAATCGTCCGAAACTTCCGTACTATATGTTGAGGCTTATGCACTCAGATAAGCAGCGACATCGTTCTTTATGCACGTGAAAAGCAGGTGGTGGTCGATTCGCCATGAATAGGCCATGGCCCCGTGGGTCGCTTTTCATCCGCATCCCTTGACGTCAGCATCATGCAATTTCAAAGGGCACCCTGCTACCGCCGGACAGGAACGATGAGATGTATTTTGCCCACGCAATTCTGAGTGTTGATGCACATCAGGTTCATCTCGGCTTGATGCATATAATCGCTGTAATGAACTGAATATCATCACGGGCATCAATTCAATTCCGTTAAATGGCATCATTTTGGATTATTCCGATGATTTCCTGCGCGCATGTACGTCAATACATCATTCATCTTAACAAATACGGCTCAGTGTCGTGTTGGAGGCGCAAAGTTGAAACTACTTAACTTGCCAGATACAGTCGTCTGATTGGTTAATAGAGCTTGTTATATGCCGTTGCTTGGTGATCTTCACTCTGTTAACCTCATTGGCATTTCCAAAATAAAAAAAAACGAAAATTTTGAAATTAATTTTTTTTTTGTTATCATGCAGTTGTAACAGTTTGACAATATTTTGTAGCTTGTAAAAGCAAAAAAAATATATAATTTTGCGCAGGTCAGCCAAGTATAGATAAAATCCGAGAAGACAATTTGAGGATGACTCCAATAATCGAATCAATCAATTCGACGAATTATTGATTAAGTTTCAGAAAGCTGGTAAAAAATACCACTTTATCCAATCCTATTGAATAATACACGCATTATCACGCGCATACATGCCTGCATCTCGGCCTGCATTTCTCAGTAAGACTGGATAAAGCATAGTATTCTACTCGCGGGTAAAGCTTAGTTCATGATGAGCGATTTTTTGCTGCGATTTGAGCTGAGCTGAGCGATTTTTTTTCTAGACCAATCACGTGCGAGTATAAAAATATCGCGGAGAGAAATCGCCGCGGAATATGGCCGAAATTCAACTTCTATCGCTGAAATCGCGGCGATTTTAGCTTGAAAATATCGCGCAGCCGAGATAAATAAACAAAACCAAGGAAACGTAGCTGAAAAAAATCGCGGCCATACAAATCTGTCAAAGTTGAATCGAATTCAACTTTTATCGCAAAAATCGCGGCGATTTTGACAACAAAACATTGCTTTTGGGCCACTGCGGTGCCCCAAAGGCACTTCCTTGGTCACCGTTCTCTTCAGGTGTGCCCGTTTATACAGTGCTTGTTCGCTAGCTACGGAAAATTTGAGTATTTCTTGTCCAACCATGGCGAGTTCACGATCAAGCTTCAGGAAAGATTCTCGGGAACACAACACTCCCGAGTTGATGAGGACTCAGGGAACAAGCTGAAGAAAGGTGAAAAGAGCTGGAACAACAGTAGAAAGTCAGGACTTGATTATCCAGAACAGTCAACAACAGCAACAATCGAATCAGAAGTTACAGCCACAGGAGCAGCAGCAGCAACAAGAGCATCAACAGTACTAACAGCAGTGGAAAAGGATGAGACGATACTCTTGCAGCGGAGCAGAACATTGAACTCAAAGCAGGTTGAAAATCCCACAGCCCAAAGCGGCAAGTTTGATTCGACAATAAGTGTCGTCTTGTTTACCATTGTTGCAAAAATAGGTTACCAAGGCCACATACCTACTTGTAAAATAGGAATTGAAGTTCAATTTAACTGGCCTCAGGTGTGGTACAGGTCCTGCATACACCACTTCGAACATGAACCTGATCACTTTTTGATCTTGTTGACTTAAAAACGGACATGATGTCACAGCTACACCAATTTTGGTCCCACCTATGCAAAAATGTTAGAAGTACCTATTCAAGATGTCAGCACAAAGAAATGCAAGCCACTGAAGACAAAATCCATCGATGAAAGTAGTCTCCAATCGACAAGAGATGAAGCTGAGTCAAGCAGAATTGGACCATTCTTCTCTGGAGTTGCGATGGGAGCCTGAGGATGTCTCTGAGCATATTATTCACTGATGATATGCGCGTTCTGTCTGCCAGCTAAATTTTGCAATCTTACTTTAGTCAGAAAAAAGATAAATACGCCGGAAGGAAGCGAAACACCACTAGCAACCTGGGTTATATTACTTGATTTAAATGGCGAACAGAACAGTATTGATATACAACTTGATAGGCTTCAAGTTACCATCTAGCTGTGTTCTTATAGAAGCAAATAAAATTAAGGAATTAAAATTAAGTTTGTATTTATTGATATGAAATATACAAAGCTTAAATTCATCGTGAATTCACAGGTATGCACCTACCTACCTACCCTTGGTTGCACCGAAGAATTCATTCATCAAATAGTCAATGGGGACGTCCTCATGAGCAATAAATATTGATTTTGTACAAGCTGCTGGGCCGGTATTTTCGCGTGGTCTTGATCTGCACGAGGAGGAACCCTTCTTTGCAGATTTTGATGCCACAGAGCTTCTTCTCTTCTAAGGACTGCTTCACTTGTGGTACCTACCACTTGATGCCGAGTTAGGTGCTCAGAAGAAGTATAACTACCCCAACAACCCCAGTATTTGCTTGATGCGGCTTGATACCACCAGGATACTCTCACTTCTTGTCAAAATGGCAATACAAATTTTGACGTGGGTGACATAAATTCCACATAAATAATTATCGCTGTCAAAAAAATATCGCTCATCATAAACCGTACCAAATTCATTGTAATTATCGCTCCGCTCCGCTCAGCTCAGCTCAGCTCAGCTCCGCCAAAAATCGCTCATCATAAACTAAGCTTAATGGCTATGGACCTTTTCAATAAAGGCGGTCTCTCTCGCACGATTTACGTCACAGCCCCACATGACCGCAGTGTAGTGACGCGCACTTCATAACGAACGGAGTTTCCCTTGGAGATATTAGCCGCCGTTATAGCTAGACACCACCAGCTGCGCGATACGAAGGCGCACGCATCTGTCTCTCTTTTCTGAAAAGGTCCATTACTCATTCGGATGCTTTACGACAGTCGCCAAGGCTCGTGTCGGCAAACTGCATCCTCATGAGTAAGAAGCAATAATTACCCGCTTGTTGAATAATGTACTATTCTGTGAAACTTGCAATTGCTTGCTTGGAAATTTTCCAGTTTCAATTTTTTCATGACTCCAGGCAAAGCCCAACTTCACAATGTATTTTTGAATTGAAATAAGTTACGGCCAAGTCAGTCAGTTCAACTACTATAAACTACAACAATACAACAAACTACAATATTAAGCACTTAGACTTGACGCTTACCGTATATAATGTAGTACAACGAAATTGCATTTGAAATGACAGCTCGGGGGCCGTGAAATTTGAAATTTTCGCTAGAAATAAAGCGTTTCCCAAGTTAGATCGCACTCATAATAAAAGGTTTTTCATCATTTTGTGAACGTTCGATGATAATCTATAGTGAGTTCACTCCTACCGTGATTCTAGTCGGCTGAGAAATTTTACTGTTTGGCATTGTACACTTGACGTCCAACTGCCAAGGGTGCGTCTGGCTCGAGTCCCGAAAAGGTAATTGTTGACGACCACTACTTCTCGACTTCAGCCACCAACTTTTCACGGTAGGTAGACACCACCACAACATCACGTTCGTCGACCGTGGTTTCCTGGGGAAACCACTATTTCCACTGTAAAATGCCCCTTCTTTCCATTACTTGTCCTACGACGTAAGTACATGCAAGAAGGAGACGTCCTATATAGCTGTTTAAGTGGTTGCCTAACTCTTAGAAAATGCTAGTCGAGAAGTAGTCGTCGTCAACAATATGCGATATTCAAAGGCACGACTTGCGCTGTAGGTTCGCAAAGCTAGGGGATAGAACTCATGCGTCTGCGCGAGCTAGGAAAAGTCAAAACCTGCAGATTTTCAGCCATCGATTTAACAAAGGAAAATCGATGACAAGAAACTCTTGATTTCCATGCTAGATTATGCGGAATGATGTTGTCCATGTGCATTGTTGTCGAAAAAATGAATTCCGCGCGTATCGTGCTCCGAAAAGAACGAAAAAGCCGTTTTCAGTGTATAACTGGTTGCCTAGAAGGTGATGTTTTTTGGGAACACACATGAAATGGAACTGTAATGTTCTTTTCGTACGGTTTTTGCAGCCAGGCACTCAACAAACCGCCTGTCATTTTTGAAAAAAAAAACAGAAAACACAAAACCTCTGATATAATTATTATACATATAACCCGATTAAATTTTAGTCACCATTTGTTTACATGCAGTTTCATGCCATTGACTGACAGGACGGCAACCGTAAGGCAGAGAAGAATACTAGAAGTAGGGCGGTATTTTCAAAAACACACCAACTGATAAACACGTCACCATATTTTCGCTTCTTGTGTATCTAAAACTGATCCGTCATTGCTGGTCTTGAACACAATGAAAGATCAAGAAACACTCTTTTTTCCATACCTTATTTGAAAGTTTCGTTTCCAGCCGTTTCAATAATATACAATGTTGAAATTACGCTTTTTACATGTGTTAGCATACGGCACTATTCTCAAATCCCCTAGCATGGTTGGTTGCGCCAGCGCAGAAATGGCACTGAATTTCGCCTATTACCCCCGAAAAATAGGTTATTGAAATTATGGGTGGGTTATCTGTGCTTGATGTTTCACTTCCAGATCTAATAATACTTGAAAAAAGAATGGGGAGAAATGTAGCCGTAACACTATTTTATATGGATATTAGAGCCATATAATTACATACTTGAGTTTTCAAACAGCAGTGCAACCAACTGCTAAGCTCTAGGGAGTTTTCAAATTTCAGATTTGGAAACTTAGGAACAAAATCTCACAGCCAACTAGAATCACGATAGAAGTGAACGTATTGTACCATATTAATTGTACTCGACCTCCATAAACACATTATTTCTAACGCAAACGTCTAATTTCACAGCCGCCCGAGATGTCATTGCAGTTGAATTGTACCTATTATAACGTACCTATTTACTTACTTACTACACATATGAATTAACGAGTAAATTATTTTAAAATTAGTTGAGTAATTATTATAGTGAAGAAAGTAAAAAATTAAAAGTATAGAGTCGTGTAAATATGAAAAAGCCGCTCCTATTTTCCTATTTACTCTCGTATATCACCTCGCACTCGCACCCACCCAGGGTCAACAAAATTTTCCCAGACCCCAGACGTGTTTGTTTCTATTTGCATACAAATCATTACTCCGACTCGTAAGAATAAAGAAAATTGGTCATATAACTTATGAAATATACATAAATTACCGACTCGAGCAAATAGGATAATTTCAATCCATTATTCAAATTAATTCCGATAACATTGAACTAATGACATGAAATGCGCTTATATGCGGCTCAACGCGCTATTCGTAGTAAGACTCCGTGGCGCAACGGTAGCGCGTCTGACTCCAGATCAGAAGGTTGCGTGTTCAAATCACGTCGGGGTCAATCATTTTTTTCCTTTTTTTTCTTTGAAATCTCATTCAAAAAATTCACCTTGCCGTTATTTAACGTTAAAAACTCATTTCACAATTTTTTCGGTTCAGTTCAGACCACACCATCGAACAACAATAATAATTTCCGAATTCGCGGTTTTGATCTGAATCTGCTTACGCTCTAATCTCTAATAAAACTAATCAGTTCAATAACTAATTTGAAAATTAAATAATTGTTGTTGTGCTTTGTGGGTTCAAACACGCCCATTGATTTTGTACATTACTGAAATAATACGTAGCAAATTATACATTAAAATAACACTGCATTGGCCAAAACGAGATCGTGGTTTTGTTTGGAAATATTTCACTCTGCACCATGTTTGCAATGCATATTATCAATGTATATTGTGTATTATTGTTGCAATATTTTTGTATTTGTTTGGGCCGGCAAATATTTCATAAATTAATTTCCGTGTATTTTCATGTTGCGCATGCAACATTCAGATAATTGCTATTGTTGTATTGCTGTATTGAAATTCGATGTGATTCCGTCCACGACAAAAAAGTGATATACGTACAAAGAATGTTTTTTCCAAGAAAAAAAGCGAGAGAAAAAGGATAATGCAAGTGTATATTTGGTTGCCTACCCACTGCGGGGCAAATTTGAGTTTCGCAAGAAAACTGCGTTTCGGCACCCTGGACAGGCTGAAAAAGCTTCGTGAAGGTTTCATAACAGCGAAACATTTTTCGCTAATCAAAATAATGCCGTTCATTCCGTCTCTTCCACGTAAATGTGGCTGGTAATTAATTCTCCACCTACGCATGTACTAAGCGCGCGTATAACCCACCCCAACGCTCTCACCTCCCCTTGCCATTTAATTTCGTTAGTTATTCTAACCTAGCACGGAGCCAATTAGTCAAAATGTCACGACTTACACTCACAATATCGAATTACTACTACCTTCTCCACTACTATACTGACTGTTTCAGTCGTGTATATTATTCCAATGATGGATCTTGCTAATTACATTTCCGCCAGCGATGTGGTACCGCTGACTAGACACAGTTTGTGAATGCGAAAAAAATCAATTAGAGAGAGCTTTTGTGAAAGCATTCCCTGGTTTTTTCCTGTGACATTTTCATTGATTTAATTATCATAATGAAAATGTATTTTCCAGTCTGCTGCCCTCACGCTATAACGACAGAGCTTTTTAAAGCCCCCGTTGTCACCGCACTCTCCGGATGCTTTATGTAAATTAATGTGCGACTAATTTTGTGCTTGCGGAGTCCCCATTTTTTCTTTCCATCCATCGAAGGAATAATAGAACAATTACCCGTGCATTGCCCGCCGGCGAGCGATTATTTGGAAATCTTGCTTGCTTGCCTGCTTACCCCGTTTTTACAGTCAGTCTCGCCTCATTTCCTTTGCATTCCAGCCATTCAAAAATAGAAAACCGAGCTGCAATTTCCTGAAATAGTCTGGAAAAGATTGTATGAGCAAACTTGCGAACGCTAAACAGGTAAACACTCTATTAAGGGTCGTCCCTGGCGGCCGTTCCGTATTTATTAATTCAATTGAGCAAACATCAAGCCTAAGGAAAATTTAATCATTTGTCGGTAATTAATTACGCGAGACAGAACATGTCTCCTTGATGGAGTATGGATTAGGACCAAAGGGCCAACACGGGAAATAATTGTGGTGCCTCAATAATTCAAGTTTCGTTTCCACTTCGGGATGATATTTTTTCCCCGTGAGAAAGGGAAGCCGCGCACTACACCACCTGGTAATTTGTAAGGTACCCCTCCATGAATAACTAAACAGAGGGTTGGGGGTGTGGGTTTCTTCGATTTTCCGAGGGTAGGTGTATAGGTATGCTCGAGTGGAAATTCTGCTGTTTGCTTTTGTGGCGTTTTCGAGGGTTGGAAATTGATAGACATGGAGCGCTGGGGTCAAGCAAGTCCGGCCAGGAAGGGATGGCTCAAATTAGTGCGAAAGTGATTAGTTTTATTTTGTTTGGGCTTTTGCTATAGACGCCTGTTGCGTCTGGTAAAGGGATACCAGTCGATTTTCCCCTTCAAAGTTCCGCAGCAAGAGCTAAAAGAACCAAAATCGAAATAAAGATTGGACAGTCGAGATGAGGACATGAGGCTTCGCGCTGAATCAAGTGGTTTTACCTACTGTATGAGGTATCTATCTATACTTGCATCTATACCTAAACATTGATGCCCGGTTTCAAGAACGAGGTAGTAAAGTTTGCTGCGGAGCAAATGTATTATCCGTTTCACCCCTATTTGCCACACAGCAAGCTATGAAAAATTTCAGTGATATTGGTACGCCTGAGACACATAGGTGGTTTCACGCAGTGGAGGTTATGTAGCTCTGACAGTCTGACACGTGGATGACGCCGCACCATGGGAGAAAATTCGGGCTGGGATCCTAGCCCGGAAAAATCGAGGAAAAAATGGCGCAGCAGGTGCAGGTGAATTATTATTTATTTTTCACGATTCGGGGGCGACATCTTGACCCCTAAACATCCGAGCCCGGGGAGGGGGAGAAACTCCTTACATCCGCTGCAAATACCACTATAATTATTGACAGTACCACCAGGTGTTGGATGCATAATTGGGAACAAAACTATGAGCTTTTATAGAGGTGATGGACAGGAAGCAGGTATGGACTAGGTTCGACTAAGTTTTTAGGCACCAGCTCCCTGTCCAAGAACCAAAACGTAAATTGCTTGGCTCCAAGACAAACTTCAACTGAGAGTGAAGGAACCGGTAGGTTTCTACTTCCCCCAAAAACTATCACGGCTCCATTCACTGCCATATTTTGGGCCATATATGCGGAATAATTTTCGGCATCTTGTGATTTGACGTTGTCGAAATTTGTCAATCAACTCATGAGCTGTCATCAGCACCCTAAACACAACAAAACAACATCATGGCTTGCTGTGCGGAAAATAAAGGTGAAACGGAAAATAATCCGGTTGTAAGAAGAGGGTATCAAATTCAATTAATTCAATTCAATTAATTTATTGTTCATAAGAATAATGCATTCTTTTAACAAAACAACGGTACCAAACAGGCTGTGGATGAGGTTATTGAGGTTGTCACACATTTGAACTACATGCGTAGTTTTATGCGGGTACCTAAAATGTCGAATTCGACACTTTCACCCACTGAAATAGCGCACACTTGCCTGGGTGCCTCCTAGCCCTGTACGGCGGATACAAAGCTGTTGTATATACCAACAACGCGGATTTTTTTATCGCAAGGTATTGCTTGGCCAAAGTATGAGTGCTTCGCTGATAACGATGTGTTGTGGGCAACTGGGAGTACTGGGACTGTGATCGTGCGACGAAACTTGAACAATCCTGGGCCGCTAGTTACATTGTATCAAGCATGGGTCAAGGTGATATCTAGTGCTGATTCAGTAGCTCCAGAACAGCTTTTGACGGCAGGGAATACTGCAGAAGTCGTCGGCATGAACAACAGCGAAGAAATTTAGAGGAAGGAAGGACACTGAATGCCGGATTTATCAAGTTTTTCTTTGGTACAAAAATCAATCTCACGCACTAAAAATGGCTGCCTCTTTTCTGTTGTCTAGTTTCACACCTAATCCCACAGACCCTAATCGTACCAAAAAATATGTTTTAGCTTGTATGACTGGTTGCCCACACCCACTAGTCGAAATTCTCCACTTCTGATGATTAAATTGAAACTCAAGCGTATACTGGCGTCGAATTAGGCCTGGCAGTGTTTTTTTATCTTCTTCCGTGCATCTTTTTCCATGCACAATCTCAGCTCTGCTTTCCATTTTCAAATTTTGTTCAAATTTTTGTTTGACTTATGTCAGTCGTCACCCTAGACCAGGGATCATGCTCAAGACACGTCTCTATTTACGCTATCAAATAGCCTACCATTTGATACCGAGTTTGGTACCGAAGCTAATTTGCTCCGAGCAAATTTGAGTTTCTTGCAACCGGGGGTGAGAGACAAGAACTACGGACGAAACTGTACAAAATTTCGTGCTACTAAGGGCGCGTTCTATTAATATAAAACGAGATCTGCCTTGAAAGCTTAAACCCCATTTCAACTGCTCGGATACGTTGGCTAGTAAAGTCGCTTTTTTGTGGTGTACCTACCAGCTACCTACATACCGCTTGTACTTTAGACTCTCTCCAGGGACTACGCAACGATCCAAGTATAAGTCTATGGGACTAGTAGGCCATCCACAATGATGTTAATGTTAACGTGATGTTCTCGGCAATGGTAATGTTAGCATTCAAAGTAATGAGTTTCAAATGATGACGTTCACAATCATGTTAGTAGCTATGGTAAGCATTTACCATTGAAACTCGTTGCTTTGAAATGCTAACATTACCATTGCCGATAACATTACGTTAACATTAACATCATTGTGGATGGCCTATATGGCTTTTGCTAACTTACCGTGAGTGATTGTTGGCATTGCTTGCTCTGAGCTACTCCAATGATGAGATAAAACCAACCATACGTGGCAGAAACGTATACGGTTTTTAGCTTCGCGCTCATGGTGTTCTTGGCAACAAACGAACAACCCTTGTAAAGCGGTGGCCCCGGTAGCTGCCGATAAAACTGTAACTGCAAAGACGAGAAGTTCTGTGGTTATGCTGGTGATAATGGGAATCGCACCTGTCCTTGACGCAGCCAAAAAAAAAGAGGAGAACTCGCAGGAACGAACGGTATAATACCTGAGGGCAGGTGCAGCCAGCAATCGGACGACGTGACCTCTGCATCTGCACGGTCTCTGATCTGCACCGAGCACACTTTGGCGGTTCGGGTTTGTGCGAGCGTGTGTGCCGCTGCATTTGCACCGCACATCGTCATCACGTCATCAAACTATAATTTAGCAAAACGTTCCTTTTGCGGAGGGCAAAAAAAAATCGTCTGCAACTCGTGACTTGCGTCCGGAGGTCGCAAAACCTCAGTATGCACGCTATACGAATGAGAGCTCAGCCCCCACATCAGATGTCAAGGTAAAATTATTGGCATTGTGAAAATCACATCGAAAGATGGAATGATATGGATATTCTACAAAGGTTTCACCTTTCACATTTCTAATACTTGACTACAGAAATATTTTTATTTGAATTTGAAAAAAAAGTGACAAAAGTGCGAGATATCTGTACTTACTATAAAGCAGTGAAAACCTTACGCAAAATAAAATCAATTCTCGTATCATTTGCACATTGCACTTGCATAGAATGTCGACTTAGGCCCAGTCTTACGAAACCGGGATAAGCTCGGTATAACTATACTCGGTATAATCTCCTAGGTTACCATTGTCCTCGCCTTTGTCAGCATGCCATTTATCCCAGGTTTACCTATACTCGAATAGTGCTATTCCGGTTCGTAAGACTGGGCCTTAGTCAAGTTTTTTCAAGGGAATTATTGAGACGTACATATATTATTATTGATTGAATACCTACCGGGTCTTCCTGTTTTTCGAGGTGAAATTAGGTATCAAATCAGAAAGTTTCAATTTATCAATCCGGCGTTGTTTTGTTTGAAACCAATTATTGCCGGACAATCCAGCAACGTCGGTTGGTCTATAATTGGTAGCCAATTTCCGCGCATTGTCCCGGCCGTAACCTGCAAACAAAGTAAAGAAAAAAACTATGCTAACAATCAAAGAAATAGAAGCAAGGCGACGTTTCCTGTCAATAGTTAGTAAATAAACCGGCCATTGTGCTCCGCCTGCACCTCAAGCATAGCAAGAGATCCTCGTTTTACTCCCATTTGATGCGGTAGTTTTAAACTCATTGATCGTAGTCAGCAGTGCGCTTGTTGTACAAGTTAGTTTTCTTTTCGTAAAGAACATTATCTGTACGTGAGTTCATTACCAAAGGAATAAAAGCACTATAGAAACAGAAGAAAAACACGAACCGAAAATAGTGACTTTCCGAGTGATAAAACTCGCTATAGAGCCACATAAACCGGACGTATATAATGAACTAAATATTTAATCGCTGCAAAAATTCTCTTTGTGATATTTATTGCGTTCGGAGGGGACGTTTATGTGCTTTCAACTTCCTTCCTCCCGAAGAAAGCTCGACGGCGTAACTCTAGTGAACGGCACCGGACGACGACCTAAAAGCCATAATTTCTTCTTGGGTTCTTATGTGTTGAAATGTTGCGACCCATAACTCAAGCCTTTGTCCTCTTTCAGAATTTCACCATACAGGTGTCTGTCCGCACTCGATAATTAATGGCCACTGGCATCGTGTGTGTGCGCGAGTGCCACCAATTTGCATAAAGTGGGTGACGTTTAAATGCAACTTAAACTGCTTTGAAGATAAAATCTGATGCGGCATGCCTTGGCGCTGTTATTCCTTAATTTTGCACAATATAAACTCGAGGCGAACCGAAGCGCAATTATGAACTTCCTTGAGCTTATGGCTCCATGGCGAAACTAAACCTAATCGTAACCCACCTGTACTTTATTGTGCTGTGTTAATCAACTTCTCTAATATAGAACAGTGTGCCGAAAGATTAGCAAATAAAGACTTTTTCTGATGTGATGATGGTGTAAGTGCTGAATCTGATGATCATTCCTGTAATCATTGAAAAACACGCCATCAGTCAAAAATTGAATTAACCATTCACGACGTGGAGTCTTTCTTCAAGAAGCGGAAACGCGTCCATCCAAGACGGGCCGACGGGAGATTTATGACGCGCCATCGGGGAAAACAAAGAACCGGAGGGCGCCGCCGCCGCCTCGCGAGGAAACCACCCTAACAAGGTGACGTATGTCGGCGATACGTGTGCCAAGGTGGTGTGCTCCGCATAAAACGCCGAAATAAATTCCTCGAATGTCTGATGCCGGGGGTAGGTACATTTTTAAACCGGCCGATAAATTATTCGTTTCCATCCAGCATGCAGGTAGTAGTAGGTGGACTTGAGCATCCACATCCAGCAAAGGCCCGGACGGGAAACTGAGAATAAGGAAGACCTAGTCTGGGGCAGATCCCAGGGAATACAGTGAAAGATTACTGTTCTTTTTAAATCACTTGTCAACGAAGGCTTTTCCTGAAGTTCCACTCCATTATTCCCTGAAAGCAGTACCTACCAGTTTTCCATTGCTGAGTTGGCAATTGATCTGTGCAGAGGCGGTGAATTCACTCGTGGGCTTTGAGATTCACCCCTCCCTTACACTTTTTAGGTGGCGTCAAAGACGTACCTATATACGTACCCACAAGTAATATCTCACTTGAACCTCGGTTTTTGTAATTTTATCCCTACTCTCCAGTGACCCTAAGCAATTAGTCCAGTGAAATAGAGCAAAAATCGGGCCAAACCGGAAATAAATTCGGAAGTTCACGAAATTTGGTGTTTCAATGCAGAATTTAACGTAGAATAACATACTGGGATTTCCGGAAATTCCAAGGCTTGGAATTTTTTTTAGGACCAATAAAAGACCGCCATCCTATAAAATTTTCGTTTTTTTCTGAATAACTTGTAAACTATCACCTTTAGAACACAAACACCGGCGAAGCAAATGTAGCCTGTTTAATTACCAAGAGATCAGTACCAAATTAATCACTTTGTAGTCAATAGTCTTTGAGATACAGCGTCTTCAAGAACGCAGTGAAAATTACTCAACATTTATTTCCGGATTTTACGGAACAATCTGCATAGTATCAGTGCAGGGGCGGTAACGTGGACAGCAAATGTGCGGATTTCAATGTGTTTCACATGTGTGGAAAGCCAATTCAATATTCGGTATCACAGTTTTGTCTAGAAGTCGCCAACTTCAAAATGATACTTTTCCTCGACCTTCGAAATTGATACTTGATGTCCCGAAGAATCCGCCAAAATCGATTTTTTTCATCTCATGCCATTTGCTTAATGTTTAATGTAGAGCAAAACCATTCAGGAAATATATGAAGTATAAAATATCAAAAAAACAACATGTTTTGGAATTTTTTCCCTAGTGATGGTTCTTGAGATATATGTGTTGAAAGACTAGAACGATCTATTTAGAAAAAACATAGATAGTCCGGACACGAACTGCTAAATACTGTATGTACATTTGATGATACAAAATGCCACTTAGCATGCGTATTGAATATACTTATGTACTTTACACGTCTGCCAAGTGGCATCTTACACCTCAAATGCAAGGTCCGTACAGTATTCAGCAGTTAGTGTTCGGACTACCTATCTTTTTTTCTAAATAGGTCGTTTCAGTCTTTCAACCCATATAACTCAGGAACCATTACAGGGAAAAAGATTCCGAAATACGGGGTGTTTATAAGAAACTGTGATCGCGGCAGGCATGGGTCAGGCCAAAAAACGCAGTAACAGGCGCAATTTTAGTGATCGAAAGCGGATTCCAAAGGCGATGCGATCACAGACGTTTATAAACACCCGGTATGTTATTTTTTTGGTATTTAATTCTTCATACATTCCCTGGATGGTTTTGCCCTACTTGAAAAATTGGGCAGATGTTATGGTAGATATGAAAAAATCGATTTTGGGGATTCTTCGGGACATCAAGTATCAATTTCAAAGGTCGAGGAAAAGTACCATTTTGAAGTTGGCGACTTAAAGACAAAACTGTGATACCGAATGTTGAATTGGCTTTCCAAACATGTGAAACACATCAAAATCCGCACATTTGCTGTCCATGTAACATCTCCTGAACTGACACTATGCAAATTGTTAGCAAAATCCGGAAATAAATTTTGAGTAATCTTCACTGTGTTTTTGCAGACGCTGTATCTCAGAGACTATTGACCACAAAGTTATGAGTTTAGTACTGATCTCTTGAGAATTTGACGGGCTACATTTGCTTTGCTGGTTTTTGTGTTCTAAAGGTGATAGTTTACAAGTTATTCAGAAAAAATCGAAAATTTTCAAGGATGGCGCTCTTCTATTGGCCCTAGAAAAAAGCCAAGCCTTGGAATTTTGGGGAACTTCAGAATGTTATTCAACCTTGAATTCTGCATCGATCCACAAAATTTCGTCAACTTCCGAATTTATTTCCGGTTAAAACCTATTTTGACTGGACTAAATCCCTGCTTCAATCGCTTCACTTTGCGAGTTTCTGCACTGTCTGTCTTTAGCTCCAGTCAGTATTTGGGTGCTTTGCCTTGTCAGGATGCACTCTTCCGTCAAAAACTCGTGACACCATCATCGCTCACGCAAGGCTCCCACAGGTAACGCTGCAGGGTTTTCAGCCATACTTTGAAGACTTATTCACGCGTCTAATAATTATGCAACGGCTTAGCAAAATTAGCGAGACAATCATGCACCATTTTGCCGGCAATTTCCATTACGTCGACTCACACTACACCTCAGCAAGACTTAATAACTGTAAACCCGCTGTCATAAAATCCGAAGCAAGACTTAACGTTGTTGGAAAAGCGCGCGCGCGCGCCGCCTTTCGTCTAGTTCCAACACCCTCTCCAATCTCCGACGTTTAAAACTTGCAAGTTCTCAATCTTCGTGTTAGCTTTTTAATTAGCAAACGCGCAACAAACTCGCTTCTAGTATCACATATAGCTTTTAGTAGCAGTTTTTTTGCGCCACCGTTATAGGTAAGTATAGGTACTGGTATACTAGGTAGGCACTGCTGCAGGCAGCTTTCGCTAACACAATTGCAACCCTATAACGCCAGGAAGGTAAACCTGCCGCTCGGATGGATGATATAAAAGCAATGGATATTATGCTTGTGCAAGAAGCAGGAAATTTTATGCTCGGCCGGACGACCATGTGCAAGAAATTGAGTTATCGGTTCGCTGGCTGGCCGCTGGTGGTGGCGGTGCAGTGGCTGTTATGCGAATCTGGGGCAAACGTGTGGTACTTGATGGACTTTATCTAATATGCATGGACAATGAACGCGGGCAAAGCTGGTGTGCCGCAGAAAGGACCATTTACATTTGTTCTCGGTGCTCTAGTGGGCTCATTCTGCCCGGTTTCAGAGACTTAAATAAGGTTCTTCCAATGCCTCCATACTCTATTCCACCGACTCGAACATCGTTACCGATTTCGGTCGAAGGCTGTAGACGAAGAAGCTATGTGACCCTTTTTCGATCGAAGAGAATTGTCCTTTTTCCCGCTTCCCCCTCAAGATATCAGTTTTCCGTTGATATCATGCCCATATGTTGAAGGTGGAGAACTTGACGAAGTGATTGAAGACATTGTGACCAAATGTTTTTTGAGCCTGTGAACCTTCCAAATAAGTGATTTCCCCCCATTCTCAGGCATGCAAGGACATTGTACAATTGTACATTGTACTTACGCGGGCAGAAAGGAAAGGACCATTGAAATTTCCTCACTCTGTTCTGGTAGGAATGGTAGGATGATTCTGCCGGAGAATTTTGGAGAAGGTTTCCATGGCACACCACTTCGTTTCGTCGACTGACTCGACTCGAACATTGATAACATTTTGATTGAAGGTTTAGACCGGTTGGAGTGAATTTAGCCTTTGAACTGGGTTATCCGTTTTATTACGATTTTGTGCCTCCATGTAATGAGCCAAATGAGAGAAGACACTGTGTGAATACCCCAATGTTTTTGAAGTCATAGATCTTTTGAACCTTGTTTTCAAAGTGTCCCTCCAGAGCAGAGGGCCCACACGTTTCTGAGGTTATGGACCTAAGTCTACTCACAGGCTTCCTCCAGTTACCGGAGGCATTGAAGCTGTGTCGCATTGAGCCAACTAGGGATTTTCTTTCTCAGTTAGTTTTTGCCTAGGGGTCGTTTGCTCAAAAGAGGAGTTCTGATCCACAGAGATTTTCATTATGTTGATAATAGTGGAGCTCTTCATAATTGGTATACCTAGATGATATACTCAATTAGAATGAGAAAGTAGGTATACGTTTATTAACAAGCCAAAATTAACATAACGTCGACTGATATCAATAGAGTTGAGTCAGTACGGTGTTTGCAACACTTGTATATTGAACCGAAAGTTATGGTCCCACGTTTTCTTCAGTGTTTTGTAATCAGCTTCGCTTGAACTGGACTTCTGTTCGGGGTATCAGGCCAAACGATATACCTTCTTGAAATCAGCATTTGAATTTGGCATTATTTGTAGATAGCTATTGATACTCGTTCCTGAATTGAAGTTTGCGTTAACAATAATGTGTTTCTTTCTTCGAAACCTGCAGTCAGGTTTGTTTGGCCTAAAAAAATGTATCGTAAGAAGGAAGTTCGAGAGCCACCAATTAGCAGGTTTCGCGGTTTCTGATCGCGAATGCTGTTTAATTTGAGTGACAGTGACAGTTAGTCAAAAAGTTTCAGCTTTTTGGCCCAGTATTTGGTATACCTGGCGATGTACCTACGCTACTGTCGGTCTAGCTTAGATACACGTCCAATGGCAAGCACGGATACCTTCACATACATAGTTGACAATGATCATTACATACTATTGTGTGGAATCCGTATAACATTTTATTATCTTCGAAAGCCTGAGCAATAACAATAAAGAAAGCCCCATCATATCGATAAAGTCGTTACGGCATAAAATTACCTACTCATTTAAAGGCAACGTACACAGCGGTGAAAATGACATTAAACAAACACTAATGATGTATGTTATAGATCCGTATCCACATGTTTTCGAGTGGAATTCCGAGTAGTCGAAACGAAAATTGGTACCTTGTGCCTTGAACACTATCATCACGCATTAATATTGCTTTATCGAATTTCCATTATCCCACTGCGGGCTCTGCTATTACTAAAAATGATTCCTTCTTCACACGTTTGGCGGTAGATGGGCCACCGTCAGTGTTATAATTGCTGATTTAGTCTATATTGGGTAATAACGCCGAGTAACCATTTCTGTTTCAAGCACCCCGAGTCACGGAACGCTCAGAACCCCTGTTCTCAATGAGCATCGAGCAAAAAATGAAACGGAAACCAAAAACGTTCACTCGTTTTTGACTGGACGACCACCAGTCAGTGAACTTATAGTTTAAACTTTAAACCAAGTTTAAAATAGAGCATTGTCACTTTGAGCTTCACACATTCACAGGCCACATTTTTGGTTCATTCATCAAGTGAAAGTGGTACCCGTACCCACACCCACCTACTGAGATAACGTTGAAGTCGAATTTAAAATTGAGAAATTAACAGAAGTAATGTTTCGAGCTTGACTTTCGGTACCGGGTTCAACTTTCATACTTCAAAAATGCTACTTTTTAGTGGAAATGTGGTATGAATACAGAGCCTACGGCTTCAAATTTAACTTTCTTTATTGCCGCGAAGATCAAATGCGTTGAAGATCACATAATAAAATTGTTTCAAGGATAATGATGTCTGTAGCTTCCAACTTGATCATGCGTTGACAATGTAATTGGGATATTGGGACTTCTTATTTTAAAATGAGTGGGTGATGTTATAATTATTGAAAGTGATCTAACTGAAGCCAAGTACATGTTTTACTCGGAAGCTTTCTTTGACCTACATATTCGAGGAACGAGAAATAAAGCTCAAAACTTCTCCCAATTGAATCTACAACAGGCCTATTACAGCACGTAACAAAATTCACCCTTCCTTTTCCTTCCATCCCCTTTTCTGTGTGATGATAACACAGCCCACTACCATAACCAAGAACCCAGCTTCGCTTTGCAAAATTCACGTTTTTATTTTCAGTCACGTTTTACAACCTTGGAGGCTTATCAGAGGGACCTCTACTGTGCGCCTTTCGGCCTATACCTCTGCACACACGACTGCTAGTGCTCCTATACCTTTATATGGCGAATTTAACGGCGATGCTAAAAATCCTCGTCGTAATAAAATGACTTATTACATAATACGCGTTACACGTGAATCTGCAGTAAAAAGCACATCGTGCAGGACATGTGGAGACGTGGCGGCAATAAAGCAACCCGTAACAGGACGTTCACCGCCACTCTTTCCCTCTCTTACGCTGCTTTCGGCTGTGGCGGGGGAGGGGGCATAGAGGACCTCCGCGGCGGGACGCGACAGGAACCGAGCGCGGCCGAATCGCCAAAGGGTGGCAGAAGCGGGGTGGCGGATCAATACACCAAGAGAGGCCTACCCGGGTTATATGATACTTTTAATAGGATTAGCAAAATTACAGAGCATCCACCGGGGTAGGTACACAGGGAAAACGCTTAATTTCCAAACAAAACGAGATCATGGGATAAAAAGCCGGATTTTTCGCAGCCAGAGCAAAGGGAGGCGCGCAGCGGAGGAGGAACCGCGTGCCAGGAAGTGAGGGCAACAGCCTCGAAATTCGCCAACAAACCCCACGACTAAACTATTCTGAACGTCATCCTAAAGGGTGGCATGGCATGCATGTTGTGCCCCACTTTTTTTCCGTCTTTTTTAGGTTTTTGCTCTGTTTTCGGTTGCTTTGACTTTGAATGCTCTGACAGTTCTCCCAGATGGCACCAGTGTAGCTGAAGTATGTAGTTGAAAAATGACAACTGAATGTCATCACTGTCAAAGTCGTTACATCCATTTCATCAACATGACAAGACTTTTTTTTTTGTGGGAGGTCAACTAAGAAACGACGTAGATGAGATAACGCATGAAACTCTCAAGAGTCTCAAGGATTCCATGAAATGAATATAGTAGAGAATAGAGTAGCTCTAGATTCGCCATACAAAACTAGAAGAACATATTTACAAACAAATAAATAGAAGTATATTACTCATTAAAAAGCTCCTCTTGGAGCTTTAGACAAAAGGGAATCAATCTTAAATCTCTTGTTAGTCAGATCTTCGAAGCGTCCGACGACCTGACACAGTTTGTTATAACATTTTATGCCCATGTAGCTTGGGTTGTTTTGACCAACAGCTAGTCGCAAGTAACTCTGTTGGAGTTCTGTTTTGTGTCTCGTATTATGACAGTGAATGTCCTGCCTCCAGGTCAAATTTGGGCGGTCTCTTATGAGTTGGACAATGGACAACCCGGTTTATGTATAATGTTGCAAGAGGCATGATCCGAAGTTGTTTGAAAAATTCGCGGCAAGACAAGCTATCGGAGCATGCCCCCGTCATCGCCACCACCCTGACAATTTTCTTCTGCATTATGAACACTCGGCGGGCCCCATGTGCCATTCCCCAGAAAACCAACCCGTATGACAACACAGACTGCACCAGTCCAAAGTATACGACCTTAAAGATCTCACAGGTCACAGTTGCATCGAGATTTTTCATTAAATACCTATTACAATTACATATAGCTTAGAGCTTAGTTTGGCCGTAACGTAGTCCGTATGTTTGGACCAAGTCAGTTTTTGAACCATGCGAGCTCCCAAAAAACTCGTCGAGACCACCCCACGTAACGACCCGCCATCCAGCCCCCTCAGCAACAAACTTGACTCTGTTGATTTGTTCTTCACATGAAATTCAAGGATCACAGATTTGGATATGTTCAGGGAGACCCCATTTGTCTGACACAGCTCTTCACCTTTACGATGCGTTCGCGTGAAATGTCTGCCGCCCTCTCCCGACTCTCCGCCGTGACAATTATAGTGGTGTCACCGGCGTAGAGTATTGTCTAAATCGTTCATAAACACCTTGAACAGAGACGGCGAGAGAACGGACCCCTGCGGTGTTCCCACCCGCGGCAAGACTTCTTGTCTGCAAGAACGCATCCCACCAACTTCCACGACCTGTACCTCATCCGACAAATATGACGATACCCACAAATTAGCCACTCCTCTGATTCCCTCAGGATCCAACTAACTTAGTAAGAGCTTGTGGTCAACAGTCAAAAGCCCTGGTCATATCAAAGAACAGCCCCAGTACGTGATGTTTCTGATCTAATCACTCGTACATGTGATCCAAAGCCTCGATTAGAGCAGTTTGGTATATCGTTCCTGCCTAAACTAAACCTTCGCTTCCAAAAATGTGTTGAGTCTACCTACAATTAAAACAAAATTCGAACACTCTGGCAAACTGGCACTTCAATGCTATAGGCCTACAACTATTGTTGGCATCGCATTTATCGTCCTTGTGCTTATACCGTGTGATCCAAAACATTCCGAATTGGGGTAGGCTGTGCCCTGGGGCCTTATTTCTAAAAGGAAGCGTTCATCAGGCGATAGCGGTACAGCCAATCACAGCCCTGGTTGTCTAGCAAATTCGCATGTGAACGGATCACATCCTTTCTAGAAATTAGGGCCCCTGGCGAAAGGTAGCTTTACATCCCGGAATTTGACCATGTCACAGCCCATAGCCATTCTCATTTACCTGGGATCCTCGGGGCGCAGATTCACCTATATTGGCGCCATCGCCAATCCCAACCCTAGCCAGCCCGATCGATAAGCGCTCCTCTGGTTAAACAGCCAACTGAACCAGTGAGTTTAGTCTATGGGGATAACCTGCGCACGAGCTGCGAGTAAAGGAAACCGCCTATATGAGAAGGTTTATACCCCAATTCGGAGTGATTTGGATCACACGGTATATTGGCACAATTTTCGACGTCTTTAGGGCGTTCGGATATACGCCCTCTATATGAAGCTTTTGTTTATTATTGACCGATTTAAAAACACAAAATTTTGACAAATGTTTTGTGCAAAGAAAAAATGCAACGCCTGCGTGAATATCCTCAATATACTGTTCGCAATAAAACTGTTGTGTTGTAAGTGCCTCCAATTTATGGCGGTCATTTCGATTTAACTGTATTTTTTCATCAATGATCAAGTTTGAAACTTCCGGCGCGCGTACAAATAAGAACAATCCAAAAGTTTCTTCCCTCATTTTTGGAACAAAACAGAAATTGCGTTTGCTCGTTCTTTGTACGCAGGAAAGGCAGCATGTACTCAACCACAATTCGCTTTGCGTATAAACCCCATTTAGATGTCTAGAGCGCCATCTGATTAGCATATTCATGGCTTATTGCGGCTTATTGTCAATTTTCAAAGACAGAGCTGGCTGAAAAATTACCGCTTTTCCAATAATAAAAGCCCAATAATGGTGGATACACAACAACGACCGACACTAGAAACGGTAACATTTTTTACGGCCCAGCCGGTTCGAATTGAAACCAATATCCGTGCAGCGCTATTAAATGCAAATGAATGTTTAAACCAACTGTTGCAGACGATACAGGTGTGGGAGCTTTAGCTTTTACAAAGGGGGCTGCTATATGCGGCGACCATATAAGAACGGTAAGAAAACAACAACAACAACAACGACAACGGCTGCGCCATCAGGAAGGCCGTCTGGAAATTTATGTTTTTTCCGGGAGAGAACCGCCGCGCGATAAATCCGGATTATGTCACGTGTGGTCGAAAGGATTTCCAAGACAATAATTACAGTTTGGATGATGATGATGGGGGATTGGGGTTCGGTATGGGGGTGCGATAAGCCGCACACCTAGTGGACACAAACACGGAAGGAAGGATAAGAGAAAACGAAGCTCGGACTCGGCTTGAAATGTCTGGCTAGAAATCAAACGATTTCTTTTATTTTAGCGCATCAGTTAAACCCCCTGATCCTATCACTAGATACTTAGTTTTCAGATCCTGCAATGTCAGAAGTTCGAATTGAATGTCATTGATAATCTGAGGTTTCAGAAATAAAAATCAGATCCTTATAATTTCAAAGTTTGCCAAAAGCTTCAAGTACTATTACTCGTTCTTTCCTCGATAGATCAACAGATAAAAGTCAAAATCACATCAAGATCAATGTGATATGAAGCTTGCAGTTGGATTAATCACGTTTACGAGCACCAAATGAAATCCGAAACATTGTCCTTGCATTGCATTAGGTAGGGTACAGCATCAAAGTTAATTGATTGCACTCGTAAAAAACCGGCAGTAATGAACCATAATAAAAAGCAACAAATATACAAAGTTATGGCAGGTATAAAAAAACCAATCAAAGCTAATTTGTCGAGAAAAGCTCCAATTACAACAGCATAAGTCATCTGGCACGGCTACAATAATTAGTTTCTTTATCGTCCGTCAGTTGCAGTATATTCGATTCGGCTTTTGATCTTTCAAGTCCATCACCTCCAGCGTTTAACCTTTTGCATGCCACAAATTCTCGAAACCTGATGTCATAATAAACAAAATCGCCCCCGGTCATCATCATGATGGCGTTGCGTTGCGAACACACAACACAACCAGGAAGTCAGCAGCCGCATACACAGCCAACCCCAATCCAGAACGATCAAGTATTTAAAACTCGAGCAGAAAATAATGACCGCCTTCAGCTCCCCGCAATTAACACTTATCGAACGCAAAATACACAACAATTAAACTTGAGTGTGTGCGGAGCGCCTGCTATTTGCATAATGGGTGTCGTGCGAGAACTTCGAAGACACGGCAATAATAGTATATTATATACCAAGGTTGAGAAAGTATTATTATAGCTGAAGCGCCAGTTTAGATCCCGAAGCGCAGCTGAGGGATATAAGGCGCTGAAGCTATAATAATTTTCTCGACCGTGGTTTATATAGAATTTTTTTTACTACTTGAAAATCGCCATCCCAGTTGAGGAACAGGTTAATAATGATGTACTTCACGGCTAGTAGTGAAAAAAAGTACCTTGTATACGTGGGTACTGTTATACTCTGTTACTACCCGAGGTGTTTTTTATTACTTTAATTGACAAATCGTGAAGCGAATTACATACATTGTCGATCACACATTGTAGGGTAATAAAATTGAAGTAGACACGAGTTGAAAGGGCGTAACAATAACAATAACCCCTTAACACTAATTCGGCCAGCTGAGTAGTGTGTACCTACCGGTGTGTAGGTATGTATAGGCAAAATTGACGTGTCTTGCCTTTCCGTAAAACAACAGGTTGTAAAAAATCGACAACGCACGACGACGAGGAGGTAAATAACATTCCGGCGAGGGGCAGGTATTCCAGTAGAGTCCATAAATTACAACAATGGATTGTAAACAAGTTACGACACGCATTAATAAATTATTATAGTTGGCCTATCGCGCTTGTTTCACCCTCGTTAGCATGGGCGCGCGCACAGCACGCTGTGCGGTTTTCGTATGTTCGAGACGTCATTTTGGGCGGCCTTAATGTCATAATTATTACTACCTCGGTGTAGGTATGTATGTATAGTTTACGCTTACGCTCACTTGAACAATCGCATAACACAATAATGAAAGGGTTTTGTGTGTATGTGTGGGACGTGGGTCGCATAATAGGCGAGGTGTACGGTGTACCTATACAATTCTACTTGAGCTGACCTATTATTGCCGTAGAGCTGTATGGTAGTATGGTCTTGGCCCATACTTTTGTGGCCTCATTTCAGCCAAGTCGCTGAAATAAATAGAGGAAGTTGTATAAGACGGAAGGGATGTGACAGCCAAGGGTTAAGGACTTTAACTGCAACATGTGAAAATATTATGAGGCATTCAACGCAACTCTACGATAGGCTCTGCCACTAACGCAATCGCTTATACTTGATTGGCACTAGGCGGTCTGCAGGAGAATTGCTTTCAAGAACTGTGCTCAAAATTCTCTGGTTTTCTTCGGCCGAAACATGGTCGAAAACTGGCGTTTCAAAGCATATTATTCAAAAACAGATTCAGCAGCTCACACTATTCATCAGTCGAAAAGATTGTCCGGAGACGAAACACTGCTCCAGCTGATGCAACGTGCATCCTTATTCGGTACGTATCGAATAGAAGCATTGTGAATTTTTTCAATAATTCTCCCTTCTTTATCAGCTTTTATAACTCCCATCCCTTCGCCAGACTATCCAGGCCTCGGACCAACGCGTGCACACGTTACTCCGCACAAAGCACTTAGTTGGTGAACTAATCACGAGTTACGACGATTGGGTCGGTCTAAGCCCAGCCGTGATGAACCGGACCATGGGTAACCGGACCATGTTTTCCAGAAAAGGATCAAGATCAAGCATCAAGCGATACACCCCAACATGTTCAGACCGTTCAACTGTAGAAATCCTAATTGCTTTGTTTCTTGTGCCTTAGTACTTTTCTGAATAATAGGCCGATTACATGTAGGGGGCGCTTGTGTATGAGTTGGTGTTTACTGTCAATAGTGTGGATGGCTGACGTCCAAAGACTCTCGCTCACTTGTCATCGCTGTCACCTGTGATCTGTGCCTGACTATAAAAATCGAAAATGCCCATCGAAAAATCGATTGCAAGGCAGTTATGACATAAACCCGGTAATATAATCACATACCACATCATAACAATCACAAATACACGTTAATAGTAAAGAAAACACACATGGCATTTTTATCGGTCTGTCACTAGAGCTACCAACTTAATCGTCGCACCAAACCAAATGTTCCTAAATACTGTAATCTCCCAACCCACCCCTATTATAAAAATAAATATTCCCCAAAGAAGAAGAAGAATCCCCTTTAAGTTGAAGACTTAGGTTGGCCAATCGTGTTCGTCTAGTGGTGTTTGTTAGGACTTTAGTTGTGTTGTAGTTACCCAAGGTAGTACAGGTAAGTGAAGGCTTGGAAATGAAACAAAGAGACTTCAAATTAACAAAGAACAATTTTATTCCAAAGGCAAATATCTCGACTCATGTGCAATCATGCAATATCAATTCAATTATCCCACCCTTCCACTATTTGAAATGCAGTGTGTAAGCCACTGATGCAGAGAGAACGAGAGAAAGACGAGAGAGAGTGTCGCTCTCGCTAGAACAGATCATATTAGTTCCATGAACCTAGATTGTTGAGGAACCTGTATAGCGGAAACAGGACGGCAGAACAAAGTGTGAGTATCGTCGGTACATCACTTGGCGCGAAGGGAAAGAAGAGGGAGACAAAAGCTTATTAGTAAGTTCTACTGTGACCTAAATTGACGAGGGATCTGTAGAGGGAATAGAGACGAGTTTGGCCAAGCACAGGCTCTTTTGCACAGATCCCTGCTGCCGAAAGAAGAAAAGAGAACAGTGTTGCATATCCGGATGTCTTTTAATTGTACCATAATAAAACATGGCAATAAAATATCAAAAATAAACCCAATAATCATGGTCAATGAAATCATCAACAATTATTTACCATAATAAATACCACAACATGACTCAATGTAAATCAACAATATCAAAAACCCATGGTCTCAACAGTTGAAGACGTATATTAATTCATCAGATAACTAAGTAAGGAAAGATATCTTCTCTCACGAGATGCCCTTCTCTTACAGGACACGACAGCAAGTAAAAATATCCGTTGTGCCAGATATCTCTGTCTCACAGGACTCAGGCATGAATATAGAAGACAGTCGATCAGTGTAATATGTGTCATAGTAAACAAAAGTATGAAGACATCATTGAAGCAATTCAACTCAGACTGAGAAGAATAAAACAACCATGTACATCAGACAGCATACCTCGGAGCTCTGAGAACCATGTCACCTGTTCTACAGGTCATCGCTTTGTTGTCTCGCTAGACCCTGGCTCTCGTGATAGCTCGGCCGCAGGGCATCTGGAAATCTTGTGGCGACATCGTTCTACTCTTTTGTCTCTCTCAAGCCCACACAGCAGTGACCCACACGCTACGTGTATTCCCTTGCTCCCCTTATGAATCTCCCGTTAATTGTTATAATAATTGACTTTTACGTGACAGGAATCAAAGCAACTGAGTAACTTATCTTCAAGCATTCTAAAGGCACGGCAGCTGTACTCTGGAAGTCTCCTACAACGGAATAGACTTGTATCTTCTCTTTACTAAGCTCTGGAGCGTGGAAATACCAATATCTCTTCTGTTCTTCTCCCAGACATCTGCCGACTTTTTCTCTACCTTTCAACTTCCCGTTCCTTGACGACGCACCCCTCTTTTCAGGTGTATTACCAAAGCTCACGATGTTTTATGTTTAATTCTTCATAGGCTAAAGAGCCGGTCGATTCAAATACCAAATCTCCAACCTGTCGGCGAAGACGTAAACTTGATTGCAAGATCGAAGAAAAAATTGCAGCATTCTCATGAATTTGTATATACCTGAATTGTGTAGGTACCTAGGTAAACTTGACTTTTTCCAGGAAAGCTTCGAAACCAAATGGTCCCAATACTCCCAATGTAAAAGTCGTCAATTACATTATCAGAGCTCATTTGAAAGTTTATTTGACCTGAATTGGCTTATGGGTGAAAAAGTTGATGAAAATGCATTTTCTATAATCAGGAAAACTCAAAAACGCAAGTCTGAGTCGCAAATTCTTACACTGAAAACGAATGCAATCTTTCCTCTGAATTTGCTTGACTGGGAGTCACATCCGATATCAATAATTTGAGCCAGGTCTCAATATGCCAGGCTGGCCATTTTTCTACATACTAGAAAAATGTCTGGAAATTGAGAAAAAATATTGGTAAATGTTCAAGAACTGATTAGGTTTCTACCGGGTGTTTATAAACGTTTGTTATCATATCGCCTTTGGAATCTCCTATCACTCTTTCAAATCGTGCCTTTCACTGCGACTTTTGGCCTGACCAAAGCCTGCCGCGATCACAGACGTTTATAAACACCCGGTATTATTTCGAAAAAAAAAATTGGTGAGAATTGGTTCACGGTATAAAAAGAAACAATTTGCATAGTTTTTCCATGCAGGCCGGAAAATTCGAAAACTGCGTTCGTCCGATTCCGAAAATTTCTCCTCCAAAAATTAACCCTGTCTATCCCCCAGCTTTTATTCGCAGTCGCAGCATGTTTGTACCCAAAATGAATTTTTTCTGGAGCTTATCACGTCATGTCAAAGTTTGTGCTGCATTTTTTTTTTAATTCATGTAATGTGCAAGCTTTGCATTAGGAAAATCACCGCCGAAAAACCAAAACCCTGTCGCATTTCAAAATGGGCCCATGCGACGCCCAATACAATCTACTTCCGATATTATCTGATGGGAGTTCTTGAAAAAGTCGATGGCTTGGCAGGATATTTCACCTGAAGTGGATCCAGCAGCGGCACTAAACGCGGATCCTTTCGGTCAAAGGCCGGGTGAACGGCCGGGCTCGGGTTGCATCGGCCAGAAAAAAGTTTGAAAATTAGGAGCGCCCGACCGGGAAATGGTGGAAGACTGAGGCTTCGTTCATAATGGCTGCTTACTTATGCCGCATGTCGTATTGTTACGTATGGCCCTTTGGGCCTTCCCCAAAGTACCATAGTGCTCTTACTTAATCGGGGGCGTAGGTTGCTAGAGAAACATCTCAAACATTATAACAAGTTTATTGAACTAAATCAGAGATACCAAACGTTATTATCAAACAACAAGGGATAATTTTTGGCTAACCTTCCTGTTGGACCTATTTTATGAAGTACGGAGTACGCCACTTCTTACTTCAAAAGCCGGAGTCTAGGACTCGCGCTTGACCGGCCTCGCCGGTGGCCAAGTCGCCAATCCCCTTTAACACCGCCGTGCCCGTCCTGGTCCCAAAAATGCTTGCTTTGCATCAGTGACGTATCCAGAAGCGGCTAGCTAATCTAGGTGAACGTTTTCTTATGCAAGCTTCCACCCTTCAAGGGACCAGGGCCTGACACGGGGTTATCTATACAGTATGCCGTCAGATGTAAGATGTAGTTTAGATAGTACGAATCACGGTCTCTGATATAAAATATACACCAGATTTGAAGGTTTGCGGGGGTGATAGTTGGTAGTATTGGTAATGGTAGTATAGTAGTAGGCTGAGGTAGTAGCAATAATTGGTACTAGTCCCTTGATCTAGGATGTAGAACTAGAATCTTGGGCAAGTTTGATGGAACGGCAATAACGGCATAAGTTAACATCACATTGTGAACCAAAACATTGATTTTCAACTATTGAAGTTTTACGGTAACGGAATAAGTTAAAGTTAACATCCATTATGAACAAAGCCTTAAACTGCAGACTTAATTTCATTCTTGTGGAAAATTACCAAGCGAATGTTTAGCCGGACCCAGGCTACGGGGTGTCCGAGAAGGACGCCATCTGGGCAAAGGGCCTCGGGGTGCAGGCGGAGAAGAAGCACCGCCCGGACCATGTGTGTGTAGTTTTAAGGAAAAGACTTTCGGACTTTTAGTGTCGAGTAGCATTTCAAGCGAACCACATTAACGCCATTTACTGTATATATGTATATTTCGATAAATATTAAATAAGTTAGACCTTACACTGCGTCTATATTTCACATTTTGGTGCCGAAACCAGGGATACTTTAACGAATCAAGTGACTAACGGGACGTAGTGCGAAAATCTAACGGAAAATGGAACGTGTCGCGCGAAAAAGCTGCCGCTCTCAGCTAACGAAACTGGTGAACCACGCTAACGAACAATTGGTGAACCAGTTGGAGAACATTAACGAACTGGTGGTGATTAGTGAACGGATTAAAAAGGCAAACGAAAGTTTGGATAGTGCCAACGAACGAGTGAAGTCCCTGCTTCAAACTGAAAAACTTAACGATGAAGAGCTCCAGGAGGAGTTTGACAAGATGTTGGAGTACCAGGACCAAGCAACACAAGTACTTTCCAAACTTCAATTGCGAATCGACTCCCACCCAGCGAACGGAAGAAACGCATCAATAACGAACGAAACAAGTGAATCGAACGGCACCCAGGTATCTCGCAGTACAGGCAGGACTCAAGGTAATAATAACGTTAAATTACCAAAACTTGAACTGCGGAAGTTCAAAGACGATTTGTCGGAGTGGACCTTGTTCTGGGAACAATTTCGAACGGCCATACACGAAAACGAATCGCTAGACTCAGTTGCAAAGTTTAATTACCTGGAAGGTGTGCTGATCGGTAAAGCTGCAGCTACGATAGCTGGATTTACGCCGACAGCAGAATCATACGAAGACGCAATTGAATTATTGAAGCATGAGTATGGAAACAAACAGCGTATCATCGATACTCATATTCAGAAGCTCTTAGCCACAACGCCCGTCAAAAGCAAGCTAGATGCCATCGGTTTAAGAGGACTGTATAACGTAATTACATCTATCGCAAGAAACTTGACCGCGCTAGGAGTAAACGCAAATGAATACGGTATGATGATGAAATCAGTAATCCTGAACTGCATGCCAAATTTAATGAAGATCGATTATCACCGACAGTACCCTGACGACAAAAAGGGTGATAATATCGGAGAGCAAATACAACTTTTATTATGTTATTTAAAACTCGAGGTGGAATCAATAGAATCGTCTCAGACCCCAACAGCATGTGGTACAGCCCCTTTCAGAGGGCCAGTAAGGGAAGAAAGAGAAAGCCGTCCCAAAACTGCCTATCATAAATCGAAGCCAAGTGAATATTCAGCGGCGGGCCTGCTAACGACCACCATAAACGCTTGTTTATTTTGTAAATCGACAAACCACATGTCTGAGAAATGCCCAGAAGCTAGTTTGACAATCCAACAAAAGAAGGAGATACTTAAAAGAAATAATTGTTGTTTTCGTTGCACAAAACCGAACCATAGCGCCAGATTTTGCAGAAACAAAATCACCTGTAGAAGTTGTAATTTGCGACATGCGACATCTCTATGTGACCCTAATTACGGAAGAGATGCGCACACAACGAGTTTGATTACGAAGAATCCAGAAAACGTGGAACAGGTTTTTCTTCAAACTGCCAAAGCATATATTTCGCCCAACGACAACGGAAATAAAAACGCTTTTATTCGTTTGATCATCGACGGTGGATCCCAATTAACGTACGTGAGGCAAGACGTATCACGCAAATTAGGGCTAAAGATTTTGGGTACACGAAACTTATCGGTTATGCCGTTTGGCGTCAACGAGAAAACTACGCCGAAACAGTACAATAACGTAGAGTTGAAACTAATTTCTCAGTTTAGCGATGAGGCCATAACGTTTAACGCCATCGAAGTGCCTGAAATCTGTTTTGACTCATTTCATATGCCCAAAGTTGATCACCCTATGATGGCAACACTGAATCTAGCCGATATATCGATAGGGAATCTACCCACTGTCAATGGAATTGCATTATTGATCGGAGCGGACAATTTGTGGAAAGTCGCCACGGGCGAATTTGTAAGATTGTCTAAAAGCTTGACGGCATTGAATACGAAGTTGGGCTGGACTTTGCAAGGACCGAACATTAGTGGTAACAACGAGGCAACTAACGTAAACGCGGTGATTGCATCAACGTTTCATGTCCAAGCCTGCGAAGAAACGAACGAGCATGATATGCAGCGATTCTGGGGGTTAGAAACCATCGGAATTAACGACAAGGAATCTCAAAAAACGCTCACGGAAGAATTTGTTGAGAAGCAAATCAGGAAGAAAAACGACCGATTCGAAGTAACGCTTCCGTGGAGAAACGACAGTGCCATTGACAATAATTACGATAGTGCATTTTCGAGAGTTAAAGGCTTAACGTTCCGACTTGAAAGAAACTCTCGTTCAATCGAAGACGACAACGCGATACGCGAGCTCCTGGACAATAACGTTGCCGAAAAAGTGTGTATGTCGGAGTGCGCGTCTGAAAAAATGTACTATCTGCCGCATCGACCAGTGTACCGCGATGATAAGACAACTTCAAAAATCCGCGTTGTGTTTGATGCATCGGCTCATGCCCCAGTTTATAATAACGAAAAAGAAACGGAGAACAACGTGCTATCATGTCCTAAAGTGTTATAGTCCGGCGGATTAGCTGATGAATCGTGCATTTTGAGTAAAAGCTAGGGTCAAGTTATTTTCGTGCTCTACGATAAAAACGAAAATTTTTGAGGGTGGGAGGCATTCTGGGATTTCACCCAGGGGGGGCTGAGGGGGGGGTTTTCGGGACCCTCTGGGTGATTTACTTGTTTTTCATGAGAGATGCCAAATCAATTTTTTTTCAAATTCTGTGATTTATTTCGAGATTTTTGGGATGTATATTCACCCCCCATTTTCAACCGGGGGGCCTTGGGGGAACTATTTAGGGTTGTTTCCACGATTTTCATCTTCTGCTGAATCAAGACGTATATGGACGTGCTTGATATCGTTTCTTACTAAATCCCGCCTTCTGAATACGAATCTGGCCTTGAAATTACAACACGAGCAGGTTTGAACTAGTTATGCAAGAAAAAACAGGTTTTTTGGGCCCACTTTTTTGACACGCCTTGATTTGGGCCCAAGGCTTAGGCGATCAAAATCCTCATGAGGATCATTGGTTTCAAGTATTTTGAACATAATAATCGTGTACTGGATGCGCCTTTTGCTTTCAGAACCACACCCAATTGTTTTCTTGGAGAACGGTCCAATAATTTTTGAGCTAACTAATTAATTTGCTTAAACAATTGTGCATTTCGTGTAAAAGGCAGACATCGGCAATTTTCCTGGTCTACAATTGAAATGAAAATTTTTGAGAGTGGGAGGCATTTTGGCTTTGCACCCAGAGGGGGCTGAGGGGGGATCTTTTTTGGGACCCTTGGAGTAATTCACTTGTTTTTTGATGAGAGAAGCCAAATCCATCATTTTTTCAATTCTGTAATTTTTTACAGAATTTTCGGAATGTTTACTTACCCCCATTTTGAACCAAGGGGCCCTGGAGGGCCTTTTTGAGATTCTTTCCACGATTTCTATTTTTTGCTAAGTAAGGATATATATTGACGTGCTTGGTATTGTTTCTTACTAAATCCCACCTTCTAAATCCAAATCTGATGTTGGAAATACGATACAAGCTGGTTTGAACTAGTTGTGTGGGAAAAAGCAAATTTCTTGGATCCAGTTTTTTGACATACCCTGATTTGGGCTCAAGGTTCCAAAACCAAAAGCGCATGCTTTATATGTTGTGAATACTTGGAACTATTGATTGTGAGGAGGATTTTGATCCTGAACCCTAAGACCCAAATTGAAAGATGTCATAAAAATGGACCCAAAAAACCTGTTTTTCTTGCCTAACTAGTTAAAACCTGCTCAAATCGTATTTCCAATACCAGATTTGGATTTAGAAGGTGGGATTTAGTAGGAAATGATATCAAGCACGTCAATATAGATCCTAAATTAGCAAAAAATAAAAATCGTGGAAACAACCCCAAAAAGTCCCCCCAGGGCCCCTTGTTCAAAATGGGGGGTGAGTAAACATTCCGAAAATTCTATTAAAAATTACAGAATTAAAAAAATTATGGAATTGGCTTCTTTCATGAAGAATAAGTGAATTACTCCAGGGGTCCCAAAAAAGATCCTCCCTCGGCCCCTCCTGGGTGCAAAGCCAGAATGCCTCTCACCCTCATTAATTTTCATTTTAATCGTGAAACACAAAAATTACTAGTGTTTGCCTTTTACACGGAATGCACAATTGTTTGAGGAAATTAATTATTTTGCTGAAAAATGATTGGACCGCTTCTCCAACAAATCAATTGTGTGTGATTCTGGAATCAAAAGGCGCATTAAGAACATGATTTTGATGTTCCAAACACTTGAAACTAATGATCATCAGAAGGATTCTGATCGCAGAAACCTTGGGCCAAAATTAAGGCATGTCAAAAAAGTGGGCCCGAAAAACCTGTTTTTTTCTTGCATAACTAGTTCAAACTTGCTCATGTTGTAATTTCAACACCAGATATGGATTTAGAAGGCGGAATTTAGTAAGAAACGATACCAAGCACGTCAATATACGTCCTAATTTAGCAGAAAATTAAAATCGTGGAAACAACCCTAAATTGTCCCCCCAAGGCCCCCTGGATGAAAATGGGGGGTGAATAAACATCCCAAAAATCTCGGAATAAATCACAAAATGTAAAAAAAAATGGATTTGGCTTCTCTCATGAAAAACAAGTAAATCACCCAGAAGGCCCAACCCCCCCCCCCCCTCAGCCTCCCCTGGGTGAAATTCCAGAATGCCTCCCACCCTCAAAAATTTTCATTTTCATCGTAGAACACGAAAATAACTTGACCCCGGCTTTTACTCAAAATGCACGATTCGGCATAAAAATTGCAATAAGCTGCCGGACTATTAGGCATCCAGTGGGACACAACAAGTGATAATTTATGTTTGGACCTGTCGTCCATCATCACCTTTGTGAACAAAAATCATCAGTATCCGACGAAACGAAATGTCTTGCAGACCATCGGCCGAATCTACGACCCTCTCTGCATCTTGGGCCCTTTCACAATAAGGGCGAAGATCATTCTTCAGCGCATCTGGAAGCAGAACCTGGGCTGGGACATGGAGCTACCCCTTGAATTGAGGAGTGAGTGGAAAAAATGGTGCAGCGAACTGGTGAGTTATCTCTCTCTCAACATTCCAAGAACTGTTACAATGAATGTTAAGCTCGAACTGCATGTGTTTTCGGATGCAAGCAAAGTGGCCTACGGTGCGGTCGCCTTTGTTCGCGAAATTTCCGAAACAAACGTAAACGTAAGATTTTTAATCGCCAAAAATCGTGTCGCGCCAATAAAAGGAAATGACTCTGGTGAACTATCGCTACCAAGACTAGAATTAACGAAAGCATTGTGCGCGTCGCGATTAAAGGACTATATAATCGAAAACGTAAATTTAAAGTTTGAGACAATCAATTTGTGGACTGATTCGAAAATAACACTGCAGTGGATTACCGGGGACGCCGCTAAGTGGAAAACGTACGTGTACAATCGTGTCTCCGAAATCCAAAAACTTACAAAAGACTCTGTGTGGCGGCATTGCTCCGGTAGTGTCAATCCTGCGGACTACTTAACCCGCGGGGTGCGCGGAAGTGGACTTTTGAAGTCAGATACGTGGCTTAACGGACCGGAATTTTTATCGCGAATGGACAATGCCTGGTTAACGAATAACGAACAAATGAATTTCTCTGACGAAACGCTACTTTGTGCGGTTAACGTTAACGAAGTGAAAAGACCGCGTGAACTAAATTCAATTTTTCCTCTCGAAAACTATGAACAATTAGAGAAATGTTTACGTGTTGCCGCAAACGTAAAACGCGTTTACCGGAAAAACCAAAATCCGTCTTTGGTGTTGACGACTGAGGAGCTTGCTGAAGCCGGAACGTATTGGATCAAGAATGTTCAGCAAGCCAACTTTGATCAAGAAATCGACGATTTAAAAATTCCCATCGCCGCCCGGGAGGATGTGGAAAATTACCAAGCGAATGTTTAGCCGGACCCAGGCTACGGGGTGTCCGAGAAGGACGCCATCTGGGCAAAGGGCCTCGGGGTGCAGGCGGAGAAGAAGCACCGCCCGGACCATGTGTGTGTAGTTTTAAGGAAAAGACTTTCGGACTTTTAGTGTCGAGTAGCATTTCAAGCGAACCACATTAACGCCATTTACTGTATATATGTATATTTCGATAAATATTAAATAAGTTAGACCTTACACTGCGTCTATATTTCACAATTCTTTTGTTGTGCTTTCTACCGAATTCGGTTCGTACAGATATATTTTATTAAACGTAAGTGGCAAAACTTTGAATTTCGAAGTCGATCGAATCAACGGTTCGGCATTTATCATGGATGATTACAAACAGACAGACAGACATTTCTGGAAATGGTCTTGATCATCTTGGGACCCCTCAAAATGGATATATTATCCTTCGAAATATATATATTTTTTGTGAACGATCACAATACTTTCCCTTTCATATTGGTTGGAGGCTGGGAAAAACGAAACATATTCGACGAATACTTCTTCACTTTACTCCAATTTCTCATTGCGGTGCGAGCAGAAACAAATATGCTGTCAGAATTTGCGTTGGGTACTATTATAATTGAGAAAGAAATGTTCAAACACACACTGTTTATTACTGCGTACTACTGAATACAAGTTAACTAAATATCGCACTTAGATATCGCTTCGGTTAACTTCACCGATTACTCGCTGTCGCTATGAATTCAAATCTGGTGTCGGTCGGCTCATCTGCGCTTATGTACTCGAGTGTTGCCTTCGGAAACATTCCACGAATTCTCTGGTATATTTGAGCATTGTTGGCCAGCAGTACATTCACCGAGGCCCTATAGTAACGTCCATCAGGTTCGCGTATATTCCGGCGAGCTCTGGAATGGCCGCACCTCCGCCAATTGTGCAGATGTATCTTATTCGCGTGTTTTGATCTCCAGCTTCCTCAAACCTTCTGAAACTGCACTGCCTCAAACATACGCCTCCGCGCATGTTCATTCTCGAATGTAGTGAAATCGCACGAAAGCCTCGCAAATTGTAACTTTTTTTTTGCGAGTAAAAGCATATAATGAAGATGTAAAGAGATTGTACAATCATAATTATAAATGATGCGTAAAAGGGAACAGCAGAATTATAAATAAAAGACCTCGTCCAATCCAGGACCATTGTCGACAACCTCATATAACATACCTCCCTAATATCACGATCAAAATTTTACCAATGCCTTGCGCCCGCACCTTACCGAACCATGTACTATGATCATAGAGAACCAATTCTTCGTTCGTATTTTTAAGGAACAAAAAGTGGAGAAAATGGCCAATTCCCTCCAACGCAGGTAATATACTCTGAAAATATCTGAACCTCTTCCTCGGTGGGGTCTTTTCGATAACGTCGTATTGAAAAGTCGGCCGAAGTGGACAAAGAGTAATTGACTATAGTTGCACGGCTCAGCCGAAAATCATGAACTTGGTGTGTGTTAGGGTTGAGTATTTGGGAAGAGAATTGAGAGGACTAGATGCTACATGGTATAAAAAGTGTCCTGAACTAGAGGAACTTGTGAGAAATGTAGAGCTGGAATTGAAAGGAATTCTTTACTTGTACTCTGCTCGCACCGCGACACTAATAAATGCAGAAGAAATGCGATGACTTATTACTTCAGAGACTTTTGAATTTTGAACCATCATTTACAGATGCTTAAGCAGAACAAGTAACAAGAAAATAATCTATACACTTAGTGCGATCTCACCCGTGGCTTAGTGTATCATATTATCAAGGTATTTTTATCTTTGTGAAGCAACTTTTACAGTCCCAACCCCTTCGACCATACATGCTCTTTCTCCGCAATTTCATAGGTGCTGCCTGTGTAATTTCGTGCATGCACGTTTACGCCTCCCAAGCGAGCAGCCAAGCAGCCAAGCAGCTAGCTAGCAATCATTTCCACATTTTCATCGCCTAAATCGCAAATGACTAAATCATTTAGTTGCCGCAGCTTTTCTTTGGTGTCCTTTGCGCGCTCGACACCGCCAATTATAAAACATTGCTGCTACACTCTGAAGGGCTGTAATTCCATCCTCCCCCCGTCACTCCCCAGACATCTCTCTGCAAAGTTGGCGGCGTAATCAAGCCCCGGCACCCCAAAGGATAGGAATTTTGAACCACACAAGTGTAAAATAAACATGTAAGGTTCGGGAGATAGAGAGAGAGAAAGAGAGAGAGATCCGGGTGCAAACCACTCCATTTCCAGGTCACAAAACATTCCCAGGATCTCTACTACTGCTGCTACTACTGACTGCTCCAAGGTAAAGTATGACCCTTTTGAATTGCCCTTTGCGTCGTCGACCTCTTGGTGCTTTGAACTAAGTTGAGAGCACCGCGCCGCGACATCTTTGTAGCGAGCAGTTACATTAGTTGTGTGCGAGTTATGTATTGGCTTTGGCAGGGAGACGCCGACGTCGCGACGCTTCTGCTGACCCCCATATACACTCTACATCCACCCTTCCATAAAGTTATGATGGAACATCAATTCGAGCGGGAATTCTGGCAAGCCGAACTGGGGCTGGAAGAAAGTGGCTCAAACTATCCGAGCCATTGGCATGCTAATTTATATAAATTGTGCCAGGCATTTCCAAACTTTATTCAAACATGACTACTATACATAACAGGGAATAAAGGACAATCATCTGCGATTTAATTGGGACAACGTTACATCATACACTCCCCAGCTCTAAACCGGCATTTTACTCGTTAGTACTATACTCAATTAGATTCCTATATTATAACTTCCCCTCATTCATCCTGGTGTATAGGGATAAATCCCAGCGCGCGCGGTGCTCTATTCACTATTATAATCATCCTGATGAGCTGTCAACTAATGAATGCCGCATATTGGCTGCCAACAATAATATATTTAATTTCAGCTATAGACAAGCTTTTTCAACACAAAGCCCAAAAAGCCAAACATTGTACGCGTTTATATGCAAAATTTTATTGGCTCGAGTACGGGGAGTATGTATGCACACACCATCCATCATAAAGTGTCGGTACCTATCCCGGCAGTAATGATTGGAATCATTTATCACGTTGTGCAGAAGAGGAGAACGGTTTTTATCGCATATCCCCTTCGAACGACTGCATTCGCTTTTGCGGGTATCTTCTACGTGTACAAAAAAAAAGTGGCCCGAAGTGGAGGAGGGCGCCATGATTAATACGATATCCTTATCCCGATAGTTTTAGGCTGATGCCCTCCTCCAACCCCTTACAGAATTGTTCGTTTTTTTTTCGGTGCAGAAGAGCGCACAAAAGATGGTTTTAGCATGGTGTTGAGAAATAATGGAAAGTTTGTGTCTCGCCTTGGGTGATTGTTTTCGGGGTGATCGATAACCGTTGTTCCGGCGTATATAAAGTGCAATGGCAGGTTTTGCATTTTATGCCACCTCTCCTTGAGGGTTGATATAGAAGTGCCTCCTTGAAGAAATTGTTTCCAGCAACTGGAACTTGGGCCCCGTGTTTGTATCAGACATTATAGTTTTTTTTTTGTTAGCCAATCGTTGGAGCAAGCGCTACTTCAAATGAGTAAATTAATCCAGTAAAATAGGGATTCAACTTGAAACTAATTAGAGGCTAGATGAAACAAGTTACATCGCCAGCTGTCTCGGGAACCATGGTAAAAACAATGAGAAGATGGAAAAACTTGTGCCGCGTTCTTTCTGCTGGAACAGAAACAGACATATATGAAAACTGTTTCTAACTTCTTGTAGAGATTCAAGAAGGAATGTCACGTGGAGAGTTTTTCCATTTCACTGGACCGGCGCGCAACTTTGACCGCGATTAACGGCTAAAATGCAGAAGTTAGACATATGGCACCTGGGGACTTCTTTGCAGATCATTGAATCCCCTATGGCTTTGTCCCTGACAGTTTCATTCTCTACATTGCTATATTTTTTAATCGATTTCCTCAATTATTCCAACTTCAGCAAACAAAAATTGGCTAATTTTACTGGATTAAATGACCAATCCACCGCTTACGGTTCAAACAGATATACTTGCGATACTCATATTTATGATCAATGGAAGGCAATGCATAAAAAATCTTCTTATCGCAAACATCCTGCTCCTGCTATGCACTCCTTGGAGGTTCTAAATTGCGCTGCGCCATGCACGCCGAATAAAACCGTTTCATTAACATACACCCATCTATCATAGCTGTTAACATACACATCGTCTAGCTTAACTAGCCGGCCATTAAAATAAGTTATGGCTCTGGATATTTCGCGAAACGTATCGCGCAGTCTAGTTTATAATGTGCATACGTCCGTATACCCGCTTACTTGATAGAATATGCACCTAAAGTACCTACCTAACAAAATTTTTCTGTTTTTTGCAGGTGAGTTCGAACTCCGGGGCTCTGCTCTCTGTCTAGTCATATTACATATTTATGAGAGACGGCGGGAATTCATTACATCCGCAAGTGCTCGGTAAGTGGATGCAAAGCATTTTGATATACATATGAGGCGACTCGCGCCGTGTAATTGCCAGGCCGGCGTGAGAAGTGTTCATTTTTCTCATCGAGTAAGTATACTCGAACGGCCAAGGAGCATGACATGACACTGCAGGGCGAGCGGATCTCTCAAGCCCCCACTCGATATTTTCCAGTTGAACCTCATCGTACGTTGGAAGATTAAGAACTGAACTAACTGAAGTTCACGAAAGTTACGACTGCCACGACACAAACTGCTAACTTATACCAGAAACTGGAGCACCAACCCATCGATGATGGACTATAACTTGAACCATTCTGTGTGACCTGGCATTTATCCTGCAAGATGATGATTCCGCTATAGCAAATAGCTCAAAAAACAAATTCTGAAAGCAATAGCATGACTAGCTGAATTATTGAGCTTGAATAGGAGAGCTTTAGTTCAGAAATTGAATAAGCAATACGCCCAATTAGTATGACGTAGAAGGTAAGCCTAGTTCAGGACGTTGCTATGGCAATGCATGAAAACAAACCCCTCTCTGTCTCTGGAGTGAGAGAAATGACAGTTAATGTTGATAATTAGGTAGCTCAAAAATTCATCACAACAGGGACCAAAAATGAAATAAGTTATTTCAAGCAAATGAAGCGTTTTCGGGTGAGTACCTACCACCAATAATGTTCAATAGCCTGAAAGTTTGTAATTGCTTCAACCTTGGATCCATTGAACACAATACAGGGTGTTTCAGGGATGATAGCAAAAAATTCAACTGTGGGTAGATCTCGTCAAAATATGACGAAAACCTATATACCATTTTGCCAAGTTCGGCCTAATGACGAAGATTCAGCTTTCCAAAGTTCACTTTTTTCGGATTTCAAAAATTTGTAACTCAGGAACGTTTTAACAAATTCACCTCTAATTTAGCCTAAGCTGGTTTGTCATAATTATTAATCAACCTGCCAAATTTGGAAAGAATCCAATCAGTGGCGTAGAAGTTATGAGGGATCATCTTAAGTCAACTTTTCTTCGGGTGCTCCTAAATTATTGGCCCTCATAACTCCTACACCACTGTTTGGATTCTTTCCAAATTTGACAGGTTGATAGATAATTATGACTAACCAGCTTTTGCTGAATTAAAGCTAAATTTGTTTAAAAGTTCCTGAGTTACAAATTTTTGAAATCCGAAAAAAGTGAACTTTGGAGAGCTTATTTTCGTCATTAGGCCGAACATAGCAAAATGGTACATAGGTTTTCGTCATATTTTGACGAGATCTACCCACAGTTAAATTTTTTCCTATCATCCCTGAAACACCCTGTATAATAAATGTTGATTTATAAAGAATGTTTTCCTCAAAGAACCGTCGACTTAGTTTCTAAGATGAAAGAAGTGTGGAAATGTTTCCACTGACGGAACAAAGAAGGACTTTTAAAATGGAAAGTGCATACTAGAAGGTGGTAGTTTTCTTTAGAAATGAAAGCTATAGACACAGTGTTTCGCTATGTTATCGTTTGATGACTCCCGGCTGCAGAGGTATGTTGTTGAAAATCTGTATATACAACTCTTTTGGTAGTTCACAGAAGTTCCTACCTTTGACGGTTTTTCAGCAAATAATTAAAAACTTTGTTCAACTTTGTACCTTTGAGAGGCTGTAACTCCCATATCAGGGAAAAATGTTACTCTCACTTTTCGACTTATTTTCTTGAGAGGAATCACCTCCCGAAGTATTATGCAAGGTCACCGAAACACCCTGTATAGCTGTCTCAAAACTCGCGGTCCAAAGTCAAAGGCAATAAAGGACAATTTTCAAATATACTAGAAAAATTAAACAAAAACTGGGTTATTATTTTTGGAGATATGGAGGGTGGAATGGTGGGGCTTTGTCCATTTTTTTTCCATTGTCTGATGAGATTTCAATCAACCATTGGGACAGACCTAACAGAAAAAATGGAACTTTCCAGTGCGTCTTGAAATTTTAAAAACTATGCAGGATGAGTCACGAACTAAAAAACTCCAGAAGATTCATTGTTTTATAAATACAATAGCAAAAGTCTCCAGATGTCGTTAATACGATGGAAGACAAAAAAAAATTATTTAATGAAACTTCAGTTGACTTTCCAGTCAATCAATCAGTTTATTGCATCACTAAACATGTATACAGATTCAACAGGACAGGACAAACCGAGGGACAAACTAAACAGAAAAATAAGAACTTTTATGATTGTGTTTTTTCAACTTTATGCTTCACCCTGTATCCAAGACACACTGGAAAGTTCAATTTTTGTTTCTGTTCAGTCTGCCCTCGAAAGTGAACTGAAATCTCATCAGATAATAAAAATAAAAAGGAGGAAAGTCCCACACTTCCACCTCATATCTCCAAAAATGAAGACCAAATTTTTTCAAACATTTCTCTGGCATATTTGGGGTATTTCTCCAAACTGACTTTGACTCTGACTCTCGCGAGTTCTGGGACAGCCTGTATAAGTGTATAATACTTGAAAAATCGATTAGGTATCAATTTTGTGAAATCGACAAAGCTAAAAACTTCGTCTCGACTTCCTTGCAAGCTGAAGAACTGGCTCCCCTCTGATGAGAAATTTGCGTCAGAGACAGCGCTTCAGTCAGTTTTGTAGAGCTTCTATGAGAGAAAAACGGGTAAAGGAGGGGGGGGGGGGGCAGAACGGTGTGTTTCAATATAACTTTGATTCGAAATATCACGTGGACTATGTGTATTGTGTATAGGCATCATCGGCTATAAAACTGGTAAAATATTGATAAACCGCGTTTTGTGTCCTGCACTTGATTTTACACTAGCTTCTAATGCTTATTACTTCTACGTGGGACTTACTTTACGTATAATTGACGCCAATCAACACCAACTTCACTTTAAAAATTAGTGGTAAGGACCTGAAAAAGTATTCATTTATGGTCATGACTCTTTTCTTCTATTTTTTTACCATTTCTCCAAAGGATGCTACTGAAGAAGCTTGGGGCGTAGCCCGTGGGGTGGGTCATGGGTCCACCTATAGTTCTGGTTAATTCTGTTTGACAGCCAGATTTCACAGTAGACAATTTGAGTAGGGGAGGGGTGGGAGAGGCAGTCACTCGTTGCTGTTGTCATGCATTGTTATGGCAACGCCCACCAGTAATACCTACTGCACTATTCAAGGTTATATGGCAATGAAACCCTGACGAAAAAGAACAAAGCTTCCTTCACTGTTACTAGAAACTCGTATCTATACATATTATGGCAAGCAACAAATATTTAATCACATTTTTTGAAAATTGGAAAACAAACCGATATGTCTTGCTTTTATTGTAATTATTACTTGATTTAATTAGTGGCATTTTGTGCTAGACTAAGTGAAATGTACTACGCATCAAGAACTCCTGACATCGGAAGGGTTGTAGAAGCAATTGCGTTATGGAAACGATGTACCTGCGAAGCGAATGATAGAGTTGGAAAATGAGACGCAAGAGACTGCTGAATAGTGAGTAGGTACCTGAAAACTTGTACGGGTGAGTTGTGCAATAACGGTAGGCCAACGTTAATCGCTTGGTCACGAGATTGAGGCGCAACCTCACTTAGTTCAACTGAGCTTAATACAACTCACCCTAAAAGGTATAGCATGCAGAGACCTGGGCGTATATAGATTGTCACAAAACATCACCAATCTAGACTCGAAACACAAGTAGCAAGGTGCAGGAAAGCGCTTGAAAAATGAAATGTCGAAGATACAAACATTATAGCAAGTGCATTGAGCCAGCCCCCATTGGATCAAATGCGTTGGACATCTATCTAGCTTATTGAATTCAAACAACTCAACTATCACCACCCTCATTTTTGAATAACAGACTTGACGTGAAGAGGCACATGAATGTTTTTCTCAGATCCTTCATCAATCCCCGAAGGATTTGATACAAATTATTCAAATGAGTAATGATTGTCTACGACTAGCCACCTGAATTTATAGGCGAAACAACTTAGGGCTACCTATGCTCATGCTTTCAGGCATTCAGGCACTAGTGTCACACAATTGACGGGCCATTACGCTCATTAATAATTTGCACACCCTTTCAGTCTGCTGCTATTACGCTAATTAAATTAGTTATTCCACGTCTCTCGTCCTTCGAACCGGCGCCTCCGCGCGCTCCTCTTCGTTCGCGTTGATACCGATGCTCTTTTCAAAAGCAAACAATTTAGCATAAGCACGGGCTGTTTTTTTTTTTCGCGCATTTTCCCAAGAAGCTAAAAAGAGGTTTAATCTGGGAGATTGGGTGAGTGCTTTGCTGAAGAGAGTGGAGAAAGAGCAGCGTATAATAAAAAAAAAATCCGTCACACATTTGAGGGCACGAGCACTAAAAATAGGGTTAGTGTTAGTACCTACCTATTATAGCAGTTTAGCTGTTAAACTACTAGTTAATCAGTGGCGCAAATCGAAGAGAGCCGGCGTTGTTGGGTTTTTTTAATGACGAGAAAACATGCGTCTTACATTAAAGAATTATCACGGGCGTTACTCAGGGTTGTTAAGACTCTTAGGTAGCTTGAGGTTATCTTATCAACTTGATCTAGAACTCAAGTGCACAACTTAGGTAGAAAGCTAATCTGGCGTGAAGTATAGGTAAGCAGGCTAATTTTTGATCTCTTACCAGGAAAAACCAGTTATAGTTCTTATTATCATTTCCTCATTTTCTGCCGACTCCATATGCCACTTCAACTGGCTTCGGTACTGTTCAAAGTCAACTGATCTGAAGAGAGAAATTCAGTGCATTTACAATGGCAGTACAAACCGGAATTTTAAACCCTAATGAATGATCATTTCACATCAAACATCTAGACCTTCTGAACGAATTGATCCATTGGACCAAATGGACGTTATTCGTATAAATAGTGGAAAAGTGGAATAGTGGTTGTTATGGACAAACCTTCTGCTTTTTTTTCATCTCGATCACAGGAGGGTTTAGGTTCGGGAGGTGGAGGGCAGGATTTCAATATTTGCGGATGCATCTGTTTGCTCCAGCCATAGCAGAGGGCTCGGGGTGGAGAGGTACATCTTCATATAAGTGAGTGAGGGCGGCATATGATGCCTCTCGTTTGCCAAAGGAAAGAAAGCGCGCCGCTTGTGTTTGGTTTCCTCCACCGCGAATATTGGAGCGACGGCGACGGTTCCGCATATAGGATGCAAAGGCCGCCAGGACGGTGAAAGGGGAAACTTGGTACGCCACGCCGATGCTGTGTTTGTGTATTTTGAAATATACGTCTTTGTCGCGCGCGCCCCTCGAGGGCTTTATTGTGATTAGAAACAACTTACGACGAATTTGACGTTAATATTGCTCGTGATCCCGCTATTTCCCATTTCCCGTCTTTTGGCGCTGTTGTGTACCGGTTGTATAGACTTGCGGCCACGTTCCTGGAATGGAATCTACGAAGAACTTGCACATTCTCTCGGTGAAGTTTTCCCTCTCGAGCTTCACGGAATTGATTTCCAGTGATCTCGTCTGGAATCTGGATTGAATGAATGGAATGGATTGATTGAATGGAATGGGAATGATGGGACATGAGTGCATCCGATACGTAGGCTTCACTTTAGGCCGATTGTCCCACCCGCATCCTCCCATTCCTCAGTGCTCTTTCCCTCCCGGTAAGTCGTCAAGTCAACCGAGTCGAGCGGAGAAACCAAGAACAGGACCAGATAGGGTGCCAAAGCTGGTCACACTAGGCCAGAGGTCTCTCAGTATGGGTCAACAGGTCAAAATAGCTGATCTGATTCTTCTTCATGTTTTCCGCAGCCTGTTAAAATTCTGTAACATATTTTTTTTTTGTTGAAGTTAAATCCAGAGATATTTTTTTCATGTTACAGAATTTTAACAGGCTGCGAAAAACATAAAGAAGAATCAGATTATGACAACGCAGCAACCAACCTACAGAACATATTCAAAATAGCTGCATGGCAATCTCCCAGATGGGCAATGTGTAACGGTTTGAATTACCCGCGGAAATCAAAAACAGCCAAGATAAGGTTTTGATGAGTTTTTATTGAGAGAAACAGAAAGAAATCCGCCATTTCGCATTTCGTTCCTAAATCCTTGGTGTCGTACCACGTACCACTCTGCGGGGGCTGGGTCCCTGGTTGCCATCTCCGCCGAGGTAATGTTCCATCATCCAACCCCAAACCCTCAAATTTAATTAGTTTGGTTAGGTTTCAAGTTCCGGCTTGGAAGGTAGCCTAAACTCTCGCCTAGAGCCGGATACCAGATAGTTTCCCAATGTGATCGGCGGGGACTGCCGAGAGTGTCTTCGGACTGAAGAAGGGCCAAGTCAGGTCAGGCCAGAAAGCGAGCCAGAGCCGCTCGAGTCTTGTTGAGCTCCGAGTCAAGACGGACTGCCAAGACCGGAGGCTGAAGTCCGGAACCGTTGCCATCGTCTGTTCACTGTGAGGTGTCCTGAGGGCGTGAAGATTGCCTAGGTGTTTCATGTGCGATCCCAGCACCGTCGTGCCTTGAGGTTCCAACGGATTCGGTGAAGCTATCAGCGTGGGCTGCGGGCCAGTCTACTTCGGTGTCGGGTGGCCGACGAAATGGCTTCTCAAGGAAATTTATTTAAGGTTTGGTACACGTAAGCCCTGACCCTTAGATGTGCACATTTAAGTAGTTTAGGTCCCTTGCGTTTTGTGTAAAGCGTTTTGGCCGAGCCAGTGATATTTCTTGAAAAGTCGAGGTGCTTCGGTAGACTGTCTCGAGTAGATTGGTATCGAAAGCCGCTTCGCCGGGTCAATACTGTCAATCCAGCAGTAGCCGCGTCTTGTTGGGGCCTTGCTTTTGGTGGAAAACATCGGGAGCAGGAGCACCTATAATCAATTTCACGGCTTTCTGCATTAGAACAAGCTGTGGACAAAATGGGTTGCGTTGGTACGAATGGCACGTTGACGACTTGTTGGCAGCTAGCTGTCTTCATGTGCAATTTTCAATTTGACATCCAGCCTGATTCTATAAGGGAATGGTCATGGTAATCACCGTGCTTACGATGAAATTGCTAGGGCAACGGGCCTTCCTATTAGCTCTCGCCATAGCAATTTGATAGTAAGCACGGTGATTACCATAACCATTCCCTCATAGAATGAGGCCGATTGTTTCCGTCTCGGGGGGGTCATGTACGCGAAAGTGGAAACTTTTGAGAATATGCGAGGAATTGTTAGTTTCCTTTGAGTGATTTGCAGTGTAAACGATAAGGGACATTGTCTTTACTGGTTGGTGAGTCTTCACCAAGGTCATTAGGTTTTTGTCAGCCACTGAGAAAATTATGCCGAAAGTCCGTGATGCCGCGAAGAAATGGAATGTTGAAAGGAAAACTCACTGTCCAAGAGGAAACCTTTTCTCTAGATGGACAATATGAATGGTAGGACAATAATTTATGGAGTTGAACTGTACGGAGACGGGACAATTTGGACGTGAGTAGGTAGGTACACTGGGTTGTTTGCCAGCATGTGTCTACATACCTTGCTTGCTGTTGCAGTAGGTATAATAGGTAGAGCTGGAGCTAGAGTAGGTATCTAGTACTCACTACTTCAGTGATGTGCATCAGAAGATATAGCCTCTTGGGCGGTGGGCCTTTTCATCCGAGTAGTATCCTGCCAATCTTCGTCTTCATTCATTAGTAGCCGCCAAAAGTCCGGCTGGTCTGGGAGAGGGGTACAATGGGCCCAATAATGAGGCCTACGTGCCAGGTGAAACTGTGTTCCACCTACTCCCCAAAATGAAATCCAGAAACACCGAATCTTCGTGTCGAGATTAATTACTCACCGTCGCAGTCCAGAAGAAGGCGAATCCCACAGAACAACATCGCCGGTTACCCACAAATCACGATTTGATACATTCAACGTCGTTATTCCCCTGAAATTACCTTGTGAATAAATCGCGATAATACAGGATGTCCCGAAAATACACCGACAACGTTCTAGGACAGCTTTCTCTCATCAAAATAAGAAGAAAAGTTCCCATGAACATGGGTCCGGAAATGCTTCATAAGGGAGCTACAGCCCCCTAAAGGTGGGACCCTGAAGATGGTTGTTTATTCAATATTTCCAAAACCGTTCAAGGAAAATTGATCAAACTTGACACATTTAATAACCTTCTTATGCTTAACAAAGTTTGAGTGCCTTACAAAAATGAAGTTGCTTTGAAATAGTTTTTCTTTCGCCTTGAATATCGTAATTAAAAATCAGCATTTCTGACCACGTTTTCATACATTCAAACTCAAATATCTCGTAAACGGTGCATCTATCGAGGTTGAACAGGGGAACTTTTTTTTAGTATAAAACTCCAATATTCCCTAATTTCTTGTTGAGTTTGGAAAAAATTCACGTTAAAAAAAGCTAGGGCTATTTTTACCCTCACACCTCAGCCTGACCCACCCCTGGTAAATTATTTTGGAATGATTCTTGCATCATTTTGTTTGACATAAGAAGCTTAATGGATGTGTCAAGTTTGGTTGATTTCTCTTGAACGGTTTCGGAGATATTGGATAAGAACCATCTTCAGGGTCCCACCTTTAGGGGCCTGTAGCTCCCTTGGAAAGCGTTTCCGGACCCATGTTCATGGGAACTTTTTTTCTTGTTTTGATGAGAGGAAGCTGCCTTAGAACGTTGTCGGTATATTTTCGGGACACCTGTATAACCTATGGTAACAGTTCCATATGCGGTGAAACGCTAAAAATTTCGGGAAAAAAGACTAATTCGAGACAGATTTCACTCCAAAGAACACGATTCTGTTGTCGAAGCCTGTTTTCTTCAACTTCCCTTTTGATTTTCTAACCTCAAAAAGTTTCACCGCATACGGAACAATTACCGCGGAACATGATTCCAATGTCGGAAGGATGCATTTCTCAATAAGTTTTTTTTTTTAGTTTGAACGTTCACTTTTTACAACTCATAATAATTACCCGCCGTCACTGAATATGTCATGTGTCAACAAAACAAGAGCAGAATCGAATCAACTCGCAACTCCCTACCCACTGACGGCAGGTCTAAAAAGAAGGAGCATACTTGAGACGACGGGAAAAGTTCAACGAAAATAATAATTTCTTGTTTAATATAACAATAAGAGACCACTTATCCACTTACTTGCACTAATTCACGAAATTTTTACAATTTCAGTGGTTTTCTCAACTGTTATCTGTCACTGTCAGACTTTGACGTATGGCCTCGCGTAAAACAGTGGCGCACTACAGGCCGAATTTAACAGGTTCCATAACTTATAAAATAGAATCCGATGTAGAGCGAAAGCGAATGAGAAGTGCCGCTCCGACAAAAGAACTGTGTTTTTCAAAGTGAATTCTACCAATGAGTGTCGTTTCGCACTAAAATTGATGCGTTTTTAGCGTTTCACCGTATACGGAATAATATCCCCGCGGTAATTGTTCCGTAGGCGGTGAAACTTTTGAAGTTAGAAAATCAAAAGAAATAGTTGGAAAAAACCAGGCTCCGACAGCGGAATCGTGTTCTTTGGAGTGAGATCTATTAGATAGAGTCTTTTTTCCCGGAAAAAAACGAATTTTTGGCGTTTTATCGCATACGGAACAATTAACTAACCTATAAATGCTTATTCACTTTCAAATGTCACTCTTGGTAAACGTCATCGTCATGTCATAGTTGTCAAGCGGCTTTCAATGACAGCGGCTCCATGGGCGTGCGGGCTGTGCGCCCAATAATCAGGGGTCGGAATTAAATTGTTAATTGACTTAACTTCCTGGTTGGCGCCCTTATAAAAATGAATTCAATTATCCCCAACACGACCCACGACCCAGCGACCGCAATCAAGGGCGAATCGGTGCGGAACGTTTGGCGGACGGTTTGTTGTTAACCGGTTTACCGTCACCAATGTCACGATAGACTTTCAAATCGTCACCAAAAAGAAGAACTCTACTTCTGGCTCCCCTTGCGACGACGTTAATAAAGGTAGCGAACAATCCTGGGGCAAGGTTTGTCCCCTGTGGTGCACCGCAGGTCCTGGATAGATGACCCTGGACGCCAGCAAATTGTTCTCTATCTGAGAGGTGCAGGAAAGTGACATATGAATGATAGGAGTGAGTTTGCTAGCCGGCTATCGAGGCCGGTCGTTTCGGCTGACAGCTGGTCCACCATTTTCTGACAGCTGGCAGTTCTAAGATAACGTTTTGGAGGCGAACCAAGATTCCAATCAACCAAACCGGATACTGGAACATGCTATAACCATTCTCATTTACCTGGGGTCCTCGGGGCGCAGGTTCACCTATATTGGCGCCGTCGCCAACTCCAACCTAGCCAGCCCGATCGATAAGCCTCCCGGTTGAACAGCCAATTGAACCAGTGAGTTTAGTCTATGGGAAGACCTGCGCACGAGCTGCGAGTGAAGGGAACCGCCATATGAGAAGGTCTATAAGTTCGGCGCTCATGTTACCCCGGAGCAAGCCGAAGCTCTAGTTTTGAACCATTTCGGCTTGGTATAAAAGACCGCCTGCAAGTCTGGTCACACAACTTGATCAAGTTTAGCTGGTCAGACTTCAGTCAGTTTCAGTCACTCCTTGAATATTCAAGGCCGTTGAGGGCGAGAATAGATGGAAAATGCGAACCTGAATAACACCAGAAAATATAAATTCGAAAATGTTCGCAAGTGATGTGAATAATTGTCGTGGCGCATTTGAAACCATTACCTAGGCAGGGCTTTTTGTTCTTTGCAGAAACGAAAAGAGGAATCTTCAACTTGCTACTTGCTTTGTCTATAATAGTTTTCCTGTGTGGAAACCCCATTTGGGAAACACTGCTAAGCGCCGATGAAAGCCCAAAACTGAAAGCCTTTTGCCTTCTATGAAACCACCAAACATCTTAAACAGGTGCATGACGTTCCGATCTCCCGGGTATTTTGTGATGCAAATGCAAAGGGCTTGTGTGCGTAATGTATGCATGCGTGTTTCATATTTAAATTTCGTGGCGTATCAAGCACTCTCCTAGTCTCTTCTCTTTCTCTCCAACTAGCGCTCTGGTCCCTTAAGCCCGCATGATTCGTCTCAAGACCATCATAAATTGAAATTATATACACACACCACACACCAACACATAACAAGTAATCCTCGACCCGCATAATCAGTTCGCGCTCGGAAAAAGAAAACACCGCTTTGATAGCGCTGCTCCCCTCTAATACCCCGATCCATTACGATGTGTGACACTGATTTGTTTTTAATGAAATAACTTAATCCCGGCCATGATTCAGGATCATGTTTGCAGATTTGAAGAAGAGTGATGGTGGCGTTAGGCATTTTATGCAACCAATAATACGCACATTGAAAATCGAAAGCTTCGAGCTTGGGCCGCAGGATAAACAGCATTTGTGAAAAATACATGGACCGACACACACAAAAAAGTGAGGGTTTGGAGGGAAAGCAGGACACACACCCACACACACATAGCAGGTTATTAGCCGCATTTGTAATCGATTTTGGCAATAATTCGTTCGGCCCGTGGCTACGTTGGAATTAGCCGACGTTTTATTAATAACGTTTGCGCCTCTTATCGATCCACGGGTGGCTGACGGCGCGGCACAGTGCTGCCACAATTCGAAAATTGTCGCTGTTGGCACTGGCCGCTGCCGGGGTCTTCCCGCAGGGCCGTCCCTTTTAATTCACTCCTGTTGGCGGAACGCCTGGTAATTTTGTTATGTCTGTGGTAGACAGAGTGTTTTCCGCTGATGCCGTTAGAAAATCCATATGTTTGACTGGAAAAACATTTTTTTCTTGGTGTTTTTCTTTATAAGCCACTCCATTTACAATATGAAACCTCGAAATACCGTATGATCAAAAACTTTTCTACTTGCGGTATGGGCTGTGACCTGGTCATTGGCAGGCAAACGAGGCTGATTTTGGCCAGGCTACAGCCTACCGCAAGTAGAAAAGTTTTTGATCATACCTCTACGTGCTTGTATACATCCGAAAAGCAGAATTCGCATGCAGGAACTTGAACCGTAGCACCTGAATTGTTGAATTTTCATGAATTTTTTTTTGTTTTAACAAACAAAATAACATATTGTCCAAAAGAAACGTGACTTGGTGGTTTCAAGTGGCGGGCGTAACTCTTTTGATGAGATCGTCTCTAGAAGTCTAGTGGAGTCTCTTGCATTCACTGCAAGACTCCAACTGATTTGTTTCAAGCTAACTCGTAGCTTGCGTTTGCGTTGTGCTTTCTAGCGCGAAGTACTGGATGCGGTGATCGGTGATGTCTTTTGGGCTTGTTCTCTTTGGAAACCCGGACAGAAGGGAACCGGATGCATCCATACACATACTCACACAAAAGACCTTGGTCTTGCATAACTATGGTTGAAACCAATAAATGATGGTTGACGGATGGCCACATAATATAACGCCATGAATGTTTTTATTTGTTGTGACAAGAACTGTTGTGTATGCGTGGGCTTTGGTGGTATAATGATCCACTTGTCAGTGGTTGAGATCTGGTCACTTGAAATAAATCGAAGGACCAAGCAGCTTGGTTAAAACAAGATTATTGAGATTTGAATAGGCCAGATGATACTGTTTCACGTATGTTTTGGGGATGTTGTCTTGTGTGTGGGTTTTGCTATCAGTACCTTACTGAGATCTGAGTCAGTTGAAGATGTTCAAATGAAGTGAACGGTCTGAAGCCATCGGTGGGTATAGCATAGCACAAAGCATTGAGGAATAATTTCAAATTTTAACGTCCAAACGAAGCGTCAACGTTCCTGCTTCTGCCTGCAAACCCAGCACGGCATAATAATTATTCATTCCGCGAAATTCATGCGGCCATTACTCGCTGTATACTACTACTTACTAGTGCTGCCGCTTGACCACCACAACGTTCCGGGCAAATAAACGCAATTAATTAGGACAAGCAGTGATCAAACTGCAATCTATATGCTGATAACCGAATTATAGGGCATCAGTTTCCAGTGCTGATTTGAATTCCAACGAGCTGCAGTAGCTAGTGCCAGAGCGCTGCAGAGTCTTGAGTAAGTTGTGGCTTAATTAAAATCCATCTGCATTAAGCACATAGCAGTCCTTCCTTACAAACTTGTTTTTGTCTTCAAGTTGCCATTACCGTCCATTTCTCGTTTTATATGCCTAAAACTAGCAATTTCTACGAATAAACTTTGTACTTAGTAAAAACTTGTGAAATCCACATCCCGTCATCGTCTCAGAGAGAAAGAAGCTCGTGCAAGTTAGTCGTCTATAGGATTTCTTTATAGTTCATTTAATCAATGCTCGGGGGTGGTTTTTACTACCTACCGCGAGAGTTGATGGCTTTCGAGGGGGGTTTATCAAGTCCTGGCAACGTTTTATGAATTTGTCGATTCCACAAAACATACACACAAACTTCGCAAAGCTACAACAGCCCTAGAGCTGTCTAGAAACCGCAACTACGTGTGCTAAATTGGGCCTCTAACTCGACTATTGTCGTGCCCTGCCCGCCCACGCCGGTCGTCATACGAAATGTTTCACAATCAGCGTAAAGGTAAATCAATTCCAGGTTAATTCAATCCTTGGCTAGGTAATGCTGCTGCTGCATGACTGCTGTTTTGCTCGCCTTCGCCTCCACATTTGTCGGAAAATTGAATCGTTTCCATAGATGTGTGCTGGCTTAGAAATCTTGAGTGTTTCCAATCTCATCGCTGGTATCTCATCTATTCCAGATTTTTGTTGTGTTTTTTGCCCACTGAACTACCCTTCTACGGTAATGTTGTAGGAACTACATACTTTTCTGGTGTTGTGTTGTTAATTTAAACGTACAAAATATACTGAGAATAATTATTGATCGCGAGATGACCTGTGGAGTCAGTTGGCACAAGTCTGATAACGTTCAGATCGTAATTGAAACGAAATAATCAAGATCAAAAAATTAAAACAGGGACTAACTTTCTCACATTTGAGCTGATTTTAACGAAAAGTGCTCCAGTATGGTGCTGTTGGCGACGGCATTTTGAAACTTCAACTTGACCAGCTGTTGGAAGTGAGGATTTCGATATGTTGCCTGAAAATGAAGCCTCTAACCAGAATTTGGCGAGAGTAACTTTTTTCTCAAAATTGAATGTAAAATTGAAAAATATGAACAGTTTTCAAAAATAGCTGGGCAAGAGAGGTTGAATAGGGGGCAAGGGGAGGGCAAGGTGTTTGCAGCGAATTACGGGATTGCAATGCAACTTAGACTTGTTCCGGGAGTGACAACCACATATGTATGAACGGAAAAATTAGAACGTTAGTACGTCTCATATAAAAGTTGGTTATGAACATTCAATGTAGACTAGTCTAGGTTTGAGTGTGTCATCTACGAGTATGTATTAGCGAAATAATGAGAACGCTAAAACCTCTGATGGTCTTGGACAAGTTGCAGTAACGGACAGATGGACGGAAGGATGGACGGAAGGATGGACAAAACGGTTGCAATAGCGATTTTCATCAGAGTTTTCATCAAGGTGGAAAATGCACTAAACATAAATTCCAAGCAGATCCTTCTTAGGGAAGAGTTGAATCACGTGTCGCTTTTATAAATGCCTTGGCTGCAAGTGCAAACACCATGCTCTTTGGACTGAACCCAACCGTGGGCAACCACCAGTCAATCGGTTTTGCGGGCGAAGTTATTATTTGTGTGTAATGTAACCACACAACCTGTGTATTATGAAACCAGTAGAAACAGGAACCCACTGTTGTCGTCATTGATTGGTCAGTGTCAGTAAAGAGAGTTAGAAGACCAACTATGAAGTATGCGGTATGAAGTTTTGATAGGGGGCGCTCTACATAAGAAGTAGCTTGCTTGCTACACGTTCTCCTTTGAAAATATTGCATAATATATATCGGGCGATAAAAAAAGGTTTATTTAGGCTTGGATTAAGAAACAAAAATGAACGTCAAAGTCAACGTAACGTCATCTTTTATTGTCAAGTTAATTTGATGTGCTCTATCTAATGTTAATACTATTGATTTTTCGGAATCGATTTTTTGACTGCGACATCTTTAGATGAAGCGGCGGGAGACAGTGCTACCAAACTACACCTATTATTTTTATTTTGATTATTGGTTCCACTCCAAGGCCAACTCAAACTGAAGCGTTTTTCGATCGCCCGTTACCCAACGCAATCTAAATTTTAATCCCGACAAGACGACTTGTTGTCGTTGCTAGTAGTAGTTTGTTGCCGCACAGGAAAATTTCCATCTGGTATGGTGCATGCTGAAAATTGCATTGCGTCAGGTAGGTATTTACATTTAATGTCGCCGCGACGATATCAGATTTTTTGCAGGTGCAAATGTGTAAAGCCGGGGCAAATATGGCAAGGAACCGCATGTGCTGAATGCTTGGGGAGTGTTATGTCGGGCAGTGTTTCCCAGAAATTTGCTCGGTAAATGTTTATTCACTGTCCATTAAAGAATGCGCCAATCATGCCGGCCTTACCGCCCTTACTTATGACTTTGAACTCACCGAGTCTTCAGTATTAAAATGGTGGCAAAGTATTATATAAACGTCGCGAGTGTTTCTCTACCTAAACTAGCTAAGTTGATGGAAAGTGCGCTGCCGAATACTGCCGTCTAGAGTGCGACAGAACTTTAGAGCACCGATCAGCAGAGAAGGCTGAACTACAACAAGAAATTTTCGTCTAAACCGACCTTCACATTTGCCTTCGCGAAAATAAAACCTTACAAGAACATTAATTTTTACCTATTCAGATGAACGTTTTTCATTTCACAGCCTGTACTGGCTTATAGCTTGCTCTAATTTTTAAAATCCAACAATATTTTCATATTGTAGCTCATGGCAATTAATACAAAAAAAAGCTTCACCGGCCTGGCGAGGGTGATGGCTCAAAAGAAGCAGAGAAGGGACGCGACAAAGGAAAAAGCTCAGAATCGATACCATATCTATATGAAATAATAACGAAGCAAGATCCCTCCCCAAAATACACGTATTACAAAACGGTTCAACTTTTAGGTCATCGTGTGAAATATTGAAAACTCTCTTGTGCTTTCTCGCTCGCTCCCCCCACGCATTTTGCTTTCCTTCTACCTGGAATTTCCACTCTGTACAAAGACTGGATGTGAAAGTCCTCAGAGAAATGCTCTGAAGGATAAGCTCGCGCGCGAGCTTGAATTTTTACCAGAAAATTCTTGTGTGTCACCACCGGATTAATAAAGAATACTTTTTATTATTGTAATGGAAATTGGAAATTCCTTTGAAACCATTAACTTGAAAAATGCACACGCAAGAAGCAGCGCTCACCTTTGAATATAAATTCTAATGGAAATATGTTTTCGCTAAGTCCTATAAATTTTTATAAAGTCCGGCTTTGGTGCAATTTACCCCGGTTCGCCGTTCTTTTTCTCTCCCTGGTTTCGTAAACAATGCATCCAAGGGTATTTTCAAAGGCACGTTCAAATACACAGGAGCGCACTACTAGTGCAAACAGAAGTCACATATACAAGATCTATACTCTATACATCTCCAGTGCTTTAGAGCATGTAGTTTTCTACATGTTCATGATGCTATCTGTTTGCCAGGATGCATATTGAAAGGTCTTGTTTTATTATTTCCCATTACAGCGGTTCTTTGTGTAATCCTAGAGTGAAAAGGTCGGGATCTACGAGTATATTATGATTATAAGCCGGCTGTTGCCGTTCATTCTTCTCGGTTGAAAAGTGATATGCAAAATAATTTTCAGAAGTAAGCCGTGAAGCGCACACCGCGCATCTCGCAAAGAATGGAGTTGTTGCAATAAAGAAAGAGAAACATCACAGGACCCGCTTGTTTGTTTGCACAAAATTCTGCTTCTTTGAGTATGTTTGTGTGTGTGTGTGTGTGTGTGTGAGTGGGAGTGTATAGTAGCACTGACCTCATACATTTTCCTTTTAGACCACCAAAGAGGAAAACTGTAACAGAGAACAGGATCAATTTCACATACCTTTTTACGCACTATGTCAATTGGAAGTTTGCTGGGAAACCACGATAGGTGACATCAAAATGCATGCTCTTTGGTGTCTGTATGTACATAAAGTATTGAACTCGATTTTCTCGAGTATAACTTGAACTCACCAGACCTTACTAATTGACTTGTCTTCCGTTCACAATACATCATTCAGTGTATTAGTTTTTCTTTGAGGACACAACAAAAATACAGCTAAGCTCAAAACATCTCAGCTCCTAGTCTCAAGAAAAACTGTCGGCTTCAGTTGACCAGACCTCACTCACAGACATGTGCACTGTGCATCTTCACCCATCCAACCCTTCAGTTACAGACATTACTTGACGCGACTCATCACCAACTACATTTTCCATAGCCATTCATCCACCCTCAGTCGTTCCGTTCAATGGATCAACGTTCTTATCGGCGCCTCTTGGGCGCAACGAAGTTTTGAGGCCCCGGATTGGCGTAGTCTGAGAGCTAGCTTGAACATGTGATCATGTGAACGTTAATCTGTACCTGCATATAATACACTGAACACTATTTCCGCGAGTAGTAACATTTATTTTATGAGTTAAGGTCGAAATAAAGTCAACTTCTAGACTTGTACACTCACTTCCACGTTAAAATGTCTTTCATTTGGCTTGTTTATCCACGTCAAAATGGCATTTTGGAACTGTCGAATCACATTTAAGACTGCAACTATTGAGTTTACAAGCGACGACTTTTAGTCGACGTCACATTTACATTGAAAAGACGCGAATTTTTTTTTAGCTTTAACGTAGGTATCGCACATTCACATGACCTACGTTGAAGCTATTGCCAGCAACTGCCCGCCAACGTCAAAAAGATGTGAAAATTAATTTGTCGAGCAATTTTGAAGTGTTGAATTTTTCGAATTAGTATTTTATACACAGGGTGAGTCATGAATACGGCGAAAGTCCTAATTTTATTTATACACCTGCAAAATAAGCTGAAGATTTCTGAACCACTAAAAAATATAACAGAGCACAAAATGACACAGGTAATTCTTTCTCTAAAAATTTTCCTGGCAAAAAAACTCGAAACATAAACCACTCATAAGCAAAACGCTGATATAAAGGCTATATTATAGCATACAGTATCATCTTAAGAGTTTGTAGTCAAATCAGCCGATAGAGGACGCTACGTGTTCTCAAATAAAACACTCAGAATCCAAAAGACAAATATATAAAATCTGTTTTCGAAACATCACCTATTCCATCGTGATAGTGATGTTTGCCGGTAATGTTTCTGGGGCACCGTTTCGTCATTCATCACTCATCAGTTACATCGATAGTTACGACGAATTAACCAGTGTAAGTTTCACCTTTTCAGTTGAAGTGTGAAAATTTAAACAAAATATTTCCAAGACTTTTCAAGATTTTTCTGCGTATAATAAGAGCCATTTTCTTTGTGACAAAAATGGCGTTTGAAAAATGTTTGATAGTGCTTAGTTCAACTAATAACATTGATTTTTCTTGTTTCAGGTGAGCTACACGTTCTTGAATCACACAACCTACCAAGTGAGAAATCTGTAAAACAACATCATGGAGTGAGAAATTTAAGAATAAATAATCACTGACTGCATGAAAGCGACTGTAAAAGTTTGGTGGAACTGGCTGTTAGAGGAATGAATAACCACATCTGACAATTCGAATTTGTCTGTGTTTAAAAAAAAACTCAAGTATCAAGAAATCTGACTAAATTTTGCACAGCAATCTATAGTAACCATTGACATTATTGACGTTTTATTAGATGTCAAATTGCCGGAAATATCGCCGTATCATCTTTTCCTGCGTGAAGTGATAGTGATGACAAAAAAAAACGCGTCTCGCCTGCGAATCTGCCTGTCTTTACTTCCACTGACAGTTCTGTGAGGAAATATACCATTCTCTCACAGAACTGTCTGCGCCTCGCTCTGCGCTGTAACGGGAAGCGTGTTGAAGGCACTAGATTTCCTTGGCAATGGCCAATGACGGACATGCAATGGCCATATTTCATAGTAGCCGTAGGAAAAGAATACTTACTAACTTCCTACGTAATGGTGCGTTCAGTCAGCTTATTTAGCCGCAAGTTTTAATTTTAGTCGCAAGCGCAGCGACGCCCATTTTGGCGTTAATTGACATTAATTGGCTCTTATGAACCAGCCACCTCAGAACAGCCAATAAGCGATGCAGCGCTTACGGCTAAAATTAAAACTTGCGGCTAAATAAGCTGACTGAACGCACCTTAACTCCCTACCTACCTTATAGGTCGCGGGAACATAACGTCACCTTGGCACCCGCTATGGCAACGTTGCAAGTATACCTGACGTGGCAAAAGCGCAACGCGCATTCTTTTCGACCTTGAATTGACATACGACGCTCGCGCCAGCGCATAGGGTTCCAATCTAGAGTTTAGCACAATTATTATTTTGATCAAGCGACAATTAATGTTCAACAACTGTAGGTAACGGTCCATCTTACAGTGGGGGAATAGTAAGTATATAAGCAAGTAAACAGGGCCCAACCGACGGTGGGGTGTGGGGGGGTGTCACACCCCCCCATTCGAAATATAAGTCGGCAAATCTCCACAATTTTCATTGTATAGTCATCAGTCGGCAAATCTCGGCCATTTCTAATTTTCTATCATGAATCGGCAAATCTCATTTAGGCAGGTATGTATAGGTAACTCTACAGTCATGCGATTATTAGTTTTTAGTTCAGCATGCAGCTGTGTTACCAGATAGGCGGTGTCTAGCCGTCAAGACATCACGTGAAGCTGAATATTCCAGCATTTTCCTACTTGAACATAGCATGGGCATGGCTTGGCTTGACTATTGGAATTACATGGGAGACTTCAACAGCCGAATAGGAAACATCAGCCGAAATGGCTGAGGTGCCGCCATTCCGGAACACGCAGGAAGCACGCGAAAGGTGTGAGATTTTTCGGGAGTCGCCGCGAAACCATATCCAAAGTCATTGTGGAATTTGTTGGAGGACCGATGAAAGATTCCAGAACAATAGTCGGAGCTATATAAAGCACAATCCTTGGCCTACGGACCAGTTTTCGATCGATGGCGATAACAGCGAGAAGTCAAAGCGATCTACCCAAGAGCAAGCAGTAGGCAGTTGGTAATTGTTGGCGTGTATCTATTGTGATACGCAGCAATCAACAGGGTGTGTTTTAAAACGACCGTCTCAATTATGAATGAACCTGAACGCGAAATACGTATTATTATAAAAAATTTTACGACATTTTGGCACTTCTTTCGATTGACGGCATTGATGCCTCCAAGTGATCTAGATTTGTTAGTTGTATGATCCATGATTGTATGCAGTGATTTTTGTATATTCTTCCCTTGTTTTCCTTCTTTTCGTTGTTTTTCTTCTTTTATTTGGGCCTTGATTTATTACATTTTTTATGAAAAAGGTACCTATTATTGTCATTATTATTATTACTCAAAAGAATCGTCTGCGGTGCATTACCGCTCGCTTCGTTCGCGGACAGTCGGCATTTTTGCCTATCTACACCCCTTCACTGAGGGAGACCTCGGTTGGGCCCTGCAAGTAAAGTTCTGTTTTCCCACGTATCATTTATTGAAACCCGACCAGTTTCGAGAGCCTCTAGTCTCTTATTATCAAGGGAAAAATTCTACAAGAACATTCATACAGTGAAATTATCAGACAAGGTTTAATGATTCTGTTCTATGGCACATTTTCGTCATTCGCAGACCACATCACGCTGAGCAATCACAAATTTTCTATGCTTGCTGACACAAAGTTTTTACATTATTGTGAGAAGGGTAAACTATTAGGATAATCTAGAGGCGCTTGAAATCCATAAAGCCACTAAGAACCAGAAAGTCCGTTGCCTGAACGAAAATAAAGAATTTCCCTTTAGTAATTTTTCCGAATTGTTTAGTTTTGATAGTGTTTTTCGTCCATAGCTGTTTTTAGGTGATTTCCTTTCTATTCTAAGATGAAATAGAACTACACATTTTGTTTCAGACGAGCTCTCTTGAGCGATTTTGGTTAGTATAAATGTACATTCTTAGTATTTATTGACTGTATGAATTTTCTTGTAGAATTTCCCTTGATAATGAGAGACTAGAGGCTCTCAAAACCGGTCGGGTTTCAAGAAATTATACGTGGGAAGACAGAACTTTACTTGTTCATGTTTATATTATTGATCAATAAATTACCTAAATATTTTTGTTACAACTGAAGAAAATTGTATTAACAAGGACCTACTAGTGAAAATAACATCTCACCATATTGCCATCTTTAGGACGCCATTTTTGTTCCCGCGACCAATAGGTGGGGCGAGACCGACCTCTAAAAATGAAAACAAAGACAATTTCACAGAAACGACTCAATTTTGCTGCAAGCCCCAGATGTTTCCAAACTCTATTTATTCATCACAATTTTATTGCTCCATCACCGGCTATTTGCCAGTTTAGTTTGTTTCACGTAAAACTAGATCCCTTTATCTTTCCAGACATTTTCTCCAACTTATTCATATTCCAAAGTCTTTTGGGTGTCGCGAAATTGCCATACATCAAGCACCATACACGCGAAGCTAATACTACAATTTTTATACGATGCCAAAGTTGGAAACGCGAACATCCAAACGTGCTGAAAAGCTCCGCGCGCGCGATGAGTGCATGAAACTTCGTAAAAAACTTATCACAAAGTTATCCGCGCTGCATCGTTCACAAGGAGTTTATAAAATATGCATGCAGATTTATGGCGGAACCAGTGGCGTTTCGCAATCAATATTTCAAAACGGCACAAGAAAATGCTGGATATTCCGAACTTGGCATTATAAGAGTATGAACGCGGAAGCAGGTTTTTTTTTCACTGCGAATTCTCCGCGTTTTAATCAAATTTGACGGGGAGCTCGAAGTGGTGAATTACAAAAATATTGCCATTGTTAGTGTAACTTGGCACAAGCTTGCTGGATTTGCAAAATACTGAATCTTACGTTCCTTCTTACTTATGGTGCGGCAACCAGTTATACACTCATGTACTAATATAATCAAGATGTAAAATGTGTGAATCACCCTGTAGACTTGATGCAGCATCAGCTCAAAAGTCGGTTCGTGAAATTTTAAAATCTCCCAAGCACTAGAGCTAGCACACATCAAACTTGGAAAGGTAAATAAATCATATGGCTTAAATCTCTTGCGAAATCTCTGCATCAGCTTGGAAGATATACTTATTCTATTTTTGCATGTAAGCTAAATAAACTCGTCGCTATAATCCAAACTGGAATGAAAATATTGCCTGGCGTGTCTGTGAGCTTGTATATGTCAGACAGTAACCTTATTGCTTACTCTACACTAGATTACAAATTTCGTTTTATAATAAACGCATCGGGCTTCATGCTTATTAATTCAAGAATTATACTAGTATGGGCGACAGCCTGAGTCATGTAGAGGTATTTCCGTCGCTCGGCTTTATTTTGACAGCGATTGTTACCAACTTTATGATTATGAGCAGGGTGGTTCAATTTAACCACATAAGAGATATAATTTAGATCCGTTTCTTACTAAAGAGGTGCTACAATATTCCGCGAACTACAATCTTGCGCCGAGAGCATCCGCGAAAATAAAGAAGAACAATACAAACATCGATACGTAAGAATAACAATACATACGAGCAAGTCCAAAACAGACGTCATTTGTAGTAGATGCAGGAGCAGTACTGTCAGTCCAGACCCTTTGGGGACGATTCGCGACAGTCTCCAGCCGTCAAGAGCTTGCGTAGTACCGTTTTAGTGCTCACGCAGATAAAATCCCAAAACTGTAAGAATAGTTTGATGTTCTTCCAGGACTGTCCAACAGTTTGGAAACAATTTATAGGTGGTCCGAGGAGTCCGAGCAGTTTGCGTTCAATATCGAAACTTGCGTAGGTCGATCTGTTGGCGCGAAGATATGACATATGAATATGAGCTGTGAAGTGTATTTTTGAAAGTTGATGAATATGAAAAATTCCAACTTGAATTAGATTTTTCTCAATCACTTACTCTGTTAATTTTTCCTTGGATGGCCTTGGAATTGAACAAAATGCAAAGTTGCGGAATTGCAAACAATCAGTACAGGTGTGACGTGTGAACTGTCATTTGTCAATATAGGGAAAACTTAGGATATTTTTATCAGTTCCAACTGGAAGTTGTAATTCAGCATTCTCGTAGCAAAAACTGACAAACCACTTGACTTGAAAACAGTTCCTGTCGGAGCATGCGCACTGATTACAGACTACAGTTTGAAAACAGTTGGAAACTCGCTGCCAAAACAAAGTTATTACTTTCTCAAAATACGCATATTATCGACCATCAATTCTTCAACACCGTTTGTTTAATTTCAGCTTACCAGAGCTCATCACTCACTGACATAAGTTCAGTTCACTACGAAACCTCCACAATCAAGGCCATTGAAATTCCTAATCAACACGTACTTTCTTAAGACAATCGATATGAATCTGTCAAAGTGTGAATTTTGACGTGTCTTAAGGTCGCCATCTTGAACTGTAACTTTTCCAACGGATCCACTTGGATTTCCTTATTGTGTTGAGATTTAGTTTTGCATTACCTTCTTGCTTTTTCGTTTTGCACCACGGCTTACAAATAAACCAACTTCGATTTCTTGTGCTTCACGGTTCCGTTTTCCATAACAGAACATAATACGTTTCTCGTATTTCTGACGGAAATATTTTCATTTTCTTCAAGCTTATATATTCCAGAATTGAATTGAATCTATTCACGTCAGTGGCGTACCTAGCGTATTTGGCACCCAGGGCGGACTATCCTGTGACACCTCGTTCCCCCAAACTTACTTAGAGAATGAGCTGCAGATGTAGTGACACCTCCCCAGTGCCAAATTAGGCCATTTTGCGCCCAGGGATTTTTAGGATCGAGAAATTGCGCCCTTGCTAGTTGGTGACATGGTATTTTTAGACGATTTTTTGAGAAAGCGGAAAACATAGCAAATAGTGACTAACGCGGGAAATGAGCGCCGCAAGCGAATTTTTTTCGGGAGACGGGTCTTCACCAGCTTGTTTTGCACCCTCCAAGGCTTTGTGTCCTAGATCTGTAGACCCCTATTGCACCCCGAATAATGTGACAGTGACACTCCCTTACTATTGGTACCCAGTGCGGACCGCTACGCCCCCCCCCCTTGGGACGACGCCACTGAATTTCACGTTGCATCAAACCTTTGGGAGGTGCACTTGCTCCAAACCAAGTTCGGTTGAAATCCGTTTGGTACTTCTTGGAGTGAACTGCATTGATATTAGAGTTGGATCTGAGGTGCGTCCATAAAACTCCTACCAACAAAGGATCTGGAAATGGGGGGAAGACCTTATGTCTAGCTGTGGAACAAGCACAGAGAATCCTCAGAAACATAAACGGAGACAAAATCGTAACAATTTGAAATAGTTATCATCATCAAACATTTGCCACAACCACAACCAGCCAGCAGAGATCGCGTATCAAAAATAAAGGCATCAGCGTCAACCGCCGCCGCGACGACGATACACAAAAGAAAACCGTAACTTCAGAGCTGCTGCCTGAGATATTTCCGCCTTTATCGTACTGACCGAGTTTTCACCGACCGCGCGCACCACCCAACTCCTCCAAAATGAAAAGGATCCCGACGGGGTGCGATGCAGTTTAATTGCATCGACCTCCAGGCTAGAGAGGCGACCGCAACGATGATGACATCCGAGAGATTCGAAGCTTTGCGCTTTGGTTTTTTTTCCCGGTGCTCTTTTGCTCTTCTATCTTACGACCTCTATTCTTTTTATCAATCTTTATCATCGTCGCGCGGCGCATTTCGCTTCGTTTGCTGTTCGTTGAAAATTTTCATTGATAAATATGATGCGATCGGGAACAAATCCCGGCCATATCTTATTTCCAGGAGTCCTTTGTGGCGCGCGCGGCCGGCAGTAATCAGGACAAAAGTCAAACGATTTATCAGAGTGAGAGAATAAGAGAGAGAGACGCAGCAGGAAGAGAAAAGTCCGGCTATATTTCTTCCTTTTTTTTCGCTGGGTTTCATTACTGGGTGCGCGCAAGGATTCAAACTTTGCCGATTTGTTACTTTGATAGGAGGGAAATCAATACTGGGTATATGGCAGGTATAATTCAAAGACGGTGTCGTTAGCATTGTCTACGTGAAATGGTCCAAATTATAGATTGTGACAGAAATATCTTAACCCCTAATATCTAGCTGTTATATTATTTAGTTACCGCGGCTAGGTATATATCAGAATGGTACCAGTAAGCAAGACATTGATGCTTTCGATCTTTGCTTCTCTTCACCTGCACTCCTCATATTTGGGAGCTTCAACGCATCTAGCATCTAGCCTATCTAGTTTTCCGTGATGCTTACCTATCGTGGGCTCCACAAAACAGATAATACGAGATTAGTTGATTCGCGATTTTTGTTTGTCAATTTGTAGCCGACTGATCAATTGAAATGCTGGTTTATCCCTCAATAATGAAAAGATGATGGGTCTAGTACAGATTTCAGGCAGTTTTTGTTGGTAATCGCCTAGCATTCAGCAGAAAAAAGTTCAGTTAATCTGCAATCAGCCTTGAGCGCTGATCATCTTTTTTGTGGAACTGACGGTTAATGTTTTAGGCAACTCATGAATCTAATCGCAGCCTTCAAGAGCTACACTTTGAAACAAAAAAAGCAGAACCTGCTTGCGTTTTCGTTTCCTCGAAATACGTTCCAATAAATCATTTTCTGTTACTTCAGTTCCTTTCCTCGGTGCTCGTTGCGTTCAGGAGATTCCATAGCGAACGAGGAAATTGAATGGCACCGGCGTGCCGTTCCGGTCCTGGCCGGGCATTATTGAAATGGGGCACACGCATCGGCCGGACGGAGGAAGGCCCTGGCCCTGCCACCACACCCGCTTTCTGGCAGAATGAAAATTATGCATAGAATCTTTTTATATAAGAAAATATAAATTGCGGAACGGAGACAGGAGTGGACCATATCCTGCTCTCGCTGGTTATACATTACCATCATCGCGGGTGGGTGGCGGGTCTCTTGATATAATAAACGACCAGTACGAGGCCAGTGCTACCAACCGTGCAGACCGCTTTTATTAAAATTCGCGTCCACTACGACTAACACACATACACACACACACAAAGCTTATATGGTTATGTGCCTGTGTGTGATCATAGAGAAGAGTGCTGATGTGACAACGACCGGTCGTAAAAACCAAACCCTGTGTGATCGCCCCGCGCTCTCGTGATGATGATATGACCGAACGGTCAGGAAATTTTAAACTTTTTCGTATTGACAATGGAAATTTGTTGACTCTACTAGAAAATCGCCACGACATTTCCTTTTCTTTTTCTATCAACATGCAAGTGTTTCCTTTAGAAATTCAAAAGACGTATTGCTGCAACGTCGAGTCCGATCAGAGTGACCCGTGTGCGAAAGTTTACTAATTTAAAGTTAGAAGTTGGAAGTTAGCGCGCGTAGAAAGTAAGCCGATTTGTTCTACTTAACGGAGTTGGTGATGATGGCCCCTAGTGTCTTATTTCCGCTTGTGGTGGATGCGCCAAAATATTGAGGATTACAATTTTGTTTGAAACAATGGTGAGATGCTACTACGGAAGTTCTTCTGGACTAAATCCCTTATTCACAACGACACAACGCTTTTTGCAAGTGGTTTTTCATTTTACCATTGAGAAGACCGCAGCTTAAACTTTCACCTCTTTAGGGCTCTCGCGCACCATCAAATTTGAGATCGAGCCCATGTTACAGATCTAGCCAAATCGTGGCCATCTTATATATATATATTTTTTAATTTTATAATTTTTTGTAACTTTTTTCACTTGTTTTAATAATTTTATCAACTATGTCCAAAATCTTTGTAGTCGCAGCGGTACACTGCAGGATCGATAAAAAAGTGGCATTTAAGTATGAAAGCAAACCACTTTGCACAGGTGTCGTCTAGGACCATTTGAGTGATTTGGTTCGCAGCATCTGAAATTTCATCCCTTAGGGCTTGACGTTTGACCTCTTTTCCAAGATGGCGGCGAAAAAATGTTCAAACACTGATAACGGTCGCTTTTTTGCAAACAAGGGGTCATTTCCGCACAATTGGGAGATGAAAATACCGAAAAAGGCCGTATGACTGTTGTCGGGCTTTTTTCTTTAGTCCAAGGGCCAAAATTTCCAAATTTATTGCCTTGCGAACGGTAAAGTTCATATTAGTACAAGCGGTAGGCAAAACAATCCTGCATTGATTAAAGAAAACAAACATTTTTGCACAGTGACTCTGGAAACCATTCTGAGCGATTTGACCCGCAGCACTCGATCATTCGTCCCTTGGGGGGCCCATGGGGGCCCTCCAAATTTTCAAGATGCAAGAACTTTCACAAAACGATTATTGAGTATCGTCATGTGTGTCATAAAATGAGCTTATAGGTCTATTGAAAATGTTTTCAGCAATTATCGTTGTCTCCTTTCCATTCTTCACACTTGAAAAAAAAAATCTTCAGCAGAGGTCGAAAAATTGTTTTCATTTTTTAATCTACGCAAGGAAACAATAAATTCATATGTTTTGTTTAGTTCCCGAACAAATCGCATAACTGGGCCGACTTCCTTAGAAATTCGAAGAAAAAGGCTGACTTCTCACTGAATCTCAGTAAACCGACGTCACTTCTGAGAAGCATCATGAACAGAAGGATTCGTAAAAAAAAAGTTAGCTGAACGTTGCGTGGCATTAAAAGATAGCTTTCTGGGAGTTGGGAGTCTATTCCAAGAGCAAAGCGACCAGCTCATAGCATTAGACAGTCACACTGTCGTCTCTGGCGATTAAGTTAAGACTCTATACGCAGCTGAAAAAACTGGCATTGCGGCATACAAATTAGATTTGTGAAGAGGCTTGTATCTCGGTCAACGTCGTTGTACGATCCTGTGAAGAAGATGAACACCAAAATCTTTTCTTCTAAGGTAAAGAAGAAAGTTCAGGCTTCGTCTGTTGAGAATCTCACTTTGGATATTCAGCTGTTCTCAAGGCTTTTCATGGTCGCCCGTGAGCGAACGTTGGATCTGAAAACGTTTTTCAACTTTGAAAAGCAGAAGTAACCGCCGTCTCTCCTATGAATGGCCAGCTTCGCTCGGGTTAAAAGTCTGATTTGGCAGAGAAACTGGATTCTCTGGTTGATGGTGTTCTTATTTCTACAAGTTTTGATGGTATTTTCTATGATGGGGCAGGGGCAGCTGTTGTTCAATCTCATTGGCCGCACAATGTGAAAACTTTCCAGGAATATTTTCCCTACAAAAAAGTCACGAGCCGACACTGCTTTGAAGATGTACCCCATGTAACAAAATGGCGACCTTCACAGGTTATGATCCATGGTATGACATTATAGTGACCACTGAAGTATAAGGACATCTTAAAATACTCAAAACTCATTATCCTAGATAGGTATGTAACTAACATTAGTACGGACGTTAGCGGCACATATCAGGACCAACCTTGCATTTCATTCCGATGCAAAACGCTCTTGCATGTGAGTAGTAGGTACCTACAGGTAATTTTTAAGAAGTGATGCCCCGATGGGACTCGCGACTGGCGTGCATCCTAAGAGGTCGAAGATCCAAAAAATTACCATTTTTGAAATCGTTGCTTTTTCATACTTTTTTCGCTAGACTATATATTTTCAAGGTCGAAGAGCACAATGCGATAAGTTTCCAGAATGTGTCATGCACCAGTGGCGTACCAGACGGCTGCGAAGGGGCCGAGGTGCGATTCTTCACAAGTCTTATGGTAAACCGTAACTAACACTGTTTTTTGACATGTTTAGTATCATTTCCGACCAAATCACATATTCTGATCCAAAAAATAAGTATAAAATTTTGATAGAGACTTGTTTAAACCGGTTTTATCAGAAAAAACATGATTTTTTTCACCCTCAAAATTGATGTTTTGTAAATTATACTTCCACCATTTTTCAATGTTATTATAACTATGAATTTGACTTAGTCAGTTGGTTTAGGCTATTTCACACAAAAATATCATTTGCTAAACTTTTTTCCCATTTCCACAAAGTCACGGAGTAATTATGTTTCTTGAGAAGAATCATGTCAAAGCTTGATGTGACGAAACGTGCTATTTCACAGATAAAAATAGGCTAGGGTCAAAATGTAGCTCTAATTTGGTACTTTATTCATTTCAAGGCATGAAAATAGTTTTATCTATCGATCAAAATCACGAACACCAAAATCGGAGCCGTATTTCAGTCATGATATCATTTTTCTTCCGACATTGCGGAATAAATTTCTGAAAAAACGCGAAGTTTCGACCTATAAATTTGTCGTTTTTGAGCTCCATTCCCATTGTGGTTCAAAACACCGATGATCACAATTTTGACATAGATTGTTCAATTGAACTATTTTATGGACGAATTTCATACACCAGAAGTTTCTATCGATGTTACAAAGTCACACGGTAGTTTTGTTTCAAAACGTGCATCATGTAGAAATTTAATTCCAAAAGCTCGCAATGTCGGAAGAAAAAGGATGTCATGACTAAAATACGACTCCGATTTTAGTTTTTACTATTTTGTTTGATAGAGAGAACTATTTCCATGCCTTGAAATGAATAAAGTAACAAATCAACGCTACATTTTGATCCTAGCCTAATTTTTCCTGTGAAATAGCACGTTTCGTCACATCAAGCTTTGACATGATACATCTCAAGAAACAAATTCATTCTGTGACTTTTTGTAAACGGGAAAAAAGTTCAGCAAATGATATTTTTGTGTTAAATAGCCCAAACTAACTGTGTAAGTCAAAATTATAGTTATAATAACATCGGACAGTGATGGAAGCAGTATTACAAAACATCAATTTTGAGGGTGAAAAAATCATGTTTTTTCTGATGAAACCGGTTTAAACACGTCTCTATCAAAATTTCATACTTATTTTTGGAGACAGAATGTTCGATTTGGTCAGAAATGATACCAAACATGTCAAAAAAAGTGTTAGTTACGGATTACCATAAGTCTTGTAAAAAATCACACCTCGGCCTCTTCACAGCCGTCTGGGACGCCACTGGTGCATGACACTTCCTGGAAACTTATTGCATTGTGTTCCTCGACCTTGAAAATATGTGGTGCAGCGGAAAAAGTATGAAAAAAGCAACGATTTCAAAAATGATAATTTTTTGGACCTTCGACCTCTTAGGAAGCACGCCAGTCGCGGGTCCCATCGGGGCACCACTTCTTAAAAATTACCTCTAGGTACCTACTACTCACGTGCAAAAGCGTTTTGCATCGGGATGAAATGCAAGGTTGGTTCCCCTAACGTCCGTACTACATAGAAATTTTTCGTTCGAAGGACAATAAATTTGGAGATTTTGGCGCTAGGACACAAAATATAGGGTCCGCAACATTCATAAGTCTTTTTTTGGTATTTTCATGTCCGAATTGTGCAGAAATTTTCTTTTGTCTGTGAAGAGGCGACTTTTATCAGTGTTTGAACATTTTTCCGCCGCCATCTTGGAAAAGAAGCCAAAAGTCACACCCTTAGGGATGGAATTCCAGATGCTGCGAACCAAATCGTTCAAATGGTCTTAGACAACAACTGTACGAAGTGGCTTGCTTCCATACTTGATTGCCACTTTTTTTCACGTACCGCTCGTACTATTGGAACAGTCCTTGAAAACAGCGACGCCGGCATATCGAAAAACTCAATTCTCCCTGATAACTAGTCGACTAGTCCGGCCTCATTCAGGTCTGGACGTGGTTGTGGTACAGCCTTGCTCTCCATTATTGATGATATACTAAGGTAAACTGACGATGTTAGTCTTACTTGAATACTTGAAGGCATTTGAACACCATCAACCATCTAGCTATGAAATCCATCCTGCATTCCTTCATTATATTGGACTGTCACCAACATCTGTGGAACTCATTTCTGAGTACCTAATTGGAAAATTACAAAGCGTTCAATATCGTCTGCAAAAATTGCAAAACTCATCCCTTGACTCATCCTTTCGTTTGCTTTATGGTATTAAAAAATATGAACATGTCAGTCATAAGCTAAAGAAGGCTGGGTGGTTGAACATGTCCCCACAGATGCCCATACTTTAATGTTCTTCAAACTAAGCATCCTACCAATTTTCGAAAGTACAATCAAGATCTGACCTATACTGGATTAATACCCGCCTCAAAGCATCACTTGACCCTCTACTCCACTCCACGGAGATGTTCAAACGATCCTTTACACATACAATTCGTACAAAGAAATTTACAGTTTGTCGATTGAGTATGCTAACCTCAGCTAGTCGTTTGAGTATGCTAACATTGCTAACCTGAGCTTCAAAACCTTTAGAGCGAACCTGGCTCAAACTCTTGGGGGCGACCAGTGGTAAAATTCGCTGTATCATTGGTAAATGCTTTAAAAAATTGCACCGCGGATTTGTATTACCATGTATATTTCTTAGGTATTTGTTATTTTGTCTGATTTGGATGTCTAGTCCTTGTTATTTATTTCTTAATTTCTTATGTTATTTGTTTTAGTTCTATAATATGTATTATTATGTCGGTTTGTGTTTACTGATTAATGGGATGTTAGGTGGAGGAACAGCAGAACAACTCAGGCTACCCAAGCTGAATCTTGCTTCCCATTTATTATTTTTTCCAATAAAGGCCATTATTATTAATATTATGATTGTTATTATCTTCTACGTAAACGAAGATCAGTAGTTTAGCTCTGGACCCATCGAGTTCGAAGGTGATTCTTGTGTCAACTTGTGAAGTTCCTGTCAAGCGTAGATTTCTTGACTTATTTATAATAACAAACAATAACAATTTCAATTATTGTAATTGAAACAAACCATTGTTGTTGTGGTTATTGGTCGACAATTTCTTTGACGAAAAACAGTGGTCGTGATCATAACCCTTCTGTGGTTTCTCTTGTCCTCCTCCGGTAAGAAAAAATTCAGGCGAGTGTGCAGAAATAGAGAAGGTTTCTGGGAGAGTAAAGATGGTGGTGAGTTATTATTGATTAACAGCCATTATCAGTGATTAACTAACAGGAAGAAAGTTCCAAAGCCCAAAAAATCGACCTGTGTCGAATTGACGAGCATCATAGGGTACCCAGTCAAAAAGATATCCTCCTTACTGTGGAGTTCCTGGTCCATAATTATACCTTTGTTGATTCTAGTTCTGAAATTGTCGATGTCACATATATACCGTTCCTGGTACGTAGATTTTAGCTCCACATCCACAGCTCAAATCTACTACACTACAAAGCTCCAGAGGTGGACTTGGCCGCTCTTTCAGTAAAAAAAAGTGCAGGCGAGGGGAAGAATTGATAAAGATTAAGGAGAAATATCGTAAACGTTGTTAACTTCGTGGGTCAGCTTTGATCTCGGTAACTTTATTTGGTATGCAAAGCTGATTAACCTTCGGTCGATGCAGCAAGCAACGTTGGATTGCTTTGATCTGCAGTGGAAAAAAATCCTTGTTTTGTCTGATCATGGATGGGTGAAAATGAATTTTTCGTCAACTAGCTCTCGTGAGCGGCCGTAAATAAGTCATTGTCACTTCGATTTTTGACCCAGTGAAACCGTTCAATCATGCAAACGAAACAACTTATAACTTGGTAATCATGTATTTTGAGAAATGATTCATTATGCTATAGAACTTGGTTGGTAAATATGCCTGCTGAGAACTGAAGTCTGGTCAGATGATCTTCATAACGGACCATTGTGGAAGTGAAACGGTTGCGGTTGGAATCTCAGACAATTGTGTTTTTCAAGTGATCTAGAGAAAGTGGCCCATTTGCGAGTGCTGGTTTGATGATACGATTGGTAACGATAGATTTGTCTGTGAATGAGATCTGGTGAGTTCAGAATGGTACATTTGAAAATCCTGCAATTCATGAACTTGGACTCGAATCGATTCACGTTATTGCCATGTCAATTTCGCAATGTTAGACGGAATGGCAAGTTTGCCTCCAGCTCCAGAGGTGATTCGCATACTCGTGTTTTTGAATTCAAGGTACGCAGTGCAGGGCAGCTTCAACATCATTTCGGAATCCAACGAACCAGTTTGATTAAAAATTTCTACACAATACATCCCCCATCCCCCGGACCACCACCACCACCCTCCTTTCCCTTCTGCACAACAGGGTTTTGTGTGACGTGCAAATAATTGTAAAATTCCGACGTGTTTTGGTCAATTTATTGTGGTGGAACGCGATTATTATTTTGTACGTACGCTCTCGTTGGAAATTCTAATTTGGCTGACTCGCTCCACTAATATCGGACCGACCACGACCCCCCGGTTATAGGTTGGCTGCCTGCCTGATGCCTGCTGCTGCTGTTAGTGCAATATAAACGTGCATACCGTTGTGTTGGCAGTACTGCTGCATGTAGTCCACAACTCCAATATGAATAAAGCTTTTCAAGCTGCTGTGTCACTAGAGTCGTAAGTGCCAGAGAAACAGGTCGCATATTACAGAAAGTTCCAATAACTATGCGGCCACACACACATGGCGGCGTTCGATATGCGGCACTACGCCATTCTCATTAATTAATAAAGAGTAACGTCTACACTGGGGGTATGATGCAGTAATTGTGGATCGATACAAGTTCAGGTGTTGTGTAATTTGCTATCTCTTATCGAGAGAACAGGTCGGTCTAAATGACGAGCCAAAGGCGAAGCGAAATTTGAAAGGGGTGGTCCTGATGGGGCCATCATTTTCTAAAACGGGGGGCCAACATGCGGGCGCACATAAACGCACATGTATGCTCGGAGATATGAGGGCCAGCGCAAGACTTTGAGGGCTTTGTTTTACGAGGGACGGCGGTTTGTTTTACGTTTTCGGACGTCATAAGTCCCACGTCGGTCTTGATCGGGATATGGATATACACCAGGCCATTCCGAGAGCTCGATTCCATCTCGGTTTGATGGCTTCGCCGCTATATTTTCGATGAATGTTTGCTTGATGAAAATAAGGTCATCCATAATGTTGATTGGCTCTACGTGCATTCAAAGCATGGACCTTCCAAGTGCCACCTACGTTTTCTGGGATCAACCCAGAACAAACGAGATGAAGAGCTCTATCAAATCCAACATGGGGTTTCTAGTTTTGCGCCCTACGAGCGGCAGGCGGCAGAAATGGTGTTTGATGAACGTGCCAATCTTCAGAGCTCGCATCCATCGCCGAAGAAGAGGACGCGCGCCGCTGCTTGTCGAAAACGAGGACGATGAAGCGTCAGGAGAGGAGGAATCAGGAAGGAGTTGCGCCAGCACCTGCAGGTGCGGGTATTGAACTTGATCCTGACACGTGAGAACTGCTGTTTACCTTCGCTAATGGAGCTCTCCTCATGGCACTCGGGCTTTGAAATGTCTTGCTACTGCCTAGCTGATGCTCGCTTGAAGTACGGATAGGGTGAAACACGTAAATGCTCTTCCAGGGTATTATGTAGTGTGTAGGAATAAGTAAGATCTCATTTTCCGACCACGTATGAATCATGTCTCCCACCTTACGGATATAAATCAAATAAATACCACACCACCATAGACACACAGCGTGTGCGTGTGTCTGTATACCCTTCTCTCTGCCATACACACCCACACGTACACGTAGCGTATTCCGATACACAATCTCGGTCGTGCCATCTTTCAAATATTGACGGATGATGCCCTTTCACCCCCCGCACACAACCCTATTGTCTACCTGCTCTATACCGACAAGGGAGTTGCCATATCCTGTGAAGCTCGATTTTCACTGCCTCTAGAAACAACTTGTACGAAACATTTTCTCAATTCACTTTCTCACAAAATGCATCTCGATTTTGCAGCCCTGCTGGACGGATAGGAAATGCCATGTCTCTACGTGAAGTTGTGCACACAAGTTGTAGCTACAACAGCTTGAGCAGGTAACTTCCATACGGTTCGATTTTAAAAAGAATAGATAGGATACCAGAATAAGTATCGGAATAACGGAAAGTTTCATCAAAATACAAGTCAGAATATAAAAACAAATTCCTGTCATTGACCTACACGCTACACGTTCATAGACTCTTGTTACTGCACAACAACCATTGCGTTAATATTTATATGCCCACATCTATTTTTACTCTGTGGTGTCGCTTCGTCTACGGCACAAAACCATCAGCCCAGCATTCACAGAATGAGTTTGTTTTTCGAAGCCTACGCCCCGAGACTGGGTTACGACAACTCGCATTTAGCGTGGCCTGGGCTGACTGTTCCGAGCTTTTACCATCAAGAAACACGTTGTTTTGGTTCCTCCTACGACCACGCATCCTATAAATAGAAGAGCATTATAGTAACGCGTCCTCAAGGCTAGAAAGCCCCCTTCGCCAGCAGTGTCAATGAATTAATAATGACCCGTGCTAATGGTATATAGAGCGAAAACACACCATACACACACACACATGGTGCCCGCTTTTCCATAACGTAGGTCGTGCCCCGAGAGTTATGTTCATATGCGAGTCCAGGTGAACCCCTCTGGTAAATGGGGAGACCTCACGAGACGACGCGTGCCAACCACAACTAAGTCATCCGGGCGATACGACTCTGTATACCCAACGCGACATGAATCTTTCCGCTGCATTTCACTCTCATGTGAAGCGAGCACGTGAAAAGTTTAAAATTGGGCTTCGAGACTGTGTGCCAGTGTACCTACATTACGAAAATCTGAATATACATAACGCAAGAATGGAAGGATAACGAGCGGAGCAACGTACGATTTCTCGCGTTGTGTTCCTTAAATATGCATGGAGAAGCAGAGATATTGTAATAATACCCCGCCCAACCCCAGCGCTAATGCCCATTTCGCGTTTATGCTAGTACCTCCTAGTAGTAGGCCCTTCAAGTTTATTTTGCACAAGGCATAACTCGCGCTGCGTGTGCGTATAAGGACGAGCATAACGAGAGAAAGAGCCTCTTAATTCCGTGGGGTACTCCACCAAGCTCCGGGATGAAGTAATGTGTACACGCACCGCGTTTATTACACAATTTGCCCGGAAATTCTTCGAGCTTTCCTTTAAGCTTCGCTTTTCTTCGCGTGCCAAACTAGCACTTTGCTTGTCCAAATTGGCGCGTGATTGAAATTTCAAAACCATGACTTACTTGTGTATGTCGTATACTACAAGAGCCAACAATGACAAAACGAGTTGCGTTAGTGGAGCAAAACTATGTCCGGAGGGGTTTCCAATAAGGCCAATAAACCTAGTAAGAAAACGGCAACGAGTCAACTCAGGGCTTCCAGTAAAGAAAACGTACACATGAGATGAGGCTGCCAGAGAAACGGAATGCTGGAGCAGAAAACGAGCGGTGACTTATAGAAAGAAGCAACAAGGAGAGTAATGACCCAGGCACCAGCTCTGCTGCTTGTATAGATTTATTAGATTTATTAAGGGACCCTTTTTTACATAACGAGGAAAACAACGAAACAAGCCCAAAGATGAAAAGAAGAGTTTTTTCTTCACTTGTGCCGGAGTGTAATAGCAATTCCAAGAGGCGATGCTGAGAAGATAATTTTGAAAGAAGGCATCGTTCACCTGATTTTCAATTGTAAAAAGTTTTCCGCTGTAATCTTGGCGCTAGAAGCTAGAAGGATTTTTCTGCTCTGGTCAGTTCTTCAAACCACAGGCTAAGCTTGTAGCAGAGACGGATGCTTTTTCGTTGCTATATCAAGATACATACATATTTTTCAACTTCATTTTTCACCCTGTATACGCTATCTGTCGAATCTGCCCCACATCCAGGTATGTTGAGAAAAATTAAAAAAATATGTTGCCAAGTTTCAAAACATTATTATTAATGAATTTGTCCCTCAGTATCCGGACTATAATGCAAAGTTCTTTTAGTCTTCTGACGGCTAAAATAGCGAAGCTAGCCTGTAAGTGAATCTGACGTCCAAAGACTGACAATTACCTACACCGAGAAAAAAGAAGCGGAAGCAATACGCGATAAAGCGTTGGTCCTACTTGCTGTAGCAGTTGAATAGGCGTAATAATACTACTACAAAATAGTAAATGTGATATAGTTCCGTAATACACTACTTCTCGTATATATTCGCAGTGAATGGAGTAGTAGATTTTACCATTACAGCAAAGTAAATTTCAACAGAATGTTTTCGTAGTTGTAAGGAATACTGCATTATAGTAATAAGAGATACCATATTAGATGGTTTTACCTACCTTACGGAAAGATTGCTATCACATATCTGGTCGGTAACATTAACCGTTACGTTTCATTATTTATAAATATACTTGTTATATTGGGAATAAATAAAAAGAATCGAAATTTAATACAATAATATGTAATTTAAAAAAAAAGAATCATACAATTAAAATTCAATGAAATTTGAATAATTATCACACGTTCGTAGATTACAAGACATCATAGGAACAGATAAATTTTCATAAAACAAAACAAAAATGGGTGAACGTTAAAAAATACATATTACAAAGAAAATTAAAAATGAGAAGGGGTTACATTGTATTTTAGATTGCGGATTTCATAAAATAAACTATAGTTATGTAACTTAGTAATTAATCAGTACAAATAACATGATAGTTTGAAGCCTCGGAGGAAATTATGTTATAAAGGTCCGTATTTAGGAACTCTGGTATCATCCGAGACTTCATAGTTTTAATTTTGCGAACTAAGATAATCCTCACTCACGTTAGATACAAATTCTCTCCACTTCAGCTTTAGATCAGCCCTTAGCTTAGCTCTTAGCCTCTTGAGGCACTAGTTACATCAAATCTTCTTCCGTCAAAAGGAAAGCTCCGCCATCCAGAAAATTTGCTATAAAATAAACCGTTTCAGATTAATGTATGCTAACAACCTAACCTTTTTATTTCAAAATAAAACCGGAAACTCCTAAGTCATGGATACTCCAGCAACTTACAACAAATACCTAGCTAAAGCGCTAAAGCTGATAAATGCAAACCATTGATGGCAACAGAAGCCATGCCGAAGCTGAATGGCAAATGTGTGCAGCTAAACTACCTACGTATCTACGACCACAACTACACTACAGTGTAACTAGGTAGCTACTTCACCACAATATAAAATTTAGTACCTACCTTCGAAGACTGATTTCAGTTCTTGTGGAATACCAGGCGTCTACACAGAGAAAAGGATTTGTTTGAACTAAATAAAAAATTTTTGAATCAAATAAATTTGTTCTTTGTATACGGGGAATGAAATGTTTCTTTGATGTACAAGAATCATTTCTTTAAAAGTTATAAATAACCATTTCTTTCGCATAACACACAAGTTTCTTCAACTTGAATATGGGCGTTGCTATTTGTTACAACAAAATATTTCATTAAATTGAATAAAAAATTTCTCAATTGAATATTAGGTTCGCCATATACAATGAACTAATCTATTTGATTCAAATAAATTTTATTCAGTTCAAACAAATCCTTTTCTCTATGTTTATATTGTGCTGTAAGTGTAACTGATGCAAAATGGCGGATTCCTCAAAGGAAAAAAATGCTTCACATTTCCTCTGCCTCTAACGGTAGGTTAGTAACATTACTCGCTGCTGATTATTGAGACTAATATCATCGATAATATGATGCACAATAAATATATCTTCTGCTGTTTTACTGCTTCCCCATGTGATTTACTTGTTCTTCACTTCAACAAGTTGACCATCTACTTTACAAAGAATCAAACCTGCTTCACTTACTCAAAAGCAACATATCATAGGTATCGAGATCTCAACCAAAATTCGGAGCCGCTGCATATGCCCCAAGGGAAACAGCTTAAGGAATATTGAGCAACCTACCGTTGAACTAGTTTCAATAATCAGCAAAGTGAATAATGTTACTTACTCTTGGAGACGAGCAAAGATGACAGAGTTTGTTTCTCTTTAAAAATTTTTCCATTTTCATCAGTCACCACACAACATACATTCAGCACAGTTCTGCCGTTCCGCATGGAAGGTAGTTTGATACTAGCGATGCTGCAGGTGGAGCAGGAAGTCGGGAACAAAGTCCTTATTCGTAAAACACATGTAATCTTCACTTGAAGAAATATTTCTTTGCTTCAAACTGCAAGGTTTTGTGTCAAAGAAAATAGTTGTAATGGGCGAGATCCCAAAAAATAGGAATAAATATTTCTTTGAACGAAAAATACTACTTGTTTGATCAAATTTCTTCCTATATTTATTTGTTTTTTAAATATATTTGTTTGCATGTAATAATTTAGTGCTACTAAAATTCAAACAAATTCGGGAACCAAATGAAAAAAACGAATTTATTTATCACAAAGCTATTTTACTTGATGTAATAAAATGTGGTTTGTCTGAATCAAATCTGTGTCAAATAAATGAAGTTACTAGATCCAAATAATCCTTTTTCTCTGTGTAGCCACTTTTCCATTGCCCTGGCAGAAACAGAAACACCACACACCGGAACCGCAAGAAAAATGGGGAACAAGCACCGACAAGAAAAATATGGCTTGGACGCGTGGGGTGAGATGCTTCCCATCGAAAACCCGAATCAAATCACATGATCACAATTCGGAAATCTCATTGGCTGACCGACGCGATTATTACCGATCGTAGCCGTGTAACAGAGCGTAACTTCAGTAGCAGTGATGGTAACATTTCTGTAGTGGTAATTTCTACCATTTGAACGTAGGACATATAACTATGGAGATATTTGACGGTGAATACTTCTACGAAGATGTTATTAACAACATATGTAGTGGTGGCTGCCACTGCACAGTTCAACTATTTTGAAGTAGTATTTCTCACAATTTGTAAAGCTGTCACTTAGTCTTAAAACCGTTGTACGAACCGTTTTTTAAAGTATTGATAATCAGTTGATAAGAACTGCTACATTTAGTTAATGGGAAGTTCAATATTTTTCTGAGTGTATAGTAACCCCTAACCAACCACTCACAATCTTTCATTTTGTTGTTCACGTCTCGTAGTTCTCCCACTACAATTTGAAATTCCGACCAGGATGGAAATACGATTACGGAGGTATCTGGGACAAAATTTTCCCAAGTGAAAAAACTCAAAGATCAACAACAGGAAAGTGAGAGCAACGTCATTGATTTTCTTTATGTATGCCGGAATTTGCCAAGATGGTGCATTGGAGTTGCACGTCCCCTCTCGAGGCAGTGATGGACTAGAGTTTGACATTACTTTGTGCCTGTATTTTTGATGTCGAAGCGCCGTCAATATTGTAATACTGTCAACGTTCTTGCAACGTTGAAAGTTAGCACAGTTGCACAGTGGGCAATGCTATCATTTCAACTGCTACATAACGTTGGATTATTGCAGAGAAGAATTTTCAGTTCGCGTTACGGCAGCGCTGAAATTTGAAGCGTTCAACACCGTCCATCCCTTATACATGACGTTTGTAGTTAAGTTAGTAGATGGCCCCCTGTTGAACCACTAACAGCCAGTTCCATCAAATTTTCACAAGCGGATCAACTTTATCAGTAGCTTCCATGCACCAGCCAGTAGCATGGCCAGTTGCTTAGTTACTATGAGAGTGATAAAATAATTTCGTTCATAAAAGTTTGGTTAAACTAGAGGTGAGCGCTGCATAAAGACTTCCCACTGTTTTATCCGTTAGCTATAGTAGTATTTATGTTATGAGTAAGCGTGAGTTTTGGATTACGCGGGGCTTCGCTTATAAATAAATACTCGTTTCTTTCAATTAATTTCATGTCCTGCACATCTTTTATGTCACCCTCTTCAAGAAAACAGCGTGAAATTCAATTAAGATGATCTCATGGTAAGCAAATACTGGAACTTGGCCAGAAGGCATCAGGCGTAAAGGTACAGGTATATGTGGTGACCATCATCATGGCGCTGCGGGTGGTTCTGAAGTAGTGCTGGGTCCTCTGGATATATGTAGATGGTGTTGCAATGATAAAAGGAAATTTAATTACGTGAAATATTGCTCATCGGGGACCCGGCCCACCAGTTCGTCCAATTAGGCACAGAGAGCGTGCCATCATCATCATCACCGCCACAATGCCGCACTTGGATGACGCGCGGATAAATGAGCCGGCGTCGGTTTTTTTTTAATGATTTATTATGCCGGTGTGGGTTTCCTATCCGTGTACCAAAGTGATCCGTCTTGTAAGTACAAGTATTTTTTATTAAGCATCTCGTTAGTCTTTGGGCCGTACACAGGACTTTACATAAATTTGATTTTGATCTATAAAAATGACCACGGCGCAGGCTGTTTTCGAGTGTTCAACTGGTCCCATTTCGGTGTAGCGTCTTTGAAGAACAACGTCCAATATTATCAATTAATTTTCATCAATTTTACTTCGAATATGATAAATATTTCCAAGAAATTCACCGTCATCGGATCACGTCACTAATAACGGCTCTATCAATAATTGCAACTGATCAGACCTCAGCCGGTCAGTGTCAAAGTTGATTAGACTACCCACTACCCACCAACATGACTCCTAGCAATTTTGGTCGCCGAGAAAATCTGCTTAAAGCGTTAGCTGAGAACTCGCGAAACACTCACGCACAACACATGGTTCGGTAAAAAAGTCTACAGGCCTGTTCTCCTCCCGGAGACCAGTCCTTCAGTGCCATTATGAAGACTTATTAGCTTATTGCCTTGGAGCTTGATGGCTATGGAAACAAAGAGTATTCTTATATAATGGTGGTGAAGATGGCCCGGGGACCACCGTGGGTTCTCAGTGATGCGAAGCAGCGGTGTGGTGGCCATAGAAATGGACGGCCTCTAAGTCCCTATTTACACGAAGAATAACATAGCAGGGGACTCGATGCGAGTTCTGAAATACCAATTTAGGTTTTCATGCGGAGAGCACCCTTGTAGAGTCTACTCATGCATACGTGGCATCTCCACGTTCGCTTGCAAAAAGAAACTTTCTGTCATCTCGAGGCTTTATAGGCTATGTTTTTCATGCAAAAAAATACCGGCCAATCAAAATGCACTGCCTCTCTCCTGCGACCAGGGTCACCACTGCAGCGGCAGAAAGCTCCCTTAGCCACAGCTATAGGCCCGATTCCAGTAGCGTAGCGTAACAAGCTGATGGTATGCTGAGGGAGGTTCGAACGTAACAACATTCCTTTGCTCACTACCTCATTGCCGTTGACTAGTTCGAAGCAGAGTCCCGCGAGCTACGAGTACATTATAAACGTCTAACCTCGATCAATAAATATTTTTGTGATTTGAAAAAAAACATCGTGGAAATTCTCCAATAAACTTAACATTTCAGCGAAATCTCTAAGGGGAATGGAACGCGCGCAAAGAACTTTTCTCAACGCCAAGGTATTCAAGGCCGTGTTTCATGAGATTCCAATGCAGATCCAACAACTCTGTTCACAAACTTCGGTGGAATTTGTTGTTTGAGATTTCCACGATCTCTCCTCTCCGCGCGCGCCCTCCATTCACTAATATCGCGCAGAGCATCCAACTTTATTTTATTTTCGCGAAACGACGACGACGGGATTTCACTCCCGCACATCAGTCGTTTCATCTAGGGAAATCTTGGTTATCCAATCAATACACCGGGCTGTGGCCCAGCGGCCGGACAAAATGAAAATTTGTCCGCGACCTGATGAAGAATTAGCACTCCACGTTCCATGCGTGAAATTAGGCGGCGCCGCCCGCCCAAGCACCTTGTATAAGTAATAGAGTGTTTTGTACTGTGACCGGCATTCCAGATTTAATCTGTTGTAGACTTTGCGTTTTATATATTTATAGAGTTGCGTTGGTATTTTTAGATTAATCAATGTTTTGCGTATACTGACAGAGAATTTACATTTTAACGCGAGTACTTGTGTGCTTCCACGCTGCTAGAAAAGCGTTGGTGTAAAAAAAGATCAGAGTTGCTTTGTCGCTGTGGTATCAGCCAGTACACCTGCAGTCAAAAACGAAGACAACCCCACCGAGTTTGACTGACGATTATTATTGTATTTATTTGTTGGTCAACTTCTATGGGAAAAGTTTCAGCGCCGTGGAAAACTCTGCAAAGTGCAACGTGTTTCTTGAAAATTGGCCAGCAAATAAGATAATAATTGTCTTGTCAAACTTGGTGGGATGGGCTTCGTTTTTTACTTCGGATGTGCCTAAACAGTTTGGTTATGCTTGAAAGTGTGGGAATTTCACAGGAGTTTCAGGCAACTCTATATAAACAAAAAATGACAGTATTTCGTGGGATTGGGTCGGTTGACAGTGACTTCGACATACCTGCATGAAACTTGACAGATGATGTTGACTATCGACCAGAGATCACCTATCGACATCGACACAACCTCCATGATTGACACGTTAGGTTTTTCCATGTCACTGTGGTGCGAGAGTTGGTCCTCGCAGGACTTTCTTTAGTGCCAAAGGTGGCTTCACCCTTGACCTTGAGGTTATATCAGCTTCAGCGTTATTCAGTTATTTAAAAGTCAGCATAATCTTCAACAATATTAATATCGCAAGACGGCTTGCGGCCCTTACGTTCTAGAGTAGATAGCAATAACGCGTCGTTTTGAATCGCTGGTAAAAATTTCACCATCAGCACGGGCGGGGCGCCATGTGTTGTTATTAAAAAAGTTCGAGGCTCTTCACGACGTCAAGTTGCACAACTCCTGTATAATACAAGACGTGGTTTCCGAACTTTCACAAGCTCTATTTCATCGTTGAGTTTTTCCAAATTTAACGTTTTAAATTTTAAGCGTTTCCTTACAAGATATGAACGAGCACTGTTTACGACACCTCCCATTTTATTACGCTGGGTGGACGAAGCGCGCTTTTGGAAAAACCTTTGCACCAACAGACGCTTTCGGCGTCTATCGGAAACTGCTGGCTGTCCTGCAATACGAAATGGACGTTTAAACTTACTTTTCTATGGCGTCAAGCTCATATGCATCAAAACTTGTCTGAAGCTCGTTTCATGAAGTTGCTGCGGCGCGACGCCGTACGAAATTCGAGATTTCGGATCGCGTGCCCCATTAAAGTTTAAGTACCTGCCTTTGCCTCTGCACACCTGTACGATGTGTTTCGGGTCCGAGAAAATTATATAATGGCATTTTAAGCGGTATATAATGGAATTAGCGGTCATTACGACGCGCGCGGATGGCATCAGAAAAAAAGGCGAAACGCCCAACTGGGCAGGCCTGCTTACTATGCCTATATACGAGTAGGTTTATATCGGTTCACAATTTGTGACGTGTTCGAAATGCTTGTAAATGTAGCTTTGTTATCGCGTGCATAATTCATAATTAAATGCTCAACATTACGCGGGTACACGCTGGAATACGCTGTTTTCTTACGCTGTATTTGCTTGTCGAAAGTCACGCTAGGCTTTTGGTCTTCGTGAGCGGCCACTACATATTATTTTGATCATGTTTTGCTAAGTACTTTTCGAATAAAGTTCCAGAGAGCACACACTTCTCAAGTCTAATGGATATACAAAAATACATGAAACTTTGAACGGAAGGGATGCAAAAAATATGAAAATGTCACGGGGCGCATGACAAAACTCAACAAGGCTCTGCCATTTGCCTATACGCAATATTTCAAAGCACCAGCACCGTACCAGGGTCACCACCAGGACCGAAATACTGTACCGGCTCACCGACAGTTACCGGAATTGTAGCTAGAGTGAGAACCAATCAACGTCGCTCTTGTCTTGATACCGACACCGGCAAAATTGAGCTCTAAAACAGTGTTCAGTTTTTATCTCACATGGCCTACATTTACATTTTGGATTTGGAGAATGTTTAAATGCTCTCATAGATTGCTCATGATATCATAGTTTATCATGAATGATAGTTTTCTTTCATTGCTTCTTTGGCGGCTGTCACCATCTCACCTCTATATTTCCTTCGATGTCATCGTGCACTCCTTTTCTCTTCTTTGTTTTTGGCTGTATAGAGTTCACGATGAACTTTTTTTTTTTCTTATTGTTCACATTAACCATTTTTAACTTAATTTTTTTACGTTCCTCCACTTTTCGCCAGGTATTACTTGTTATCCATTCTTTTATCTCTGTTTTCCGAGCACCAAGTATCTCTCCTGATGTTTCATTGACCAATTAATTCTGCAATCAAGCAACATCTTCGCTGCTTCCTTATCATTCTCCACCGTTCCACACTTTGTTGCCTCATTTTATTTTGCTTGGCCATGTTTCTGTTTCACTAAACTTTGTCGCTACTTTCTTTCCTTGAGCCATCGATTATTATACATTTTTTGTTTTTTTCTGTATCAGTTTTTAGTATTGTACTATTAGTTTGACGTTCGAGTATCTCTATCAAAATTATGACGTGGTCGGATCCTAGACCACGTCTGCGATTGCGCCTTCGATTGCTCAGGTATCCAAAAGCGACCTTTTCCATCTTTTCGAAATAGCGATATGGGCAATTTCGCAACTTCATTGGGTGAAATTCATGTTACTCTATGTATCTGTCTGTATTAGAATATAGGGTTTCTCAAGATTTGCGCCTATGGTGTCCAGGACAGTTTATAGAAATGCTCAAAAAGTGTCAGAATAATGACACTTCGAGCCCTGTCAGTTTCTTTATTCGAAAAGATTGAATGGACCGTTTGGGACAGAACAAGGGTTTGGTATACCAAACTAACTCATCGACACCAAACTCACCGACAAGGCAACTCGCAGACAGGACAACTCACCGACAGGACAACTCGCCGACAGGATAATTCATCGACAGGATAAGTTACCGACACCCAACTCATCGACAGGATAACTTGCCGACACTTATAACTCATCGCCAGGATAACCTGCCGACACCCTACTCATCGACAGGAAAACTAGGACAACTTGCCGACAGCACCTGGCCCTGTCCCTGTTGTTTTCGAATCAAAGAACTTAATTTTCTGACTTGAGGAGCTTGTGCTGTGGTGGTCAGCGCGTTCAACTACCATGCCTGAGGTCGTGGGCTCAAGTCCCACTGTGGGCGCTTTGATTCTCGTCTCGAAAACAAACAGATAATGATTGCTAAATGGAAGACGCACGTGTGTCGCATAGTACAAATGATGGTGCCGACCCCATGCGATGTTACACGGCTTTACCATGTCCAAGTTGTCTTCGAATCAGAGAACTCAATTGCCTGACTTGATCTGACCGGGTCTACAAGAAAAAAACAACTTGGACCTGACGACTGACGAGGTCCATTTAGACGGGTTTAACATGTCCGAGTTGTCTTTAAGGTGATTCACCTTGCACTTTGTGTTTGAGGAATGCTCACCTGGCAGAGTTGAAGATGGTTGAAGTATGAACTCAGATATACCGAATCAGCTTTCTAGCCAAGCAAAATTGCATTGCGAAGTGCGACTAGTGCGAGACACTCTGTATACTGCCGTTTATCACAATATCGTTACATAAGAGATTATGAATAAATAGATCTTCATTTTCTCTTTGGGCCATAAAAGGTATGAGAAATTGTCAAAAAAGTGTATGTATAGGCATACGTGATTGTTCAAGGGATACAGTGGACTTGATAAAGATGGACTGCCTGCAACTGATGAAGTTTTCGTAAATTGTAATTTTTGTACCTGAAGGGTTGGATTGCATGGTTGAATGGGTGAAGGCTAAAGTGCGCACGTCTGTGAATGAGATCTGGTCAGTTGAAGTTGACCGAAGACGGAGCTGACTGACTTTGTGAAAGTTGGGAATTTGGAATCGCACAGATGATGTTCTTTTTCCTTGCGTTTCGGAAAAATCACCGCTACTTGAAAGATTATGTTGGCAACGATGCACATGCCATGCCAGTTGATGAGGTCTCGTCAGTGAAAATCGAAATTGAATGAAGAAATCTGTTGATGTATAAGTTATAATCGAAATCTGCCAGATGAACCTTTTTTCTCTTTCGGGGATATAACTGTGCCTGTGGAGGTTATGTTGACATCGATGAACACGCCAATCGATAAGGAAGGGAACCCATTGAAGGAAACCTACGCAGTAGAACACGCTTATAAGTAGTGTTATGCGTCAAACGTCAAACGTTACAAGACAGAAAATTGTCTGAACCCAGCCGAATTTTCGTGAACTACTGGTTGGGAATATTGGGCAAATGGGGTAGTTACTTGCCAATGGAATAAATTTGACTAAAAGGCTTTTTTTAATCATCAACAAGAGTAATGAAGAGTATTTCCTGAAAAATTCCTCAAAATAAATAACAGTAGGGAAACTTCAGTGGGGTCTTTATGTCCTGTATTTTCCAAATATTGTGATGCCACTTTAACAGTTTTTTGAGTTTCCAATCCAACAGTGCTGTCTGGTTGGTTTTTAGTATATTTGTGATGTCAAAAATATATATTTAAAACACGCATTACGGCCGCCAGTTTGGGAATTTAAAAAAAAGAAAAATAAGGGTGCATTATTTTTAACCATACCATTGATTGAGCCAAAAAAAAAATTGGACAAGCACCCCATTGTTTTTGGTCTTTGGATCAAAACTGGTTCCAGCTTACTTTATCTTCGGAGTGGCGGCGGGTGCGTATGGCTATTAATTGTAATGCTACCTCACCCTTTGACATTTACTTTTGCATGACTACCGAAAAGCTATACGGAAATACAAATACCAAAAACAATTTATTTTTAAAATTCAGGATCAGTAGCATGCCTTTTGAATCCAAAATTAAGTGAGCTGGGGGGCTTCGATTATGGTTGATGGTACGATTGCGGCCAAAATAAAGTGGACGACAATGTCAACGAGTTGGCTTGCTGTCATGCGACGTTCAGGCCAGAATCCTGAGAAATCTGTCAACTGTCGTCCACTTTAAAAAGGCCGCAATGGTACCTGCAAAGTTTTGGAGCTAAACTATCATCTGTCATCAGCCATGAAAATAAAAAGTGAACGGTAGTTACATAGACAGCTCGTATGCACAGATTTTCCTCGGCAGTGATTAAAACCCAGAAGACGTGGTAGCGCTGTATCCAATAATCCTAGTCATCCCAATCTCAGTGTTTTCAATAAGTATAACCTTTTCGGAACCCAAAATTATCTTGTCTTAATCTTGATGAGAAGTGATCGGTCATGTGACAGGCACCGTTGCCACCCTCTATAGATTACCTAATCGTGAATCGTGATGAAATTGCGGAAGAGAGGCGATTGCTTTTTTGAAAATGTCTGTTGTGAACCGGTCTTGAAATGGGTCAACAATGATTTCACTATGGAATAAACGAGAGGACTCACCTGATCCAGGAAAACACAGATTCAAAGCACAGTTCTCCACTTCTCGAACCATGTCGTGATGCCGTTTCGAAGTTTGAATCCTCATGCATTTCTAAAACCAGGCGCTGAATCACGGGCAGTGTTTCTCCAAAGCCTTGCGCTTCAGCGGCCTATGGAGTATGGACTTCACCGTAGGTCGTAGGCGAACATAAACCTTCCTACGTTCGTGGTTGTCTGCCCCGAAACCCGAAACAGACAAGCATTGTGCTTATTTTTGCAACATACAAAGCCTAAAAGTGCTACTCGTCGTCTTTCGGATAACCATCGAGGCAGACGCGTAATTAATCTTACAGAAAATCAATGGGCATTATTAACACCTCTCGCAAATTTTCAAGTGATGGCATTAAAAACCCCGACACAACTCTCGAAACGCGCGCCAGAGCCAGGCCACACGCCGCCACCCGAATAGCGTTCCCTGTTAATTTCCCTTCATAAACTTTATCGACAGCTTGTTTATCGCTGGTAATTTTTCGGGTGTATAGACATCAGCCCGGTGTGATGCCCTGTTTTTGCATGATGGTGTTTGTGTGCGTGAGCGAGGGCAACATCCAACGCCGATGCTAAAACAATTACCGAGATCATGGGATACACAAGGTATTTGCGCATGTTGTCAATTATAATGGATGCTGCGGCTGAAATCCCTTCGGGGCTTTATTTCAATGTTTCTGCAGGACATCATGTTATTTCCCAGCGGACCTACGGATCGTCTCTTGCTCATACACTCCGCTGATATATCCGCGCGGTGGCGGTGGTGTTGTAGTGGTGTCGTCTTATACATAAGGTCACACGTATGTTTTTCCCGTGATATGGGTATATTTCATTTGGAACGATTTTGGATCGCAGTTGGCTTTGCTTTTTTTGTTCGGGTTGGAGCTTGAGACTCCAAATATATCAGTCAGTTTGAAACTTACATGAACTGGTGTTCCACAATTTGAACGCAGCAACTTCGAAATTACATTCAGTGGGTGAAGGCTGTCTGATTTCTACATGATTCTAGTGGGCTGCGATTCAGGCCGCGATCGACCGATGGCGACCAGAAACCCGCCCACTAGAATCATGTTGAAATCAGTCAGCCTATACGAGTCGTGCGAAAAGACGAGTCACCTTAGAATCATATGTACGGAAGCGTAGAAGGGCCAGGCTGCAAATTTTTTTACGGACACAAAGTCGAGTTTCAAAGTCGACCCGGTCGAGTTCCAAAGTCGACCGCGTCAAGTTGAGATAAACTGCTCGTCATAAGTTGAGGATATGTCAAAATTTGCTCCAATTTCAAGTGCGAATATCACAGGAGAACGCAGATTTCCTGTGCACTTCAAAGAAGTTGAACTCCTACTAGGGGAATGAAGCTAGAGCCCTCAAACTTTTTCCGATGGATAGCTTAGGTCCTCAAGGGTGACCAATGAGCAAATTGGATTTCATGGTTGCGGCGCCATCAGGTCCACCATATTGAAATCTCCTCGGAAATCTCTTATTAGTGGAACGATTGTCACGAAACTTGCAACTTACTTTGGTATCGTATGAACATTCTTATTTCCAAGCTGAGTTTCATGATTCCGCCGCTATCTTGGCCGCCATATTGGAATTTTTCATTAGTGGAATTTTTATGGAGCTTGGAACTTATTTTTGTCTCGAACCATCATTCTTATTATGAAGTTTGGGAAGAGCTCAACTTCTAACTTGCAGCAGGTGGTCGATTCGTTTGCTGACTGCTTTTCTGAGTCTTTTGCTGCCTCCAGTAGCGGTTGTTTTGGTGCACGGGCCTCGCCCGATCATTCTCTAAATCACCTATCTATAAAACGAATCGACCAAGATGACATAATGCGTGCTATTGCGAAGTTGAAAAATGGTTGCACAGCAGGTCCGGATCAAATACCCGCTTTTCTAATCAGAGATTGCCGCTGGGTTCTTGCCAGTCCTTTGAAGACCATTTTCAATTTGATTCTCGAAACGTCCCATTTCCCCTCAATCTGGAAGACTTCTCGTCTGTGTCCCATATTCAAGAAAGGTAACAGGGGTGAGGTCACGAACTACAGGCCCATTGCTCTTCTGAATAATTTTTCCAAGGTGTTTGAAACGATTTTGCATGGTCTCGTATCTGGTCATGTATCTCACTCTATCATTGTTCATCAGCATGGTTTCATGAGGGCTCGTTCCACTGTGACCAATCTTGCAAACTTCACCCAATACCTTATGAGAAAATTGATGGTGGACAACAGGTTAATGCCATATATACTGATTTCTCGAAGGCATTTGACAGACTGGACCACGACCCACTAATATCCTTATTTCGCTCTTATCTTTGTAACAGGTACCAATACGTCTACCTCAGGGGCTTCAGATCTCGCAGGTTTTTACAGGCTTCCGGAGTTCCTCAGGGTTCTGTGCTGGGTCCCTTGCTTTTTATCCTTTTTATAAACGATATAGTTATGAACATCAATGCGAGGTACTTGCTTTATGCAGACGACTTGAAGGTTTATAGTTTGGTGTCTTCCCTCGCAGACTGCGGGCGCTTGCAGGCGGATCTCAATACAGTTGTTGTTTGGTGCAGTAAGAATGGCTTGCCGATCAATGTGAGTAAGTGCAGCGTTATATCCTACAGCAGAAAACATGCAAACGTCGTCTTTGACTACACTTTAGGGGGAGAAATATTGCAGAGACCTCGGACGGTGAGGGACCTTGGGGTAGTTTTTGACAGCGGTCTATCCTTGAAAGAGCACATCAGTTCTGTCTAACGTTGAAACACTGAAAGCCTTGTATGTTTCTTTCGTCCGGTCCAAACTTGAATACGCCTTTCTTATCTGGAGTCCGATTTATGACTCCTTCGTCAATGATTCAGAGAGGGTTCAGAGGAGGTTTTTGAATGCGGCTTATTTTATGCTGGACAACCAATACTCTCCACGTGGTTTTTCTCAAGAGATTATGTTGGAGCGGTTCAACTTGTCATCTTTAAAGTCTCGAAGAGTGTTCCAGTCAATCCATTTTCTTTTTGGTCTATTTAGCAACGCGTTAGATTGCCCTGATTTTCTTGGTTCTGTGGGTCTCAGTGTTCCTCGGCTTTCCTGTAGATCACACAGTTTATTCCACCTTCCTACAGCTAGAACCAACATCTTAGTGGCATCTCTTCTCTATCAGATGATTGTCAATTACTCTGCTTATGAGAGCGAGGTTGATCTCTTCAACTGTTCTCTATCCGACATAAAGGCGAAGGTTTTTACCTAAGTATGTACCCCCCCCCCCTCGGATTTGTCTCTGGTATCCCTCACCCTTTAACTGGGCTCTTCTGTCTGTTGGGTGCAGTACAATAATAATAATAAATATTATTTTCAGGTTGAATTTCATAATTCCGCCGCCATCTTGGCCGTCATATTAAAATTTCTCATTTGTGGAACGATTTTCGTAGAACTTGGAACTTACTTCTGTCTCGTATATGAACATTCTTATTTCCAAGCTGAGTTTTATTATTCCGCCGCTATCTTGGCCGCCATATTGAAATTCCTTATTAGTAGAACAATTTTCATCGAACTTGTAACTTACTCTTGTTTTGTACCAACATTCTTATTTTCAAGCTGAATTTCACGATTCCGCCTCCATCTTGTTTCGGTTTCAATCTGACACCTTACTGGTCATTCAAGCATGATGTGCATTTTTTTCTAATTGATCATCTCAGAGATCCTCTACCACAGCTCTGGATTGGGTTAGAAGGAGTTATGCTTAATGACCTGGTTAAGAAGTTGGTTATTGAGGCTCATTGGGAGCACACGTTACGCCTCAATAACCAACCTCTCAACCAGGTTATTGAGCATACCTAGATTGTAGATTGTAGATTAGAGGTGGTCGTTTGGTCTCGGAGGATCCTTTCTGCACTGCGACCTATAAGATCTTTTGTGTGTTAGCATACCTAACTCCTTCTAACCCAATCCAGAGCTGTGGTAAAAGATCTCTGATTCTCTGAGCAGATCAATTTGAAAAAATTGCACATCATGCTTGAATGACCAGTAAGGTGTCAGATTGAAACCAAAACAAGATGGAGGCGGAATCGTGGAATTCAGCTTGAAAATAAGAATGATAGTACAAAACAAGAGTAAGTTACAAGTTCGATGAAAATCGTTCTACTAATAGGGAATTTCAATATGGCGGCCAAGATAGCGCGGCGGAATCATGAGACTCAGCTTGGAAATAAAAATGTTCATACGAGGCAAAAGTAAGTTCCAAGTTCCACGGAAATCGTTCCACAAATGGGAAATAACAATATGACGGCCAAGATGGCGGCGGAATTATGAAATTTAGCCTGAAAATAATGAGAATGATGGTACGAGACAACAGTAAGTTCCAAGCTCCATAAAAATTCCACTAATAAAAAATTTCAATATGGCAGGCGGCCGAGGTGGGAACCGAGTCATGAAATTTAGCCTGAAAAAAGAATGATCATCATAACGAGACAAGGGTAAATGCCAAGTTCCATAAAAATCGTTTCACTAATGAAAAATTTCAATATGGCGGCCAAGATAGCGGCGGAATCATGAAAATCAGCTTGAAAATAAGAATGTTCATAGAAGGCAAAAGTATGTTGCAAGTTTCATGACAATCGTTCCACTAATAAGAGATTTCCGAGGAGATTTCAATATGGTGGACCTGATGGCGCCGCAACCATGGAATCCAATATGCTCATTGGTCACCCTTGAGGACCTAAGCTATCCATCGAAAAAAGTTTGAGAGCTCTAGCTTCATTCCTCTAGTAGGAGTTCAACTTCTTTGAAGTGCACAGGAAATCTGCGTTCTCCCGTGATATCCGCACTTGGAATTGGAGCAAATTTTGACATATCCTCAACTTATGACGAGCAGTTCAATTCAACTTGACGCGGTCGAGTTTGGAACTCTACTGGGTCGACTTTGAAACTCGACCGGGTTGACTTTGGAACTCGACCGGGTCGATTTTGAAACTCGACCGGGTCGACTTTGGAACTCGACCGGGTCGACTTTGAAACTCGACTGGGTCGACTTTGAAACTCGACTTTACGCAGAAAGTTGAGTTTGAAACTCGACCGGGTCGACTTTGAAACTCGACTTTGTCCGTAAAAAGATTCGCAGCCTGGCCCTTCCACGCTTCCGTACGTATGGATTCCCCACGGTCCGTAATCGTGTTACCACTAACAAATTCACTCAAATAGCGAAAACAAATCACATGAAAGAATTATCGCCAAGATGAAGAAGATCAAATGTCAGCAGACAATTAAAATTCAGTATCATTCCTGTCCTGTCCTGCCCCCCTGTTTTGTGGTTCATTGGGGTTCAAACGCTCATCCTATGCAAAAATGTTGTCGTAGAAGCTTAGGTACGGATCTCATTTGGACCGAAATAGACCCTCCTTCGTGGTCCACATTAAAAAATTCAAAAACCACAGATGTTGTCGGTTGGCACCCCTTGGAGGGGCTATTGGTGGATCACTGGCTTGTGACGGCCATTTGTAATACAAGTGCTTCAAGATACAAGCCCCCTACCCCATTTTCAAAATTGCTAGAAAAACACTTCCCAAGTTCAAGTTAGTGAGTGATATTTATGACTTTATCATGAGTTTGACATAAGCTGGGTCAAAGTGACATTTCACATTGAAAGTCGGAAATGCCAACGTAGCTCAAATCGTCTAGATGTCAACCACAAGGTCGCAAAACGTTCGCGATGGATCACACTCTAAATGCCAGGATTTTTTCCGGCAGAAAATATAAAAAAAACTCCGAACGTGGTTTCCAAACTATCGTTTTGCAATAACCGGGTTCGCCATTACATAAATTGAAAGCGATCCCGCAAGATGGAGCCCACGGGAATCCCCTCGAAACGGTTTTTTGAAATCCGGTCGTTTACGCACACACACGCCTGCAGTCCAGGCGCGCGAAAAAAAACTCCTGGCTCTCTCAAAAATGGACCCTTGACGAAACGTTGCGTCATCAATATTTATAGAGTCGCCGTGCGGGAACGAGCGCTATGGGGACGATCCGGTGGACACTTCTCCCGGAAAGAAACCCCCGAGTACGGTTCTGGAATTTATCGCGCTTCTCGGGCAAGAAGTGGATGAAGGTAAAGGTGTAACCTCTGGGTGCATCCCGCGCCCTTTTATTGAAGGATCAATGTTGGAGGTGCTTGCTGTTGCTTTATATAGGTACATGATGTGGTAATTGGTTGAAGGGAGTAATCGACTGTGAGCTAATTCCATAATATCCATTATGCATACACCCAAAGAGAGAGCGAGTTCTAGCTAGCTGGTGGCTACGCGAAGAGTCTAGTAATGTAGTTATAGCTGCTGCTGCTGCTGCTGGGATAACGTAACAACGTGTGTGGTTGGTTGGATTGTTTATCTATCAGCGCCAATTACTTGTTACTTTGGTGTATATTATGGTGGCATGGTGGGTTGTTTGTGAACCGTATATATAAACCAAATCCAGGACTCGCATGTTGTTGTTTGTCTCCGAGCATTATTATTAATAATTGATATTTATTGGGGGGTTCTCCCGGGAGAGCGCAACAATTCGAATTATTTGTTCTACTCGGAGCGCCTGGGAACAACGGGAGCTTAATTGGAGAAACTTAATCGATATACCCGGCGCACGTGATAGAGTCGTGTTGCGATTTTCATGTTGCACTGTCTCGTCTTGGTTTTTGATGCTGGCGATAGAGTCAGTGCACGGCATGCCTTGACGGGACAAGTGCATCTCAGATTTGTATCTTTTGGAGGTCGCCCTTGAGGGCCTCCATCAAGAGAGGTCCAGGTCAAGCAATGCCAGCCAGCTTAGGTTAGCTCCACAGGTTAGCTCAGATCAGGCGACTTCAGGCTGTTCTGCTATTCAGTCTCGAATTACACTTCAAAAGTGATTTGAAATCGAAAGTATGAAAATCCTGTGGAGCAGGTCACTTTCGGTTTGCGCCTGAGGTTGACCGAATGACGTCGTAAGACTCGTAGGATAAAATCTTCCAGAAAACAAGCGAAAAAATTGACGCGTCTGTTTCACAATGTGAACAATTGTCTGACTGTAGAAATATATTGATTTTGAATGAGTTTTCCTATATTTCCTGATCTATACTGTTGGATCGAAATAATTGAGAGTGACTCATTCACATCCACAGTGGGTGTGAGTGAGTAAGTGAACACTTGAAGCGTGGATAACTGAGAGTGACTCATACTTCCCATCCTAGTTCCACGTTTTTCGCCGCAACGCTCCAAATGTTCACTTACTCACTCACACTCACTGTGGATGTGGATGTGAATGACTCACTCTTAATTATTTTGTTCCAATAGTATAATTGAGTAATTATTGTTCATATCGTGAAACAAGCGCGTCCATTCTTCTACTGATTTTCTAAGGTTATCGCCCACATACCCAAATCAGCCAATCAGAACAACGGAATAAGACCCACGTGACTCAGTTTAAGCTATCGATTATTGCACACTAGCAAGTGATGAATGCACACTCTAGGTGATAGCACCGGATTGAAATATTGAAACAATATGTATTTATATTTATTGGGATTGAAATTTTAGTATACAATGATACATTGAAACTACCATTCCTACTAGAAGTCAGTTTCTCAATTTGAGCGATACTCAACAGTAATATCACAAGTGCTTAGATTTTCACGATAATTTTGGCCGAAATGCTTGGCCAAAATTATCTGGAAAATCTCAAGCACGAGTGCTATTTTGATAATTATTACGAATAAAAGGTCCGAAGTGACAGCTGTCAGATTTTGTTGCTTACATCCATTTTATTCGGGGTTGCTATTGAGAGTGGGATTTAGATAAGTGAATATTATCCTTGTAGGTCTAATAATCAAGGGCGTTGTATGTGATAATCAACAGTAATATAATTTTGCCCAGACGATCGCGAGTGCTGGTTGTAGCGATAAATGCCCGACTCCGTAGGAGGAGGGCATTTATCAAGAGACAACCAGCCCAAAGGAAACGCTTGGCCAAAATTATCTGGGAAAATCTATAGCACGAGTGATATTTTGATGATTATTTGCAAAAAAATGAGTCCGAAGTGACAGCTGTCAGATTTTGTTGTTTACATCAATTTTATTCCGTTGTTATTGACAGTAGGATTTAGATAAGTGGATATTATCCTTGTAGGTCTAATAATCAAGGGCGTTGTGTATAATAATCAGTAGAATCTAAATCGACTTTGTGCTTTATTCGAGTTGAATGTTTCAAATTCTTCAAACAAACTATCAATCACTCGAAAAGTAAGCCCGATATTATCTTGGAAAAGATCCCTCGACATAAAATCGGGTTTACTATTCCCTCGTGATTGACAGTTGTTTTCGGGTAAGAACAATTTAACTAAAAAAACACTAAGCACTTGTTATATTACTATTGATTATATATTCCTTTCAACTTTATGACGTCATTCGGTCAACCCCAGGCGCAAAGCAAAAGTGACCTGCTTTACAGGATTTTCATGCCTTCTATTTCAAATCACTTTTGAATTGTAATTCGAGACTATTTTGAAAGCCGTTGTTTAGTGTCGTTTGAACCATTGCGTTGGTTCCTTCGGAGTTCGCACGACGCTCAGCCAAGAAGCTGGACAACAAAATTCTATCTTTTCACGTGGCGAAATCTGTCGCGCACTTGAGTCTCAACGTAAATACGTCACACGAAATTTTCCCAATTTTTTTCCTGGGCCTGAATGAACAAAAAATAATAAAAAAAAAACATGTGAGCTCCACGGTGGCTATAGTATTTGAATTTATTGTTCCCCAAAACCCGTGGAACACCCCATTACATCAGAAACCATAGAAAAACTCATTTAAAATCAATATACTTTTGTTCAGTATAACACCCCATTGATAAAAGAGACGTGCACCTGAAAAGGCGCGCGTTCGAATCATGTTGAAATCTTCCAATCATGTTCAGCATTCTGCTTTTTCCTTCGCATTGAAAACTTGTATCTTCCATTGTGCTCTGACAAATTAAATAGTTGCGTATAAGCCAATTTAGCTTATCACTGTTGTTTGGGAATGAGTCGTCAAGTTTAATTAATTGGAGGATACACATCTTTGGATAACGCTTTACATGGCAATAGGATAACTTTTGTTACGAATCTGAGGGAATGCTTCAATACTAAACAACCTAGCTTAACGCTCTCTGTTTCAAGGTGGAGTAGACTCGGTTGGACGTATTTCTTGGCAATAACAGAGACGTTTAAAGAAGTTTAATTGTATTCGTTCAATCACATAAATCCGAATACAATGTATTATGTTATCGAGTTTATGACAGTTGCGTTGTACACAGTCATGTAGGACTATAACCTCCAGTTTCACCAAATTTTTATGAACGAATTAATGTCATCACTCTCACAGTAATTTAGCAACTGACCATGCTATTGGCTGGTGCATAACAACTATCAGCGTGATAAAGTCAATTCACTTGTGAAAGTTTAGTGGAACTGGCTGTCAGGAGTTTAATTTTGAATTGAACATTGGATTCACTGTCACTTTTCCAAAGGTCCTTTGATCCTTGATCAAGATCAACTGACCTAACTGCAGTCACTAATAATTGATGTAACGTTACCAACAAGACAGTGAGTTCAGGGCAGGTTCGTCTGACTGAAGAAAAGGCGAGATAAGCACGAAATAAGAACATTCCGCAGTCGAAAATGACAAAAATGTATGGCTGTGATCCATCGGTATTCCTCGAGGCTCTGTGTGCGAAGTCAGATGGAAAAATTCGCGTCGCCTCGACCCTATCGGGACTACACATATAGGATCACCATATTTCAGCTGGAGGTAGAGGTACAAATAACCAAAGTTTTCTCCTCGATCCCGAGCGCGAATTTTATTCCAGGCAATGAACTTTGCCGGCCTTAAATCATCGAGACCGAAAACCTCGAGTTTTCATTCTGATGCGAGATTTACAGGGCTGTTTTTCCGCCCGCACTGGGGTAATTGAATTAAAAGCCAAAGTTGATGATCGAAAACAGAGTGGAGAGCGCGCGGGGATCTGGGGATGGGACGCGACTCGCGAGACGCGATAAATGTCAGTGGCGTGCCCTATAACTCCTGCATGCATGTTGTACGTTTGTTGTTTTCGTTGCCGATTGTTGTGCGGGTGGTATAGGGCACCTATATACGCGAGACTCGAGTATAGTTCGATGCGCGATGCGAGTGTTCCTTGAAGCGTTGCTAATGGAATGAAAACACAATTGGGACGTGTCTATAATGCCATAAACACGGTGCCTTATCATACAGAACGTGTATTTACCCAAGACCGCACATGAACTCGGCTGCTCCGCCGCCAAATGCGTGCTCGCAATCATGATTTCCGCGAGATGGTTCTGGAAGATTCACCCCACCTTGCCGACATAAGACATGAGGAGCCAGGTTTGTGTGCTCGGTTCGATTTTTATATGGAAGGGACGTTTTGGGGCTTCTTCTTGTTTATTTTCAAATGCTAGAGGGGTTACGGTGGAGGGTCAGAGGACTTTGGCGATTAGGCACGGTAAACTGGCTGAACGAAATTACTTTTTCGATACTCGAGCAAACCCCCCGTTTCGGCCGAGCACATCAGAGGAACAACAAATAAATTGGATGATGCATGCATCCAGGAATTTGCATCGCTGTGTGCACGGACTTCTTTCCACGTGATTGGGTAAGTGCAAACTGCCCTATTCTTTGCGAAGCTTAGAGACGTACACCCATTCCGACAAAGTAGTAAATGATTACAAGAAACGTTTAATATTATCCTTATTAGATATTATCAGCTATAAATGTCAATAATATCAATTAATACAGGCACATTCGGCAGGACATTGCCTATTAATCGAATTTCTTTGGACTTCTAATGCCACTGAAAAAATGGATTATCAGATATTTTCTTAACTTTTGATACCTTTGTTTTGAAAGAAAAAATCAGATTTGGCATGCTACTTTCTTGAAGAGAAGTGTATGGGCGATGTTATGCCGAAATTTCCACCAAAAAAGATCCACTTCTTCAGTGGCGTCAGAAACCCCTCAATGCAAAAACCCAAATCAAACTAGGAGATACTGTCACGAATAGGGTCAGGCCACCCTCAGCCCTACCCCCTATCCGTGGTTTAGGAGTTTGCTCTTTATTGTTGTTAATTACGCACAGCTGAAATCGGTAGAGGTAAATAGGAACGCATACATTCTGCTACACTACGTTTATTAAATTATTATAAAATGTTATACACATGACAAACATTGCAGGACGACCCATTGAACTTGCAGAAAGTGTGTTCACTCACATGACGATTTACTGAATCACGACGTATTGATCGTGATCCAGGAGGGCTAACCGAATGACAATCGACCATGACAATGACCACAACCGAATCACTGAATAATGAATGCCGAATGCCCCATGTTCCAGTATTGCAAGTCTTTTTATCGAACCGTCCAAATTAGGTCAGTGCATTTTATTCCATTGCGGAAATGACCTAGCGTCAGCTGATGATTTGGACGGTTCGGCAACTTACATACTTTGGCTACACGTGCCTGCTTTTTATGTTCAAGGGACTTTTATCTAGGGCCCTTCCCTTATGTCACTATCATGACAATACAATGAAGAAGACAGAACATACCCGAAGCAGTCATGATAAAACGGCCGAAAACCCCCCTAATGGCCGAGACAGAAGTCACAAGAATATCACAATGGGTCTCTATGCAGGAGTAATAGGCCATCCACAATGATAGTAATGTTAGCGTAATGTTATCGGCAATGGTAATATCAGCATTTCAAAGCAATGAGTTTCAATGGTAAATGCTTGATGGATTGATGACGTACTATATCAGTGAGTAAGGTCTGGTCAGTGAAAGTGAAACAAGGCCCGGAACAATACATCGCAATAGGAATCTGTCAAATGAACTTTCACTAAAATGTGTTTAAAAACAAAATAAGTATTCGGAGCCCTATTCTTTTCTGCCTGAATGCCTAAAACTATAAGTATGTAGCTCCCGACGCACTCGCTGCTACCGAATATTCGATCTTTTCTGCATTATGGTCTTGACTGCTTGACTGCACTTCTCTGCAATATGAAGATCTTGCGTTTCTCGGGAGAAACTCCCCACAGCAAGATTTCATGTGTCGCAATCACTGACGGTCGCAATCCTATATAAAAATTCGCATGGTATAAGGGCAGCTTCTATCCAAGTACTGACCGCGCCCGACGTTGCTTGACTTCAGTGATCGGACGAGAACTGGTATTTAAGGGCAGCATCTCTGATTCCTATCTTCCTCGGTGTTCGAATGGAAAAAGTGACCGAAGACAGAGTTGCGCTTAGTTTATTGATGTGGGGTGACCGTTTAAGATTTTGTTGCAGGTGCAATCCAAGGAATCTCAAGTTTTTTTCGGTGGTACCTTTGGTTTCGGAAGTAAGGTGTTGTGTTTTCCCTCAATTCAGTTTTAGCCTGTTTGCCCGGAACCATTAATCTACTTCCACCATTGTTTGATTTGCTGACCCCTCTAGAGAGTTCGCATCTCTGGCCTCGGCAAGGACACTTGTTCCGTCATACTCATAATATGGTCTTATTTGCTCCAGTGTTATCTGTGAAGTCCAGAGAGTAGATGAAGTACAAGACTGGACCCAAAGTTGAACCTTGGGGGACTCCCGTCAGCACCCACTCCAGATCTTCCACTCTGGTACTTGACAATCTGCCATCTTCCAGCTATACGTATTTGACTTGAGGATTCTCAAACAACTTTGAGGATGGAAAGTTACAATTTCAATTCGATATTTTGACAATAAGTGATACAACGAGTGATGTTATAAATGTAATTGTGATTGTTGGGAAATCTTGGGCTTCCTATTTTAGGAAAATTTGACAGTTTAATGTTTTCACCAGCTCGGCCGTCTTCCTGATTTTTCTTCTGGTGCACTCGTCGAAGAAACAACAGATGACTGAGAATCGTACCATTGGATTATTTCCATCATGAAATGTATCCTGCCTATTTAGGTTTGTGACTTTTTATATTCAGCTTTGGTCCATTCCGCCACGGGGCCGATCACCGACGCCGTTGAATGCTTTGCTCCACTATACCGAAAATTTGCCGAATTCTTCTGTGTTCAAAACTTCCTTTAACAACCACCAAAGTCGCATGGGGTCGGCACCACTGTTCACATTTCACGTGCTATGTGACACCTAGTGGACATTATAAAGCTCGGATGGAGACCTCTTTGACCAAAAATTATCGCAAAAGCCATGCAAATGGTGGAAGTGAGTACATATGACCTTTGGGAGGTAGCTGCTATAAGTTCGTTCCGTAGGTCACTTGAAGGCTTTAATGGCATCGACAAACGTGTTGTTGCCTGATAAAAGTGGAGGTACCGGCTCTCCTACAAGTTTTTAGTGCAGTAAAGATAGTCAAAAAAGACCCCAAACCTTGAAAAAATTAATTCATGAAATTTTATAGCAGATATCGATTCAGAATTTCATCTTCTATCACATACTCAAAATCCCGGAAAATCCCAGTTGAGCATTCTTCTTGCGGCGCTGTCAAAGTATATCATGTTTCCTGCAACTAGTCCGAAAATGGTATTCTTGTTTTTGTCACACTAGAGCTACATTGTTGGCTCAGAACTGTTGGTATATACTGCAGGGCATGACCAGACCTTCGTTTGAACCTCTAACTCGTATTTCCCCAAAAAAAAAAACGGAAGTCTCTTTAATGTCCAATAGGGTATGTGACGGTTTTTCAATTTTGGTCTAAATAATTTCTAATTGCTTGGTTTTCACTGAAAGTAGTATTTATTTGGATCAAAGCATGTTTATTTTACGAAAAAAAAATCTTTTTTATTTCGCTAAAATATTTGGCGCCCAAACGCTTTATGAAAGTCAACGGCCATTGTGACGTCACAGTTCATAAACTGTCAAGTGTCATTCGCGAATGTAAACAAACCATCACATGTTCGCAAGGACGCTGTTCTGTTTGGAGAACAATGAGTGGAAAATCATATCACTGGTGTGTGGTGCCTCTTTGCAAAAACACGGGAGGAAGTTCCCCACATTAACTTTTCATTGTGGTACCCAAAAAAGAACACATGAGGAGGAAGTGGCTGGAGCTTGCAAGAAGGGATCCAAATGGATTATCTTCGGAGTCGTCCATCTATTTTTGTGAAAACCATTTTGATGTAGGTATATGAGCTTGGTAGGTACCTTTAATTACATCAAGTGTCATATGTGTTATATAATCGATAAATGATATTAAAACACAATTTGAGATTTGAGGTTATGTTATTGAAAGTGAAGTTAGTGGTCAGACTTTAGACTACCGTATTTTAGTGAATGTGCCTACAGTTTTATTATGACGTGGAAAAAACTGCCCAACCATTACAGCGTCCATTTGAGGCAGCGTACTGCTATTCGCTCTCGAGAAACCTGGATCACATTTTATTTTCAGGTGAAATTGAAAACACCGACACGCTCCGTCCCACGCTACGGGCTACGTGACATCTCCGGTGACAGATGAGAAATGACAGATATGAAGATTGACGTCACACCCAATCGTGGCGCGTTTTAGGTCACGTGACATTGATTTAAAATAATTTAATTTTTAATTTCACTTTTCTCATCAATTAATCAATGTATCATCGAGAAATGTTGCACAAGCTACATTTCAATTTTCACTTGCTCATAACAAAGACAAAAAAACCATTAAAATCTGACACAGTCACATACCCTATTAACAGTGTTGATTAAGTATAATCCGAGGTTTAGTAACCAAGTTTATTAACAATCTGTTTGATTTGTGATAGAGACATGAAATTTGGTATGAGTGGTCTTCATGGTCTTCTTTCCAAATGTAAACATGACGCCTCGCCATATTTTGGTTAAGGGGGCCTAAGGAGGGGGTCCTTAGGTTTTTAAGGGGGTTAAAAATTTGAAGTCTCAGGACTCTCAAGAACTCTCACAAACCACCGGTAAATATCGTCACACATTTCAAAAAGTGATCATTTGACTGTACACCAAACCTCAACAAGAGACACCACAGTTGTCGCCATGTACGCATTGTTCTTCGTGTTGAAAAAAAAATTCTTCGGAGTGTCAAAAAAACCCACAGTTTTTAATGATTTCTTAATCTAAGAAACGGTGAGTTCATCTGCTGTGTATCGATATTCACTAATTTGTATTTGCCGAAGCTATTCATAGGGTCTGGTTTTTGATATTGTCATTCTAGGGATGACAGCTCCCGAAGAAATGAACCAATTCAAGTGTGAAGTTCAACAGCGTTTTTCAATTGTTCCAAATCAATATGATCGGACAATTTATGAATGGATGGATGGCTGGAACTGCTCTGTAACCTAATTTTATATGACTACACGCGGAACCAAGCGCAAAAGCATAGGAAATTTTTTTTTTCACGTCGCTCACCATCATAGAATTTGTGCCCTTAGAGTGTGTTGAAAATATTTCTATACCGTGTATTCACTCAAACTGGGTGTTTTGAAGTATTCCACGCCTCAATCCTTATTCTCCGTGCCTTCTACTTGACAACTGCAGATCGTATTGACGTTTGTCTATCCTCTTTAGTCTGTATTTGCTGTTGCTTTGCCAAAGTAGCATAAGATTTGGTGCAATTCTAACAGTGATAGGTGGCGGTTGAAAAAAAATTTTTTGGGGCTTTCGCGCATCACTCCGTATCTAGTTATCCTCAATAAGATTATAAAACAGTTGAAGCTATCCACCCAATGATAAATTGTCATTCATATCAATTGGTAATAGTGAAAAAAACGCTGATGAACGGAGCACTTGAATTGGCTGGTTTCATCTGGAATTGTTGCTTCTAGATGTCAATATGAAGAAATGGACTTCATCAATGGCTTCGGCAGATACGAATTAGTGAATAATGATATGCGGAAGATAAATTTATTCCTCTATTACATGAAAAAATTATAAAAACCCGATTTTTTTTTAACATTCCGAAGAATTTTTTTTCATTTTGAAGAACAGTGCGTACATGGTGACAACTGGTGTGTCTCTTGTTGAGATTTAACGTAGAGTCGAATGATTAGTTTTTGAGATGCGTGACAATTATTTTAATGGTGGTTTCCATGAGTTTCTGCAACTTCAATTTTCAAGGGGGTCCCTAAGCCCCCCTAACCAAAATGTGGCGAGACGTCATGTCTACATTTGAAAAGGGGACCATGAAGATCACTCATACCAAATTTCATGCCTTTATCACAAAAAGAACAGATTTTATCAAATTTGGTCACTAATCCCCGAACTACACTTGATTACCATTGGTAATTGCAGATTAAAGCTATATGCCGATCACGTTTTAAATTCAGTAGAAATTAAAACATGGTTGGCCATGTTTCCTAGGGTGTAACGGACTCTGACAGACCAAGTCACGTGAAAACGGGCTTTTTGTGGCGAAGTCCAATGAGGTTAAAATTTTTTGACATGAAATGCCAATTCTGGCGTCTCCTTGCATCATATTCCGCTACAGTGTTGCCTTGGCTGTTATGACTGTTATCTTGTCAGAATGGCAATATAAGTGACAGAGTGCCGAGCCGTTCTAGGTTTTAGACACTATAGGCCTTCATTTCTGACCATACATTAGAACAGTTTTCTCAACCTAGTATATGATATGATGGTATATTATGATTCACTATTTTATTCAAAAAAACTGTTCACCAGTCGCCCATTTAAACTGGAGAAAGTCTATCAAAATCAAGACGTCTTGAGCGTTCATATACAATCTTGCAACAGCGGTGTACTCGATTGACAATACGAATTCAAGGTCATCTGGGAAAATATTGATCCAACATTACAAATTTGAGCATCCCCAAATATCGCAGAATTGCCAACTTGGCGTGCAAAAATTACCGTTCTAGTGCTGAATTTAAAAGCTGATTGGCATATAGTTACGTGTTTTCTTTTGCGGGAAATAGGATTTCAGCGGTTCAGATGACATTCTGGTCATGCCCTGGAGTTGGAGTATATACCAACAGCTCTGAACTAACAATATAGCTCTAATGTGACAAAAACTAGGATACAATTTTCGGACTTGTTGCAGCAAACATGATATACTTTGACAGCGCCGCAAGAAAAATGCTTAAATGGGATTTTCGGGGATTTTGAGTACATGGTAGAGGATGAAATTCTGAATCGATAACAACTTTAAAATTTCATGAATTAATTTTTTCAACCCCAAAACCTATCTTTACTGCACTATTTGCACTACTACAGCATTTTGTTGTTGTAACAATCACCTTTTTATTCTTTCATAAGACAATATTTCCTATAGAAGTGTTGCCTTTTTTAACTTTTGTTACGTCCTAAAATCCGAGCTCTATAGATTACAAGCCACTGCGTGATGTATATTAATTTACGAGGATATACAAGGATTTACCAGCTGCGTATACCTACTTTATTCGAACGCTTGAATCAACATCTGATGGAAATTATTCGCTTAGATCGAGGCTTAGATTTCGCCGGAATTGATAAGAATGCCTACGGTCTGGAAGAATAAGAAGAAAAGTGGCACATGACCCACACCCTCATCTCTTTTATCCGAAACGCTCGAGTTGCTATGCCGGAGGTATAGAAGTCCCAACGGGGGTGTTCCGTGTCAATATGTAACGGAAACGTGAGCGTGAATCTTAATCATTTTTAATGTCGACATTTCTCTTCCCCTCTCCATGTCTCTGTTCTGCCGTGAAATATCGCACTGGGCCGCAAACTTTTGACGTTGCAGCATTTCGGACGCCAATCACGCTCGCTCCCCACAAATCGCCTTTCTGCGGCCCCTTCCTCAAGCTGGACATGCCTCGGAATGCACCTCAACTATACTGTAATGCAATGCTAAACGTCCCCTGGAAACGACTAGGGTTCGTATTGTATAGATTTATGTGCTTAAGTAAGTCGTAAAAACTGACATTAATTTTTATTAAACCACTAGCTGTGGGGCTTACCCTAACGGTCAATATTCCGTTTCTTGTAGAGCATTTCCGTCAATTGAGCAGTTCTCGCACAAAATTGGGGAGCGAGCAGCGAGAGCATCTTAGCAGCGAGAGCATAAATTCTTCTCTCATCGAAGGAAACCCTCCGAAAATTCGATGAGCGGGTTAGATACGGCAACGACTGACAATTATCCACAGATTCCTCGGCATTCCTTCGGTTCTTTATGGTCGTTTTGGCGGCGGCGGCAGCGGTGGCGCTGGCAAAAAGGAAATAAGGGAGCCTTTTCAGCGTATTCTAATTTGATCCGGCATTGTGCCGATTGGGAAATTGAGCGAGAGTCGTGTGCGGCCTCTTTGTCACACGGTGCCCACACGTACTGTGTGCCTCCCTCTCCCAGCCTCGTCCCCCCGTCGTTCGAAAAGCCTTGATTGACGCTCCAAATTGATTGCCCGTTTCGATGCAGCTCGAATACGTAATCGTCGACGCAACGTCAATATTTCCACTGAGAATATTAGCATTTGATATCTATAATGATATTGTTCCGTGACGTGAAAGGCAAACCGTGCCCTCGTGCCGTTCGTTCGTATTTGTTGCATGAAATTCCGCCGTCCCCGGGGTCCGCCGCCTCCCTGCCGCGCGCACCAGATAATGTGACTTATTGTACGTTTCCGACATGTCGGGGTGTCTGCGAAAATGGGTGGGTCGCTGCACGTCTATCGACCTGTCCATTATACGAATGGTAACTTTTTGGACCTGATTATGCGTGCCGTGACCGAGATAACGTACTGTGAAGCGCACTGGTATCTGCTCTGCACATCGAACGACTAGTTTCACCAGCTTCGACTTCATGTCAAAAGAATTTAACAGGCTGAATATCGAATGGGTACTCTGCGCCGCATGCGAGCAGAATGCCGACGAACGCAGGCAATAACTACCGCAACGCATCGAAGAACTAGAAGCTAGAAGCATAACAGGCGTTTTTTGGTGTACATTTCGAGACAGTTTTCATATTTCAAACCAACGCCCGCTGATACGATTGAGCACGTGGCCGAGGTAACACGCTTGTCCAGAGTCAGAATGATTTGCACTTGGCTCAACTTGATTGTAACCAAATCTGGGTCTTCAAACTCCGTTTCGTCCTCTCCACCATTACCACCAGCATGTTGGTGATACAATAGTATAAAAAGTAAAATCACGAGCACGTTGTATTAGTTAAGGATACAAATTGAACACAATTGTCACTCATCAGCTTTCTAGGTATACAATACCGTAGCACAATTTGATTGATCAAGCTGTGCTGCAGTATGCACTTTCCGGCGTTAGCTTTCATCATCAATCCGAAGAGTTCAATCCATCTTTTGGAAGAACTCTCAACGATCAGGGACCAGTTCCAACGTGGAAGAAGTCTCGGAGAAATGATCGAAAAGGCCGGGAAACTCACAAACGCTGAATTAACGCTGGTATTTTAAGTATTCCAGCGGGTCGATTCGAGGCGTTGTATATCGTTGATACACTACACACTACACTAACAACTTCCAATGCAGTCGGATATGTAGGAAGAATTGCCGAGGAATTCCGAACAATATAAGTATAAACTTACAAGCTCCAGAACTAGGAGACAAGAACGCGTCTTGAAGAACTTGAAATCTGTAGTTTGGGGACAGAGAAGACACTATCTCTTGTGCCATGGAATGCCTCTCTTGAAAAGTGTCTTCAGTAACTAGTTCTACGAGGACTTCCTTGGCGTATATTCAAGGGTTGGCAATGTCTTGGGAATATTGTTCACTCTAATTTGAAGGAATAAGGGGTTGTTATTCTCATCTTAATTCAACACTTGTTCATGTAGGTCACTCGTCTGTCACTTACACTTGCATTGCTGAAAAGTGCTAGGCAGCTCAAACATCCCTAAGCTTATTAAAACGGGACGACGTTCTACAGTACGACATCTACTGCCGGTAATCACACTGCCGTTGCTTTTAAATGTCCAAGGAGCCCGAACTAAAAGCGAAAACCTCAAGGTCACCCGAGTCAACAGCGACTATCATCTCCCATTCTCCCCCATCGCGGCGCGTTCAAACAAAACGAACGATACAAAACGCATATAAAAAAAGCGAGACGCCACCATCACCACACCACAGTGCAAACATCAGAACAGAACGACCCCCGACGGGGCCCTCCCGGTTTTCCTCCCGCGGTTCCTCCTTCCATCAAGAAATGCAAACATTAAACCTTCCATCGCAGCGCGCGCGCCGTCTCCACTTCTCTCGCCACCCTTTCTCCTCTCTAATGCAATTGTGATATAGAAGACTTCATGGCTTAAAGCTTTAATCACTTCTTTGAATATTCACCAGATTCTTCCGCTCGCTTCGGCGTCTCTCTGCGCCGAGTTCATTAAGCGCGAGTGCACATAATGACGGCGCAAAAGAATCCACCCCTGACGTTCTATCAACCAACCTCCCCTCTTGTCGGTCAGTCTTTCTGTGTGTGCAAAAACGTGGTCGATTATTAGTGTTAACGACACGTTATCGACTTAATTAGATCAAGTCGCTTAGCCACCGCCGCCGCAGGGCAGGTAAAGGTAAAACTGACACCGGCAAGCATTCGCACCCACCACCCAGGCTAACGATTTCACGTCACGTTTGATTAATCGCCGTCCGCATGTGTGTCGCAACCATTAGGAGAGCGAGAGAGCAGCAACACAGTCCATCGCGTCCCCTTCCTCGTCTGTCCCCGTAATTAATTCGGACACGACGCTGATTTTTTTTCGTGTTCGGATAAGTCTGCTCGCTCTTCTCGTGGAGCGCGCTCTGGGCTCCGGGCAAAATTTTTAGAGCTTGCGCGGAACCAGCTCGCGTGTGAATCTACATCCGCGTTCGTGATTAAATTGTCTACTGCCGCTAATCCATGACTGACAGCTCTATTGGGCAAAAGTCCGAGAACGCCGGGTGACTTTCATCCTGGAAAGGGCAACGTCCTCTATCACGTCATCCCTTATTCTCACATTGTCTTGAGCAAGTAATCGAAACGTGTCCCGTCTTCTTGCAATTGCAACATTTCACAGCACAGACAAGTTTTGGGGGATGAAGCTCAGGACCTGGTTTTTGTGACCACGCGTTGGCTTTGTAACATAGGGAGGGACCCGGGCAATGGAACTGTATTCGAAAACCGAATATTTCTAATAATAATTCTAGAAATGTAGCCTTGCTTTATCATCAAAGGACACCTAAATGTCGATTAATATTCACAGCGTACTGTATTCTGGACGAAACCCACCCGAGCACGTACGTATAATAAATACCGGGGTCCAATTAGGAGGTGTATGTGGTGTGTGTCGCGCGTCCCTCGTAAAGCGCTTTGCTCCGTATAGGTGTATGAAAGAGAGACCCTGTGGACGGAAGGGAAGAAAAATGTTATTGGACAAAGTTCGACAAAGGAAACGTCTGCACGGGGCCACGGGTACGCAATTTTTTCCGGCGGGTATGAAAGAGCGATTGACGTGATTTTAAAGTACGGTTGTAGGACCTAATTCCACGTCTATAAATTTCGACGTTTCCAGGCCCGATGTGTACATAAATCTAGGTATTGGATTGGTTGTGGAAGCATTTTCAGTGAGGCCATACACACATACTAACCCACACTCTCGCACACACACATATACCAAAACCCCTGTGAATGGATTGGATTTATATACATTTACATTCCGGGCAATGTAGCAGCAGCAGCAGCAGCAACGCCGGCATACAGTGCTGACCTGGACAAACTTGCCTTAAAAGCTCAACCGACATAAATCTTTTCCAGCCGTTAAGCGGGATTATCCGAATTTTGAGGAAACTGCAAGATGTGACGTAGCCCCATATGGTGTTGCTGCTTTTGATCCAGTCGTAGTAATTGATTAGCCTCGGTTGAAAAGACCTTTTTTTTGAGTCAAATCATCACGATGCGTCATCCGATCGCCCTCATTCCACTCCTCTTCATCACCGGCTAGATTTATCACCATTTCTTTCAATTTCTTACCATTCTGCCGGTGCCTTTGTTAGCTGAGGATAAAATATCAGTGAAGCAAGAAAGGTTATATCTGTGCAGAACCGATCAACAAGGAAGGTCACAAACGATGTTCAAAGGTTCCATCCACACTCAATTCCCTACCAAACCTAGGTGAAGAAACGAAGGCACGTCAAATCCTGGTGACAAAAGATTACGAGTTCCCTGAAGTCGATCCCATCAAATCCAAAATATGATCACCACATTGCTCCCGTAAAGTCAAAGCAAGCAGACAAAATCTGGTGTGGTTGGTCACTTGAGTAAAAATGCGTGTTTAAACAATAACAATTTATTTCGTTCGCTTCGTACGTCTTAGCTTACCGAGCTCTAGACATGGAATCCGAATATACAAAACATACAATTTGAAAAGAGCCCTCTCAGGCAGGTACCCTAAGAGGGGATGAAAAGTAAGAGGGATGCACTGAACACAAAATGCGTGGGCGCTACCTGTGTCGGCCCATCCAAAATCAAAAGATTCTTCCTCGAAAGTCTTCGTTTGAGAAACCAACATCGTCGTCGGTGCTTGGTCTCTACCCAAAACTAAAGCGACTTCAAGGAGGGTCCAGAGATTGCTACATAAAAAAAAAATTGACAATTGAAGTGAAAAAAGCAATAGCATTCCAATTCACGGGGACCACACAATAAACCATCAAAGCGTTCGTAATTGAAAAAAAAAAAACATAAAACAATGGGAAAATAGACTTTTCGAGAAGCTTCGGTGGTGGCCGGAGTGGCCATTTCCGGACAACTCTAATGGAGGTTATGGCTCTTGAATGTTGTCAGTGAGCTCATAAAAAACTGCTTAGAATAATGCTTCTTAAGGGCGGAGTTGAATTGGTAAAATGAGCGTTGCGAAATCAATCTCTGTGGGTTTATTTGATTTTTGGATTTTGAAAATGCCAATGGGTTTAAACCAAAGTACATCCTTGTAGCTTTCGAAAGAGACCAAAATGATAAGATTCCGTCAAGGAATAAACCCACAGGGATTTCGCAACGCTTATTCTACCAATTCAACACCGTCCTTAACCCTAATATAAGAAAAGTTACTAGGTACGTTAGAGGAGGTTTTTTGGAGAAGATTGTGGTCCATAATCTCAAAAACAACGGATACCTATTTCTCTCAAAAAAGACATGCAGTAGTAAGCTTACCCCAAAAGGTTTATAACCCTTTTGTTGGTTTCCCGCAGCAGTCGTTGCTGGCCAGATTTGGTCATCGGTCCTTGGAGAGCCGTAGAACGGTTGGCTACCTTCTTTTCCTGCATAGGCTTGTTTCGGGTGCGGTAACCTCCCCCAGTGTTCTTTCAAGGATCTCCCTAAATGTTCCAAGACAGGGCCTAAGGCGGATGTTTGATGTTTTTTATGTGAGGCCCACACAAAAGCTCTTTTACTTCAATTCTCCAGTGAACCGCCTTGCTCTGACATACAATAGGTTCCAGGAGAAGTTCGACATTTTCAACTGCAGTGCGGCGGATGTCAGGCGAGTTTTTGATTGAGATGCAATCGACGCATTGTTCTTGTCAGTGAGTAGTGTTGCGACGGATTTTCTTTTCTTCGTTCCGCGGTCACGCTATCATTTGACTTGTTAGTCTGTTGCGTGCCCGTATATACCGGGTGATCATTTGAAAACTATCCACCTGCAATAACTCCCGATTCCTAGTGAATATTTTTTCGAGCAAAAACAGGTCGATTTTCATATCGAGGGGGACATCCAAAACATACATTGGCAAATTTCTATATTCACCCCCCTCGCCCCCACTCACCCCAACTTTGAAATTTCAAATGACACTACCTACCTTGCGATGCATCAAATTGAAGGAAATAAAATTTTCTTTCTGAAAAAAATATTTTCAAAATTTTCAGCCCCACCCCTTCTTTTTAAAAATTCTCTGACTGTCCCATTTTATATTCTGGACCCCTCATTTTTTTCCTAATTTAGTTCGCGTCATCCTAGATAGCATCGAAGCAGAAAATTTTCGGTGGAAAAAGTGCTACCTAAATTCACCCCTTCGCTCTCCCCCACCTCAACTCCCAAATTTAATAAAACACCACCTACTTTGTGAAACATCAAATTGAAGGGAATTGAATTCTCTTTCCAAAAAGAATTTTTTTGAAATTTTCTACCCCTCCCCCAATGAATTGGCCATTTGGAGTATTCTAGGGGGGCAATGGGGGGCTTTAAAAATTTTGAAATTTTTTTTTTCAGGGAGAGAATTCAATTCCCTTCAATTTGATGTATTACAAAGTGGGTATTGACATTTTAAATTTTTGAGGTCAGGTGGGGGGAGCGAAGGGGTAAATTTGGGTGGCACTTTTTTTATAGAAAATTTTCTCTTTCGATGCTATGCAGGATGACGTTCACTGTATTGAAGGGAAATGGAGGTCAAGAATATTAACTTGGACACTCAGAGAATTTTAGGAAGAACAGGGGGTGGGGTTGAAAAATTTCAAAATATTTTTCTTAGAAAGAGAATTTATTTCTCTTTAATTTGATGTATCGCAAGGTAGGTGGTGTCATTTGAAATTTCAAAGTTGAGGTGAGTGGGGGCGAGGGGGCTCAAGATATAAATTCTCCAATGTATGTTTTAGATGTCCCCCTCGATATAAAAATCGACCTGTTTTTGCTCAAAGACATTTGCACTAGGAATCGGGAGATATTGCAGGTGGATAGTTTTCAAATGATCACCCGGTATATAATAATAATAATAACCTCAACGTTGCTCGTCCTCAACGGGCAAAAAATTGAAGTAAACTTGACAGACTCTTTGTCGTAATGTTGACAATTTGATTTAAAATAAGCAGCCGTCAGGGCTCAGCGCCCTCGCGCCAGCCCTGATCCAGCCTGATCCAGATCACTTACGTCAACCAACCCACTTCTCTGTTTTGTATTTGAAACTACTGGGTTGGGGCGCCCTCGCTGAGCCCTGACGACTGTTTCGGCTGCTACGGCAGTAAAGGGACGTCCCTGTTCAAAAGACTTGTTCAAACAAGAAGAGTACAAGGTCATCCGAACGAAAGGTCATTTCTATCATAATGATGTCAACGTTAAACAAGCGATTCTGTTGTGTACCTAAATCGTTTTTCATTCCTAAAGTTGAGATGCAAAAGCTATGATTCCTAACTTGTATTTTTTTGTTCCAGGTATGTTGAAACTCAAATCCAAGCTCTAAGTACCTGAACCCGACCATATTCGTGAGTATGACAATCTATAAACAACATAAAGAATGGATCAATGTTATTGTGAAATAGCAGTTTTCACTATCCAGTGTCCACTGTCCAGTATAGTGAGGAATGGTAAGGAAGGTGGTACCAGGTGGTCCCTATGGTCAGAAAGCTATCCCCCGCTTTTCCCTTCATGGGCTTCTACGAGATGCAGAGAGCTGCGCTCCCCTCCTCCCTGAATCACTAGACAATGGACATCGGTTCTGAGCGCGACACCGACGTCTCCCTGTTAGAAAGCTCTACTGGAACGTACAAAAGTTTTGAGAAGCCTCTGATTTTATTAACTTTAATTACGCACCTGCTAAACGTCGATCAGCGCCCACTGAATCTGACAAAGGAATACAATACAGTGCGAAACACTCTGGGCAAAGACAATAAAAACCGAGATTCGTTGCGCGAAGGAAACATATTGACCAAATCACCACCACGGCCAAAGTTTTGACCGCATAAAAAATGGACGCGCCCCGATAAAAGCACATCTCACACACGAATTTACCTTCCAGTTTAATCGACCCGAAGCTCACACAACATCAACCCTCATTGCTGATGCTCTCACACACGCACTCATCATCACGTCGTGCCCAGCTTTGTTGTTTGCGTTCTGATATTCCTGCGGTCTTTGACATCAAATGAATTAATTAATTCGCTGCCGGTGCAAACATCTAAGGCCACAATATACACCCAACACGAGTTCGCCGGCTCTCTCGGCTTTGCTTCGTATACTGCTTTAGGTACCTACATGGCATAATGATAATTCCGAAGGGAATAAGAACGGGATATCTATATGGTGACGACTGTCGCGCCATCTCGTTTCTTTCAAAGTCCAAGGCTCGTGAGAACAAAGCAATGCTCGAGCAATAAATTTGTCGGATGTCGGCTGGATTGTAGGTGCACTCATTTTCTGTTCCTGATAGGATCGCGACGATGCCACTGGCACGATGCCAGGACATCAGGCAATGCAAAGACCCGACCTTATGAATGTGTGCACAGAGTCCCGATTGACTTACAGGGGAATTAATGGCTGCATTAACCTCCGCTTGAATGACGGGGTCCACCTGGGGTTCATCACAACCAAACGAAAAATCCTCATAGATCATAAACCATCGCGATATTATGTCAATGGTTATTACGATCTTCAAAAGTCACTTTTCCCACATGACAGCAGAATTTCTCCAACCTTTCAAGTAAAAGTACGACTAGCATTGGTTATGTTATTGGTGGTTATCATCACATACTTTCCTTTGATTTTCTGATCTTCATCTTCAACCACGAACCGATCTAAGTTTTTTTTTTTAAATCCCAACGATGGACTCTTCTACAGGGTAGAGAACCTACGCTGTGTGTTTTTCAATCAGTTAGTTATAGGTATAATGATTGGATCAATAATTGGATCAATAATTGGATCAATAATTGGTAATACTAATAACTCGACGCCTAGAAAAGCTCAAAGACCCCCAGTTTCTTGGGACCTAGCATCGTGGACTAGTGGAATGAACAAGAAGGTGTAGTTCAGTGATGGCAAGCCGATTTCCAAACTACAAATCTCAACTTTTTTGAACAGTTGAAAGAAGTAGTTGAATATCGGAACAATAAGTCCTTAAATCCTACTTGTTAAGACTGCCTCTCTCTACCCTAATTCTGGGGTGTAAACCCCTTTAGCCACGAAGGTGGAGTTGGTTGCCTCAGTTCTTGTAAAATGACCCATTTGGATGTTCCTAAAGTCGATTGGAATTTCGACGTAGAAAGACATAGCTTGAAAACCTGTTACGGCGTATGCTGGTCGTACGTTGACTTCACTCGAGAAGAATTACGCGGGACTGCAAAAAAAAAAGTTGTTTTTTCTCTTTATTGGGGTGTCTAGACTTAACAGATATGCTTACTACAGTTCGCAAAAACCCCAATACGGTTGATTGATGAACGCGTCGACCTTGCCTGAATTGATCTTGACTAGGAACCGTTCCTTTTTCAGTCGGTTCGAAATTTCAACCAGCTATAAACATACCGATAAATATCTTCTGCTTCGGGGTCGCTTGGCTCGCTTCCCGGCAGGCGAGCATTCATTTGAAGGGGCTTTGGCTTTGTGTGTGTGTGTATGTCCCCATTCATCGGGCATTGCGACTTATGGCATTCTATATGTGTGCACGACAACCCAATACCGCTTCCTGAAAGGTATCTAGGATTGGGGAAGAGTTCAGTGCAGTTGGCAACCGAGTCGCATCGAAATGTTTATATCTGCAGAGAGTTGGTATCGACTCCCCGGCAATGTCCGTAAATTTCCATCAGGGGCACAGCTCAACTTTTTCCTTACGCAGAAGGGCACGCGGGACGCCCCTTGCGCAACCAGCAATTTGTCCCAAACTGTCACCTCGAGGTAATCGCACACCGATCCCTCCTCCGCTTCCTATGTAAATGCCCGTGCTGTGTTTCTAATAGCTATTACATTTAGTTTAATTAACTAACAGTCATTACGTAATTGGGCGATGTGCAGATGGCGGGCGCGATTGGATTAGCGCGGCGTCGCCGCCACCGCCGCCGCCTCTTGCCTCCTCGCAGGCAAACAAAAAATCTTCTTAGCTTCACCCAGGCAGGTACAAAATTCAATGGAATCCAATTCACCTAACTAAACCCTTGTTTTTTTGCATGTATGGCAAACAAGCCATCAGGTATGAGGATTCTCTGGTTCTTTCACTTTGAATATAAAATCAAGGGTCCTGTGTGTGCGACGCAAATCGAGTCTTGGCCGGCATGTGTCCCGGGTCGATAGTCTCCGGCCAAAAGCTGCAGAAACAAATTCTGTTGCACCAATCGGTCCTTGAAGCGGCAGAGATATTGTTCGCGTTTCTCTTTTCCACAAAAGATAAAATTCAATCCGAATCCAATTTAACCGACGAGAAAGGAGCAGAGGGAGCACGCAGAACGAAGACGGGGGACTAAGGTCCGTCCCGCGTGTTTATCCCGCATCCTCATTATTTCGGGTTTAAAGCGCGCACACATGATGATGAAGTTTCAAAGTTAACCTCGAAACCGTTCCCCCGCTCCGCGCGCTCATCCTCCTAAAACATTTAATAATAATTATCCCGTCCCGGGAAGAAATTGCCCGACAACATAATTGGTAAACGGCTCACAACCCTTTTCAGCAACTTGTCTGTTGCGCTGGAGGGGCCGGGCGGCGACGGCGGCGAGGCGAATTCTTGGCGAGTTTGGCGGCGATGCCGAATTTCAATTAGTAACCGAATTACTTTATTTTGCGCAAAGGCAGTATATATTCCCAGTTTTTAGTGGATTCCAGACGGCAGCAGCAGCGGCACAGTTTCGAATACAATTAACCTCGAATTGGATCAATTAAGCGGTCGTCTCCCACCGACGCTCTTGGATAATTAGTTTTGAATTGCACAATTATCATTATCATCTGTCACGGATCCGAAGATCTTTTACCTTCTTCCAAGGCCCGTAAAGCTCCTCGAGACACTTCGTGAAGCTCATCGAGACAGCGCGGCAGCCAAGCTCGTCAAACAATTTGGCGCCCAACGTGAAGCGTAGGATACTATTCAAGGTCTTCGATCAGTCCGATGGATTAGCGTCTAAACTATGCATTTTGAAGCAAAGGGGTCCTGGAGTCACATTCTTGAACTTGACGATTTCAGGGACGACGCCAACGGTGTGGCAGGCGACCTTAGAAAAAAAAACCAAAATCTTTTATGTTCCTCAAAAGCACCCAAATACATCATACCTCGATGCACTGGGATCTTATGAAGCATCACCCGTGATAACTATTCCAAGTTAGCATCCTCACTAACAATAGAGCGAGCCTCCGTTACACCGACATGGAAATTATTTGAGTGCCCCTGCATTACCGGGATTGACTTTTGCATTGTGATTACCATTTTCAAAAGTGCTTCATAAAAGATGACACGAAACACAAAGGAAAGACGGTGCGGTTGAACATAATACGATATAATTTGCAGGGAAATCCAGGCGAGTAAGCAAATTAGTCGATAATCGCAGATGTAATATCTCCAAATAGCACTTTCAAGGGAGAGTACATTGAAAGTGGTACACTCTGAAAGCCAGGGTGCCGGCCGCAGCAAGATCCGGGCATACATACCGGCGTGGCAGGGGTGGTCAAGAACACGACAGAGCTGTGGACGCCACCTACTTTACTCTTAAATGAAATCGACTGTAAGTAGTGTAACGTATGGTCCGAAAGTTTTGGGAATTTTTTTAAAAGCTAATAACTTTTTATTGATAGTTTCAATTTCGTAACTTGATATTGCAAAAACTAGCGTCATCTTGTACAATTTCAAATTCGTATTCAACATTTTGAAGATGGGCCATTATCTTTGATGGCTCTCGGTTTTCTTCTGCCATGTTCGATCATTCTCTGGACAACAGCAGGATTAATTTCTCAGAGCTCCTGCCTCCCAATGTACCGCAAGCTCGACCAATATAAGATTTTTGGTAAGTATTGAGTAGGATAGTATACGACAAGGGATGGGAAGCTGCGAATGAAGACCAATTACGGCGTCACATTTTTCAATAACATTAGAGATTTTCGAATTTGACAAATTGATACAGAAAATCATGGAACATGGCAGAAGATAATTGAAATCCATCGAAGATAATGGTCCATTTTCAATATGTTGAATATGAATTTGTTAGTGTTATATATGATGTTAATTTATGCACTATCAAGTACGAAAATAAAGACTATTCAGAAAAAGTTATTAGCTTAAAACTATTTCCCAAAACTTTCGGACCATACGTTATGTGATTCTATAGACATATAGGAGGTACAGCACGGTACACGGTAGGTGAGCAGGAATTCAGTTTTACTTGGTGACATCTATTCTATAAATACCCACAGACTGTGAACATTATGTAACACTCTGTACATGACAAAAGGTCGAAAATAGTCCGTAACTAATATTTTGGAATCTTCATAGAAATTGAGAATTGAAGTTTTTAAATCATTACAAAGAGAGAAGCACCAAAATAGAGTTGTGATGTGTTGCTGGATACCCTGTATAATATTTATATCACTGGTGCTACAAGAACGACTGTGTCTAACAAGATAGACTTGAACACAATATAAATTAATAAATTCCGATCCTCCGAAGGCCTTCAAGTAGCAGCAACGAAATTTTTGTTCTTTTGCACTTGAGAATGGCTCCCGAGGTCGCCTGTTACACGAAATTTGTTGGCGCCAGCTCTGCATGGAATTGTCAAGTTGAAACTCAAGAAGGTATATCCAGAAAACCTTTGCTTTATCGCAAAATGCATGGTTGACCCATTTTTTTGGCGTTTTTCCACCGGACTAGATTTTACTTTATATTTTATTTTGAATTTATATTTCCCACTTCTGTGCATCAGGGATTTCGTTACGTGACCAAAGTGTATGTCAACAGTCAACACTGTCTGTCATAATAACGAGGTAAGCGGCGTACCCTGCCTGGTACGCCGCGAAATCAATTCTTTTCTGTGAACTAACAAGAAAATATCATCACTCTAGTGATTGTTCGACCTGAATTGCGACCACAATATAAGAGCAAACAGTCCTATCGTAGGTACTAAGTTACTCAAGTTCTAACCAATCATACACCAAGACCACGAAGGCACTGAAGCTTGCCTTTGGCCGCAACAATAAGCAAACCACAGATTCAGCATCGCCGGTTTACCAAAAAAAAAACAATAGCAACTACAGGTATAGTACGCTCAGCCCTAGTATGATCCGATTGAGCTTTGATTTCCCGAACTCCCCTTTTTTTCAAGGGCGACGCGTGGCGAGACTCCCAGCCACCTAGAATCACAGTTTAGTGGAACGTACGTTATTGTCGTGGCTCCTTAAATCGGAACTAAATATTTTTTTAACGCATTACCAGAATATCTGAGAAATCACAGTGCGTCGACATGGCTTTTAATGTTACTTTTGATAATGATATAGCTTTGATTTCAATTTAAATTTTCCGCCTGTGCGCAGTAGAGACTTTGTTTTATAACCAAAATTCATATCACCACTTGAAATCACAAAGTATAACCGGCGCGGTTGATAAAGTTGAAATAACGAAATCTTACGGTTCTTTTCTGTGAACCAAGAACACATAATCACTAGTTTCGCGTCATCTCTTGCAAAAACCAAACCATACCACGCCACACTTTCTCGTTGCTGTCAAGCACTATTTTGTGAAGAAGCAGAAGCTTATCTTTATCAGAGCGCCCGTTATGAGCCAGGCAGGTTTTGAATCCCAAATGGCATGCGGTTGAATTCGCAGCGACCGTTCGCGGTGTGCTAATTTATTTGTTCCAGATGATATGTTGGTTCAGAACGGTGCGATAAAACCAATCATATACTCGCACAAGTGCATTACCATAAACCAGAGAGTCAAGAAGAGAGGGCTCACGGTCCTTTAATTCAATTGCCTCTCGCCAGAAGAGGCGCATTCCAGCAAGAACTCCAATTTTGGAGAAAACCGAAGTAATCAAATAAATCGCCTTTTTCCGCATTTTAATGCGATCTGTGCGTGGAGCGGATGGAGGAAAAGAGCGCGCGCGGCACCGCTCCAACACTCGAGCACCATCCGCAACCCGCAGAGAAAGAGGATCCTTACTGCGGTTTATAGGCAAGGAAGAAGTCAGATGGACCGGAAGTAATCCAGCAGCCGTGTTTATGCCAACAGACCTAATCGGATTGGCTCTCTCTTCCTCTCCCATCCCTTTTCCGTTCCGCACTTTTTTCCATCATGTTCAATTAATACCTTCCCCTCACGCCGCGCCGTCTTCTGCTTGTACCTACATTGCACAAGTTTGAGATAAACAAACACCCGTTTTAACCTTAACCTGGAAAAAAGTTTCCCGGGCAACATCATGATGAAAACTCTCGAAGTTTCCGCATACGCGCCTCTCCCTTTGCACCTTGAGATATAAGTGAGCGATAAAAAAATTACGGCTTGGGATATTAAGGTTTTAGTGCTACCCGCGTATTATTCCTGAAAACAAATTAATTAAGGGACGCTTTGCGCATGCAGCCCCCATGGAGTACGCCAGATTTTCGAGCATAAAATAAAATGGGTAAATGCACTCGTTTTTGCTCCAAAATGCACATAGCAAATTAATTAGAGGAAGAGGAAGCGAACGCGTGGCTGGCGCAGAGGGAGGAAGAAGGAGGACTTATTATGGTCCTCCCACGAAACCGATAAATTTCCCATTTTTCTCTCGTTTAATCTTGAGGCTCCGGTGGGTTAGAGGCATGAGAATCGGAGAAGGCAAGCGTGGCCACGGCTCGATTGTTAGAGACCTAGGTCGTAGGGTTCACCGCGGGTAATTAGCCACCGTGGCTAATTCCGGGAATTTCTTGCAAGAAATCCCGAAGCTCTCGGCGTGGTAGTGGTAGTGGTGCTTCACGCCGGATGCCTCCTGGAATTTCGTGGACGAACGATCATTAAATTAATGTCTGCGTAATACACCTGGGATAGACTCTCGGGCATATGAGTGCGGGCTTACTTGGACATGATTGTATTCCCCCAGCTAAGCAGGATTTTTAGGGCATTTTCGGAAAAAGCGCTCTCTACAACGACTTATGACCGTAAGGTCAATTTTACGAGTTTCCGACATCTTGGCCAGCCACATTGAACTTTTTTTTTTAAATAATGAACCGATTTAGATGAAATTCGAACTATACCTACATACTTGTGTCCTGTAGAATTATAAATGATTCCAAGATTGGTTGCCGCTGCCATCTTGACCAGCCATATGACTTTTCTACAAGTCAACCGATTTTTAAAAATTTTGTTGGTCACATTTTGTAGATCATCGAGTGCTCTACATTCTACACTTGATAGAAGTTTTCAAATATCTCTTTTCGTTCGCCCGTAGTTTTGGGAAAAAGACCGCGGGCAAGATTTTACATTTTCTTTATTAGGTACTTCCCCGACCCACCACCCAACGAGCAACGAGGAAGGGAAGTATTGTGAACGCGCTGAAATGTTTCTTAAGATGAAGACGGATATATCCATTTTGAGGTCCCCAGGGCCGGACCGAAACCGATTCTTTTGGGAGGGGGGGGGGGGGGTGGAAGATCTTAAAATGCCGACCATTATTACAGTGCGGTGACCAGTGGCGTACCCAGACTTATGCACAAGTGGGGATCGAGAAGTTCTAGTTCATATTTCAAGGAGTTTTGAACTAAAGGACCTCCTCAACTCATTTTGTTGGTTTTTTATTTTATTCAACGTCGGCTTGTTTCTGCAACGAGGCCTAACACCGACACCATACTATACTTTCCTCCACTACATCTGAAATTTGCCGCAACGTTATGTGTTCCAACACAAGGTAGATATTTTTAACGATCACCAACGTCACATGGGGTCGGCACCATCGTTCACATTTTATGTTTTATGCGACACACAAATCGAGAAGTTTGTTTTCGAGACGTGAATCGGACTGCTGTCGGTGGGAATCGAACGTCCGACCTTTATTCGGACACGCTGGATCACCACACCACAAGCACCTTATTTTGTTTTCTCTCCTTTAATGTTTTTTTTTATCAACAGCTTCATCGATTTATGTACGTATATCACTAGATTATGCTACAAGGAAATTCTACAATTTTTTAAATAATTCAAATCGTAGGTATACTCATTATCTTATATTCGAACTTACAACACTGATGTCAATTTGCTGACAGTGTTGAGTGTTTTAGAAATTATCATACTCACAATCAATGAACTGTGGATTATGGATCGTAATACACGACAAAGATTTATGGAATCGAGCGACATCGATCTTAGAAGCCTGACTATAGTTAGCACAATTACTACGTCTCCATGGAGAATTGAAATCGATTTGAAAACGGTATCAGGATTGAAAACTGCATGTAAACGCTTGCAACATCGTATTTAAATCGATTTGAGTCTCAAGGTCGATTCGGCAAATTCTGGGATCGTATCGGGATCGGATCGAACTAATACTCATGGAAACCCAATCGGATTGGATCGAAACATCAACAAACATAAACTGATACATAGCAATGAGTAAAACCGCTGTTCTGGTCGCATCGAGGGTCGCATTCATACTTACACCTGTTGTCTGCACTTCTGCCTTCTGCACACTTGCAGTTTGCAGAGTACTTGCACTTTCTTTGATACGTTAGGTTGGGATAGTTTTAGGTTAGGGTTAGACTTACATGACAGATATGTAAACAGAATTCAAATCGATTTGAATACCGAGTTCGAACCACTCATGTGAACACTTCCGTATTCAATCCCGATACCGTTTTCAAATCGATTTCAATTTTCCATGGAAACGTAGTAAATGATTGTTTCCGCAAAGCAGACTTTTGACTTCAATTCTGGCTTCATGTTAGTAGTTATATCACAATTAATACAAAACAATACACACAAACTTTGGTATCATCGAAGTTCCTGTTGCATTATGCGTGATAGTGGGGCACCTATTTTTTTTTCAAATCACTTTTAGAAAAATATTTCAATTCATCTCGATTTTGCCGACTGAGCTTGATTTTGCCGACTGGATGTTGGTGACTGGGGGGGGGGGGGGTGCTACACCCCTCACACCCCCCTTCGGACCGGCCCTGGAGGTCCCCCAAGACGATTAAGAACATTTTTAAACTGATGTGTGATGTGTGAAAGTGAAGTGATGATCCCATTAGTTTTTGGCTGTCATCTGTCAAACGGAAATGTTACTATCAAAGAATGACAAAAGTTATACATCATGGAACTTGACTTGCAGTATGTCATCTGAAAGCCCTCAAAAAACCCTATTCAAAGCTGTTGAAATTTTTCGTTCATCCGTCATCTGTCAAATATTAAAAAATGTCAAAGTTCAAAACTTTACCATTTTATTATTCACAATCTATTTGATAGATTGGGACCAAATTTGGCAGAAAGTAACACAACAAAAGAATCAAATTAATGCTGCAGTTGGAGTTTCCCATCATTTATAAGACGGGCGCTATGGATTTTCAAAATTTGGCCGGGCCGATTTCAGCCGGGTTAGCCTGTTCGCTCGATTTTTGGCCCATTCAGTTTCTTTAGCAACCAAACCGTCTAGTTTGTATCAAGTATCGTTTTGGGGCTCCGTAAATACCCCCTTGTGTTTTCTGTAGCTTTAGCAACTTCAGTATACCCATCCCGTTGGTGTAAACGTTCAAGCTGTACTGTGTGCAGTTTCCTTGTATGATACCAGGGCCCCATGGTGTCTTATTCCTAATGCCGTTCAAAGCCTTGATGGGGCCCCCCACCTGTGACTATCAGATTTTGCCGTTTCAGGCCAAAGCGACGCCCTTGTGTCTACGGGTGTCTCTTGGAGCCCCACTGAACCCCCTTCTCGTTTGGGGCTCTGAAGTGCAAATAATAAGAACTCTGCCCCAGGTATTAAACTCGTGAACCGATTTTCACCCTTTTTTTAATAAGAGGTAACTGTTTCCCAAATATTTTCCAACAATTTTGTTTTCAATCTCCCGAGAATTTCCCTGTTGTGGATGTCAAACCGGCCTGGGTTAACGAGACCGGACTCAAATTATGGAACTCAAAATTAAGCCCTTATTGAGGAAAATATCTGTTCTTTAATTTTTTTCTCAAATTCTAACTTCCTACCCGAAGGGACGTCTCATACAAAAATTTCCATCCGTTCCTTTGCTACTCGTCGGGGAAATTTTGGGGACACAACCGATTTTTTTTTTCAACAAGAGGTAAGTAACTGGTTTTTAACATTTTCCAACCATTTTTTTTTTCAATTTTCCGGGAATTTTCCGGTTGAAATTGTAAAACCGGACAAGGTTTTCGGAACCGGACTTGAATTATAGAGCTCAAAGTGAAGGAAGCATCAATTGACGATTTTCAGAATAAGATGATTTGGGAAAAGATTTGAGGTTTCCCCGGAAAATTCAAATTTTTCTAATAAAACTTTCAATCTCCTGCAAGATATTTTCAATCTTTTTTCTCTACTCCCAACTTCCCAACCGACGGGATGTCTCGAACAAAAATTTCCATAGGTTCTTGGATAGGTACTATAGTCGGGAATGTTTTGGGGTGACACAACCGATTTTTCTTACTGATGTGGTTCCGGAGGTACACAAGGTCACAAATTTGGATTCTTCATTAGGATCCCCCATTGTTATAATATAAAAAAAATTTCTGTGATTTTTTGCAACTTGAATCCTCCTGCTACTGGCCTATGGTTCGCCCATCAGGTATGAGTGTCACATTTCACAATATGGTGATGCGGTAATCTCGTAGATTCCATTATAGCGAAGAACCACGACCGTCCAACGAAACATGCAATATTTCCAATTGGGATAAAGCCCTGCGCCCTCCCTTTCAACCTCTGATGCATCAACATCCGCATATCCCAGCCATTACGATGCCCATCACCCATGCAATGTCGGCGAACAATAAATTGAAATATAAATAATAATCCCGTCGGGACATTCGGGGCAGAATGAATTAATGTGCATTAAAGTTCAAAACCCCGGTCATGGTACATAATACCCAATGTGTACAAATTTACATGTGACCGTTTGAATTTATGGTTGCGCGTCCTCGAAATTATCGGTCGTCTACCATTACCACCGACGCGACGCCACTGACACCACCGCTGCCACCAAAGCAGAGTGTGCCATCCCGGACCGTGTGCCATATTATTATTTTAACATATTAGCGCGCAATTAACATCCATAAAGAATTAAAACGGCCGCACGTTAACTGGGGCGAACTGAAATTAAACGCATAATTTGTGTTCTGGTTCTGGTGTTGTGTATACGCGATGAGCGCCCCCTGCTGCCCCCTGCGCACATGGCAAAATGGCCGCGTTTGGTGGAGGTTTTAAATACCGCTGCCGGCCTAATTAAGAACCGTAATCACGGTATTTATTGCCATATTAGATCCACGGTTGTGTAATGCGTGGATGATTGGTATGTACGGGTGTTGAAAATTTGAGATATTTAACCATCATCATCAGGGGACAGAAGACGAAAAAGCACACATTTATAAATGGAGCAGTCAGTAATCAACATGCATTAAGGTGCTGCTTAGATGTCGCCATGACTAAGGAGGTACTTCCCATATTGGAAATCCTTCAACGCATAAAAACAATAAGAACGCAAGAAGTACATTGCTTATTATACGGCTAGCCGTACGGTGTCCGCGGCCGAAACCAATCACACCACAACCAAAAAAGAACACTTGGCTGTTTCACCTAGTTAAAATCCAGTGTTGGATCAATTTCTGCTTACTTTTAACTTGACGAAAGAAAATTTAAAATTCATTGTTGGTGTGCGCTGTACTTACATCAACATGACCTGATTAGTTTTCTCATAAGTACTTTACAACCCGTACTTTGAAGTTTGTGTTAGAGAATCGAACGACAATCTCACGTCGTATAATTAACTATTTTCAAACGGCATTAAAAATTCATGCCGCGGAAATTCCCAATCGATCAACTATATATTCAGAACTTTAAGTCCCTACCCCTAAGAAAGTTTACGACTGAAGAACTGAAATCATAGTTCAATTACTTCTCTGATGATGATGGAGAAGAGTATTGGAAAAGTTTCAAGAGTTCTTCCTTGCTTGCTCCAAGTGGATTTTCCAGAGGCGCCTTCATCGAGCAATATATACAGGGCCAGGGTTAATGTTTTTTTGTGCCGAATTTGCGGACATTTGGCAATTGTTCGCCGCGCCGCTTTGATCTAATGTTGTGGAACATTATATTAACATGGGTTGGTGGAGCGGCACTTGGCAGCCAGCACCAACAGTCATCACGATGAGAGCTCGCCGAGGCGTGTGATGTTGGCTTTGGGTTACCAGACAGTTCGTGGTAAACTCATTCAAGAAACACACACAGTCTTGAAGGCCGATGATGACTGCTTGCCTACCAACTTGGAAGATGATTGATCCGGGTCTTGAGCGCTGCTGGGTGTCTCTGGAGACGCGGAAAAGCCACCGCGAGGAGCCTTCCGCAATAACACAAAAGCAATTAATGCCGGTCCGGGAAAAGTTCAACTCTCTGCCGCGCATTTATTCTAATTAAACGGGCCTACGCAAAGAGAAAGAAGCGCACAGTCAATGACCATTAGAGTAATTAAATAGTGGAGTAATGGGGTAGGTCCTGTCGTGCAGGTTTGTTTCGAAACGCAGCCAGCATTTCTTATAGTTGGGTTAATTGAAAGTATTATTGGTTGCCTAACTATGTTCTGTACCTTGCAAGTATTCGCAATTTCGACCATCAAATAATGATGGCGCCACTGACTCGTAGCTGCTCTTGTTTAAGGCATACCTTCCGTCTCCCGTACGAAAAATTTTGATCGAGCTCGAACTCGAGCTCTCAATATTAAATTGTTGGTCGGTTTCAAAACTTAGCTTAGAAACTGTTTTGATACATCTGGTCCTTACAGGTTGAACTTAAATGGGAACCATTATTGGGACGGTAGCCTGAATTCCATTACCTACCATACTCAAAAAACGAATCATCCCCATCTACCTTCACAACAGCGGCAAGTCTTTTCAGGCTCCATAAGATAATGCTACATATTATACCATTTTCACCTTATAACTTTGACTGGGACACTGGCAAAGGTAGAATTTAATAATTCATACAGAAAATATTTACCGTGCCAATTTTTTAATTACAATCTTATATCCCGCTCACGATGTAATTCAGTAATGTCAGTTTTTGAGCTGCTCGTGCGCTGGCGCTCTTACGTGGAGGAACGCGACAGACACTCACAACCTATTGTTCTGAAAGTCCAGTGGAAGATGTGTTGGGGGGAACCTGAATCTGTCAGATAGGTCGCACGATCAAATTCAAAAGGTAACAACATTACTGAATTTACATCCTGAACGGGATATACCTACCTATGAATTGACACTGATCTGTCAGCTTTGATCATTGACGCCTGTGTTCTCCACCAGCTCAAAACAAAGCATTATTAAGGATAATGTTTTCGCGAGATTGATTACCGAAAGATCGCGCCACATGTATCTGCCTAGTTTTAGTGCATTTTTTATCCGCTAGGTGCTGACGGATTGAGTGTAGGTGGTAGGTGGTTGCATAGCCATAGCCTCGGCCATAGCTGTCTTTATCAGGTACGATATCGACAATTTTTGCTCAGACTTCTCAAGATAGCACAGACATCATAAGTACAAGATGGCTCCGGTATCACTACAATGCAAGTGTCGAAAATCTATAAGGACACTTTTAATTTTGCACCAGCTAAAAATTGCGAAAGCGCACCTGTGTAGATTTATGTGTTCTTAAAGTTTTTGCCCATGCAAAATCAAAATTATTGATTTTTGAGCTCGACAAACACTGTTCAGAATGTGCAACCTTAAAACTTCCAAGTGGAGTTTTAAGCTCGGCTCTCCCTCTCATGCACCGGGAAAGTTTCCCATTCACCGGGGCCGCCAAGGCGCGCCATTGATACGGGCCGTCGGTCGGTCGTTCCATGTGGAGATAGATGTACTGGGAGCAAAGAACTTTGGGGCTGCACAATCCGCTCGTTGGGTTGGTTGCCTGGTGGAGTTTTATTACTTCGGAGATCCGATTAACTTATTGAAAAATATCTTTTTGCCAAACCGTTGCTGTCATAAAAGGACGGGAGAGGTTTTTCAGCGACGCTCGCGAATCGCGATATCGGTCTCTCAAGTTCATCGGTGCAAGTTTTGCGGAGGTTTTCATTGAATTGTCGATGCGGCATCGCCTGGATGTAATTTTATCCAGGGTGATATTTGAATTATTGAAGTTACACTCACACAAGTCCAGAAGCACAGAATCTAGGTCTGCTAGTCGCGTTTAGTTGGACCATGTATTGTTGGTTGCCTGGGGAACAGAGGACGATTAGACGATTTGTTTGGATGACAATTTTGCTGATCCAGGATCCAGTAGGCTTTCGCTTGTAGTAGCACTGATATAAGACAAGCCGAGGACAAACTTGACACGAGCATTTATCAAAAAGCTGGTTATTCCCAGTCAATGTGCCGTGTTTTTATTTTCTCAGCAATTGGTCTTATCGGAGAATGAAGCACCTTGTATATGATCCAACAATAAAAATCCCTGTTTCACCGAGTGACAGGCAACGTCAAAACGTCAAATGCCATTAAAATTATGTATAATAAATAAATGATGTTTCCTGGTTCCAGATAAAGATTTTCCATGGATAAAACAATAGATATTTATTGTATTAGGAGTATAAGTGACAGTTTATGTGACAGAGTATGGATGTTTAAGCGCCGAGCGCAGCGAGGCGAATTAAATCCATACGAGTCACATAAAGCCACTTATACTCCGAATACAATACAATGTTTTATTTTCAAACAATCATTTTGTACACGGAATATTAAAAAAAAAAATTGGAAAAAGACTAAGTTACCTGGCGTCGATCACGATGGTTTCTATAGGCGACAACCACGCTGCAATCAACCCACTGGTACGCCGGCGGAGGTATAAGTACTTTTACGCCGCTTAATGCCGGTGTCATAGAATAGTAGTTTACGATACGAGTTGGCTGTTACATAAGTGGTTTTCAGACACGAAGCCGAAATTTGCAGAACGAGGGCGCAGCCCGAGTTCTGTGAGAGGCTGAGTGTCGGAAAATATCTTGTGTAACAAGCCACGAGTGTTGTACAACATTTTACGTGTTTGTTTCAGTGCAAATTGTGAAAATGTTGTAGTTTTTGAGGTTATTTCGACAAGTGTCAAATTAAGTACATAAACTGTAAAATCCATATACAGCTTATATAAAAGTCTTTATAGCTTATGTATCAACACAACAAACACGTAAATGCCCCTTATACCTTGTCAACACATTCACAAAAGTGCCATGTTACATGACGTTTTTTTTTTCAAAACTTCGCTCTCGTTATGTCACCGTTAATATTTGTCAGCTTGGTAACTTTCAATTTCTCCCAAAAAAAAGATCGCATATGGCGATGACTTTTATGGAGTATGTAAATCGCAGAGATTTGTTCACAGTTGCGGGTCATACTTAGCGAATTTTTCTATAATATCAATTTTTAATTTAGAAAAATTACAATAAAAAAATACAATTTCTACTTTTTTGACACGAATTGGACATTGAAAGGAGACTTCATTTGTTAAGTGAAAATATACTAAGAGGCGTCATGGTACCTTTTTGGGATTGTCTGGTAGATGATGTCACAATACAAGCAACTTTTGAAACCAGCTTTGTAGCGGACCGTTTTCTAATTGGCGAAAATCTTTTCCGCGTGGTGGCGTTGTACGCAATCAAACATGGTGGCCCAAGGGGCCTTGACAAATAGGTAGTAAACGCAGTGCGCATTTACATCACAACAGCTGTCAACAGTGATAGCTGTCAGTGAAAGCGCAACAGTGGGCCAAGAAGTGGGGGTTAGTTGGGAATGGAATTTCGTTGCATCAGTATCTCTAACTTATTTTGTTTTAGAAAATGCCGATAATACAGATTCATTTGCCCAATATTTATTTATGGTCATGTTGGTGGCCAAATCAGCCCCCTCTCGACAAAGTGCGAAGTGATTGAGGCAGGTCATTCAATCGTGTGTGGGGTGACTGGGGCTCACTGCGACTGTGAGACTCTTGTGCCTTGGTATGTCCCATAAATGGATCATTGCAAACCATTTGGAGGTTAGGTTCTGTAGTCCAGTTGTTAGAACAGTGTGGTGAACTCGTGAAGCCATCTCCGGTAAGCCAGTGAGAGCAGCCGGAGAGCCTGGAGATCAACGCCAGCGGTATTGAGAGAAGAGACCTGGCCTGCAAATCAGAATCCGTCACTCGCCTCATCAGTTCAGATTTAGAACAACTTAATCGATAAAAAAATATTTTCCATTGTAGAAACACTAACATCAACCGATGATGCTATGATTAAACTTATGATTCAAGAATACTCAATTGTCATTGATGAACTATGATTTTTATTATTCTAGACAGCGATAAATGCTTATTAGCTACTGAAATTTTACTTTACAGTCAATGTATGACTTATGAGTCGTACGATTACTCCAAAAGAATGTTTATCTTTCTGGCCCAACGATCATTGTTGGCTCACTTTTGTGATGCGTCCTGTTGTACCTATGCCTTGTCTTGTGGGGGCTTAGTATTTCCACCTTGTGTGCAAGCACAGAGTAAGAATCTTGCTGTACTGAATACTCCGCCATCGCTTCAGGGATAAGTATATAATGAAGCAGGAACAGGAAGCCTTCATACAAGCCGTCGTAGCAGTTCAGCTAGGCAAAGGGCTCACACAACTCAACACCTGTAATGTGAATACGCATTCAGAGATTGCATTTTTCGGCCAGCATTCCACCAACTTACGTATCAGCTTTTGCTGCTGCATTGTGCATTGTGTCCATCGGCGTATACTAACGCAGTAATTCAAGTCAAACTACAACACTCACTCGCTCACATTCACGACGATGTGGGAAACCAGGGAAACGAGGAAGACAAAAAAAATTCAACTGTCAAAACTGTCAATATTCTTATGATTTGAAGTAGGTACTGTCGACTGTCGAGTGCTAAGGTGCTACTGCGCTGGGTACCTTTTTGTCAAAGTCCCTTGGACCACCATGTTTGATTGCGTTCAGCGCCTTCTGGTGGCCACTGATTTTCTCCAATAGCGTTTTCCACTGGAAAAACGCGCGCACTTTTTGCTCTCGTTGTCATAAAACTCACCAGGAAGGCCAGCTATTGGTTCATGCGCAAGGTCAAGGCAGTTAGTACGCACTTTTTTCCCAGTGGAAAACGCTATGATATACAGGTGATTCAAAAATGGCGCATTTCCTTTCGGGCACGTTATAGTGGACGTTAACGGAGCATGGGAAAAATAATAAAAAAAAAATCGGCTTTGATTTGCGAGTTATTAACAAAAACTAATCTGTTCAATCTGGCAGCATCGCATTAGTACCTACCTGGCACCTTCAGATCAAAGACGTACATTACAATTCGCGATTTTAACTACCGATGGTGCGCTGTCGTCGCAGGAAACAAAATGGAGGACTACAAGTAACTTTTGTCGGTGTTAGTGTCGTCAGTGACAGTGCTGTCTCATCAGAATTCAGATATCTGTCACCGACCTCGCACTCCGTAATATCCTTTGTAATTGTGAATTTAAAAGAGCCTGTGCGTTTCTTTGGTGGGTATCTCGAATGTTGATGCCAGCATTTACACGTATGGATTCCTCTAACAGAATTTCAAGGCGCGCTGACTCTGGCCTAAGGCTGAAAACAGTGGAGGCAGGTTGCCAGTTTCCAGTACCCAGTGCTGACAATCTTCTCTTGGACAAACAGTTAAGCGCCCGCACTTTGACCAGGACCCCGCCGAGACTTCGTCGGCCTAGACAGGCAACCTGCCTTCGTTGTGTTTTCTTTTTAGCCTAACGCGCCGTGGTATTTGGAAGAGACTACTGATGTTATTAGAAATTAGAACTAGCTAGCGAGACTTACCTGTCGAAAAATTATCGCTAGGTTTAAAAGGTAGCGAACAAGCCCTCATGCTTGTTATTGCTGGCTTTCTGATGCTCAGAACAGTTCTCCATGCCCTTTCACGGCACATGGTTTGCGAAACCACGCCGAAAGCGTTCATGATTGTGATGATATGCACTTGTGATGCGTCTTTCCTAGGTAATTGATAAAAATGACAGACCTACCTGGTCTTGTCTTGATTTACTACTAAAGACAGTGCAAATGGTGTATAAGTCCTTCTTTTGGCCGTTTCTGAATCACGCGAAGTCAATGAGACAACGCGCAGACAGCAGCAGGGATGACAGCAGAACAAATTCAAAAATGTCAGATGGACGTTAGAGCTTTCTAGATCAGAGCCGATTTACTCATAGTTTTAGTCCGCACAAGCGGCACCAGAGCGCGTCTAGATTTTTGAAATCGCGAATAGCATAAATGTATTGTTACCCTGGAAACTCCGTAGAACCTGCCATACCATACCAAGCATACTTGCCGTGCCGTGAATGTATTTTCACGGCACCTTTGAGGTGGAAGACGGATTTTAAAATTTAAAAATACGACTCAAATCTCAATTGCAAGAGAAATTTTCATTCGGGAACTACTAAAGGCATGTGATTCTTCGCGACTAACAATGCCTTGCTTCAAAATCATGCAAACTGAAGAAGTCGAATTCTCAACTTTACCTCTTCATAACTCGAAAGAAAAAAGAGCCAATTTTTTTTTACTATTTTTTCCGTGCTCCGCCAACGTCTCCCATAACGTATACGAGAGGAAATGCGTCATTTTTTAATCACCCTGTATAGTGAAGTATTGGAAGAACTTTTGCTCTAGTGTCAGTTTGCCCTTTATTTCTAAAAAATCCTTCTGTGAAAAGCCACAGTTCTCACCTCATTATGTGGGTCGCAGGGCAGCAAGCGAGTATTTTTTAAAAACCATCATCAATTCATCAATGTGGGAAATGTCACCGGTCGGTGGCGGCCTTATAATTTTTGACTCTACGCTTCAGCTAGGGTGCTGGTGCAGATAGAAGTATTTTATCGTGAAATGAGGCGTGCGCCAAAAACTCGATTTAGCTCATCAAGTTTCAAAATTTCAAACTTCACATCAAAATGTCAAATGCATTGCTATGAAAAAGCGTTCGCTAATCATGGAACCGTTTTTAGCGCATTTTCCATCTTGATGAAAATCGCTATTGCAACCGCTTTGTCCGTCCGTCCGTCCGTCCGTCCGTTCCTCGAACTCCCCCCAAACTAGACGACCTAGCTTTCTAATTTTTTCGCTGTTACATAGCTGCCACTCCCAAAGGAGGGCTAGGCTATATTGGATGTCTATATTGCGCCGCCAACATAGAGAAAACCGCCCCCGATAAACTTGAAATAACATAATATTGCACTTTCTACCAGACCTGATGCTCTGGTGTTCTCATTTTTTTAATAATACATAGTTGTCACTTATAAACGTGAGCCAAGAAACATTCCGTCTTCGATATGCGCCGCCGACATGAAAAAACTGCTAAAAACCGCCCCCAATCACTTTAAAATAAAAAACATAAACCCGAAGACATAGCGATCTGATTCTTTCGGTATATAAATAGCTGACCAAAAATGGAAAAGGATAGGCTACTTTTGGTTAGTCGCCGCCCCCAGATTCCGCCCCCAAACGATAAAAAGTGCAACTTTCACAAATGTTACTGATTGAGATGTTCCCTTGAACATTTAGGAACTGCCAACTCAATATGTGCAACATTTGCTCAGCCGAACGCTGCCGCTCCCACACGCCGCCCCCAAAGTAAGAGATAAATGAAAAACATGAACCCAAAGACATAGCGATCCAAGTTTTTCGCTATATGGATGGCTGACTAAAAATGGAAAAGGATAGGCTACTTTTGATATGGCGCCGCCTCCAGCTTCCGCCCCCAAAAGAAAAAAGTGCAACTTTCAACAATTTTCACTGATTTAGCTGATAATGTTACCTCGAACATTTATAAACTCTTGACTCAAACTGTGCAAGAATTTCTTTGCCAAACTCTGCCGCTCCCACACGCCGCCCCCAAAGTAAGAGATAAATGTAAAACATGAACCTGAAGACATAGCGATCTGATTCTTTCGGTATATAAATAGCTGACCAAAAATGGAAAAGGATAGGCTACTTTTGGTTAGTCGCCGCCCCCAGATTCCGCCCCCAAACGATAAAAAGTGCAACTTTTACAATTTCCACTGATTGTCATATTTCCCTCACATTTAGAAACTCCCAACTCAAACTGTGCAACAGTTACTTTGCCGAAAGCTGCCGCCCCCACACGCTGCCCTTGAAGTGAGAGATGAATGAAAAACATAAACCCGAAGACATAACGATCTAATTCTTTCGCTATATGGATAGCTAACTGAAAATTGGAAAAAATAGGCTACCTTTGACATGGCGCCGCCTCCAACTTCCACCCCCAAAAGAAAAAAAGTGCAACTTTCAATAATTCCCACTGAATTACATTTTAATGTTTCCTCAAACATTCAGAAACTCCCAACTCAAACTGTGGAAAAATTTCTTTGCCAAACTCTGCCGCTCCCACACGCTGCCCTCAAAGTAAGAGATAAATGGAAAACATAAACCCGAAGACATAGCGATCTAATTCTTTCGCTATATGGATAGCCGACTAAAAATGGGAAAGAATAGACTACTGTTGATCAGTCGCCGCTCCCAGTTCCCGCCCTCAAACAAAAAAATATATTGATGAGTGAAAGAATTTTCATTCAAATCTATTTCATTGGCAAGTACCCCATTCTGATAACAAAATATCAGAATGAGTTTTGAATGAAGAAAGTTGGCAAGGAATGGTGTTTCTCCTTCAACCAAATTTCTTTACGTTCACAATATGCCTCTTTGAGAAAATGCGCTACTGAGACTCACGCACGTGAAGGCATGATCACTTGTTTCAATTTCTTGGTCCATCATTACAAGATACCTAGACAAAATTTGACATAGAAAATCGGCTGACTGTTGGAGAAAATGTCGAAACTTCTTTGAATGGCCGAGGTCTTGTGGTCATAAGAAGAAGGTTTGATAAGCAGTGCACTGCCTGTCGGATTAAGATTTGGTCAAAGTCAGTGGGGTATCTAGGGTAAATTGCGCCTAGGGCAAAACATGAAAAGTGCGCCCTTGAATTAGAAACCTTGGAAAATGCACCGCAAGCGTTTTTTTCCAGAATTCAGGTGGGCCAACGACAAATTGGACCCCCGTATTAGGCTATATCTGTATCGGATGAAAATGTCGAAAGTTGATCGTCTGTTTGAATGTATTGTTTAGTTTTTTCCCTCTTTCTCTGTTCCCATTTCGCTTAGTCAATTATTGCTCACACGAATTGCGCTCAACAGTTCAAATGTCTACATTATTTCATTTTTTATTTTTCAGTTTTTACATTTCTTTCTTTTTCTCTCATTTGCGCCTTGAGGATCAAAGTGCGCCCATGGCACGTGCCCCACTTGCCCCCCCGTAGATACGCTTCTGGTCAAAGTGTCACAATTTTTATAAATCTGTAGCGAAATCGATCTGCAAACTAATCCGTAATTACGTACAGTTGCGGCCTCATAAAAGTTTACACCGATGACAATCGTGTGGCCATGCTCATTCAAAATTACGTCAAAATTGAATTAGCATGGCCACTCGATCGCCGTCGGTGTAAACTTTTATGAGGCCGCAACCTTACCTAATTGAATAAATGCAAGGAAACAGTCACATGTATGAGATTAATGTGTGGTGCCATCTGTCTGTGCGGTCTAGCAAGGCACAGTAATGCCATGTCGATGTATCACATACCTATACAGAATATCTTGTATCTAGTAAGAAGTAAGTATAAGAAATAAACGGTTTTTAAGCCCTTATTAGACGGGATGACGGGAAACATTTCTGTTGCAATAAATGTAATAGCAGATTTTTGTGATCGTTTTATTATACAGCACTCGCCTTGCCATAAATGTGTGCAAGATTTGTGCTGGAAATGGAGCGCGAGTTAGCTACGTTATTGTGGCATTAACAATTTTACCTATATGCATAAACAGAAATTGCAACACATTTTGTATGCAAACATGTATATGCGCAACAAAAATGTACCCGTCAGGAAGTGCAGTGAGCCTATCTTCTGACTCGTTATGGGTCTTGGGATACCTATACCTACTTCCAACCACTCTTTACTGCTGAATAAGCTGCAGGGGTTCAGGTGCACCCTTCACCCTATCGGTAACTGTGGTCGGAGTCCAGAATTGTAGGGGAAGATGTACGGCAAGTACCTCTCAAAAGCAAAAAGTACGAGATGTGGTGTTTCCGAGAAGTGTTCTGGCCCTGCTGCTTTTTAGCGCATTTTTCCACAGAGAATGGCGCCCTTAGCTGCACTTTGTCCGTCCGTCCGTCACGCAGACCACTCCTCAGGTATTAAAACCTATCGATCTGTTACAAACGCTAATCGGTGGCCCATTGCTTTCGCATGTCGACTTGATAAAAATCTTGCCTAAATAACAATAAACAACTACAATAATAACAATTTGAGAGAAGCAACGCATGAACGACGAACTTGTGAATTTATGACTTGAAATTTTCGACAAGCGGACAGGTAGTTACTTTTGTGGGGAAAAGTACGTACATCGTTCTTTTTATTATTTTATTGATCTCGCACGCCACTGAGATCGTTCAAGCGCATGTTTTGTACTCCCGGAAAATTCGCGAATTGTTGCGGTTTTGGTGCGTCGGAAAGCTCTGAAATGTTGTACGATAGACAGTTGAAGATATAGTGCGGTACACAGATTGTTTGCCGAGCTCAAAGTGCGCGCTAAGACGGTCCGCGGGACTTGCTTAGTGCAGCAGCTGTCAAATTAACATTAAATAAACATTATCAGCCTTGTTTTTTGGACAGTCGCATGTGGTGATAGTGAGCAGCAGCGGCGTATCACTGAAAGGGGCTTACCTCGTGACCCGGAATGCTCTATTGCAGAGCTTTCGGGTACTAAGTAGAATCGGATGAACAATCCTGAAAACCCATTCAACCGCTCGATCAAAATGACGAGGACGCCGCCCGAAGGAGAGAAAAAATCAAAGAAACCTCGAGTTCATGATGATGATAACCAGGCTCCAGGGGATCTACAGGTAGAACCCCCGCCGCAGGACAACCACACTGAATTCCAAAATGCACCCAATCATGAAGGCGGTGCAGACTGTGAGGAAACGGACTACAGAGACTCCCAGAATGAAGATGAGACAGGCCGTTACGTTCAGGAAATTTTCTACGCTACGGACGAGATTAAAAAGTCTGTTCCACTAGAGGGAAACCCCCATATTCGCACGATATTTTTCGCTGTGGACCACATAACACAAAATCTACTCAGAATTACAAGGAAAAGTGGTAATATAGAGACAGACAACATCAAATTGAAGTTTGAAAACTACAAACTGAAAAACAGGATCAAAGAATTGGAGAGCCAATTAGATGGAGTCAACGACAAACATGCAGACTCCAAAGGAGACACTTACGCCCGGGTAGTTCAGAGCGACACAAGAAGGAAACAAACGACACCTCTCAGAACGGACAGCAGTGAAAAAATCTATGGACGTCTACAACCAAGGCACCGTGAAGAAGAGAACTTGGAACATCAAGAGTGGACAACTCCACCACAAGCAAAGAGATTTGAAACAATGCTGAAGGCTGGGAAAGTTGAAGAAACAAGAAAACACTGGAAAGAAATGAAGAAAGAAATAACGAAAGAAGATTTACAAGGCGCACTGAAGAGCATTAGAACCAGAAACGACGGAACAATCATCCTAGAAAGTCACAGCGAGCAACAGAGAGTAAAATTACACGAAATACTCAAGAAGAACAAAGAAATTTCTTATCAAGATGTGAAAAACACTGATCCCATGTTGATGCTAGCAGGAGTTGAAGCAGGATATACTGAGCAGGAAATCAGAGACATGCTGATCAACGAAAATGAAGAAATCGACCAGAAAGAAGAATCCAGGGAGACCATCATCAGGCTGATAGCTAGGAAGAAGTGTAGAAATGTCAAAAAAGAAAACCTCATTCTGCAACTTTGTCCAAGAATCTTCAAGGCACTGATAAGAAGCGAACAAATCAACTTTGACTTGACTAGAATACATATCAGAGAGTACATCAATCTGGCGATATGTTTTAAGTGCTCTGGATTCGGTCATGTCGCAAAAAACTGCTCCTCAGAATCCTGCTGTCACAGATGCGGTGGAAGGCACGACGGGCAAAACTGCACAGCGCAAGAGCTAAACTGTCCAAACTGTAAGAAGCTGGGAATCTCGACAAGATGTCATTCTGCCCGTGATATAAACTGTCCAGGCTACAAAAGGAAGTTGGAACAAGTTAGAAAACAAGTCAACTACAATACCAGTGAAAATGGTAGTGCATAGCAGAGAATGTGTGAGGGTGCTAATGTTTTGAAAGAGACGAGACAGGACTTGCAAGATGAAAGTGTTAGTTTCCAAAGAGTGAATGAAGATCGGCAAGAAATTGCTAGACATGAAAAAGCAGCACGTGAACAGCAAAAAGTGGACTTATGTGCGAGAGTCGGTTTTGAAAGAAAAAATGTGTCCATTGTTTTCTGGAATGTTCAAGGCTTTAAAAATTTGGAAACATTTGTGAGCGATAATCGAGAGTTTGACATTTTGTGCATTAGCGAAACTTGGCTCACAAGTGAATTGTCGGCTCCTCCTGAGTATTTAGCTGATTATCGGGTAGTTTCTTCACCTGCACTGCGAGAGTTTTCACGCGGCAGGGCGAGTGGCGGCTTGCTGTTTTTTTGTGAAAAGCAATATTCGGTCGAGACCATTCATGTATTTCCACATTGGATAGTGTGCAGAGTTGGTTACCAGGATTCTAGCGTTATTATATGTTCTGTGTATTTTAGACCGCTTTTTGAGATCAAATCAGTATTAGAGCTCTTTCATTCTGTGCTAGACGATGTGGTCTCGGATTACCCAGACATCATGTGTGTGATTGGTGGTGACTTCAACTGCAGAACGGGTTCTGGAGGGGAGATTCCGCCTGAGGTGCTGAAGGGCTGCGATCTTTTTGAATCAAGAAAATCTCGGGATGAGAACGTGAACGGGAGGGGTCGCACCTTGCTTGAGTTTATGACAGACAATTCATTTTTTCTCCTCAATGGCAGGACTCGACACGACTGTCCGGGAGGGTATACCTATTGTGGCCCGGGGGGGAGGAGCACCGTAGACTATGTTTTCTGCTCGGCACTGGGCTTGAGTCAGGTTAGTGACTTACGGATAATGGATGATGTTATTGAATCTGATCATTTCCCTGCGAAATTAGAACTGCATGATTTTTTTAACCGTGAAATTCCCGTAATGCACACGCGACTGATAACCAGCGAAACATATATAACATGGAGAGAAGATCTAAGTTTGAACTATGCATCCGCAATGCAATATTCTCCTGGAATCGCGTTAAGGGGTGGGGTTCAGGAATCTTTTGACAATTTGTGTAACGTGATGCGGCAGGTGTCTGGTTATCTTGGCCTCAGGAGGCAAAAAGTGTTTGGGTTCGCGACACAAAGATTTGCCAACAAGAAATGGTTTGATATGGAGTGTAGGGAAGCAAAAAGAATTTTAAAAGATAGTCTGAAAGAATGTAAACAAAATAATTTTTCAGCGCAACACGTGCACATTTATTTGAATTCGAAAAAGCAGTACGGTAAGTTACTTAGATCAAAAAAGAGCAATTATGATGAAGCGTGCGTGGAGGCGGTTGGTAATGCAAAGGACTCAGCGACATTCTGGAGATCCCTGAGGGGACTTCGAAGTTCACCTACTAACGCGAAGGTCAATCTCACAGTTGAACAGTGGGAAGAATTTTACAGAGACGTTTACACCCCGAGGGTTTCTCTGGGAGTCAGCTTTTTTGATGCTGGAAGTGAAATCTTGGACTCCCCTATCACTTTTGAACAGCTTTCGGGTGCTTTGAGTAAATGTAAATCAAGAAAATCGCCCGGTCCTGATGGGTTTGCTTTTGAGTTTTTTAAAGGTTTACCGCAGAATTGGTTACTTTATTTACAGAGCATGTTCAACGCGGTGCTGTCATCCGAGGTACTGCCAAGACAATGGAGTAATATATCCATTGTGATGTTGCACAAAAAGGGACCCGTAGATGATCCTCTCAATTACAGGGGTATTGCATTAACCAACTGCTGCACTAAGATCTTCACTCAGATTCTTCTAGAGAGGCTAGTCGCGTGGACTGACATGACTGGAGTCATTCCTGAATGTCAGTCAGGATTCAGAGAGGGACGCGGATGCCTGGATGGCGTATTTGTTTTGAATTCGCTGATTCAGATTCAGCTGAGGCTAAAGAGAAGACGAGTCTATGCGGCATTTATTGATTTTAAAAGAGCTTTCGACTCTCTAGACCATTCAATTTTGTGGCACAAATTGTACAGTCTGGGTCTGAGTGCCAAGATCATCCGGATTTTGAAAAAAACTGTATGATTGTGCTACTATGCGTGTCAGGGTTGGCGGTGAATACACAAGAAGTTTTGGTGTAACGTCCGGCGTTCTACAGGGAGAGACTTTGAGCCCACTTCTGTTTTCTCTCTTCATTTCGGATATGGAAGGATTCTTCCGGGAGTCGGGTGTTACGGGTTTGAACATCAACAACTATACCGATATTGTACTGCTGCTGTATGCCGATGATTTGGTCATCCTGGGTGATTCGCCTGCTGATATCAACCGCAAACTCCGAGTTCTCCAGTCTTACTGTCGGAACAATCGATTGACAGTCAATGTTGAAAAGTGTAGCGTCCTTTGTTTTGGTAGAGGTTGTTCTGGGTGGGACAGGGGTTTAACATTTCTTTATGGCGAGCAGAAAATAAAAACGGCAAACAGCTATACTTACCTGGGAATCCAGTTTTGCTCCTCCTCGGTATTCCTACAAGCGTCCAAGGCTGCAGTGACAAAAGCTAAAACGGCCACTGGGGGGGTGATGTCTTTGATGTCTCGAGCTAAGGTTGACTGCTGGGATTCGCGTATCCGGTTATATCAAGCAATAGTTATAAGCTCCATCTCACATTGCATAGCGGTTTATGGTCTAAGATATGTAGAACTCATAGAAAGGATACAAGTTCATTTTTTCAAAAGGCTACTCTCATTGGCTGGAAACACGCCTGATTATATTGTGCGTCTGGAAATGGGACTACCCAGATTGTCCTTGTACATTTTGGAGATGGCGCTCAACTGGATAGAAAGAATTCTTAGAATGAATAACAGACGCTTTCCGAGATTATGCTTTGATAGGTTGGCCGCGATTGAATCGGGTGAGTCAAGGTACAACTGGGCTTCGCAAGTCAAAGAGTACTTTGTTGGGGCGGGTCATGGACAGTCGTGGTTGAATTTGGAAAGCGGAAGTTTTGACTTGTGCAGGGGTGACATCCTCTCATTCTATAGAGATAAGTACCTAAGGGAAGACATTGAGAGGGCTCGGTCTTCCAGCTTTTCGGGTCGGTTTGTCACTTTTAACTTTGACGGAAATCCCAAAGATTATCTGCGGTTGAGGTTGCCCATTCACTACACTAGACTGATCGCTCAAATGAGACTTGCTAGCGACAAATACATAAAACTATCGTTCAAGGGCACATGTTACAGAATAGCTGCTGATGAGATATGCTCCATTTGCAATCTTAACCAAAATGAAGATCTGAATCATTTTTTGTTCAAATGTTCTCTCTACTCCAACATAAGATCTGCATACATATCCAAAAATCTTAGTAACACCGATGATTTGTTTGTATTTTTAGATGAAAATGTGCGGGGTAAAGTAGTGAAAGATATTTGTAATTTTGTTATAAATGCACTAAGGATCCGAGCTTTTTGTAGGAACGAATGACATTGATACACTTGGTCATATTTTTAATTGTGTTTCCATATTTTATTATCTATGTTTTATGTCTTGCTTTTGTTCTTTTGTCATAAATTTGTTAAAAGTTTGAAAGACAATAAAATTATTTGTATTTGTATTTGTATTTGTATTTATACTGTGGTATTTTGGGATATTGAGATTTCTCTGAGGTTAATCACGGCTAATCTATATCTCGTAACGACTCGTTAACGCAGATAGATAGATAAAGAGAAAGGTATAAGGGACTCATAGATACAGACAAAAAAAAACATGCATAATTGCATGTAACAAGGTCGTTACGAGATACCAAATAGGCATGAATACCCACCACGCACCACTCACAACCGAAGGATTAGCAATAATCAACAAAATTACTTTTGCTTGACAAAAAATCTCCATGGTTCAGATGTTTCGAAGTTTTGCGAATTCTGTACAACAAGCATACAATATTCGCTTACCAGTAAATTAAATCGAACACTACTACTCTTCTCCTCTCCCCCCTCTCCACCTTCACTCCGTTAATTTATTTCTGCAATAATTGTCCACACTACAACCATAAATACATTAAACCGGATAGACCTAGATGTCCGATACGTATTCGAAATGCTGTATATCACAATTACTGGGGGATGGTACTGCACTCTCTCGGCTACGATGCATAATGGTGCATGAAATTAATTAAAACACATGCTAGATAGTAAATTTCGTCGTTCTGCATATAATATCGACTTTGCATTTAGGTCGTCGATTACTCCAAGAGTGCTGTTGCTTGCTCTGTCTGCGTCGTGATGCGCGCAAATCTCGCACATCCTATCGTACCTACCCCAATCCTAGGTAAAATATTAAAGCATCTCTTTGATCTAGAACTGCGGATTGACGCGGGAAAAGGGGAAAACGGAAAAATTTACGACCGCTCGTACGTTTCGCTGTTCCAATTTTGTAATGTAAATGGGGGAGGGGGTCATGGTGGTGGCGGTGCCACCCCCTACCACCACCAGCGGCTGTACCGCGCGCGCCCGAAGCGCAATTTATTTAATTCAAATGCAATATTACTCCCAGTGTTTGCGAGTAAGAGCGAGGGCATAAAGGGATGGAGAGGGTTGAGTAATTAGTCTTCGTTCTCTTTATAGATACACGATAGATCAGCCTCTGGTATATATTGGCCGTCTTGTCGTGCCGTCACAACCAGGGCAAAATTAGAGTCGGTCTCCTATTCCAGAGATTGCATATACCTATACTATCGTGCGATGCGATGCGACTTTGATTAGAATAGCAGAAACGCTCTGTATATGAGTTTCTTGGGTGCGGGATTTCGGGAATGCACTAGATGCTACTCTCGCACGGTCCAAAACTTCGGGAAGTTCCACTACCACCGCGCGCTCACTCAAGACGGGGGGATCAAAGGGCAGAGGGCAGGGAACGCAATATCCTTCCACATGCACCCAATATGAGTCGCGAAATTAAAGCGCCAAGGCTTTTATATAAGGGAAGCTTTGTTCGGGGGGTGTTTAGAGAGACGGTGCAAAGCAAAAGGCAAGGTTTAGGAGACAAACGGAGAGACAGGGAGAAGGGGTGGCACCGAGCTTTTGGTTTTAATTACGTGAAGCTTTAAAAATTTATGCAGTTCATTAAAGAAGTACCCACATAACTTCCCATGCAGCTAGGATATATCTTCTGGTTTGATTAATGATTGTGATTAGTGCCATATTTTCAAGCATCGCCATAAAGAGTAATGGAAGCTATTTTGTGACTTTTTTTCCGTGAATTTTCGTTTTTCCCCTAGTTTTTCTCAATTTATCGTTGATCAAATTTGATCTATTTCGGCTTGACACTTGTTCCATTTGAGGACGATTAGTCAACTACTATAGACAATTTTCAGCAACTAAAGTGTACCACTCCAAGTTTATCGTCGCATTTGGTGAGCTCTAAAAAAAAGTACAGCAGCTTCGTTTATGGCAAACTCTCGAATGTAAGAGCAATTGTAGGGGTTTGTGGTCTATCCTCGAGTTGGAGTCTCCAACGAATATGGCAACAATCTTCAACTTTCAAATGGTTCAACAAATCGAGTTCGTTTTTCCGCTAATCGAACCTTACCATACTTATTTATCTTTTGACGACATTTGAGGACGATCAGTCAAATATAAATACATTCCCAAGTTACTGAATATCAGACGTGAAACAAATCAACTTATTTCGAAGTCCAAGACCTACGTTTTCATGAGTTCGCCGACTTTGATGTGGTATTTGTTTGAATCCTTGTTACATAGATCCTTTTGTCAAAGTTGACTAGTTTTCTGGACCAGGCTTTCTATCAAACACACTGCGAGATGGGGATATGGGCTGGTTTATTATTTGTTCCAGCTAAAATATATATTATATCCAGTTGCCTTTTTATATTAAAATTTTATAAAGTGACAATTTTTTCAATATTTTTTTTTTAGAAACTTATTTTAATTTACGGTAATTCTTAGTGTAGCAACACACTCTCTTCTTCCTGTTATTCTCTTTCCGTGCTCAAGATAGTTCGTGAAAGTCGTTTTTCCAACATTTTATCCCAATTTCAAGGCCACCGACATCCGCAATGGTCAAGGTTGCTATATACTCCCTGAAGGAATTTTCTGGAAAAGTATTGAACGAAAAAATATGGAGGTAGTACTTCCTTGGGACAGCCTGTAGATCCTGGTTGGGAACAAAAAAACCCTTGTGCAACAAACACTTTACTAATTCAAGATTCAATCACCTGCCTGCCCACTACTAGCTCTTTCATCCAAACAAAGTGTTTGTTTTTCTAGAGACCCACACTACCTACTTGAATGATGTGGAAATTGTAGTTAAATTGAATTATTGGATTATTTGTGTAAACATGGTGCAGTTTGTATAGCTCCAAGTAGTGTCGTCTGAGTAAATATTTTGTGCTCGGCACCATAATGCCAAAGCTTTGACTGCTGCATCGGCCATTATCGACGCCAATAACAATATCGTAACGATCGCTTATTTTTATGGCCAATTTGACACTTCATTATGCACACTCATTGCTTCAAAATGTGCCGATCGTTGACAACACCTGGTGTTTTATGCTGATAAACGATCCACCATACGTTACCCTGAAACAATGACTAAAAATTAAAGGCGTCGAAATTTTGAGAAACGGTTTTATACAGGATGACTTCAAACCTCTGTCATTCATTTTAAGGCCTTAGTTACGCAAAGTAGGTAAAAACAATTTTTATCACGAACTCCAACTTTTCTTGTATCTTGTATCTGTATCAAGAAACTTGAAAACTAAAACCTTTAGAATAAATCTGCTTACAAACTAAGGATAAGTACATTTAATCATAAATGTAACTCTGTGATTTTTGTTTCAGGTATGTTTCGAATTCATATCAATGAATCCAGGAAACAGCGGAATAGTTCATTTTCGTAAGTACAATACAAATCTGTACTTGAGTTGAAGTTCAGAGCCCAAAGCGTTGTAAAAGTGTGTTTTGTAGTGGGAGAGAATGTTGTCAAAGAAACGTTTTGATGAGAGCCCAAATGGGTTAAACTCGCCTTCGAATTCTCGTTATCGCCTGACTTCTCTGAGTGTAAAATTGAATTTAGTAGCCATGCAGCCACTTTCTTTGGCATTTCAACCAATTTCTGTAAGGTCACTTACTGATACGCCTGCGCGGTTGGGATACAGTCAACAAGAAGCCAGGACGTGCGCCATCGGCTCCTGCGTTTGATAAACAGAACATTGCAGAAATGCAGATTGAATTACATAGCGCTGTTACGTTTGTATTATAGTTAAGGTCGAGGCTTTTTTACCCCTCTCTTCGCCGCCATGGCACACAATTGCACAATTTGAAGGAAACCATGTCGAAATTACCCCTTTCAATTGTTGTGCTATACGTAGGTATCGTTCAAATTTGCTTACTTCTTTGCCTCTCATTTCTTTGTTCCATCAAGTCGAAAAGACTCTTGAGTCTTTTTAATCAACTAGGTCATGAAGGCGCGCAAGCGCGCCTTTAACCAAAAGTCAGGTGGTCCTGAACATTGAATAAACTTGAAGATTAAATAATCTCGAAAATTGAATAATCTCAAAGAATGAATACCCACCCTTAAAATTATTCGAATTATAATTTCTCCTCAACATTACTTTATCATCCGTTATTGCAGAACACAAAATGAAAAATAAATCAATTTTTCAGATCATTAACATTTCATAGCTTGAAATTTCTTCTTTTCAAAATCTGATATAAGATTCGGAGGCCACCATAAAACATGCTATTGAATGCAATTATCGAGGCGATTCCTTAATTGTTTGGCACACTTTGGCTGATTCGAAGAAAAAAATAATACGTAACTGAAATGTTTCAGGAATATTTACAAAAATTTCTATTTAGATCAGTCAAACTCTATTCCAGATATTCACAAAGTCACTATGTATTGCAATTTTGGTGTTCTAATCGACCGTTTTAACAGTCGATAACAACGTAATCTAATGAGATGCACCTGAGTTCTTATTTTATAATAAGAATTCGGGAGATATTATTGCTAAGAAAATGCTTCCATCATTTCAAAACATTGCTTTCTTTGTGCCGATCATAGGTGGCGCTGCACGGGAGTCTCACTTGTGAGTACTCTGCCAAAAGTGATATATGGGATACCGTACGTTGAAGTCGCTGAGAATTGCATCGAATACCCCGACACTGATAAGACCCAAATAAGGTCGAAACACGTGCCTGTCGGGTTTCGGTGATGGTGCTCACTCAGTTGATCTGGCGTACGGGGGGGTTCCTCATGTACGTGACCGGACAATTCGTCCCGCGGACAATTCGTAGCGGACAATTCGTCCCGCGGACAATTCGTCTCACGGACAATTCGTCGCAAAATAATGTTTTGCCCTTTGTCTTAACTTTAACAAGTCCCTTTGTCTTTCCTTGTTGCTTTTCGAACTTTAGTAAGCCCCCTTATTCCTTTTTGTAGTATTTGGAGCCCTACTGCGCAACCTGGTTTCTTCATGTCTTTGGAGCTCTGCTTAGTCCCCTTGCATCATTCCGAGAATTTTTGCTAGTACACCAAGCTTTGGGAGCACCAGTAAGCCCCTTTATACTTTCATGAGATATTTGGCCCCGATCGAGCCCCTCATCTTCTCTAGTGTAATTTTTGAGCTCTAATGAGTCCTCTTATGTTTTTCATTGCTTTCAGATTTCCATAAGGCACCTTTTTGCAGTCTTGTGTTATCAAGAACTTCACTGGGCCCCCTTATTCTATATTCAACGTAACTTGAAGCCCTGCTGAGCCCCCTTGAATTTTCCATGAATTCCGGAGCAGCAAGCAGCGTTATGCCGTCATGGCATGTTGAAGCCCTATCGGGCCCCATTGTGCCTTCAGGTGTAGTTGGAGGCCCGTTGAGCCTCCTTATGTTTTTTCATGACTTTCGGAGTAGGTACCAGTAAGCCCCATTCCGCGTTATTTTGTTATACAGAGCTCCATGGGGCCCCCTTGTCTCTTCAATACCGTTTAAAGTTCTGTTGGGCCCCCTTGCACTTTTCCTATAGGCTTTTGGAGCAGTAGTAAGTCCCTTGTGCCTTTATGTTATATTCGACCCCTAATCCCTTGTTTCTTCAAATATAATTTGGAGCCCTAATGAACCCCCTTAGAGCCCCTTGAGCCCCCTTGTGTCACCAATATCATTTGAAGCCCTACTAAGCCCCCTTGCATTTTTCCGTGACTTTCTGATTTTTATTGAGCCCTGCGTCATTTGGAGCCCTAAAGAGCCCCCTTGTGTGTTTTCGTGGCTTGTGCGTTCTTGCATTGCTGAAAGCCCTAGTGTAAGTCCCTTGTGCCTTCATGTGATATACGGAGCCCTATCGGATCCCCTTATGTCCGCAAGTGTATAGTTTGGTGCCTAGTGAGCCCTTTTGTTTTTTTGTCTGGCTATCAGAATTCCAGTAAGCCCCTTGTTGCCTTCTTGTGTTATTCAAAGCCCCATTGGGCCCCCTTGTTTCTTAAACGTCTTTTGAAGCCCTGCTGAGCCTCCTTACATCTTTCCGCGACTTTCGGAGCAGTAGCAAGCACCTTCTGCTTTCAGGAAATATTCGGAGCCCTGTCGGGCCCCATTGTGCAAGCAGGTAAGCTTGATTATAAAGAGCTTCATTGAGCCCCCTTGTCGTATTTTCGTGGCTTTTGGAGCTCTATCGGGTCCCCTTGTACCCTTATGTGTAGTTTGGAGCCCTAATCAGTCCATTTTTGTTTTTATTGGATTTCAGTACTATGCAGTGAGTCTTTTCTCGTTATAAAGAGCCCCTTGTGTCACCAATATCAGATGAAGTTTTACGGAGCTTCCTTGCACTTTCCCGTGATTTCTGGATTTTTCATAGGCCCCTTCTGCCCTATGTGTCCACTGGAGCCCTAACGAGCCCCCTCATGTGCTTTCGTGGTTTTCAGAATTCCAGTAAGCCATCTTGTGCGCTTTTGCATTTCTGGAAGCCCTAGTGTATGTCCCTTGTGCCTCCATGTAATATACGGAGCCCTATCGGACCCTCTTGTGTCCGCAAGTGTAGTTTGGAGCCCTAGTGAGCCCCCTTGGGTCCATAAGTATAGCTTGGAGGCCTAGTGAGCCCCCTTGTGTCCATAAGTATAGCTTGGAGCCCTAGTGAGCCCCTTGTGTTTTTCCATGACTATCAGAAGTCCAGTGAGCCCCTGTTTCCGTCTTATGTCATCCAGAGCGTCAGTGGGCCCCCTTGTTTCTTCAATACGTCTTTTGAAGCCGTGCTGAGCCCCCTTACATCTTTCTGTGGCTTCCGGTGCAGCAGTAAGCACCTTGTGTCTTCATGTGATATTCAGAGCCCTATCGAGCCCCATTGTGTCTTCAAGTGTAGTATGGAGCCCTGATGAGCCGCATTGTGTTTTTTCGTAGCTTCCGGAATTCCAGTGAGCCCCTTCTGCCTTCTGTTGTTATATAAAGCTCCTTGGGCTCCCTTGTGCCTTTCTGTGATATGCGGAGCCCTATCGGACCCCCTTGTGCCGGTTAGTGTAGTTTAGAGTCCTAGGGAGCCTCTTTTGCTTTTTATGGCTTCCAGAAACCCAGTCACCCCCCTTTTGTCTTTTTTGATTATACAGAGCTCCATTGGGCCCCCTTGTTGTATTTTCATGGCTTTTGGAGCTCTATCGGGTCCCCTTTGTACCCTTATGTATAGTTTGGAGCCCTAGAGAGCCCCCTTGTGTCCATACGTGTAGCTTGGAACCCTAGTGAGCCCCCTCGTTTCCATGAGTGTAGCTTGGAGCCCTAGTGAGCCCCCTCATGTTCTTCAATGCGACTATCAGAATTCCAGTGAGCCTCCTGTTGCCTTCTTGTGTCATCCGTAGCTGCCGTGAGCCCCCTTGTTTCTTCAACGTCTTTTGAAGCCCTGCATGCTGAGCCCCCTTACATCTTTCCGTGGCTTTCGAAGCAGTAGTGAGCACCTTATGCCTCTATGTGATATTCGGAGTCCTCTCGAAGCTCAATAAGGCCCCCTTGCGTTTTCAATATCATTTGAAGCCTTGCTGAGCCCCGTTGCATTTCTTCGTGGCGTTCGGATCTTTGTCGGAACCCCTTGCATTTGCTTATGATTTTCAGATCCTTTTATTGAGCCCCCTTGTGTCTTCATGTGTAATATAACCCCCTTACCTTCCGAAGCCTTCACTTGCGACGAATTGTCCGCGGGACGAATTGTCCGTGAGACGAATTGTCCGCGGGACGAATTGTCCGCGGGACGAACTGTCCGCGGGACGAATTGTCCGCTACGAATTGTCCGCGGGACGAATTGTCCTAGCACCCTCATGTACGTATATCATGTATCCCTGCGATAAGAGATAGGACTAACCTTTTCAGTTACATATTGCTTTCTTCATTCATGCAGGCTTTCGCACTTCCAATAGGTCGTATCGACGTGACGTCACGCTCCTGAAAATCGGCCATTTTGTAGAGGCTAATCAAACTGACTTTTATCACATCAACTAGAGTGTCACAAAGTTCATGTTTACAATGACCCAGAAGATGGTAGTTTGCTCTGTTCGCTGTGTATATGGCTGTTCGGCCACCTACTCCCGCATGGGAGCATCGGTTTTCACTGTTTTGGACTACCCTGGAGTGTTGATATCCCGTGAAGATCGAGCGCAGGAATGATCTGAACAACGGAAATCCTGATGGCTTTATCGAGCAAGTCGAAGAAATTATCTCAACAGAAAGTTCACAAGAGACTTGAAAGCTTGCAGAGAACACTTCTTGCGTGCGGTAGGTCGTGTGCTTCTTCTGCTTAATGGGCTATTAGTTGCTTGACTGAGCACGTTTCTGTACCCAACGCAAGAGACCTACAAGGGCCTCCCGCGTTGTGTTTTTGGATCATATCCAATGTGTAGTCGAGATTTTGATTCACCAGCTCAAATGGGTCACACTACAAACACAGCACCGCAAGTTTCTACTCGCGGCTGGGCAAATCATCGTCAGCAAGCGTCTTGCTGTAATTGCTTGACAACTTCGCCATGTCAGTCTTGATGTAAGTATGTGACAAATCTAAATCTTAGTCAGCTGTTTTTGATTAGCTCCTACAAAATGGCCGCCTCGTCGATACGACCTATAGAGCTGTATTTTTCGAAATTTTGGAAGAGAGACTTTTTTTGCAGGCGCAGCAAAATCTTCAGTACTGGATTACAGAATCCAAAGTGCAGTTTTCTTCACTTCTTTTTCATTGAGCTCGTCTTATTTATTCCCTCCACACCTAATCAAAGCAGCTAGTTTCCCAGCTCTAGGAGTTACTCTGCTATACTTTGTCATTCACTCGAACTACTAAGACCTCAAACTTTTCCTGGCGTTCAACCACCACCTAATACTTTCACAAGAGTCGCAATGTTTCACACGGGAACACCTGTTTATCATTCTATTTCAAATAAATCGGAAATCATTTTGGTTAGCTAAGATTCTAGGCCCTTTTACTTGATTCTTTTTCCTTTTTGTTTGTTGTTTATTGCACCTTCACACATTGACAAAAATGAAGATCTAAATGTTTTCAATAATTGAACAAGTTAATACAAAAAAATATGCGTGTGACGCTAGTTGATGTATCATATCATACTTAGTCTATCATTTGATATTTGATCCTCAGTATTTAAGGTGCGTTCAGTCAGCTTATTTAGCCGCAAGCTTTAATTTTAGTCGCAAGCGCAGGGACGCCCATTGGCTTCTTATGAACCAGCCTCCTCAGAACAGCCAATAAGCAATGCAGCGCTTACGGCTAAAATTAAAACTTGCGGCTAAATAGGCTGACTGAACGCACCTTTAGTCCGCTTTCTACTTAGTCCGCGGTGCTTTGGGCTCAGAATTTTTATTTAAACGACATGGCAAAATATAAAGCCACTTCTCTAGCGCAGCAGTAGAGTTCGAGGAATTGAACAGTTTCGATTGCCTTCGAGTCCAGGCATCTGTCCCGATACAATTGATTTCAATTAAAAAATATCTCCGATTCTCTGGATACCAGAAATAATAACCCAGAAACACAGCGCGCAACCCCTTGATAATTTTAAAAAAGCAAGCTCGCTCGCTGGGTTTTGATTGCGCCGCGAGTTTTTCATTAAATATCTGTGCTCCCATTGTTGCTAATATTTTTCGGATTAGCACGCACAATAAAATTTCAATTAAAATTCGGCCGGGGCCGGGACTATGCGAGCCTCTCGCGAGCCTTCCGAGCCACCACCATCACCATCATTATGATTACACAACATATTTTCCATGTCATAAACAGAGTTTGTTACGTGCAGGGTTTAAATTAAGTTTGCGCTGTATAGTGTTTTTTTGCGCCCAGCAGCAGCTCCGGGTTCTTCCTGTAATCATGGATGGAGCCCGGGAGAGGTTCGCTCTCCGGCAGGAAAAGAGCTATGAGGAGAGCACCATCACGTGTCGTGGGACATTTCATCTTTGGGACGAGACAGAGAGAGAGCATTCCGGTAAATTAAATGCAAATTTCATAAACCCTAGGAAAACAATTTATCCTCCGCTTGTGTGCTCGCTGGGACTTTATTTATTGTGGTGTGCGGTATGTGCGGCACAAAGTGTACCTACGTATTATAATACATGCTCTAATACTCCTTCAGAATTTTCTTTTTGTTTTTATCACCGACCAACCGCCCTACTTTGTGCGGCACATTGCCTTTCCTTTATCAGATCAGAACGGAACGGATTAATGGTGACAGAAAAGCAGCAGCGAGCTCTTTTCCTGGAAAGTAGACATACTTTCCCAACCGGGGGTGTGGAATTTATGCAAATTTACTTTTATTGCGGGTGTAAGTTTTTAGAGCAAATGGATAAAAAGCATTAAACAGGTGTTTGCAGTTTGTCACGATTTGAGTTGATTTGAATCAACAGCCTTGAGGAAATTTATATCCGAGATATTACGTCAATCATTTTTATTATAAGTATAAGTAGTCAGCTATGTTCCACACACTTAGCAAAGATTTTAAAAGCGCCCTTGGATTTGTATCCGTGTTAGTCAGTAAGGCGCTTGAAGTAAGGTGACTGAGATTGTGGGCACAACTATGCAAAGGTGGCAACAAGCGAGAAACTGATCTGCTTCTGTTCTTTGCACTCTGTATACCATTCTCGGATTTTAGCGAAGAGAAGAGTCACCTGTGATATTTATTTGCAAGCCCGTTTGTAGGATTTGATATGGCATTTTTGTATGTTATATAGGTTTTCGTCAGTGGGGCCTGTACCTAATAAGTTCAATAAGTGATGACGTAGGTTGGTGTAGGTCAGGCCGCCTTTGCCAACCTATGAATGCAAACCTAGGAGGATAGAATATTAGAGAGGGAAGGTTAGCCAGCTTGTGGACGGACAAAGCTGTCGCCGGGAGACGAAAGGGGATTGCATGAAGTACGCCCAGTAACCGTATCAAGTCATCAGTGCAACTTGACATTTGTTATTGCGATTTGATGGCAATGACATTTGTAAATAAACATAATTTGAGGTTATGAAATGTGACTGCTGTCCAGTGCTGTGCTTCTTCGGATTTTTGGCTGTTATTCTACCTAAAAGACCGACAGGATCAGTTTTAGAAGACGTGTTGAAAGACATGCTGCGGCATACAATGTGTAAAAGTTATGATCCCCGCATTGGAGGCATTGAAATGGACGTCATTTTGCAAGGTATGTTGATGGGTGTCATGAGGTCGTAATTTTTGAGTTTGTGAAACATTTTTCATTCCCTATAGACCATGCCATATCCTACGGGATGCAGGGATTGCAGGAAGTTCCTATGCGCCAACTCAATAATCACGCATCGATGCAGATATTGGGCAACACACTTCAAAAAATGACGTCCATTTCAATGCTTCCAATGCGGGGATCATCACTTTTACACGTCGTATGCCGCAGCATGTCTTTCAACACGTCTTTTAAAACTGATTCTGTCGGTCTTTTAGGTAGAATAACAGCCAAAAATCCGAAGAAGCACAGCAGTCATATTTCATAACCTCAAATTATGTTTATTTACAAATGTCATTTCCATCAAATCGCAGTCACTAATGTCAAATTGCACTGGTGACTCGATACGGTTACTGGGCGTAGTTAATTACCCCGCATGGCTACACTTTCATTGGCGTATGTTCCCTCCTTACTATTCTATCCTCCTAGATGCAAACCCGGAATGGCAGATGACGTTGACATTGCTTGCGTCAAAAATCGTCAACGATAAACGGTGTCGCGGGCTGTCAAATAACAAAATGTATAGGTCGCGGGAACATAACCGTCATCTTGGCACCCGCTATGGCAACGTTGCAGGCACGCCGGCACAACGAAGCACCTGTTGCCAGCTTTTCGCCCGCGCTTGCGCCTGATAGGGTGCCAAAGTACCGCTGTAGAGATTCGCTTTTTGTTTTTGACATTACTCAGTAACTCAGTTAAATCTTGAGTTTAGCACAATAATTTTTATGATAAGGCGACAATTCTTTGTTAAATTATCTAAACTGCTGGACAACGCAGTTGTCAGTATCGGAAAAATTGTTCGACTTTGAAGACCAATAACTTGTGATTGCCGAATGCGATTTCAATTTTGTTTGTTGTTAATTTGCCTAATGTTTCCGTAACCTATCCTGTAAGGATGAATGAATGTTAAGAAACTTCATGTAACATTTCTACAGGGTGATACGTAAAAAGCTTCAAAATTGCACAGACTTCATCGTACCCCCATTTGTCAAAAAAAATTATTATGTATTCTCATACAAAAATCATGAAGTGTGGTGTATTATCTCATAACGGTTTTAGATTTACCCAAGTTGGAAGTCTAACATTGAAGATATAAATTTTTATGCTGAATGTTACAGATTTGCTTTGTTGGTACGCGAGATAAGGTCACTTTTGATAAATGGATGTTGACATTGAGCAAGATTGCTCGTACAACAGTGCAGGACAATTTTATTCTCAACACAACTCGAATATTTGATGTGGGGCCAAGCAAGGGGCATTTTTGAAGTACTTGTCACTGCCTGTTCTTTCGTACGTTGAATTTCGTCAGAATTTCATCAGAATTTTAGATGTGAAACATGTTCTATTTGCAAGTTTAAGCCCCTGAACATGGTAACGATGTAAAACTTCAGTTTCCGAGTAAAGTGAAGCCTCCGCGGACGTTATACTTTTTGTGCTTGTGCTATGTCTGAGTTTCGTAAATCTGCAATATTCAACATAAAAATTTATATCTTCAATGTTCGACTTCCAATCTGGGTAAATCCAAAACCGTTTCGAGGCAAGACACCACACTTCATGATTTTTGTATTAGAATATTGGAAAAATATTTTTTTGGAAAAGGAGGGTACGATGAAGTCGTTGCAGTTTTGCACCATTTTACGTATCACCCTGTAGAAAATTTACATGAAGTTTCTCAACATTTACTATTATAAGATGGGCTACGGAAAGATAAGGCTAGTTGACGCAACAAACAGAATGGAAATCGCAATCGGCAATCGAGAGATATTGGTCTCCAAAGTCGAACCATTTTTCCGATACCGACAACTTCGTTGTCCAGCAGTTTATATACCCTTTACAACTGAAGAAAATTGTATTAACAAGTAGGTACTAGTAAAAATAACATCATACATATACCCTTCTTTAGCCCGCCATTTTTGTTCCCGCGACCTATGAGAGGCCGTTCCAGGTAGGAATCACCCCATTCACCCATTTCTCAGCGGAATACCGTGCAAGGAGGATCAAGTGCAGTTCAAAAGTAAAAGAGTGGTCAACGTCAACTACTGTCGTTTCGGGTTTGTATCCATGTTTCCATGGCACACCGCGCTCTGACCTACACCAAACTACGCCACACTAATTTAGCGTAGGTCCAGCATCACCAGCGAGTACCTATACCCCCGGTTGCAAGAAAGTCAAATTTTCTCCGGAGCAAATTAGGTTCGCTACCAAACTCGGTATCTAATGGTAGGTCATTTGTCAGCGTAAACTGACGCGTCTGGAGTGGCGACTTACATGTGTCAAACGACAAATTGAAATTAGTTATACAGGCTCCAAATCATATAATATTGACTATCTGTTTTTTCCACTATGGAGCAATTAATTCAAGTTTAGGTTGGGTAGGATTTGAAATAAGACATAAAAGAGAAAAAAAAGGCAGACATTGTCAGTGTAAGAGATTCATTTTTGTACCAAATAAAATCCTCGACAAATCCGACATTCAGTTTCCTTCCTCCCAATTTCTTCCATAGATCTCCGACATGAGGCTCTTCGCTGTCTCCGACAAGTTTTCCGCATTTCGTATTTTCTATCACCTGGACACAACGTCATTGGAAGCCCAGAATTCGTCGTCACAACGATCACGGTCCCACTTGTCCCACAACATATGGTTGTCAGCGAAGCGCGCGGTTGCTGTCTCGGGGGTTGTGGATTGCCTGCATACTTTAGAGTTTGGCCGATGGCTAGTCCTGTCCTCTTCTTGTGCCGTCTTCTGCAGTCTTTCAGTTAACCCACACAATTCATTCTTATAACAAAACACATATACGGTGTTCACATATCTAGGACTTGAAACGTACACTTTAGGTAGAGCTCCTGCGATAAATTTCAGCTAGGGAACGGTGAAGTCGTCGGCTCGAGTGTGCGGACCTAGAGTGTCTTGGGGGTATGTTACGCAGTGCAGCAATGGACTTCCGGTAGTGGCTTGAACCAACAGGTTTGTTTTCGCAGGCACCAGCAAGTGTTCGCAGTTTAGTCGACACGTGTAAAAATTGTTTTTTTGGTAGGTTATAGCGTCTACAGAGGCATTTAGTCACATCCAGGGCTCGGCAGTATTTCAAATACAAGTATTTGAAATACGTATTTGAAATACATTTGAGTATTTTGTATTTAAATACATTTGATTGAGAAGTATTTGTATTTTGTATTTTGGAATAGTTCAGGCAGCTAGTATTCCGTATTTTGTATTTTAAATACATTTTTCGGAAAAGTATTTGAATTTTCAAAGTACAAAATACAATATACATTTGTTTCCCATGCTCTTTAGTCTGTTCGGGCCGAAATTGTTTTGGGAATACTATATTCACCCCATTGACATTTCTTGCTTTTCTTGCTTAAAAGATTGCATCTTTTACGTTTTACGTTTTACTGGTGAGTGCATCCTACTGTCAGCCACGAGAGGTTCCATGTCGGATGTCGGACAATATTTTTGAGTCGATTTTTGAAAAGCTGGTTGTCCTCAAAGGAAATCAAAATTTGTTATTTTGAAGAAGTGATTAATGAAGTGAGGAATAGGTTTGAATACGAAGTTTTCTTTACTTTATGTTTATTTTATTTGTCTTTTCATAGTTCATAATAATTCACTTATTGTTGCGACTGAATCAATGAAGTGTTCCCATTGAAATCTTGCATTTTACGGTTTTTCCAATAAAATGGTTGAAAAAGGCAATAAGAATGTATTTTGTATTTTGAATACTAGGTAGTATTTTGTATTTTGGAATTTCTTGGTTTTTCAAAATACGTATTCTGTATTTTGTATTTCAAAGACATTTCAAGAAGTAGTTTGTATTTTGTATTTCGACTATCTTGGATCGTGTATTTTGTATTTAAATACATTTTTCGAAGTATTTTGCCCAGCCCTGGTCACATCTACCTACTCGAGAGCCTGTGCATGGATTTTTGCTTCAATTCGGTGCAATTATTTGCCTTGTATTGTTTAAAATCGCAAAAATATAGCACACTGTTTGTTGACCTCAAAATTCTTGACGCTTATTTGACTTTGACAGTTCGCGAGATACATTTCATCTACCAGGATGCCGTGTTTGATATCTTGTTCTTGCAACCAGAGTACATTTACTCCGCAGCGAATGTAACTACCTCGTTCTTGCAACCGGACAATAGTGTAGTATCTTGAGATTGGGAGAGTATAGTATGTTGGATCTGGAGGACCAAGAGCGAGGGTAGTATCTGGCCTCCTGGACAATCATGATTACAGCTGTAGCTGGCGGCGCGGCGCCCGGTGGTCACACTTTCAGAACACACTAAATGCTCTTTTGGTCCCTCTACCCGTTGAGTGAAAAATTATAAGAGCCGCCACTGGTGAGATTTCTAATACTAATGATGGTTTTGACAGCACACGCTGCACAACTTGCGGACATCTTCCGTATTGTATACCTACAGATTGTCGCATAATTTTATGCAATTTTTAGAACCAATCTGTATTTCATAATAATTTTAAAGAATGATGGAGCCATTTATTTTGAGAAATCACAAATCGAATACCTACGGATACACGTATTCATGAAAAATCCTTCGAGGAAAACATTTCTTTTCAAGTTATTGTTACTGGTCAGTAAGGGAAAAGTATCCATCACGTGTGAACACTCTGTACACATACACATCAGGCTTGCACATGCCTCACGAAGAACACCCCATGTTTTATTATTAAGCCATCGAGCTAAACCGACACGTAATCCGTAAAAGTACCTAGTAATTCTCAAATAGCATATAATACAAATAGAACATGTCAAAGTGACATGGAAATCACTATGGATCGCCCGCTGATCACTTATTCACGGAGCAGCTCGGAATCAAACCTGCTCGGGACCGCTTTCGTGGAATACTGCTCTGCGTCGAAGACGCCATTAGTACGGATTCACTCCAAATCAGCAGAAATCCGAGGTAAAACAATATAAAAGGATACCTCAATAAACTATGAAGAATGGACCTTTCGTCATGAAATTGCATGACTTTCACATACAAGAACCTTCTCTCGAAGCGTTCCATCCCGGATTCGTAAATTTATTACGACCTATTCCAAAACTTGACGAGAAAAGTTGTACGGCGTACCAAATGCGATGATTGTCGAAATGCACAAGATGGTCCGGAAATTACTGCCGTGCTGCTGCCAAGAGAAACAGCCGGAACGTGCGCCATCAGTTTATGGAAAACATGAGCACTGTTCTTAATGAGCGGTATACTGCCGATTAAAGCCTCCGTATTCGCGAATAAACTGAATTTTTTCGCTGCAATGTGGCTGCCAAAGTGGCATGCGATGTCAGTAAATCATTGGCAGTATAACAATCCGCTTTTGGCAGCCATCTTGTGGCTGGGGAAATTGAAACTGAGTCGCCAATAGGTATCGGTACAGCGCGACAGAGAGTGGTTACGCAAAATGCTCCATTTTTGTAACATTAATAGGGTAGTGACCACCATCAAAAAATATAAAAAAAAATCATACTAATCGAATGTAGAGCCTTAATAACAAGACTACGCTTCGTGAAAATTCGAAAAAAAAGTTCAAAGTGTCTCAAAATCTGCCTTGAAAGTGGCTACTTTTGCGAACGATTTCAAATCTACCGAGCTGTAAGGCGGGCTGTGACGTTTCAATCTTTTGACAGTAGTGGGGATGACTCCACCTCCATTGCCTGTGTGTCAGTGTTGACGTTGACGTTTGCCAGCATAACATAACCATTGAAGTCTGATGTAGTTTTGAAATATTCATAAATCATGAAAGATTTTAGCAACTTTCCATATTTTCAAGCAAAACAACTAAACAACACGAATCACCGCACAGATACACAAAGCGTTAACAATATAACAATCAGCTGTTATGAGCGTTGACGGGTTGACGCTAGTGCTTTCTGTAGTAAGTTCTGTAGTGTTGTCAAGCCTGCTTCTCCGCCTATGAAAGATTGTGACGTCATCGCGCCGAATTTGAAATGATCGAAAACTTTCATAATTTTTTTTTCACCAAGAAAACTTACGAAAAAAAATCTGTTAACTATATAGCGTCACTTATCAAGAAGTGAACTGAAAAAAAAAATAATAAAAAAAAAATCGGTCACTACCCTATTGGGTTTGGTTTAGCGCGAAAGGAGGTATCACACTGTTTGGCTAGATTAGCTTATCAATGCTTTGGATATAGCACTACTAGAGTAGCTTTATGATTTGACTTAACCCGGCGCGAACCGACTTGACTTGACGCGACATGATCTGATGACCTGACCCGATTCGACGAACTGAAACACTGTAACAGCAATAAGTATTGCTCTTTTGAACAATTATTATTGTTTTGCAATCATACCTTGTACAATGCTGAACTGCGATGGGCATTTTTCAATCAGCTATCAGAGAAAGGGTGCGGGTCCTTTATCAAGCAGTTTGATTGATCATTTCGCCAGCTCCGAAACTCGTCATTGTTGATAACAAAAGACCCCATTACTGGAAGGGTTTTGACCACTGGACTTTAATTCATTTCAGATGGACGTTTAATTAGAATTCATAATAAATTTTGCATACATTAGGTAGAGCTCGGGCCCCGACGTATTGTATGGCGAAATACACCATTGTAATTGACGGATCGCACCCTTTTATGAGCCCGTTGTCCACTGAGTGCGGTACCCACCCTTCGTGATGCTGATGCCCCCCCGGAATCCATCTTGAATGTGATGCGCTGTGCTGTAAATTAATTAATAACCCGTTCCCTCTATCGCGATGGGCGATTAAAATTTTATTCGAATGTGCATCTGTGCTGCTCGCCGTATAAATGTTATCGCACTCTGCCAATTCCCATAAGGAAATTTGGGCTTCGCGAGGAGGGAGCTGTGGACTGCACAAAGAGCTTCAACTGGGTTAATGAGTAAAAGCCTCATTTATGGGATATCAGCATGCACTCTCTCGACTTGACATCCTTGAATATTCATGGCATGCTAATGCGCTTTGCCGGGTGTCACTAGTGCTGATGGACTCGTTAAAGAGCGATCGGGTTTCACCGATATTCCCATCATCCGGGCTCCGTAGCCTGGCAGAGCAGCACTCGCGATGATGGTAAGCCCTTCTGATGCAAAAAACCGTATTCCAGAAATCGAGAATTGTGAAGCTGCTTGGTTTTCATCGTTTTCGCACCCATATAGAGAGCCGTATTCTTCCACAGATCAGTATAACCAGATAAGCTATTTTGAATTGCATTTGCGACTGCAGCTCTTTTTTTTTTGTAGTGTATACCTATCGTGAGTAAACTACGTCTGCTACACATCAGGAATAAATACTCGAAGTACCTAATGATTACATTACGCTGATATGAGTAATTTGCCAATAGCTGATGGTGCTCTGGTTGCTGCTTCCTGCTGATAGCGATAATAGCCTAGCAACAAGAAAAATCTGCGCGCTGCTGGCTGGTCAGGGACTTACGGCTCGATACCAAATTGGGGCTGAGACCGCCGTAAGTGCGGTTACCATAGCAACGGCGGATACCAACCAATCAGACCGCTGTATTTGGCGAGTTACGCCGTCCCAAACTTTGCGTCTGCAACTTGGTATCGAGCCCTTATGCTGTAGAGTTATAGACGGTTGCCAGACCGCTGCTACACAGCAAATAACAGCCAGCGGCTGGTAAATAAGTAATCACAGCTTTATCATTCATTCCATTACAACCCTTGTTCTCTTTTTTTTTATTGATACAGCAGTAGTGACTGTTATCGATTGGGACCTGGTCGAAAACGATAGTGCTGCAGGATTATGCGCACTCGATGAGTGCAGCGGAGAACGTCAATTTTATTGTCCCAGGCCTTGTCAGATGACAAATGATGGGAATAAAACAAAAAAACTTTCAAAGTAATTTGTAGAAGTGCTCATTGTTGGGAGCTGAGTGAAAGGCACGCGTCTCAAATTCTAAACTCCGGTAGTGCCTAACACCTGTCGCGACGGCGATTTATACAACAAACGAAGCAATTTGTATCGGCCTTACTGCTGCACACCAGAGCGAGAGTGCAGACAATACCCTCAGCATCGATTGTTATCGTGTCCATTGTCGAGAACAATCCACAACAGAGGATGTAATTAATTATATCAATGTAGATTTCCGACGACTATGGCTCCTTCGTCTCAATTGAAACACCACAGCAGCACCACCTACAGCAGAAGAGCCCAAACTGTATGACATTATTACATCCATGCACTGTTCTCGCACTCTCCGGCCAGAGTTATGTGGCAACTTAGCGCAGTGCGAATCCCTTTAATTATTACCAACTATCACTGTTGTATAACGACCATGAGGCTTGATTAGTGGGAAGGTATGACGTGCTCCAAGCTCCAAGACCGAAGCTATTTCAGGCCCGATCAAAAATTCACATGCCCATCTGACGTCATCACGTCCATCCCTTCTCTCCATCAGGGTTGAACGGATCCAACTGAACAGTCATTCCTTCAGTAAGTTGAAGGATCATCAGGAGGCCGCGCTCTGGATAATTCAGTTAATTAATTACGGTTCGAAGCTAATTAAGTTTTTTGGGGCGCCGGCCGCCGGTAGAGATGGCGCTGCGGCGTGACACCCAAATTTAATTTGGAGCCAAATTTTCGCTGATGGCATCACACCACGCGCGGAGCTTGCTTTTCAATTAAAAATCTTGACTGGAGCTTCGATTTATGGGTTCTGCATATACGGACAGAATTATATACAGAGCGCGCAGTGTTCGCATCACGATTGATGATGATGATGGTCATATAGCGTCGGAAATTGAAATTAATTGAAACTAGAGTGATGAATCGTGTATATAGCGCTCGGCACATTACATAGAATAATGTGAAATTTTCAATTTGCTCGGTAATCGCGCAAGGTTTCGTGAAAAGAAAATGGCACCGGTATACCTATATGCGGCACGGATATAGTCAGTTCTGCGGTTTGGGATATAATGGTGTTCGAGAAACTTTTAAATTACATTCTCACAGTTTCACGCGAAACATGCCATTTGAAGCGGATTTAAAAATATCACCCCGGAAGGGCAATTTGCTGTCATAGTTCGGGGAGCTATTCATGGATCGGGAAATATGGGTTTGTGGGGCTTATCGAAAAGCTCTACGAAATGTGCCGCAACTTAATTCAATAATAATTAGGAATTCATCAAAATCAGCAAGTACCTAGTAAACATCACAAACTAATGAGTGAAAATTGTGAACAACGCGCTAAAAACATGGCAGTCCAGTAATTTTGATATTTGATTCGCGATAATGGTAAACAGTTCCTTGGTATCAAGAGTTTTAACATTTGGAGATGGCAGTAGTTGGCAAGAGACATGCCATTTTGATCAGATTCAAGAATATCACCATGGGAAGGCCAGTTTGCTGTTCGAAGGGCTATTCATAATTCATGGATCGTGAAATGTGGGCTTGTGGGGTTTATCAAAAAGCTCTATCCGCAATATGCTGGAATTTAATTCAACCAATAATTTAATCAAACAATTTGGTCAAAATTAGCAAAAAATTACGTACTGATGAGCAACGCTCCAAAAACACGGTAATCCTATCGAGCTCAATATTTATTTGTGATAACTGATATTGATAAACAATTCGTTGGTATCAAGAGTTTCAACATTTAGTACAAGCGAGTTCACACTTCCGGCTTTCAATAGATTCTACTTGTACAGTCATACACCGTCGTCCAGAGAACCGGGACGATTCCAATGCCTTTTAGTAAATACATATTATCTTCCGTAGGGAGATAGGGGGGTTTTCTGTTATAATCGTTTTTGTCCAAGTGGCATATAGTACCTTACTGTAGATAAGTGGTCAAGTGTACAACGCTCTTTTGCTGTGAAATCCAGTAATCAGAATGAGCAAAATGAAAATCTCAAAAAATGATTTCTTGGCCCGCAAGATTCAAGAGATAAAATTGAAAAGTACAGGAAAAATAAGCGGTACTCCACGGTAGTAGTTATTTCGATAGATTTGGTATGTACTTTCCCGTTGATTTCGTTCCTGAAAGCCTAGTCTAGTTTCAACGTTCTTTTTGCAGCTTGCTTCACCTCAAAATTTTGTATAGTCGCAACAATTTACTAAACGATGTACGTCATTCGTTCACTCGTTCATTTTCATTCTAGAGACATATTTTTCTCACTTTTTTCACAGAATGATACCAGAGTAATGCCATTAAAGTTTATTTTATTGTGAGAAAAATAATAAAAAATATGTTTCCCAAGTTGAAATGAATAAATGAAGTGCTGACGTACATCGTTTGTTGGATTGTCGCGACTATAACTACTTGGATTAAGTAAATAGTCATTGATTTTGTCTTTCGAAATTGCCTTGAAAATCTAGGCACTGAATGTCCAGGTCCACCAGAGAAGAACATTGTCAGGTTGGGTCTCTTGTGTCTCTGCTCTGTTGTGATTACAGTATAATGATCATTATTTTGTTTGACAATCTGATGACCTCATTGTGTTTCAAAGCTTTTCATATCAGAGCATACAAAATACGCCAGTAACTACACAAAACACATTGATGTAGCATTGACAAGTTCAACAGACAAGAATTCAACTCAGTCTGACAGCATTTTTTGTTGAATATGTGATGGCTCTACTGAGACCGTGGTAAGACCCTTAAGTGTCTCCAAAATGAAGCCAACAAATACAAATCAGGCATAATTGCCATGAATGAGGTAACCATGGGTAGGGAATGCCATAATACATAAAAATGTACAACGTGAACTACATCTGCCATGAAAACAGACGCAGAGCATTCCTGGTGAACCATATTATTAGAAAGCCGTTTGTAATAGGGTCAATTGAAATTAACAAGTGACGGGAATACTGCGACCTAAGAACTAACAATTCATAGACATGAGCTCTCTTGAACGCGTGTGCTCCAACACAGGAAAAAGCAGAATAAGACAACTCCTACGAAGAGTATACGAGGATCTGGAGCAAGCCTATGAAGAATGCCCAACTAACGATGCAAAAATGTCGTTTCAGGACTGAAACTTTCCGGACAGAACGTGCCTCACAAAACGTTCAAGAAATAGAGTGTCCCAGGGACCATCATCCGCTACTTAAGAGTCCTCTGTACGCTCAGAGTGGCTCCAACTAAAATGCCTCTAAATCGAAGCCAGTGATTTTCTTTGAACTGGCACTTAGAGATTCCACTTCATATCTCTATATAAACATGTTAACGGAAAAAAATCCGAGAAAAACCGATCACAGCCGAAGATAGTAAAATTTTACGCGCTCCATTCTAGGGCCTTTATTTGACTTAAAACAAAAATCTTTTTTTCCAGGGTGGACTCTCAACAGTATTTCGCACAATCGTACCGGGTACTTTTTTAGTAAAAAATTTTCAGCTGAAAATATGAAGCTCCAAATTTTTGAGCATTTGTTTAATAATTTTCACAGCCAAATAACTTGGACTCCAGATATTATATTGAAAAATCACCCGGTACATTGGTGCAGAATACTGTTGAGAGTCCTCCTTGGGAAAAGAAATTTTCTTCCAAGTGAAATAAAGGCCCTAGAATGGCGCTCGTAAAATTTTACTATCTTCGGCTGTGATCGTTTTTTCTCGGAATTTTTTCCTTTCACATGTTTTTATGGAGATATGGAGTGTAATCATCAAATACCAGTTGAAAGAAAATCACCGCCTTCGATTTAGAGGCCTTTTAGCCGGAGCTGCTTCAAGCGTACAGAGGACTCTTAATGTCTTCGGAACAATACACAATACGTTCTTGGACAGAATTCCTCCCAAAATATCTTCCACGGAACAATAGGTTTTCGAACAGAACGCCTATAAACTCCTAGAATAATACGTTTCCGAACAGAACGTCCCCTAAAAAATATTCCCAGAATAGAATGTCCCCCACACATTGCGTCTCCGGAATAATACGGCTCCGGGTCGAACGTCCTTCACAAAACGTTCCCGGAACAATATCATGTTTTCAAACAGAATGTCCCACCACAAAACATTACGGGACAATAATAATAATAATAATAATAGATGATATTCATTGAACTGAACTGTTATGTTCAAAGGGCTATCGACCGAGGTCCTTCTGCCCTTAAACTACAATCTTTTTTTTTTTTTTTTTTTTTCTTCAAGATAATACCTAAAAAAGTGATTTACAACAACATCATATTTAATGTGTAGAGCTAATTTTTCGTGGATTTTTTTTCAATTGTTTGATGGAAGATGCTCTTCTTTCATGTCTTCGAGGATTTCCCTGATGGTCAGGACTGGCAGCTTCCTTTTGGGGGGAGATGGAACCCTTCCCCTACACATTGCATCCAACTATTCCATGTGTTCCCCATTGGCGAATTTTGTAGCTAGCATGTTTATCCGTTCTGCAATTGGCTGGATTTTAGTTGTGTTGTACAGTTCTTCGTTGGGAGGGTTATGCAGTGGATTGTTCTTGTTCCTCATTTTTGTGATAGCTCTCAGAGTGGATCGTTCGGCTATTTGTATTATTTTAATAGTGGTGTTATGCACATTAATCATTAACAAGGGTGCGTACTCGATAATAGGCCTGCAGATGGTTTTGTAGATGTGGGCAGCAGTTTTGATGTTTATGCCTTTGGACTTGTATGTGAGGCTTTCTACGGGACAATTATAATACATCTCCCAAAAAACTTTCGTTTTCTCTGGGGCTTTTTCGTCACGGAGACGTTGTATCCGGAAATGTTTAGTAGGGAACGATTGTTCCTCGATTCTACAAAGTTTTTTCAATAAAGTATATTAGACTATAAGAAACTGAGCAAGGTACCAACTCTCCCTATGAAGAGAAAATGAGAGATTATGCCGAAGATTTAACACTCTCTCTAACAGTGACGATTGCTCCAACTCAAGATCTCCAGCGATCCAGCATCTAGCTTTCTTGGGCTAACAGACTATTCTTCTTCGCAGCCACTAGTTTCGCAACCCTATAACTTTATCATTCGAGCTTCATACCACTTCACACGACGATTCAGCTTAGTTGGTACCTAATCAATAATTTTCAAAACTTGCCCGGCATTTACTTGATCCACCTTCCAGTGCTTCGCGAGTCTGGCCGTGAATCGTTATCATTGTAGGTGCGGGTTTCTTTTGATATTTTCACCATTCGTTCCCAGGAGATGATGCCTCGGTGTGGCGACGCAGCTGCAGATGAGATAAATATCCATTCAATGTTTCTTCTGGTACACTTACCTTCAATTACGCAGTCTCTTGATCCCTGATCGGGATTTCCAATTGCCTCTTGCAGCTCGTGAAAAGCGTCTTTAAAGTTGGTACCGTTGTCGCACATCATAATTTGCATTTTTTTCTTGTTGTGCTATACAAATCGTCTCGATGCCAGTATGAAGGAATCAGCGGTAAGCTGTCTAGTCAATTCCAAACTGCAGATCGCTCCAATAATTATTATGCTCACGTGAAGGCAATAATTCCCCGGCGTCTTTCATAATGACGATCAATCAATTTGTTGATTGAGGCAAACAAAATCAATAGGTAGAACAAAAGGGACGGAGCAAGTCTCGCAGCCGGTAGCTGGCTTTTCCTGACGCTTTCGGTATTGGACATTCAGTCGGACATTGTTGTTGAATTTATGCATCGCTACTTTTAAAGGCCCCTGTTCACTGCCGCACCCGGTTGGACAGCATGTTGAGACTAGGTTGACTCGTTTTTTGCCGTAATTACCCCTGATTTTTGATGTTGTGAAGCCGAATCGCGCTTTCGAGCTCGCTTGAAATCCGGCCAACCTGGTTGGCCTCGTGTTGTCCGACTGGGTTCACCAGTGAACGGGGACCTTAAGATACAGAATTAAAAGTCTGAACGTGATACCATCGTTCATTGCCCCCGAATACGATGCTGTTTGTGGATATCATGCAACAATAGACTTGTGACCCAGTGCCTAGGGTCAAGGACTTCCGGAGTTTTGATTCAAAAGAAGAAGTCTGGTGTTAGTTCCTTCAAACAAACGCAACTACAACCTTTGTCCAGGTAACTTGTATAGGTCGCTCGAGTTATTGATAAGTGATGATCTTGCCTCGTTTAAGAGAAGTGCATTCTCGAAAATGATCGCAATTCTCGATGATATGATTCCCATCCCAATGCATTTTTCTGATTATGATCTATTTGGCTCAGTGTGTACCTACTACCGTTAAGCCGGAGAAATGTATGCTTTAAAGGTTTGTCGAGTTGAAAATCCAAATGCAGTTAGTAGTTCGGCAAGACTCTACAAAGTGAATTCTTTACTGATTTGAATGAATTCTTCGGTAACTAAGTGTATGCTACTCTGGTGTGTCAAGTGAATTTGCCGCATCTCATCCTCATCCATCTCTCTACCTAGTCTTTTTGCCTGAGCTGTCTTCTTAATGTGCACATCTATCCGGCAACGGGAATCTGATGGATGACGTTCGATCCAAGGCCGTTGACGAAAGCTAGTTGATGATTTTGACTACGACTACGTTACATAATAAGTTTTCAATATCTAAATCATCAGCAGGTTACTATGCTTACTCTCTGATGGTCGCTTCTACCATCTTCTTATACTGTTAACCACCCTGGTGAACTAAGCTAATACCGCTGGCTCTAGAGAAAGGGAACAACTGCAATACATTAGAATCCTTCGGCTCTCCAATGAGTCATTCTTAAAGCAAATCAGTAATAAGTTAACTTCTTCGAATCAAACAACTTTCCTCTCTCTTTCCCGTGCCATGTTCGCAAATAAGAGGGTAGTGCGAGTTCCTGATCGGTGTGCAGATGTGTTTTAGCCCCCGGGGCTACGCTCTACACTAATGGAGTTCCGGAGAGCCTCCAACCCCTGACGCTCGTGCACACCCAGAGCCAAGTAGCACCGCCACCACCACCACTGCCACGACTGCTACCAAAACGCCATGTGTTCAAATATACTATGCTGCGCGGAATAAAATATATTCCTATCGATAAATTAGAAGAAGGGGGCGGCGGGAATGGCGGAATTTAATTTCGCTAATGCCGGCTCAGCGCCCGGATTAACGCCCGCAATAGATGTGCCTCCATTAAAACGCTTATTAATTTCATAAATTCGTGTTTTTTCCAGTATGGGGCTTACACAGCGTTTTGTTCTTAAAGCTTCGCTTGCCCCTCCTGCCGCTCGAACATATTAGGCGGATAACAATATATTCACGTGCACGAACTATACATGACGACCGCATAACCGTATCTGAGAGGAAATTGCGTTAATTACTGAACCAAAACAGACTGGTAAAAATGCAATCACGTGCATACAATGCACACCGCGTCTGGTGCTGGTGCTACGAATCTGGAAAAAGCTTCCGCTTTACCCCTTGCCAGTCCTGCTGCTGCTGTTGTTCATCAATATTCATGGCAATAAGCCGCAATGCTAATTACTTCTACAATACCACAATACCTGTTAATTATATATTCCCATTAAAGTACGTATTCGATCAATGTCAATTTCCGGCGTGCTGTTATGCAACACACGTTATTCGGAAATTAACAAAAGTCTTTCAATATTGCTGGCTGGCTGAGCTGACGTGAAATTCCAAACGGCGATGAATAATAATGTCCCGCTGTTTATACAGGGTCCGGCGTTTGCTGCAGCGAACGGCGCTGTTGCGAAAATATACACCTTGTGAACTGGATCCCTCCTCTTGCTGCTCCTCCTCCTCCTCCTCCTTCATACTCTGTCTACCGGGGGCGCTGTGTGCCATGGCAACTTTCATATTATTAAGCAGTCCCGTCCGACAATGGATTCAATTTGGAAAGTTTTGTTCTCTCGGTCGGGTAATAAAAAGGCGCGGGAGTGTTCCTTGATTGTTGATACGCCTTTGTCTGAGGGTGAGCATGAATGAATAAGCCAAGACGACGATTGCATGATTTGCTTAATTAAAAAGGGATTGAAAAGGTTTGACAAATACCCATCAAACAAAAACCTGCTTCCCAAAATACCAAATGTTCCTACAAGAACCACACCCTTCATGTCATAATACGCTTGGTTTATAACCAAATGCGCTTGACAGTTCACAGCCATCACCTTGCGTTGTTACACTTTTGATAAACCTTGAAGGCACGCGTTATTATGGCCATGCATAATACAGAGCCAGTCTATGGTTTTACTGGAGGGTGGAACACCACCCTCTACTATACGCGCTTACATTTTCAGCAACCTCCACACACACCCCCTCTCACGCAGAGTTTCCTTAGGTCAATTATTTACAATGCCAAGGACTAAGCAATCCTGGGACCTCAGATAGGAGCTCAAGGGATAGCGCGCGGTCTGTAGTATTTCTGTGGGATTGTTGTTCTTTGAAAGTGTTTCGAAATCAAAATATTTAACGTTTGGCATCGCAAGTTTCCGCAATCTGCTCCGTGTTGGATATGATCCACTTCAAAGTGGACTGTAAATACGTTTCAAAACTTTACTCCACCATACCTTCTGATAAAGAGCAAATCTGAGGGCAGAATCCGAGTAATAACTTCACCTCATACATGGAATGCTAGTTCTGTCGTTGTCAACTTGTAACACAGGGCCGTACTGGTCATAACCGCCCTTCTTCTTTCCCTCCGTCCTTTGTTTCTAGGAGATGTAATTCAAGTTCATGGAACTGTGAGATTATGTAACGGAAGAGGCTTCTCTACCTATAATCAACAAACAATTACAGGTACATTACTGTCATCCAACCGGTATGTAATGGCTCACTTCCCGGGCATATGATATGCGAAGAAAGTTTATCGCCCAGCTTTCTATGACTGTTGACACTTGGGCCTGACCTGACGCAGATGTCATGGCGAAAAGAGAAATGACTAGGATTTTGCAGCTTACCGGTAAAACAGGTCTAAGAATACGATTGAAGGTTCTCGGAATACCAAAAACACCTTTCACTGTCGATTTTCACAAAAAAATTCTCGTAAAATTTCAGCCCGGCCTGCGGTTTTCGAACGGAACTGAAGTGTGTAAAATTTAAATAATATTTATTATCGATATTTTCTTTTAAATTCATGATCTCTTGCAGCATCTTCACCCAAAGCGTCGAAGGCTGCGTTTTTTCGCAAATATATCGAAATAGGTCATCATGACGTTTTCACTGATGTCTGCACCTTTGCGGCTGGCCTAACCTTTGAAAATACTGTAGGCCCTTTCGTACCGGCCGCAGTTTTTGAGCTTCAATTTCTTTGAATGGCAGTCTTGTACAATAGTATATTACATACCGAGACGAGAAATACATCATTACTGCTGAGGGCACAGAGAGCCTCCAGGCCTGAAGACTCTAGCCTGAAGCTGGAATGATGTATTTACCGTCGAGAGTATGTATACTATTTTACTCACAACCATGTACTCAGCTTGCAGGATTACAGGCGTTCAAAAGTTGAAATCTGAAAATTAACTTTTTGTCATAACTTCCAAATAGGCCGATTAATTTTGCTGAAACGTGGTTCAGGAAATACTGATCAACACACTTATTGTTTGGCTGGATGCATATTTTGAAAATTTCCCTTCTAAAGCTACCATTTCTTCACTTTCTCGGGAGGTCGGCAAGGGGTCACTTCCCGACCTCCTACTAGGTATGTAATGAATCACTTACCATAGTGGTTGTGAGTAAAATTATCAAATACGATTTTTATTGGCGTGGGTCAATGCCTGAGTGAATGAATGAGTAAGTAAATTTAACCACTATCCAGTTGAAAAAATAATTAAAAAATCGATCAGTTCAAATCGAGTAAAAAAGTGCAAAAAAATAGTACCGGGGTGTGCCGGGTTGCAAATGAACCCCAAGCATCCCAGATCTGTCATAGTAGTCGGCCTACTCAAGATCTTACAATCGATGGTGTAGTCATGATTGTAACAAGGGCGACGCAACTTTGATAACTCATAAGGCTGCACTTCTCCATGTTCCGGATACACCATTTATTCAGAAAGCTACACTGTAAGATTAGACTGGTACTACTGGTAGGTACAGTTTCATGTCATTAGCATAAATGAGACAAGGCACGCTTAGATCTTTGACGTATTGTCGATAAAAATCAGAAAAGGTCAGGTCCCAGAACAGTCTCCTGGGGAACACCAGAAGGCTGCGTTTAGACCAAAGAACGAAATCTATTGAGAACGCAGTTTTACTGTGTCAGTTTGAGACAGGACTAACAACTGTTTTCCGACCACAGCCTGCTCCAATCAATAATTCACTTTATCACACTATACTATTCCCGCACGCATAAAAAGGTAATCTTGAGTTAAGACAAAGCGTTTAATGTCAAGTATATGTTAAGTTTGTATATACGCAAAGAGATGATATTCTCACTCCAAGAGTTTTAGTTTCTTCAAAAGAAGACTGTCATAGTATCAGCTGAAAGCTGTAGCACGTTGAATTCGAATATAATACTTATCAAACGGAGTATTTCCCGTGTTTCACAAAAAGTATACGATAGCATGGGCGCCCGGAGGGGGGGGCAAGGGGGGGCACTTGCCCCCCCCTGGCTCCGGAGCAGCTGAATAAATTCTTCCTTACGAAAAAAGAAAAATTTTCGAGAAAGGAAAAAAAAAATTCATTTTCGAAAGAAAAAACTTTGAGAAGGTAATTTACATTTTCTTGAATTGTTAGAGCAATTTGAAATTCCATTAGGCTTCTACCTAAATTAGATAGCTACCCGTAAAGTCATAAAATAGGTAGATATAGGTAGGTAGGTAGGTAACGATCTGCAAGCAATACTTGAAATTTTCTGAACTTCTGGTTTAAAACATCAGGGGTTTTTTCAACATAATGAACGAGTGTAACAATTGACCTACCTATGTCAATCATAGCAATACTTGAAATTTTCTGAACCTCTGCCTCTGGTTTAAAACACCAGGGGTTTTATTTCTTTTAACATAATGAACGAGTGTAACAATTGACCTCTATATCAATCATGGCAATAATTGAAATTTTCTAAACCTCTGGTTTAAAACACTAGGGGTTTTTTCAAGATAATGAACGAGTGTAACTATTGACCTGGCTATTTTGAAGTAAATTTTAATACATTTTGTACAAAATTACAAATTTTTATAAATTTCTCTAAAGTTAAGTTTAATTTCCAAATATATTTCCTAATTTTTCGCACAATAATTATTATCACCATTATTATTATTATTCGAAAAAAATTTCGTCTGCGGCGCTAATCTAAAGGACTTCGCAAATTAGGCCAGGTAGGTATGTGACGTTCTCTAACTAAAGCTATTTGCCCCCCCCTGACAAAAATCCTGCGGGCGCCCATGTACGATAGTCTTGCAATTAGATTAGATAAGTCTTGCAACAATACAGCATGTAATTTTGTTATGAGAACAATCGGCTTGACTACCGCATATTAGCTTTTTGGTAGAAGAAAATTATTCTTGAGATAAAATTATAACTAAATTGGACTAATACTGCTCCTGGTTAAAGCAAATATATTGAATGTTTACAGGAAGAGTTCGTTGCTTTCATATGGATAAATTCATGGTTTCAGTTCAACTATAGGATTATCTTATATCGAAAATATTCGAATCTTGATTCTGTTTATCAAGGGCATACAGGATGTCCCAGTACTCGCGCCCCAGAGTCAAAGGCAGTTTAGGGAAATGCTTCAAATGTGTCAGAAAAATGTGAAAAATGGGTGTTTTTCTTATATGGGGCGTCAAAGGGGTCACTTTGCCCCTTCCAATTTTTATTATCTGAAGAACTTCCAGTAAATTTTTGTCTTTCTAAAAACAATTGCAAAAAGTTCCAGACGTCCCCAATGCGATGTAAGACAGGAAGTAAAATAATTTGTTTCCATAGAATTCTTTTACAGATCATTTTTAATCATTAAAATCTGTATTTTTAGAATTTTTGAGTCGCTGGTGGGCGCCGCTCTGTACAGTAAGTAAATAAATTTGTTGCACACACACTGAAAAGCTTAATCTCATCAGATAATAAAATAAGAGGGGGCAAAGTTCCACCCTTCGACGCCCCATATCTCCAAAAATAAAAATCCAATTTATTTAAACATTTTTCTGACACATTTGTAGCAATAGAGTACTATAGTTTTGAAAAAAATAATTTTTTTTCATGGAATCAGACATATTGAAAAATAACTGACCCGTATTTTCTTATTCAGCCAAAAATCGTATCGTTTGGCCGCAATAAATAAACGAAATTCCTATATTCTGCCTATTTCTGACGTCATTTACACAGGCGGTATAGGCGGTGACTCGCTGTGACGTCAGAACTAGTTGATGTTATTTATTTATTGCGCCCAAACGATACGGTTTTTGACTGAATAAAAAACACGGGTCAATTATTTTTCAATGTAGTTTTCATTTCAATAAAAAAAAATATTTAGTATAATACTCCATTCCCTTAACTGGCTTTGACTCTGAGGCACGAGTCCTGGGACACCCTGTATACCTAAACAAGCTCATGAATAAAGGCTAAAATTACAACAATTAAGTATAGTATATTAAAAAAAATGTATTTCGCAGAAGTTCAAATACAAACATCGATAGAAATCCAAATCCAGATGGGTATACATTTCAAACAACAACGAATTCTTCGTATTCTTTCTCCTTATTCTTCTTCTTTCTTCTTATTCAAAAACAACAAGGTGCCGCAGCACCCAACCGGCACTGCAACATCACTATGTGGACAACTTGCGTGAATTCAACTGAAATTTCCACGAAAAGAGAATCTCGCATAATTATTTAGGTATACATACACAAAATTTTATGTATATGCCGATCAGCTTTTAAATTCAGCACTAGAACGGTAATTTTCTTACGCCAAGTTGGCAATTCTGCGATAATTGGGGATGCTCAAATTTGTAATGTTGGATCAGTTTTTTCCTAGATGACCTTGAATTTGTATTGTCAATCAAGTACAGCGCTGTTGCAAGATTGTTTGAACGTTCAAGGCGTCTTGATTTTGGTAGATTTTCGCCAGTTTAAATGGGCGACTGGTGGTGGAATGTTTTTTCAAATAAAATAATAAATTACGTTGAGGAAACTGTTCTAATTTTTGGTCAAAAATATAGGTCATTAGCTGATATCTAAAATTAATCTGTGCCCTTCAAATTTAACACTAGGTGATATATTTTACAAGCTCTCGAAGGTAATAATCGAAAATTTCACAATTTTTCTGAAATTATTGCTATGCCTGTACTAAGGATACAATATTAGTGACAACGTAAATCAACTTATATAGTGCAATAGTACCTAGTATCACTATATGTAGGTACTTAAGATACATTGATACTATTACTAAATATATACAACAATTCTTGAAAACCTGTGAGATGAATTAGCTGATACAGCATTCGCTTGAAGATCTATAGGCAAAGCACAGAGAAACTGTTCGACGTAGCTTTAATGCAAAAAAAAGGAGAAGATGTCAGCGAGGCTAATATCAGTGGCCATCTTAGGAAACAGAGGGTAGAGTAGACGCAGCAAGTGGGCGAGTGCGAAGTTGCCGATGGAGATGTTGAGGAACTACAGGTCTAGCTCAGATGCAGTTTTTGATAGCTATTATTCGCGGACACCTACTCTGCGACGATGTGGTTCATGGTCTGGTTCTCAGTTCCACATGGCTGCGATGTTCAAAATTGGCAGCCAGAAAGTCTGGGTAGATTTGACAACTCCAGCAATGATTCTCAATGCTTGGTTAAGAATGACGTCAATGATGTTGTGTGTGTGTGCTATTCATCCATACAGGAGCGCAGTATTCCGCTGTCGACTAGACCAAGACAAAGGTGGATATCCGAAGAGTAGTGGCGTCGACACTCCATGTAGTTCTCGCAAGTCTTTGAACCAGGTTCATTCGTGTCTTCGTCTTGGCACTGAGTTTCTCCAAGTTGAGCTTGAAGGACAATGTTTGGTCGAAGGTCACACCGAGGTACTTGGTGGCATTAAGTGGCACATGAAGTCCAGCCATCAAAGCTGACATTGAGGTGACGATTTGCTCCTCTGTTGTTCAGATGGATGGTTCTATAATAATAATAATAATAATAATAATATTTATTGCTTACAAAAACTATGTACAGTTCTATAGCAAGAGTGTGGACTCTCCAACCCAAAATAAAAAAAGAAAATTGATAACCTGGAAGTATTGAGACAATCGGATCAACTAAACACAAAGTAATATAATAAGTAACATAAATAAGAAAAACTCTAACTCAAACAAAGCCAAAATGATACAATATACAAAATATTTATGTGCGGACAGAATAATAAGGCAAAATAAAGAATACAAAATAAATAACAATGAATAAAAAAATACCCCCTATTCGTTCAGAGCGAAGGCTCGCAAGCTAAGGACACCAGTGACGAAGCTTACCAATCTCTTTGCCCCGGAAGCAGAAATGCCATCAATGTGACTGTACAGTCCGCCCATGTCCGATACTTCACCCAAAAGCCCGCCCCGCAGACCCACGTACAAGGGGCACTCAAAGAAAAGATGTTCCAGCGTCTCCAAACTTCCCAAATTACAAATTGTGCAGAGTTCCTCTGCATTGACTTGGTATGAGACACCATTATAAGTAAATCTGTACTTCTTCTTACAACATAAACGAATTTGAGCTAAGATTCTTATAATTCTGATGGAGATGTCGAGGTGAAGGTACTTGGGGGTAATGGAGAAATCTGAGCGAGGCATTGTCATAGCCGAAAACGGAGAATATCGCGAAGCAGTCAGATGTTCATTGTTCATTGTATACAGGTACGATTTATATTTTTCTAGGTACAGAGAACAGTCGTAACGCGACAGAGTCTGAAGATCGGTTTGGCATTCTATTTTATCGAGAAACTTGTATACCTGCGTGACCCAATTATATTTACACTTATCTGTTTTATACTGTTGACACAATCTATCAAAACATATTCTAGGAAGTCTATTTGAATCCATAGACAGCAATTTAATTATCCAACTTAAACAATTCTTGAAGATAATGAAGCTCAAGTGTACACAACCAAACTCTGAGCGAATATAGCAATCAGGCGTAGAAATCGGTAAAAGTAATAAACGTTTGTAGAAGTATACTTGCGCCCTCTCTACTACATCCGCATATCTAGCACCCCAAAGTGGCAGACAGTAGGATAAAACAGACACGACCAAAGTCTCAAATAAGTGTTTCCTAACGTCCCATTTACTAAGCTTTGACTTGATCATAATTGACAATACGGAGCCAGTTGCCTGTTTAGCCCTGATCAGAGTAGTCTTAGCCATCTCCGCAAAAAGTGAGGATGAGGATAGAGTGACACCCAGATAAGCAAACTTATTAACCATCTCCAAGTCTGTGTTTTGATACCGAAACCTAAAGTCGGACGGTCTTCCTCCTCTTCTGAAATGCATAATTTTAGTTTTTCTGATGTTCACCTTCAAAGAGTTCGTTGAAGTGTACCTTTCTAGGATATTAAGTTTTCTTTGTAAGTCCATTTCCGAATGACCCAAAATGACCAGATCATCGGCGTAAAGTAATAGTACCACGTCCACTTCTTTGTTTATAGAAAGGCCAATTGAACCCGCGGCCCTAAAGTACTCATCCAAGTCAGCCAGAAATAATGAAAACAGCAAAGGGCTAAGGATCTCGCCCTGCAATACCCCTTCTCTAACGGGAAAGCTCCTGGAAATTCCATTGACAGTTTTAACTTGAAATGAAGCATTACAATACAGTTGTCTCAGTAGCCTAATAAATTTAGTGCTGACCCCCAAGCTATGCAATTTTTCCCATAGTAAGTCATGATTTACAGAATCAAATGCTCTAGTAAAATCGACGAATGCGGCAAAAACACACTGCGACTTCCGACGAATATGTAACTGAATGATGCTAGTGAGGGTGAAAACATTGTCCATACATCCTCGTCCCCTACGAAAACCCGACTGATGTTCGGGTATTATTTCGTTAGACTCCGCCCACTCACTAAGCCTTGAATGCAAAATCTGAGTAAAAATCTTCAGGATATTATTCAGTAAGGCAATCCCTCTGTAGTTGTTGGGGTCCTCATACGCACCCTTTTTGTGTAGCATGATTAGAATTGCACTGGTCCAAGAAGTTGGCATTATCTCAGAATCAAGAATGGAATTAAAAAGACTACACAAATACAGTAACCAGTTTTGCGGCAAGTTCTTATAAAATTCATATGATATTCCGTCAATACCCGGAGATTTGTTATTCGGACAAGAATTAAGTGCTGCACACAGTTCATCCAAAGATATGGGTGCATCCAAGAATGGGTGAGTCACTCCAAAAAAAATAGTAAGGGGAGTGACCGAACAGACAGGACTCAATAGCCCCTGATAAAATGTTTCCCAGATCTTTATGTCTAAGTCAACTCTATTTGAACTCCTTCTGAAAAGTTTAATTGTTTTCCAAAATTGGCTGGAATTCCTGATATCACCTAGTTTTTCAAGTAAGCTCTTTTCATGATTTAATCTTTTCAGTCTCAGTAATTTATTGTGCTCTTTCTTTGTGTTTAAATAGTCGTTTCTTGCCGAATCTGACCAATTTTCATTGAAAGCTCTTTTTAATTTTATCTTTAGTTTAATTTTCGAAAATCGACAATCAGCATCAAACCAAGGTTTTGAGAGACAAAAACTGCACTTTGATTTTTTATATGTCTTTCGCATACCCAAATTTTGAGTCACCTCAATAATTGTACCTACCAAACCTTCCTGCATGTCTTCAATTCCCGCTTCACCGTTGAACTGTACATTAGGTGAGTTCTGCATCAAGAAATTATAATTCACGGCAAGTTCCGCGTTCCACCTAATCACTGAACTAACTCCAGACTCGGTGTCTCTCGGCAAGCTTGTACCTGGCATTTGGAAAGGACAGGTTATGGTTAAAGACACAGGAAAGTGATCAGAACCAGTCAGAATCTCCCTCACCTGCAAATCCGTAACCAAATCAGCTGAGACTGTGGAACACCATGCCAAGTCAATAACGCTCCGCCCATTAGGCCCACAATACGTGAATCTTGCAGGTCTGTCCCCAGCGATTCTGCCATTGATTAAATAAAATGCATTGAGATCCATAAACTCCGCTAACAGCCGTCCTCTGGCATTAAAAACTTGATCGTTGCTCTTCCTCGCTCCAAACATACGTGAGTCCTCGAAAAAACCCTCTATCGGCTCAACTCCAAAGCTACCCATTCTACAATTAAAATCTCCCATTATAAAGCATGGAACTCCAGAGAATCGTTCGCAAGTCTCAGACAGAACAAGCTGGAAATTTTCAAGAATAAACTCGATATTTAATACAGGTTTAAAATAAACATTAAAAACAATAAATTCGTAATTCAGATAAGAAACAAGACAAGAAATCCACCAGGGTGTGTTATCAATAAGGCGTGTGTTTAAGAACTTTTTCGTCAACAACAACAAGCCACCACTCGCTCTTCCCGCTGATTTATCACGCAACGCCGGTGATGCTATAATGTTATACATTGCCATGCAATCGTCGCTCACAGCATCGCTAGTGAGCCAAGTTTCACACACACACACGACCTCCGGCAACCCATCAGAAGCATTGTTTTTCATGTAGTCCAATAAATTTTTATACCCGTGCACATTAAAAAACAATAGTTCCATAACGTTTTCACAAAAATTTTTCTTACGGGCACTGTTTTTCCTTGATGAGTGCGGTTTAGCAGTGATTAGTTTTTTGACTGTAAAGTTTCGTTGACACTGTCCCAAACGAACCACTGCTCATTAATTTTCAGTTTGTTATAGGCAACTATCACCGCCTTTCCTCCTGCTCGCTCTCCTCTTGCTATGTCTCTTAATTTCTTCTGTATCTTTCTCTGTCCCTCGGTGAGGTCATCATTGACGTAAATATGTGTCCCCTTCAACTTTCTTCTGCTCCCCATCAGACGCTTCTTTTCTTCCCGGTCCTTCAGGACTAACAAAACGTTATGTCCTATGTGATAGGCTTCCTGAATCTGCACCGTTACTCCCATATGTTTTGTAAACATCTCGTTCACTTCACTTTTTAAGTCTTCACCTGCTCTAGACATCTTCAGACCGCTCACAACAACGTTGTTTTTCTTCTCCTTTCTTTCCAAATGTTCAATTTTCCCTTCCAATGACTTCAGCCTTCCATTCCATGCCGCACGTTCTTCATCCCATGAATGGTTCTAGTCTCTATCTTTCGAGAGTTCGGATTCAATCCTCATTTCTGAAAGATGACAAAATTCTGTTGGAAAATCGTAATACATATTCATTTTGTGCAGAAATATCATAGTGAAAAATCACAGAATTGGCGGGTTTTTATTTTGCACATCTGTGTTATTTGTCCAAAAAGTTCGTTTTCAGTTTTGACAAAAAAATACAAGGTAAAACTTTGGATCAAGTTTTCATTTTTGGCTGGTCATAATCTACTCACTGTTCGACTGAATTGGTTCAAATTCATTTCATGGCTTGTCTCTGTTGACAGAAGAATCGAGCCACATCGCGGGTCAACCATTAAATTTGCCTCAATATGGCTCGAACCCGATAACAGAATTCCCAAAAATGTAAATTTGACCAAATAACACAGGGATACATTTTTCCGAATCTGCGGCCCTGGACTTTGATTTACCCAGTAATTCTTGACAAGTTTTAACAGAGGAATATTGCTGGTAAATCTAAACAAAATTGAAGTCCTCTATCTGCCATTGGTCTATGTAACGTTAATAAATAACCTTATAGCGTGGAGACCTCAGGTGATGATAAGCACCGCAAAACAAGAGCGCCTTTCTCTGGTGGTGATTCAGGCGTGGCCCCAAACTGTTGGTAATTTGTGGAAATTCACTGGAATCCCGTGGCTATCCATTTAATTTGAAGAAATCGTATCCGGTGGAAATCCCGTGGTAATCCCGTGGCAATCCATCACAATCCGTTGAACGTTTTGATGTCCCAGTAATTCACCCGAGGATTCACCCCTTGGTTATTTGCATCTGAAGTCAACTTTGAATGAAAGAAAAAATTTACATGCACCTAAGTACTCAGACAAGAGTGCTACTCGTACTTACCTTATAAATGTACAGGCAGAACCATGAATATAGCAATGGCAGAACCGGGGGCAGAACACTTAAATGAAATTTTCCCAGGAATGTAAACAACTATGACACTCACCTGACATCATGACAAACAACGGCCAAGGCAACAGGGCAACGGATATGATGCAAGGAGACGCCAGATCTGGCATTTCTTGTCAAAATTTTCTAACCTCTTTTAGCTCAGCCCGTTTTCGCGCAACTTGGTCTATGAGCGTCCGTTACACTCTAGGCAACATGGCCAACCGCGTTTTTGATTCTGCTGAATTTAAAACGTGATCGGCATATAGGAATGATGGGAAAACACTGATCATCTTAAGCTCCTTTGTCAAATGATACCATGTGATCCACAAAATTCGGAGTTGGGGTTGGCTTTGGAAACAAAATATTGATGGATTGGAGCCATGGGTAGACTGAATTAGCTGAATGGCCGAATTTCTCGACTTCAAAGCCACCTCCGATGACGAATTTTGTGGATCGCACGGTTTGTACAAGTGAGTAAAGGAACTTACCTCTGAATTCTTCGATAAGTTCTGGATTGCAACCCCAAAGTTGGAGATACGGGTCCATGTTGCACACGCGGTAGGTATAAATTTTTTTGCAGGAGCAGAAGTAGCTCACATTGGCGTGTTTGTGCGCGTGCTAGTGTTGTTGCCGGAAGATGACGCAATACAATGAAACTTCGGGCGGATTGATAATATATATTCTTGATCCAAGAGTCTCAGTTTTCAGACCAAAAATATACAATCATTTCAAGAATAATTGAATATTTGGGGGAACTGATCATCGTCTTAGTTCAAGCATAATGGCATTTGAGTTCAGTAAGTTGAAATGTTGTTTCGAAAATTGCATTTTCAGATTGAAATCACAATATGTTCTAAACTGTGAAGTTTTCAATATTCTCAGTTGGAGATCTTGAAATGCTTGAGAGGAAATTTTCATTAGTTCTGAACAAGTTTACCTAAAAATTTGTTTCAAAAACAAAGTTTATTACATCTAAGATATTCGATAATATCAGTTCAAAAGAATAGTCTCATTTTGAGAATGTCTGACAAAACTATTACATTTTTCGAACAAATACTGGCTTCGTATTGGACTGAAAAAACTATTTCCATTTGAATGTATTGAATCATCAAGCCAAGTCAATGAATCAAGTAAATATGATACTATTGGATTGAAATTACGTTTTTATGCGTGCGAGTGCTCGTGGTGAGCTGTTCAGTTGCTATAGGGACAGTGACAACTTTAGCGACACCATCGAACCCTGTGCGAGTGGCAATCATTAGCTCCGGTATGTCAAATAGCCAGATGTTTGATTTTTGTCCACCGTGATACCAAGTGTTAGAAAATCTCTGTCTGATTTCGTTTATATTTTATTTCTGTCAAATCTGAGTCTAAATTTTCAACAATGTAAATAATAATAACAAAGTCTAATCGTCGATTGTCCGTAACATTCTTCCGCCCTCTACGAAATGACGACAACTTTCGTCAGCGGTCTTCTAAACGTCCCTTTCGTAGTGGTGACGTCTACCACTCGCACCTGGTTGTCCTTTCCTTTGTAGAGTGCAGTAATCCGTCCAAGCGGCCAGGTGTTTCGGGGTTGATTCTCGTCCACTATGATCGCCAAGTCATCGATTTTCGGTGGTTCCATCTTCTCGTGCCACTTACTTCTTTTTGTCAGTTCTGGGAGGTACTCTTTTATCCATCTCCGCCAAAAAGAATTTGTCATGTCTGTGATTTTTTTCAATTGCTTTTTTGTAAAGGCATCGTCGTCAATCTTTCTACTGAACGATTCTAACAGGAAGTCGTTCGGTGTTAACGGGCGTGGATCCGTGGGATCGACGGACAGGTGAGTTAAGGGTCGACTGTTTATCACGAACTCAATTCTCGTCAGGAAGGTCAGAAGTTCTTCGTCTTTCGGATGTTGTGTGTGTAACACTGTCTTCAGCGCGCGTTTAACTGAGCGAATTAGGCGCTCCCAACAGCCCCCCATATGAGGACCTTGTGGAGGAATAAATCGCCATTTAATTCCGTGTTGAATTGAGTTCAGCTTTCTTTGGATGGTGACATGATCCAGGCTTTTCACTGCGTTTCGTAACTCCTTCTCAGCGCCCACCAGATTCGTGCCATTATCCGAAAAAATCTCTGTCGGACAGGGTCGTCTACTCGTGAACCTTTGAATGGCCATCACACAGCTTTCTGTAGACAGGGAATGACCAACCTCCAGGTGAATGGCTCGTGTAGATAGGCACGTGAACAGCACGCCCCATCGCTTTTCGTGTCTTCTTCCAACGGCTACTTCTATTGGACCGAAGTAATCCATACCCGTGAAATAGAAAGCATGCGGCGGTCTTGTCACTCTCATCGATGGAAGAGGGGCCATTTGCGGTGGAATCGGCTTGTTAAATTTCAGTTTACACCACGAACATTCCGTTTTCACCTTCTTGACTGCAGATCTAAGACTGAGCACCCACCAGCGAGCTCGCACTTCGGACATAACGGTCTCTAATCCTTGGTGAAAACAAGCTTCGTGATAGTGCTTGACGATCAGTCTTGCTACATGATCTCTTCCGTCCAATATAATGGCATGTTTCTCTTCTATATCCATTTCAGGTGAATTCCTCGTTCGTCCAGCAAGTCGAATCAGACCATCAACATCAATTGTCGGGGATAAACAGTGCAAGCGGCTTGATTTATGCACAGTCTTCTGTTTGGCAAGCAACGTTTCTTCTGGTTGAAAGCATCGATGCTGGGAGATTTTTGCGATAAGAAATTCAGCTCTGCTTATTTCGTTTGGCGTCAATTCGCGAATCTGCCTTACGTTCGGTTGTTTTACAATGAGTGTCGTTCTAGCTTCGGCACAGGCACGTTCTTTCAGTAAATAGACGTATCGGAGAGTCCAAGCTACTGTTCTCGTCAACATCTTCCACGATGAAAATTTGCTCGAAACAAAAACGTCATCGTTTCTGAATTCAAATTGAGCACAGACAAAGTTCTTCCTCTTCTCATTCTTGTCGTCAATGCAGAGGGTTGCTGGTTGTTCAGGCCAATGACAACTATCGCCGCGTAGAAATGCCGGACCATGGAGCCATGTCTTGAATGCCGGAGGGCTGAACTTGTTTCCGCTTCTGGTAGCGATGTCAGCAACGTTCAGTTTGGTCGGTACCCAGTTCCAATCTTTTGGGTCGTAGAGTTCTTTTATTTGGCTTACACGATTCGAAACAAATTGCTTGTAGACGCTGGTGTCTGCCTTCACCCAATGCAACACAGTTTGGGAATCGGACCAGAAGTAGCGTTTCTGTACTAGAACTTCCAGCTCTTCTGCAACAGTTTGTGCCAGTCTGCAGCCCAACAGCGCTGCTTGAAGTTCCATTCGATGAATACTGACTCTTTTAATTGGCGCCACTCGTGCTCGAGCCAGAACAAGAGCGCAATCGTAACTCTCCCCATATCGACATCGGAGGTAGGTGGCGGCGGCAAACGCTTCTTCACTTGCATCAACAAAGCTGTGAAGTTCGATGTAAGGGCAGTGAGTCAAATCTGGCATGTAACATCGAGGGACTCGGAAATGTTTCAGATCACGAAGCTCTTCAATCCAGTCGATCCACTTCAAGTTAACTTCTGGAGGTATGACTTCGTCCCATTCTGTCCTTGTACACCAAAGTTTCTGGACCAGTATTCGTCCTTTGATGCTGAAGGGAGTCACAAGTCCCAGAGGGTCAAAAATAGACATGGCTGCCCTTAATATTTCTCGTTTAGTTGGGAATTCTAGCTCTTTGAAAACTTCGCCCAGGCTTCGGTGAAACACAAAATTGTCTGTATTCGCGTCCCACCACACCCCCAAAATTCTTTCAGTCGGCAGGTTGGTTTCAGGTTGTAGGTTTTTGAAGGAACTAGCTTTTTGCTCGTCGTGTAATTCCTGCAGAACGGCTTTCGAGTTCGATATCCAGTTACACATGTTAAATCCGCCTGATCTGTGGATCTCTATAATTTCTCTTACACGGCGACAAGCTTCTTCTTCGCTGTCTGTTGAATCCAGTAGATCATCCATGTATTCTTTGTTCATGATGGAGCTGCTGGCTTCTGGGTATATCGATGCGAACTTTTTGGCATTCTCATTGACGACATACAGAGCAGTGGCAGGTGAACATGTCGAGCCAAAGGTCATCGCTTGCATGATGTAGACGTCGGGCTTTCGGTTTGCGTCTCCGTTCCGCCATAAAAATCGCTGGGAATCTTGGTCTTCTTGACGTATTCGGACTTGATGGAACATTTCTCGAATATCGCCGACAATTGCGATTTTTCTTTGTCTAAATTTCAGCAGGATGGCGGGTAGAGAAGCCAAGAAGTCAGGTCCGTTTAGTAAACCATCGTTGAATGAGATGCCATGTTTTCCTCTAGCTGCAGCGTCGAATACCAGACGTAATTTTGCTGGTTTCTTGGGGTGTTCTACGCCGAAGTGCGGTAGGTAATAGGTGCGATCTCGAACCTTTCTTGCTTCATCGTCAGTTAGTTTCGCAGCATAACCTTTTGTGATGTATTCGTCGATTTTATTCTGGTAGGTAGACTTGAATAACGGGTCCTTCTCCATCTTTCTTTCCATTCCCCGAAGTCTGTTAAGAGCGTTTCCAAAGCTGTCGGGATACGAGAAATCATCCGACTTCCATAGCAACCCGGACTCGTACCTGTCACCAATCTTCTTTGTTGTTGTTTTCAATATCTCTAAAGCTCGTTCGTCATTCTTGGATTTGGGCTTGTCCATTCTTGTTGTAGCTCCGAAGTTGTCCGTTTCAATCACCTCTTTGACGAGATCGTGGATTTGGTTTGCGTCATAACAAGTGAGAACGAATTCGTCGTCAACTCTCCCGTGAAATTCTTTATTGCTACCGTGTAGAGTCCAACCAAGTCTTGTCCATGTCAGGACAGGCGAGTTTGGTGGACCTTCCACAATCTTCCGGGGTAGAATCAACTCGCAGTTATCTTGTCCAATTAGTAACATCGGCTTGTCTCGGGCTACAGGTAGTGGTTGGTCGAGGGTATCTAGGTGTGTCCATTTCTTCTTCAGTCGTGCGATATCCACATTTTGTCTGGGTAAGTCGAGGTTCTTCATAGTACGGGCGTTCTTAACTTCGTATACTTCGTCTTCAAATAATCCTCCGATCTTGAAGCTAACCTTTCTAGACGTAGATTCGTCATGTCTCGATGAATTCGTCCAGCATGTTGAGAATGGTGCAACTTCGCCTTTCAGTCCTAGTCGGCTGGCGATGTTTTCATCTAAAAGCGTCACGGTGGATCCGTCGTCCAGCATCGCATACGTGTCAATATGCACGTTATTGCCGTAAAGTCTGACCGGACATACTTTCAGAAGAACCCTTGCCGTAACTTTCTCTGTTTGCGTCGCAACTATCTCGGTTTGGTCTTCTATGGTTCGTTTAATCGGTTTTGTCGAAGTAAGCGTCGTGTTGTGTAGTAGGCGACTATGCATTTTCTGGCACCCGTCAATACCACAGGCTTTTTTTGTTTTGCAGAATCGCAACTGGTGTGGTTGAAAACAGAAGAAACACAGTTTCTTTTCAACGACCATTTGCCATCTCTTATCGATCTCAGCTTTCCTTAGCTTTAAACACTTCTCGGGCTTGTGCTTGTCATTGCAGAAGATGCATTTGACGATTTTGTCTTCAACATGTGTCAAGATGTGTTTTGGTTGACGATACTTTTTTGTAAGTTCATCAACTGGTGGTCTAAAGAAAATACTCATGAGCGAAGCTTCTTTCTCGACCCATGTAGAGAAGTGTTCCAGCGTGGGGACTTTAAGTTGATTCCTATCAACGTATTTTGCCCAATTGTACTTGAAACTGGATGGAAGTTTATCAGTGAGTTCGCCCATCAGTTGGGGGTTGGTCATGTATGGTTCCATGTCTAGTGATCTGGCCGTCGCTGTGAAGTTTTGAACGACAGTTGACAAATTAATCAAGCTGACGGGATCGTCGTCGTTTACTGTTGGCGTTTCACGAATTTTGGTCAGCATCGTTTCCATGATAAGCTCTGGACGGCCGAATCGCATTTGCAGTGTCTTCAGTACTGCGTCAACATTCTTTGATGAAATGAATAGTGCTTGAACCGTCTTGAAAGCGTCTCCTTCGAGGGAATTTTGTAGTCTTATCATGTTTTCGTCATCGCTGTATTTCCTAGTGCTGTTGCTTCTCCGGTAAGCCGAAATAAACGTTGGCCATTCCTCAACCTTGCCAGAGAAGTGAGGGAGCACTACAGCGTTGGACTGATTGCGAGAACCAACAGTGAGTGTCTTCAGCGTGTTAGTGAGGGATTTCATTGCGGTTGTCACAGCGGCTGTCATGTCTGTAGGCTGGATGTTGTCGTCTCTTCCGTCCTCATTCAACCACTTCTGTACCTTGTCCACTGATCCCATCTCTGACTGCTCTACGTCCAATCCCTGACTCGATTCCTTATCTTGACTATTGATCGATGCTGCCTCGAATGCTGCTACTGTCTCGATTAAGCGTTGTCGGCGTTCCAATTCATTTTTCTCCGCTTCCCGTTGTCTTTCTGATCTCCTCTTTTCTAGTTCAAGCTCTCGTGTCTGTCGTTCCAATTCAAGCTCTCGTGTCTGTCGTTCCAATTCAAGTTCTCGTGTCTGTCGTTCCAATTCAAGCTCTTGCTGTTCAAGCTGCTTTTGTCTTTCCAATTCCTTTTCCTCGTGTTCTTTCATTATTCTGTTGAGTTCCTTCTGCTTTTCGACTTCAATCGCTAATCTTCTCCGCTTTACTGAACTTTTTTCTGACATCTGGATTGACACCGTAATCGCCTTGTCTTCCTCTGGAGTCTTACGTGCGTTTTCCTGAGTTGTACGTCCGCCAGGAGCGTCACGTGTAGAACTTGCAGCTGGGTTCAGTCTTGAGCTTCGTCTTGTAGCTGGCCTTTTTTCTTTGTCGGACATATTTAGGTTTCGGCACCAATGTTAGAAAATCTCTGTCTGATTTCGTTTATATTTTATTTCTGTCAAATCTGAGTCTAAATTTTCAACAATGTAAATAATAATAACAAAGTCTAATCGTCGATTGTCCGTAACACCAAGCCTATCAAATTTTTTGGGTTAGAGGGTAATCGTTCAATTAATAGCTAGATAAAAAAGTAGAAACACAGTTCTAACAAGCTTTTTTATTGTTCCAGGTATGTTGATGATCCACTCTGAACACAAACCGGAAACTCTAATCACATTCTGTAAGTACATTTTGTATGCGGCATTTATGGTCATTCATTACGCTTGAGGTGACGAAGTCCGTCGCTTTGGAAGTCGACAAATTTTCTCCAGCCGTCCGCCCATAGACCTCGTAGATCGTGAAACAAACGGTGAAAGGCGTTCACGTGTGCCGCAGCTCTTTCCATTGATGGCCAATTTCTGCTGCGCCGCAATTCCAAACAACCAAAGAGTAAAATAGTTGAAAGACAGCATCATTGGCAATTTCCAGCGTCGGTCGGTGTAATTTATAAAGTGTTTGGTATTTACGCTGCACGTCATGGCTCTCTGGCACGGTGCAAACAGAGTAATTACACGTCCATCAATATGGTCAGCTGCGTTTGACCATCGCGGGTTTTGGGCTATGGAATTGGTCGTTGCTACACATGTCGCGGTTCGTCATCATTCCGCTTTGCATAACATTACGCCCTGAGCATGATATTCCATAATTAGGGTAATATATTAATTGTTATGCAAACACAATAGGTGTGCACATTGGTGACAGTTCCGACAAGGAACGCGTCATTTTGATATGCGTCCTGAAATTGGCACTTTTCGTTGGCAATTTTCGTAAATTTCGTATGGTTACTAGTCAGTATTAGTAGCTTGCTTCTGTAGAATCCGTGTCTCATATCTCATACTCGGTAACTCGGTCGTTTTGTGAACGTGCACGCTACGTTTTCGTGCGTCACCTTTGAGTGATTTACAATTATTCAACATTTCATCAACACATCTTTTGAAGATTTTTGCAGAAACGTCGTCTTGTGAATAATCCGTGCTTTTTCACTCCTCGGCATTTTTCTGAGTATGAGGTTTGGCTGGTTTTATCCATTATGCGGTATTACTGTTACTATTATTAGAAGATCTCATTCATTTCACTGGCAGTGTGCATCATTGCCGACATAACCTTCACAGTCAACGTAGAGATCCCATCAGTTTTGAACACCACAAATTGCATCGCTTGTCAAATCTCAATGGGTAGTATTAATAAAAAATAAGTATAAGCATTTGCTTAGATTTCATAGGCGTTGCCAGGGAAAAGTCTGCCTAACAACTCGAACTCTTAAAAAATCTAAGCAAATGCTTATGCTTATTTTTCATTAATACTACCCAATGGCAAACTCCCATTGCAAATTTTGCAAAATCTTTCCCCTTGGTCAGTTTTAACTGACCAGACCTCACTCACAGACATACGAATATTCAACCACCTAAGATGCAACCATCCAATTTTTGTTTGCCCGTATACAACTTTATGCCCCTGCTGTGTGGGCATGGACCTCGTCACGTCAGATCACTAAGCTTCTTTTTCATAACCCTACCTAAGAGCTGGCTGGAGGGAACCCTGTGAAACCTAGTTAGTTACTAATGGCTATGGTGTTTGGCTATTCAAAAAATTGTGTATACAAAAAAATTGCGGCTGAGCGTACCGTTACGTTACAAAAAAGGTTTTCCTTGTGATGTAAAAAAAAAGATCGCAAACAGGTACTCACATTGTAACCGACCAGCAGCATGATTGCCCTTCGTATTGTTCGCCTCGGCGTACACATAAAGCCTTCGCGGAGAACAATACGGCGAATTGGGATAAGTTACCCAAGTTACCATAGCGCTGTTACAACCAACATGGTGAATAATATTAAATTATCCACACACAGTGAATTTGCGTAGAGCTGCATGGCATCAGAGGCACACGGAATTTATATCTTCTCTCTCGACTGCTCGACAAGCACATCCGCTGGGGATTACGTTCGTATGCCAACTTTTAATATTTCATGCCTCTATAGCAGTCCCATTGTAGTTGTACAATTTCGCATCGCCGATACTTACAAATCAATTTCGTCGTTTCCTCTTTCGGGTGTGTATGCACGCATCGCTTGGCCTAATACGGCTTCCGCAAACAATCCCGTAGAAGAGAGCGAGCGATATCGCATACAGTTGCGATCTGAAAGTCAAATGAGAGCATGGTTTGACAGAGAGAATATCAAAAGCTTCCCGAGAATTGCTGTTCGCCAAGGAAAGCCGGAAATAAGGACCTGGCATGGCGCGCGGTTGGAAAAACTTGTTTACTCGTGGATTATGTCGTCATGTATGTATGTGTGTGTGTTGTGTGTGTCTCAGAGAGCGTTTTCTGACCATCGTCAGCAAGCTTGATGCACGCTCGTGAAAAATTTGCTGCTTGATAAAAGAGATGGGAGACTTTCGTCGGAGCATCCCCCGCGCACTGATTAAAAGAGCAAAACGTCCGAATAAATCTCGGCGAGAATGGGACGGCGGCGAGGGTTAGTCGCCCGTTATTTACAGTTCGCAGTGCTGAGCCGATTGGAACCAATCGGTGTATCGATCCGCGAAGACGAAGAAGCGATAAAAGAAAGATCTCGGCCCACTTGGAGGTGCAACAAACACTCTATCCTGCAACGGATTTGGCTTTGCGCCGCTTGGACCTTTGGGCCGGGGATCTCGACATTCTCGACCAAGAAAACTTCGTTTTCATTCTGATTCTGGGTGTCGAATATACAGTTCTTTATTAAGCCGAGAAAGCGACAGATTTAGAGCTATTTTTTTTTTTTTTAGTATGTATTTTCGATTTTTGAAACGACTTTCTTTGAGGAAGTCTTTTAAAAATCCGCACACATTGCTAAGTTGCTGAAATCTTGAGCACTCCACCGACCCGCGGCGTCCAACCTTGAGGCTGCAGCACCCGTTGCCAGTGAATTTCGCCAGAGACAACGCAAATGCAATATTAATTGATTTATATGACATTGCACTGGAAGTGCTGATTGACGGGAGAAGATATGATTGGGATGCTGTCTCTGCTGTCAGCGTGTTGTCGGTACTACATCTCGTCGCGCGCCATCTATCACCAATGTGCTTTCTTATCGCGAAACGCGACCGCCGCGCGCGCCCTCTCGCGCGGAACACGTCCATTTGCATAACTCTTAATCTGCATACACTTAGACCCAACTCTCCGGGAAATAAACTTTGCGAATGCACTAATTCGCTTCTTTCGTGTCCGAATTAAATAAGGAAACTTTTTGTGCTCGTTCGTTCCTTCTATTCTCCGCTACAAGCAGCAAGCCGCGCCGAGCGGTTAGGAATTAATTCGTTCTGTGTGCTCCTGAAAGCCGTAATTTTCGCCGAAGACCGCAAGAAGTTTTTTTCTGCATGTGCGCTGCGCGCAGTGCTCAAGCGATTTGCATGGGATTCTGATTGTTATTCTCTGATTAGAACGTTGACTTTTGCATTGAATTAAAGAGAAGAAAAGTGTAAATTGAATTTAGTTTGGCGAAACTCCGACGACGCGGACCGAGCGCGCGGACTTCATTTCCGGACGCGTCCTGTATTCAAAGTCCGTAGCGCGTACGAGGCAGTGTGGCAGTGAGGATGAATAAGACAATAATTGGCTACCTGTCGGCTGTATGGGATATAGCGTGAAACAATAGTTCGTGAACATTGGAGGCGTCTATCGGGTCCTGCCCACCTCAGAGGGAGGCGAAGTGTATATGAGGTATCGACCAGAAGTTCACGAAACCGGGGCGGGCCAATTTTCTCTCTTAAACGCTTCCGATATAGTAGAACGTACGAGATGCATTTACGTCGTCGTTATTTTAAACTTTACAGAACGGCAACTCAGAATTGACTCTGGGAGATATAATTCTTATACGGCCACGTGTATTTATTCTAAACTATCATTTGTTCCGTTATCAAAACAAAGTTCAACTAATCAGACCTCAGTCACTGACATGTTGCTTCACATATTTGTTTTTTTGCCCTGCATCAACTACAAGGTTACTAGCAGGTTTTCCTGTGTGGGTTTTTCAGTAACGATAACAGCATTGACGATAACAGCGAAGACATTTTTGGAACAGTGGGGATTAATCAGTGTGGTTTTGTTTCGATGGCTTTCTCGTTTCATCCCTTTTCCCGGGGCATCACCACACGATAGTAGGTAAATGCCCCAGTCTGGGAAAGGCGTAAAAAAGTCCATCTGGCCCAGTGCGGATTTAAACCCGGGACCTTCGCCTTTGAAAGCGAAGCCGAGCTCACCGTGCTACCGACTGGGTTTCTTCACATATGTATTTCAGTTCAGTTATTGATTTCAGCTGATCGAATGGTGATCAACTGATCATCAGGATAAGTATCTGCAAACTGCAAAGCAGCATCGTTTAAGTTCACGGCCTAGATGGCTTAAAGTGGCCAGAATATTGGTCAAATAACACAGTTTCCTGTCAGTTCCAGTAATTTTACTCTCTGGAAGAAAATCACCATTCTAGTAAGTCTCTTTTGAAAACTATGAGAATGATCTTCAACGTAACGAGCTGAAATTTTATATTTTTGAAAAATAATTTTCAATTTTTTTTTTTTCAATTCAAAAGTTCAGCTCGTTACGTTGAAGACCATTCTTGTAGCTTTGAAAAGAGACCTGAATGGTAATTTTCTTCCAGGGAATAAAGCCTTATCCCCTGGAAGAAAATTACCATTCAGGTCTCTCACTGGGACTGACAGAAAACTGTGTTATTTGACCGATATTCCGGCCACTTCAGCCCAAATCACACTGTATGGACCTTTTTAAAGAAATGTTATATTTATACGGCCACGTGAATTAATTTTACCATCACATTGTTTCGTCATCGAGACAAAGTTCAACTGATCAGACCTTAGTCACTGACATGTAGTCTCTAGCTATTTCACTTCAGTTATTGATTTCCGTTGATCGAATGTGATCAGTTATTGATCAACCGGATCAACACCATCTACAAACTGCAACGCAGCATTCTGTAAGGTCACGGCGTAGCATAGATGGCTTAGGCACTAATGCATCACAGCGAATATAGACTTGTTGAAAGGAATGTAATATAAGTACATATCTGCAAAGTTCGACTTTTCACAGAAAATTCTGCCGCTGAAAAAGCTTGCATGCTTTTCAATGCCGGTCGCGTCTCGCCCCAAAAAATCGGCGGTAGTGGTGGCAGCAAAGCAAGCTTTTCAATTTGTGAGTCGGATTTATCGCGGATCGACTTTATGGACCAGTTCGGATGCTAATGCCATTAGTATGTAGCGCATTTTTGCCAGAGCGCGCCCCTTTCCAGCGCGCCACACGCAAATTGATCGAAGTTTCCGCATACGACGAAAATGGCGCGCTTAAGCTAGTTTTTTATCGCTTCTTCGTCGCGTTTTATTGGCCTTGCGACGAAATTAGAGAAAAGAGTCGAAGAGTTTCCCCGTCAATTCAACGGCCCGCCGCAGTTCCGCGTCGATTCATTGGTCATGTTGGTGGTGCTAGGCCAAGCCGCGATGCAAATTTATTCAAATCAATGTCCGCAGGGTCAACGCCCCTGCCACGCTTCCACAACAATAAATCCCGAAAGATGCTGGTGGTTGGGATATGGGATGTCATAAAATGCGAAAAAATACTCGTATTCGGATTCGGGATTGGCGATATGTGATTTGTATGAGCGCGCGTATTTAAATTTGGGCCACTTCTATCAAACAGGGCCTGTGCCGCGTCGCCGCTGAGTTGATCCTAGATTAGAGGAATCTCCTCAGTGTTCAGCCCTCTGATGTCAAGACTCAGAAGGAAGTCTCTTGTTGTGTCTCGCCTGAGTCGTCCACGGGTAAAAATAATGTAGAGTAAATAATATTGTATTGCGGGATCAAACTCAAACGTTTTGATCCACGCGGACCGGAGGAGTCGGCTCCGTGCAACAACCGCATTCAAACTCAAATACTGTGCGGAGGGAACACACAAGTGAACGAGAACAAATGCATTGTACAAATCGTGTAATTCACACACAAAATAAATGAACTGGGAACACAACCACAATAACGCCCGCCGGGCCAGGTACAAGATACGAGAAGTGAAACTTCTCGTTTCGAAACACAAACAATACTGGCAGAGGTACGCTTACAAACTAAACTGGAAAGAGTTGGAGACTCTCCAAGTGAAGACGGGGCACAAGGCCACCACAATATAACAAATCAATTCAAAACGCAAATTGCGGAATCTACGTAACTTCTAGCTTTCTAGCAAGTATAAGAAAAATGAAAAATGACTTCCCTGTGGCCGACGTGCGTTGCCGAAGTCCCAGCGTCTCCATTCCTGCCGCCCTCACCAGGCCACCGCACCGGACCTCCGACGGATGTTCCTGGCGTGGGCCCGTGGTTTCCGGAAGTCCGGTTAGCTCAGCCGGAAAGTTGTCGGTAATTCAAAATAACAAGGCGCCCAGACCTGACGTAGTTTTGGTCGACGCCTGGCGATGTTGACCTGAAGAACTCCCCAACCGTCGGGGCCGTGGACCTGGGAGACAGACAACAGAAACCGGCGGTGGAAACTCCAGCGGCGGTGGAACGTGGAAAATAGCGACAGAAAATGGGCCCCTGTAGAAGATGAGCCGAGGCGGCCGGCAGCCATTTTCTACTCGTGCAGCATTGTCGGTACGGATTCAGCGACAGAAAAGAACGAGTCTTCCGCTCAAAATGATTTCTATAGCTTGCGCTTATCGCCGAAAAACTTCACTGAAAAACACGAGCCTGCACGTCACACGTGAAACTGGTGATGGCAACACCAAAATTCCTAGATCTCACCAGAAGTAACCAGGAAATGAGCCGTTCAAAATCAGAGTGGTGTAAGTCATAAAACATCATTTTGAGATATGGCCCTGAGAAGTTGAAAGATCCTATTTGAATGTACAGCGAGGCAGAGGAGCGAAGGCGTGTAATTTTTTTGCATAAAGTGCTGCGATTTTTATTCTTAGCCTCAAAAATAGAGCAAGAAAAAGAGATTCTGAATATGTCAAAAATCGAAAAACTCCAAATCGTGACTTACACCACTGTGGTTTCCATGGGCTCAAATGGCACACGCGCAACTGGTGGTGTGCATTGAAGCGAACCACCGTTCGTGCGAAAATCCGAACGTAACAATTGTTTCAAAACTCGCTGGAGACCATAACACGCGAATAAGACACACCACACATCTGCAAACATGGCGAAGGAGCCGTGCATCTGAAGCTTGCCGGAATATTCGCAAAGCCACTAGATTTTTCTAGAGCTCTCGTGACTAGACCGTCAACCGTAGTGGAATGTGCCGAAATAATAATAAACGCGACAAGAGCTTTCGAGATCTTTCGGAAAAAGTCTAGAAAACTCTGGAGTATTTACAGAAGCGGGTATATCAAGATCGGTGTTAAACTGGAGCAGGAGCAGGCATAGTTAAATTCAGAGTGACGCGACGGTGCGAACACTGCAAAATCGTCAGAGCGATACCTAAGTGCGACAGTTTGTGACTAGTAAATTGGTAGTACGCAGTAAGAAATAATTATGTGTTTGAAATCTGTTTCGCAATTATTGCTGAAGTACCCGATTCAAATTCGTAACAATAACCTTTGAAGGCAGGGGATTGCGCCGGGCGAAGTGATAAAAATGAAGCTTGTGCACTCATTAGAAGCAACCCTGATGCCAGTTACTTCACATTAAAACTCAGTGTCAATAGCAATTCGCTTTCAGGTAACCCACCGCTTCTCTCACTAGGATATCTTTTGATGCGCCCAAAGCCTTTGGTGTGGATTAAACTTAATTTTGAAACCTGCATCCCGCACTCTATACACTCGCCGGGAAAGGAATTATGCACTTCTTGGAAGATTGCGCTTGTAGAAGCGATATACTCGAGCTGCTCACGCCACCGTGCACCTACTACTACCCACCGAGCCATCAGAGCACAACTTTAATTGCATTCCCATATACTTTGGGAGTTTGCGGAGGGTCATTGTTGCACATTTCGGACGATTCAGTTTTAATTACAAAACGAACAAATCCTTTTATAGGAAGAGGGAACGAGAGAGAGAGAGCAGGTTCAAACCTCACGGCCATTACCGCTCGCTTGTTTCTGGAGGCGGCATGCAGCGGCGGCCTCTTCGTCGACCATTTCGCCAAGTCATTAACTAACATAATGAGTCTGTCACCGCCTCCTGATGCCGCCGCTGCCACCGCTGCCCTCAGAAAGGTGAAATTTTGTATAAACGCGCAATTCTCGTCCTATTCAGGCACGCCGCACTAACAAAACTATTTTGAACGCGTCGCCGCAAATTTTAAATCGTCCTTTTAACCGAGCAAGCATTTTCGGCCTCCCGTATACACTGCTCATTGGTGCGGCAATTTTGGTTCTAACGCGGCGGTTCACCGACGTTATGCCATTGTTCTCTCGGCAACGTGAGGCCAAGATAACTCCTGTCATTATTGCGCCATAGAAACTAAGGTTTCTGCGTGAAGGCACAGACCTCGGTACAGACATTGGAGATGAAGACGACTGGTTCTCCAATGAAAATAGTATTGGGTGCTTGTCTTTCCGAGCTTCAGCGCAGTTCGCCTGTCCATCTAGTGCCCTTCGCCTCATTCATACTTCGATTAAGTCGTTCGACTATAAAATACCTTGTTCCAAATCTCAAAATCATTTGACTTAACTCACCACGCACTTGACCTTAATGATTAATTAGGTATTCATTGAGGTACTCGCAGATTTGGATATATCGATTACTGTGCTATTTTTGATTGAACGAGACGATGACATCAAAACCAAGGTCGTTACTATTTTGAACATGTCTGAATTACCTTGAATAGAGCCACAGGAGCAGCTTTGTTTAGTACAGTTCCTTTCTGTGCTCATTCAAAAATGCATACCTGCCATGACTGAACACTGAACAGCCATTACGACTCGTTTCCGAAATTGATTCGTCCATTTATATCTCAGTTGAATGGTGAATAAAACGGGCGTCATTCCGTTTTTGCCCTCATCCAGCATCCAGCGGCCCGACGACCGGAGCTCTGGCTGTTGGCTGGCTGCATACAAATTTATTCGCCGGAGCCAGATGAATAATTATTCATTTTGTGTAAATAGCGGAGCGTGTCATTCCGTTGTGCACTTGTCGTTGTTGTGCTTGACATGTAGCAAATGAAGTGAATTCGGGGCGAATATGTCATCCATAATGGGATATTTCTCTTCTCTGTCTGTATGTGTGTGTGTTTTTTTTTCTGTACGTTATTGTATTGTTAGCACTCGCGCATTTTTGGCACAATGTGTGCCCAGAGCACGGAGCTTTTGTTTGTGCTTTGCCGAAAGTGACGACGCGCCTGTTGTGACTACCATGTTTTCACGGAAGTTGCGGGAGTTGCGAGAGTTGCGACAAGCGACAGCCTTTGAATAACGTTCAAGTGGCTACATTCACCTATCTTTGATTAATGGACGCCCAATCGAATCAAATTCAAATCGAATTCGAATTCAATTTTATTCGTCATGCTATTGTCTACGTTCGTGGATTCGTGAATGCAATGGGCGTAGTTTGGCGGTTAACTAGAATGAAAAATGTATTGAAGCGTCCAGAACCACCAATTGATGTTAGGACTATCAATCCGTGGAACCTTGAAAATCGAATGAAATTCTTCGTTGGCAATTAATGTGGTATCTCGTGGTCAACTCTTTTCAAGCATAACTCCTTATACGTAAGCTCGTTATTAAGCCATTTACATCTAATATTGAACATTATCTGTTTCCCTACTGACGACATTACCCTAGTTTTCCGTGCTAGAAGTGGAACGCCGCAGAAGACGTTTACATCTTTATCTGGTGGGACTCTGTAAATATTCATTCATAGTTCGATTGAGTCGTTGGATCTTGGCGTTTGCTTAACGGTGAACTTGGGTTATCCAGGTAGGTAAGTACCGTGCGATCAACAACAAAAATCACTTAGGGGTTGGCTATGAAAACAGAATATTCATCGATGAATTGGCTTAATGACCCAACTCTCCGACACCAAAGCCAACCCTAATTGGTTTCTTTTTGATAGCGCCGTAGGAAGTATGAACGTACAGGTGCCCCGTTAAGACTCACTAGCTGCCTTATCCCTGGGACAATTTCAAAAATTAAAACAGATCCTTGATGATTTTTGCTGAATGTTTTGAATTTGCACATAATTTTTTTTTAATTTTTCAAATCATTTCACCTGGTGTCTCGAGCGTAAACTGTAAACAATGTCTTGAAAAGCGCACATCGATTTGCGGGACATAAAACAATGATTTTTGTGGGTTTAATCTGGAGGTGACAGGCTGTCGCCAGCGAAACCCTCTGGCACTGCATTTGATTGGAACATTTTTGCAGACATCCGGCTGTAGTCGGAATACACAAACCATTAATAAAGTTCTTAACCAAAACAATAACATTCAACCCTTCAAAATACTTATTGGATTACATGGAAGATAGACTTGCCTTGGTGCTTTATTCCCTCGTCAGTAATGCACTAACAATTATTGATAACTGGGCTGGCACTACTCTTGTTAACTAATTGTGGCGACAAATAATTTGCTTCTGCTCCAAATGTCTATCGTTCAGCACCACACACTCGCAAGTCCTTTCTTCTCGCCCGCTCCTATCTCGTGAGCGTCCTTCTTCCAGCGTTATCTTCTATCACCCCTCGGGGGAAACTTCCCTTGATCTACAACCTCGATACGCTAGCATTACTTGCGATTCAAATTCAAATAATTCATTGTTTTTCATAATAATACATAATTATGTGGGCTGGTTAATTGGGTTTAATCAATAATATTCCTTTGGAAAAATCTTATTTCGAGTATCCGAGTAGATTTAAGTAAGTATCCCAATTATGTTATGGTTTCATAAACCGATCCAGGAATACATCCAATCCATAATTGCTATTCAGCTTTCTTGAACACCCACTCATCTTTCCAGCTGCTTTGATTTGGAAAACAGTGGCACGGCTAGCTTCGAACAAATTCCTGCTCCTTCTACTGAAAAAGACAATATCACTAACCAACTAAAGAAGCGGTTTTCTCAAAGTTTTCGAGCGCAGACGTTGCCAGTATTTTTACAAAAAGTCATATTTCACTTGCTGAATTAAAAAAACAGACGCTTTTATTACGCCATGAAAATATGTTGCTGACAACAAGACTATTAGAATTCTTAACAGTAAGAATGTATTTGGACGTATAGTCACGCAATTTAATTTATTTGGTACCTAGCATAACTTTTTTATAGCCACCGTTCATGAATTCGTTAAGAAAGAAATGTGAAAAAACTGACTAGTCGATAGTCGTGGATCAAACTGCCTAGGATCATCCAAGAAAAACCTAGCTTTGATGACTGACGTCTCTCGAAGCAGACCAATAACAGCCCAAAGCAGACCAATAACAACAAACCTTATCTCTGGTTAGCGCCACTCGCAATTTCGGCAACTGCAATAACTCAAAGTTGTACAACTTAACGGGCAACTTTAACAACTCTGGGTACTACATAAAGATTTCGCGGTGATATACTACAGCGACCGCAAGATTTATTTACTAGATGTGGGGGAGAGAAAACAGGACTAACAACTTTGAAAGATGATTGTTCTATACCATAAGTAATACAACATGCGGTTTTGTTCAAACTCCCTTTATACTAATTGTACAACGTACAACTATTACCGAGCTCTAGCACTTCCTTTTTGCTCTTGCTCAGGCTTTGCCATACAAACAATTACGTGTGACAAACTGCTTTTATATAATCTCCCTTTCCCGCCGTAAAAGTTGGTGCTCCGCTAGGATTAGCGCCACTACTACTACTACTACTTACTGCTTTACCTCTATACTGTGCATATCCAGCACTGGTACCAGTACTCCGGGACTGGGCCTGGCCCCTCCTCTGTAATTAACATAAAACTTACATTAGTCTGAATTCACGAGCGAGCGTACACGGGGTGGCGGCAGTGTAAGCGGAAGATTATCAGGACGGGATTGTACGCAATTATGGCCGTGGCAATGAGTCATGCTCGGGCATTAGCCGCATAAGTCTGATTTACTAGAAACGTGATGAAGACCCTCCATGTGTGAAGTAGTTGCAATTGGAATGCGTCGCCGTAATTTTTTCGCATTGTGCCGTTCCACGAGCTCGGCAGATTACCATAATCAAGCCGATTCTTTGGAGAAGAAGGGGAGGGAAAACTTTTCAATAAATAACGAAGCTAATCCCTCGGAAAACTTGATGTAGCAGCAGCCGAGACGCAATTAAAATAGGCAGTTCCTCTCCAGTCCTCCTCTTCATACATACCCCAAAAGCGGATTACCCTAGTTTGTGTGATGAAAGGTATATAAATATAAATCAATATATAGTGCGGTTTGAGTGGTCATCATCTCCAATTCCCCCTCAGATAATGGTTTTCGCCAGTATCAATTTCGGGCGTGCCATATACTCTCTCGCCATAATATCGAACACTAATTCAGAGCGACAGAAGATGATTTATGTCTCTCCAATGTCGCGTCCGCGGTTCGCCAATATTACAAAGTACCTAAGGGGTGAGGGAAATACACTCTCGTCCAGATTAAACCTTCGCCCCGGTGCGCCCCCTGCTCGCGGTTCCTCTCGCCTTCGGCGTTTTCTCTTTGGGGAACAGACGCGGCGCTCAGGCACATTATTTTGAGGGAAAAGGCGTGTTTTCCCACAAACGGCTTTCGGCGGTAATCAAGGACATAAGCTCCAGCTTCTTAGGGGGTGTTTATTATGAACCCATTGTATTTAACTACGGGGCAAAAAGGAATTTGCTTGCGAGGGAGAGAAAAATTGCATTGCTTCGAAAGACAAGCCCTGCGGCTCCAATCGTCCCTCCGTAAGTCTGTATACTGTACGAACATCAACGTGTAATATATTGGGCATTTAACGGTCACCAAGAGATTAGAAAGATCAAATTGCACTATGCGCAGAAAATATATATTCAAACAAACTCGATTATGTTACTGCGCTGCTGAATCAGCTTGGGGGATGGACGCAGTGGCCTTTTGTATTCCAGATACGCACTCAACGACACAGAGCGCATCCCGCTGCCCTCTCTCACTCTCTCTCTTTCTCTCCCTGGAATTGTATGTGCGTGTCGTACCAATTAAGATGCGTCCCATAGGAGCGATGCAATTGATTTAATTACCATAAAATCAGACCACCATCGGGTCGTTATATGGGGGTGTGTTATTCGGTGCGAATTGCAAGTAGTGGATGGCAGCTCAACGGCACATACGATGATGGATGCGACCGAATTGCAACAGATGCAGCCAAGTCAGCATCGGTGGCACGGCAGTAGCAATTCCTGGATATTGCCAACCAAAGCCGAAATGTGCGGATGACAGATGTATTTTAATAATGGCGAGCGCTTCGATGTTCTCGGCCGCAACGTATGAATCCTTTGAAAAATCGCTGTGGAAGCTCTCGGCTCTTATCTCGCCAGGTTTTGTCTTTGTGATAGTACCATATCAAAAATAACAGCGAACCGATCAAAGCAACGCTTGGTAATGGGGATAGTTGAACGGATGAACCAAGCGACTCAAAAGGGTTCCGAAAGGTCCAAGTAGGTCTGCTCAAAGGAGCTTTGCCGCATCTGAATTCTGGTTGGCACTTGACCAAATTAAATGAGCTGGGTTATTGCGGCAGCGGTCAAATTAAGACGTACCAAGTGGCTCAAAGTTCACATTTAGCTTAGGAATGCTTTATTTGGTTCCTCAATACTGAACCTTTTTACATAACGACTATGGCGAGTCGTGGGTAAATTAGGAATAAGAAATGTACAGCATCAGCGTGCAATAGCATCCAGTGCAGCAACCAATCGTGTGCAGTGCTAGGCGTTTGCGTACACAGAAAATTAGACGGCGGAGCAGAGGGGTTGAGGCAGGTGCGGCTAGATTTTTCGGACAACTCTTGTCTCTATCCATCATCCCAGTTATTTGGGCAATTGCCTGATTGCTGCGAATCCTCGAGGATCATGCATTATTGAGTGCGAGCCTGGCATAATTTCTGCGGCTTTCTCTCTCACACAATGCCAACTATTACTGCGCCAGTAGTGCTGGGATGTCGGGGGTTTTGTGGTGGAGCTGCAAGGTCCCCGAGGCCTTGTGTCCAGCAATAAATTGTAGCGCGTGCAATGTCCAGCATCATGACAGATTAGTACATCATCAATCATCCTGCTGCACCGCGATAACAACCATACCGCACTAATCTAATTGAAATATTTACGCCGGCGCTACATGGCAGTCCGCAAATCAAACGAGCGCAGACCGACCGACAGCGAGCCCATCAACCAAGAGGGGAGATATTTTCTTTTCCAGGCTCGTGTACGTCCCACTAGATGAATCCGTATAATCAGCATTGAAACTCAATTTTGAGCACGCTCTTCGAGGCTTAGAGATGGCCTCGAAGGATTATTATTAGTGTGTTTGACGCCGCCGGGCTGGGGGAGAGTGCAATTGTCCCTGCAGCGGGAATTCCTGGGGGGTTCCCTCGGCGGCCGGATAATTAGTATATGAGTTCGTTATCCGGTCGTATTGGGCAATAATTGCGCCCAGGAAGTCGAACTGAGCGAAGCTTCCGCTCTTGGGATCCTGCTGTGGGGGAGTGGGAGTGGGAGTGGGACCAGAGAGGAGGATGTGTAGAACCCCTCCCCACCTCCATGCCGCGCCAGACTCCCTTATGGTAATCCGCTCACATAGAGGCTGTATTTCATGGGGCACCGAGGATCGGGAGGACGTATATCTAATGAAGACTGTCACCGGATCGGGATTTTCAGAGCTAAACGTGTTAAGATGTGTGTTCTGTGCGATAGCGGGATTACCGCGCGAGCAGGCGATTTGCATTCATGAGACGATACAAGATTGCCGCGGGAACAAATATTAGACTTCCGACTTCTAAACACTCTTCGGAAATAACGACGAGAATATGTCATTGTTTCTGGAGCATCACCAGCACCGCGCGGCACGGTCGCGAATTTTTTCTTATCTCCAGGATTTAGGGCCGGAATTACCAAAGTTTGAAAATCTAAGCCTCAGTCAGATTTAAAGTTGAAATCAGGACAGATTGTCTTTGGTCCTTGGATCCTCAGACCGTTTTGTTCTACAGAAACTGCCTGATTCTACTTGCGTGCAGTTTGCATAACAACTTTAATCAACTTCTGTGTTTGAGCCCGTCGTACCTTACAATGCAGCTTTGACGCCACCGGATCCAGACAAGCTAACGGTTATGAAGGATTAAGATGACTAAGACGTAAGCTATTTAAGCGACCCAGGGGCACTGCCTGGCATTGGAGACTCTATTCGAATCTATTACTTTAGAAAAATAATTCTTTGTTTATAGTCTCACACAGTCGTTCCACCACTGCGGATGATTCAACTTTATTCTGCCAGACCATAAGGAAAAAGCAAGTGCTAGAGGTATAGTTGGTCATGAATCGCAATGTAGCAGGTTTTATTACGACAAATTCTGATCCGTCTATAGTACTCTCGATAGATATTGTACACTCGTAATCCTGTAAGTCGTTCCACCAGTACCTACTGTGAGATACCCCCTTCCCTACCTTTGAATTGATTAAGCTGTGGTACGTCTAGTGACCCTTAGTCATGATTTGTTGTGTCGTAGATTTTTATTACCTTCACCTAAGTCATTTAAATTAATTTTTCACCTACCTCAACTTCACGTCGTGCTAATACTTCAATCAAACTATAGTAACCTCACGTTCTTTGAAAGAGGATGATTTAAATAGATATTGAAAAATAAACAAAGTCATTTAACCACACCTCAACTTTATTACAAATTAATCAGTCATCGCCACTTTGATTAAATTCATCTTAATTATTCATTTCATGATTTCCAGACGTGCTGACATCAGCTAGCGTTATTAGGAATTATTTAATTCAGTTTACATTCGGTTTCTGAAAGAAAAGTACATCCTAATTACGTGCACAATCCTACGACGAATTAGTTCAACCCTTCCAAGTTAATTCCGTTCTCATTCTTCCTAGTTTGCCGAATTATTGATGAACCCATTTCCTAATACACTTGGGTTTTAATTCCCTGCTTAATTAATTATTAGTACTTCGTCGAATTTTAATTTCAACCCTTTCTTCCTTCTTGCTCATTTTCCATTTTGTACAGTGCCGCCGAGAGGGTGGTTCAGGAGGTGATATATCATCGGGACCCGAAGCCCCGTGAGGGGCCCGTGATCGCAAGCAAGTTAATTTTCTTTTTCTAGTTCCACTAGCAAAAAAAGTAAAGAAGTTGAAAAATCCAAGAACAAAAACCTGATTTTTCTACTGCCGCCGCACCGGCGCCGTCCTGAAATAGCAGAATTCATTCCAAAAAATGTCAGAAATTTGAAGAAAAGCAATTTCACACTGAGAGAAAAAAATATTCACAAACAAGCCACACTGCTTTGGTGAATAGGACTAGGACATCGCATCCGCAAAAGCTAGAAAAGCTTTTGTTTAGAGTTAAGAAAGAAGCCCAATTTTTTTTGTGTTTGTCGTTCTGATGCTTGCTTCAATTGGTGAAGATACGTAATATTATCAGTATCACTATTAAAAAAAATCTCGCCTGCGGCGCCTTTGTGGTCACTTCGCTCGTGGGCTCAAAATATTTTAAAAAAGGGGGCCCGTGAATGACATCCAACATCGGGGCCCGGCGAAGCTCTCGGCGGCCCTGATTTTGTACTAAGAGAAACTTCGATTATTTAATTGCACTTAGTGAGAGATTGTTGTTCACTGAGTTTTGTCTTGATCTTCCGAATTTATAGTCATAATTTTAATTATCGATCAAATAATTGACATAAAATTGAATCTTTACATTCCATGAATTTTATTTCAGACTGGGGCTGTAGTTATAACTTACAGACTTATACAGCAGCTTTATTTTCACGCTGGGTTGGATAACTTCACACACATCTGCAATCAGTTGTACAATTCTCGCGTTGAGCCTCTAATTAATTTAGCCTGCAAAATTGATGTTTTGTTCCTTTCTATCTTGAAGTATTTTCGAAACGACACTGAATTTTCTTGGAATTGCTCAAGGGGTTCTCTCTTTGGGAAACTCAACCTTATGCTCATAGACTCTTTGTCGTGCGAAAGGGTTAAATATTTTATTCTATGGGGGAAAATAACGCGTGATCGAGATTTTGCCCAGATTTGATTTGCATAAATACTGCTAGTGTGTGTCTTAAGCTAATAGAGTCTACAAAATCATGCTCTGTAGGAAGCTAAATCTCTTAAAGGGTTGCTGAGGCTTTCACCCTTTTTCTGGCTTCTTGAAGATAGGCAGCTGAAACAAGGGGCCGCATTTAAAAGCTCAAAGCAACTACAGGGAATTGAAATCGGCTTGACGCTTATCATGGCTGTTCGAAATATCAAAACAAAACCTACTATTATTTTATAAACCAAACCATTCCGTAAACCCTATTAAACAACTTGCATTTGATTCCAATGGAAATCAGACTTGCCTCAATGCTTCCCTTTCTCGTCACTGATGCACTACAACTATTAACGATGGTTTTTTTTCCACATTTATTACTTATTCTTGTCGAGTAATAATTTTCCTTTTCTACACACGTCTGCCGTTGTCGGGTACTCCGACGCCAATCTTTTCACCCCCGTCGCTACTTTCGGACCGCTTCTTATTTCCCCCGTCTCGAGTGTGTAAAAACCTGATACCCAAACCCATGCGCCTCCTGACTCTACATCACCCCGTGTGCAATTTCGTCACTTTCCAATTCCGCCCGTAATTCTAATTTGTTCCTAAATATTTAATTCTCCTTTATTTTATAATTTTTAAGGCGTCCCACCACACTACTTACTGACGGATTATCTTCGTTTTATGCCACAGCAGCATTAACCAGATTTCAAGCATACAGTGGAAGAAGTTGAATGACGAATGAGTTGAGGACGAAGCAAAGAACAGATAAAGGGAAATCGTAAGAGAAATGGAGACTGAAGGACAGAGCTGTGTAATCTCCAGCTGGGCAGATGGATCTTTTTACGGGACTGTCTTTCTTGTTCTTATCCTCAACGGACTCCTCCGTTATTTGACACGTCAATTGGCTTTTTGATTCTCAACTCAGGCTTGTCTTTCCATCTATAGGTTCTTCTTTGTTCTCCGATCCGTTTCTTCAAGTGATATCAGTTCACATGCCCATTGCTTCTATCTGGTGTTGGAAAATCTTTCTGCAAATGGTCGGTCATTTTGTTTCAAATGACACTTCTTGAAATCCCTACTTTGTCCAGCTTTTCCGCAAGTTCTCAAACTTCTTTGGTTCATTGCAGTGATTTGCTTTGTTCTTCATCAGATAAGCGTTCGCATTCCGGAGAGCTTTTGGGGCTCTTGTTGTTGTGTTATCTAGAAGCAGAACCTGCTGCTTACGATAAAGATCCCGGCGCAATGAACTTAGAGCAGAACTCGTTCGGTACACAGTTTTAGAACCGCTGACGTGTCCCACATTATCGTGACGCCATGCGTGTTCCATTTAAACCCACGAAATAATGGCATGTTCCGAGTTCCTCACCGCCGATCCTCCGCTAGTATATTGACGTGTCTCTCTCTTCGCCCCTGTTCGGGACTCCGTGTGTTCTTTTTTACCCGTTTTGTGGAACTGCCACTCCTCGACTGAGCCGGTACTCCTCTCCATAACTCCCCTTAAACCGGTGTAACGGCGCTGCATGATACGATTGTAACATTACGAGTTTTCTACCGAAAAAAGGAGGAGAAGGAGGATTGGAGGAGGAGATAGAAAGAGGACGTGGGGGCTGGAAGGGGACGCGCGCGCGAGGCACACATACACACACCACCGACGGTCTTAGGTGCCTGAAATATTGCATATTGCAGGACTAGATGGCGTTGGATCCGTCGTAATCCAATTTTGCCCCGCTCGGCGCTCTATATCCTCACACACACACTCACACATAGAGTCCTCTTCTCCGTCGTCCCCACGTAAATACATCCAGTAGTAACGGGGTTTAAAGTAAATAAATTCGCTCGAATGCCATTAGCATTATGGCAATTGGACTATAAAGCATCCACTTTGGATAACACGCCCGGCTTTATCGCTTCCCGCCGTCGGTCGTCCTTGTAGAGAGATGGTGTCTCTTTTGCCGCATCAAACGCTCTTCCGGCTGCGCGTCATAATGGAGCTGAACGCCGAACGTCGTGAGAAAGGAAACGTCATTACTTTCGGCTTATACTCGCTTTGATTTCACTTAGTCGGGCCGAAAAGAGCGAGAGGAAAAGGAAAAATTTCGAATCGTATGTTTGGGGATGTCATTGACAGACGCGGGACCGGGTCATCAATCCTGGAAAGGGCGCGCGCACACTCACACACAGAGTAGCGGTCCGGCCGACCGGGAAAAACTAATTAAGGAGATTAATCGTGGCATCAGGCCCGTTGTTGGACGATATTCTAATAAATTGGTGGATGGGGTACGGAAGAGGGCGAGAGCTGCTCCGATGAGGCGTTGCGGGTGTATGGTGTGCTGCTGCAATTAGCGTTGTTGGTTCGAAACTTGTGGGACGTGTCACGCGGCCATTTGTCGAACGCTGGGCGTTTGAGAAATGATCACAGCAGGACGACTGTGAAATGTTGCAGGGCTGCGCTGGGTAATCTGACCTTGCTAATAAATCTTCGCGTCCTCTTCACTTTTTCAGGGTCATCGCAAATCAGCTATATCACTCGTGCGATGCAGCACCAACAGCAGACTTTGTTGGAGGTTCTAACAAGATCCCAGTAGACCAAAGGACATTGTTCTGCATTAAATTGAAATGTTACTCAAACGGTGCTTATTTACTTCCACATGATACACATGTGTTACAGAAGTGGTGCAGAATGTAGAGGATAATGAAGCTTCTGGTCCAATTGAACTTCAAGAAAGCCGAACGGGGACACGTCCCAGGTATCAAAGTAGAAAAGTCGAAACAACAGACTTCAAAGAAATATTCAGTCGAGCTTTTGAAATCCGTGGCATCACCATGTTTGCTGAAAATAAGGTCCTTCCAGTGAATTTCCGACGAGCACTGATCGGCTTACGTTGGGAAACGAGCACCAAGAGTCGTGAAGTAACGCGAGTGAAGAGGCCTTGATGTTTTTAATTAAACATTTGGTTCCGTCTCTGCTAATGGGCATCGAATCTAGAAGATTACGTTACAGATTAAAATGCACAGGTGGCAAACAAGCGCAAAACTGGAGCGAGAATCAGCTCGAAACGGAGCTTTGATCAGCTCTTTGGAAAATTTGCAGTGTTCAGGACATAGTATAGTTGGAAAGTTGGAACTTGTGGCGAAACTCGGCTCGGCTGACCCACATGTGTTATGCAACGGTTTTATTCATGTTCTGTTGGCACAGCCGATTTTGACAGATAAAGATTTTAATATTACTGAAGCCTGAGATTCATCCTGTGAAACTGTACAAACCTACATCACTCAGACGGTGCCTGTAAAGTTTTCCGGTTATTTGAGTCATCTGTGATTTGGCTCCAAGCTCTAAGGTGTAACTGAGATATGTGACAGCAAGAACTTTAAAGCTCCAAATGACGTTAATTAACTTTAAAATTGAAGTTTTGTCGTAGATTGGGCCTGGTGGTAGAAGTAGCACCAGAGAAAGATATGGCAGATGGAAAACTATAGACGCTGAGTTGGAACAACAGAGCTTGGCTTGCATGCCCATTTCATTTCCCACTGCAGACGCAGCGTCACTCCAAATGACGTCATTTTGTCCCATTCAAGTGGAAGCCGCTGCAGCAGCCATCCAGCTCGGCCATGGCCCGCACACACACACTCACACAGCACTAAATCGGATTGGAAGTACAAACTAAAGTTAAAAACGTTAAGCGTCGGGTCTGCGCCGTTGTCTATTCGAAACACATTTCCTGACGCCATCTCCTAAGCTGGAACAAGACTTGGCACTTTGGCGCGCGCGAAATGCACCACCGCTGCCACATCACCACCACCAACACCAGCACCCCCCCCCTCTGCTCCCCTGACACACTCGAGACAATTTCCTCGGCACGGCCAATTGGCGGGGCATCCGCAAATCGATTCCTGCGAGAGATTCTGCAGAGGGATACTGCTGCTCGCTAGCAAGTCGCCATCATCATCATGGACGGTTTACTTTGGAAGTGCGGCGGTAGGCAGCGCGGCGTCCGAGGCTTAACCGTCCACTTTAAAGCCTTCGGGGTGCGGGCGCTTTCCGGAGTCGAAATTACCGTGTGAGCTTTATCGTTTGCATCGCCATGTACCGCCCTTTGCCACCGTCACCTTCGAGAGGACTCTTAGTCCTTTTGACTGAGGTCTTGAAAGGAATTTATCGGTTATATGCTGGCGACGCCGACGCTCCGTCTCTGTAGAAGTGCCAATTCAACTAACGTGGTTCGGCATAATCCTCGCGCGACGACGACGACGACGACGTCGGCGATAAAGACCAGCAGAATTGGAGGGGAGATAAGCCCTCCGAATATTCTTTCTTTCTGCTCTTCAATGACGCGCGAATTCAAAGAATCCGCCCCGAGGAGTACGTAATCCAACATCGATCAGAACAATAATTGTTACTAAAAGCAGTGACCTTTTTGACGCGCGAGCTTTTATTTAAATATCCCATTTGGACAGCCTAATATCCGTCGTTAAGGATTGTGCGAAGATTTTGACACTATTATAAAACTCAAGAAGGTTTTTTCTGCCAAGCTTTGATCTGAGCTTGCGACGCGACGGAGTTTTGTGGGTTGAGGTGAAAATTTCCATTCCTCTTTGGAAATTAAATACCTGCGCCGTAGCTGGCGTCTTTCGCAGACGTTCAAGGACGGTTATTATTCTGGTTTAGTGTACGATACGGCATACGGCTCATTTCAATATCAAGTCTTTGGTCTGGATAAGGGCAAAAACACGAATTATAATTAAGTCATCATGTCGAATACTCGCGGCATGAATAATTAGTCGCCTCCATTCGCTCCACATTTCCAAAGTAACAATTATTACGCCGTCTCGAATAACGTGTTGGTGAATAGCTCAGTTTGATCAAGGTGGGTGGTAAAGGTGGGTCGCATCATCGGCGTTACGGTGTCAACTTGGATAGGGGGGAGTAGCTTGGATGCATTAGAGGATAGAGAGCAAACTGCACTGCACTGTTTGGCATTGATGTAACACTAATAGCACTTGTCACGCTCTATGTTTGTTGTTCTACAGGTATGCAATGCTAAAGATCCAGTCACAAGCACAAAATGGTTCTCCAATCTATGATGGCAGTAATCGATGAACGAGGAACGAAGAGGTTAGAAACGAAAGATCTGATAATGCATAATTACGAGTCATGAAACTTGCGTATCAAAACCAGCAGTTTCACTTAGTAGGTACTGTAAGGGGCAGCTTAAAATTATAAAATAAAAGGGAATTGAATATTTAGGAATAAATTAGAATTACGGGCGGAATTGGGAAGTGACGAAATTGCACACGAGGTGATGGTAGAGTCAGGAAGCGCATGCCGGCGCATGGGTTTGTGTGTCAGGTTTATATACACTTGAGACGGAGGGTGGGAAATAAGAAGCGGTCCGAAAGTAGCGACGAAGAGCTAGAGGATCGGCGGATGGGATTGGCGTCGGAGTACCCGACAACGGCAGACGTGTGTAAAAAAGGAAAATTATTACTCGACAAGAATAAGTTATAAGAGTGGAAAAAACTATTGTTAATAGTTGTAGTGCATCAGTGACGAGGAAAAAAAATACTGAGGCAAGTCTGGTTTCCATTGTAATCAAATGCAAATTGTTTAATAGGATTGACGAAATTGTTTGGTTTATAAAATGATAGTAGGTTTTGTTTTGATATTTTGAACAGCCATGATAAGCGTCAAGCCGATTTCAAGTCCCTGTAGTTGCTTTGAGCTTTTGAATGCGGCCCCTTGTTTCAGCTACCTACCTTCAAGACGCCAGAAAAAGGGTGAAAACCTCAGTAACCCTTTAAGAGATTTAGCTCCCTACAGAGCATGATTTTGTAGACTCTATTGGCTTAGAGACAAGCACTAGCAGTATTTATGTAAATAAAAATCTGGGCAAAATCTCGGTCATGCGTTATTTTCCCCATAGAATAAAATATTTTACCCTTTCGCACGACAAAGAGTCTATGGGCATAAGGTCGAGTTTCCCAAAGAGAGAACCCCTTGAGCAATGCCAAGAAGATTCAGTGTCGTTTCGAAAATACTTCAAGATAGAAAGGAACTGAACATCAATTTTGCAGGCTAAAGGATAAGAGGCTCACCGCGACAATTGTACAACTGATTGCAGATGTGTGTGAAGTTATGCAACCCAACGTGAAATAAAACTGCTGGATGAGGCTGTAAGTCCAAACTACAGCTCAGCCGGATATAAAATTCATTGAATGTGAACTCTCAATTTTATGTAAATTATTTGATCAATAATTGAAACAATGGCTATAAATTTGAAATACCAAGACAAAACTCAGTGAACAACAATCTCTCTTCAAGTACAATTAAATAATCGAGATCTCTATTCGTGAATGGAAGATGGCCTAGGTAGAAGATGGGGTTCAAATGTAAATCTTGACGAGGTCTTGAATTACTTGAGCAGGGAATTAAAACTCAAGTGCATTAGGAAATGGGTTCATCAATAGTTTGGCAAATTAGGAAGAATGAGAACGGAATTAACTTGGAAGGGTTGAACTAATTCGTCGTAGGATTGCGCATTTAGGATGTACATATTTTTTTTTCAGAAACCGAATATAATAGTATATTACGTAACAAGAGTAGTAAGTAGCATATTACGCACGCAGGGAAAAGTTGCACACGAGCGAGCGTAGCGAGCGAGTGTAGTATTTCCCTGAGTGCGTAATTGCTTTACTACTCGTGTTCCGTACTATACTTTATCTTCGACCCCCCCCCCCTTCCCCTGGCTACCATTCCAAATAGAAAGTCCCATAGCTCCGTTATTTGTTGTCCAATTTTGATAATTGATGCGTCAAATTGAATGGTTTCATGCTCACTATATTTTGGCGTAGGTTACTTCAATATCCAGATAATGAAGCTTCTGAGCAACAATAGTTCAATTTGAAAAAAATAGGGTGATTAGAGTTTTTGTGCGAAAACTTTGGCAATCAATAGAGAATCGGAAAATAAGTAGTCTGCATCCACAAAACATTTTCAGGAATGCATAATGACAAAGATACAGCCCTCCAAAGTTGGAATGAAAAAATCGTTCTTTCGTCATAACTAGGGTCATAACTTTGAAACCATCCCACCGATTTCGCTCAAATTTTGAATAGATGTTACTAAACTAATCCACTACGAAATACTCATAATAAATTAGAGAGAATGCAGCGGTGCAGGAGTTTACTGATCTTAAAAACTTCTGAATTACAAAATACCTAAATCGAACCCATCACATATTCTAAGAATAAATGAATGTTGAGATGTTGTATTGAATAAAACTGGAGAAAGTCGATTTTTGTAACACTTTATTCGAACATCCAACTAGGTACTACACTTGAAACTTTATGGAACCTCGGACGATACAATTTATGCTTATGTCAAAACTATTCATAAGGCATCGAATATTAATAGTTGAGGCACAATAAATTATTGATGTTCATGTTGTTCTGATGGCTGGGGTAACTTTGGCGGCTCCGGTAGCTTCCTCAAAACTTCTAGCTCTGCAATCGGCTGGACGTTTTCTTCCTCCGGTTTAGTTCATGCTGAGTTTGTTCTTTGAGAATCTAAAAATAAGAATGACTCATTGCTCACAAATGTTTAGGTGGATATCGACAGTGTTTACCTAGGTGCATACCTGGCAAAAATCTGAAATTCGCAGGCCTCCATGGCTTAGCTGGACACTGGGCAATATATCACAAGCCGAAGCGCTGGGACAGGTTTTCGATTTTACATTATCAAGGTTCCTCGTTGTGGCTGCGGTTGTTGCCCACCCTCTAAACAGTAAATTAGTAATGTAGAAAGTAAGTAAATGGGTAAGACGTCACAAACCTGATGAAAATTGTAACCAACAAAAGTCGAAGGGGGCACTTTTGTAGTTGACAGTTGTTGACTCGACGACCCGTCAAAATGACACGTCATGCTGCTTGCCTACCCACTTGATATCAGCACATATCGGGGTGCAGCTGATGAATTCGAACAGGATTCAATTTGTAAATTGCTGGCGCCATTTACATTAGTAAAATTAAGGAATAATGAAGCTCTGTAAGTGCAAATCGTAAAATAACTCATAAGTTTACAATAACCGTCTTCAAACGAAAGTTATACAAGATTATGTCGTTCTTACATCTCACCTCCATGGAGTTGCGGCCCGTAAAGATATAAGAGAGTTGCCTCACACAGATTGTTGGTGCGTAGGACATGACTGCGGTCGGCCCTGCAAGTGCGAATTTTCGCAATAGGAAGGTTTTTATGTGTAGGGAGAAGTAGGCGTTTTTCATATAGGCATTCGAAAATTTGCTTTGCCGTTAACTTCACATTGACAGTTTTGGAACCAAATTTTAATCATAAATTCCCTAACCGTGCGATCGCCTCACTTTACACACGGCTATCCGTGTGTAAAGATCAACTTACTAGAATTGTTAGTCATGTGCTATTGGTAACTTACGATAGTGGTCGTAGATAAACTAAATTAACTACTTCCGAACGCTAGCTGATGGCAGCACGTCTGGAAATTATGAAATGAATAATTAAGACGAACCTCATTAAATTGGCGATGATTGATGAATTTGTAATGAAGGTGAGGTGTGGTAAGATGACTTTGTTTATTTTTCAATGTTTATTCAAATTCATCCCCTTTCAAAGAACGTGAGGTTACTACTATAGAATGCTTGAGGTATTAGTACGACGGGAATTCGAGGTAGGTGTAATTGATTTAAATGACTTAGGTAGAGGTAATTGAAATCTAAGGCAATGAAAAACATGACGTAGGGTCACTAGACGTATCACAGCTAATTAATTTAAATGCAGGGAAAGCGAGTATCTCACAGTACGATGGATCATAGTTACCAAAAAAGAGCTGTAGCATTGGAATTTAACTCTAAAATAACAAGTAACGAGATAGGGGGTCGTAACTGCGATGAATAAACTACTCACTCCGTGAAATCGCCCTCTGCACAGAGGCGGGCATAACTTCCTAGTATCTGTGTGGCGCAAACAATCTCCCCTTCCTTTATAACATTCTAAGATTTCTTAATTTAGTTGTTAATACTTTCCCCAGTCCCCTATTGTTTTGAAATTTTGCCACCATCATTAATTCACGAACCGTAAGAACCGTTACTGAATCGCCTCAGCTACGCCAGTACGCCAGAGTTAATTCCAGTTGTGCAGCATAGCAGTGAAGCAGCAGCAGCACGCGGCAACAGTGCAAATTCGGGTAATTACTGGTAACCGGCATCAGGCACGGGCGATAAACTGCTCATTAGCAAAGTCTGAGAGAGGAAGAAGGAAGGGCGGGTGTGCTCGGACCGTGAGGAGTTCGAAGGGAAACGAGGGAGCAGGGCGTGCGGAAGGACTCTCTACCTACCGGAGGAAATTGAAGATGAAAATTTCGATTCGCAGAAATTGGAATTTATTGAAACTCATCGACAATTCCGATTCTTTTTAACACTCTCAGCAGCTCTCATAGAGCGCGCGCGGTTTTTAATCCGCGCCATTTTTTTCTCATCTCCGGTTCTTAACAGTCGGTGCAGCCTCAAGCCCCGATTGGTGCAAACGTTCGCCTGTGATGCGGCATCTAGAATTGCAAGAAAAGTGAGAAAGGAAGATTGCTTCTACGTAAACACAATCGCCGTTTTATAGCGCGTTAATCAGCTTCAGTTACAATCACTGTACAGTAATTGATTCATTACCGTCTTGAGTTGAGCTATTAATTATTAAAACTTTTTATTTTCCAACCGGCCTGGACATCATTATCTTGGAGATAATGTTCAGGGACGTTATTCATAATGTTGGACGCCAAGTCTTGAAAGATGATGGTTTCGTTTATTTCTAAAAGACGCCAATCAAATCGAGAGTGGTTTACTCACAAACCCGAGGGCTACTAGCAAACCCGATTTTTTTTCTTGTACGTACATAGGTGTATCCTGGAAAACTTTTTTGTTAATTGGACAGTTTTCGACCTCACCTGTCAGGGTGAATAGGAAGCAGATTCATGTCGGGAACATTCCTAAAATGAACCATCATTCGGGACGTATTTTGGAAAAACTTAGGTAGGCCGGACTACAGCACAGCTTGTCGACGCATCATAGTCTTTACCGCGTAAACCATTTTCGCCAATCTTATCTTAAATCTGTGGCAAGACTTTGAGAAAACATCCACACCTTTATAAATATAAGATTCTAAGCCACTTTAATAAACAAACCATCAATTCTGGAGACATACTTTAATCTTTCCCGGTTTGTGACTAGTGATTACTTTGCTGAGTATAAGCGTATGGCCCACACAATCACCTGGTCAATCTTTTCTACTTGGTTCACCATGTAGTATACCAAAATTATGCATCTAAATTATATACACCTAAACAACCCAATGAGCCACAAATGTAATAGTACGTGTGGCCCTGAAAAGGCGCGCACTTGCTAAGTCAGCAAATGTTTTATTATTAGTGGGCATATCAATTAAATGTATTGTAATCTCCCAACCCACCCCTCTTATAAAAATAAATATTCCCCAAAGGAGAAGAAGAATCCCCTTCAAGTTGAAGACTTAGTTTGGTCATAATCGTGTTCGTCTAGTGGTGTTTGGTAGGACTTTAGTTGTGTTGTAGTTACCCAAGGTAGTACAGGTAAGTGAAGGCTTGGAAATGAAACGCAGAGACTTCAAATCAACAAAGAACAATTTTATTCCAAAGACAAATGTATCGACTCATGTTCAAGAATACAATATCAATTCAATTACCCCACCTTCCCACTATTTGAAATGCAGTGTACAAGTCACTGATGCATGAGAGAACAAGAGAAAGACGAGAGAGAGTGTCGCTTTCGCTAGAACAGATCATATTAGTTCCAGTAATCTAGATTGTTGAGGAACCTGTATAGCGGAAACAGAACGGCAGAACCAAAGTGTGAGTATCGTCGGTACATCACTTGGCGCGAAGGGAAAGAAGAGGGAGACAAAAGTTTATTAGGAAGTTCTGCGGTGACCTAAATTGACGAGGAATCTGTAGAGGGAATAGAGACGAGTTTGGCCAAGCACAGGTTCTCTTGCACAGGCCCCTGCTGCCGAAAGAAAGAAAGAGAAGAGGGTTGCATCTCTGGATGTCTTTTAATGGTACCATAATAATAATGGCAATGAAAGATCAAGAATAAACATGGTCAATAAAATCATCATCAATTATTTATCACAATAAATACCACAACATGACTCAACGTAAATCAAGAATATCAACAACCAGGTCTTAACAGTTGAGGACGTATATTATTTCATCAGATAACAAAGTAAGGAAAGATATCTTCTCTCACGAGATACCCTTCTCTTACAAGACACGACAGCAAGTAAAAATATCCGTTGTGTCAGATATCTTTGTCTCACAGGACTAAGGCTTGAATAGAGAAGACAGTCGATCAGTGTAATATGTATAATAGTAAACAAAAGTATGAAGAAATCACTGAAGCAATTAAACTCAGACTGAGAAGAATAACACAACCAGGTCCGCCAAGTATGATAGCATACCTTGTAGCTCTCAAAACCACGTCACCTGTTCTACAGGTCATCGCTTAATTTTCTCGATAGACCCTGGCTCTCAAGGTAGCTTGGCCGCAGGTCATCTGGAAATCTTGTGGCGACATCGTTCTACTCTTTCGTCTCTCTCAAACATCAACAACAGTGACCCACACGCTACGTGTATTCCCTTGCTCCCCTTATGAATCTCCCGTTAATTGTTACAATAATTGACTTTTACGTGACAGGAATAAAAGCAACTGAGTAACTTATCTTCGAGCGTTCTGAAGGCACGGCAGCTGTACTCTGGAAGTCTCCAACAACGGAATAGACTTGTATCTTCTCTTCACTAAGCTCTGGAGAGTGAAAATACCAATATCTCTTCTGTTCTTCCCCCAGACATCTGTCGACTTTTTTCTTTTTTCCACTTCCCGTTACTTGACGACGGCATCCCCCTTTTCAGGTGTATTACCAGAGCTCACGATGTTTTATGTTTACTCTTCATAGGCTGAAGAGCCGGTCGATTTCAGTATATATAGCCAGTTGATCAACACATCAGATCAGACCCGAATAAACATGTGAAACCGTAAGACCTGTCCGTAATTCGAGCACCAGCCCAAAGGGCACTTCATAGCGACCGTGACAGTCTAATCTTCCTGACACCGAATTCCACTTATTACATCATTGCTGGATGTTGTTTTTAAAGTTCTACAACGATTACCAACATGTGAAACTGTAGAATCGGCTCTTGAAATTTTGTTCGGCGAACAACATTTTTCCTAAACTCTCTCCGAATACACGCGTCGCGGGAGAAACAGGTTCGGCTTTTTGGGTCTTTCAAAAAAGACACAGTATTTGTGACGACCTACTGATTTAGTGAAGACGGTGGAGCAAGAGTTTTGCAACAAGAACTGGGGGATTAGATCACGATATAGATGAATGGTCACTTCTTCCAAAAAGGAGCCCTTTCTGCTTAGAAACGCGATCTAGGCAAGTGCAAATTGCTTTCATCTATATTATTAAACGTAAAGTATAATTTCTGAATGTGACCCAGATGCGTTCTTCCACGACAGTCGCTGAATCAACCTACATCAGTGCTTGCAGTCAAGATCGGTGCTTGAAAGAACGTAAATTTCAAATTGGGGCGCTAAGCGTGCAAGATTTAATTTCGAGGCGCCAATTGTACACAGGCATTATTTAGCGGAGCAATTCGCACCTTTTCAGGGCAGCTAACAACGGTTCCCTCTGGGAGGTGGCGTACATAATCGCACAATTCACGCGCTTTCGCCGAGATGTGTTAACGCAATAATATGAAATATGGCATATTTGGCGCCCTTTTCGCCCGGACGGTATAAGTGAAACATTATCGCATTATCCGGGCTGTAGTAGTAGCAGCCAGCGTTCCAAAACAAGTCCTGATTAATAACACTGGAGACGCTAAGAAGACAACCACCTCTTGTTTTGTTGCTATTAATATCTGCCAGGAAGCTGCCGCCGCCGCTTCGCCCCAGGCACCATAGCACTAAACCAATTATGAGAATCAACGCAAATGCGCGCGAATGATAAATCTTTAATACACAATCGCTTACGTTCGCTGGGCTAGGCTGGGAGAAAGAGAGGCGAAATCCCATCCCAGACCGTCGTGATGCGCTCCTCGATGCTTTTGCTTACCCCGAAAGCTTGTGATGGCAATAACATGCGATCATTATTCATAATGATGTCTTGAATCATAAATTTCGGGGAAGAAACAAAAGATGTGTTGTTATATTTTTTATTTTTGTTAACAACGTCGGAAATACAACGCAAGTTCATTAATAAATGAGAGGCACGCGCGCTCGTTTGCTCGTGTGTCCCCAATTTAAATTGGCGTGACTCCGGAAGACGTTCAATGAGGTAGAAGATTGACGGGTATGGGTTTTTGGTCAGCTCTTTGTACAGTCGTACCTCAGGGAATTGCGCACGATTTGGATTGTCGCGCAATAATCGTTGTTGTGGTGAACCTCTTTCCGTATCAAGTCACGAAATCGGTTGCTACTCTCTACACACATCCCTGCAATTTATTATAATTGATATTTAATGATTACTTACCGACACGTAGGCACAATCTTCGGATTGATCTATCTCGCCAACTTGCTCTTGTTTGTATTGCTTCCCTGCCTTAGCTCACGACTGATATTTCAGAACACACATTAGCGTTAGGAGGATCAAAAAAGAGAATTCTACAATAGTTGTGCCTTACAATTAATGAGGAGTTAGGTGAAGCCAACTCGTTGGCTCTGGGTGGCATAGATCTTCGTGTTTAGTGATGTTTGTAGCTCGGTTTTGTAGCTTGTAATGGTTTTATGGGTGAAAATTCACCATGTCAGTGAGTGAGGTCTGGTCAGTTGAAGTTTATTGAAGGTTGCACACTAGCACTGAGAATCTCCAAAGTGATTTTGAGTATTTATCAGGAGGGTTTCGTGCTACGGTTTTGTTGATGGCGGTTATGTTGGTCAAGCTGGGCATGTAAATCGATGAGATCTGGTCAGTCAAACATGAAAATGGTCGGTGCAATCTAATAGTTCATAGGTTACAATCGGAATCTGCTAGATAATAATGTTTTCCATACTTTCTGAGAATACTACCTTGACACTATTAAGGCTTTTAATGGTGGCAATACACTACATCAATCGATCAAGTCTGGTTAGTTGAAGTTCAAACACAATAGAGCAATCTAATAATCCACCTTTCCCATGCGAAGAATTACTTGCGCGCATACCTGTGAGCGCAGATTCCCGCTAGTTCCAGCTGTATGAGTGGTTTTTTGCAGTTCCAGGTGGTTTTTGACTTACAGTCATAGGCCTCCAAGTGCCTTAAAGCCGCCTGGCTGTCTGTGGCAATGCAAATTCTTGCTCCTTTGTACTGTCTGGATAGGCATACCTGGGCACACCTCTCCACCGCCAGTAATTCGGTTTGTAGAGTGGACAGAAACGTTCTCACAGGCAGTGATTCCCTCCCTATACTTCGGGCCATATATGCCTATACCGGCTCCTTCCTCTCTTACGGATCCGTCTGTGTACCAGATCATGTTGTTTTTCTGCAACCGGGCCACCCTCCGGGCGCTTTCCTGGCGGTCATTTACGACCACTCGTTGGCTCTGGGTGGTATACATCTTCGTGTTGAGTGATGTTTGTACCTCGGTTTTGTAGCTTGTAGTGGTTTCATGGGTGAAAATCTACCATGTCAGTGATTGAGGTCTGATCAGTTGAAGTTTATTGAAGGTTGCACTGAGAATCTCCAAAGTGATTGTGAGCATTCACCGGGAAGGCTTTGTGTCACGGTTTTGTTGATGGCGGTTATGTTGGTCAAGCTGGGCATGTAAATTGATGAGGTCTGGTCAGTCAAACATGAAAATGGTCGGTGCAATCTAATAGTTCATAGATTACAATCGGAATCTTCTAGATAATAATGTTTTCCATGCTTTTCGAGAATACTACCTTACCTACCTATCTACCACCATTAAGGCTTTTAATGGTGGCAATACACTACATCAATCGATAAAGTCTGGTTAGTTGAAGTTCAAACACAATAGAGCGATCTAATAACTGTGATGGAAGACCCTCAGATGATGGTTTTGGAAATATGTACTGCTTTGTCCTTGACACTGTGGAGTTTATGTTGTAATATAAGTAACGAATCATTTCTCATTGGATAGCTGGGATGAGGTCTGTCCGGTTGGAGTTGAAAATGAATGAAACAGTCTGATAGAATGTTCATCTATGATTTATGTTGGAAACTGAAATCTGCTAGTCGATGGTTTAGAAGTAGCAAGGAATGGCGGCCTTGGAAAACGTTAAACTGTCATTATAAAACTGAGTATTTATCTGTATTTTTCATTAATGTATTTTTCTTTGTTTCAGGTAAGCTTCACTTTGATGAACTTCAGTCTAGAAGCAAGGCTTGGGTAAAGTATCTGAGAAACAATGAAGTGATCGAGTGAATATCAAGAAACATCTGACGCGATTACAAGACTTGCATGCATTTCGCTTTGGAAAACAGCCGAAACTTGCCATCATTGAGGCTTTCTCTGAACAGTTATTATTGCATCACAACCTCAAGCGTTTCCCGTTTGAGCGATAACCTTACTTCCCAACGCACTTCTTGGCCAATGGCCTGAACAAAACAACTCAGCCGATGCATTTATGGAACAAAATATAAACTTTCAAGAAAGATATTCGTGGAACACCGAAGTCGAGACTCATAAAACAACCAATTGTCGTCAACTAGGGCCTCTTAATGTTTACGTGCAATTCGGACATGGATTTCATCATGACGGGTTTTCTTTCGGCAATCGCAGCGTCATTTCAGGTTCTTCCGGATGCGATTCGCGAAGCAGCTGAAGCAGAAGAGATTAGTGGATGTGACAAGCACTCTGTCATGCTCAGACTTGGCGCTCGCGGAGCTGCCAGAGTCCCAGATTCAAACCTTGACAAAAACTTATGAATAATCAATGATTCGCTCCGACACGTCACTACTTCAGAGTCGAAGGCCCCTCTCGTTTTGTGTTCTTCGCTTTAATCGGATGTAGTAGTAGCAGTGCAAGCGCGCAAAGTGCATTAAGCAAATTTGCGGTCACGCGGGGTCCCCGTCATTATTAATTAGACGCTCGAGCGCCACTGGGGATTTGCGACACATGATTGATTACACTTAATACGCCACATGACATCCAGAGCTGCGAAAGCCCCGTCTTGAAAGGAAAAAGAGACGAGAGAAAAAGTCGTTTTCTCTCTGCTCTCTCTATAAGTGCTCAATGTGTGACGAAAATCGATGGTGGTGGTGGTGGGTGGCGGTGCTTGGTGTCCTTTAAATTTGCAGTTTCTGTCGCGCGCGTCTGAACTCCGAAGACAAGTGGCTCAACCTCTCTCGTCCCGGAGAGAGTTTTTTAGTATTCAGCAGGTTGACGTCACGTTTTCAGTTTATTATGCTAATTAATGCGAGTGGATGTTGCTGCGGCTTTATTGTAACACACCTTCGTGTAATATGCGTGACAATGAACCAACCCCCTCTTACGGTTGCTGGCTAGAGGCTAGACTGTAACTTTGCAGTGTAAATAGCCTTGTATAGGGTTGTCAATAACTCACGGCGCGACAAGCGAAAAAGGGGATTTAGTGGCGCAGCATGCTCATTGTCGCAACATCACTTAGCATAGACAATATCAAAGGACACGCGCCTGTAGAACCGACAATGAACCCAACAACCCGAGACTGGCCATTGAGCGCTCGCTAGACGGACAAACTGGCAAAGGTCCCGAGAACCCGCCGGCCAGTTCAACGTGCGACAGTGACACCTCAGTTGCAGTTCTCGAGTTGCAAGTCTGAATCGAATTACGACCAGAACTGCAGAATAATTATCACAACTATGCGATTACTCGCCTGTTCTATGCCGTTTGGTATTATTACGCTCTCTCCAGTTGTCGTGTGAGCTATGGTAATTACTTCTTCCGTTCTTGTATGCTTCCTGAAAAAATATACACGTGCACGACACTCTGTTTATAGTGCGAGCGCTAACAAGAAGACGAAAAAAGCTTCGCGCTGTACACCGTATTGATTTGCAGCCATCCATCCGCACGCGGAGCTTTCAAACAAAACGTCAGCTTTGTTTGCCTCATGTTGTGCACCACAAAGTGTTGGTTTCCAGACGGCGGAAGGGCTTTCTTTGAGTTTCGATGTCTGCTTTATTGAGCAACAATAAACTAGTCGGTGATGTCTACCGGTTATAAACAACGGAAAGCAGCTCAATCACCAATTTATGGCGAAGGAAACTGCACAGGAGGAAAGCCTTATAATTCTGTTATTACCCTCAGACCTTCGCTAGACTAGTCGAGAGTTCCACGTCTGATCGACAAAGCGCTAGTGGCCGTCGAGTAACCGTTTGTGTAAACGGGCTTAGCTCACAGTGAACATGAGCGAAGAATGCCGAGAACAACTACAAAGGCTCAGGATCAAATGGACTACAGCCGAATTGTTTGAGCTGGATCTCATGCTTTCGTACGGTTCGGTTAGGCAACTCAAAGTTCTGCACCGTCGTTGACGAACGTGGGTTTGTTGCGATGGTATGGGAGCAAGGCTGGTCGACAATATTGTTTACTCTAATAGGTTGCCTCATCCAATTGATACGTGACGTCACAAGATATCATTCGATGACTGGATTTTAGATGATTTAGTGATGTTCGTCGCTTTTTTTGTTTGACATCAACCCTACGAGAATTGGTTGATGCGCACAACGCCTGGTGGTTTTTAACTGAATTGTTTCCATGGGGGCATGTTTCCATTTATCGAAACACAATTTGAAACGCCGAACTGTCAGACTAAAAACAAGGAGCTTAGGTTATCACGAGGTAAAGCGAACCGAAAAATTCGTTGCCGGGTAGCACAATGGGAACGAACATGACTTTCAACTAGGAGGTCGTGGGTTCGAAGTTTAGCCGTGCCGAACTTTTTTCTTCAAAAACTCCCAAATTGTGATTTTCAAAATTATATATGAGTTGGGCAACACTAATTAGGATTTGGTTCTCTTCTTCTAATTTTAAAAGACAATTTGGGTATTATCGAAGAAAAAAAGTTCGGCACGGCTGCACCTCGAACCCTCGACCTTCTACTTAAAAGTCATATTTGTTCCCATTGTGGTGCTACCAAGCAATGGATTCCCGGTTGCTCCACCTCGTGATAATACCTAAGCGCCTTGCTTTTGGTCTGACAGTGCGGTGTTTCTAATCGGGTTTCGATAAATAAAAATACGAAGCAGGACAACTTGACGCCGCCGACTTGACTCCGGCCATCTTGACGCAGGACAACTTGTCGCGGGATAACTTGACGCCAAGACAACTTGACGCTAGGAGTTATTATAATTTCGGGAGTCTAGTTGGCCACTCTGTTTCTTTTTGTTCCCCAATTTGCCCCCTTGTACGTACCTGTGGTTTTCGAAACTGGCAAGCCCCTTTATGCCTACTTGTGTCTTATGTTTTTGAGCCCCAATGACCTAAGTTGTGTCTTGCTGTAGATATAGCTCGAAGTCACAGTGGGCCCCCATGTGTCTTTATGTGTCATTTCAAGCCCTGATGAGCTCCCTTCTTGTGTCTTCATGTTGTTTACGGAACTGTACTGGAGCCACTTTGTTTCTCCATAGTGTTGTTAGGAAACCCGATAAGCCCCTCGATGACCTCCTCGTGTTTTCATGTGAAGCTCTGAATTCTATCGAGAGCCCTTGTATCATCTTCCTGTGCTTTGGAACCCTGCCGGTCCCAATTCTTTCTTGCTGGGTCAGTCTGGGCCCTGAGAAGCCCCCTTGTGTCTTCATGTGATGTTGCGTGGAGCATCACGTGGAGAGGTCGGTTTCTCGTGGAGAAATGAACATACAAGACTTCATTAGGGGGCAGATTGGCAGCCGTAGGAAGACTGGACGGTTAAGTGGAACCACTCAAGGCATTATGACGCCACTGGTTAATTGTTCACGAGATCTTCCACTAATTTTCAGGCCCTACTTGCATATCGTTTCTCCGAAATGGTTGACGAGTGACCTCTAACAGCTTGTGCCTTTCTTCCTAGTTTATCAAGTTTCGAACTGTGGCTCCTAGGTACTTAATTTTTGACCCGCGGAGCAGAACTCGCCGAATGGTTTGCTCAATGTCATTTTTCGAGAAAAAATCTCGTCAGACAATCACCTTTCCATTGCCTGTACTTTGGTGCAACTCTCAAACTGCAATTTGTAATATTTGTACCATTACATGATGGTTGAGTAGTAGATGCATTCATAGGCGCCGCCCACCCTGTATACATGAAAAAAGCAACTTGCTATGTTTCGAAGCGCCTTCGCCAACATTCCTCGAAAAGTCTACTCTGCTCGGTGAAAGTTTGTATACCAGCAGCAGCAGCAGCTCTTTGTTCCCGCCGAACCCCCGTCTTCTTTAGAGCCCAACGAGCTTTGATTTTGCGTTCCCACGAGTAGAAGTTTCGGCTCCGTTTATCTTTTGATAGTTAATTCACTGTGTCGAAATTTGGCGGCGCTGGGCAGCGAGTGTAGGGGCGGAACCGATGGCATAGCCGGAGAGACAATGACGCGCGCGCTTTCCAAAGCTAGCTGAACAAATATTCGAGAAACACCCTGTAAAATTACCAGCGAGCCGCATTAACAAAAGAGAGAGGAGCAAGCAGCGTGGCGTTGTTAAACAAAACGGGGTGGAGGGCGTCCATGCGGAAGGACATTCGGATTAACTACAAAGCGGGTATATGGCCTAGGCAGCAACGCTAGCTAGTGCTTGGAGGGATCTAAGTCCCGTCCGGCGTTGACCTTTTCTACGAGAGCGTTGTTGTGTAGTTCACTCGACCGTGCCCCGCTTTTTGTAGTTTCCAACTTTAAGATCCAGACTGATAAAGAAACGATCACGAAGACGAAAACAAAACATGTCTTCTGTATAATACGTCACCTGGTAACGCTAATCTGATAAGGCCGGTTCCCTATCCGCCTTCGGAGCTCCGCGCGGAACTGGAATTAATTTCCGTGCATAACGAATTCGAAAGTTTTTATATTCCGGATGGGGTTGTTTCCCAGTGCCGCGCCGGGGGGATTGTACATTTACAGCCCTATGTACGCGACGAATCGACGATGCGTATTCCGTTCTTGTCGTACTTATATTCGGCGTTTTCTTGGCATATCTCTTCACCAATCGCAGTCGACATTGTTTAATGGAACTCTGACGGTGACAGTCGTCGTCGCCGTAGCGTCTGGAACGACAGGCCGGCGTCGCGATGCAAAACTCGCGGCCGTCGTTTCGAGTATGGAAGCTCCAAAATGGAAAAGTTTTGGGTTCTGCTGCTACCCAACTGCTTTCCTCAAGTCTTCTCGATTTATCTCGATGAATATTTGCACACGCTCCGCCATGGCCTGGATGGTATGCGCTATCATTCCATAGACTAGCAACTTTGGTTTAGGAACCTCCTTTCAGCATCATCAGGCGGCGATGGCGACGTCTTTTATTGAGCCAACATAATTCATAAAGTGTTATCTGTATTCATGGCGCTAATTAAAACGTCGCTTCGTGCTATCTCCATGGCAAGAAGACGCTTTGGAATTTTATTATAATTTCACGCTGCTCGGGGCATTACTCTGGGGCGTTTCGGTGAGTGCAATCATCTATTCTGAGAGCAAGCATAAAAAAATAAGTCCTGCCAGGGTGGGTAGTTCTAATTTATGCATAACATATCCTAAATAAAACATTTACATGGCAAATTGCGAGATAGAACAAGTACAAAAGTGCGCACTGCGAGGATGTGCGATAGCGATTCTCTGCAAACAGAATTCTATATTAGCAACAGTTGAAATCTAGAACACTTCACTAAATGTTTCAATTCCAGCAGCTTGTTGAGGTTTTCGCTTGCAATTTGAAATTCCAATTTATTCAGAACTGCTGTCCCGTAAACTCATTCAATTCGGTTTGGCCTTGTCAACTGAAGCCATACTTAGAGGTTCCCTTGAAGGCTTTGAGCATGAAGCTACAATGTTGTCTAATTGCAAATTGCCACAAGTCGAATTATACCGTATCAGATCTTGGTACCCTAGCTGTTAGGAATACAAGCTTGCAATAAGGAACGTTACACTCACAGTATGACGATTGACGCTTATACTTATATGAGGTCCTTGATGCAGGTAAGCATTTTTGGGGACAGGACAAGAACGGTGGGATTGAAAGAGAACTAGTGAGTTGGGCACCGGTGAGGCCGGTCAAACCGGATTCCTCCGCTACTCCGGTTTATTAAAAAGTGACTTCACCACCTAGTCCAATATTGAAGAGTCAGCCCTAAATCAGTACCATGTTTGGTATCATGTTTATTTAATTTTGATTCATTTTAATCGTCTCTCTGAGAACTATAAAACCCTAGTGTGATTCTAGTGAGCTATGATTTTCCGAATTTCTCCTTTCCAAATATGTCGCTTGGTGAGACTCTCAGCCAACTAGAATCACACTAGGGTTGAATCACGGTTGAACACATTATAAAACCCATGTCCCAAATTTAGTAGCAGTAGTACTAAAATTAGTAATATCTTCTTGGAGCCCTGATGAAATGGGCTACTTGGAGACTTCAGAAAACCTAACTTGGCACCTTACTCTATTCGTTTGGAGTTTTCCATTGGCAAGCTGAGCTTGGTCTAATTACAGCAGTAGTGGTCCTTCTGGTTACTTCTATCGAAATATGAACACCATGTCGGCTTCAAACTACAGAGACCTCATGCTTTATTCTTCAGCCCTCTCTCTTGCCAAATAGTCCGGCAGTAAGTTGTGCCATCAGATCGTGCTCACCTCTTAAATAATAATCTGGCGTCAGGTTGTCTTTTGAGTCAAGTTTACCCGCGGGGCTTCGAGTCAAGTTGTCGAACGTAAAGTTGTCCTGTTTCGGCCCTTTTAGTATAGAATATCTTCGATATCAGGCAGGTCGCACCCGTGTCTAAAAATACAAGTGCTGCGTCCCTGCTTTTTCAAAATGGCTTAAAGAATCACCTACAGCCTTGGAAGCCAAGTGCATGCTCGTCACGGACATCCTTTAAGCTACATTTATAACTTCGAATATGATCTTTCAATTCTGGGGTGCGATTCTTGAGTTAGTCGAATGATTTTTTGTATACAAATCTCTTTGGTTTCGTGTGCACTTGGGCTGTCGGGAAGGAGAATTCGTATACGAAAACTTTCGTTCGAGAATCCCACCCCTCGATTGAGCGGGAGGAGTGGGCTTCACTTTTGGGACCATTGTATCACCTTTCCGGTGTTAAGTCCTCCTCCCGGGCAGTCATCAAGGCATCCGAGCCGTTCGACAAACTCGAAAACATGGCCAGGTTGGGTGCCAAGGCTGGCCCTGCTGAGGCAGAGGTCCCCAGGATGAATTCTCTCATTCATAAAAGAACTGGGCAGTGACAGAGCAGATCCCAGCTGTTGCAACCTCTTCTTCACAGCCTCGACATTTGGGGTCATTTTTTGACCCTTATTTTGTGCATGTGGTAGCTTAGCCTGCAGTTTCCCAATCCCCAGCAGTTTTTTGTGTCTGACCCTGGACAAGTTGAAGAAGTCGTTAACCACATTTCTGGAAGGTTAGGCCATCGCGGCTCTTCCTTGCCAGCAGTCCTTCATGTTAATCCATCTTGTCTGTATAATATCTGAGGGTATCTTTGTTTTGACGGCCGTCATAGTTAGCGGTGAGATTGGCTTAGGTACGCAGGGTAGATTTATTGTGGAGCTACATTTATCTGATCCCCGCTGTGTCATTTGAACCTATCACCGTCTACCCTCCCAGCAGAAGGCCAGGAGAGTAGTTTTTCTCAGCCCCGCTGAGAAAGGGCCATGCAGACATTCAGGGGGTACGCAGGGTAGATTTATTGTGGAGCTACATTTATCTGATCCCCGCTGTGTCATTTGAACCTATTACCGTCTACCCTCCCAGCAGAAGGCCAGGAGAGTAGTTTTTCTCAGCCCCGCTGAGAAAGGGCCATGCAGACACTCAGGGCAGATGCCTGCGTGGCAAAGAGCCCTTAGACAACAAGTTGACCGGCCGAAATGTGGCAGAGGGAGTCAAACAAACTCATTTCAAGTTTACGAAGTACATTCAACTTTCCTGTCGTACACGCTAACGCTATGACGGCAACATAGCTACATTGAAGTCGGCAGAAGGCCAGAGGGTCATACCTTGCCTAAAAATTCTGGGTATTTTTCAGAATTGTGAATTGGTTTTCAGCTATGAAAGTAGAAACGTATGTTCGTGACTTGATTTCAATTCCGCCGTCGCAGCGGTCGGTCAGGTAACACAGGAAGATGAATCAAGTCGCATACATTATACGTTTAAACTTCCATATCTTACTCCAATTCATAATTTTAAAAAGCACCCGGTACAAGTGCTTTGTTCCTGTTTTTTTTCAAAATGGCGTATAAAAAGCATCTACAGCCTGAAAAGCCCAAGTGCAAGTTCGCCGCGAAGCCGTGGCCATTATTCGCTTCTGCCAAGGACATCCTTTCGGTTATATTTATAACTCCGACTGTGATATTTCACGGCGAGTTTAATGGTTATTTCTCACGCTGAAAATAGCACACTATTAATTTTTCCGCGGTTTTTGTACTGCTGCCTTAAAATCATTTGTGCTGTAATAATATATCGGTTTTATGCGCGGTGAAGTTGTATAAATTTCGCGAGAACTTGAAGAGCGGTAATTTTTTTTGCTGTAACCAGGCAGACGAAGACCGAAAGCTTCACTAGCGTTTTTACATCTGACATCTACAGCAGCGCCACAGCTTCTTCGACCTGTAACTGCAGCTTGAAATTTGCTGTTTATTTTTTTTTTTAGACGATTTTCGGTTTCGTGTTGGTGAAAGGCGAACCTTTCCAGTTCTGTGGTCAAAAGAAACGACGCTGCATGTAATCGACGAGAAACATGACCCATTTTTCGCGCGCAAGACGATAGGAATCGAGCTTCGATACCCCTAGAGCTTTTCGCTGTCCTTTTTTTTTTTGTTCTATCAGCGTTAGCCCCGTGGGGGGTATCGGTCCACTTAGAACACCAGCGCATTTCCGATTTGCGACAAAATCGATCAGATCTGCAATTCAGTCCTCGAGCAGCAAGCAGCAGTGTCTATCAAAATGCACGAAGATTATAAACGAGAGCGCTCACACTACTAAATGCGCGTGCTGGAATTGAGTACCGTTATGGATACCGCGATTTACACTTCCTACTTCTTGATTTTTTCCCTGTTTTTTAATCGGTGAATTCACTATAATACCTGACCCAAACACAGGGAACTGACGTATACCTAATGTAATTCGCTTGTTCTTTGGAGAGCCCGTTACCCACTCCAAATATACCTGCTGTGTGTATACTGTGTACCAGTGTGTGTCGTGTATATGTGTGTGTGTAAATGGGCTCCGCGCTCGATCCAATTACAGTTCTTAATTAAGTCTTTAATCCAATTATTACCTTCATTAGCACCGCCTTGCTTTTGCCAGAAATTCGGATACTTATACCTAGAATACCTCCTAGATCGGTACATCAATATGTGGCCAATTTTTTGTTTGTTTATTGAATGTCGGCCTATTTTCGCAACAAGGCCTACGTTTTTCTAAGTGGGGAATTCTCTTGATACATAAATGAAAGGTGAGGGAGTATGGAGGTGAGTACCACGGACACACGGTGTGTTACGTAACTTAGTCACACTTCTTCAAATTGAATTTGTAACTTGACAGAAGCAGCAGACTGGAAAGCCGACCCAGATCTACGACACGTCCGACAACCAAACAAACCTAATCAGACCCATTTCTCATTGTTAGCGGCAAATGGAATTCGCGAGCGCTCGTGATTTTTCCCTTTCTTCTGTTGCTCCGTTCTTCGCTTCCTGTGTAGTAGGAGTCTTGTGCGGCGGCGGATTTACTGCGGAATTTTAATTCTGTACAGTCAGTCTAGGGATTATTATTTTGTAAGAATTCGCGTCTACTTGCCATAGCCCGTGGACCACATTCACATTACACTAAGTTTCAATGTTTCAAGTTCGTAGGAATAAAGATGTATTTACTCAGATGCTGATCAATCGATACAGTCATACGACAGAGGTTTCATTTCAGGAGTACCCACTCCTAGTCTCTCCCTTGAAATTTTTTCTCAACAAGTCCTGTCACAGGTCGATAATATACCCGAGGAGGACAACATGATCAGCATACATTCAATTTTCTTGCTTCACCCCCTATGACCACCTTTTCAAAACACTTGAATGGTAATAGACTCGAAAAATTTTCAGGGGAGCAACTGCAGAGCTTTCGTTCAGCCGCAATCACCTCACCTCAAGCTTAAATTTTACCAGTCCGTTGGGCTTATAGCGCTTTAGTCCGAAGTCATCGGACGAAACGGCTGATGGTGAATGAGTATATCCAGGTGTCAGACGATGGTGGTTTTTCATGAAAATGGCAATGAAGTTTCCATCTACTGCAGATGGCAATAGCTCGATTCCTGCACTGGACTGGGCATGCAGAGAGAAGGAATGGCTTCTCTCTGATCCTCCCAGAGTGTCCTTAGCATAAGGATGAAACGAGGGGAGTGACCTGGGAGGGATGGGAGCAACGAGACGACCGTGACTTTTCGACTGTCATTTAAAACGAAGACGCTTCGGAGCTTTTTCGTATTATGCCAGTGTATAAGCTGTAATAGACTGATACGATCTGATCTAGTTGACCAGAACAGCTTGCAAGTAAAGCTAAGTGGTGCGTACTTGCATCAAGGGTCTCAAAAATTTGGTGCCGGCACATTGAGCCAGACCCCGGTCGTTTCATATCAGAGCTCTTCGGAGATGCTGGGCGGGTGAGCTATGAGTTGCGTTTCACCTGGTCAGTTACTAGCCTGCACCAGCTATTAATCTTTGCTAGATAGACTTCTATCAACCAGTATGTCAAAGTGTTTTGCGACCTGAAAATAACTGGTAGCATCGGACTCCGGACCCCCAAGGATACTTTGCGTTTTTTATTAAAGCCCACAGGGACTCTGGTGATTATCCCTAAATGTGATGCTGTCACAATAAATAATCCTGTAGGAGGCAGTAAGCACATGACATACGACAAGGGGTAATGGTTACCGAAGCATGGTATTGAGCGTAAGATGAAAATGAAAATTGGAGCCTTTGCTCTGATCGTACCGATCAACTTCAACTAATCAGACCACAGTCACCAACCTACGAACCGTTACTAACAAAGCATGATAAGTAGCATTCTAAAGGCACCAGTATCGAGCAGATTGCATCTTCCCAACAGTTGGATCCCTCCACCTTTTTGCCTCCAATCAACTTCAATTGAGCATACTACCTCATTCATTAACTCACTGTGTTGGTCGGTGACTGCCCCCTACCTATATGTGAAGAACATCATCCGCATTCTGCATCGCAGATTTCAATTGCAACTTTGCTTTTGCGTCCCTTGATCATTTCAAGGGACCAGATCTCACTCACTGACAGAAGTGCACTTTTACCAAACAAATAATGGCGTTGCACTTACTTACGCCATTATTTGTTAAAACATAGGTACAAGGTCCAAGAATCTCTGTCGCTGGTAAAAATATACCTATACCTAGAATACTAAAATGCACCTGATCGCAGCTACATTTTTCATCCTCGCGTGCGTTTCCCGTGTTTTTCTTTTTTAGAAATTTTAATTTCATAAAACGTTAATAGTGGAGAACGCTGTTCGCGTACACGCCGGCCAGCAACAGCATGAATTCCCGATGCTCTCTGCAGCAGGAGCAAGCGGCACAGGCCGTCTGTTTATTCAAGCTCTTGGAAAAATATTATTAGAAGCGGACTTGGAATAACAAAGGCAAATGGGCCCGGGCCCTTTCTCTCTTTCCTCCGTCCACTCTCCGCGACTCTGCTTTTGCTTTGCTGTGTTATAATATATCCCCAGCGAAAGCAATGACAGGAAATATGGATTATGTCTGGGGACAAACAGGTCTACTCGGGCTCTCAACTCGTCCTTCTTCTTTCTTTCCTACTCCATCGTCGTCGTCCCTGGAACGATACAAGAGACGCGCTTTCGAATTATTAAGCGGAAATTGATACAAAGACGGCTAATAATCGAGAGTGGTGGGGGAGGGGGGCGTATGGAGGAAGAGGAGAGCGTCGCCGTCGCTACGACCCGGGCGTCGTCCATTTTTATTAGCTCCTCTTGTTCTGCCTGCTTGTATAGAGACGAGGTCTGTTCTGCTCCTCTGGCCTAGTTTCCGAAAAACCGACGTCTTTATTAAAAAAGTTTCTCTGGTTCTCGTTTTGTCGAGCGCGAAAGAAGCCGAGCATTGTTTGGCGACAGATGATGGCTTAATTCGACAATGAAAAATTCGCATGAATCAATAATGCCGCCTTCGGTTGCTTCCGGCGTGCGGCAATTCTTAATTCCTTAATTATTAATCCACCTTCAGGTTCAATTTACAGAGCGTAGCCAGGTATTCTCCTCCAAAATAAGATGGTTATAAAGTTTTTGCGTTGAGTGTTGGCCAACTGCAAACTGAATGAAACAATGACTGATGATTATGAGGAGAAACTAATAGCAGCCACAAAAACACAAGAGAATTACCATATGTGCAGATGACAAAAGAGCGAACGAAAACAACGCGCTGATGATGATGACGATGATAATAACGCGATTCATCCCAGGGCTTGAGGAAGGAATGAGCGTCTTGTTTTTATGTGCGCCTCCACTTTTTAAATTTGTCAGTCGAGCAAGTCGCGCAGCAGCTCACCCAGACTTGTTTTTGTGACAGACAGACTTTGGCCGTAATGCGCCAACATTCCACGTTGAATTTGAATAAGTTTCTGTACTATCACGAGTCTGCCTCGCACTCGAATCCCTCTTTAAATTCCAGACGCCTCCCGCGTTTTTTTTTTCTCACAGAGACACCAGAGTGTAGCAGGAGCTAATTGCCGCTGTTCCGTAATTATCGTTCTAGACATCCAGTCCGTAATGTGCTGAATTATTATTATGCAGCTAGTCTAATCCCACTATATGGTCGCACCAGTAATTTTTTAGCGCACTTTCCCAAAAAATGGGAAAAAGGCGCTTTTAGCTTCACTTTGTCCGTCCGTCCGTACCCGGGATAACTCCTCAGGAAAGAGAGATATCGATGTGATGTAAACGCTGATCAATAGTACATAATGTCCAGGATGTCAAGTTGGCTTTTGTTTTTTTGTTATTCTGCCGCCATCTTTGATCCGCCATTTTGAATTTCTCTAAAAGTAATCCGATTGAAATGAAATTTGCAGGCAATGAAAACCTCATCAAGATATATCCAATTTTTGACAATTGATGCCCCGCCGCCATCTTGTATTCTTCATATTGAACATGTTTCAAAGTGATAGAACTAGGAAAATTACGTCTCAACGAAAAGAAATATCGATGTGGTGCAAACGCCAATCGAATGCGTACGTGACCACTATATAAAGTTGACCAATCATTTTTGTCTCTTGGCCGCCATCTTTGATCAGCCATTTTGAATTTCTCTGAAAGTGGTCCGATTTGAATGAAATTTGCAGGCGATGTGAACTTAATTAGGATACATCCAATTTTTCACAATTGATGCCTTGCCGCCATCTTGTATTCTCCATTTTGAACACATTTCAGAGTGATAGAACTAGGAAAATCATGCCTCAACGAAAAGAGATTTCGATGTGGTGCAAATGCCAATCAAATGCGTACGTGCTCACCATATAAATTAGACCAATGAGTTTTGTTACTTGGCCGCCATTTTTGGTCCGCCATCTTGAATTTCTCTGAAAGTGGTCCGATTTGAGTGAAATCATCTTGCGTTCACTAATCTTCCAAAAAAGAAGTGCGCTACTGAGCCTCATGCCCATGAGGCATATTCGCTTGTTTTCTATTTTGTAGCTATTGGTCGCTAATGTATCTCCAAAGTATTTTTAGTACCGGTATAGTAATGTCAAGTTGAACACCGGTTGAGTTTTGTAATGCCCTCTCGGAAGTTGAAATCCAACCAGCCAGGGCTGTCAACCGGACATTATAACGCTGGGCCTTAGGTCCGCAGGTCGTAGGGGTGGATTCATTATTTACCAAGATCTGATGAATAAATTCGAAAATGAACTGTTTTATACTGCAACTCTCATCGCTCTCGGGTTGATTATTTTATTTATTCCATCCATATTTTGTCTCACCAGTTCTAGCTAGAAGTGAGCGTATGTCGTCGTATGCATTCGATGACTGTTATAGTGTTGGTCGTCTACAATCTACCTAGATTTTTGCATTCCACTGTAGCGCGAGATGTTGACAGTGTATCGTTGATGATATTGCGATGGTTCCACTACCCACCTCCACTGCCCATACTATTTATTCACATCTGGATTACTGATACATCTCATATGTTTTCGGTTTGCTTGCTTTACAATTCTTGCTCTGATTTTCTCCAATATCACGTCCAAACTGGTCCACCCATGATTCGGTTCAACAAAACGAAATAAAACACTAGATGCCAGATGCCAAATTTAAAAGAATTGAATTACTTCCTTCCCCATGCGCGATGCTTCAATCTTTTCTCATATCTCTGGCAACGGCGGCGACACCAAGCATCAAGGTCTGATATGTTCAGCACGCGAGACGGGACGACGACGACCAGTTTCATCCCCAAACAAGAAAGCTCTTTCTCTCCGCGCAACCATACTGAAAACACTTCCTCTCCCAAATTGAAGTGGAAATGCATCTGCGACCTTGTCGCGCCATCTCCGCCGCCTTCAGTGTGTAGCACCTCTTTTCTCCTTTTCCTAGTGGTACACTGCCAGTGCTAGTACACAGAGTCCTCACACAGTGAGAGAGGAGCCTGGCGAGGGCTGATAAGCCTCTCCACCACCATGTTTGTGCAAAGAGCGAACTTGTCGTCGTATCAGCGTGTTGCATATCTTGCACTAACAAACCGCCATGGAAATTCGCGCCGCCCTTAATCTTCTCATTTTCCGCAGAGAGTGAGAGACAGAGCACAGAAGCCCCGCTGGTGAAGAACTTATTTCCATATTATCGGGTGAATAGTGGAAACTTTAATAAGAAGTGGAGAACTTCTGTTCGTTGCTGATGTGGCGGCGGCGGCGGCGGAGCTACAGCGTGTGAGTGATGGATGAAGCTGCAATCCCGCAAATATTCACCTCCGCTGCCGCCTGCCCCCCGGCAAGCAGGCACTACTAGCAGCCTCACGCGCCGCACTTGTACGTGGTTAGGGTTCTTCTCACACCTCGCGAAAGCAGCCACCGGCGGCGGCGGCGGCAGACCCCACTTTTGTACCAGTTGTTTCAGATTTTATCACGCGTGCGGTGGCGGAAAGTTTGTAATAGTTTTTTTTTATGTGACGCAAGAGCATCAGTCTTGATGAAAAATGTGCTTTTCTCGTTTGGAATTCCGAAGAAGTTTGAGATCGTGTCTGGTAGCAGGTAGTGTGTATCTGCCTACGATGTAGCTGCAATTGAAATTTCCACTAGATGATCAATAGATTACATCTGAAAGTCGCTGTTAGTGCTTCGAACATTAGGAAGCACTGCTTCTGCGAGTTCTGACCGTCTTAACAGATTGTTCAAAACATCCTCAACGTCCTGATTGCCTGTGACTGATAATTATTACTGTTCCTCATGGACGCCTACTAAGTGACTCAGAACTTAGCGACAAGAATGATAACTCTTACTCCCACACATCTTTAGGAAGATGTTCATCAACCATTTCTCGAGCACAGTACAAATCATCAGAAACTAGGGACACTATGCGGAATGCAACCCTGAACGTCGTCCAGTGGACGATGTCTGACTCTCCAGCGGCAGACAATACAATCAGCGTGACAATCATGCGAGTGCCAGTCCGTTAGTCACTTATCTAGTGACAAAGTTGGTAGTGTTGTTATTGGCGCGCTATTCAACTTCAAACATTTCTTTCTTACTTGAACAAAGCAGAACACATACTTGAACAGACTTCACTTGAACAAACTTTGTTCATCAGAACTTTTCCACTTATCCTTAGAACAGAACTGTACTACAAGTTCTGAGCTGCACTTCTGGCACACAACTAGAATGCTTGGATCCAGTATCGTGACAAGTTTCCAACATTAGGTTCTCAAGACTGAAATATAGGGATCTTGATGCTCGGGCTTTACAACTGTGGAATTAATAAACTTGGTTCTTGATGGACTTTCATTTGGAGCAGCAGTTATGATTTTATCTCTTCTGATGTCATCCGCATGTATGAATTCTCACATCCGAACTCAGTAAAATCAAGTACGTGAACTTACTCAACACATCCGATTCGATTGCCCGAAAATCGAGAGAATCGCCTGAAAATGGCCAAAATTGCATGACAGTCGCCAAAATTGACAGAATATTGCTCACCTGTCTGTATAGACAATACAAATAGATAAGACCATATGTCGTCACGGACTTTTACGGTTGCGTAGGAACCAGGCGAGTCCATCATTCAAAAAAAGGTTGGCTGATTTTTGATGCCCCAATATCCGTGACGACGGTGGTGATAACATATAGTCTTCTCTATTTGTATTGTCTATACACCAGAATTGCCCGGTGGCCAATCCCGCGTGTTCAAGCAATGATGGTTTGAGGGTTCATTTGATGCCGTTTGTTCTTTCACTCTTCCCCGTGGCGGACCATTGTCGTTTACCTACTCGTCTGACAATCCAAAGATCGAAAACACACAAGATAGGTATAGGTATCAGTAAATCTTGTAAAGCTACCCACGATGGTCAAGAAATACTTTTGCAGAAAATCAGTGTGCATGCATCCCCAAAATTTTGAGCTTTTGTTGCAACTGGAACCAGTGATGTTATCGATCTTTGTTCTGGAAGATCTCAAGAATGCCGAAAATCCCTGACCATTCCCTCTATATTGCAATCTAGATATGCCTGATGGCCAAAAATAATTACTTCTGGCAAGCTTCTTCATGCGGATCAGGCATGCCCACGTGTTCCTTATGCAGGAGATTCAACACGTCGTTTCTCATTTTGTTATTCCTGAATAATCATTCTTGACCTAGAGCTCATCTTTAAATCTGTGGTATTCTTATGCAGACTCTTCCAAATTTTCGACGTTCGGCCAACCTTTTTTCGCATATTCCATAGCTTTCATCCGTAAGTAAATCTGATCAGTTTTTTGACGGGATCATGGAACATGATCAAACATAAGATCTACCTTTTCCTCAGTTCCATCTTTCATTGGAAGTCAAATAAATTGTGGCAATCATATCAAGCCTCTTTGGCCGGCAGCCCACTGAGGCCAGACGTCTTGCGTACTGGCAGCGGTTTACGAATAATTTGATCAATGACGACCTGTGGTGGAACCACGAACACTCGACAATTTCCTCTCTCCTGAAGGGTGAAGGGTGCAGAGGGGTAAGGGGAAATTAGGATGAAGGGTGTGGAGGGGAAAGGGGAAATTTTCGAGCTCGACAACTGTCGAGCTCGACAACTGTCGAGTGTTCGTGGTTCCACCCCTGCTAAACTCATCTTCTTCAGTGACGGAACGTGGTTCCATCGTTCGGTTTCGGACATCCGTTTTCGGGTTGTACTGCAGTGCTTGGTGTTACGCCAGTTTCTTCTCGTTCTAGACTCGTCGTCAGATACCATATTTTTGAAGTCTACGAGGTAACTCAGAGCTCGGCGATAGGAATGACGACTCTCGCAGATTTTTAGGAAGATGTTTTTCAACGATTCCTCGAGCACGGTACAATCAGAAACTTTGGCCACTATGCGGAATTCAACCCTGAACGATCCGTGACTTTTTAGTAGCAGACATGACATTATATGCTAATCCCCCAGTTATTTATCTAGTGACGTGGTAGTGTTGTTCAACTATTCAACTTGAAACATAACACCTCAGAAAGAATGTTAGAATCTACAAGTGTCGCGCGTGCTACAAAAACTTATCATTTACGTTGCTGTCAAAAGTTGACTGGTTTTATTTTTGTTGCAATTTCCGCCAAGAATGACCGAGGAACAATAGACTTACGTAGTAGGTTTGTGCATGGCTGCCGATGCCCATAACGTTCACCTGCCTTAGTACATTGGTAGCGACACGACTATTCCATCTCATGATTGCTTTTAACCAGTTATCAGATTCAGGTTTCATTATTATTTCCATGTTGGTTCATCAGCTGATACTATGACTACTATGTAGGTAGGTACTTACTTCACGCCTCTGAAGTTGCTGAAAGGATGAAAATTGGGCGTAACCAAAGATACATTCGTTCGATGTAACCTTTTGGGGTTGTCTTTTCTTCTTCGTTACTTACTGTCAACTTTTCAGGGTCTATGCTTAAGGCGGAGAAGGGTTTAAGCAAGGTTAGAGTTAGGTACGGTTGCGGACATTATAAAGTGGACGACAATGTCAACGAGTTGGCTTGCTGTCATGCGACGTTTAGGTAAAAATCCCAAAAAATTTGTCAACTAAACCGTTCGACCAGGTGGACTTGCGGTGGAAGAGGCAAATAAAATATCTGGAATACAACCACCATGGGGCTTGACTACAACGACAACCAGATTCCCTACGAGCATGTGGCCACCTTACTCAAAGACATTGTTGATGGAGTCGATGTGGTGTACGTCAAGGAAATCAAAAAAGAAAATAAAATGTTTATTTAAATGTTTATGCGCATTATCTTTAACCTTCGATCCAAAGCAATCTAACGTTGCCTCCCGACCCAGCCCAGCCTGGCCTAGCCTAGCCTAGCCTAACCCAGACGATACCTTGTCTGATAACACCTGCTTGGGCTATACCAATGGAATTTCAACAACCTCTTCTGGTCATTGACGAAAATCTCTTCAGTTACAAGAACTGAAGAGGTCGAGGTAAAGAAAAAAAATAAAAAATTTCAACAACCTCTTCTGGTCATTGACGAAAATCTCTTCAGTTACAAGAACTGAAGAGATCGAGGTAAGACAAAAAAAAAAAAAATTTTCAACAACCTCTTCTGGTCATTGACGAAAATCTCTTCAGTTACAAGAACTGAAGAGGTCGAGGTAAAAAAATAAAAAATTTCAACAACCTCTTCTGGGCATTGACGAAAATCTCTTCAGTTACAAGAACTGAAGAGATCGAGGTAAAAAAAATAAAAATTTTCAACAGCCTCTTCTGGTCATTGACGAAAATCTCTTCAGTTACAAGAACTGAAGAGCTCGAGGAAAAAAATTTCAACAACCCCTTCTGGGCATTGACGTAAAACTCTTCAGTTACAAGAACTGAAGAGCTCGAGAAAAAAATTTCAACAACCTCTTCTGGTCATTGACGCAAACTTCTTCAGCTACAAGAACTAAAAGAATGACCTCTAAGAGCTGAAGAATGACCTTCACCATGCTCACCATGGTGCTTCGGATGGACATGCCATCGAACTGTCGCAGGACCGCCCCTACCTATCTACTTCCACTTTATTTCGACCGCAATGGTACCATGCATCCTACAAAATTTGACTCGACAGCGAGCTTGTAATTGAATCTACAAACTGACATGCAATTGATTTTGTCGGATTACTAAACATGTGCTTAAAATGTGTTTATCATGACTAATGTAATAACATTTGGTTTCCTTTTGTTTCAGGTGAGCTTTCCCATTCATTGCTGCTCTTCTTTGATGCAAGTGGAAAATTTGTAGTGGAATGATGCAAGGAGTAAGCATATTATTTTTCTTCTATTCCACGTCGGTCTATTTCCGTGACGAGGCCAACCACCGACTCAACGTGGCGTGCCATCGCAATTCGCAATACAACACGGAAGTCAGGTGTTACTTCCTATTTGACGGAAGGTTTCAGCATCCCGGGTAGGAGCCCTTGAACTGATTTCCAAAGGGTTACCTTGTACAAATGAGATCTCATATCGTTTTCCACTTGACTGCACTGGACCAGCTTTTCGTGTTCCGCTTGGCAATTTCAAATCGCACCGAGAAAGTGTCTTGTGTTCTACCAAGAGTTCATAAATTGAACGAATCAAGGACACCTGTGAGTTTGGAAACGTCTGTCGGAACGAGAGGGCACCAAGTCAAAAGACCGGTGAGGCTCATAAAATGTGCAGATTGTTACAAAATCACAGAAGTGATCCCTGTCAAAGAGGCTAGGATTAGAAACGTCAAATAAAAGGACTATGTCACTGGGAATGACAAAGATGGTGTGATTTTTTTCGAGTTATGCGCATTGTTTACTTCCGGTCCGCTTTCGAGAGCAAACTCGGCCGGTATCAGTTCCATCAAGTGAAAAACGCTATTACATAGTTTTGAATAGCTACGGCTACTCTACTTACATAATGTCTGTAACTAGTGACTAATGCCTTTGGTCCTTTGGTAGGTAACTAAACTTGAAGGCACCCGTATTTGACGAGTAGAGAAATAAGCAGTCGGCGAGCGTTGAGGAATCTGAGAGGCACTCACCGAAAGCCATATAAAACCAAGTAAATCGAGCTTCAGGGCCGTTACTTATTAGGTAAACTTTATATGCCCACAGTGGCACTCGCCTAAGCAGCAGTCAGTAATCGAGGCTAACCAAGATCCGGACTAAAGCAGCCCAAAGCCCACTCCCGAAAACCCGCCACTTTATGTAAAGTAGAAGCTAAAACCTGACCGCGTTTCTGCCGACTCGACACACTTTGCTCTCCTGCCCTCATCGCACCCCGCCATTTCTAATTATCCCGCGGATTTGCAAGCTCCTGGATATTTCTCATTAAAAGTTGGCCACGTTTTCATGGCATCATGCATGACGATGTATAAAATATCATCCTCGCTCCCACTCCGCCCACTCACCCATACGTATCTCTTGTTTGTCTTTTGTTCGCGCCTTCTTCCCCGCGCGCCTTGCATCATCAGACTGCTGCTGACAAAGTGCTTTGGTTTATCTAAATACCAAGTCGCGTAATTTAAGTTTGCAACTCCAGAGCAAGTCTGGGGTGTGAGGGGGCGAGGGGCGGCGGTGCGGTGACGTTGTCGGTTGAAATTTGAGCTATACGGTTGGCAATAGCGTTGCGGTGCGGGGCCATCAGCCGCCGCGTCCAAAATGTTACATCATATCGCGGTTTTCGACGTATACGGAACAGCAGTTGGAGCGGGAGCGGCAGCAGCAGAGGGATGATTTAGTGTTACTGCCTTGTGCATCATATCTGAATCGCATACTACGCGTCAAACATGTAAGGCGCGATAATGAAACGGCGGAAAACGAAACGCGAAGCAGCAGCAGCAGCCATTTTGAAAGTAATATGTGGTTGAAAAACTGTTCACACGAAGCGCGCCAAGGAAATGATGACATTATGACGCGCGCCACCATTCTCTCGGTCGCTAAAGAACCCAACTAGGGTTGCGAAGCGCTCCTTAAGACGATAAGCTTACGAGGGCTTAAAAGGAAGCAGTGATGGAGTAACGCGTGCACGCGTCATTACTCCATGCTGCACAAGTTGCAGCGGCGCCCCAAAACAACAGCCTCTCTCTGGTAAAGTGCACGCCTCGCTAACTCGAAATTAGAATGTCGTCCGGGATAAATTCACTTTCGAAAGTTTCCGCTCGCTTATTTCGAGCAGTACTACACAGGGCTTCAGACAGAGCCAGACCACCACACCAGCCGGTATGATATAAAGGCTTCAGTGATCCGGAACTGAGGAATGCAGCAAAAATTATTCTGCTGCTCCCCAAAGAGGGGAGGAAGGCTCGGGCGCGGCACACAAGCAAAGAGTTAGTCAATATAACTTCTTAGAATGCGGACATTTCACCAGAGAGCCGGGGAGCCAATATCTCCGGACGTGAACGGACTTGCAAACCCACGCCTCGGTGATTGACAAATTGACGCGTACTTTACAGCATTGTGTTGTCCATGTCGTATGGGGAAGTGTTTTGTATGCAGTTCCAGCTCCTGGTAATAAAGTCACTTGCGCGCTTTGGGTTTATTGTGCCGGTTGCAAACGGAGTGCATTTCCAGTAAAAATTTAACGGTCCCGATGTGCAACTGGAAATAATTATTGTCGAATAGATATTCTCAAAACTATAGTCGAGCAGCTTAGGACTGGAAACAATTATGACGAGTGCCCTGGCCAACTGAATAAATGTTGATGTTACAGATAGGGCACGTTCTGTAAAATGTACGCCCGTATTCGAAGCGTACCCAAGGCTAAGGCGTACCCACGTTTTTGTTGCCACTGGATGATTTTTTCTGTTACTGAGAAGTTCTCAATAAAAAGCATGACGTAGATGAACCGAAGAACCCATACATGGAGATGAACCACCATGAACAGATGCTTGTCCCGATGGTGGCGTTGAAGGATTAGCAAAGGAGAAACGACTTGCCGCCGCAAGTTCTCGATTACATCTAGTTTCACAAGGACCCCACACGATTCCAAGGTTGCGCAAACCTTTCGCTTGACGCCTATCCACGGTATGCAATGGGGCCCATGCACTGCCACTTTTGTCCGCTGAAGGCGCCACCTCAGCTGGTAGATTCACGACCGTCATTTGTCGGAAACGCCTGTCAGTCCTGTCATACTCAGTCGGAAAAGTTGAACCTAACCTCTCCTTTTTCTGACTGCTGTCAATGTTCCGCCAATCTAAAGTTGTCAAACATAGTGATGGAAGAACGAAAAATGTTTGTCTGAATTTGCTATCATTAGTAGGTGAGTAGCGGCCCATAAGTAACCGGCAGTTGTTGCACTCGCCCTGGCGAGTCTTTTCCAGGCTTCTGTGTTGTAGGCAGAGCAAAAAATGGCAAAGGGTACACGGAAGAGAGGCTGTCTTGAAATCATACTTCACAAGCTTCCAGCAGTTGATCATTTTGCGACATGTGGTTACATAGAAGTCCAAGTTCAACTGTTCAAGACATACCTGGCGTTCAAGCTGAATCATTTTTAAAGAAGACATGGACCAAGCAAGCTTGTGAAGTGTGTTTGACTGGCTGCAGACTGCAGAACACGCTGCTTAGCGGCATGCCAGCCTCTCATCATCTCTCATCTCATCTCTCATAGCTGTCTCTCCCTCTGTAGGTAGGTATCCTGTATGCCTGTGTCTGGCTCCAAGGACAAACCATATCGCAAAAAATCATGTAGACGGACGGTATGGACACGGTTCCAAAGTTATTTGTTGTCTTCTAGGGTCGTGATTCGTGTCATTCAAAACTCAAGACCAACTTTGCAACGGTGCAACAAAATTGGCAGGTGACGCCAATGTTTTGGTACGATTTTTATTTTAATGGAACAGGCCCTTCTGTCTATCTACCAACAGTGGTGGCGACCTCTACGTTGTGTTTTGCAAATGCATGGCCCCCTCGGTTCCGAGATTGCAGCTCCCGTCGTTGCTAGGTTTTCTCCACAGCTGTCTGGCCAATTTCAAATATGCACCAGTGGCGAGTAGCCTCGCGGGTAGCTGTCGACGGTACTGTGTCGGGCATTTACGAAGATACAACGATTTCAAAGCATGGATGTTTCAAAGCAGATAAAAGCACAGGCAAGGGCCCTTGGACTGTCCTTGACGAACACCATCGCTGAGCTTCACTTGCCGAAAGTCAAACAACAGGGCTCCTCAAATTTCAGTTGGAAAATTTCTTTCTGCAAGACTCTCGCACATGCTGAACTGGTCCTGAATAAAATGACATTTTTATAAGGTGTAGCTATAAGGGCTCAAAATCTGATTAGACAAGTACACGCACAATCCGATCAGTTATTTATTTAAATCAGGTCCTGATTTTTACCAAAAGTAATGCTAAAAGATATCGAGCGAGCAAGTTCTTGTGAACGAGATAAGCGTAGGATAATTTTTTGCGCGAGAAGAAATGGAAAGGTGCTCAACAGTAAGGACTTGGAGGAATCTTCCAGACCGTTATAGACGCTCACAGTGCCACGTGAAAAAAGCGCGTGGTATTGAACAGAAAGAAGATCGCGCCAAAAGACGAATTTTTAACAGAGGTAGAGGGAAGAGAAGGTTTGCAAAACTTCATGAACATGCTGACAAGTGAAAGCGATGCAACTGGTTTAGATTGAGCTCCCGCAGTTCTCTGATCTTCTTGGAGACGTGGTCGAGCCTCCTTAGTTTGAATACAAAGTGACAGCAACTATTTTTGATTCTCTGAATCCTTTTTTGTGTGAATTTGTACAAACAAGAATAGCACACTGGTAAGGCATAGTTGAAGATTGGCAGTACAAGGGACTCGCATAGTTTTTTCGCATTTCAAAGTTGAAGTTACCAATATTAGCATACAAGAGTTTCAGCGCAAGGTAGGACTTTTTCACGAGGCTGGAGACGTGCTGTCTGAAGCGCAATTTTTCAGTACACTATCGTCGGCGAAAGTCATCAGCCAGCCGTAGTGTGAGAGATTATGAAGGAAATGTCACTTATATAAATCAAGAAAAGGATAGGTCCTAAGACAGAACCTTTGGGAAACCCAGAAGAAATACTCAAACAGTCCAAAATTTGACCATCAAACACCACCAGTTCCCTTCTGATGACGCCACGTAGCAAATCCGACTAAAATTGCGACTAAGATTAAAATCAAGCTATAAATCCCACTTAACACCCTGTATTCAACCCTTGGACGAAGAAATTTCTTGCCGCTGCTGTACGATTTGCCTACAACTAAATATCTACAATAATTGAGGGGTTGTCAGGCCATCCAATTGTTACTTTGACGATCGGATAAATGTTGGACCTGTGTTCCACGTCCCACAAGAAAGCCAAGAAACCGAATTTCATATATCCTTCTATGTCAACACTGGTTATATATCATCATTTATTATTAAAATCTATACTGTTATCGTCGTCAGTGAAAATAATTAGCGTTGTGTTTCTGTTCCGCGTTGTTTATAAGTACACAAAAGTACGTCGTATGTAAGCTGTTCCAACTACGGTATCTTTCATTTTCTAAACTCAATGGTTTTGAGTATACAACGTCTGAATTGAATGTTTGTTCATGTTATTTGCTCTAAGGAATATGCAGTGGTATTTGAATCACACAGTCTTGAAACTAGATTTTGCAATGGTTCCTACTTAACATGTCATCGTTTTCGTCACAGTGGTGGCGACATCTTGGTGAATCATTGACATTGACATCCTCATTAGAGGGGGGGGGGGGCGAAATTCATTAGCTACGGATAATTGTGAACTTACCGGCAAATGGCAAGATCTATACTTAAAAAATGTTTTTGATTCCGTAGAGACAATCATGAAAACCTTCACTTTCTTAATGCAGCCGACCTCACCACTCGAAGGCGAAAGCTCCTGCAGAGGGGGCAGTGGTGTACCTAGCATATTTGACACCCAGGGCGGACTATCTTCCCTTCCCTGAACCTACCTAGAGAATGAACTGCAGACTGTAGTGACAGTGGTGACACCCCCTGTACCAAATTAGGCAATTTTGCGCCCTGGGATTATTAGGTTCGAAAAATCGCGCCCTAGCTACTTGGTGACAAGGTATTAGTATTAGACGTAGACGTACAGAAACGATTTATTTCTTGGAGAACATTACAAATAGTGACTAACGCGTAAGAAAAAAAAAGCGCTGCAGATGAGGGAATTTTCTCGGAAAACGGGTTTTAACCAGCTTGTTTTGCACCCTCAAAGGTCTTATTATTGCGCCCCAGACCCCAGATCTGTAGACTTGCACTCCAAAAAATGCGACACTGACACTCCCGTACTGTTGGTACCCGGTGCGGACCCCCCCCCCGTTAGTACGCCACTGAGTGGGGGTCGTCTTAGAAGTATAGGAACATGCCAAAGAGTTATGTCTTCTATGTATATCCTTTATCTGAATTCAGAATGTGGGCTATCTGGCTGTATACATGACCGTCCGGAGATCTTTTGCTGTCTTATGATGTATGGTTCTGTGCAGTAGTGCTATGACCACTTTGGGGGTGAAAAGTTCGGTTGATTCCCGACTAAATGCTATCGACCCTGTGAGAAATACACTTCGAGATCTCAAAGATCATTTCTTCCCGATTAAAAGGAATAACGTCAAGTTGATTACGTTCCAAAACCGCACACCATTGTTATTAAACTGAGCGTCTCTCTGATATCCAAGAGAGACGCGAGGAGGTGGAGGCGTTTTAAGTCGTCGCTGGCAGGAATTTGTCTTCATTCGCACAATGCCGCGCGCGCTACTCTCAAATTGAATCTTAAAACTTTTGCATTATCAAGATTTATGTCATCTCTGTCGTTAAGTGAAGCTATTTTATACCGTGGCGGCACAGCAGCCGCGAGAGCCAAAGCAGCTCAGCTCTTCTACACCCGCCGTCGAGAAAAGAGAGAAACGACGCGCTGGTGGCAGTGGTGGTGGTGGTGCGGCTCCTTCATCCACCCACTTTGAGAAATGTCAGTTATATCTCATCCAACAGCACGCCGGAGCTAAACGCCCAACAACTGCAGGCATCGAAGATGGATCTGTTTGGAATTTCGCGCCATTTTTTACCATCGCCGCTATACCCGACAAATGGGTATAGAGGGCACGGGGAGAACGAGAGGAAAAACGGATGAGGGAACAAACGATTTGAATGCTCGGGGGGTAACAGCGCACCGGCGCCCTTCTCTTTCTCAGCCGGAGCGAGCCGGCCAGCGGCCCAAAAAGGGCCAATTTTAAGACCCTTCTCTGTGTGTGCGTGTGTGTAGATCTTTCGATCCTCCTAAGCGGGCACTTAGCCGGACGAGGGTTGACGGACGGGCATTGGGGGGGAGGGGGGTATAGCTTTGGATACCGACTAAATATCATGTGCGCCTCTGGAGAACCTGTCTTTTGGGGGGGTGTTGATCCAAATAAATTGCTACTCCCGCAACCTCAACTACGACGCTCCAATCTCAATCAGGCTTTATCTGAGTGTCCAAAAATCTGCACAACTACTGCACAGGTTCATTCCTAATTAAAATGAGATCAGAGCCTGATGGTGTTCGATGAGTAATCAATCGGGAATCAGACGCACGAACCGTGCATAATTAAGGAAATCAAGATTTTTTGATGGGCCATTTGCTCCCAGAACACGCCACTAATGACCGAACCACTTTGCGTGATATCTCGCTTTATTCGGAAGCAGCCAGCAGCAATATTATATGGAGGAAATCCACTCGATAAGCGCTCAGCGAATGCATAATACCTCTCTCTTATAGCTCCGAATTTCCCTTGGCACCTTTACTGCATGATGCACTATGGTGATGGTCACATAAACCTTCGACTGCAGCGGAATAAAAGCGGCGACTCCATAAATTCTTCCTCGGAGTTCTTAATACATGCCGCCATAAGGATATTGAAGGAAGTATCCGACGAGAAGCTTCCCGCGGAATAAATGGAAGAATGGTAGAAGAATAAGAACAAGAGCGGGCGCACACATATTCAAGAAGCAATCTCGGTTCGTGTCCGACAAGATTTCGAGAGCAGGGCATCATGCAGGTATATATGAGGGGGCATGAGTATTGAGCAGGGCTTTTTACAATCCTCGAGGATCGCGCAATCGAATATTTGAAATTTCTCAATATGCTTTCCGTTCTTTGGGATCGCGCGAGCGAGCGGTTCTATGCTGGCGGCATAGTAATCGCACGTGTTTTATATTCCGCGGCTCTTGCAATATTTATGTACCCGATGTCGATGGCTTTTCGTCGAAAGCTCCGCGAGGCCACGAAGACATGCACCATTTCGCATCTATCGGATGATTTGAATCGCGCGCGGCACCCGCAGCCGCAAATCGAGCTTTTCCGCTTGGAATTAGCTTTGTGACAGCGCTGGAAGATGTACGGTTATGGCATGTGAATTGAACTTCTAACGTGGACTGGAATTTAGCCACTAAGCTAGAGTTCGCCATTTAGCTTTGGTCAAAATGTCTCTCAAGTTCTCTAAATCAAGTATTCTGGTTCAAACTGAACTGTGACTGCTGCTCTCACTTTCTAGTAACATCCAGCCACCTAGCGGAAAATAAATGAACCAGTATAAGTCATACTCGGATAGGTCGGTCATGCCATTTTCGGTGGATCGAGAGCATTTTCAGTTGTCAATGCTTGTCAATGTTTTCAGAGTCATTGTTATACTCATAACCAACAAGCATCGAAATATTTTTTTTTAGTTTTTTGGCGAGGTTTTTGGTAATAAAAAGAGAACGCGGATAAGGTATACGTAAAAAAGCCCCGAGCAACATTGCAATGAAGGCAAATACTGAGTTCTTCAGACGACGCTACTATGGCTGGAGTAATTCAAAACTGACATTCAAATGTTATCAGTGTCAGTTGTCAAATTGATTTCACCAATGTACCTGTCACATGCCTGTCATTGTTGAAGAGGTTAGAAATGAAAATTCCACAAACGTCTTATTGGTCATATTTTACTTGAAATTTTGATGTAATAGCTGCATTCCTTTTACACGAAATCTCAGATAATCTCACCTCAGTTAGAGAGAGAAAGAGCGAGAATTGCATGAGAGCGAGAGAGACACAACTAGCAAATAAAGTGAGAATTCGCAGTTCAGATGATAGAAGGAACGCAGCTATTAACATATATTGTTATACGAGTTTAATAAGAAGTTTGTCACACGACTGTTTTTGGGGCACGACGAACGCAGTGAGAAGGGTCCCAAAGGAAGGAGTGTGAAGAAACGTCTTATTAAACGAGAGTAATATACTATGTTTACCTATTTTGCCTCGAAGTTTGAAAGAAATTCGATCATTCGAAAGTAGATATTGCCTTACAGTTGCCTAAGATATGAGAATTATTATTACATTGCGTTTAGTGTCAAAAAGTAGCCAGTATTATAGGTTTACGATGACATTATTTCAATAATAGCACGCAGCTGCCTACATGGCACAAGTATGACGAGTTTCAGCCGTTCAATAATACCGCCAAATTCCAAATTACTCCAGCCACTGCAGCGCCATCTGGTGGGAAAAATTTTGGTATTTGCCCCCATTGATACAGTTAGTGTTTTTTGACTGCTCATTCAAATTTCGCGGGCGGAAGGTATAACGTAGGCAACTCCATGTGGCTTTATCTGTCAGTACTCAGTGGTCTTACTGCAGAAAGGTTTTGCTCTCACTACCTAACGGTTAAGGGGACCAGGGTCCCATTATCGATCTCTCCTGGTCAAAATTTCATATTTTCATAATAATTATGTGCGCACCAAATTATTAGTAATGTAACAGTTCAATCGGAAAAGGAGTGAAACAGAGAGACTTACTTAAGTATTATTGAAAATCCAAAAAATGCAAATCGGTTAACGGTGCACTCAACTGCAGTATTGAGAATCGACCTGGTTCATTCGAGATCCGCCTAATACCAGAATGGCGAACGTCGGCACAAAAAGGAAATTGCAATATAAATTAATTTTTGATTTATCCGCTGCGTTGGACGAATACGTTCCCGATAATGGGCTGGCTGGTGGAGCCGGGGCTGGAACGCGGGGGGCTGTGTTGATACCGTCGACAATTAAAAAACGACGTCGAAAAGCTAATTGCATTCTTTTTGTCAAAGCGGTGGGTATCGGGAAACAGCGGAAATTAAATTGCGGACGCTTGCTTACGTAATGTGGACGGGAACACAAAAAAGAACAGACAAGAAGAAAACATTGCCCTAGTGGCCGGCGATGGGTTCGGATTTCGGCTTTTGCGAAATGATGTCGGATGTTGTTTGATGCGGCTGTTTCGAAATTTAATAACGAAGCTTTCAGCCTATTATAATACGTCGAAATATGAAATACATTGGATTATAAAATATACATTGTAGTCGTAGCGGTACACCAAATTATTCTGCACTTCTAACGATTTCGATTATTTTCGGCACAGATGATCATTGGACCTATTCAAGCGTTTTGACCCGCAGCACCACCAAATTTGCCCCTCAGGAACGGAGGGGTGAGGGTATCTTCAGAATTTGAAGCTACAGGTCTAGTATGGTCTAATGAAGACCCACAAAGGCAAGTGAGTAGTCATTTTCGAATGATTTTCATCCGCTGATGTCGATTCTGACGTGAAAAATGAATTTCGCAATCATTTGACAAAGATAATTGGTAATAATAAGAGATAAAGATGAAATCAAGTGGTCATCTATTGAGCTCTGTGGGAACTTGTTTTTTTTGTGATAAATACATGAAACTTGGTGTGACTGTTCATTATTACTTACTACCCAAATAAGGAGGAGCACCACGCGTTCCGACGGATGACGTCGCGACGCAATATCAAAAAACAGTGGTCGCCATTTCCAGAACAGTTGATAGGAATGTTATAATTTTTTTTGATTTCTTCCATCAAGCCATATGCTTTCAAGATTCAATAACATATTTTTGTCGATTTGGGGAAACGGTGGGCTACCAGTGGTAAACCAGGTGCCTGTAAGGGGAACTGTGAGGTTTCTTCACCCCCAAATTTCCGCGGTCAACATCTTCGGATAAAACCGAGGATAAAACCAACTATTTTGAAGTCTGTCCATACGAATATGTTATCTGGTTAACATTTCTCGTGTTTCGTCCTTCTAGGGACTCCTCAGTATGTTTATACAGATCTAGCGATCAAATGATAGGATCTCAGAAAGGTACTTTTGATTACTGGAAAAAAGTGATCTTTGATGTTGTACCATATTAGGTACATACTCGGTTACACAACTCTTTACAAACTAAACTATAAATTATTATAACAATTAATCGCCTGTTAATATCGATACCACCGTACTGAAAGAAAGAAATCGCTTTGTATGAGACCGTATCAAATGATTGAACCATTATTGTTTGTTTATTTGTTTGTTTTTATCATTATCGGCATTTCTTATGTCATAGGAGTTTGCTGAATTTGATTCCCAAATATCACAAGCTGAGAAACTTTGTTTTTATAGCACAAAGCACTGTGCCGGGAATCGAACCCGGGAGCTCCACTTGCCGAGCGCTCACGCATTCCACTCGACTAGCGGGCTTCATTGATTTTATCATTATTGTGGAATACCGGACCAAATGTGGAACACCCTTTTCTTTTTCGCAGAGAATGCAGTTGTCCACATTCGAATATAGGGGGATTCCACATTACCGAACCATCTTTTGAACTCAGTGGAATTCAAGATTTTTATCTTGGTGCTTTTTTCAGGCGTATTTACTTCATCCATATTCGGCTGACTTTATTCATACCCTAACACTAGAATCACAGAAATTGCATTTACTCCTTTTTCACCCATTTTAAACAAAACGGTATTCCAAAATCGGTTACTTTCCTAGGTAATCTGAATGATCTCGCGCGGTTGCGAAATCTGTATAAACCATACTGAGGAGTTCTTAGAAGGACGAAACATGGAGAATGTTGACCAGATGACATAATTATTCGTATGGACAAACTTGAAAATAGTTTTATCCGAAGATGTTGACCGTGGAAATTTGGGGGTGAAGAAACCTCACAGTTCCCTCTAGCAGACACCTGACTTACCACTGGTAGCCCACCGTTTCCCCAAGTCGACAGAAATATGTTATTGAATCTCGAGAGCATATGGTTTGATGAAAGAAATCAAATAAATTATGATAATATATCGACTCTTTGGGAAATGACCACAACTATGTTTTTTGCTATTACGTCGCGACGTCACGCGTCGGAACGCGTAGTGCTCCCTCCATATTTAAGAAGTAAGTAATAATGAACAGCCCTACCAAGTTTCATGTATTTATCACAAAAAAACAAGTTCCTACAGAGTTCAGTAGATGACCACTTGATTTCATCTTTATCTCTTATTATTACCAATTATCTTTGTCAAATGATTGCGCAACTCATTTTTTACGTGAGAATCGATATCGGCGAATAAAAATCATTCGAAAATGTTTACTCACTTGCCTTTGTGGGTCTTCATTGGGCCATACCAGACCTGGAGCTTCAATTCTGAAGATACCCCCACCCCTCCGTTCCTGAGGGGCAAATTTGGTGGTGCTGCGGGTCAAAACGCTTGAATAGGTCCAATGATCATCTGTGCCGAAAATAATCGAAATCGTTAGAAGTGCAGAACTTGGACGATTTTAGGCCCGTACCGCGACGACTATTGCTGTTCGCCTTTGCTTTGATATGTGGAGAAATTGTAGACTGTTTTCATTACGTACCTATACGGTGCGCGAGCGGAGTTTGGAATAGCAACGAAAAAAAATTCTATACCTATAGAACTTCAAATTTCCCACCCGTCCAACGTCCATACACTGCTCCCGGTATGCAGAACATCAGACGTCAGAAAGCATTCACACCTTATCAGATACTAGAACAGCCAACAATCACCCATGTCTTCTGTCACCACTTTCTCCTTGCATCAGTCTTCATTTTTTCCAATCTGGTGGAATTTCAGAAAACAAACGTCAGAAATCATCTGCAAGAAGAAAAAAATGAATCTTAATCGCTAGGACGCTAGCACAGGAGGACAGGACCTCTTTTGCTGAAGATCTCCCAAGCGAAGGTCTCCATCAGTTAAAAGTTATTTGTTTTTGTCATGACCATCGTTGAAATCGAAGCACCTGATACGCAGGTGACAAATCGTGAAACTTCAGAAGCACAATACTGTCATCACCTTTGATGCCTTCAGACAGTGTGCTACGCCGTTCTTGTTGAAGTGACCGGTGAAGCAACGGAGAAAAGTTGTGGATTTGTCTGTTTGAATGTACCGTGTGGGTACTGAGTTGACTTCATCGCTAACGAGTGACGACACCAAGTTTCCTTCCAAGCCTTATGGCGAGATTGGCAAGATATGGTGGACGACCCAGGTCTGTGTGTAGTGATGATGGCATGAAATTAGTTGGCGCAGAGAATTCCTCTCATGTGACGTGTTGGAGGTCCTTTGTCAAGATGTTTTGTGATTTGTAGTGAAAGATGATGATTGGAAAAGTAACGATCTAAATAGTACCTACTGTCTTTAGCTGGAAAGATGGAGTGTTGACTTGTTCTACCGTGGGATCAACAAAATTCGGAATTGGGGTAGGCTGTGACCTGTGGTCGAAGCACGCCGTCAATCGGTTACGAAATTCGTGTTCGTATACAGCATAATATATCTGCATCTTCACGAAATTTCAACAATATGGCGGCCTTCATCCACGGGCACGACTTTTTACGATCGTTTCCGATTGCAAAGACGAATGACAATACGCAAGTTCATACAATAGAAATACGCAAGCTTCGTATACGAAATTCGTAAACAGTGCGGCGTGCTCCCCGCACTGGTCAAATTTCAGGATGTCAAGCTGCTTTCGGCCAGGGCACAGCCTACCCCAATTCTGAATTTTGTTGATCGCATGGTATATTGCGTATTCCGTTGTTTTAGTCGTATACTTCAACCGGATCGAGGAAAGGAACTATAGTTTCTAGGACTGGATACGGTGCATCGGATCGAGTCGGAGAGGCGTTCAGTAAAAGTGATCGGCAACAAAGCCTGGTGCAAATCCGAGTCGATAAAAACTAAATTAGATCAAATTTTCGATTTTGTACACGTCCCCTCTGGAATATGCTGATTTGCGCCAAACGCGACTCTCTGTTTCACAGTCCTCTGATATGCCGTCGTCGACGTTGTCGGGCATAATTTCAATTAATTTTGACAGAATCAGGCACGCCAACCCAACCCCCGTTGGCGTATTATAAAACTGCAGCGACAGCAGACGCGAGGGCAACAAACGCCCGTCACGTTGTCTCTTATTCTTTTACTCGATGTTTTCCAAATCCCTTAAGTCTTTTCTTTAGGAATAACAGAGCATTGCACCACCATACCGCTACCACCACTACCACCACCTCCACGGGGCCTCGCGTGTCTCCGGCAAGACAAGATTTAAATTACTGGAAAATTATTTATAAATTGTCTTCAATCACGCCGCTGTTTGCCGGCATACGTCTCTCTGTAGTTGTCGCGTGCCATTTATCCTTAGGTGAGATCGATTCTTGCGGAGAGAAGTCACACGGAACTTCGTTTCTCGAGCTGCGGCCATAAATCGAAAATTGTGCTCAAAGTTTGATGGCTTTATTATTACTTGATTTCACAACAATATGGAGTTCGTAGAAGCTTTGAGGTACCATCATGGATTTTAACGTGGTAGTGGTCGTATAATAATGCTCTTTCAAAAATATATTTTCTTTCCTGTTGGTGCAGTTTCATAAACTCCAGACAAATCAGCGACGAGTACGGATAATGTTTAGGGTAACGTGTGGAGACCTGAAACAGAAAGCTTTTGCAGATGATATCGTAAATCAAAAAACAAGAAATACTTATTCCTTCTCCCTCCAGCCAGCGCCATCACACAGAACAATGGAATTAACCGCATGGCGCAGCGCAGGGCTGGCATCTGTGCTAAATTTGAGCCATAACAGTGTTTATAAGTCTCATAACACTAAGTTGCTGTTAGGCATCATACGAAGCAATAAAATAATAATAAAAACACCGCACCCGGACGAGGAGGGTGACAAGGAGGAGGAGAAAGAGGAGACGGTCTTTTAGCACGAAGAACGGTCTCCCTGACGACGGCTAATGGTTTTCGCGTGTCGTCGTATTATGTGCTGCAATATCAAAAGAAGAAGGATCGAAGGGAGTAGTAAAAGTAGGTGTATAGGTGAAAATCAGCCCCTACTGCGTCAATTTTTGTGTTTTGTCATCGCAGGCACGTTTTCAAGAGGGGCCTTCCCCCAATGCATACGTAATTCCCAAGCTAATAAAAATATTAAACGAATTGGATATTACGTGATCGCTTGCAAATCGCTAGCAAATCGCTTGCCTTGTTGTTGGATGCGGAAGCTTTACGAATTGACCACGTCGTAAACCGTAAGCTCAAAAATCTTTCCTCTTCCCCCTCATAATACTAAAGTTGAAAACTTCACATGTACTAATTCGCCAAGTTCGCTCCCTCAACTATTCCCATTTGGCTCGATGGAGGTCTACCTTGTTTGAAAGCGCGCTTCGTGCACGAGGCCAGGCTCCAGTATGCATGCAAACTTTGTTGACGCCTCTGAATTTCAGATTTCGCACTCTCAACTCGTCTACGCGAGCTAGAGAACACCGCCACACAAAAGCACGCGCCTGCCGAGTTTGCTGCCTGGCGTTTATTAAAACACAAATCTGATTCGCAGCTAGGTTTTCTATTCTCCATTCTTCCGGCCGTATCGATTCATCGGCGAGTATTACTTACAAGAAAAAAGTACCCATTTCAATTTAGTTTCTTTCGATTCTTTTTCCAAGAACGTCGCTTCACTTTCATCGCATCAATCTTTTGGCGCGGGCCGTTGACAGGCAATCAATCTATTGTAGCACACACCCATGGCGCAATGCCGGTGTAATCCGATTTGGATGTATTTTTTTCCCAGCGTTATTTAGGGATCCCCCGTTATAATCGATAGTTGTGTGGGTGCGCGGATGGACCTTGCATAAATTGGCTTTTTGGTCTTGGTTCTTCAACGGGACTTTTTTCGACTGTGTCATCTTGTCGAGCAGTAGTTGTTGTTTGTTCCATCTCATCTTGTTTGTTCAGACATTGAAGAATAAATCTGCGCCTCAGTTGATATACGTGGTATATCCTAACCCTCCTCCTCTTATTACTCAGGTTATCACCTCTGGCCTGACCTTTTCACCGCTTCGTCTGACTTGAAAGCCTCAATTCTGCATGGAATTCAATTTGCCGCTGTCTAACCCGTCAATATCGAGCCACTGTACGTACCTTCTCCTTATCTACCTTAGTAAGAAACCAGGGGATGCCTGTAGCGCCCAGAGCTGTCTTACGTTATTGTCTGCAGGTTTCACGGAGTTCTAAGAACTTTGCAATAGCTAACGAAGTCCTCTTGTGTCATTCCTAGCTCATTGAATCTCTGGAATTGAGTCTGCTAACTGCTACCTTGAATTAAGAGGGTTACCGGCGGCATTTTAAAGTGATAACTTATTTCTTCTTCGACAGGGCCTTCAAATTTTTTGCCGAAAAACGAAGTCTTCCAAGTTCGCCGGTCGTCATCAGAGTTTTGGAGGTCTCCTTTGCCAGCTTTAAAGTAGGAGCTGGTGCTGTTATAGCATTTATTTAAGAGGCCTGATGTAGTTAGTGATCATTACGAATTATTATTGTTTATTATTATATCAATTCATTGTATATATCAAAAATTTGATTTTTGCAAAATTTTGATTAGAGGCTTCGTTCTCAAGATATTTGAGGTTGAAACTTCGGAAAACATCTCGAAAACACCACTTTCAAAGCCCTACAAATTAAAAACCAAGATAACTAATCATCCCTTTATTGGGATAGGTTTTCTAGGTGTTCCAAGTTGCTAAATCATGAGTTTTGTAAGAAACGAGAAGTTTTCAGGAAAAAAATGTTTTTGGCTCTTGAAAATGGATATTTTGATGTGTTTTCCGGAGTTTCAAACGCAAAAATCTTGAAAACGAAGCCTCTAATCAAAATTTTGCAAGGGTAACTTTTTCTTTGAAATTGAACTTAGAAATCAAAAATGTGAACAATCTGCAAAATTATCTCAAGGGGTAAAAAATAGGGTTGAAAAAGCAAAGACATTTCCCATTATCCACGCCCCTGGAAAAGTTTGATGGACCGCGTTATTATCGTTAGATACCGACTTATTTTAGTAAGCTTCGGTTCAAATTTGAACAACATCGGTTGAAAAATTTCAAAGTCATGACGGAAAATCGGTTTTTAAAGTTCAACTTTGAACGCCTATATCTCCGTTATTATTCGTTTCTGACATATATTTTTTCAAGATAGTCTACTTCTTTTAACGTTGCCCATCACTTCCTAGACGGACGCGATTTAAATCTGAAACACCCTATACAGGGTGTTTCAGTGACCTTGCATAAATAATACTTCGGGAGGTGATTCCTCTCAAAAAAATGAGTCGAAAAGTAAGAGTAAAATTGTTTCCTCAAGTGCTCCCTGAGGGAGTTACAGCTCCTCAAAGGTACAAAATGCAACAAAGTTTTCAATTCTTTGCTCGAGAACTGTCAAAGGTAAAAGCTTTAAATTTAATTTTTTCGATAGATTCGTTTAATCCAAAACTTTTATTCCTCTTGCATTTTTTCCGTAGGATGCATCATTCTGAAGTAAAAGTGAAAAAACACGGACGTGTCATGAATAATTTTCAACATAATTTCAATCCCCTCTAATTTCGCCGCCACTGGTTAGATTGGTTTAGAACTCAGCATGTACATTTGCACTGTTGAGGAACTTCTCTATACCAAAATTGAAGTTCCTACCATTGACGGTTTTTCAGCAAATAATTAAAAACTTTGTTCAACTTCGTACCTTTGAGGGGCTGTAACTCCCTTAGGAAGCATTTAAGAGAAAAATGTTACCCTTACTTTTTGAATAATTTTCTTGGAAGGAATCACCTCCCGAAGTATTATGCAAGATCACCGAAACACCCTGTATTATCAAACTGTCAACACCTGTCTGTAATTCAAACTCCGGCCCAAAGGGCACCTCATGGCGACCGTGACAGGACAGGAACCTCGGCTTATTTTTCTTTTTGTTTTTGGAAAGAAGGGAACTGCTCTGTTAACACTCCGGTCTCAGAGGGCTTGATGGCACCGGGGTAGTATGGGGACTGTCTTTTCCAAGAGATACTCTGGGTTTGAAAAATATCGGGCTTCGTTTGGTAGCAACGTAATACCCTCCTAGACAGACTACTTTTCCACCTTTTTGGAGTTCGGAATGTCTGTTGTAAAAACTTTTATTCTAGTGATTTATTCCTAGTGTTGAGTCTTTGTTACAGAATATCTAATATCTTATTCGCTGCATTCTCTTGAAGGGGATTTTTGTTTCAATTTCGGTCATCTTGAAGCTGTCCTCCGTCTTTTCTTGGCCAGAAACTTCTCTGGAATAAGTGCTAGTTTCAACAACCGTTCCGTGACCGTTTCTCCCCTCCTTTTTTTGGCGCAATGAGCTTTTTCAGCGTAGTTGAACAAACGTTCCTAGATTTCACTAAGCGTTGGTAAGGGGCTTAGGGTATTTGTATTATGAATGTCGACGCCGATAGTTCAAGCGACGTAGAGGTTTGCCGTTTGAAGCTGCAGTCGCACAACCTTTGCCCTGTTGGATCTGCTGCTGCTGAGCCCATTCGAGATTGTTGTCAGCTGAAACTGCAGTATTTTAATGGACGCTGTTATTCGTAATCGTTTGCAGCTGTAGTCATGAACATCACGGATAAATCTCAACCATCATCATTGCTCTCAAAATGGTTCTCTACGTTGTGTTTTGTTTTTAAACCATTGGTCACGAAGGCGACGAACTGTCCCCTGGTTGGCGATGCCATTCTGAGTGGAGCTGGGTCCCCTTGAGTCGCGGCACTCGAAACATAATTTAAATATAACGAACGTCATCTTCAATTCCCTTTACTTATCAAAACCTGCCATCCTGGTCACGGCGCCACTGTAACCGTTCGCCTTCCTCCCTTGTTATATTGAAAGTAAAAATCGAGAAAAACACCAAAGAATAAACAAAAATAGATCACAACATAGCCAGCCCACATATCATAACATTAACAAAACATCATATGCGCGAGAGACTCACAGAGACTCTCTTGCAACCAAGTCGCGAAAAAGAGCCCTTTCATACTAGAGGAAAAATGAGTCACATGAAAATATTCAACAATGAATATAGCGCCATAAATAGTCAATCATGTTAACACTTGCTCAAATCTTGCCGGGGTAGGTCGCTTCTCTCTGCGCTCTCTAGTACTTTAGCGTGTACTAACCGAGCGGTCACGTCAAGGGCAAAGGGGTGGAACAGAGGGAGTCACCGAATAAAGCGTGCTACTAAGCTAGTACTTGACACGCCCCTAAACACCTAGTTAAAAAAAACGTCACCACTTATTGTGGTTATGCTTGCTCAGCTCTAAAAGGAACGGAACGTGTCTCTTGTTCTATGTCTCTAATATAACTCTTTCACCTCTTGACGCACTTATAAACCAAAATAAGTACCTACTACACGCTTAGCTTGGAGACTCGCAGGTGAATTTCTCTTCCATCTTGGACGACGAAACTCGCACTGATCACGAAAGCAGGAACGCATTTCCCAGATGTATCCTCCGCTATCCGATTTTCTTCGTGAGACTTTGTACGCATTGGAATATTGGCACTGAGGAGATCCTCAAGGAGTGACGATCCCTCAGGCACATATCAAGATATATTTGTCAATGGGGGGGATACCATGCACTTCTCCAGAAAGCCGCTATCTGATCATCGATCAAGTCCTGGTCTTTTTGATTTATCCTCCTTCTTGTGTTTTCCTGGGGTCCAACTTGACCTCTGATGGCTTCGGTCAGTCTGCGAAATGGACAATACTTACACTGCAAGAGCTCCGTAGTCTGGTAACTACCTTCACCAGAGTGGCAGGTGAAGATATTACATATGATCGATTGTCAGAGTCGAGTCGTTTGTGCTGTTTATTGGCTTTTACCACTTTTCATCTACCTTCACGTTATGACTATAACTATTCGTCTACTTGTGAGGCTCCTGCTGGCATAGCTTTCAGGATCATAGCAGTTACATGAGCGTCTCCATACTGTTAAGATCTGATCTCCACTGTGATCGCAGCACCTTGGAGGAGGAGGCCAGAGGCCTGCTAGGAATGCTAACCAGCTGCTACATAGTTGAAATTAGAAACTTATTGTCTAAAGGAACGGAACAAAAATTCTAGTTTCTTGACAAGCATCTCCGCAAAAATTCCTGCTAGAGCACCGACTTTACCAGAGACGAGCAATAAATCTGAAATTCGTCTAAAAGTTGAGAGCGAGTCGGAGAGCGCCGCATGCAGTCATCCTCTTGAATAATTGGTCGTGGTTTGGTGCGTGATAAATGCGCGGGTTAGCGGATCATTATTAAACCTGTCTGAACGAGAGCTAATGCTCGGAAAACTGGCGCTCTGCCGCCAGAACTTTGTTTTTTCCGCAGTAAGCTCGCGCGCGGCTCCTTTCCTGCATCCAGGTTTTCGGATTTGTCGTGCCCGAACGCCGGCGCCAAACTTTCCTCCTCCGCCAGCTCGTTCTTTTTCTCGACTTTTTTCCGTTCTCTCCTCAACTCGCGCGATTTTGTGCTGATGATTGGATCTCTCTAAGCTAAACTCTAAACACACGCTTCACTATTTTCGTTTCGTATACCTTCTCTCGAAAATAAATATTGATGCGACTCGCTCCAAAGCTTACAGTATCCCAAATTAATCTAATTTGCGCTCTGGATGTTGCCACGGGGAAAAGACCCTCAAACCGCATTGCAATCCATTTAGCGTGTTTCGCGAGAGACGACGCACACTGAAAACAGCTTCAATTGTTCGACATCGCATCATCCCCTAATAGAGTTACTGGGTTATATTATAGCATGTAGCATAGAGAGCGAGATGGTTGAAGTGGCGGCGCTTCCAAAATTTGTTTTTGGAGCGTGTGCACGGTATAGTCTCTCGATTTGCATTGTGCTGTTTGAAGCGCTGGTGTGGTGATGGTGGTGCCTTGGTGCACTGCCAGACTACCACATTAACTATAATGAATAGGCACGCGTCGAAGCAACAATGGTTTGAAATTTAAACCTCCCCTGTAGCCATACAACAGGCTAATGGCATTGTAACATCATTGACAGATAAAACCTGCCATTTACGGGAAGAGTTTCGACATCATAGAGAGGCGCAGAATCGGACAATCACTTTTTTTTTTATCAATTCGGACAACTTCCATACGCATCACATCAAGTAAATAAAATTTATCTCACCCTCGCTGTATATGCTCGACGCGAGTTTCGGGTCCCTCTCTCTGATGACTTTGTCGTTTATGGGGACGTGCAATCTTGGCATAACGACGTAATCAGCCATCATAAATTTCGCTTGTAGAGAATTCTGGCTTTTTTTGCAAGGGCATCATGACATTTTTTGACGTGCCTTCCTGCCTAAATAAAGTATGTTCGACCCTGAGCGCCGACAATTCGAAGGGATGATCCATTGTTCGAAACTCATCACTGACCTCCGAATGACACCCTAGGACATAAACCATCCTAGGAGATGACACCCAATTTTCTTACTGCGTTCGGCAAATGTAAAGAAGGATGGGAGCGAGGAGATTTTGGTCACGTTGTCTCAGCGTTGTTGGAGGTGACCCGGAAATGCCGAACGATTCGGTAGCCCGCACGATGCAACGAACGTAAATGTAAAATTTCCATTGTCAAATTGTTATGATTGATAAAAGCTAGCCTTAGCTCGATCGTGGGCTGGAATGGAGGAAGTCCCGGAAGCCCTCGCTATGGTCCTGTTCTTTGGGCGAGAAATCGTTTTTGGTGCCGATCTGCCATCGGGTGGCAAATGCCACAGATTTCGCAGACGTACATTATATTTTCGGAAGTCTCTGGGGTCTCTGGTTGGAACACTGTAAGCTTAGTTCTGGGCACTTTTCTGATAATTCAGTTCGAAGTTGACATTATTTTGATAGTTAGAGGGATTTCATCTGTGAGCTTTGGATTGAGAATCGGAGCAGGAAGATCCAACTCCGAGTTCTCCATGGAAAACGCAGATCCGAGTGGATCGAGCCGTTTACTGACAATTAATGAACGATTCCGAGGCAATGAAGCTCGTCGAGGAGACAGATTTGCAATTGCTGAACGCATGCGCATGCCGCTCTTGGCAGCCATCTTATGAAATCAATTCAAATCGCGAATATCACAATAAAATTGAGCTCACAATCTCCGGTATGCAAACTAAGCTCAAAAACTAAGTTCAGGTCTTGCGGCTCGATAACAAGTTGGGGCTGAGACCGCCGTAAGTGCGGTTACCATAGCAACGGCGGATACCAACCAATCAGACCGCTGTATTTGGCGAGTTACGCCGTCCCAAACTTTGCGCCTGCAACTTGGTATCGAGCCCTTGGGCCCGAGGCAAATATTAGAAGAAGTTATGACACTCTGAAAGATCACTTGCTATGCTATTCGGGGCGAATTTCCACAGTACGGTAAAGCAAAAGAATACTCAACCAGGGTGGGTGGGTGTAGCCTAGTGGAAGGCGTCCTCATATTCTGCATGCCGTCTCCACTCATCCAGGAAATCCTCGACTCATCTAAGCCGTGTCCTTCAGCCCGGCTCCAGGGGTCTTGTCTCGGTTAGCTTGTCAGAGATCGGTAGGGGCTATCGGCGCCACCATCAGTTTTTGGCAGTGCTCTCTTGGCTGGATCGTCAGTGAGAGCCTATAGCTCGTAGGGGAGTTGTTACAAAGAGCAAAGAGCCTCGAAACGAAACGACACGGCAGTGTTACAACACAAACGACAACGGTGTCACCGTACAAGCGGCGGCGAAAAGTTGGCACGCTCCAAGAGGCGGCGACCTCGAGATGAAACGGCACTTGGGTGCTACAGCACAAGCGGCGGTGGTGAAGGTTGGAGCATTTGATCCCAAATGGCCAAAAATTCACTACGTTCACTTTAGTGAGCCTCAAAGTCTCACTCCAGTTTTAGACATTACCTGCCGTGCCTCACAATCCCTGCTGCTCAAAGTGATAATATATGTAGCTGAACCGTGGTGGAGCTCCGCTCATCTGGTTTTAGCGACAAGCGATTATGCTACCTTTGTAGCAAGCGTTTGCCTCTGAGGCAGGTCATCAGGAAACAGGAAAGCAAGATAACGGCCCGGACAAAATGAAGTGAGTATGTGTCTCCAACTTCACTTACTTTTTAACCAGCAAATTGCTTCCTCCTTTTTGATGTAGCAGAACTTGAGATACTACTACCTACCGCATATCAGGGCGCGGTTTCACCACCGCGAAATTCAACTCTTTATGCCATCGTAGCCGGCAATAATGTACAAAATTAATACGTTAAGTACGTTGAAACATAAAAACGTCCCGGCTCAGTGAAATACATTTCCTTGAGTTTCGCGCAACGAAAAAGATACTGCATTCACTTAACGTCTAATGTATGCGCCTACTTACGGACATTAAGGCTGCACTGCAGCTAGCAGCTCCCGGCGAAATGCAATTTTGGCTGCATAACCGGGGCCCCCCGCCCGCGCCCTCTCCGCTACACCCAAGAAAACTTGTTAATGCCAGTCGCGCGCTTCCGTAAAACACGTTTTTACCACCATCACCGCCGCAGCCACATCCTCCCCCGCAATTAGACCTTTGCCGCACACCCCGCCTCCGCGTCATCGTCCCTCTCGATGAAAATTGCGGCGAATCAGCCGGAAGAGTAACGTAAGTGCTTTGGCTTTTCGCGTGCAGACCACGCATTAATGAACTTCGCGCGGGTGGTTATCATCATCGTGATCATCCAGTGCTGTAATTTCTCATTTTGCTTTGCTGCTTTTTTTTTAATACCGGCAACCACCTAACCGGAGCAAGCTATACCGGTGGTGAAAATGCGACTTCCTTTTGACCCAGTTTGGTTGTAAAAATCCAAGCAAAATTACAGCGCTTCTGAGCAATAATTCAAAGTGGCTTTTTTGAAATGACCATGAAGGGGATTAATTACCAACAGCTTTTCATATTGTATGTGTGTGCGCCGCGCACTTTTTTACATTCAACCGCGGGATAGCGGAACCATAAATGGGGAACGGGAGAGGAGAGAGGAAGAGAGGAATACGAAAAAAGCAGGATTCGCAGGATCGCAGGGCCATTTCATTTGGAAAGCAGAGAAAGGAAAAGAAGGAACCGGCACCGACCGCCCACTTCTTTTTTTATTTCCAAGAACAACTTTTAATGGCCGCACGGAAAGTAATTATAACGACTTGTAATTGTCGTGTCCTTTGGTTCTTGTTAAACAAGGGAAAGGCTTTTGGGGATGGCGGGCGTGGACGTGGATATACTTCCAATGGAACTCTGGATGTTGTGATAATAATTGTGAAGGTCAGTTCAGCAATCATCTCAGATCCCTGCTGGACTCTCTTGTGTCCTCTTGGGTTCCTAGTGAGCTTCCTTCCGCCTTGATTGTACCGAAGCCCATGGCGAGCCACTTTGTGTCTTGGTTATCGTTTGGAGCCCTAGAGAATTTCCCTTCGTTTCTTTTTCACTTGTTCAGTTCGCACAACTAGCCCCTTGAAGTCTACCAGCAGCGATTGGAGCGTTTTTTGTTGTAGCGTCATGTAGATTCTTCAAGCATCAAGCGGGAAGCTCAACCTGAGAACATGTCTGGAGAAATTGACCAGAATCAGCTCATCGCCGGAGGAAATGGAGAGGCATGAATACTGGGGAACTGGACGCTGACCAGCTCGACACCGTGAACCGGTGGGAATGACGATCTCGTTTTCGACAGTGTACTGTGTAGTGGAGTGGGTGAAGACATGGCCGGCCGGCCAGAGCAGTTCATTGCTACTTTTCGGACATTCTTGCTTTTTTCCATGTTCCAAAAACCTTAAACCAACAGTAAAGTTGAAAATAAAAAAAAGGTCGCCTTCGCAACGTCACTTTTTTTTTTTTCGCCCACTGTCGTCTTATTTTGAACCGTTACAATACAATGGTCAAGGCAAATGAAACATATGAAATTTGTTTTTTTTTCTACCTGCCCGATATAAGATAGCAACTCCGGCAATAATAATAATAATCGGCTGTGATCAAGTTTGAAAGATTAACTTACTGCAATGCATGGAAAAAGTCGTCAGTCCCACAAGGATCGAAGAAAAATTATTGCAATAATATAAATCACCGTGTCAATAGTTCTTGGAAGTTTGAGCTCTGGCCATGGGCGCCCGGAGGGGGGGGCAAGGGGGGGCACTTGCCCCCCCCTGGCTCCGGAGCAGCTGAATAAATTCTTCCTTACGAAAACAAAATTTTTCTCGAGAAAGGAAAAAAAAATTCATTTTCGAAAGAAAAAACTTTGAGAAGGTAATTTACATTTTCTCGAATTGTTAGAGCAATTTGAAATTCCATTAGGCTTCTACCTAAATTAGATAGCTACCCGTAAAGTCATGAAATAGGTAGATAGATAGGTAGGTAGGTAACGATCTGCAAGCAATACTTGAAATTTTCTGAACCTCTGGTTTAAAACACCAGGGGTTTTTTCAACATAATGAACAAGTGTAACAATTGACCTACCTATATCAATCATAGCAATACTTGAAATTTTCTGAACTCTGCCTCTGGTTTAAAACACCAGGGGTTTCTTTTAACATAATGAACGAGTGTAACAATTGACCTCTATATCAATCATGGCAATAATTGAAATTTTCTAAACCTCTGGTTTAAAACACTAGGGGTTTTTTCAAGATAATGAACGAGTGTAACTATTGACCTGGCTATTTTGAAGTAAATTTTCATACATTTTGTACAAAATTACAAATTTTAATAAATTTCTCTATAGTTAAGTTTAATTTTCAAATATATTTTCTAATTTTTCGCACAATAATTATTATCACCATTATTATTATTATTATTCGAAAAAAAATTCGCCTGCGGCGCTAATCTAAAGGACTTCGCAAATTAAGCCAGGTAGGTATGTGACGTTCTCTAACTGAAGCTATTTGCCCCCCCCTGACAAAAATCCTGCGGGCGCCCATGGCTCTGGCCCATTTAGAAAAAACTTTGTCGAGTGATTGATGATCATATTTTTGTCCGAGCGGAAACTCAAGTCTGAACGCGGAATTGCCTCGAGCAAAATTTCCTCTCATCGTCGTGAAAATAGTTCAGATTTGTCGTGATTAACTTTCAATTCCCGCGCCGGAAACTTTGTTCCGCAGATCTGTCCGAGATTATTCATCTTCATTATTGTTTTTGTTCTATTCTTTTTTTTTCATTGATAATACCTGAGCTGATGGAAAAGACAAAAGTTCAAGTACTAAGTTTATTTTTAGCATCGCACTATTCCAATTTCGATAAAACCCCAGATTTGGTCTCCTTTATGGGGTTGTACGAGGTGCCAACTCAGTAGTTTCGGAGGGCGCAGGTGATTAATGACCTGAGTGGCACACGCCCTGAATACCTATTCGCCTGTAGTGAAAAAGCAAAGCACCCCGCGATTGAAACAATCGAAAGCCGGACACCTGCCTGGAGTACGTCCGCCAGCGCAGCGCCAGCGGTGCCGATTTTCATCGAACATTTTTCATTTTGCATTTTCGCATTCGCTATCATTTCTTTAGTTCTCATGAGTAGTGACGTGAAACCGAACAAATCTAATTGCTTCAGATTTACAAATAAGTATGCTCTTATTCATTATGATAATTATTGTGCTACAATAGTACGGACAACTCAAACTAGGGTATTGCCAGTTTAGATTTTATCTAAATCCGTTCTGACGTAAAATTGACAGCCTGGAGGGGACGTCCTTTGGTTGACGTCGTTGACAGTGTTGACATGACCGATAATGAAAGCTATCGACCACCCTTGTCAAGAGCCATCCGTCAGATGCATCAGAAATGACTTTTGACTGATTTGAATGACACCTACCCGTTATTTCTTCATGATCTCTGGTGATAACTAGAATCGTTTTGTAAAAAATTTTACGTGTTTGTTGTGTTGATACATAAGATATAAAGACTTTTATATAAGCTGTATATAGATTGTACAGTTTATGTACTTAATTTGACACTTGTCAAAATAACCTCAAAAACTACAACATTTTCACAATTTGCACTGAAACAAACACGTCAAATGTTGTACAACACTCGTGGCTTGTTACACAAGATATTTTCCGACACTCAGCCTCTTACAGAACTTGGGCTGCGCCCTCGTTCTGCAAATTTCGGCTTCGTGTCTGAAAACCACTTATGTAACAGCCAACTCGTATCGTAAACTACTATTACGATCCGCCACCGTTGACATTTCTGACACTGATGATGGTTTTGACAAGGCATCAGCTTGGTGTGACCCACATGGTGAAGTGAGAACTGCTGCTCAATCCTGGGGAATTTCTCAGAAATAAAGTCCAACTTGAAAAAGTCTAACATCAGAGTGAAGCAGTACTTCACTATTTATAATAGAAAACGATCCACTGCAAATCTGGTTTCAGAAGTTGCTTGTAACGTGGCGTCATCTATACACCGCGGCTTATGACAAAAGGTTGCCATTGCCATGATGCCTTTTTGTACATTTTCACTCAACGCCGGAACCTAGGTACCTATAATAAATCCAAAAATAAAAAGATGTTACATTTTTGCTCTTACCTGACAGTTCAGTGAGGAAAAGAGTTGTCAGCGAACTATCGATGTCAACGCAATACAAATAAGATATGTATCTTAATCAATGACAAACATGGCTGTAGAAAAAAATCATTTGAGTTCATTAGAGCCGTGCGTACTTATTGCGAGAAGTTGTATTTCCCTGCCGCAGATAAAATCACTTCTAATAATTTCTCGTTAACAAAAACAGAGGGCCCCAGCCCCACCCTTCAACACGCACACCTCTCTGTGACCCGCTGCTCTGCTTTAATCGACTTGATATATTCCAGTGTTTAATATTATTGTCATCTGCAACACACGGCGCCCCACATCAATTCACATATACACGCCATGCCGCGAGAAAGGGGCTAATTAAAAGCGCAAAAGCGCAGAACAAACGGCCTTTCCACCTCGATGTGACCCAATAAAAACGAGCATATTTCACGGGACCGCAACTCCGGAACAACTCCAGAACAGATCATTTAATCACGAAATGCCATCACGGTCATATGCCGCCACTGACCGCCGCCCCCGTTCCCGCCGACGGCCATGTTTCTTTTCAACCACCCCGCCATGCTCAGCCGCTCCCCGGAATTGCACCTGATTCAGCAGCAGCAGGAGCCTTCAACGTAGGGGAGATTAAGTGATGGCCTGGAGGCTATTAACGAATGATCTAGTCTGGGACCGTGTACAGGGTGATACTGTGGAAAAAAATTCGCCTTTTAGCTTTTCTTTAGCTTGGCCGAATATCCGCTTGGCAACCTGCAGTCTGCACCTCCATCCACCGCATTAAAGCGCGAGCTCCTAAGTACATAGTTGCTTGTCGTCACTAATTTCAAATTATGTGCTGTGATGATGGTCGTTAGTATGATTGTCGGTAATCATACGTATAATATGTATATTGAAACACTCTTATATGCTGATTGCTGACTACTCATGTATATTAATTAATGATACTTTAATCTGTTTCCGTAAACTACGAGTACCTACCTATTTAACTGTATTGCACTCACCGACTAACTTGTCTGGTTTCTGTTATGTAAGGCGCTCACACCCTTACACTTAATTTTGTTAAACCTGTTTGTTGCATTGAAAAGCCTGTAAGGCATCAGCCGTGATATCATCAGATCCTGTTTTATACTTATCATACTCTTGCGTGAAGTTGTACTTCCAAAAACACTGATTTTGTTGAGCTACTTGAGGAGCCATCGTCATGACTGAATAAGAACAGTGGTGGCTTGTGATCTGCAAGAATTTTGAATCTTTTGCCAAATAGATAGGGTCGAAAATACTCCACGCCTTGTTCTTTAGCGAACCGCTAAATAGGTTTTGCGGTAATCAAAAGTAAGCCGGTGGTGGTCCTGACGTTCGTCGTGCCCTGCTTCTGATCAGCGCGAGAAATGCCATCCATACGTTTACTTGACGTTCGCTCTCTACGATCAATCCATTGACGAGAGGCCATGAAGCTTGATCAGGCAAAATCCAGTGCCCGCTCCAACACTGGTCTCAAAAAGCAGTCCTCAAAAAGATCAACCCAGAAGGGAGACGAGACAATAAATAGAAGAAGTTAAGGGAGAACATGAAAAAAAATGAGAAAACATCTGAAAATATCTCTGAAAATATAATGCTATACTACCGAGTATACTACGTGACTCTCACTGCTGTGCAAGGTAGTGATCAAGAATTCTCTGACTTTCGATCGTGTGACTTTCTTTCTCTCAAGAAAGGTTTAAAGTCGACAGTGAAGACGTATCACGCTTGCTTCAAAGTTGTTAGCGAACGGTTTCCTCACAATTTCTATTTAAAAGCAGCTTGATATTGTATTAAACCCATGTGCCAAGCCAAGTAATTTTCGAGCGGTAGCTGACTTTGCAAGCATTCGGAAGAGAACGGAAGCTACTTGTGCCATCCCGGTGGCCTGATTTCGACCTCTTCTCCCAAAAATTCATTAAACCCTTCCATCAGTGCCGAACCAAAGGATGTTTGCGTGTGACCCTAGACTAGTGAGCCATCACCGGTCCGCAGTCAGATTACATGCAACGTCACTAAATAATGCCTGATGATTTATATGCAAGAGCGCTGAGCTCGCCCTCTCTGTACCACTCAGCATTCCCAGCTCCAGCGTCCCTCCCTTTGTACCCACTCACCCGCTTCTACCGTTGCTGCTTGCTAGCTGATGCTGATGTGTCCCAGTAATGGATGTCATCTGATACTATTGACGTTCTACTCAAAACATGCAAATGGAATTTAACACTCTCAACAAATTGCCCGTGAGCCCCAGGTATATAAGTGAGCATAAAATATTGCCGTGGCGCATGAAACGCAAATTGCCTGAAAACTACTAGCACGCGCTAAATTCTCAGCACAGCAGCAGAAGCAGCAGAGTTTTCGCATAAAACCGCCTCTCCCCTCCCGTTCTGAATAAACTACAAACTACTACAACATGCAATTTGAAGCATTGCTCCGTAATGAATCACGCGGAAATGCAACGTGAACTGAAAGGGCAAAGATGGTGATGAATTCCAGCAGGTATGGTAGAGCGGAAATTATATTTCCTGATTGATTCTGTGCCAGTTTTCACACTTGCACACGGAGCTTCGTTCTTATTGGCAGTTCAAATCCAGGGAATGTCACTTTTTTGACATTTGTACTGACGCCAAATTGACCGCATTGAGGGCATGTTATTGTAGTTGTCATCGTTAAAACAGTGCTGAGGGCTAAAAATGGACTGCTACCTGTCAAGAGTAATCTGGAAATTTCGCAAAACGCGAGAAGCGGCATGATTATAGGCGATTTATATTGAAAAAATCGTTCCACTAGCAAGAAATTTCAATATGGCGGCCAAGATGGCGGCGGAATCATGAAATTTAGCTTAAAAACAAGAATGATCATACAAGACAAGGTAACTTCCAAGTTTCATGAAAATCGTTCCACTAATAAGGAATTCCAACATGGCGGCCAAGATGGTGGCGGAATCATGGGATTCAGCTTGAAAATAAGAATGATCATACAAGACAAGAGTAACTTCCTAGTTGTATGAGAATTGATCCACTTATAAGAAATTTCAATATGGCGGCCAAGATGGCGGCTCAACCATGAAATCCAATCTGTCCACTGGCCACCCACGAGGACCTGAGCTATCCATTCGAGAAAGTTCCAGGGCTCTAGATTCATTCCCCGAGGAAGAGTATAACTTCTTAGAAGTGCACACGGAAATCTTTGTTTTGTGATAATAATAATGATAACTATGAATGTATAGAAAAAATAATGTCCATTGACACTGGGGATATCAGCTATCCATCGGAAGAAGTTCCAAGGCTCCAGCTTGATTCTCCGAGGAAGAGTTCAACTTCTTAGAAGTGCACAGTAAATATCTGTTTTTTGATAATAGTAATGATAACTATGTATAGATAAAAATAATAATGCCCATTGGCCACCCTTGGGGACATCAGCTATCTACCAAAAAAAGTCCCAAGGCTCTAGGTTTATTCCTCGAGGAGGAGTACAACTTCCTTATTTCTACACGGACAGACAGACAAACCGGCCATATAAGCGTCATTTTCTTACGAAAATGCGCTAAAAACTCCACCTGCGGTAGAACTCGGTATTAAATCGCGCAGGAGTTTTTTTAAGAGGTGGGAGTGGGACATCTAGTAGCTTGGTAGGCACTGTTAATATTCTATGTGACCAGTTTTGAAACACATTTTTTGCGTATTTCCTTTGCAGATAGCCGGACCATTTTTGCGGAACGTGATGTCTGACGCTTTTTTCCATTTTATTGGAAAATGTAGCAATTTTTCGACCTGTTTTTAATTTTCGCCAATGAACAAATAAATCGAAAGAGCCTTGACATTTGACAGTTGTGAAAAATATTCCTAACCTCTCGAAGCCGGTTCAACTTTCGATGCTTCAAATTGAAGAGTATACAATGCCCTTCATCCAAAAAAGGGGCCCCATACAATCATCAACCCTTTCGCCTCTTCCAGTCTAAAATACAAGCCAAACCCTGAAGAATTATAGGCGATACAACGATCGCCGTGCAGTCTGTCATTGGAAAAAGAATTTACGTGTAAAAAGTAAATTAAACCAAAGGACCCCGCACGATTCTTATGGAAAATGGCTCCCGGTTAAATTCTCTGAATTTTTGATATGTTGTAGCTCATGAGATACTAATCAAATACCGTGAACCCCAAACTCAAATAATGGACAGTTTTTCACCCACAGGGGGTTGAAGTTGGAGGTTTTGACGGCTTCAAAATGATATTATGACGTTGATAAAAGCTTTTTATTTGGTTTCTCTTCAAGTTGTGTTTCATGCTAAATGTATTTATTTGACAGAAAAATATCAACCCCCTCCTCCACCCCCAACCCCTATCTACCATCATAAAATTCGAGATGACTCCCAAAAACCCTGCGGATGGCTTCTGTGATTTAAATTATGAATTTTGACATTAAAATTATTTTCCACCCCTAATGTTGGGGTGCCGATTTTCCAATTTTCTTCGGTTAATTTGGCTGAATTTTTGGTATTGTGTATTTCTGATTCTGCTGAACAAGAAGCTCATACCAAAACGTATTCCTATGAACAGTTTTTGTTCTGCAGGGGACTGAAGTTCAATATTTATGCTCTCAAATCTTCAACTTCAGTCCCCTGTAGAACAAAAACTGTCCATAGGAATAAGTTTTGGCATGAAAACTTTTTGTTCAGCAGAATTAGAAGTACACAATACCAAAAATTCAGCCAAATTAACCGAGGAAAATTGGAAAATTGGGGGTGGAGGAGGGGGTTGATATTTTTCTGTCAAATAAATACATTTAGCATGAAACACAACTTGAAGAGAAACCAAATAAAAAGCTTTTATCAACGTCATAATATCATTTTGAAGCCGTCAAAACCTCCAACTTCAACCCCCTGTGGGTAAAAAACTGTCCATTATTTGAGTTTGGGGCTCACGGTATTTGATTAGTATCTCATGAGCTACAACATATCGAAAATTCAGAGAATTTAACCGGGAGCCATTTTCCATAAGAATCGTGCGAGGTCCTTTAAAAAAAAAAAATTAAAAATTTAATAAGCCGCTCAAAGTTGCGTATTGGACCAAAATTGATGTTAGAACCTTCAATTTGCTTTCGTTTTGGGGCTTTCCGGGACGAGTTTTTGTCGACCCTGAATGGGCCGCCGTCAAGATGACTTAGATTTGCGGCCGCCCCGTGCTCTTTTGGTGTCTACATGACGGTAACACAGCTCTGCGTCCCACTAGTCGCACTCTCACATATGACCAGGTCAGTTTTCCAAGATTTTAATATCAATTTGATAAGAAATATATAACTTCACTTCCAGAGAAGTCAGTTTCACACCAGGTGAAAAGGCGGCAAGCCTACATGCTAAAGTAGAAAATTTTCCCAGCCAACTAGAGTCACAGTACAAGTGAACCTACTATAGCTACCGCTATCTGCAACTCCTGCATAATTGACATCAAAATTTGTCGAGTAGAAATAATGTAAAGGGTGTTTGCTTTTATGTCCCCTATTCGCAGTTTATGGTTAGCGTATGTATGGCCTGCCAACAGTTGATGTGTGAGGACTTCATTTCCTTGGGTGGAAGCTATGTATGATGCAGAAAATTGTCTTCGAAGACGCCGGTCATCGACGTAGAGGAGAGGCCAATGAAGAGCCTGGAAGTCCCAATGGTTCACAGGCAGAAAACATTTGCGGCGGCGTCGGATTGCGCAAAACAGCAAATTGACAGTTTTGACGTGCCTTCAACTGACGTGCCAGCCAATTTTTGCATGGCGGCAACCTTAACCTCATGAAATACCTAACACCCTAAAGCTTCCTACGTTAATTTCCCAAAACAAAGGAAAATCGCCTGTTGCAACTGTGAACCGGGCGAACAAATTAATATGGTCATCAATAATCGTTCGCTGGCTCGCCACGTGATCCTTATTCCAACGGCTGATGGCATCTGTTCTTTGGTTACTGCTGCAGGCTCTATTTATTGTGAACTGTTACGACGTGACAGAACAGGTTAATCATGGAATATGAGTGTCAGAATGTCCGAGAATAGAAGGGAACGTAAAAGCGAAGACCAAGCAAAGCTGGTAAAGATTTTTTTTTTTTTTTTTTGTTGTTGTTGGCCCAAAGTTCTAGCTCGTTGGCCAAGATAGCTCACTGGTAAAGATCAAGTAAGACTTGAACGCATTTGCTGGATGTCGTACAGGACCGTAAGGGGAACATTAGAAGCCTACGGAGAGAGAACATCGTTTGCATTGGATCACCTAGGTACCTACTAAGGTATTCAAACCAGAAACCAATTGGTCAATTGCTTTTGATCATATAAGACATGAGACATCTTATGTGAATGTGAATGTCTAGCTCTAGAAGCAACGAGACATTTTGCACTTCGGGATACAAATACGAAAACTAGAAGAAATAGCGCATAAGTAAGCGATCTTTAAAGAACTACTCAACAGTTTATTGTACTGACAAAAGGCGGATATACACGTAGTCAGTCGACAGCCTCAGTGGGTCCAACGTTAGATTACAACCCTTGATGAAGTAACACACATAAAAAATTGGGATTCTTTCAGTTGAACTTTTTAGCTGTCCATTTTTGTGAACAGCGGACACGAATAATCACGTGTAAACCCTGGCTTGATCGCGCTCTCGGCTGAAGGAAATTGAGTTTTGCTTATCCTGAGTTCTGTGTTGCGGGAAAACCTTGGGTTCCTTTGCCGTCATCAAGGTATTACCGCCCAGTTTCCGGGAAGTAGCCTAACGTGATTATTCTGAGTTTCAAACTAGCATGGACCGAGCATCACGGCGCGCTCAAATTGGATGATTGATTTTGAGCGAGGCCCAGACAGCCGCCCTGATAATTGATGAGAAATGGGAATCAAACAATACGAACACTAATAGATAATAATTGTTGCACGCGGAATCTCTGAGGCGTCCGTCTGTTTTTGTTCTGTCTATCATGACTTGATTTATAATTACCCTCCAGCCCAGATATGCCTCCCATGTTTCAAATTCGTTTACAGACGTAAAAAGGACATCCTAGCATAATCCAAGAGAAACATTATTTGCAATGCAAAATTATATTTCGCCACAATATGGCGGTCAAAAGTGTATAGTTTGACAACTGACAATTGCAATATGATGACAAAACTCTTTTTCCAGGAATTTGACGCCATTTTTTTAAGAATACCTCTACCTCTAAAGTAGGTAACTACGAGTATAAAGTGAGTTTTTTTCCACTTGATTGTTATTGTTGATTGTCACTACAATCCAAAGTGTACTTGATAGGAGAGTTACGCCAGTAATTGCTCTGATTACCAAATAAGAGAGATGAAGCTTTCATTTTCTTATAATGGGCTTGGCATCCATTTAAGAGAGAGATCCGATGTTCTATGACTTCTATGACGACAAACTGGCATCGGCACACTCTTCTATGGAGTATCTACATTTACGTTTGACGGCCCCCTTTTGGTAGGAAAATTAGTTTGGATTGCGAACCATTAAAACCGCAAAAAAGTTATATTGGTTCTCATGTGAAATCCTCGCAACAGAGCTCTAGGTCCTTCCAGTAGTCTATAATTAAACAAATTCTCTCGCATGACATCTTAACGAGTAGCAAGAGGTATGCGGTTCGTGATCAATTCGTTTCAATTAATTGGAGCTAGAGACGCAACAACAATTTTCAAGATGTACGGTGCACAACCCCCGCATGCCAGTGCGAGATTTAATACTACTACTACCAGCTGGCAGCAGCAGAAAGGATGAGCCAGAGCATTTTGGAGCCAAGGCAGAGCTCGTCCAAATGAGACACGACACGTCAAGAAGAGCTAACGATGCAAAAAGGAAGCCGTGGACAACTACTACTACTCCTCCTCCTCCTACACGTATATAGCTCGCTGGTTTCAAGCTTTTGGCTCGGAATGGAGAGAGCGAGCGAGCGAGTGAGCGCAAAGTGGCAACCTGAAATGAAATTGCCCGGGTGATTAATCGTCGCAATAGCTCTGAGGACATGTATATCCTGGAAAGCTGCTTCAATCATTGTGACAAATAACGTTCGGGGGGCCTCCGTCGTCGTTCGCCCGGTGTGCATGTGCGCGCGCGAACTAGCAGCGACACACACAAACACTTTCCATTGTGCATGGGGGACATTCAGGATCCAAATTTTCATTTCGAGAGGCTCTTACTTTCTGCCTCCTAATCCGCGCTTTGAGCTAAAAGATATGAGAAATATGGCGAAGCTCAGCGAAAGCCTTGAATACTACAAGCGGATCAAGGAAAGCGCCAGTGGCGTGGTGTTACTGAGGAGATCTACTGTATCCATGGCTATTCAAAAAAATAATATAAACGCTCAGAAACGAGGTGACTGTGACATGGAGGTTAGCACGTCCGACCAGGGATCACGCCGTCCGACTGCCATTCTGTTAGTCAGTTAGTCATGGATTCGATCCCCACTTGCAACGAATGTTCGTTTTGAAAACAAGTTCCTTGATGTAGTTGAAATGCTGGCTTGATGGAAGGGTGTGTCGCATAGCGCGTGAAATTTGAACGATAGTTTCGACTCTATGCGATGTTGGTAGTCGGCAAAGACCTTTACCCTGTAGTGGTGAGGAGAGAAGCATTCACCGGCGTCGGTGATTGGCCCTAACAGCGGTAATAGACCGATGTTGAATAAATGAGAAACAAATTTCTGTCACATGTCCACTGGCGATTTCAATAATGCCTGCTGAACTGTTCTCCATTATGGGAGTAGTGACGTAAATCTGGTTTTGGGGACAGAACTTTTAAAATCGTAAAGGAACCGCAATTCCGTACTGGCCAAGAACATTATTGATCATCCAGCATCGTTATTTTGCGACCTACAACCTTACACCTTGATTGAAGCGAGCTGAACTGAACAGATTTCTAGTGGTTCCAAAAGGATTCATAGTTTCCATGGTTTACGCCGGCTTCAAACTTCCAGGCGGCATGAAAAGACGCAGTGCCACACAGATGCTATCACCATGCGAGAAATTATACGGAAAAGCTCTTTCAATGAGAAACACGAACAATCCAAGCACTTAGGGCAAGACATTCCACATTACTCACTTCCTACCTTTGCAGTTTGCACGCATAAGCAGGCGCGATTTTATTTTCGGTGGAAGTCGGTGAAGTGAAGGTGAGTGAAAAGTCGGCGGTGGAAAACATACGGGGAAGAATTTCCATATGGAGCGTTTACAGAAGCATTTCAGAACTCTTTTTGCAATAAAGCACCCAAGCAGACTGATTAAACGCACCGCAAACAGTTCCGAACAAGCAGTCAGCGCGGCAACCTTGCAACCTGTCACTTCGACGCGGTGACACGAGATGCCGCGGCGCTCTTGCCTCCGACTACGGGCTGTGCGAACATGATTGTGCAAATGCATTTTAAATAATGCGAACAACAGTCCTCCATCTATTCCGTCTGACTAGTCCACCCCATCCCACTGGGACCCAGCCCACCATCAGTGGGCCCACCATACCATGGCCTACCATAGCAACGACAAATAACAACCGATAGATCTCTGTATTTAACAGAATGATAAGTCCCACCCTGTCCCAACTTTGCTACTTGGTATATAGCCGTACTATATAGTTTCTTCCAACGGCTCTATATGAAGTTGGAAGCTCAAAGTTGGGCCGACGTAAGTTACCAAATACAGCGGTCTGATCCAAGTTCACCCTTCAGTTGGCATACCGCATGATCAGTGATCATTACTTCTCACGAAAAGGTTTGGTGGGGAAGCTTGAGGACAAGTTGGCATTTTCCAAGCACTGCAATCTGTGGCACCGTCCTATGTCTACCAGGTTTCGGGATGCTCACAGAGTCTTTGTCCAGATTCGCTGGTGTGACGAAGGTCCTGCCCTGGTTGCAGACAGTTCGTGGACACTTGGTGTTCTGGCATGGGTTCAGTCGTGGATGACCGGTGTAAATGACGCGAATCAGACTGAAGTTTTTTTTCCCTGGGCTGAATTGATCTATGCCTATAAAAATATCATCGTAATCGTAATCTAATGATCAGTACTAACATACCATCACCTGGCAGTCTGTGACCTGGCGATCGCGATTGCAGCCAATCACAGCCCTGGTTACTTAGTAACTTCACATTAGAACGGATCACATCCTTCCTAGAAATAGGGTTCCCAGGGGCTTCAAACTTTAACTTCCAGAAAATACAAAATTATTCGGAGAAGCTAATTTGCACTTTTGCAGCATTTGCAACATAACGTACACGACCAACGCTTTTCTTCCTTTATTTCGCTTGAATACTGGCGAGCGAAATAAGTACATCCTCTATTAGCCAGTTTTTAACATTTCCTCATACATACCATACAACATAACATCCCAACAGCGCCTCGCATTTCGTATACCGGGGAATCCGTCAGTTTATATGCGCCAGGTTTTTTTTTGCCCTCCTGCACTTCCACCACCGATACTGGATGCATGCCACACTCTTGCTGGAAAGTGGAGTTTCTGCTCCAGTTGATGCCGTACTTCCCATATACTAGTACTCTTTTGCTTGTCGCCGTTGCTGTACATGTGTATGTGCGAAACTCATATGAATGTTTTGTTGCTTACAGGAGCGGAAGACGACGTGCACCACTTCACGGGGAACGACACCCACACAGACTACTTCCGGTTGGTGCTGCGCGACGGCGATTTCCTTCTGGTCGGAGGAAGGTAAGCGTATATACTATATATGTATACATTTTCTCTCGAATGTAACGAAAAATAAGAACTAAAACCCATCACCGATCCCTGGAACGGTACATCTGGAGATGACCACGCCATGCCGGATATTGTTCCGTGATGGTCTCGTGCCACTTTGATGTTTGTTCTTAATGACTTTGACCACACGACTGGAATTTATCGGAAACCTTTTACTTATGTCTTGCCTTCGCTTCTCGTGTAGGATGTGTACGCTATGTGTGTGTGTGTGTGCGCGAGTGTGCTTTTCGCAGTGTGGTGAACCTTGCTGTGGGCCAGAGAGTCCGTCCGGCCAAGGGGAAAACCTTTTAACGTTATACGCTTTATTACTCGGGACTTTATCGGCGATTTTGATAAATCGAAAACACACACACTGCACACAATCATACACACTAAAAATAATGTTCATTGTTTCGTTGTGCACGGTCACGAATTGTCGGGGTAAGTTTTATTGTTAGAAGGGGTGTGGCGGGTATAATGTAGTCGCCTATAAGGTAAAGGGTGAGTGCTCGTAGGAAATGGGTCAGATCAATCAAGTATGGTCTGTAGAAGTTGGATTTGTGGCCTCTATCAAACTTCGGTTGACCCCGTCCTTTTTTGTATAGGTACATTTTGTGGTATATTGAGCACGGTAGCACAGAACTCCAGTTTCCCATATCATGTCAAATACTCCATACACAGTAGGTACCGTCAGGAGCACAGTATTACATACATCAAAATTTTTGCCAGTGTGAAAAAAGCGACATAACAAAAAAAAGTTTTTTCCACGTAGTAGGTATATTATCTGTCATGAAGCCAGGCATCAACTTTTTATTCAATTAGTTGATAATAACAATACAGCAAAACCTTCAATAACAAGAGCTTCAATGTACCTGCCCTGTAATACTATTTCTTAGACAGTATACGCAATGAGAAGTTACTAAGTTCACTGTTCTTATTCGTTTATGTTGCTACCAGTCTCACCTATAATGACGATTGCTGTCTTTTGTCCTTGGAAGTTGTCTCCCCATTACCACCACCTCATTCTTCTTCACGATTCGGTTTGAAGGTTTCAACCAGTATACTGATTGTTCGAACATTTCACTTCATATGTATTTACAAACTGTTTATGAAAAGTCGTGCTCAGCTACAATGTGTTATTCATATTATGTAACACAACGGAGAATTTTCCAAAGCTCAAAGCACTGCGACAAAGGCCACAGCGGCACCATCAGAGCTCTGGCTCAATCAGACCCTGCGCTTTCTCGTTAATGTCCTTTGCAACTTGTTAGTTAATTACAAGTTGTGAAATTCGCTTCGGGTTCCGCCACCACGCCGCCGGTGTGGCAGTATACCTAATAACAATGGGACCGCTCGCTTTTTCCGTAGCCACCCAGTTCTCACTTCAGAGAGGCCCCTGTCGTGTTGTGCGGTACGGATGTGCGTCATTACTTCGGATTACGTCGCGGCCCTCCATGGGAGTGCACTTTTGGGATTCTTGACCCATTATATTTCGCATATATTGCAGGCTCGTATGCACTTCAGAGCTCTTGCATATATTCGGACAGAAATTTCCTGAGGGTGAAATGCTGAGGCGAACAAGAGCTGCCGGGTGTGTTATTCTGATACGCGGGGCTGTCGAGACAAACGACCTCCACCTATATAAATTCCGGTGGATGTAGCCGTTTCTTGAAGAGGCCGGCGTAAACTATTGAAGTTGATGTTTTCCTCCGGTCCTCCAGCAGCAGCCGGTACGCCTCCTGAGAAGTAAAGTATGGCTTTTGTTGACTTGTTGAGGGCAACATTACGGTGTGTATCTTGCCGAAGGTCTTTTAATAGACTGTTATTCCCTCATGAAAAGTGTCGCCAGCTTTTGGCGCACTTCCTCCAGGAAGATCGAGTAATCCGTACTTTGTTACTTACTTACTTACTTACTACGGATACCTACTTGTAGGTAGGTATGTACGTAGGTACCTACCCCTGCCACAGAAATTCCTTAAACATCAGTTCACTATTGAACAAAAACTGATTTACCAAAACAAGTAAAAATTTCCAAGTCGTTTGTTTCCGCTTTGAAGGTCAGGAAGAACTGACCAAGTGCTAACCTATATCACAAGATGGGTTACAACATCACCAACATCATCAATAATAATTCTTCAATAATTAACATCAATTATTTAAGAACACTCATTTTAGACTTGGTCACTTCTTGCAGCAAGCCCACGATATATTCATCATTATTTTTCACCGAGCTAATATAATTAATCTCTTACAAACTTTAAAAAAACCGCAGTCGCCTATGATAGTTTTTCTTTATCAAGTTGGACAATCTGATGAAGGGATGGTTTGGATCAAATTTCGTCGGCTTAGTTAGTAAATCACATAAGTCACAAATACAAAATTTTACAGAAGATCAATAGTGTTTTATTCAACGACCATATAATGATAGTTATAGTCCACTCGGGTGTTTTACAATACTCGTTATCGCTCGTGTCCTGAACTACACCTTTGTGGATTATAACTATCATTATATGCTCGTTGAATAAAATACTATTGATCTCCTATAGAATTCCGTATTTGTGACTTATGTGATTTACTAACTAAGTCAACGATTTGTCGGAATGATGTTTGCTATGCTGGATTGCCAGTTTCAATTTAATTGTTAGGACCTGATTTTGACATTGATACAGAATTTTCTTCCTTGTCTGTCTTGAAAACGCCGTTGAATACGGTGAGAAGTGTTAGAATGTGCAGCGATAACAAGAATATAAGCACAAGAAGTGGTAGAGAATATACATTTCCATAATGTCCGAGGAAGACCATTTCTGGCGCCGGAATGTGATTTGTCGCAAGTGATCTCGTTTGTTCCATTAACACCCTATACTGTCAGATGAGCCCGTGAGTGTACTGTATCGGTCTATAAGTGTGTCTGTATCCAAAATACAGATTTTTATGCAAGGTCATTTGCATCGGACGTGCTAGAGCGAGGACTTCGTTGGCGCGGCAACACATTGTAGTTCAAGTATGGTTCAAGGTGTAGGTTTCATGTCACAGAAATTTCACTTTGAGCTCTTTCGTGCTATGGTAACGTTTTTCACAAAATCAGGGACACCAACAAAACTCCAAGACATTGTGGATTTCAAATTTTACAGCCTTTTCAAGTATAAATAGGTAGTTATAACTTGAAAACAAAGTAAAGACCTCAACTGTGACTCTTTCATAGAATCATAGACAACAAATCTTCGGTTTTCTCCACAGAACAGTCAGTAGGTAACTAGGTAACCCTTAAAAATAAATCACCTCCATGCCTTACCAACATAACGGGCGAAATATGTTACCGGCACAGAATACTGGGCTCGGCTTGAAATTTTGACAGATGCTTGACATTGACATGCGTCATTTACTATACATACTGTACTATTGGATCGAAATAATTGAGAGTGACTCATTCACATCCACAATGGGTGTGAGTGAGTAAGTGAACACTTGGAGCGTAGATAACCGAGAGTGACTCATACTTTCTATGCAAGTGTGAGGTTTGAGAGGTGGCCAAGGTGTTCAATGTTAATTTTTAATTGTGATTGGCTGATTGAATCAGGGATTGAATAATAATGTCAAAAGCGGGCATTGATACGGTTTTGTATTTTTTTTTAACCAAGGTGGCTGAGCTACTGTCGTGTATGTCGGGTTAATATCAAAAGAAAAGCACCTATAGTTATATTTTAGAAACAAAAACCTGCTTGGCTGATATGTCTCATACACATATTAGATATAAACAAGAGTCGAGCTTATGTACGTCTGGAAACTGGGAAATATACGCAGTGTCACCACCCAAGCGCAAAAACCGCAAAGCTTCCAGGTTTTAAATGGAGACAGATGTGGCAAATTAGCTTCGCTTTTGCTGGTGTACTACACTCTGTAGCAACAACACAACAAAACGTATAATACTATCTAATAATGACGTCACATACACAGTACATCTGACAAGAGATAAGCCTGCTCGACCTGACACAACCAGCAAGACATGACTTATTCCTGATTAAACGGGGTTTTTATCTCTTGTGTCGGTCTCGTGTATGTCTGCCCACTCCCTCTGTATATGCAGCGTTGTGCTTAGTGTTTCCTCCATAAAGAGACACCCTGACTATGACTAGTGGGCGTAAAGAAGGTGCGCCATTATTATGAAGCTCCAGAAAAAAGCTGCTCGTGCTCGAAACTTAACTTATTGTCATGTCGGTCGTCCCGGGTTTGAAAAAGCACAGCGCCATCAGATTCGCATTAAGGACTGAATGTGTTTTTATTTTGGTTCGGTCGCAATTAGAGCATAAAGCGAATTTGAATTCTGTGGGATGTGTACAAAAAAAGACACTCTTCCACGTAAAAGCGACATGCACACAAACACACGAAACGTGATTATACAATGCATATTTAATTATTATTATTGTTCATAAACACGGGCGCAACGAGCACCGCTATTTTTGCCGCCGTAACTTTCAAAACAATGGATTCGCCACAAAGGACACACGCACATCGTGTCTGGAAATAGCCGCGTGAGGGAGCTGTAAAATGTCATTTCCTTCGGTTTCATTTAAATAGCGCTGCGATCGATTTCTCGCGCCGGTTTATAAATAATTTGTCGTAACTCCTGGGGCCCTATTTTCGGTGCACACGTGAACTGTTCCTATAGGAACTGTTCCCTCAAAAACAGGGGAAGCGGCATTTTCGGGTACATTCACGCGTGATCACGCCCGTTCTCCTAGGAGCTACCGAGAGAACAGCTCATTCCCCGCTTATGTCAATCAAAGCAAAGGACTGCCAAGAGTCTAAATTGAAAATCACTAAAAAATGTAAAAAAAGCACATTGTTCATAGGTTGGCAACGCTGAATGCACCAAAAATACAACTAAAACAACCGCCAAATGACAGATATAGTTTTGACAATTGGAAATTGGAATTACAACGGCGTCCTTTCAAAAATTTCAATTTTACGTTCCAATCTCCAATTTTTCGAAAGTTTCTTTCAATAATTTGGAAAAAATGGATCCATTGAACGCGGCATTGGCGGTCCATGTAATCGCGGACTTGGAAGCGGCCAAAGAAGATGCGCGTCAACCCGGCAAACGATTTGTGGACATAGAAGTGCAGTTTGTGCAGTATTTTCGCGAGACAATTAAAAGACTTCAGTGTGACTTGTGAACTTCAGGCCCGGGCACATCACAGAACTAGTCACGCCATGGTCACGCCATGGTCACGCCATTTATCCCAGTACCCGGGGAAGGAAGCCGGCTGACCGTAGCAAGTTGACAAGGATATATGGGGTTCTTGGCCATGAGTTCGGTCAGTTTTTCTTTTTGAGTTTCGGAAATCGCATCCAATCGTGGCCTCTTGAAGCTTGGGCCGGCAGATTCCATGTTAATAAATAGCAAAAGTAGGTAGGTTTCGAAAAACTACAATTCGATTTCAAATATCACAGCTGACAGCCAAGCTTCGACATTACACGGACATGTACGAGTATAGCCGAAAAAGTGGTCACGAAAATACCACTTTTAGAACCGGGGAACTGATCACTTCACCGGCGTTCCCCGGTGATCGCCGGGGAACAGATCACGTGTACCGAAAATAGGGCCCCTGGTAGGTACCAGAGAATACTTGCTGTAAGGTATAGAATTAGGAATCGTTCGAAACCGGAAAGTAAACCGCCATACTTCCCTATTATTGGCGACGGTAGCGGAAAGAGTATCTGGGAAGTTTAAGGATAGAAGTGAGAGAACGTCGTCACGCATGTTTTATTAGAGGGTCTAGAAAAATCTAGGGGGGTTACCACTTATACGACAAAGTAAATAGGCGTTAAGTGTTACCTACCGACGTGGGTACAACGTCGGCCCTGCGACTTAATCTGGCTTGGTCATTTTACTCATTCTAAGTCGCATTGGGAACGTTGGCCCGACGTCGGTTCACGACCTGATAAGCCAAGTCCGCTTAGGTCGCGTCACCGACGTTGGTGCGACGTCGGCACTTCCGACGTCGGCATGTGCAACGTAGGTGCGACGTCAGCTTTTACGACGTCGTCTTTTCCAACGTAGTTCGCTCTGCTCGTTTCATGACATGTCTATAAAGTCAAGTTTTTTTTTTTTTTTTTTTTTTTGGATTTTGTTAGGGTGCATCAACTGCATGGTTATTAGCACCCACGGTTGGGTTTGAGTTTCAGTGTCTTTGGTTGATTTTCTGGTTTTCAGGTTTGGAAACTTTGGAGTGTTGTCGGACGGCCCGGCACAAAACTGGTTTAAGCGCTAGCTGTTTGCGCTTTTTCCCTGATCAGGGTTTTACCGGTCCATTCGCCAAAGTCGTCCAACAACACTGGGCGGTAGGTAGATGTTTTCCGGTTGTCCTGGACTATTATTTCTAATTTCCCAGGAAATGCTAAGACTTGGTAGAAAAAAGTATGAGTGGAAATGTTGGGAGGCTTGAAGATGCTTGGGGAGTCTGCAGTATTAGACTGGTATTAGAGGATGGTCTTGTTTTTAGATCAGGTCAAAAATGCCAGAGTCCTTCAGAAAATCCATCAGCACACCAAAATTGCCATTCAGAGTAACCATCCGAGTAAGGGAAACTTCATTTGAAAACCCTGCCCGTTGTCTTTGTCTCAAAAGTCCCTGACAGTTGAACAAAAGGTGAGGAATAGTGACTCGAACCTCATTGCAGTATAGACATCCTGGGGGCTCTTCTTTTGACAAAATGAAGGAATGTGTCATGAGCGTGTGTCCGATTAGTACACGATTCAGTGTTGTTTCTTCCCTTCGGTTTGAGACGGTTTTAGTTACGGTCCTCAGGATGGCTGGACTGATCTGGATTGTGAGTGGTCTATAGCTGGACATGGATCCGATACATTTTTCACGAATAGCTATTTTGTAATGATTCTTCAAGTCAAACTCAGTGATTTTGAAATTAGTGTGCTCCGGTAAATTTACCGCCTCACTGGCAGCTTGGTCAGCCTTTTCATTTCCCCGGATTCCGACATGTGACGGACACCAGCTCAGAATTACTTCTTTGTTTTGCTTTATTGCCGATGAAAGAGTATGTTGTATTTGTTGCACTAATGGATTTGTGGAGTATATGATTTGCATGCTTTGGATTGAACTTAAGGAGTCGGTGCAGATTAAAAACTTGGAATGGGGGCTCGCATGTACTATTTTTGAAGCTCGAAGGATTCCGTACAGTTCTGCTGAGAAAATACTGGTAGATTTGGGCAGACGGTAGTTGTAGGAGTCGGCTGCGGTCACAATCGCAACTCCGACGCCGTTGTTACCTTTAGATGCATCTGTATATAGAACTGAGGAACCTTGATTCGAAGCTATGATTTCTTTGTGTAAGTTCTGAAGGATGACAGGGGCAGTGGAGTGTTTGGGGTAGCTGGATAGGCTGGTGTGGTAAGTTGGGGAAGAGAAGGTCCATGGGGCACCCTTATTTGATTGTGGTGAACAAACTTCTGCTGGGATCAAACTTAGAGAGTTTAGAATGGATTTGAGCTTGTAGTGACATGGGG